>VHKM01000041.1:0-1330000 GCA_007210695.1 Neogobius melanostomus
AATACTGTGCCGCTCCAAGTATTTTCTGCTAAAACACAATGAACAAAGCCTTTTACATTTTCCCCCAATTGGCAATAAACAGTCCTTGTTGTTCTAATATAAGAAGATCCTGTACTAAGGGCTTCAGTACAGTTCATAACCATAACATTTCACATCCTGGCTATGAATAAGCGCAGCTAGATATATATTAGACAGTGAGGAGTGACAGCTAGCAGGTAAGTCACCCAATGTCCAATATACCCCACAGACCTTGTACTTTTTTCTGGAGGTACCGAGGGGGTACAGATTTCAAAGTCGTCTACGTACAAAAAAATTGAAATAGCACACTCTTTTGACAATTGAACATTTTCTTTGTAATTACTCCCATCATAAAATGACTTGTACTGTCTTTGACCAGATTGAATTTGATGGGGATATTGTAAATGAATGGCAATATCCCAAAAAATGTCACAACTTAATATCTGCTGTAAGGATTTTAGTATAGAGATGTATTGAAAAGATTTTTTGTTTTGGGGGTCAAGTACAATTTCCACGGGTTCAACAATATCAAAATGTTTTTTATAGTATGCCTTTCTCTTCCAAGCAGTGGAAAGAGGGCCTGGACTTCCAAGAGAGGCTGTAATCGGATGTGATTTACGAAGAGCAAATACTAGATCTTTTACAACTGTTTCATCTACATGACTGTTACCATTCCCCAAGTGCTGAACTATACTTTGATGGATAAGAGGTACAGAAGCAGTGCTTATCAAATGGTCAAACTCTTGCAAACGTTCATCAACAGCAACACTAGAAACAAGATAAACATGTTCGAGTTTCAGCAAGACAGAGGCTAGTTTGAGCTCAACGTTATGTGTCAAGTCAATTAAATGTCCCCCATCAAAAGATGTATCATTGAAATCTTCAGTACTGAAATCATTTGAGGCTCAGGAAGACTGACATTATCAGAATCATTTGTTTCACCAGAACATGTAGTTTTTTCAAGAATTCCAGGTTTTAAGTCATTCGCTGAACAGTCCTTGTGATTTCTGCTTTTGTGTGTTCGAAATGAAGCATAAATATTTGTTTTGTACAAACAGTCCTGAAAGACACAAACTACTGTTTCACTGTTCAGAAGATGCTGCGAAATATGTTTAAAGTAGTCTTTTAACGTTGAGAATTGATTGCAGTGGCATATGAGGCATTTAAATGTGGTCACTTCAGTTTGTGAAGGCGGCTGATGAAATCTGGACAAATGAGTCAAAAGTGCTTTCCAAGTCTTGCAGGTACATGGACAACTAAAATAGATGCAAGGATAGGAATAGCGACGTCCATAGTGTCTGTGCTGAAGCTTATAATGTTTAAGAAGTTCAGATCTTCGTGAAACAGAAGTACCACAGTCTTTGCATTTCCACATTCACCGGAAAACTAAGAAATAAACATACAAAAAGGTCCACGTTAGGCATTTGCTGCTTAAAGCAATTTTCACAATGCAAAATCATACTTTTGCATTTTAGTTTATTTATGCCTATTGGTGGTTACTTCTTTAGCGGGAAGACAACATTCATTAAACCAGTGGTTCTCAACCTTTTGGAGCAACGACCCCCATTATAACAGTTAACTGGGCTCGTGACCCCCGTCCAGGTCACACCCTGAGAGACAGGGACACACATTAGCCTGTATAATTCTTAAAAACTAGGGGGGAAAAACAATGGCTAAATACAATTAATCAAATTAAGAACAAATGATGGCACTTGGGTAAAATAATACACACATGCTCCAATAAAATGATAAAATCTATCATTTTTATCTACATGATCTGGCGACCCCCAAATTTGTCTCACGGTCCCGACCCCCAGGTTGAGAACCACTGCATTAAACTGTCTAGATATTAATTTCATTTTATGGTTATATAGTGTGTGTAAACCTCTAACTTGTGCGATGGATTTTTCTATCAGTTTAGTCATTCATAATCGGCGTGTCCTCGGGTAAGACGCCTCACCCATACACCTGTATGAATGTAGTGTGTGTGTGAGTGGTTGGTGATGGCCGGAGGGACCGATTGCGCATAATGGCAGCCTCGCTTCGGTCAGTCTGCCCCTGGGCAACTGTGGCTACAATAGTAGCTTATCATCACTGAGTATGAACTGAAAGAATAATGACTACACTGTAGCGCTTTGAGAAGCTTGTGACACTAGTTTGTAAAGCGGAATACAGTGCAAGGCACAATTACTATATTCATACATATAATTTTCACTGCCTGGTGTGCATGTGTGGATCACTTACCAAATCCAGCGGTGAATGATTCAAGAAAGAGGACACCTGTAAATACAAAGGACAAGACATGCATTTTTAGGACAGTGATTATTATTTCCATTGTCACTTTATCTATGACATACGTATAGCGTTTCCCTTTAATTAGTCATTGCTCTCACCATTGCCACGCATAAAATATGTAATAAACAAACACATAAATGATACAAGTAGTAGGCCTATACAGCAAGTTAACATTAGAAGGTTTTAAACAGAAAATATAGCCATTGTGGCAAACGGACATTGAATAAAATTAATGTATTTTTTAATTTGATCTTTATTTAACCAGGCAAGTCCCAGTGAGATTAAAAATGTCTTTTACAGGGGAGTCCTGGTCCCAGAGGGGAAACGATTGGTTTCCCCTACCACAAAAAATATGTACAGAGTACCCGGAGGAAACCTACGCAGACATGGGAAGAACATGCAAACTCCACACAGAAAGGCCCCGTCCAGTAGCTCCGACTGCAAGCACACGGATGCAAAGGATCCGAGCAATGAAAACGGCAAAGGGAAACTAGTAAAGAGACATTTCTGAATCACAATGAATCACTGGAAATCAGTAATCGCAGGAATGTTATTGTGGCACCTGGAACACAGGAGCTACCACCTTTTTACATAATTAAAAATATGGTTCAGGTAATTATTACATTGCCGTCTTTAGTAGATGTTTTAAGTAGGGGTTTATTTAAATGGATTTATGGTAAATGGTCTCAACTTATATAGCGCTTTTCCACCTACATTAGGCACTCAAAGCGCTTTACAGCAAGGATCCACTCACCCATTCACACTCTCATTCATACACCAGTGTACGCAGACACTGTATTTCTATTATTTCATTCTATTATTTTAATAATAGAATGTTGAATATGTGAGTGGGAGCAAGTATTATTATTGAATCTGAATATTTTTGAGAGATTGTTACAAAGCATTTCTCGAAAGCTGTAATGACTGATGCACTTGTTTTTGTTTTTATCTCTAGTCGCACATTGTTCAGAAAAATGCTCCGCTGATCTGGCCCAGCGGAGCTAAGCCTGCCGTCAGTGGGGAAAATCCCGTCATTCTGCTTCAGCCTCCCACGCCCCAATTCCCCAAAGTTCCTGGTCTGAGCCAAAGTGACGTCACCGCAAAGAAAATCAATGCAGCTCATTTACCTGTGAAGTCCTATCCACCCATACCCCAGCAAGAAACCTGCGACAAAACAACCAAAATAGCAACGCTTTAAACCAGAGTAAACGTGTTTGCATTGAAATAATAACGCTCAAGCCACCCATAAAGTAGTTGCAAGCACTAGCAGACTGTCGTCCTGTAGTGCTACAGTCTCAGCTACCCAACCCACCCCATCAGTGTCCTCTGTCACCACCACTGAACTAAACAAACACAGCGTCATTAACACTCGCCATAGACGCTTTCTGAATACAGTGCAAGTCCTGAAGCAGTCAGGGCTATTGGACATTACGCTGCGCACCAAGGAACTGATGCGCCAAAGCAACGCGACCAGACGGGACATTGCCCAATTGAGACAGCATTCTGATCGATTATGCCACGTGGCCAGCAGTTCCTGCCAAAGCCCGAGCAACCAAATGGAGGCATGGCTCAATCTAAACAAGGTAATGGCAGAGTCCGGCGCATACCCAGGCCTTGAAGATATCCAAGCTTTTCAGGTTCCGACTTCACAACAAGACGTGAGCGTTGCCGAACCACCGAGTGTTAAATGGGACAGTGATGAGCGTCCAGTTGCTTCAGACACTGGCCTCACCGAACCTATCTAAGGAAATCCAGGGAAGACGAGCCCAATGAGACACTTTTGGGACAAAGGGACAGTTCAAGTGATGATTAGCGCAAAGTGTGGTGCAGATTCTCAGGCATAACGTTTTAAATGATCATGATGATGATGTAAGTGTGGTAACTTGATACACATAAGGAAAAACTTCCAGACAAGGAGTTTGCCGAGATTTAGACTTTATCTCAAAATATGCAGGGAAACACGGTAGAACAACAGGGCCAGGCACGGCCTCCGGTACAACTGGGTAATCAACTCGTACATGGCTCCCACTAGTGGTCATAAGCTTACTGTTCTGCCCCTAAAATTGTATATATCATTGTAGCATATAGTGCAGCATTGATTTGCATTAGTTTCTTAATTTAGGCTTTTATTTGAAGGCAGTTGTTAGCAGGAAGTTTAGACAGGTAGGCCATCTTGTTTTTGGTACCTGGGGAACATGTGCCACAAGTCCATCCATTGCCATCTGCCTTGTGTTGTGTGCCTTCGATATCACCGTCTGTAAGTTTTGATTTATATATATTTGAAGATTATTATTTGTGCCTTATTTGATGAGGATTACTATCGCTAATGTGAAATTTTATTATCGCTAATTTTCATCTGTGTCTGATTGTGAGCCGTCAGTCATATGCTAAGAGCCTTTTCTTTTCTTTTTTGTTTTACAGTTTTACTCTGTTTTGGAGTTGTACTGAATAAATTGGAGCTTGGACGCTACACCTGACTCTGCGTACAATTTCAAAGGGAGTTAGGCTACTGCTAAATTGTGTCACACATCGTTACACACAAGGAGAGCAGGATAGTAAAAAGACGGTACGCAGCTGGCAAGCGACAACACATTAGCGGGCTACATAAACATGGAGGATGCAAGACCAAAAGACCCCAAGTCTTCTCAAGATGTAGCTTCTGTTAGCCATAAAGCTCAAGTTCAAATAGATCATCTGTCAGTGCTGCAGCGGCGAGAGCGAGAGCCAAGGCAGAAGCTGCTCGTGCACGTGTATCATTTGCAGAACGTGAAATCCGTATCAAAGTGGACAAAGCAAGACTCGAAGCCAACCTTGATGCCCTACAGCTGGAAAGGGAAGCCGCGGCTGCTAATGCCCAGGCGGAAGTTTTGGAAGCAGCAGCAGAGCTCGAAGAGGAAGAACTACACAGTAGAAAGAGCCTCCCTGTCATGGTACAAGACGCACAACAACGTGTAATCGAATACGTCCATGACCAAACCACTTATTATGACAATCACCCTGAACCCACGTGCTTGTCAGACATTTCAGAGCAATCTATCAAGCCTAACAGTAACGTTCCAACACCATATGCTTACAAAGAGGAAGACTTCATGGTGAAAGACTCTTGGCCTGCACCACCTCAACAGAGACCGGTGTCACCTCAACCTTCCCACGTGATACACAAGTTTACTCCTGCTGCACAGCCATCCGCCCAAGTTCACTTTCAAGTCAAACAAGACTCAGGGACTAACAATGTCAATCCCACGTCCAAGTTAACTTTCCCCAAGTACTCGGATACATCTCATATGTATCGAACCAATCCAGAGTCTTCCGTTATAATGGACATGGCAAAGTACCTGGCACGCAAAGAGCTTGTATGCACAGGGCTTTCAAACTTTGATGACCGTCCTGAATCGTACAGAGCATGGAAGTCCACCTTCTCCAACACAATCAAAGATTTGGATCTTACAGCTAGTGAACAGTTGGATTTACTCTCAAAATGGCTCGGGAAAGAGTCATCTGAACACGTCAGGCGTCTGAGGGCCGTTAACATCGGCCATCCAGCGGTGGCTCTGAAAACGGCCTGGGACAGGCTTGATGAATGCTATGGGGCGCCAGAAGTTATTGAAAGTGCACTATTCACCAAGCTCGACAACTTTCCTAAAATCTCAAATAAGGAATACTACAAGTTGAGAGAACTAGGAGATCTTTGAAAGAGCTATTGTCAGCGAAGGAAGATGGATACTTGCCAGGCTTAGCATTCTTGGACACTGCTCGCGGCATAAAACCAATCGTGGAAAAGTTGCCATTCAATCTGCAGGAGAAATGGCTTTCTCAGGATCAATGTATAAACAGGATCACAAGGTCAGTTACCCTCCCTTTTCTTATTTCACCAGTTTCATCTGCTATCAAGCTAAACCAGGAACGATCCCAGCTTCACACATTCTGGAAACAACCTAACACTGGAAAGAGCAATACCAAAACGTATAGCTCCCAGAACTGCAGTTTCAGTGCACAAGACCAATGTCTCCACTGTTGCTACACAAAACGAAACAGAATCCAAAGAGGACATGTCGAAACAGTGTCCAATCCATAATAAGCCCCATCCCTTAAAGAAATGCCGTGGCTTCAGACTAAAAACTCTCGAAGAAAGAAAAGCTTACTTAAAGGATCAAGGCATTTGTTTCAAATGTTGCTCATCCTCTTCTCATCTTGCCCGCGATTGCAAGTCTTCTCTGAAATGTGACGAGTGTGACAGTGAAAGTCATATTACAGCTCTTCATCCTGGTCCACCACAATGGGCTACTAAATTTTCAAACCCCCCTAAAGATAATGGCGGGGAGTCCAAAAAGGAAGAAACGGCAGGAACTCAGGCTGTAAGTCCTCTGTGCACCAAAGTATGTGGCGACCATGTAAAATCTAGGTCCTGCTCAAAGATTTGCCTTGTCAAAGTATATCCAAATGACCAGCCAGAGAAAGCTAAGAAATGTATGCAATGCTCGATGACCAGAGCAACAGATCTCTGGCCAGGTCACAGTTTTTAGATATCTTCAAAATCAAAGCTGATGCATACCCCTACATGCTCAAAACCTGTGCCGACTTAGCCACTATCTCTGGCAGGAGAGCAACTGGCTACCAGATCGAAGCAGTTAATGGTGGTGTTAACCTTCATTGCCAGTGCTGATCGAATGTGATGATTTACCAGACAATCGTGATGAAATACCTACTCCACAGGCCGCTCTTCACCATTCCCATCTAAAAGGTATTGCCAATGAAATCCCATACCTGGACAACGACGCCCAGATCCTTCTTGCTCGGTAGGGATATTCTCTGTGTTCACAAAGTGAGACAACAGATCAACGGTCCTGGTGATACTCCCTTTGCTCAAAGACTTGACCTTGGATGGGTATTGGTCGGTGATGTGTGTTTGGGAAAGTCCATAAGCCCATCGTCCACAGCTACAAAACAAACATACTGGAAGATGGAAGGCCTTCACTGTTTAGGCAATGCGAGAGCCACATCAATCTTAAACACGCAATCAGCCCCAGCCTTGTCAATGGAGTTTCTCATAGTTGCACGACAGACAATGACTCACTTGGCCTCACAGTTTTCGCAAGAACCGTCGATGACGACAAACGGGCCTTCTCAGTTGAAGATGAACAGTTTCTGAAAATAATGGATGATCAGGTTTTCCAGGACGAGTCTAACAGTTGGGTGGCTCCACTCCCTTCAGGATTCCCAGACCACCTTTGCCAACAATCGAGAGCAAGCCATGACCCGCCTCTCATCTCTGCGACGCACACTGGAACGAAAGCCAAAGATGAAAGAACAGTTGTCGCCTTCATGCAAAAATATTCAACAACACCATGCGAGCCAGCACCTCAACTGCAGAAAGGAAGAGAATGCTGGTACTTACCAATGTTCGGAGTCTATCATCCCAGAAAACCTGAACAAATCAGAGTTGTGTTTGACTCCAGCGCACAATCCAATGGCATCTCGCTCAATAATGTCTTGCTCACTGGACAGACTGACAACAGCCTCGTGGAGTCTTGTCGCTTCAAAGAGAGAAGTAGCTGTTATGGCGGACATTGAACAGATGTTTCATTGTTTCGTTGTAAGAGAAGACCACCAAGACTACTGCGCTTCCTCTGGTTCAAGATAACGACCCAGCAAAGACATTGTTGAGTACAGGATGAGGGTCCATGTATTTGGCAATAGCCCTTCCCCAGCAGTGGCCACGTACTGTCTCAGAAGAGCAGCTGAGAGTGGAGACAGCAGTACGGGTCGGACACCTTGCACTTGTGGAGCGTGAGTTCTATGTAGCGATGGACTCGTCTCAACACCCACTGAAGAGGAAGCAATTGCTCTGTTGCAGAAGACTCAAGCTTCCCTTTCTGAGTCAAACTTGAGACTCCACAAGATCACATCCAACAGCGTCGGAGTTCTGACAGCATTTCCGGCAGGTGATCATGCGAAAGACATCAAAGATCTCTACCTCGAGCAGAAACTGTACCTGCACAAAGAAGCCTTGGTTTAAACTGGGAAGTCAAACGGACACATTCACCTTCCAGGTATCTGTCAGTGACAAGCCATTTACACGTCGTGGATTCTTTCTACTATAAACAGTCTCTTTGACCCGCTTGGCTTCGTTGCTCCTGGACCATTCAAGGAAAGTCATGCTGAGAGAACTCACTCTGGAAGGAACTGAATGGGACATCCCACTTCCCAAGACAAGCTCAATGTGTGGAAGCATGGAGAGATTCACTACAGGAATTACAACATCTTCATATTCTCGTGCTTATACCACCACCTCATCCTCCAAGGCAAAGCAAAGGAGATATGCGTCTTCTCTGATGCCTCCACAAAAGCTATCGGTGCTGTAGCATACCTCAAACAACTGACGAAGACGGCAGATTCACGTGGGTTTCATCTTGGTAAGCCAAACTTGCACCTCCCAACGAGCCCACCATTCCAGACTGGAACTTTGTGCGGCAGTGTAGCCGTAGAAATGGCGGAACTTATTGTCCAAGAGATGATCTTCCACTCGATGCAGTCACCTTTTATTGTGACAGTAAAGTGGTGCTCGGATATATACATAATCAGTCGAACGGTTTTATGTGTATGTCCACAACAGGGTTCAAAGGATCAGGCAGTCCACGAGCCAAAGCAATGGCATTACGTGCCGACGGAGCTGAACCGGCCGACTACGCTTCCAGATCCATTCAAGCCTCCATCCTCACTCAAACTAACTGGTTTCTGGACCCACCTTCTATATACAACAGGTCAGTTACTGAGAACAACAGTCCTTTGGAACTATCAATCCAGATCAGATGTGGAGATCGACCAACAATTGACAAGTGTGTGACAGCAAAGGACAAGATGGATCTGAGAAGATTTGGATTCTCTTCTGGAGTCCTTGCAAAGGAGCAGTTGCAACCCTTCTCCATGTAGCTGTTCCTGTCAGCAGCAACCAGAAACTAAAGAATGTCTGGGTGGATCGTGCTCAAGCTTTACCCATGTTGATGAGTTGTCCCCAAAGCAAACTGAAAGTTGTCTTCACGCTTTGTACAAAGAGCCTGCCTTTCTGAGATATGTTCTTAGTTCCAGGTTTGTCGTTTCAACAAGAAAAGTTCCACTGTCAAACTGAATCCTTGTAATAGGCCCTGTGGCTTGTTGAGAAGTCGGAGCAGGCTTGAAGCTGCTTGATTCTCAGCGATCCTGAAAAAACATCCCATCATTCTGCCAGGTAAACATCATGTGTCTACTTGTCATAAGACACCATCATGAGAAGGTTGAACACCAAGGGCCGAAGCTTCACAGACGGGGCCGTACGAGCTGCTGCGTATTTGGGCTTGATGGTTGGTAAGAGACGATATTAAGCGCATTTTACATGGATGTTGTCACCTGTCGCCAACTTCGGGGGAAAGAGAGGGACGCAAAAATGTCGGACCTCCACCAGAACGTTTGAGTACTTCACCTCCTTTACGTTACACTGGTGGGTGTTTCGGTCTGGTTTGTGGACAGCCAGACGCCAAGAGAAGAGGTTCTAGCTCGAGCAAGCGATGGGCTGTTTGTTCAAATGCCTGGTACCCGTGCGGTTCCATAATAGGGTGAAATTGAGTCCATGGACACTCTTCCTTCATCCTCCTTTAGAGTTCTTGCAATCCCGTGGCCCCTTCTCAAACAGCTACACTCGGGACTGGTGGAACAATTTCAATTGGTTGCTTGCAAAGGCTGGAGTTTGAGGAAAGTTCTTAAAGGATTCAGGAAGTACAAAAGTATGCCAACAATCAAGGTTGTTCATGGGTCATTTCAATCCAACCCCATTCTCGCATATGGTCGCGCGTGGGAAGCATGATAGGGTCGCAAGGAGATTTGTGATTCAATGTTTGATGCGTTATCCACTCCTTCAAGTTTGTCCCATGAAGTCCTGTGCACTTTCATTGGCAGAGGTGACAGCCTTATCAACTCCAGACCGCTTATTTCCATTTTCGTCGATCGGATTGCCCCTCAGTACTTACCCGGCCATGCTCCCACTCATAAGCAGAGTGTTTCCACCTCCACCTGGGAAATTCACAGAGAAAGACTGTATGCAGCAGTGGCGCCAGTGCAAGGTTTAGCGCCCCTTATTTCTGAGTCGCTGGGAAGGTGATACCTGCACACGTTACAAGTTCGACACAAATGGCAGGTCCAGCCCTAACATCGAAGAAGGTGACGTTGTCATGCTAAAGGACAGCCAAGCTGCCGTAACGACTGGCCCATGGCCCTTGTGACCAAGACTTTTCCTGGACATGATGGTAAAGTCCGCAATCGAGGTCAAGGTCGTCAAGGATGGATCCGTGAAGAAGTTCTTCAGGCCAGTGACGGAAATCATAATGCTTCTAAAAACAAAGGACTGAAATGGTTTAGTTATCTGATGGTTTAGTTATTATGTGGTATCTTCACAGACACCAGGCGGGGAGTGTTCTGCCCCTAAATTGTATATATCATTGTAGCATTATAGTGCAGCATTGATTGCATTAGTTTCTTAATTTAGGCTTTTATTTTGAAGGCAGTTGTTAGCAGGAAGTTTAGACAGGTAGGCCATCTTGTTTTTGGTACCTGGGAACATGTGCCACAGTCCATCCATTGCCATCTGCCTGTGTGTGTGCCTTCGATCACCGGTCTGTAAGTTGATTATATATTTGAAGATTATTATTGTGCCTTATTGATGAGGTTACATCGCTAATGTGAAATTTATTATCGCTAATTTCATCTTGTTGATTGTGAGCCGTCATCATATGTAAGAGCCTTTTCTTTTCTTTTGTTTTACAGTTTGTTGGAGTTACTGAATAAATTGGAGCTGGACGCTACACCTGACTCTGCGTACAATTCAAAGGAGTAGGCTACTGGCTAATTGTGTCACACATCGTTACACACAAGGAGAGCAGGATATTACTTACAACATCCTCCCCACTAAGTTCAACTTTTAAGTAACCCAAACTGTAAAAAATTTAATCCGCCATAAATCTGGTGTAGTACTTCCATAACCCTGGTCTTATTAACCCAGTAAAAACCCAAAATATCACTATTTTGCATGCACCTTCAGAACTGGCACGGGCCTTCTAACAGTAAATCATTAAACATTAAGTCTATTAGGAGGCTTACGAACACGCTGTGATCTGCGTACTATCGGGTGTGAGTCAGCAGTCCCTAAGGTTGTTGTTGTTTTAGGCAAATCCGGCGCCAGCGGTCACACAAGGGGTCTGGGTGTCCATGTGTGATGTCCATCTCGTAGGGAACAGAAACCTCCTGTGCGAAACTTCTGACGGTGACGGGCCATTCCTCTGGTAGTCACCGGTGGCGACTCGGCAATGCTGACCGTCTCAGGACCTTATCGTGACGCAGGACGCACATGGTCCTGATGTCTGCGGAACACACGACCATCAGACAGTTCTACGACGTGGGAGACAGGACACTCTGTTTCAAGATCACTCCAGGAAGCATTGCTGGTTGGAGTTATGCTGAATCTTCACATAGACATTGTCCCTGGTTTCAGCTCTCTCTCTCTTGAATGTAAATCATGGCCTTCCTTCTGCTTTTCCTGTTTGCTTGTTACCTTTGCCTTTAGGTCTGGACGAAGCAGATCCAGCCTAGACTTTGGCCTAGTCCATCAAATCTCTGCGGGTGTACGTGCAGTAGTGGTCTAGGCGTGAGACGATATTTGAACAAGAAACGTGACGTCTTGTACTCAGAGAATCACCTGTCATGCGCTTCAAACCATCCTTCACTGTCTGGACAGCCGTTCCGCCAGTCCATTGAGGCCGGATGGAAAGGAGCGGTGCGATGTGACGAATGCCATTCCTGCATAAACTCACCAAACATCTCACTGGTGAAGTGGACTTCCGTCACTGCGAGTCAGGACCAATGGCTGCGAATACTTGTCTCCGTTTCTGGTTGGGAGCGTTATTGGTTTGCTCATTATGTGCACTCTATCATTGGAGTGGGCGTCCACATGACAAGACTCTGTCCCATGAAAGGTCCAGCAAGTCCTGAATGCAATCTAGCCAGACGATCTGGCCTTCCCATGGGATGCAAGGGCTGGTGGAAACGACACTTCGATTAGACTGACATTGTTGAGCATGGACTTGACCCTATTTTCCAGTTCAAAGTCCATTCTTGGCCCCCAGACATAAGATCTTGCCAGGCTTTTCATTCGGGACACCCTGGATGTGTCTTCATGTATTTCCTCCATAATCTGTTGAACAACCCTGGGAGGTACTATGACCCTCGTCCCCCAGAGATGCATCATCTGTAGGCCTCAGTTCTGTCTTGCTGTATCACATAAGGCCTTCAATTCCTCACTATTCAACATAGAGGGCCACCGCCTTGCAAAAGGTTTAAGTTTAACCTGCAGGATTGGGTCTCGCCGGTCATGCATTGACTTGGGATGCCTTTACTGAGGTTTCAGACAATCTGATACCAATGAAAAGGACAGTCTCTGGAGGTACATATGTGTGACAGGCAGTCTCGGGCAAGGCAGACGACTTAATGCGTTCAGCGTTAGCATTAGTCTTTCCGCTCTGTACACTATTGGTATAACTGGTAGGCTGACAGTGTTTAGTCCCAACGCTGGAATTCGCGCAAGAGGCTAGCCGGTTCTGGGATGCAGGTTTCTCCACCGAACAGGCTCATCAGTGGTTTATGGTCCGTCAATGATTGAAGGGGACGGCCATCTTTAGAGGGTACTGATGGAACGCTTACAGCAAACACAAATGGCAATCCTCCTTGTCCAACTGCGAAGTCCCTTTTCTGCAGCCGTCAATCCGTGAAAGCCAAAACAATAGGCTTCTCTGACCCTCTGCTTACATGCGATAAACTGCCCCCACGCCGTACCGGTGAGGCATCACATGAGAACAGTTACCTCTTGTCGGGTCAAATGAACAAGAGTCTCGCTGAGTGGCAGTAGTTCTTTTAATCTTAACCTTCTATGCTCGATCACACCACCTGCCACTTTGTGTCATTAGTGAGTAGTTATGTACGAAGGGAACAATACCTTTGAGACGGTCTGGAGAAATTTTCACATAGTAAGATTAACCTGCCAGGAATGATGCTTAGAACTCAGCTGACATTCTTTTAGGGCTTGGAGCTTCACTTTATAGCCCTACTTTATCCATCCACTGGGCATAGGCCATCAGCAGTTTAATTTTATGGCCCAGTATGTTACACTTGGGTGCCATGAACACAACACTATATCGTTTCCAGCCTCAGCACAGCATCTGAACTCTCGGTTTTTTAGCACCCGCTCCAAGTTACTTAGATGTCGACCTCCGTAGCTCACAGATAATCAGCAGATCGTCCAATAAACACTGCTACTTTGTGAGAATTCCCTTGCCAATAAAGTGTCCATTGTCCTTTGGAATATGGCCGGGCTTGGAAGCCACTCCAAAACACCAGGCGGTTGTACTTGAAACAACCCCTTGTGTGTGTTATTGTAACATATTCTTTCGACTCTTCATCCAGCAGCAGCTGTGGTAGGCGTGGACTCATGTCCAGTTAGTAAAAAGCTTGCTCCAGCCAGAAGTCGGCAACAAATCTCACCACTCGTGGTAATGGGTACTCTTCCAGCTTTTGAGACCTGGTTCACGGTAAGTTTATTAGTCCCCACATATCCGCACTGTTTCATCAAGTTTCAATGACGAGGGACAGGATGGGAGCTGCCCCACCTCGGAACTGACGACAGCATCAATTGATGCCTTTCTCTTTAAGCGATGCCAGCTCCATCTTCTACTTCCCTTCATGGCAATAGGGCACCACTCTGGGCTTAAAGAAACGTGGTGTGGCACTGGGTCCACGTGAAGTTTCACAGTGACTCCTTTGAGTGTGCCCAGCTCATTTCTGAACACATCACTGTATCGCTGTAGAATGTCCTCTGTTGTGTGAGTGTACTTAACCTCGTGCCAATTAAGCTTGATTTTGCGAAGCCAGTCGCGGCCCAAAAGACTGGGTCCATACCCTTGGCAACACTAGTCTACCCTCAGCCCTCTGACCTCCCACCACCATATTCACCTGCACACTCCCAGATGGGGTATGGGCTGACCGGTGTATGTCCTTAGCTTGAGCTTTGAGGGACAAGGGAAGTGGCATGGATCCCCACGTCTCCTGTAGGTCTCCTCGCTGATGACTGATGCTGTAGCCCCGAATCAATCTCAAACTTGACCTCCTTTCCATTTACGGTGACCGTGGCGTAATAGGCAGAGTTGGTTCCTCGTCCGTTTCCACCCCAAACATGTCAAACGAACACCCTTCCTCTTCCCCCGTTTCTCCTACATGGTGTGTAGCTGCTTGAGTCTGCCGAGCTTTCCACTTTTTAGCTTTAGGCTTATCTTAGCACCTCTGCACTTTTTCTGTAAATGTCCTTTTTTATTGCAACCATGGCAAACTGCATCTTTGAATTTACAGTCATTTGCATAGTGTGCACCTCCGCATCTAAAGCATTCCACTTGCTTGTCAGATTTGAGGTTTCTCTCTTTACATGATGTACAGTTATAGGCTGCGCCCCAGCCTGTCCTTTCTGAATGTCTTTGGCATTACTAGCAGCCATCTCCATTCCTGAGAGATCTCTAGCGCCCTCTTAAAGTCAGTGGTGTCGCCTCACCTAGCAAGCGGCGCTGAATTGCGTCTCGTTGATGCCGCATACCAGTCGGTCCCGGAGCATGTCATCCAATACTGCTCCAAACTCACAATGCTCCGATAACTGTCGAAGCTCGGCCACGAAGTTAGCCACAGATGACCTGACTTTCTGAAATGACTGTGAAATTTGAAACGCTGGACTATTACAGATGGTTGGGATTGTGGTTGTCACCCACGAGCTTGACTAGATCTGCATAGGAAATGTCACCTGGTTTCAGTGGCGTGGCTAGTTTCTTATCAGCTTATAAGTCTTTGCTCCGCACACACTCAGGAGAATTGAGCGCTTTTTATCCTCTTCGGCAATTTCATTAGCCGCAAAAAGTGTCCCAACCTTTCCACATACTCCGTCCAATCCTCGTCTCCCTCCACAAATTCACTGATCGTCCCAAACGTCGCCATCTGCACCGGCTATCCAACTTCTGTTCCTCCACCACAGCAACTCGCGCTCAGTCCCCCTCGTAGACGCTCCGTACCTCCTCACTGCTTCCACTCATGCCCCTAAGCTAGCTAGCCAGCACGCTGTTTACTAGCCACCGCCAGCAAAACAAACGTGAAGAAAACTTGTCCAGTTCACCTCGTCGCCAAAATATGTGGTAACTGATACACATAAGGAAAACTTCCAGACAAGGAGTTTGCCGAGATTTAGACTTTATCTCAAAATATGCAGGGAAACACGGTAGAACAACAGGGCCAGGCACGGCCTCCGGTACACTGGGTAATCAACTCGTACATGGCTCCCACTAGTGGTCATAAGCTTACATTACAACAGTAAGTATACAGTATTATAAAGCTAAGACATGTCAGGAGCAATACAGAGCTGTTGGAGTAGTTTGAACATTCCACTGTCATGCATTTAACAATATACTACTGGGGCTTTTTCGAAAGTTTTCAGACCTCTTTTTATAAACCTTTATTGCATTATGTAGCACTCTGATGCAAAAAAATCAAGTACAATTTGAATTGGTAAAAAATTCTATATGTTTACTCTAGGGTAAGGTATATTATGATAATACAGTAGAAATGACAACCACTGTCACTGTATGTGATCAGGTATCGCTTTTCGAACTCCTATGGAACATTCATCAGAACTTGAATGATAGCTAAAGGAAAAAAAGAGTTTGGATAAGATACAGACCACTGCAGCCCGGGATTCCCCCCATTTTGAATAGTTGGAGAGTTGTTGCCCGAGTATTTTAATCAAGATCATTTTAGCCTTTTTTATTTTCCTAAATACGGATGCTTGACTTTTTGTTGTTATTGCTTTTAATGTGTCAAAATGTTCCCTTGCCGCACCCACAAAGAGGTATAACCACGGAGGCAACCCCCCACTCATGTGGTCATAAAGTTGTACAAAAGCTTGACATGTGTGGCCTATGAAAACATAAAATTTCAGGTTATTATTCAAATGCCAAAAGTATTTAAACCAGCAGAGCAAAAGCCTGGCCATCCATCAGCACAAAGTTGTCAAACAAAGAATGGGGTTCCTGTTTTAGATTTGTTCATGGTTCCATTCCATTCCTGAATATATTTTGGAACAATTTAGATGGTTGGCCAGGCTTGTACAAACCAGTTTATAATGTCCACTCTACACCGTTTTGTCTTCCCAAAACGCTGGTGCCTTTACGACTTTCTTTTGGTTTTAGCAGTCTGATGCTAAAATAATACAATACATTTATTTTATTTTGGTAATAAAATCTGCACTGATCACTCATCAATAGTACATCAAAATATAGATAAATAAATGTGATAAATAACACTAAAATTTCGTTAATGCAAGTGTTCATGCCTACTATAACTGAGCCTCATTCCATTGTTTTGAACGTTCAAAATCTTCAGAAAGATTCAGTGGGGTGTGAGTTTTAGTCACCTGGATCAAAATTTCTATTAATGTGAATAATGAATGGAAAGGTCTGTAGACTGTACTGTTGAGGTTTGTTTACGATCATTACCTATTTGTAAAAGCTATTTGCGGTGTAATGTTTGTGTTACGTTTTCCTTCAGAATTTGTTGGAAATTGGAACATGTATTTAATTATTCTTTGTTCTTCCCATGAAATATTCCCATGCCAGTAGAGTAGTCTAAAATGTATTTCATTTGCTGTGAGTTAAAATACATGAAGACAACAATGACCACAACAAACAGATCCTTAACATTGACAACATGTAAAGAGCAGCCTGAGCTCAAACCATGGCCCATCAACCTAAGTTTAAATTATGTTAAAAAGGTTACATGATGTATTGTTTTGCAGCCACTGGCTGCAATACAACCCTAAAGGATGATCGATTCACCACCATCCTCAACACTTGGACAGATGTGTCCCCTTCTTCCCCAAACAGACCTTTGGTCACAAACTCTCATTGGAATAAACCGTGGGATATGAAGACTTCCTGAACCACTGTTCATCAGACACCAGATCACTCTATGAACTCGCCTTGAGATTGCCTTAACCTGTTACACGGTATTGTTTATTAAAGCCATGTCATTGCTTACGGCAGTTCTTGTTACTTTGCACAGTGCACATCTTTGGCTTTTTTTGTAGCATATTTTTCATCCATGCTTCAAGATATGTTTTTTAATGGACATATATTGATTGGCCATAGATTGTCGTGGTAATATGTGGGGTTTGCATAACCGTTTGTATAACCCACCAAACATTGAAAACTGTTTCAAGTCCTCTTTATGTATTGTATTTTCACCCTTTAATTTAAATAAAGTGTTAAATTCTTAACATGTTAATTTCATTTACAATCATTTATTCCAGTGGAAAGTGTATAAATGGAAAGCCGGTGTGGTTGCCAAAGTCAGTGTTATACAACTTCTCGCGTTGTATCAGTCGGAGGGACTTTGTGCAATGTGGCTCAGCTCTGCCCTTGTTGAGTCAGTGAGTAGTCAGGATTAGGCTTGCAGAGTCGACTCAAACGCTGGGAAAGAAAGGGGACATTAAATGTGTAACAATATGTGGCAAAGGCTACTTCTTTATTTAATCCAAAGTATCATTGTTATTAACTGGGAGAGAAGCAATTAGTGTTATATATATATATATATATATTTATGTTCTTAGATAATAGCAATCAATCATTATACAGTAGGAAAAAAATGAAATATAACCTACAAGAGGATTTTATAGATCATTTTGAATAAATGTGTAATGTAAACGTATCCCTAGTCCTACCTGTGTGAGTGTCCCAGACTGAGTGGTGATTTTGTACAGGCCCAGCCTGGCACCAGCATGATGGAGGAGAGCGCCAGGATCCAGCCCACAACATATGCCCAGGACGGATACACATACCAGCGGTTAAAAGTCAGAGGCTGGTACTCCACCAAAGAACCGATAAAAGTAACCTGGGGAATAATGACGATGGGTCAAATTCAAGTTTTAACTGTAAACCTGAATTCTCCCTCCCGTCCAAGACAGTGAACTCTGACCACCAAAGGTTGATTGTCTCTGCTCTGTACACTTTGAACTCTGAAACAGACATGAGACTCACCAGTGAAACCCTGGAGTGAGAACGAGCCAGCAGATTTTGAAGTACAAATTGGGTCTTACACCTGTCATGTCCTTTATGATGTTAAACAATTTTTCTGCACCTTTTATACAAAAATATATATATTTAGGCATATTAAATATGTACTTTTTGATGATTTTTTTATTGACTGTACCTACCGAAAATCCATCCAAGAGCCAGTGATTCAAGACGCACAGGAAAAGGATGCAGGCTCCGTTACAGGCGTAGTAGTCGAACATCTGGAAGACGTACATGCCTCCCTGCAGACAATAATCAATGAGATTTTGAGATGCAGATGGTATACCTGACACGGAAAATGTCCAAATCATTTAATTTGTCTTCAAATAATTTCAAAACTTTTCTTTTAAATGTGGGGTAATTAGTGTAGCTGTTATATGACTTAACTGCTACATATTATGGAGGAAACTTTCAGAAGGCACAGTATAGTAAAATAAACAATGAGACACCTCTGTAATCATGACGAGCTGCAGGATAAAGCAGGTGAAGCAGAAGAGCAGGAGGAAGCCTCGCGACGACCTCGACGACGGATCACAGTGGGAAACATGTCAGTGATGGAGGTCATAATCACCTCCATGGCAACAACTGACAAATAGAGAAACTGTTCAGATACTGAAAAAATTAGACTTGTAGAATAGTCAATATCTTTATTCTGTGTTATTTATATTTGTCTAAGCACTTTTATTTTATAAAATTTTCCTTTCTGGGTTTATAAGTCATTTAAATTAAAGTGTCTTAAATTGGAATATTTCCAAGCCCTGTGGTGCTCAAACCTGTACACAAAGTGAAAAAAAAAAAAAAAATAGGGTGTAACCATGTGTTGTTTTTTTCTTTTCTTAAATGCACGACTAAAGGTAAAATACAAAATCTTTAAAATACTGATGACCCTGAGTACAACCAGAAGAAGCCTCAGCGTATCACAGCTGGTTCCCAAAGAGGGAGTCACAGATTTGGATATGTTTCTGATTGAAAACGATATATTATAGTGAAATTGATGATGATTTTTAAAATCGATATAGATTCTCAGTCCTCCAGGTATTTAATTCAATCTTCTCGCGTTAAAAAAGACAAATGGGAAGTGAAATGCACCTCATTTAAATGCAAGTCCAGTTGATTTTAAATATTAATGTTAGACGTTTGTATCATGACTTTAGTAAATCTGCTTCACGTTATCAAAATGCGCCTGTCTCCTGAAAATATTATAAAAAAATCTTACTTGAGTGTCGAGGCCCAACAGGATGAGCATTATGAAGAAGCAGATGGCCCACATCTGGGGCAGGGGCATCATGGCCACAGCCTGTGGGTACGCAATAAAAGCCAACCCAGGTCCTACATGAGTAAAAAATACACTTTGTACAAAACATTTTGATAAATGGGTCAGAATGTAATTTTATGTTCTTATAATTGACTTTTGCATTCCCTTACAAAACAGTGAACTATAACTATAAGATGATTGTGCCATAGGCATCTAGCCGTACTTACAATTCATATTACTATACAGTGTTTATATGAATAAGTGTAACGGATCAAAGACACTGTAACTGTTTACTTGCACCATGGAAAACAATTTGTTTCCAGTGTTTATCTTTTGCCTCAAGATGGCACTGTAAGTCTGTCTCTTAAAAGAAAGATCTCTATTGTCACCACCTGCAAATGTCAAGATTTGTTCACTTCTGTATTATTAGCCACTTTACCGTTGTTTTATTTCTATAGTTACTTAAAACGTGTCAATTACCTGACTCGGCCACCTCTGAAATTGATACACCTTGTTGATTTGCCATAAATCCCAGTACCGAGAACACCGCAAGTCTGCAACCACACTGGTGCCACAGTTCAGCAGACACAACCACATGCAGTCCCTGTCAAATCAAAGATAACACACTATATTCACCCAGTTATTTTATATACATTCATTTATAAGACAGAAGAATTGCCCCAAGTGCCCCATAGAGAGGGAACAAGCATGTTGGATTGGACTTGATGAGGGTCAAACTGAGAGTACCCAGTTCTTGGAGTCCGTCTGTGGGGTGCTGTTTTCATTGGGGTCTTACCGATAGCAGTCATTGTTATACTTGTTGTAGCTGCCCAGAACAGTCAAAGAGCCCACACCAATGCTGAAGGAGAAGAAAATCTGTGATCCCGCCTCCATCCACACCTGTTCCGACACAAATACAGTCAATATGCATTATGCATGAGCACAAATGATTTGCCCATGACAGTAGAGATGGCCTCACCTGAGGATCCAACAGTCGAGATAGTTCTGGCAGAAGATAAAAAACCACTCCCTCCATAGCCCCAGGTAAGTCAATCCACGAACCAGTAAAATCAACAGCATCACGTATGGAAACGTGGCAGTAAAATAAACCACCTGAATAGCACAAAAGATGCTGTTGTGTTAAGAGCTTTTCACAAAAAAATATAATGGTTTAACTTGAGTACTTTTCCAGTTGATTTGACCCCTTTCCAGATGCAAAAGTAGCAGATGATCCACATAACAATGAGACACCCAGAATCTCTATGCGGATCCCACCAATCTCCACAATCCCTCCAGAGATGGCTAAAACCCGCCGCCTGAACAGTCAAGAGACAAAACAACACCAATTAATCCCTTATGACAACGAAGATAATAATAATTCTAAGTAAAACAACTGAGTTTTAATGTAATCAAGACCTACTCCCAGAACTCAGTGGCAGCAGAAGTTGAGAAAGTGTCATTGCTCCGAGATGTGTTTGTTTCAGTTGTAAAGTCCATACAGTTATCTGTGATAATGCATCAAAAATATGTATAAAGCAATAGATTCCCACACACAGTTTACACAGAGTTTAGCATTGATTTAAATCTCTCTACATAATTGTATAACTTACCAGTGTTCCAGTAGTTTCCGCAGCTGGCCCAGGGGAGCTCTGAGCTGAAGGAGAAGACCAGGTAAAGCAGAGCCCAGGAGAGGATGATGATGTAGGTCATACAGCTGTACAGAAGGATCAGCTGACCTCCAAAACCAATACCTAAAAGACCAATACAATTTGTTTATTTTTACTTTTTCTCCTGTCATTATTACATCTAATATTATGGTAGAAATGTGCTTTTATACATTGGATATTTCATTGCCTGGTTTATGGGGTTATAGAGCTCTGTGACTTTTGTTGAACTTTGATAGTTGCTATACATTTTAATGAGAACAATCATGATGTCTGTTCTCTGAGGTTCTATGGCATTGAACATGCCCCCTCCACTCAGAGCGGAAGATCATGATAAACCCCTCAAGCAAAGAGAGTCTTATTGGATCCACAGTTTACAAACGTTGGCTCCTAAAGGCCTCAACGATGAATTTAACTTGAGCATTTTTTTGTAACCTGACTATACTGATCTTTTATTGTGTACTGTGATGTTGTTTACATGTTGGGATGGATGCAGCTCCACCAGGTTTGTTTGTTCCATCTGTGGTCTACATCCGTTGATTTATGTAATCAGATGCACTGCTGTTTATATAATGTTTATAGAATGTATATATTTTATCTACATTTTCTAAGGCCTGTTTGATGTGTATTAATTGGTTGATCATTTTTGGCACAGTGTTCCTTTAAGAGGGGCACGCCAGTCACACCCTATTTAAGACTGGTCACCTGGAGCTCTTCAGTAATTTGCTTGATGAAGGTCTCAGGACTGAAACGTTGACCTAATCCTAATAAATTATTTTTGCAAGGTTGGCGGGAAGTATTATTTTTACTCTTTGATATAAAAATTGTTTGTACAGACCATCAAGAAATCACAACATAAAAAAATCTAACTCAATCAGGTGTCAATGCATCCCATCATGGGGAGTGCAAGCTGCGTACTGCTTGCCCTCAACCTTACGTTATTCTTAACCTACATTACCAGCACTTCAACACCTTAAGTGCTCTGTCATTCCTGTCTGTAGTATATACAGTAGTAGTATAATACTCTTTTTGCATCATAATATTTGTAAGCTTAAGTATTGGGCTGTATTATGTGGTACCTTCAGCCAGAGGACAGAGCTTCCTCCAGCAGGTGATGCCTCCTTCCTGGGTGTATTGCCCCGACGCGGTCTCCAGAAGAAACAGAGGGATACCGCAGGTAGCCACAAACACCAGATAGGGCACCAAAAACGCGCCTAAAATTACAAAATATGTTTAAAAAAAAACCACATCACATTACCTTTGAACATATTTTTGTCTAACCTCCTCCATTTTGTAGCACAGATAAGGAAATCTCCAAACGTTGCCCAGTCCAACTACATTTCCAGCCACAGCAAGAAGAAATTCCACTTTACTTGCCCAATGCCCCTTTCTTCAGGGATCCCATCTTTACCATCAAAAATATTCAACATATTGAACGAAGATGCACCTAAATGAATGAAGCAATCGCAAACCAGTTCTTTAGCCTGTGTTCAATGGCCAACTCAAGTGTCTCTTAATGAGCAACTACCTGGTACAGTAAGTCACTGAGTTCTTTGGAGACACTTTTTGCTTTGGTGGTAATTGTGTATACTGTAAACAGTATAACACGGATTGTTAACTTGGAACTCAAAAGTGTCAATAAGTGGTTCAAACAAATAAATTATCTCTAAATCTGAGTAAAAGTAAAATGATGATATTTGACAACTGTAATTCCAATGCTCAGGAAGCAATTCAGATAGAGGGTGTTGTCATAGAGCGAGTGCATGAAATCAAATTCCTTGGTGTTATTATAGATGACAGAATTACTTGGAAAGCTCATATTAAATATATATCTACGAAAATTTCTAGAAGCATTTCAGTAATAGCAAAAGCAAAGCACATTTTAAACATCAAAGCTCTACATATCTTATACTGTTCTCTGATTTTGCCATATTTATATTATTGTACTGTGGTTTGGGGTAGTACTTATAAAAACACATTAAAACCAATAGTATTGTTGCAAAAAGAGCTATCCGAGTAATTCATAAAGTTGGGTTTTTGGACCACACAAACTCATTATTTTTAAAATCAAAGATCATGAAGTTTTGTGACATTGTTGAGTTCCAAACTGTACAGATGTTATACAAAGCAAGGTACAAACTGTTACCAGGCCAAATACAAAGAAGGTTCCAAGAACGTACTGGTTGTTATGAATTACGTGACGAATTAAACTTTAGGACTCAGAAACATAGCTCAACTTTGAAAAGTTTCAGTCCAACAGTGAATGTTGTACAATTGTGGAATAAACTGGAAATGGAGTTGAAACGAAGTCCAAATATCAACCTGTTCAAATATAAATACAAACAAAAGACTTTTGAAATATACAGAGAACAAGTAATGTGTTGCCACTAGAGGCGCAGTAGGATCAATTATGTGTATTTCCTCTATAATTAAGGAAGAGTGTTGCTGCTTGGAACGGTTGTCATTCTATTGCTCAAATTTACAAATTGAGAATTAGGGTAGGCAAGTTATGGATCTGTTGAGAGGGACCCTCCCAACGGGCTCAAAACCTTGTCTTTTAATGCACCACTCAGCATAGGAACATCATCTACAAAATCAGCTGTTAGGGCAGCTGGGTGGGGGTTTGTTGAGGGGGAGTTACTGCCCTCTTCAACTAGCCCGCTCTACACCCTGGCTTTTTAATGCACCACACTATGCAGGGCTTACATCATACTTCACAAATAACTCAATTAAACAAATATAATAATAATGATAATTAAACCCAAATGAAATTATATTGAGGATGGTAATGACAACTGGGAAGTAGCAAGATCTCAGAATATAATATGTATTAATGCACCTTTATAACATAAAAGTAGCACATTCTTTTGTTCTTTATTTTGCTGTTGTTTTTATTTTGTTCTGGTTCATCATTTATTGTTACTTTGCCCTATGTTCCTTTGTTTATGATTTGCTACCTTGTAAATATTACATGTAATGTTATTATTTATATTTTGGGGTGGGCGCTTATAAGCCTTTGGCTTCAGCCCACTCCCTTTGAGCTGGTTAACTGCTCAAACAAATAAATAAACTAAACTAAACAAACACATACAATGATTTACAGATGTTGGTCTTCAAACAAAAGTGGTCTTGTGGCTTATTTTACCCCCAGAGCAAAGGTACTGTAAGTTGAACCAAAAATGTACTTTAAGTAGTGAAATTTAGTATTTTACGGCCAATTTTTGGCAAGTTCAAATCCTGTAAAAATCACATCCATAATCTTACTTAAAATGTAAATGTTTTATTTTCAAATATAATGGGTGGTTCAACTTACCCACTGGCTCGACTTACCCCACTCCCCCTACCCATCATGCTCTTTATAAACACTGAACAACACATTTAGAAGATGAGCTAGTTTTATGGGAAGTAATTATCTAGTATTGCTCAGAATGTATGGGCGATTGTGTATTGTGCATAGCGGTTCTGTAGTAGAAGAGATCACTTTTGGACACAAATCTTCAACATGATTTCACACAGAGGCTCAGAAAGGCTCATTTTAAAACTCCACTCTTTTTGATGCAAAAAAAACATCTCTGTCACTTTTCATTACGAAGATATTTGGAAACGTTTTTGCCGATAGCCAATATTCCTTTGAGAGCCTATGTCGAGCCGATATATCGGTTGGACACTATATCCCTGATGAAGTATTTCAGAAACAAACTATAGGCGGATTTAACCACTCAGATCTGTGAGTTACTGCTGACCAGTTATAGTGACCTTTTGCTTTTAACGTGTCCATGGCTGGAGTTATTAATTTGTTGTACAGCTGTAGTGTTTGTGTTTATTGTGTAATGCAGTCAAAGTCTCTGTATACAATTTTCATAATTCTGGTTTCATCTTTGACCTTTTTTAAACTGGATAAGTAAATGAACCACTTGGGAAGCCCACGTTCAATATCTCAGTAAAAGGACTTAAAGCAGTCAGAAACTAAGGCAACAATAGGTTTTTGAATAAAATATATTTAAATGACAGTTTTTCAGCTGCCCAAGACAGACATCGTCTAACAGTAACACATACAAAATAAGCATATTAGTAAACATGTGCAATCTTTATGAGTCAGACTGACAAGACATTTTAATTAGTATAAGTTAGGTACAGTGTTCAAATACAGTGGTAGTTTTCCAAATGCTACTGATTGTTGCATCCTGCAGTCAAAGCATATAAATAAATGCATAATTCAAGGCAACGTTTGATAGCACCAAAGCTCATATTTGTAAAAATGTTGATCAAGTTAGTTGAGATAATCATTAATTAACAGAAACAAGCCAAGTAGTAATGCAACAAGTAAAATGCACATACTCTGGTCAGTAGTTTGTTGTGAAAAGAAGAGAAGAATTTACACATTTACATTGTTTGATCAAAGAGTAAAACCTACAAATATCAGTAAATAATACAACATTTGCTAAACAAGCATTTCAAATTTCTAACAATTTTTAGGCACTTACAACGCAGAGCCAGTCTAAGTTTTGAGAAAGAAAAAAACTCAATACACTTGTCTTATGCGTTGATTGGATGAGGTAATCTGAACATGTGTAGTGACATCTTCAGCACAGAATGTCCATATGTCGTATGTAGTTGATTTAAACGTGGCACCCTCTGCACTGCTCATCCATCTTTGTCTAGATATCTGAGGTAAAACGGGTTTGTGTGGAACCAGACATTTCCCTGTTATGTAACAGTTTTGTATTGTGTAATATTTACAGTATAATAAACAGTATAATGTCTCGAAAAATATTCTCACCCTTCCTGTTTTTGCATACGAGAGACAATACACAAATAATAAATAATGCATACAATAAAAGCATTGTTTTTGGACAGCTGAGTTAAAAGAAAAGCATAACCAGCTATCTCTGAAGTTTTTGGACTCAAACCAAAGTGAAAGTGGTTAATGCTTCCAACTAAAAGCACTCCTAGTTTTTATTTTCCCCAAAGAAGACAGGGAACAGTGATGAGTATCTTAGTATAAACAGATTGTGTATCATCTTTGCACAGGGGTTGATTAACTAAAATATTTCGGAGCAAATAAGCATAAAATAAGTAATATGCAAAACCTTTGCCTTGGTGCAAATACGTTTTTATGGCACTTATGTATTTACTGACCTTTTAGCAGCAAGAATAACCCATCATAAATACTGTATGGATGTTTGTGCAGAGCTGGACCACAATGTTCAATTGGAGTCTATCTCTCAGCCTTAATCTTGTAGCGCAGGACAAAGTATGTGGCCAGGCGGAGAATGAGGAAGAAGATGCCCAGGACGATGAAGTCCATGAAGAGCTTTGCGTCCTCCACGTCGAGCAGCTGCAGCACCTCCTCGGGCTGCTGGAACCTGCACACTTCCCAGGACACTCCAGCGCCGAGCGGTTCATGCCGTAGATGGACAGAATCACTCCTTCAAAGCTATACCTGAAACATCATTCAGGGGGTATCAAAAATACACTTATAGTACGTATTATATATCATTTATATTATATATCATTACAAACCTCTTATCTTACTTTAATCTGACATCTGTTTGACATTTGTGTCATAATTAGGATATTTACACTGAGCTACATTGAGATAGTGTATTACAAACAAGGATGCCACATTGTGTCATCAAATTAAAACTCACTTAAGAGGTCTGAATTTGAATATTTTCAAAATCAAAGTGAAATAACCATAGGGCAGTTTCATCCATATTACTGACATTTTATCCCGGTTACTGGAACTGTTCTTTGTACTGTATGTGGATGCAGTGTATTTTTTTTCCATCTTTCTGGTACACACCTGACATAAGACACATAGGAGCTCCACTGCAGATACTTAGGGATTGTATCGAAGTTGACAAAGAAGCCAGAGAACAGCAGCACTGGGATGGCAGTGACAGGTCCCACAAATGTTGCAACCTGTATTAAAAGAGCAACTCTATAATAACAGACTGAAAGACTAGTATTTATTATGGTGTATGATGGGGTACCTGGAGTGAAGTGGCTGCCGCCCCGACCAGCAGCCCCAGAGACTGAGCCACCAGAGCAGTGCACACAGACAGGGCCATGAACAGCAGGTAACGAGTGGCTTCAGGAGGCTGCTCTGTCATCCAGTACACAATACTACAGTACAGTAAAGGGCAGAGCACCTGCAGGAGAGCATAAACTGTTTATTACTTTATATGATGAAAAATGGGTCTAGCTTGTCTTTCACAGTCACTGTAAATCAGGGATACACATCCTGTCCAAATTATTTGATTGTTTTTTTGGTCTCTTTATTCCTAACTTGTTTACCACTGGCTTAAGGTCACATTATCATACAGCCAAACATAGTAATCACCAAAGTTAACTAGATCAATAATACTATATTTTAGCTTAATTGCTTGATTTTACATTTATTCCATTTTGAAGGCTCTCAGACACAGTATCTTTTCTCTTCTTCACAGCAAAAACACTATTGATTGTATTTTTCTTTTTATAATTCAACCCATGAATTATAAAATTATAAAACATGGTGATGATTTATCGATCATTCATAAACACCTCGACCACAGGTGTTCATACTACTGAAAGACTGGTTTGAACGTATGAAGCTCACCTGGAAGGGGATATCCGCCATGGTTTTTGCCAGATAGTAGGCCTTTAGACTGTACCAGTAGTTCAGATGTTCCCTCAAGAACACAGACATCTCCAAAGGAACTGAGGGAAAATGAGACGAGTAAAAGTCCGTACAAAGGTGTCACTCTGGTTGAAATGTCTCAGAGATTTATGTCTATGCTGAATGGTGCTCATTCAGCCATGGTTGATACTGTACAGAACATTACACTGTGACTTCACTTCAGTTAGTATATCATTATTGTTTTTCATCAGATTTCGTCATGCTAACGTCTGCACTAGGGCAGCTGCGGCTTCGTGGAATTGATTCAAGGGTGCCAATCTGCACCTGCCGAGTCTTGCCCAAGGGCACAACAACAGTATTCACAAGTGCAACTGAGCCACTTAAGCTGACCTTTGTAAGTGTGAGGTGGTGCCATTTGGAGTGTTTTTAAATGTTTGGTTTTATGTGCATGGTTTTATTTTTGCATGGTTTTATCTCCCCAAATTGGTTGCCACCTCACCCCATCACATGACTGTTGCCCAATCCCTACAGTGCACAATCAGCACACCTGTGCTGTGGATTGGGCTATGTGACAGCGGCGAGGGAGAAAGATGTTGAGGACCGGGATGTCCCCGGACAGATGGAGCGGCAGGCACTCCGCGCACGTGCCCCGAGGAGGAACACCTGGGCCACCTCCGTCGGAGCCTCCCGGAGCCGGACAGACCCCCTTCCCGCAGGGAAACAAGCACCTTATTCTATTATAGTTTCCTTCTACCCATGTCTATTTTATCCTTGCCTTTTAATTTATGTTTTTTTAATCTTGATTTGTACTTAGGCCTATACATTAAATTGTATTTTAATCCTTTTAAAGCGGTGTATCATTGGCCACACCACAAAAATCTCCAGAAACGCAAACCTGTGACATAAGCTGTCTTGGTCCAATTAAATCATAGGCTGACTTTAGAATTTTTTTTTTGCAATTAGTCACAATTTATGTTGTTTTTTTGTTTTCCAGTCCTTTACTTTTACATACAGTATCAATGGAGAATTTACTTTTGAGAGAAAAACTGCAATTTGATAATTGCAACCATTCATGTGTGATCATTTGTGCAGTCCTACAAGGGGACACTCCTGGACAATTGAGGGGTCACACAGATGATGTGTGTTTATCAATCTGTGCCCTGACGAAGACCACGTTTGTGGTCGAAATGCATCAGCCTTTTGTGACGTCACTGCTACATTAAATGATTTTTATTTTAAAGTCAGAGTGCCTCGGATCACCTCCTTCTCTTTAACACTGCTGATGTGTGTTTGTTTTAATATACCAGGTAACAGAGACAGTCATTTTACTGATGGTTACCTAAGTCTCAAAATACTCACATGTTAGGACAGTGGGCATGAGAGCTCCAAACATGAGGAAGAGCATGGAGAAGAAAAGAAAGCCAGTGTTGTTCAAGACTTTGCTCGCGTCATTTCCAATTTGGAGATACAGCAAACCTATCAACACCCCAATCAGGATGTGTGACATGAGTCTGAGATGGGTCAAAATCTGCAGACAGAAATAAACGTGGAAAACATCATAAAGCTTGCATTCGGTGTGGCATTTACGCAACATTTCAATGTTATTTGTCAAGCGACTTACCTGATCTCGACATATTGTTATAAATGTCCTTTTAAACAGAATACAGAACTGTGTTAAAGTGCTTGTTGCAAAAGTATGTCTCTCAGTGTGTTCAGGCACCTGGACAAACACAAAAACATTACAACTAAAAGTTAATTGTGGCAATGTCAGTAAGAAAAAGCAAACAGGAGATACCAATTGTATTTGTTATGGAATCTGATCTGTAAATATATTTGAAGTTTAAAATATTGTGTATTTCAACATTCTTCATGTGTTCCTTTAACTATATGTAAATCGTTCGTAACAATGATCAGTGTTAAAATGAAAGGCTGTGATGATTAAATGACACAGTTCCTTTCTTTTCTAAATATATACCTTGTGGTTAGATGAGGCCACAATTGGATGTCCATTACTTTGATCGAGGTTTTTCTTCTCCTCCAAAGCACACAGGCCACTTTGGACCGCTTCAAACAGCACTGGGTTCATGTCCCCATACTCTCCTGAGGCCACTTCAATGACTGGCCATGTCAAAAGAGAAACATTAATTTCTACCATAGACTCCGACGTAAGACTTCAAGACCAGCTTACTGAAGTCAGCAGGGTTGTGGTAAGTGGGACAGCACAGGCCAAGTGTCTTCAAGTATGGGACGAGGTAGGGCACTGAGCCTTTGTAAATGCATTGGCCCTGGCTGAGGATGTAGAGCTTTGGGAAATGATAATGAATAACTAGCAGTGCAAGTTTTGTAGAACAACATAAAAGAACAAAAAATACATTTACATAAGTTGTGTAAAATTGTGTAAATTGAAAAAGTGTATAATGACGTCTGCGCAACCTTGTCAAACATCTCAAAGAGTTTGGCGCTGGGCTGGTGGATGGTGCAGATGATAGTGCGTCCGCCCTGAGCCAAAGAGCGCATGAGGGACACCACCTGGTAACAAGACACACTGTCCAAGCCACTGCAGAAGGACGGGGACAACAACGCACATAGTTGAGACGCAGTGCTTTTATTTATTAATTTATTTTTACATTAAGCAATTGACCCAAACCTCTCACCTGGTGGGCTCATCGAAGAACATGACCGGGGGGTTGTTGACAAGCTCCAGGGCGATGGCCAGTCTCTTGCACTGGCCCCCGGACAGAGCACTGGTCCTGGTGTGAGCGCAGTCCAGCAGCCCCAGGGCCGTCAGGATCTCACTCACCTGAACTCACATAAGAAGGACACATCAGAAAACCTTAGACGCAGGGTAGGTGTTCAACATTATTTTTAAAACATGCAATAAAATAGTATTTAAGGTCTGTTGCAGAAGCCATTATTCCTGCTTGTTTGACAATGTGATGACATTGTTTTCAGTTATCTTAAACTGACAAACAAACTAATATTAGCCATAACAATAAAAATATAATAGGATTAAGCAACAAAGATAATTAAAGCCGCAAGCGGCATCGAACTATAATTTTGTATAATGTGAGATTTATGTGTCAGTCCCATTAGAATAACATGCAGGGCCCCAGGCGTCACCATGGCTTCGCGCACTGTGTTGCGATTACCCATTCATTTTCCTGCAATAACAAGTATAAAGGGCCCATACCTCTGGTGTCACTGTTTGACACGGTGAGTTTACGTTTGACATGGGGACAGCGCTTCGCGCTGTTTTCGTGCGCTCCGTGCACCTAGGTACAATGCGCTTTGCGCACTGCGTTGCGATTACATAGGCCCTTGCGACGGCAGGCCGCTCGGGCCTAATTACAATAATGAATATAATTCGGGGCAGTAGTGGCTCAGTGACAGAGCTTTTGTCTATGCAGTAAACCCAAAGGTTCAGTTCCAAATCTGACCAGTGCTCTGTGGTCTCCCATACACCCCATCTATGTAAGAATATGTGATTCTCTACTGTTTATCTTCAAACAATAGAGAGCTGGATGTTTCTTTGGATCTTTCAGTCAAGAAAAGCCAGCTGGTTTGATTGGCTCAAGAGAAAACATTAATGCATGATAATGTAAACATTAATGCATGATAATGTAAAGTGACTTTGAGGGCCCGATCTTGTATTTCTAAATGCACATTTGCAACGATTGCGTTATCTTCAGCTTCATACCTGGCACAGTAAGTGGGTTGGACGGAGGCTGGACATGGGCTGGACAGACATCCATGGCCAATGGCAAAGCTCCTACCAATAATTAGCATGGACCATGGGTGAGCGGGGGTGGCAGTGGATGTGTGAGGGTGTGAGGGGGGCGCACATGCTGGTGTTTTGATCATGTTCCTGCGGCTGCACAGCACTCTTCAACACCAGTACCAGCTCTTTTCTCAGCTCAATTCTCTTTCTCTCAGGACATTGAACTCATAGAGGAATAAAGTTTGTAATATGTCCTGTGACAGCTTGAAAATGCTGAATGAAGTAAATGAAGTGATGGGCAGCGCTCTTTGCAGTCAGCTGCTAGCAGCACACCACGCCTCAGTCAGTCCTGTCTTTCTACTGTAAGCCACGCACTTTGTCTGGATTCAAGATGTCACACTAGTCTGCTTTAACACTGTTGTTGCGCCAGGCGGTGATCTAGCCCTTAGTCTCTATAAAAGCCTAATGCATTAATTTCAAACCTTGAAACACAGCATAAATATATTACCACTATTTCATCCTCCTCACCAGTTTTTTCTTCACATCCATGGTTTCATCCAACTTCAAGTTTGCTGAAACCTGCAATTGAGTGGAAATAATAATGATGAACGTGTAATGCAGGAGGTAAATGAGCTTTGGGAAACACAGGCCTGTTCTTGTCAATCGCAGATACATTGTTGAAGAGTATTCAAAACATATTGCCCTGTTTCTTTAGGCCCTGTATGACTCACCATCATGGCCTCTCTGGCGGTGAGGTGTGGCAGCAGCATGTCGTCCTGCATTATGTAACAGGACATTTTTCTGAACGTTCTCAGGTTCCGTGGTTTACCATTAACCAGGATCTGACCCTTCATTCCAGTCTCTCTGAAAAGACACACAGAAGGTTAATATATAGTTTTAGTGACTCTTCTCTTGTGGCAGACACAGTGTTTAAGCATTAGTGGATGACCTTCCTGTTGCAGCCAGTCACAAATACTATAACTGGTGTGCTCATTGTGGGTAAAGTGTCAAGTGTGGTGCGTGAAATGTTCTTCTTCCTAACCTATAGAGAAGATAATTACATTTATTCAGGAGGTAACTTTGGGAAGTGCTGCGGTACATTTGTTTATTGGGTTGTGTAAAGTTACATTCCTTCTCCTACCTGTATCCAGCCAATATGTTCATTAATGTAGATTTGCCGGCGCCTGAGGGTCCCATAATTCCGATGAGCTCCCGGCTGCAGAATCTCCCCGACAGACACTTGAGCAAGGCTTTAAAACCTGCAAACAGTGGCATAGATAATATGTAATTATGTAATTATACATAATAACCGTTTTTTGAAAAATGTCCTTCTTAATTAGTTCTTTGGAATTGTCGATGCAATTAGGTTATAACTGTTATTAAATAAATGTGTGAATTCCGCTTTAAGGTATGGCTCAGAGGTTTCCAAAGTCCCAAAGCACTGAGCTGAATGTCTCAATGTGATTAATGTAATCAGAAAAGTAATGATATTTGTATTTATAATCTATTAATCATTTTTACAAGGTAACCCTATGCTGCAGGCAGGATTGTTGCAAGGTTTGTGAGTTCAAACACAGTGATATAAAATCTGTGTTTTGCCAGGTTAGAGGGTACAGAGAGACCGTGCAGATACTGCAGACAGAGCACAGAAACACATGACTCTCATAAAGACTTGCAGCCTGTTATCTTTTGGCCCCTCAGCCTAAACAGCTGAGATCACTCCTCGCTTGTAATTATGACTGATTATTGATTATATTTATGTTTTATGGATTCATATTACCTGCTTTCTGGACATTTTAAGTCACTGAAGAATTTAGAATTGTGTTCTAAAAATAAACATCCCTTGCCATCTAGTTAAACTTCTTTATCCAGCTTCAACAGACGGATGTTTATCAAAATGTCTTGAAAAGTGGATAGAGTGATACCTGTATTTTATTCCCAATACCAATAGTAGAATGGTTTCTAAAGTGCTGGTTAAAAAAACAAACCAATAAAAAAAGAAATACAACAGACAGTGTGTTTGACTGTTTTTAAGAATGTTTCTAAAGCAAGTCATTACAAATCTTAATGTTGCGTAAAGTAAAATACATTTGAACAAATCCTGTTACTAGGGGAACAAGTGTTTCTTTGTTCTAGAAATAAAAACATTATGATAGCTGAGGTTTGTTTGAAGGATCACTTGAAGCTGTGATATAAAATCATTGGCAGTGAGCGTGCCAATAAAACGTCTTTCTATAAGGGCTTATTTCAAAGGAATGTGCAGATGATATATGACACACAGAGCCTCACAGCTCTGGGCTCACCCAGTTTCACCTCCTCTCTGATTTGGCCCTTTCATCACCCCTTAGCTTTATTGTAAATTATCTCATCTATCCCTGGCAAAGAAGCACAGCACACTGAAAACAAAAAAGTTTAATACTGGCAATAAAAATGTCAGATGCTCAAAGTGAGTGTGGAAGATGGATGAGGAGAAGAACAGACCAGGTGTGTGTGTGGTGCATCTGAATTAGCTATTTTTTGTCTCCTTTGTTATCGACATGTCAATTATGTTGTATTAATTGATACCGAGATTGATAGAGAGACTGTTGTGATTTATCTATTTTTGCAAAAAACATTATCACTTATTATCAGGGCTACACAATTATTTACAAAAATCTGAAAATCTGAATCTCATTGGTTGAAATTAGCAAAGGCTGCAAATATTAAGGTCATATAATGTCAAACAAAGGTACATATGTCAGTCTTCTTTCAAGAGTTAATACTTCTGAAACTATTACAAATATAACTGGTGCGTACGGATGTTCTGCATCTGATGTCAAAGCATGGCAACAGAGGCCAGTGGAAGTTCTACATAGACACTCAGTCCAGAACAGCTAAGCCCATACCCTGGGACCAAAAAGAGCACCGTGAACTATTGTTTGTCGTCTGTAGAAACATGTGTACCGTATGTCTATCTAAAGGTTACTATGACAACACAGAGGTCAGAGTATACTACTTATACTACAGAGGATGTCCACAGCACAAGTAACATTTGCTTTCTTTTATTTACATAACATGACGATTGATGTGAATTTTAGAAGAGTGTAAACTGTGAAGGTAAATGTAGCTTTTCCTCCTTATTATTATTATTATTATTATTATTATTATTATTAGTTTATTTGAGCAGCAAACAAAGGTAACGGACAACAGATGTTATAAAAGGAGAGCATTTGCACACTCAAAAGGTTGAAGTTCACAGAACTTTTGTAAAACCTACCCCTGACTTATCACACATGAAGCTGCAGTTTGTGACATACATTTTCACTTTACAAAAGTTGTTTACTGTTAACTCTTGATAGGCACCAGTTAACTCTTGATAGATGCTGGCATTTATTTGTACTTGTGTATGATCGTAAAAATTTTACATTAGGAAAGTTGAAAGGAATACAAAAACATTTACCAAGCATTTTCTTAGTCCTTTGATAGGTCCATAATACCACCTATTTATCGTTTATGATCGTACAAATGAAAAAAAAGGGTGCCTTGTTTTATGCATGGACAGCTAGATGACCATAATCTAATTAATAATCAATCATTAATCATTTTATAATCATTAATATAAACTTCAGGTAAATGTATTCTTCTCATCCTGTATCTAAATAATGATGAAGTCTGAACCCACATAGACATGTATGTAAAGTATATTATTATGAAGTCTAATGAATCAAAACAACTGGACTTTCAGAACTAAAAAATAAGCTTCTATCATTATGATAGCCTTGAGGAAGCTGTTTAAACAAAGTCAGGACAGTCCAGTTAATCTACCTGAATGTCTAAGGATTCCTATTTGTTTTCTTGTTTCGCATTATACCGTACATGTAGCTTAATAGAGTCTTGAGTATGTGAAAATTGTACACATTCTTACTTTGCATTTTACCCAGACTTGTGTAACTAACGCAGAGTATACGTGACGGTGTGACCACTGTAACTGGAAAATACTTTCAAAGTTTAATATAATTTCTAAATTAACTTCTTAAAGCCTAGCTTCTTACCTTTCCTCCTCCAGCAGGGCCCATCCTGGATGGTGTATGAGAGGTCTTTAAACTCCAGGTCAACTGCTGAGCGTTTGGGCAGGTGGCTAAAGCGCTGCGCCTCTGTGTGATGCTTGTGAACTTTCTTAAGGCTTGTCTTGGTGGTGCTTTCGTGCTGCTGGATTGTCCCATTCCCATTACAAGTGACACTGTCTTCTATGGGCAAGCTCACAGAGTCCGGCTCCAGGGCTTTGTTGTCCATGGTCGGGATCTGTAAGTAATAAGGAGTAGTGGTGATCGAGACCAGGTAAAAGGCAGGTCGTGCAGCCATGGTGAGTCTTCAGTCTGCTCCACTCCAAAGACTCTGCTACACGAAGAAAAAAACTGGCAATCTAGAGCAAAACCACAAGAACAGCACCCGAGGCTTCAGAATTTACTGCTGTGCGCAGGCGTAGTCTGTTGGAAATATCTGTGTGAAGAAAAATGCATCACATAATGATGATATGATTTACTGTGACAAAGTTGAAGCTTGATTCTGGCATGAACCTACTTCAAGTCAAAACATAGCTATAAATCATAGAATGGCATATAAAAGGATCCTAATTCAAACATTGTACATCACACATTCAAAAGCACCTACTGACATAAAAGGTAGCTCAAAACTGACACATACTTACTTCATACTATTTCTCATTATTTTCATCTACAGTCCATTCCTAAAGACACACCTTATAAGTGGACATAACTTCTGTCAATGATGCATTAATCCAATTGATCGCTCAAAGATTTAATCCGTTTTTTTCCGTGACTTATTAAAGTTAATCCAAACTATCCTTCACCTCCTGTCTCCAGGTACTTAAACTTCAATTGACGACATCATTAGTTCAGCTTTGGGAGACTTAACAGTATGAGTCTTCTGGGAAAAGGGTCCGACAGCTTTGCCAGCAAAAGCATGTAACCTTACTGAGATGACATTAAAGTTAAGATTTTATGGCAATAAAGATCATAATAATCCCATTTGTTCAGCACTGTAAAAGGTTCCCAAGTCTGCGGTGGTACAGTCATTTGTGCCATTTGAGACATCACCTTGGTCTAATCTTACATGAGCCTTAATCCGGATAAAAATCAGTCTTTCTTTCTTAGCCTTTATCTGGTGAAGCAGAAGACCCAAAATCAGCATGCTCCAAAAAAAAAAAAAGACCACACAGTATGGGAAGAGGCTTGAAATGAGCAGAGATTATGAGAACATTTATGACGACAGGTCACGAGGAGAGCTGGATCTTTTGGGGGCTTTGGGAGCTGATGGTGAACAGAGAAGAACTCACTGACCTGGGATCAGACCACTTCAAATTAACCACCATAATGTCCTCAAAGCGGCTGGATTAAAAGCACATTCAAAACGAGTAATGTGGTCACGGGATTAATGCAGATAAAGCTGCAAACCGGCCAAGTCACCTCGATCAAACTTTACATTGTTTAAGACCGATTCAGTTACTAACACTAGCTGATACTTCTTTCTACAAAGTATCACACTTTTTAATTTCCTGTCTACTTTTAGACATGTAGTATACATTTCATATATACTACATTCTTGCCATTCTTTGTCATGGTTGACACCGACTCTGTTAAGTCTCTCATGTTATATTCACTCTATACATAAAAACACCGTTGCCATATTCCGTTAAAGACTATGGGGAGATGTTGCATTTGCACTTCCTCTCGTTGCATGAAGCAGTTTGTGTCAATGACTACTTCTGGCTGTTGAAAGCTGCAGTGCACCATAAAAAGGTCTGTCCAAGGGTAAAGTGCTGAAAAACAGGCAAAAATCAAAGCTTCAAATGATATTGCTCCAACATGGCCTATTTGTGGGGTTCAGTGTGAATGTTTATTGCTACGGCAACAGTCATAATTACCCGTAAAGCCCATGCATACATGAATATTTCAATTTTAAGTACAAGTTGAGATTTTGTTGAAGTTTATCTGCCGTTTTTTAGAAACTCAAGAGCATGTTTTGAAGGTAAGAATCGTTACATTAATTGAACAAAATCTCTAAATTGTCACATCTATCTTTAGCCTCAAAGACAAACAGGGCAGATGGAGTTGGAAGGTGTAGAAGAACGAGCAGAATTGGTAACAGAGGCAATACTTGCGGTGGTATTTACGTCTAATGCGTTCAAAACTCAGCTTACAGTGAGAGGGAGTGCAGGACAAAGTAAGAATCGCCACTCTGCCCTTGTGATACGGTATAAAGCTGGCGTTACATAAGTTGACATAAGGATTTAGGATCAGAGCTGGTGAAGTGGGTTAGCGGATCTGCTCTCCCACGACTTCACAAGATGCTAAGTCACAGGAGAAAAAGTCAAAGTCACACATACATTCCTCAGTGCACAGTGATACAGCAGTACAGTTAGTGATACACAGGGAAGTCAAACAGAAGTAATGGAGGCGTAAGAAATAGATGTTGCTTTAGCCTAAACATGAACAGACATAAACCTCATACTGTTGGTCAAGTAAAAATACAGCAACAAATACATCTGTCTTCATACATGATCCATGATCATCCCAAACGTTTATGTAACTACAATTTGGTGCAAAATAGTTCTATATTATGTTTTTTGTTAAACAAAGTTATATATTTGATTATACAATGCCAATAACATTTATAACAAGTTATTTTGAGTTGTGGTCACAAGATAGGTCTTCACATTAAAATAACTTAAACGCACAAAGCAATTAGTCAATACCAAGGTGTGCAACTGAATCATAAGAAAGGATACAAGTAAAAACACATTATTCCCATTAAGACTAAGTAAAACTAAAAGGGTAGCCTATGTAAGAGAAGATTGAATAAGAAAGCAAAAGAACGTTGGCCTAACAAGCAGAAATATAGATTTTGCCCAGTAATGCGCTTACATGGTCAGCTGTAAGGATGGCAAATATTCTCCTCTCTGTAGTTATCCTCCCAGTCAAAGTGCTCCCAGTCAGTGGCACTTCTGCATCGCCCTGAGCCGCTGTTCCCTGAGCATGGTCTGAAGGAGGGGCGCGCTGACTTGAATGAGGGACTGACACGGCAGAGTTCTGCTTTCATGTCACGTGCACGGCTGGAGATTTTGCAGAATAAAAAAATAAAAAAATATAATAATAATAATAAGTTCTGGCTGTAAAACTTCAAGAATCTTTGGAAACTTCTGCTACAGTTATAGTTTTTTTTTTCCTATTCTTACTTGTGTTTGTTTTTTCTGGCGCGTACCTTATTATCTAGTAAGATGCCATGATCAGACAGGTGCAAATAGGTAAATAAAGGTATAGGCTAATCATGTAATTTTTTGTTTTTTGATGTAATTGAATAAAGTATTTTTAATTAAAATAGATTACATATAGTTATAATGTAACTTCCTGAGCCCCAGGAACGACTATGGGCTCCGGTAAATTGTTGCCAAACAGCCAAGTTAAATTACAATTTTAAGTTGAATTACATTACACCTGTATATGCCTGTGCAGTCAAAACACGTGATTCAGTGGTAGTTCCTAGACAGCAGCTATTTCCTTTTCAGTGTTGCTCTTGAGAATTCCTGGCGCTCCTTGTGGATGTGACACTGGCAACGGGCCGAGACTCGCTGCATTTCTGAGACTGCTGCGACGACAAACGTGAGCAAAACGGATATCCAGAAATCCTACCAATGGCTAGACAGAGCTGGCCTGAAGGACAGCACAGAGGCACTCATCATGGCTGCACAGGAGCAGGCCTTGAGCACCAGAGCAATAGAGGCCCAGATCTATCACACCAGACAAGACCCCAGGTGTAGACTGTGCAAAGAGGCCAATGAGACAATCCAGCACATAACTGCAGGGTGTAAGATGCTGGCAGGGAAAGCTTACATGGAGCGCCATAACCAAGTGGCTGGCATAGTGTACAGGAACATCTGTGCAGAGTATGGGCTGGAAACCCAAGGTCAAAGTGGGAAACACCTCCAAAGGTGGTAGAGAATGACCGAGCCAAGATCCTGTGGGACTTCCAGATACAGACGACAGAATGGTAATGGCGAACCAACCTGACATTGTGGTGGTGGACAAAGAGCAGAGGAAAGCCGTTGTGGTTGACATAGCAATACCAAGCGACTTCAACATCAGGAAAAAGGAACACGAGAAACTAGAGAAATACCAGGGGCTCAGAGAAGAGCTAGAGAAGGCCTGGAGAGTGAAGGCATCAGTGGTGCCCGTGGTCATTGGGGCACTTGGGGCAGTGACCCCCAAACTGGAGGAGTGGCTCCAGCAGATCCCAGGAAATACATCAGACATCTCGGTCCAGAAAAGTGCAGTTCTAGGAACAGCAAAGATACTGCGCAGAACTCTCAAGCTCCCAGGCCTCTGGTAGAGGACCCGAGCTTGGAGGAAAAAGAGACCGCCCACGGAGGGGCGGCCTGATATTGATAAACATTGGCCGTAGCCACTCTTCTTGAACCATTGCACACTGTAGACAGAGCAGCTCAGGATTTTACAAACTTTTACCAATTTTATTCAATTGAAGGCAACATGTTCAGAACAAACCTTTTGAAAAATAATCAATCGAGGAAGTTATTCCAGTAAATCAGACACACCCAGGGAGTATTTGTTTGCAATTTCTTTCTGCCAGGTAAAACATTACTGCCACACCTCACAGGCAAAAGGACAACAGGACAGATTTTTCTGATAAAATCCTGTGATATTTCTGGAACTTAATATTGTTTTCTCTGTTCCTAAACTAACAAACATCCAGTTTGTTAGTTCTTGAAAACAAAAAATAGTTTTATTAAAAATGAACAAACTAATATATATTTTTTTAAGTTTTGGTGATTTATTTGGTGGAAACTGAACAGAACATCGTAGCTATGAAAGGGCAAAACAGCTCTATATTAGCCCCTATAAACAGTGGGATATTTCACCCAGAAGAAGTCACCTTTCCCGAGAGAGAAGCCTTTTGTTTTTGTATACACCTGAAAGTATTTTTGGAAAAGGTCCAGGTCACTGTGCTCCTCAAAGGAACATGTACGTATTTGTTAAGTTTCATTCTTCTGCAGCACATGTACGAGCACGAGGCTTTTTCAACAGATCAAGGACATTTCAAAAAATGTTCTAACTTATTTCAAAGTTTGACAAAACCATTATCTCTGCCCATGTCCTGACCATTTTAGACATCCATAAAAGCCCCTAAATTCAATAACTCAAACATGAAGAGAAAAAAGCAAGATCTGATATTTAAAAAGTGCTGTTAAACCGTGTGAAAAATTGTTTGCATCGATTTGAATTGAACAAGATTAACATTACTGATAAAAGCAAATATTTACAGTACATTTGACCTCCACTTTGCTATCAGTGCGCAACACAAAAGCTAAGGTTATACTTGTGTATCTAACTTAATCATTGCCAAACCTATTCATATAACCAGAGTCACCACACAGTGAGAAAGTATATAAAGCTGCTTTATGGTCCTAAGATTCCACATCGACGACATGGCTTCGCCTCTTGTTGCCGTTCTTCTGCTGCCCTTCTACTGCTCCCGGGTATTCGAACCGCCGGTAAGTAAGTATTGTAATAACAAAATGAGATGTTTGTCTAATGATTATTGTGCTGAAACTTGTCTTGCAGAGTATAAGTTCATCCCAATTGAAATCACGGTGAGGAACAATGTGATGGACAGTCCAGATCAGAGCTTTGGTGCTTCTTTGGTGGAGGGAGGGATCCTGCTGGGAGCCATGAACCGACTCATGAGCTCCAATGCAGGCTTTAAGTAAGACACATGATGAATAAATGTTATGGCATGGTTTTAGATTTTTGAATGTGAAGCATAGTGATTGGGAAAGGCAGGATTGCTCTTGTAAAGATGAGTTTGTGGTGGATTGGTAAATATAGTCGAGCAACAATGAGCATGGTAACCCCTATAAATGGTAAATTTCCACACCAGTGATTTTACTTTTGTTAATATTTCACTGGCAAGGACCACACACAATGCAAAGTGAAATTAAGAATGTATTAGTAGAGGTGATAGCTGGTTGTTGAGACAATGAGTGGGGGATTCAATGCTATAAAATGTATAGCTAAGCTTGAATTAAAAGCCAGTGCAAAAAGAGTGTTATAAAACTTCACTGTAGAGTCTATAGTAAACAGAGAGAACGGGAAAGAGTTTCGCTGTTTGGGGCCGATATATTGATTGTTATTTCTGTGCCTTTAGATTCTCTGTCAGAGAGGACCCAAACTTTGGCCCATTCCTTGAGAGTGTGAACGGTTTGGCTGGCAGTGACCAGGAACAGACGTACTGGGAGCTGCTGGTGACAACTGCCACTGATGAGACTATTCGCCCTGAAGTTGGTGAGTAATGAGAGGAAAACGTAACTATACAAAGTTTTTTGATTCAATGTTTTGTTTTAACAAATGTCAATGGTTGACTTTCAGGGATCGGATGCTATGTACCAAAAGCTCATGACAAAATCATCCTCAATTATCAAAAGTGGTGAGAATTCAGCTGTCTATGGAAAAGACACATGTGATGTTGTCATTAAAGCTGTTCACTTGTGCTTGTGCAGTTTGTGTTTGTTTGTAAAAAAAAAAGAAAAAAAAAAGAACATTTAATACTCATTCCTAAAGAGTTTACTGTGATCTGATATAAACAGAAACAATGAATTAGACTGAAACAAGTCACAGATATTGTTTTAATTTGTCACAGTTTTTGTACATTTTTATACTGCTTAAAACTACATTAAGGGATATATGTACGTGAGAACTGCATACATTTTTTATGAACTATTGTATTAGACTAGTTCATTATGTCGTATACCACAACATTTACAATGATTCAGTGTAATATTCAGTAGCTTGTAAAATTAAAGATGATCTCATCATTTGTGGTCGGGATGTAACATCCAATGCCTGAGGGAAAAAAATATATACACAAGGGTTAGGGTTAACGAAACTGTGTCAGTTTAATTTCATAAAAAACAAGCTATAGAAAGAAATTATATGGACAACATATTTTGAATAAAAACAAGCAATAATGACGTGTGCATTAAGGTATATAACTTTATATATCGCCATAAAAAGCACCCACGAAACATGAAGCATGGAGTGAGTGAATAATGCACACAATTAGAAACTGACTTCAAACGTCTGGAAAAGTGATATAAAAGAAGAATGCATTATTATAGCTCTAGCACTCAAATACCGAGATCCTATTCAAGTTTCACACTCCCTATGCAAAACCCTTTGCTCACAAAGCCAAAGTCAATAGAACAATGGGTGAAGTTTGTTAGTTTATGCTTTTTGATGGTTGACAAACACATTGACAATCTAGATTCAACTATTAGTTAACTATTATTAACTAACTATTAATAACTATTGTGATGAGAATACATTATAAAATGGGCATGGTTGTCAGAAAAGTTGATATAGCATGAAGTATAAATAGTTTTGACTCACCAACATTGGGTATTATAACTACGCCATTTGGTTTTTTGACCTTCAGCTGCCAGTAGGTGCGCTCAGCGAAGTTTCCTGCCAAACCATTCACACTTTCCAGATATGGACCATAGTTTGAATCCTCTGAGTAGGTAAAGCTGAATAAACAATCAAAATCAAGCAATGCAGATCTACTATACTATATGTTATGTGTATGTAATATATTGAAGACTTACTTAAAGTGTTCATTGGTCTCTTGCAGTCTCCTCATTGCTCCGATCAAGATGCCTCTGTAGACAGTATAAGTGCTGTACATTCTTTTGGGTCCTCCGGTTAAAGAGTTTGTCACCACAATTGTGATGTTAGTTTGGGCAGAGTGTGGAGCTAGAAAACAAAACAATGTTAATAGTAGTGATTTGTGCAGTTTAAAGATGATCGATGAAAAACCATAGATATACATACCTACAGTGGAATAGGTTTTACCATGAGATTTCCCACCTGAATTAAGAGACACAATCTAAAAACAGTCATGGTAATTTAACAACAAAAGTACTGTGGCAATGCGAGGGTTAACTTAGCTGTTTTAAACATAAAATTGCCAGACAACGCCAGCTGGAGATGGCCAGCACCAGAAACTAAGTAAAGCACGTAGGTTCGTTGTTGAGTAGATGGATCACAGAGGCCAGGCACTGTATAGAAAAGTTTTACATTTATTTTCACATTCTTTAGTTAAAATCATGTTTGTCCAAAGCTCGTTTCACAGTTCGTTTAGTTACTTGTTTTCAGTCCATCTTTCAGTTACCACAGTCTACCCATGACGTTGCGCACCTACGGCGCTCCACGAATCCAGTGACAGGGGAATAATAACAGAACAGGCGAACCAAAAGGCAGAGAACGGTGATAAAAGGGCGGAGAAAAAGGCAGGCGGCAGTGACGACCCTCCTTGGTCCTAGACTTCTACAGAAGTAAGAAGGCACATCACTACAAGTATAATTTACGATAGTTATTTCTAGAGTAACCACGCCACAAACCTGAGCGGGGCATTTGCATGGCTCGGGGCTTTGACAGCGGAGTCCGAGTCAACGCAGCCAATCCACTCAACTACTAGCATGACCAGTTACAGGGAGACCGCGGGCCCATGACGGCGCCGCGACAAACTAAACGTTAACAGGGACTATAGTTAATACCAACTTAAGATTTACTTTTAGCGACAATATGATACTACCTGGACTGGAGTGACGAGGAGCAACCACAACACCGGAGACTGGGCGTACAGGAAGTCAGAGGTCAAATAATAAACGGAAGTGCTATTTATCAGGTGACGGCTGGCGCGCACAGCCAATCACCATCAAAACTACAAGTGCAGTGCCCGCCTGCAGGCATACTGCCACAGTACATAAGAGCACAAATTACATTCAGAAGTCACAGTTGAGAGAACAAGCAGAAGCAACAGAGTAACGGACGCAGAGAGATCCTTTGCCATCTTCAACCTCGGTAATTGGTCTGGTGTGGTTTCACTGTTTTAAAGCAAAGCACCAGGGATGAGTTTTTGTTTTGTTTTTTTCCCCCAAACAATGGGTTTGGGTAGTTATATCCTTGGGAAACACCTATTTTTATTATTTCTTATGTTTCCTAGTAAGAAGACAGGAGCAACTAAACAATGTAATAGACAGTGCAGCATGATAGGGGATTTCTATCTTGCATTACAATAGATGACCTTATTCTATGAAAAGTCTTCCAAAAAGAGATCCCACATTGATATCAGCATGTTTGTCTTTGCCAACTTGTAAGAACAAACAACTGCCATCTTGACATGAAACTGTGGGACTTTGGACCTGAGCCTTGGGCCTAAGTGGTGCTCAGTGTGTGGAACTGTTTCCTGGTCTCTGCTGTATACCCTAGGGGAGAAGACGGCGGGAGCAGGCCAAGGAGACGCTTGGAGCTACGACCCAACGCTCGTGGCGTGGCCGGTTCTGGACCTCTGTCGTTTCGCCTTTTGCACTATAAATCCTTTTTAATTGACTTTTATTATTCCCGTTCTTAATAATGATTAGGCCTAGCTTTAGCTATTTTGAGTGTCATTGTTTTAATAATTGTTGTAATAAATTCGAGTAACTTTTATTATTCTCTGGTCTCACTGCTCACCCCTGTGATTTCGAACCTTTTAGCCTTTTATTCGGGTCCTAGTCCCTTAACTAGGCGGCGTTGTCGGCTCCCAAAATATTCTACCATAATACAACCACCGGCTACAATAGCGTACACGCTGCCTGTGAAAGAGCACTCAGAGACAAAAAAATCTATGTCCCCAGCAACTACAAAACATACATAGAGGGAGCCTGTCCAAAGCAGCCCTACATTGTTGAGTACCTGAAGCATGACTTCTTCAAGACATACAATGATCTAACATACTTTTCCACCATTCGCACTGGACACAAGGTCGGTGATCCAGTCGTCACTGACATCCGACAGTTTAGATACAAAGATGGGTCTCTTGAGTTCAAACTTGACTACTCTGAATCAGAGTTTCTCCCTCTGCCTCATAGATGTAAAGAAAACACTGGTTTAGTGAGAAGAAAATATGCAGAATCACAGAAAATTAAGAAGTCCAAATACGAGGACCTACAAGCTCTGAAGACTGTACTACCTCATGACTACCATTCATTCTATGACGGATTGCCCCACCATACTACTTAAACTAATGTAATGGTATACTGAAAGTGTTGGTTGAAGAGTTTCATTGTTTTATGGGGCCAGATTTTGGAAGTATTTTTACCTGGTTGCTTACAAAACTGATTCTAGTCTGGTTCCTCCAATGTTCAGGGTTGAATATGACACTGTTAAGTTTTTGTTTTGTTTTTTATTGTGACCTTAATGCAGACCTTTCTACTGCAGTAATGCAATTTAAGTGTGTTTTATGGTTTTACCATGCTTGAAATAAAAAAACAATAAAAACATTACATTGCAACATTCTCTAGTTGAAAATATGTTTTTCCCCTTATTTGCACCTAGTGCAAAACCTCCTATGTGCACAATGCTGCAAGAAACGTAGAGGAAAAAAACACTTATCTGCAATTTGGGAAGCAAAAATACCTTGCATGTATTAACACATATTGCAGAAATAGGGTCTAAGAACAGTAGAATATGCTTGAATATCTTTAACAAAGACCATACTATAATAGAAATGTTTTTTTGCAGGTTGGAGGTTTTGCATTCTGGCCATCGATATACAGTATATAAATTATAAAGGGAGTAAGAGTAAAGAAATAAAGTAAGGTCCCTTCCCATTCAGAGACAATACAGTTAAGCAGGAACTCAAGGGTGCTGACTTCATAATTTTATTCAATTGAAGGCAACATGTTCAGAACAAACCTTTTGAAAAATAATCAATCGAGGAAGTTATTCCAGTAAATCAGACACACCCAGGGAGTATTTGTTTGCAATTTCTTTCTGCCAGGTAAAACATTACTGCCACACCTCGCAGGCAAAAGGACAACAGGACAGATTTTTCTGATAAAATCCTGTGATATTTCTGGAACTTAATATTGTTTTCTCTGTTCCTAAACTAACAAACATCCAGTTTGTTAGTTCTTGAAAACAAAAAATAGTTTTATTAAAATGAACAAACTAATATATTTTTTTTAAGTTTTGGTGATTTATTTGGGGGAAACTGAACAGAACATCGTAGCTATGAAAGGGCAAAACAGCTCTATATTAGCCCCTATAAACAGTGGGATATTTCACCCAGAAGAAGTCACCTTTCCCGAGAGAGAAGCCTTTTGTTTTTGTATACACCTGAAAGTATTTTTGGAAAAGGTCCAGGTCACTGTGCTCCTCAAAGGAACATGTACGTATTTGTTAAGTTTCATTCTTCTGCAGCACATGTACGAGCACGAGGCTTTTTCAACAGATCAAGGACATTTCAAAAAATGTTCTAACTTATTTCAAAGTTTGACAAAACCATTATCTCTGCCCATGGTCCTGACCATTTTAGACATCCATAAAAGCCCCTAAATTCAATAACTCAAACATGAAAGAAATTAAGAAAATAAAACACAACTCTGGGCGTGTTTCCTGGAAGAACACAACAGGGAGAAAAGCTCAAAAAGGTCATTTTAGAATTAGCAAGATCTGATATTTAAAAAGTGCTGTTAAACCGTGTGAAAAATTGTTTGCATCGATTTGAATTGAACAAGATTAACATTACTGATAAAAGCAAATATTTACAGTACATTTGACCTCCACTTTGCTATCAGTGCGCAACACAAAAGCTAAGGTTATACTTGTGTATCTAACTTAATCATTGCCAAACCTATTCATATAACCAGAGTCACCACACAGTGAGAAAGTATATAAAGCTGCTTTATGGTCCTAAGATTCCACATCGACGACATGGCTTCGCCTCTTGTTGCCGTTCTTCTGCTGCCCCTTCTACTGCTCCCGGTTATTCGAACCGCCGGTAAGTAAGTATTGTAATAACAAAATGAGATGTTTGTCTAATGATTATTGTGCTGAAACTTGTCTTGCAGAGTATAAGTTCATCCCAATTGAAATCACGGTGAGGAACAATGTGATGGACAGTCCAGATCAGAGCTTTGGTGCTTCTTTGGTGGAGGGAGGGATCCTGCTGGGAGCCATGAACCGACTCATGAGCTCCAATGCAGGCTTTAAGTAAGACACATGATGAATAAATGTTATGGCATGGTTTTAGATTTTTTGAATGTGAAGCATAGTGATTGGGAAAGGATTGCTCTTGTAAAGATGAGTTTGTGGTGGATTGGTAAATATAGTCGAGCAACAATGAGCATGGTAACCCCTATAAATGGTAAATTTCCACACCAGTGATTTTACTTTTGTTAATATTTCACTGGCAAGGACCACACACAATGCAAAGTGAAATTAAGAATGTATTAGTAGAGGTGATAGCTGGTTGTTGAGACAATGAGTGGGGGATTCAATGCTATAAAATGTATAGCTAAGCTTGAATTAAAAGCCAGTGCAAAAAGAGTGTTATAAAACTTCACTGTAGAGTCTATAGTAAACAGAGAGAACGGGAAAGAGTTTCGCTGTCTGGGGCCGATATATTGATTGTTATTTCTGTGCCTTTAGATTCTCTGTCAGGAGGACCCAAACTTTGGCCCATTCCTTGAGAGTGTGAACGGTTTGGCTGGCAGTGACCAGGAACAGACGTACTGGGAGCTGCTGGTGACAACGGCCACTGATGAGACTATTCGCCCTGAAGTTGGTGAGTAATGAGAGGAAAACGTAACTATACAAAGTTTTTTGATTCAATGTTTTGTTTTAACAAATGTCAATGGTTGACTTTCAGGGATCGGATGCTATGTACCAAAAGCTCATGACAAAATCATCCTCAATTATCAAAGTGGTGAGAATTCAGCTGTCTATGGAAAAGACACATGTGATGTTGTCATTAAAGCTGTTCACTTGTGCTTGTGCAGTTTGTGTTTGTTTGTAAAAAAAAAGAAAAAAAAGAACATTTAATACTCATTCCTAAAGAGTTTACTGTGATCTGATATAAACAGAAAAATGAATTAGACTGAAACAAGTCACAGATATTGTTTTAATTTGTCACAGTTTTTTGTACATTTTTATACTGCTTAAAACTACATTAAGGGATATATGTACGTGAGAACTGCATACATTTTTTATGAACTATTGTATTAGACTAGTTCATTATGTCGTATACCACAACATTTACAATGATTCAGTGTAATATTCAGTAGCTTGTAAAATTAAAGATGATCTCATCATTTGTGGTCGGGATGTAACATCCAATGCCTGAGGGAAAAAAATATATACACAAGGGTTAGGGTTAACGAAACTGTGTCAGTTTAATTTCATAAAAAACAAGCTATAGAAAGAAATTATATGGACAACATATTTTGAATAAAAACAAGCAATAATGACGTGTGCATTAAGGTATATAACTTTATATATCGCCATAAAAAGCACCCACGAAACATGAAGCATGGAGTGAGTGAATAATGCACACAATTAGAAACTGACTTCAAACGTCTGGAAAAGTGATATAAAAGAAGAATGCATTATTATAGCTCTAGCACTCAAATACCGAGATCCTATTCAAGTTTCACACTCCCTATGCAAAACCTTTGCTCACAAAGCCAAAGTCAATAGAACAATGGGTGAAGTTTGTTAGTTTATGCTTTTTGATGGTTGACAACACATTGACAATCTAGATTCAACTATTAGTTAACTATTATTAACTAACTATTAATAACTATTGTGATGAGAATACATTATAAAATGGGCATGGTTGTCAGAAAAGTTGATATAGCATGAAGTATAAATAGTTTTGACTCACCAACATTGGGTATTATAACTACGCCATTTGGTTTTTTGACCTTCAGCTGCCAGTAGGTGCGCTCAGCGAAGTTTCCTGCCAAACCATTCACACTTTCCAGATATGGACCATAGTTTGAATCCTCTGAGTAGGTAAAGCTGAATAAACAATCAAAATCAAGCAATGCAGATCTACTATACTATATGTTATGTGTATGTAATATATTGAAGACTTACTTAAAGTGTTCATTGGTCTCTTGCAGTCTCCTCATTGCTCCGATCAAGATGCCTCTGTAGACAGTATAAGTGCTGTACATTCTTTTGGGTCCTCCGGTTAAAGAGTTTGTCACCACAATTGTGATGTTAGTTTGGGCAGAGTGTGGAGCTAGAAAACAAAACAATGTTAATAGTAGTGATTTGTGCAGTTTAAAGATGATCGATGAAAACCATAGATATACATACCTACAGTGGAATAGGTTTACCATGAGATTTCCCACCTGAATTAAGAGACACAATCTAAAAACAGTCATGGTAATTTAACAACAAAAGTACATAAGCGCACAACTTACATTCAGAAGTCACAGTTGAGAGAACAAGCAGAAGCAGCAGAGTAACGGACGCAGAGAGATCCTTTGCCATCTTCAACCTCGGTAATTGGTCTGGTGTGGTTTCACTGTTTTAAAGCAAAGCACCAGGGATGAGTTTTTTTTGTTTTTCCCCCCAAACAATGGGTTTGGGTAGTTATATCCTTGGGAAACACCTATTTTTATTATTTCTTATGTTTCCTAGTAAGAAGACAGGAGCAACTAAACAATGTAATAGACAGTGCAGCATGATAGGGGGATTCTATCTTGCATTACAATAGATGACCTTATTCTATGAAAAGTCTTCCAAAAAGAGATCCACATTGATATCAGCATGTTTGTCTTTCCCAACTTGTAAGAACAAACAACTGCCATCTTGACATGAAACTGTGGGACTTTGGACCTGAGCCTTGGGCCTAAGTGGTGCTCAGTGTGTGGAACTGTTTCCTGGTCTCTGCTGTATACCCTAGGGGAGAAGACGGCGGGAGCAGGCCAAGGAGACGCTTGGAGCTACGACCCAACGCTCGTGGCGTGGCCGGTTCTGGACCTCTGTCGTTTCGCCTTTTGCACTATAAATCCTTTTTAATTGACTTTTATTATTCCCGTTCTTAATAATGATTAGGCCTAGCTTTTAGCTATTTTGAGTGTCATTGTTTTAATAATTGTTGTAATAAATTCGAGTAACTTTTATTATTCTCTGGTCTCACTGCTCACCCCTGTGATTTCGAACCTTTTAGCCTTTTATTCGGGTCCTAGTCCCTTAACTAGGCGGCGTTGTCGGCTCCCAAATATTCTACCATAATACAACCACCGGCTACAATAGCGTACACGCTGCCTGTGAAAGAGCACTCAGAGACAAAAAATCTATGTCCCAGCAACTACAAAACATACATAGAGGGAGCCTGTGCAAAGCAGCCCTACATTGTTGAGTACCTGAAGCATGACTTCTTCAAGACATACAATGATCTAACATACTTTTCCACCATTCGCACTGGACACAAGGTCGGTGATCCAGTCGTCACTGACATCCGACAGGTTAGATACAAAGATGGGTCTCTTGAGGTCAAACTTGACTACTCTGAATCAGAGTTTCTCCCTCTGCCTCATAGATGTAAAGAAAACACTGGTTTAGTGAGAAGAAAATATGCAGAAGCACAGAAAATTAAGAAGTCCAAATACGAGGACCTACAAGCTCTGAAGACTGTACTACCTCATGACTACCATTCATTCTATGACGGATTGCCCCACCATACTACTTAAACTAATGTAATGGTATACTGAAAGTGTTGGTTGAAGAGTTTCATTGTTTTATGGGGCCAGATTTTGGAAGTATTTTTACCTGGTTGCTTACAAAACTGATTCTAGTCTGGTTCCTCCAATGTTCAGGGTTGAATATGACACTGTTAAGTTTTTGTTTTGTTTTTTATTGTGACCTTAATGCAGACCTTTCTACTGCAGTAATGCAATTTAAGTGTGTTTTATGGTTTTACCATGCTTGAAAGAAAAAAAACAATAAAACATTACATTGCAACATTCTCTAGTTGAAAATATGTTTTTTCCCCTTATTTGCACCTAGTGCAAAACCTCCTATGTGCACAATGCTGCAAGAAACGTAGAGGAAAAAAACACTTATCTGCAATTTGGGAAGCAAAATACCTTGCATGTATTAACACATATTGCAGAAATAGGGTCTAAGAACAGTAGAATATGCTTGAATATCTTTAACAAAGACCATACTATAATAGAAATGTTTTTTTGCAGGTTGGAGGTTTTGCATTCTGGCCATCGATATACAGTATATAAATTATAAAGGGAGTAAGAGTAAAGAAATAAAGTAAGGTCCCTTCCCATTCAGAGACAATACAGTTAAGCAGGAACTCAAGGGTGCTGACTTCATAATTTTATTCAATTGAAGGCAACATGTTCAGAACAAACCTTTTGAAAATAATCAATCGAGGAAGTTATTCCAGTAAATCAGACACACCCAGGGAGTATTTGTTTGCAATTTCTTTCTGCCAGGTAAAACATTACTGCCACACCTCGCAGGCAAAAGGACAACAGGACAGATTTTTCTGATAAAATCCTGTGATATTTCTGGAACTTAATATTGTTTCTCTGTTCCTAAACTAACAAACATCCAGTTTGTTAGTTCTTGAAACAAAAATAGTTTTATTAAAAATGAACAAACTAATATATATTTTTTTAAGTTTTGGTGATTTATTTGGGGGAAACTGAACAGAACATCGTAGCTATGAAAGGGCAAAACAGCTCTATATTAGCCCCTATAAACAGTGGGATATTTCACCCAGAAGAAGTCACCTTTCCGAGAGAGAAGCCTTTTGTTTTTGTATACACCTGAAAGTATTTTTGGAAAAGGTCCAGGTCACTGTGCTCCTCAAAGGAACATGTATGTATTTGTTAAGTTTCATTCTTCTGCAGCACATGCGAGCACGAGGCTTTTTCAACAGATCAAGGACATTTCAAAAAATGTTCTAACTTATTTCAAAGTTTGACAAAACCATTATCTCTGCCCATGGTCCTGACCATTTTAGACATCCATAAAAGCCCCTAAATTCAATAACTCAAACATGAAAGAAATTAAGAAAATAAAACACAACTCTGGGTGTGTTTCCTGGAAGAACACAACAGGGAGAAAAGCTCAAAAAGGTCATTTTAGAATTAGCAAGATCTGATATTTAAAAAGTGCTGTTAAACCGTGTGAAAAATTGTTTGCATCGATTTGAATTGAACAAGATTAACATTACTGATAAAAGCAAATATTTACAGTACATTTGACCTCCACTTTGCTATCAGTGCGCAACACAAAAGCTAAGGTTATACTTGTGTATCTAACTTAATCATTGCCAAACCTATTCATATAACCAGAGTCACCACACAGTGAGAAAGTATATAAAGCTGCTTTATGGTCCTAAGATTCCACATCGACGACATGGCTTCGCCTCTTGTTGCCGTTCTTCTGCTGCCCCTTCTACTGCTCCCGGGTATTCGAACCGCCGGTAAGTAAGTATTGTAATAACAAAATGAGATGTTTGTCTAATGATTATTGTGCTGAAACTTGTCTTGCAGAGTATAAGTTCATCCCAATTGAAATCACGGTGAGGAACAATGTGATGGACAGTCCAGATCAGAGCTTTGGTGCTTCTTTGGTGGAGGGAGGGATCCTGCTGGGAGCCATGAACCGACTCATGAGCTCCAATGCAGGCTTTAAGTAAGACACATGATGAATAAATGTTATGGCATGGTTTTAGATTTTTTGAATGTGAAGCATAGTGATTGGGAAAGGATTGCTCTTGTAATGATGAGTTTGTGGTGGATTGGTAAATATAGTCGAGCAACAATGAGCATGGTAACCCCTATAAATGGTAAATTTCCACACCAGTGATTTTACTTTTGTTAATATTTCACTGGCAAGGAGGACCACACACAATGCAAAGTGAAATTAAGAATGTATTAGTAGAGGTGATAGCTGGTTGTTGAGACAATGAGTGGGGGATTCAATGCTATAAAATGTATAGCTAAGCTTGAATTAAAAGCCAGTGCAAAAAGAGTGTTAAAAACTTCACTGTAGAGTCTATAGTAAACAGAGAGAACGGGAAAGAGTTTCGCTGTCTGGGGTCAATATATTGATTGTTATTTCTGTGCCTTTAGATTCTCTGTCAGGAGGACCCAAACTTTGGCCCATTCCTTGAGAGTGTGAACGGTTTGGCTGGCAGTGACCAGGAACAGACGTACTGGGAGCTGCTGGTGACAACGGCCACTGATGAGACTATTCGCCCTGAAGTTGGTGAGTAATGAGAGGAAAACGTAACTATACAAAGTTTTTTGATTCAATGTTTTGTTTTAACAAATGTCAATGGTTGACTTTCAGGGATCGGATGCTATGTACCAAAAGCTCATGACAAAATCATCCTCAATTATCAAAAGTGGTGAGAATTCAGCTGTCTATGGAAAAGACACATGTGATGTTGTCATTAAAGCTGTTCACTTGTGCTTGTGCAGTTTGTGTTTGTTTGTAAAAAAAAGAAAAAAAGAACATTTAATACTCATTCCTAAAGAGTTTACTGTGATCTGATATAAACAGAAAAATGAATTAGACTGAAACAAGTCACAGATATTGTTTTAATTTGTCACAGTTTTTGTACATTTTGTACTGCTTAAAACTACATTAAGGGATATATGTACGTGAGAACTGCATACATTTTTTATGAACTATTGTATTAGACTAGTTCATTATGTCGTATACCACAACATTTACAATGATTCAGTGTAATATTCAGTAGCTTGTAAAATTAAAGATGATCTCATCATTTGTGGTCGGGATGTAACATCCAATGCCTGAGGGAAAAAAATATATACACAAGGGTTAGGGTTAACGAAACTGTGTCAGTTTAATTTCATAAAAAACAAGCTATAGAAAGAAATTATATGGACAACATATTTTGAATAAAAACAAGCAATAATGACGTGTGCATTAAGGTATATAACTTTATATATCGCCATAAAAAGCACCCACGAAACATGAAGCATGGAGTGAGTGAATAATGCACACAATTAGAAACTGACTTCAAACGTCTGGAAAAGTGATATAAAAGAAGAATGCATTATTATAGCTCTAGCACTCAAATACCGAGATCCTATTCAAGTTTCACACTCCCTATGCAAACCCTTTGCTCACAAAGCCAAAGTCAATAGAACAATGGGTGAAGTTTGTTAGTTTATGCTTTTTGATGGTTGACAAACACATTGACAATCTAGATTCAACTATTAGTTAACTATTATTAACTAACTATTAATAACTATTGTGATGAGAATACATTATAAAATGGGCATGGTTGTCAGAAAAGTTGATATAGCATGAAGTATAAATAGTTTTGACTCACCAACATTGGGTATTATAACTACGCCATTTGGTTTTTTGACCTTCAGCTGCCAGTAGGTGCGCTCAGCGAAGTTTCCTGCCAAACCATTCACACTTTCCAGATATGGACCATAGTTTGAATCCTCTGAGTAGGTAAAGCTGAATAAACAATAAAATCAAGCAATGCAGATCTACTATACTATATGTTATGTGTATGTAATATATTGAAGACTTACTTGAAGTGTTCATTGGTCTCTTGCAGTCTCCTCATTGCTCCGATCAAGATGCCTCTGTAGACAGTGTAAGTGCTGTACATTCTTTTGGGTCTCCGGTTAAAGAGTTTGTCACCACAATTGTGATGTTAGTTTGGGCAGAGTGTGGAGCTAGAAAACAAACAATGTTAATAGTAGTGATTTGTGCAGTTTAAAGATGATCGATGAAAAACCATAGATATACATACCTACAGTGGAATAGGTTTTACCATGAGATTTCCCACCTGAATTAAGAGACACAATCTAAAACAGTCATGGTAATTTAACAACAAAAGTACATAAGCGCACAACTTACATTCAGAAGTCACAGTTGAGAGAACAAGCAGAAGCAGCAGAGTAACGGACGCAGAGAGATCCTTTGCCATCTTCAACCTCGGTAATTGGTCTGGTGTGGTTTCACTGTTTTAAAGCAAAGCACCAGGGATGAGTTTTTTTTTGTTTTTCCCCCAAACAATGGGTTTGGGTAGTTATATCCTTGGGAAACACCTATTTTTATTATTTCTTATGTTTCCTAGTAAGAAGACAGGAGCAACTAAACAATGTAATAGACAGTGCAGCATGATAGGGGGATTTCTATCTTGCATTACAATAGATGACCTTATTCTATGAAAAGTCTTCCAAAAAGAGATCCCACATTGATATCAGCATGTTTGTCTTTGCCAACTTGTAAGAACAAACAACTGCCATCTTGACATGAAACTGTGGGACTTTGGACCTGAGCAACCTAAAATATTTTGGGCTGCATTATCTATCTAATTATGATATATATATATAAAAATAAAGGTAATGTAAATAAAGCAAATAAATAAAAATGAATGTAATTTTCTAATCTGATTGCGATTAACATTCCAGCCCTATTTTCAAGCATCACCAAAAGTAAAAACAGTTTGAGTGGCTGATAGTGAGCTGAACCCCACGGTGGACCCACCACCTGCAGGAGGAGCCATAGGTGGCAATGTGATTTGGGCAACTCAAACGGTTGGATGGATGGTTTTCTACTTTTTTGGCTTATGTTTATTTTATTTTATTTTATTTCTTCTATTTCAGTGACTTGAACCCTTATTCACAGGGGACTCAAACCGCCCGTGTATGGGTAACTCGCCAGTTTTTTTCCAACCAGGCCTGTTTTGTATTGTCATTGTCTGTGTTTTCACGTGTCGGTAAGCCAAAGATGAATTTCTCCCTCGGTAGACAATCAAATATTCCATTCTATTCTATTGGTCAATTCAACCTGATAATGTTCAGCATCAACATTAACTCCTTGCTATGGAAATAATAACACTTGTACACATTTTGATTAGCAAAGTAAATTAGTAAATACACCTACACCACTTCCTCTTAATTCAAGATGATCTTCTGATTTTCACTTATGGACCAAAATGAATAGCTATATAGTTGTTTTGAAATGTTCATTGCTTCTTCACCTTCAAAACATGAATGACTGAAAATTAATGAAACGCCAGAGAAGCAGTGACAGAGTCAGGAGGGCAGACAGCAGCACAGCAATTGAAGTTGTATAGACTCCAATCTAAATAGCCGAGTGAGCAGGCCATTACAGTAACCTAGCCCAGCTGTTCCCAAAGTCGGGGTCGCAAGGCCTTAGGTTGGGGTCCCCAGATGATGCTACTGTTATATCAATCAATCAATCAAAGTTTATTTATATAGCACTTTACAACAACACCAGGAGAACCAAAGTGCTTCACAGAAAGATTAAAAACACAACATGATTACAACCAAGACACAATTCAGTGTGCCCTAAGTATTTAAAGCAAGTTTGAAAAGATGGGTCTTTAATCTGGATTTAAAAAGGACATGTCCGTGAGAACACGCAGACTGAGGGCAGGCTGTTCCACAGTTTAGGCGCTGCAACCCTGAAGGAACGATCGCCCCACTGTTTGTAGTGGGACCTGGGCACATCCAGAACCATTTGGAGACTGGAGAGCTCTGCTGGGACAATGTACGGTCAACAACTCAGTTAGATATAACGGTGCGAGACCATGAAGAGCTTTAAAAACAAGCATTAACATTTTAAAATCAATCCAAAAACGGACCGGGAGCCAGTGCAGTGAGAGAAAGGGCTTCACCTTGGTCAAAAGGCGCAGCTGGAAAAAGCATTTATTTGTTGTTTAAAGTATAAGTATTATAGTATAATTTTAGAGTGTAGAACAGCATATAATTTGTGAAATCCTTTCAAATATCAAAAATAATAATAAATACATGTAAAATACACAAGTTGGTTTGTGTTTTTTCTGCACTAAAGTAGAATAAGAGGGAATAACTTTCTGTAATGGGGTCCCAAGTTTTTGACGCGCTCGTGTCTTTTCTATCCATCTGAAAGTTGCCAAATAAGTCATGACACCAGATGCCTTTCCTTTACATAAAGTAGCCTATATATTGGTTATTGAACTGGTGGTCCTGATAATCTCTTTCACACTGCCACCAGCAAAGCATTTAACTTAAGTGTTGCATTTCGACTTGGTGTCAGTCTGTGGACCAGGGCCGGGCCGACCAGGGACTTAACACAAACATCAGTGGCCCAGAGAGGACAGACAGTCCTTTGAACTAATGAGGTGACAGGAGTGGATATAGGCAAACAGGATCTTGGTTGACTTGGGAAAAATCCAAAGCAATTATTGGAGAGCGAATCTTTGCAACCTAATAGTGCTCTCCCTGTTCTTTTCCGGCTTTTAAACCAATTCGTGATTGATCGCTAATTATCGGCTACGTGGGCCCCTGGAGACTGCCGGGGCCCCTCCTTCCCCCTTTCATGGCGTCACAGCAGCTATAACTTTCAGTCGACTCTGCGGCTTGTCGTGGCAGGCAGCTCGATATGCTCCAAGACGTTTGAATAATCGTGTGCCCTTTTCCCAATAAAGCAGGAGGAGACACTGTCTGTGGTACTGCTAAACCAATATGCCACACGTTTAGTGCAATAGTGTAAATCACCTCAATGACCGCGCTGCATCTTTGACTGGCTCAAAACTCTGTGCACATGCCCATACCGATCCGACGAGTGAACTTAATCCGACATAACTCCAGTTCAACTTTTCCTTTCATTGACCGCAGCGGAATCAAAAGCAGGGATTGATAAACCTCTCGCGATAATGACAAGATGCCTCAACTCATTGACGTTTCAGTGTTTAGATGTGAATCACTCCGCGGCCTCGCCAAAGAAAAAAGCATTAATGAGCGCCATCGATGACAATGTATTTATTTTTCAAGGTCGGATCAATTTGGGGGGGGGGGGGTCTAGGTTTTGTCTCGGAAATCTATTCCCTCACACTGCAGGAGGATGAGAACTATAAAAGGGCAGGTACAGACGAGAGGGCCGCGTTTTGACATCACTGCAGCGCTGGGAGAGACGGCCGGGGCAAAGGCGCATCACCTGGATCAAGCAAGTAAGTCCTACCACGTGTTTGGGTTTTCTTTTAGCTAGGCCTTGGTTGATACGCATGAAATTGTGGCTAATTTAGATCTTTAGAAATATAGCCAAAAGATCTAATAGTCCTGCCATATAGAGTGCGTTTAGAAACATGAAAGATATAGGCTAGTCCTAAGGCAAGTGCATGCGTTCGGCTGTTTAGCCTACCACGTGTTGTGAAGTTAGAAAAGAAAGAAAGAAAGAAAGAAAGAAAGAAAGAAAGAAAGAAAGAAAGAAAAAGAAAGAAAGAAAGAAAGAAAGAAAGAAAGAAAGACTTGGGCCTGGGATAAGATAATGTGTGGTTATTCATATTGCTACACTATTGCTATTTTTGCTGTCAGTTACTCTAAAACAGTTGTCCACATCCCCATCACAACTGTAACTTTGGCTCCATCCTGTTCTTGCTTCACTATAACTGGACCAATGAGTTAATAGACTGTTAGTGCTGCCCGACATCTAGCTCCTCTTTGACACTGTTGTTTGTCAGTTGTTTCCAGCATCTGTCTGGCGCTCATCTTGCTGACGTCTTTCCATTGTCCACATGAGGGCAGTAGAGGATCACATTGTAGACCCATTAGTCCAGTCAGACTAGTCCTAAATCGGTCGACTTATGCTCTTTCTTTCTTTCTTTCTTTCTTTCTTTCTTTCTTCTTTCTTTCTTCTTTCTCTCTCTCTCTCTCTCTCTCTCTCTCTCTCTCTCCTCTCTCTCTCTCTCTCTCTCTCTGAAACATAGGCTCTTATTGTCTAAAAATGCCCAAGGCCACTTTAATTAGTCTGTTTATTAAATGATACTACAACCCAAACCCTATGCCCCACCTTACAGTCCATGTTCAGCAACTTTATCCTCTTCATCGCAGACACCAATGACACATGATGTGTCTGACAAGCCTAAAACTGCTTGCACACAACATGGGACAGCAGAGTGCCATCTGCCCCAGAGCAAACACAGATGTAATGAGGAACTACACACGACACTAAAGAGCATATACTGTAGAGGGGACAGAGCGAGAGAGAGAGAGCGAGAGCAATAATTTCAGCCTGGCAGTGGTTTGTTTAGTTGTTTCCTCGGTCAATAAACCAATAACAAGGGAAGAAGAACACAGACACATTTTGAACTTGATAAGCACAGGGCCGATTGTGTGTGCATCGATTCATGCTGAATAATAGGAAGGGAAAATAAATACAACACAATAACAAATAATAGTATATGTTGTTTTAGTTTATCTTACACATATGTCGTTACATTTAGGTTATCAAGACTTGGGCTACAGCTTTCAGAACATTACAGAACTTTAGGTATGTATTTATATGCATAATAATAATAATAATAATAATAATAATAATAATAATAGTAGTAATGGTAATAACAGTAACTTTAAACTTATTAAATTTTTTATCCTTTAACGATATTCTTCCCCGATAAAGCAACAGCTACATTGATTTGTTTTTCTTTCTTTTAATACTAGAATTAGACTATTTTGTCATATTGCTTCTAACATTAATTTTATTATAATGATTATTAATGTTTTAAATTACAAAGAATATCCAACCAGCTATTTCAAATCTTCTGAATTAAGGGCCTAAATGGAACACATATATTGACACACACACAAAATGTATTACTAAAAAAGATCTCATTATGTTGTGTTTAACTACTACTAAATAAAAGAATGACACTGAGAGAATAGACCTTATACTAAATGTATAAAGTCAGGAATAATCTGGCAAAGAGCTTGTTGTAGAGCCACTGCTCCTTCACATCAAGAGAAAGCAGCTGGTGGCTCCGGTATCAGATGCCTCCTGATTCCCCTGATAGGGCTGGGTACCTTTCCATTTTATTTGGTAGCAGTACTTTAATTGTACTTAGTTTACAGTACCAATACCTGAAGGATCCTTTTTAATACGTTGCTACATTATTCATTATCTCTGATAACATGGGAATGATTCAGTTCATAAATTCTATTGAAGAATATTTATTTGAACCAGTCTTTTTTATTCAATTTGTAGTATAGATCGTTTTGGTACGTCATAGTACTTCATTTATTTAGTACTGATAATGAAGAAATTAAGTACTATAGAATCTGTGGCTATTTTTGGTACCCAGTCTACTCCTTGGTAAAGTGCATGGACGGCTGAATGAATCTTACAGGAATCTAGACAATAATCTAGTTATTTAAACCAGTCTCAGCCCAAATATTAGTCTCGTGATTTCAAGAAATATACAATCCAGGCTAGGACTCACCCAGGCCTAAAACCAGGCATTGTGTCCTCAGACGGCAGAGGGGACTTATTGATAGTTTTGTGGGGTGCGCTTGATAAACATTGAACTGCTGTTTGTTTATCTAACCCACTTCATTTCTCCCCAGACGGGATGTGCTGGTGTTGGAGGAGGCTCTGGGGTTAGGGCAGTGGGCGCGGAGGGTCCCACAGATCCAGAGTTAATGACAGGGCTTTGTGTAGCGCCTGAGCTCGTGCGGGACAGGTCCTGCCCAGACAAAAGCTTAGGTCACACGCCCCTCAGAGAACAGGGGCGAGAGGGCTAATGAGCGGGTATTGAGCTGAGAGCTGCAGTGGGCCGTGTGCTTCGGACATGGACAAAGCCAATTTGTCTGTTTTGTTCTTGACAGCAGATTGTGGTTGCGCCTGCTACAGTTTAGTTTAGTATTTGGTCTTATGATAAATACGGCAAAGGGACACGGTAAGAAATGATGATGATGAATAAATTAATAATATAGTAATACATTGGTTATGATAGTTCTGTTTAGTTTTCCTCTCAAAGTAAAAAAAAAAAAATCTTCAGAATATCTAAACCTTGCTCTTTGGCTTATGGTAATTTTCATTGTTTGGCTTTACTGACCAGTGTAATATATTTATTTCCCTAAAGGTAATTGTTCCTGTTGTACTTGCTGCTTTAGACTATAGTATCCGTCTTATATTGGATCCAAGTGTTCTTTTAGTGAAACAGTTGAATGCACTAAACTAGCTGACTTCCTTATGTAGTAAATCTGTGTGCTTAGCACTGCCCAAATGTTTACTCTCTCAGACAATATTTCTTCTCGTAAATATCTGAAGTGACTTGGCCAAGCTTGACCGCATTGTCTCCTCTTTTGTCCGACGTTGTAGCTTTTTAATTTCGAGCTCGTCCCATCCCCACAGACACATGCGGCTTTAGCTTATCCAGCCGTGGCATTGATATTGACCGGCTCTTTCCCATAACCTTTGCACTCCAGGGGTCAATCCTTCAGCCGTCTGGACATACCCCCCACTCCTCTCTCTCTCTCTCTCTCTCTCTCACCTCCTCCACCTGGCCCCATCTACACTCTCCGCTTGATCCAGATGGGTTTATGTCTACACACAGAAATATCAAGTGCCACCTCTGAAAATGCAGGGGAGAAGATATTTTGTATCTCACAGTGGACATTAGGTTCCCTAAATATTTGTCGCATTTGCACCTTTTTGATTACGACCATTTAAATTACTATGTTTATTGAATTGCAATTAAAACATTGTGAGGGCTATTTGGGGTCCCTGAAAAAATCAAACAAAATCTTTTTGCCCCTTTTGTATGTGAGGAGCAAATCTTGGTGAACCTTATAAAATCTAAAATAGGACTCAACCTGCTCTAAACTCTGGCAAAGCATGAACCAGAAGTAGGGATTTTTATCAAGAATGATGCCTTGAGCATGTCTAATCCAGGTCTCAACTAAACAGGTGCCTAAACACAGCTCAGACTTGGACTAAAGGATTCCTAACCTTTCAAGACTTTAGACCAAATCTAAACTTGGATAATACAATCTCTAAATCAGAAAGAAAAAAAATCCTTTAATTGTCTCATAACTGAATCAGGAGCAGCACCAGAAAAAGGCCACCAGTTGTACCACATTTCGAGAACCTCTGGTCAAATGTGTTGCTGAAACATTGACAGTAGACCACCACTAGTCTGTAAAGCGTATCCCATTGTGGCTTGTTATTTGTTACTATTATATAAAGTCTGATTTGGACGTTTCTCTCTGTTTGTCCCACTCTCTTGCGGTCCCTCGCTCCGTCTCTCTCCTCGCTCTCCTGTCTGCCTCTGTGAACTCGTTGTCCTCATTCCAACAGCCTGGTTTTGATACATAGTGTTCTGAGAGTTCTCTGCTGCCGGGGAGAATGTGGGTCAGCCCTGGCGAGGCTGAGATAGCACGGACACGTCGCTGAGGGGAGACGTCACATGTGGCACTACACGGGCTGGGCTGACAAAGGCGACAAATAAACGAGTCATTTTAAAGGCATTTCGACGTGATAACCGGGTAAAGGTGCATGATCAATCACAACGGAGTCAAAATCACAACTTGTGTGGCAGCAATGATGTATTTGCTAGAGACTTCTCAGCCAAGCCTGTTTTACTGGTGGAGAAATTGTGAAAAGTAATGTAAAAACTTAGCAAGGCAGTTCTGTATTCTCACGAAAATTACTGCTATAATGATTCAAATGTGTAAGGAATGCTTCAAAGTGTGTGGGTAGTAATTTCTGTCACCAAATTAAATGATTATGTGTGTTTTCTTTTGTTTTGTTTTTAAATAACATTTCACTTGAGCGCACTCGCCACACTCTCAGAATAGTTTCCCCTCAATCTCACCACGCTGCCTTTGTTTTGCTTTTCCCTTTGCACAGCCTTCGTGGAGCTGGAGTGGACTTTGGTCTTGTTACTTGTTAACGCGACGGTCCTGGAGTGGGGGGGGGGGGGGGAGGAGGAGGAGAGGTGCGAGGAGAGCAGAGGAGGGCTAGAGGGGGCGTAGGAGGGGAGGGGGAAGCGCACGGGGAGAGGGAGAGCCGGCAGCAGGAACAAGGGAAGTGAGCGCTCGCTGCGTTCATCACCAAGTGTGTCGGTTCAGTTGTGGCATGCCCAGTAGACTTCCCCTCGCAGCTTTAAAAAAAAAGAAAAAAAAACGGAAAAAAACCCCCCGTCTCTAATATGAACAACAGCGAGAGGCGAGTGGAGTTTTGTGTTGCCGCTGCTGTTGTTGTGAGAGTGTAGAGGCAACAAGAGCCGGTGGAGGAAGTGAGAGAAATGAACAAGAAGAAGACTAAAGCCTATACTCCGTCCGTTGTCCCCCGTGCGGCCGGCGACTTGTGCTTGAGAAATCGCGGAGAGAGCAACTTCAAAAGGCGGCCCCGGAGGGAGCTGAAGTGTGAAATGTGATCCTCATGTCCAGGTCAGTGCACACAAAAGCTTTAATACCATCCTTACCAAACTTTAAAAAAAATATTGAATGTATCTACTTTTGGGACTTCAGAAAGTTGTAAGTGACAAGGCGCAGTATTGGCCTCATTGTATGGAGACTGTGGGGTGTGTGAGCTACAGATGTGGTTGTGGCGTGTTGTTGAACAGCGGTAGTACACGTGTTTAAAGTTTGCCAAATGCAAGCCACGTGGTTTTGATAAGGCAGAAATCACACAGACGTATTGTAGGCAGGGTCCGCGCTGTCACTCGTGGGTGGGGAAGATTGTTCTGTTAAGTTTTTCAAGGTGTTACTTTTAAATGTAGAATAAATCTTGTGAAAAATGGAAATGAAAAGAGACAAGTTCACAGTATTGAGAAGCTTGCCATAGATGGGAAAATGTGTAATGTGTGTTAGTTTATATTGTTATCTACCTGTTTTTAATATTGATACTTGCAACCTATTGTTTAGTGTTCCGAAAAAAATACAACTAAAGGCTTGGAACTTCATTAAAGAATAATAGAATAAATTAAAGACAGCAAAGGAAGTAAATGTCCAATAAAAACCTGCTTTATTTGACATTCATTTATGGATGAAAAAACAACAACATACATTATATATGAAAATTATATACTCTAAGTACTTAGTTTTTGAATTTTATCACGTGACATTTGGGAGGAGTCAGCGCCCCGCAGTAACCCCAATTGTGATTTTACAAGAGTGCATAAAACTTGCGTCAAATCCAAATTTCTGCAGTATTGTGGGGATAAACAAAACAGAATTGATTACCTAAATGTATGTTGTATGTAAATGCTTTTGAAAAGACAAATCTTAAAAAATACTCCCATTCTCATAAGATTTAATAGTTTTTGCTCTTCTCAAGAAATGCCAAAATGTTGGAACTGATTTAAGATTGTACTGACATGTGTTATTTCAATCTTTATGGGCAACGGTGTGTAAATTGTGTGTAATTTTATTAGGTACCGTATTTTTGTCAAGCCTGGCTGTAGCTATACAGTAGATGAGAGCTGGGCATACATCTAAATATAGGACTTTCTCAATAAATGATAGTTTTGCAAACCATAGAAATGTTTAACGATGTACATGTGATGTAAACTGCTGAAAATAAGAAATTACTTTACAATCAACTTAAAAGAGGAGAAATGTTTCGACATAAGTTCTTGTTTGAAAGATTAGCTCGGACAATTTTGGTTGTTGGTTTGTTCACGATATTGTAATTTAGCATTTCTTCCAAGCCACAATTTCATTGCTATCTTTAAGATGATCTTATTGCACACTTCTCCAGTAGATTAAGTTAGTTTTCCTGTGACAGTTTAGACATCATTAATGACATTCAGCAGTGAACGCATTTTGGATTTTGACATGTGAATTTGAGCTCACCTGTCTCAGGACATCCTCTGTCCTCAGCCTCAGCCCCCGAGCCCTGTCCCATTAGCCTCCCCGGTGCACCCTCAGTCTGACAGGCCGGTGTCAGCAGGCTTCTCCAGAGACCACTTTGTTGACAGGTTTATTATTCCCGAACTCTGGAAGTGGGGCACAGCATGGAGGCTATACACATAGCTCTATAGGAGGATTATGACTTTTGACTGTTTGGCTTCTACAGTGTCTGGCTTGTTAGAAGCTTAACAAGTCTTGAATCTCGGGTTGAAAACTTGTTTATTTGACTGGCATTTGGTACCTATAGGATTGTTGTGACAGCTATTGTTCTCTCTATATCGGAGGCTGCAATATCTAAAGAGCAGGTCAGAGTGTGTAAAACTGGGCTTCAGTTAATGTATTTTTAAAGTCCTCAAACTCTGAGGTGGAGAAGCACGTTCTTCTACTGAAATAAATCTTACCTTGAAACTATATCCATTGTATTTACTGTATAGTGCACTCTATTGTTTTTACTTACACATTCAACGCAAAGAAAGAGCTCAGAGCATTTGATCCTTACTTGACCTCGAGTCTTACTGAAAAAATATCTTTACTGTTTTATGTTTCTTGTCTTTTTAAAAATGGTCTTTTCTGACACTTGACACGTATTCAAGCTTAAAATTATATCTATTTTCTGTAGAAAGTAGCTTCTCCCTGAGTTAACAAAAACATACAAATTATTTCTCAGATTTGTTGTAAACACAGGTCTGCTTTAGACTCTGAGATCCATCTTCTTGTGTGTTGTGTTTACTTCAGTCATCGCAGCATACCACACATTGCTAACTCTGAGCTCAGTCCTCTTCGCCTGAAAATAATTCATTATGTTACACTTTCACTCAGAGAAATTTCATTGGAAGTAATTTCAGCACTACAGTATAAGGTATGTCCACAGTCCAGGAACCAAAATAGTTTAAATTGATGCTTGAAAACTTTCTACGCTACGGAGTATGCCAAATTACAGACCTACAATTGTAAGTTAAAAAAGTCAAATGTCAAAGAAGTTTTTGCCAAATAACTGCACAACTATGATGAAGGTGCTCTTTGGTGTTCAAAGACCTTGTTGAGGTGAGTGAAAAAAGCCAAGGCAGTCTTGTATCCTCTACATTTCCTCTAAATAGCCTTTAATTCATTGGGCTTTCTGATCTAAAAAGTCTTAACATCTTTTAGAGAAAATGTAATGAAAGACACATATTTCTTGTGAGTGTCATAATTTGCTCGTTTCATTCACAAAGTTCGGGTATGATTGGCATTCAAATCTAATTTATAAATTACATATTAAATATTTATTCATATTTTAAGAGTTATATGTTTTTACCTCTTGGCTGTACTTTAAAACTGTTCTGTCTTTTTGTAGTTATTAAAGGTAATTGGATAGTTATATTCATCCATTTCATTAAACTGTCAGGATACTGAAAACATCAACAACATGCCTCTTGTTAAGACACCGAGAATGCTTTCCTCGCTGTTGTTGAAATCAAGCATTTGACCTGATACAAAGCTAATGCTTGATTACCTGAAGTTAAGGAAAACCACCACATCTCCATGGAGACAGGCTGGGGTGTCCTGCTCCCAACAAAGTTACGAGTCAGGTCTGAGGTCACAGTAAAGACGTTCATCTGGTTTTGTGTTTTTTTTCGTAAATAAATTGGCTTCAGCTTCTCTTCTTCAGCTCGTACTTTTTTCAGTTACAATTGTCATGTCTTTTTAAGCTCAATTTCCATAGACAACAGCTAGCAGCTGTACAGTAGCTCGGAGACAGTATCTCTGTAGGAGCTGCTTATATCATGTACAAGACTCATTTATTCCGACGCTGGGTTAAAGACTGATCTGGTCCTGGAGCCTGGGTTCCCATGCGTTTCTCTATTGGAAGTCTTCATGATCCATCAAACAGCGGGCGGCCATGTTTGCTGAAAGGGCTCTGAACTTGTTACCTCCCTCTTGCCTGTTTGCCTGAATGTCAAGACCATTTTTCTTTTACTCCACTCTTCCCCTTCCAGGATCCACATAATTGGTTCTTACATTCACAGAGGCTCCTAGTAAGGAGGTACAATTACTTTTACTCAAGTACATTCTATGTCTTTGTGTTTTTTGTTTAGTTTTTTGCTAAAGTTCTACTTCAGGGATATTTTTAAGTAACAATATTCTTTCACTTGATAACATTTAGTCATAGCTGTCATTTATAAAAGTAGGAAATGACTCTATTTCGGACATATTTTGTAGAGAAGTTAACAGATAAAATACTTCTGTACATTTTCGTGACTCATTTTGTCTAATTCTATTTTATATTTTTATATTTTATATCTTCTGTTTTTTCACATTTACTGAGTTTTATTTTCCCCCAAAACGTTTCAGGCCACAGCCAAACATTTTCTATTATTATTCTGCCATATTAATATTGATTAATCAACTAGTGGGTCGCAAAGACTTTCACAGAAAACATTTCTTTCAATATTTATCTATTGAAAAAGCATTGAAACATACTGAATCTGTTCAAATGACAGAGGCTTGAAAACCACTGCACTATAGTAAATATATCAAACACTGTTATTATCATCTTGTAACTACTTTTGACGTTGTCCACGTACTTCTACTGCTTGATTAAGTGCATTTGGAAGACACAATACTTGCGTAATACATAATACGTCCAGGACTGGCCAGGTTTTGCCAGTTGCTTTTCTCTCCAATTGAGATATCAGGTTTTCCCCGTGACCTTTTCATTGGGCGCGTTTCCTCCGCCTCCTCTTGGTGTCGCCGTAGGTCATCAGCCTTTTCCCCAGCACAATAACACCACGTCCATGCTACATTATCTACAGTTGGTCAGCCTGCCCCTGTAGCTTTCTATAGACCATTCACCCGACATGGCACGTATTCAAAATGGGAAGGGCCTTTTATTCTGCGGCCGGCAGAATTCAATCACTTTTTCCCCGTTGAGTTTAATGAGCAACTTCAGATAAAGAGAAGCTTATGGTTTGCAGCATGATGGAGAGGCTGGGCTTTTTGTTTCTGGCAGAAGAGCGCACAGAGGCAGCGCTCAAGTGAAAATGGAGGTTTTGTGTTTGGTGCAAGGGGGGGAAGGTGATGGAGATGTCTGAGAGAGAGCCGCAGAGTCTGCTTCTGTCGGGGGTCATTCAAGTTCAGAACATGCTCTTCAGATATTCTGTTGGATCATTCTGTATCTACTGCTGGAACTCAGTGAAAGAGCCAGACGTGGCGATTCAAGTCAGTGAGGCATTCAGGGCGTTGCAGTTTATCGCAGTCAAACTGAACTTGCAATTTGAATGTTCGCAATTAGCAAATTGGTTTAGGTATAACGACGTAAATACTTCGGTTGCTAATAAAAAAGACGAGAAGAAAAATGTATTGTAGTCTATCGTTAATGCAATATTGTGGGGTTGTGTAGGAATTTATGTAATTTTTCTGTCAGACTGTTACATAATAAAAGAGGTCTGAAAACTTCTCAAAGCCACTGTAAGATTGAGACAGGATTATAACAGCTACACGCCTTAACATTTCACAACTTAAATCACCCCAAAAATATATTTGGTAACTTATTCAAATCCCAAATGAATCCCATACAACACATGTTTCTGTTCTCTATAGAGTTAATCAAGGGCTGCAGCACGTCTAACATACTGATGTTGTGCCTCTAGGCAAGACACCTTCACTCACACTGCCAATTCCAGTTACAATTGTGGCTTCTTGCAGTAGGTGACTCAAATTTGCACTTGATTAAAATTCATTTGTTTTTGGTTTGGAGTCATTTTCTTATATTTTCTCCTTTGTTAGAAGCTATTGGCCCAACACTCCTTGCTGAAAACTTGATGTGACATTTCTTTCATTCAATTTAGCTAATAACTAAACAAATCACTGCTGACAAAAAATAAGTATGATGCTTGTGTTCCAAATGTGTCCTGTATAAATATTCCAGCAGCCAACCTATTGCAACACATGATGCAATATCCCTTCAAAAGGAAAGGATTGTCTGTGTGTCTGGACAGTTGGATGTAAAATTTTAGGAGCATAGTGTGAAGTGACTCGTTTTGCATCCAAATGTATAAGCAGCATACGTGTTTTTACATTTGTCATTTTGTGTGTGCTTACATACACAGTAATGTCCCTGGATTATCCCGTTACGTAAGTGTGTGGGTGTGTGTGGGTGTTTTTTGGAGACAGATCCTGAGGGTGTGGGAGGGCATCAGAGTGTTCGTTTGGAGAAATCGCACACGGTTGACGTTGGACTTGAGTTTTGTTTTGAAGTTAAAGTCCGTACTATGTATCAGCTGTCGGACTGAGTGTTTGGTTTAGGGACATTCAAGCGTCAGTGGCTACGTCAGGGTGCTCTGTCTGACATCATAGTCTCTGTCCTCTCACTGAGCTAAAGCAGAGCCTGTCCCACACATGCACACACGCACACACGCAGACACACACACACACACACAGGTCTCTCGTTCACTGAGGTCATCGGCGGTCTCTGGGCTGTCCGCACTGCCAGCTGTTGTGGATACCGTGTTCCTAGAAAACACAGCACATAAACATGCGCTGATTTATGAGATTCAGACAGGTCTGTGTGAAGACAGGTTTTGTCCGGCCACAGACATCTTTCTCCTGGACACATGTTTGAATTAAAGAAGTGACTATTTGACTATATTGAGGACAAGTGCTGCTTCATTCAGCTCATTGATTTTAGATATTTTTAGATATATTAAGAGTTAGCAACAGTACAAGAACTCCTGCAAGTAAAATGCTTTGATTAAAGTTAATGGAGTAGATATTTGAATAGAACTTTGGAACATGGCTTTATCTCATGGGGTCTAGACACTGGTGGTGAAGAGGGAGAGCTGGAGAGGCTGGGGTGGCTTGTTGGACTAATTCTGCTGCCACAGTGGTTTTAAGCAGAGATGGGTAGTACTCTGTTACATTTACTCAAGTTATTTTCAAACAAGAACAAATACGACATTATTTATACAATTTTTGGTCACTACTTTATTCTATGTAAATGTTTCTATGGTCTTATGCAGGGTAGCTTAAAGGATGGGTAGAGGATAGAGGAGAAAGTGTACTTTCAAGACTTGACATTGCCAGCAGGCTGTGATGGTCTCTCAGGGACAGACAGATGCAGGGTGGATGAAGAAAAAAGGAAGAATATCTTAAATTAGGCATACAGCATGGTGTGCTTTTCAAGTGTCTTTGTCCCAAGACAGTTAATATACAAATAATTTACAGATAAGAACACAAAACAGAATAAAATGTACAGTATGTAATGTATGTTTGCCCTATATTGACTTTCTAATGGTATAACATATTTCCAGAACATTCTCGTCTGTCTGTGTCTGTAGGTGAAAGCTGCAGGTCGCTTGTGTCACAGGTGGCTCATTACACTGTCTGTGAACCTGGGCTGATTTATCGTGACCATAAAGACTGTCTGGAGGGCAGTAATGAGCATAGACTTGAATGCACAAGAACTCACTTGACTTTATCTAAAGCATAACAAATAACTGGAAGGACACTTCAAGCCTTGATGAAGAATTCTGTTTGGGATGGCCTCATCGGGGCTGGTGGTCAACCAGCACTTGAACTGCTCTTTATTGGTGCTGCATTCGTCATTCCCCCGACTCAAGATTGATCAATATGAGAAAAAAAATTGATTTTTTTTTTGCCATAATGTCTAGCCCTAAGTTATTGTAATTCAGTGCTTTCAAGTCAGTATTTTGGGATTCCATTATCTGTTTAGGTCCATGTCATTATCAGTGATGAAGTTCTTTAATAAATGAAAAAAAAGTCTTCAACCGATTTTTTCCCCTGCTTCCTCATACATTTGCCATTGATTTTTATTGATTTAATTTATTTGTTTTTTTGGTCTGGGCATCTCATATTAATGAACTTACATGGATTCACACATGCAAACTCCACACAGAAAGGCCCCGTCTGGGGATCAAACCCTTCTTGCTGTATAGCATGACCGCTAACCACTGCACCACCGTGCCACCTACTGTGGCATTGTTTTCTGATGCTGTTCTCAATACAACTCTCATCGGCCAAATTTACCTTTCAGGTCATGAATCTCAACTAGGCCATTTCTTATAGGTGACATCCATATGTGTTAGTCTATAGCCCACACACTTCTATTGCACACGGTGTGAAAGGTTGCCCCCTAAAAAATAAAGGAAAAAAAAAAAACATTTTGTCCAGACTATCCAACTCCTGGGTCTTTCACTCCCTTTTTGTGCTGTGCAGTCCCATTTGTGTGCGTATTCATATGGTAATGGGGGTCAGGAGATGAGGGGGTTCTCACGTTCAATGTGGCACCCGGGCCTTTGTGCTCATGCTGCCGCTGCCAAGGCCAGAGGTGAAATTGAATTCGGCTCAAATTCCCCAGCGAGTCTGGCCTTGGGCTGGACCCGACTGGACCGGTGCAAGAGGTGCAAGCTGTGACCCTCTGTGAAGCCGAAGCATTCTGGGTAATTGAGGATCGTGATTATTAAGCCAAGACTGAGCCGGGGCCAAAGGGAGCTTTTCCATTATTATTTGTAATTCGGATGGGATTGGGCAATATTTTAATCTTCTGCCTCTGCCTTCTGGGGTCACCAAAAAAAATAATCTGCCGCCTGATGTGCTATTATTAACACATTAATAGTAAGGTATACCTATGCCAGACGCCTTTCCTAACTCTCTCCATATTTATTCAAGCTGGGAACTGGCACAAAATGCACCCCCCTTTGATTCTTTTTGCTTGATTTCTTCCAAATTAAACCTTTGGGCTATCTAGTATCATAATGCATTAAGTATTATGAAGATATTCAATGCATGAAGATCTGTCCCAAACGTGGTATAGCTTTGCGGCTTCCTGTTGTGGGATTTGGTCAATTTTACAGTCTTTATCATACTGTACCAAACTTAGTTGGCTTTGTCTGCAACTACGGGACTGTTCTCATTTCATGTGGTCCATTGGGAAAGTGCTGGTGTGCTCAAGGGTTTCATTGCTCTGCTTTGGTCGCCAGGGAAATTGTCTCGCAGTGAATTGGTGCATGTTTTTTGGACTAATTGGAAAAAACTTTTCAACTTGCTTAGGTTTTGTTATTTTTCTTATTGTAGGTTTCTTTACTACACCAATTTCTGCTCTCATTAACCCCCACGAGGTTCACTCGACACTTCACTGCACTTTACAGAACGTTTGAAGACCATCTAATTGTTATTTTTATATTTTATGAAACATTTACTGAAGTATTTCCTCAGTAAACTGTTTTGTGTGTGTGTTTTTTTTAATGTTTTCCTTTTAACTATTTACAATCCCCAGTGGTATCTAATGGCTTATTTTGGCAAGCTAATGCTTTTTGTGCTTCAAGCAAAAATTGCTCTCAAAAGTTAAAAACTGCAGCTGTATCGGTCTGCAGATTAAGTACGTCGTGGCTTTTTCATGTTTGCATTTTCAGGCTTTCAAGGCCTTGCCAGTCCTGTTCTGGACCTCTAATGTTACCCCCAATACTACCCAGTAAACGTGAACATGTGACCATGCCCTGCAATCAAGGGCAATTTTCACAAATTGTATCATAATTATGCATCGTCGTTCATGTACACTTTATTATTCTTTGCACCCATGCTTGGAAAAGACAAATTACAGGCAAAATCTCAAGCTGAGTAATTGTGCTCACTGTAATCAGTGGATGAAGGCTGAGGATAGATAAGTCCATGTAATTTTGAGAACGACCTTGCAGAGGTGCCACTGGATTTTTATGAGTAGACTCCTGTGTGCATAACCTTGAGTTTAAAGAAGCGAGTGTGACTCGTGTGAATTCAGCCCTGCACTTCCCTGTGTAAAATCATACGTCCTTGGGCCTTCACACTAACCTCTTATTTGCGACTTCAATAGAAGATGTGGATGCTTCATAAAGCGCCTTTGGACAGCACCAGGGAGATTTTTTTGAGCATATAAATGACACTCATTTGAAAACTTGCAACAGAATTGATTTTTATTTAAGGTGTATTTTCCCCCCCGTGCTTTCCTGATATTTAAAAATGCATTTTGTTTACAATATTGGAAACTCCATTATTGTATTGCTTTTTGAAGCATTTGCTGTAAAAAAAACAACCTTGTACATGCTACAAAAAATGTGAAATATACTGTATAGATATTGTATGATATATTTACAGGATGGAACAGTATGTGTCAACCATTTGAATGGCAGATGCTTACTTTAGTAGCCATGACACTATGGGCCTTAAACATACCCTGTCCAAGATTAAAAACAAAACAAAAAAATCATGCATTTTATTGTGCACCGCTTTCATGCTGAGGTTCCTGTTTCAACCGTAACAAAGAAATAAGAAGTACTATTCTTCAAACCACTTGCTGCATCCACCCACAGCGACCAGTCCAGGAAATACGAGACACCTATTTCCAGCTAAAATGGCAGAGAGTTCTCCAATTCCTCTACATTGTGGCGTCATTATTCATTCATATTTTAATGTCTTTTGGTACAGGGTAACCAGGTCTCTCATCAGTCATATTTGTATTTTTGATTATAAAAATTAATTCTATGCATTATACCATTTCATATGCTTCATTTCACATACAGGAAACCTACTTGGAAACTGGTCTACTATTATTGAACTTTCCATTCGATTTACTATAGGCCCAATATAGGAAGTCATTGCAATAATAGTCTTTGCCAATAGTTTGCTTCATCTGCCTTTAATGAATGATGGTATCATTGCAGGGTAGGTGTCACCGTGTCATTGCTGATTTTCTTTGTTTTTCAGACTTCCTGTATTGAGCACAGTACAGTATTTCACTCGATCTTCCATTTCAAGTTTTTATTCAAATCAAAGCCTTCCTGGTGTAAAAAGTGCAGGAGCTTCAAATACAGCAGAAGTCTTTGTTTTTTGTCAGAGGGTCCCATCTACTTGCCACTCTGGTGTATTTACACTGGTGCAGGGGGCAGAGGTATGGAAGCAATTACGGGGCGGTTCCAGTGGGATCCCAGTAGGTGAAAGTAAACAAGCAGTGTAGCTGAATGTGACAAAACTTCAGCTCAGTGTCTGTCTGAAGGGCAGAGCGGGATGACAGGCTCAAGGTTAAACCCACAGGAGGGATGAAAAGAGGCCACTGTCCCATACCAGCATTTTCCTCTATTCGTGCTTTAACCTGAACACTAAACAAGCATAATATTGACATCTACAAAGTATTTATTTTGGCTTTAGACTTATGGTATAATCACAAAACAAAACAACTGGCCAAGGTTACATTAAAAGTAGTCGCCAGTGTTTCACTCCCCTTCTAGGGAGCTTCCTCAGGCTTCTTTCAGTGACCGCCAGATATAATGCGTGCGAGAGGGAAACATTCCAGGTCAGGGAAACATGTCATTGTTCGGTGATATCACTGGAGGAGGGTGCCCCGAAAGTGTCCAGGTGGGACCCATCTTCAGGTGTCGAGCCAAGCTAAGACCCACTTTTAACCTGACCCATCAGCTGAGCTCTTGCATAGTTAGGCTACTTCGCATCTACATTGCAAACTAATCTAACTGACCGTGAGCTTTTTCTGAAGCATTTTAGTGAAAAAATAAAGAAAATAAATAGTAAGTCAATGCTTAACTTCATATTGAGGCTGGCCTTCCATCCACCATCTCAACCTGTCACTGTAGTCATAGCAAATGGGTCTACAGACATGGTATTGTATGTGTGACTTCCCCCTCTTCCAAATCATAGCATAATTTTGAGCACATTATTTAAGCATCTATTTGTGGCCAAACAACATATTTTGTGGCTATCTTGCCCCGAGCTGCCTCCGTCTGGTCACACGGCTGTTGCGCTGCAGTGACATGTTCATAGCCGCAGTGTGACGCAAGGCCATGAGATTAATTTGTTTATTCTTGTTTTTGTGGCTGTTTTTCATTCGGAGCTGGAGCTGGGCCAAACTCCACAGACACTGTTTATTTTGTTGAGTCGAGCGCGAGGTGGATGTGAACCTCAGTCGTCTTAGTGCTGCACTCAGGATGTCAACGAACGCCATGATCCAGAAAGCAACTATTGTTCATATTGTGTCGGACTTGGAACTGGTAGATTGACGACATTGGAAGTTAGAAAGTTATGTACTTGCAGTTCTTTTTCATCCTTTTTCCAAAAATACTGTCTTGGTGTTTTTATATATGATATAGATATAAGAATAGGACCCCGGTGTAGTGCTTCAAGAAGCCTGTGACTCAGACTTAAAGTGCAATACAAGTGTAAGCCATTCATTTTCATTTCATTTATTTATTTATTCCGGGCAGACAATGGCAACAACAAAAAACAAAACATACAGCATACAAATAAAACGATCCATTTCCACCCGAAAGGGAGTGGGAAGAAGATAACTTATTAAATCCCACCCCAATTCCCCATTCAGAGCTACCACATTCAACTTCACTGTTGCATTGCTCAAGGATTACTTTACAAATAATATATCGTGGCGGCATTACCATAGGTAACAAAAATTGCAAATAACTGTATACAAACAATATAAGGAAAATTAAGAAAAATTAACAATACCAACAATGGTAATGGACAATATACCAATAATGGTAAAAAACAAAATAAACCAACGATGGTAGGGAAACATTGAGCACTTATTAACACTATGAGACAACAGCAAGTTAAATTAAAGACCCTCTTCGCTATATTTTGACCAAATGCAATGTTTATACAACAATTTGAATCGATGGACAGTTGGCATTGCTTGTGTTGTAAGTCCAGTTTGTTCCAGAGTTTCACTCCGCATACAGACACACAGAAACGTTTACGAGTGTTATATCCAAAACCTCTCAAGTCATAAGCTCGTACTGGAGTTATAAAAAAACGTTGTAGGTTAGGCGGTAATAATTTGTTGAATGCTTTGTATAAGACTATTGCTGTACTATATTTTACAAGGTCATCAAATTTTAACAACTTTGACTGCATAAACAGATTATGAGTATGGTCTAGGAAACCAACCTTGTGAATGATCCGCATTGCTCTTTTCTGTAATATGATCAGAGGATTAATTGTGTTCTTGTAAGTATTCCCCCACACTTCAACACAATACGTAAGGTACTGTATGGGAGTACCAAGGTGCAGTATAGAGTACGGAGTGCATTTCCATCAAGGTATAATTTTGCTTTATTTATAATTGAGAGGCTTTTTGAGATTTTTGTTTTAATGTGTCTGACATGGGGTTTCCATGACAATTTACTATCAATAATTACGCCCAAAATGTAGTCTCATTATCGTTATTATTATGTTAGATGTCAAAGTCATTTCAGTTGCAGTACTACACCCAGGTAAAACAAATACAGTACCTATCCAGAGATAACTTTTATAAATGCAATCTTTTGACTCTGCCCTAACACACATAATACATCCACTGTACATTGGCGTTATGCTTTTCCTGCATCATCATTCCACAAGAGGAAGCACAGCACGGCGAACCCTATATGCTCACGGTAATTACAAAGTGCTGACATGTCCATGAGCGACTAAAACTAAACACTGCTTTCACTCACATCTCAGTCAGTTTACAAGATTTATTATTTTTCACACATGGCCATTCTCCACGGCTTTTTACTCGTTATTTATGGTACTTATCGCCTAAATGTTCCTGAATATTTCCTCTGTGTGAATTCGCCTGATGATTGACAGCAGGTAATGAATTATAGAGTTAAATGACAGACCACCGTGCTAAGAGGAAGTGAGCGAGGACAGACAGGCGATCGAGGGCCGAGCAAATGAAACGTGCAGAGCCTGAAGGAGTATCCACAGGACGACTTTATTTCATGGTGTGGAAATGTCCGGCTCAAACCACACAAACTACCGCTCGGTGTGACAGACAGGTAATTATTTTGGCAGGCGGCAGACCTCCCCAAAGCTCTGTGCCAGCCTGATATATGCTGCTGCGGTCCTCTCCGGGGGTTGGGGGGCAGCGTGGACTCTCCGCTGCCCCACATAACTCACACCGATGTGGGCTGGGCTGCTCTGATCTCAGCCCTCTGCCTGGAGCTCAGACTGGGCCTCACTGTGCTCCCATGGGGGGAAGTTTAAGGAGCGCGAGGTGGCGTATTCGTCTTCCGTTGCACTGCTCTTTCATTCAAGCGGAATTTATTCAATGTAACTCCTCTCTCGGTAAAGGTGCTGTTGATTCAATCTCCCAAGTCAAACATACAGTACATGTATGGCATGGAATTGGAAGCGGTTTTCCTTCGTGTTAACCGCTTCTGTCCCATAGCTGACATGCAGTGCTTGAATTGCAATAGCTACAGTACAGGGAAAATACGAGAAAGAAGTGTCATATTCAAAGAGACAATACAGATGGATCTATTTTATTTCATAAGCTATTAGGCCGGTAATACTCCCTTTAATGCCTATCTGAATATTAATGTTCAGATGCTGTGAGCTGTGATACAATTGCAGATTCAGCCACATTTTTGTCACGAGGCCAGGACTCGCAAGAGCCAATTAGGATTTGTGCGGAGGCTAAGACCGGTCATTATGGTCCATCTGCTGCCCCACCTTTCACTGTGAGTTTGTGAAGCATCGATTGGCTCTGTTGGACTCACAGCTACACATGCGGCGGCACCTGCCTCTGTTTGTATCTTGTTTTATCGATTATTTCTTGCCGAGCGGAATCTTTCACTTTGTGGTTTTCATGCTAATTACTATGATCCCCTATAGTTGTCGTGCTATGAGACAGCAGTATGCAGGTATTTGATGTTTATCATAGTGCTGCAGTGCCATTTGAATTCTCATGCATTATTCATGTAACAAGCATCAACCTTCGCAAACTTAATTCAAAATGTATGCATGATCTGATAGACGTGGAGAGAAATATGTATTCTTAAGGTTATTAGAACTCAAGCTTTTTGATATTTCCTGCAAAAGCAACAAAGACAGGACTGTTGAATTTGCTGTTTTGTTGTGAATGTTTATATTTAGAGCAAGCAAAGTCATTGAAGTGGATACAACAGAGCAGACGACGCGTGGGGCAAAAAGGTCAAGTGCCACTTTGGCTGCCACTGTATGTATTCAGTGTGTGTTTGGATAACTACAGGCAGTAATCTAGACTGTGTTTTCAGGGCATTTTACTGCATATGTAAGATAGGTTTATGATTGCTCAGGGTTGATCAAGGCATCATCTGCACTGGTTGTTGTGAGTAAGGGACATTTGCCAGGCTTTGTCCAACTCTGAAATGATAATATGTTGGCCGGCCCAGTTACAGCATAGAGATATAAATTGGATGGACATATCTTATTTCTAACAGCCGTGAACGTGAATACTCTTACCACTGCTGCTAGTTCTATAAGTTCTGATCGATTACAGCGTATTAAAGAGAATTTCTCAGGGACTGCACAGGCATTTTACATTATGTGTGACTTGAGACATGAAATGACATGAGCTGTAAATGGGAAAACCGATGACCAGCTCGAAGTTGTTTTTTTGTTTTTTGTGTTCACTAAAGTTACAAAAGTTCTTGAAAGACTTTAGAGATTGTGATCTCCTGGTCTTTGGTAATCAAGCTTTCCAATTAACAGGACAAAACATTCAAAGAAACCACAAAGTCACCGGCATCTCAAGAAATATTTGCAGTGAACCCAAAGGCCATTTGAACTCTCCTATTCAATTGTGGGTGATTAGAGTAGAGATTCATTGAATTGTTCCCTCAAATAGCTGTAACAGACATATAAATTAACCTATAGGCAGTTAAGTGGGCTGTGCTGACTATAGTGTCTCGCACACGGGCCTAGTTAAATGAAACTGCATTGACTGGATGGAGATATACTGCTTTAATTACAGGGGCAGCTTCTTTTAACGGCTTTGTTTACTTATTACTCAGAGACGTGCAACGGTCATTGTTTAAGTGGACGGTTACATTGTAGACCCATAGTTGGTGTTGATAATTATTACATGTGTTTTGCATTGAGGCGTGTAATAACATGGAGGCCAATGACGTTAAGACTCTGCCTCGCGGGCTTGCATTGAAGTCAGTAACTCAGTTCTAAAGTAGGACAACTTCTACTCTGTGTTCAGGACTAATCCTGCACCAAATCAAGGCTAAGCTAGGTCTGTATTGGACAAGCTGGCCTTTTTAGTCCCAATAGCAAGGTTAATTTTTTTCTCCAAAGTTGTCCTCATAGAGTCGCATAATTTTCTTCTAATTTAATTCTATAAAACAACAACCTAAAATAAAACAGCTCAACTATCTAGTGCTAAAAAGTGCAGAAAAAGATTTAATACTTATACTGAAAGCCCTTTTTTTGTACCAGTCATGCCTGTTTTGCTGTAGATCATCTGGTGTATTGGAAGCAGCCCTTTCCCTGCCGAGGTTCAGTGGGTTCATTGTGTCACAGTTGTTCCATTTTCTCCTCGGCCACTGCCATCTCTATTTATTTTAGCGCCTTGAGTGGAGAACGTCCTTTTCTGTCTGTCTGCATGTTTCTCACACACACTTCCTCTCCGCTTCCTCTCTCCGCTCAGCCGTTGGAAAACACTTCATCTATACGTGCCCCGGCCAGAGCAGCAGCATAGCACGGTGTGGCACCTACAGCGCATTATGAGTTATGGCCGCGCTGCCCGCAGAGGGGGCTTTGTGGTGGGGAGGAAGGGGAGCATTACTCAGCCTCTGTACGTTTGCCCCCACACACATTCTCATGTTCAAGCTGGCAGCGCTGATTGATTTAAGATTCTTAGGGGAAAAATTGTGTATTCCATCATAAAGTGACACATACTGTATACATTCGAGGTATATGTTATGGTGAAAGTTTTACAGGCTTCAGGAAAGAGCAAAGGCTTATCATCTTACAAATAGAAATAAGGAAATACAACAGACTGTGGCTACAATAGCAGCTTACTACCACCATGTATGGAATGAATAAATAGTAATGACGACAGCTTTGAGAAACTTTTCAATTCATATTTCTTTCCCCAATTGCTCTTGTTAATTAGCCTCTAGGGCACACTGATTTAACCTCTTAACCCCTGCCTTAACCAAGTGTATTTTCTCTAGTTTACCCAAATCTAAAAGCTTCTCGACTAAAGCTTACAGCCTATAGGCCAGTGCAATGCCTCATTTGAAAGCTAAGACCTACAGAACTCATTGTGACTTTTTTAGTTGTGTTGTTGCCGCGTTTTGTCACATTTTTAAAGCATTTTTGTCTTGTCTTGTTTTCGTGTTTTTTGTGTGTTTTTTTTATTTTTGCAGCGTTCTCCGTTGCTTTTTTTCCCTTGCTTTTTTACACCTTTTTGCCGTGTTTTCGTCGCTTCTTAATTGTGTTATTTTTGCTTTCCGGCACGTTTTTGTTGCTCTTCTGCTGCTGCTTTGTCACTTTTTTGTCGCTCATTGGTCGCTCTTTTGTGGCTCATTTTTTTTGCTTTTTCCCCCCCACTTTTGTTGTTGCATTTTCATCCTTGTTTTCGTCGCTATTTTGGCGCTTTTAGAAGCTTTTAGATTTGGGTAAAGCCAAACTGGAGAAAATGTGCTTGGTTCGGGGGGGGGGGGGTATAAAGATAGTCAAATGAATAAAACCTGGTCCTATCTTTTTGGTATCCAGATTCCAACAAACTTCTTATCTGTGAAATGTGGTCAGTTGGGATTCCCTTTCGCTGAATTAGAAATTAGTTTTCTAAAAAAAATACATAAATAGACCAAGGAGTAACAAAGGAAGTAATATTACTGTCTGGGAAGGTAATGTCAGAAATCTCTCAAGAATGACTTAGTGATCATGGCGCATAAGAACGACATGATGACCACAGCAGTTTACAGGTCACACTAACCTTTTTGCCTTGTGGTGGAGAGTGAGGCGATAGTGCGAGTCGTAGTTTGTGGGGGCTATACTCTACAAGATCTGTGCTGCTTAATAATTGAAGTGCAAAGATGTGGGACTAGCTGCAGACAGGTTCAGGTACAACAAATAAAATCCGCTCCACTATGAAATTTACGGTGCAGGACTGGAGCTGCTTCTATACTAGAACAAAAATAGTAATAATGAAAATACAAAGTAATTCTGGTTCTGGTAGATGGGAGGGGGAGAGTGCTTGTTATTACTGTATTGCCTGCCGGATTCAGGATCAAAGCTTTACTTGATAAGCTATTTCATTCAGGGATGGTGTGTAGGGGACAAAATAACTACTATATTCTATCTTTCTATCCATCTATTCTTCAGATTTGTACATATGCAAAACATTTCTTATCATTTGAGGTACTGTGAACCAAGCAATAACTCTATAATGCTCATAAGAGATGAACTGAAAGCTTGGAAAAGGAGATTGGAAAAATTTCTCTCTTTCTCCCCAGCTCTCTCTTTTTCCACTTTGTCACTCTGCTGTCACCCCTTGCACTCCCGCCTTTGTCCGGCTGCAGACAAAAGAGCGCTGCCCTGTCATGGAGCAGAGCAGGGGTCCTGCTGCGTCTAAAAGGAGGGGGGCACCCGGAGGGTGTCAGGGTCAAAAAGCCATTGTCAAAGCCACGTTGGCCTATTGTTGTCTGCGGTCTCTTGCCCCGTGCTCCTTACCTTGACCGGGACGTCTCCACAGGGCCACCCTCTGTCACCCTCTGTCGTTCAGTCCGGATACAAATGCATAAGTGAAGAACGGCTAACTCTTACCATTTCCATCACTACCCTACTGTCTGCTTGTACTCCCTCGGAGGCACAGTAAGGGCACAAATCTGGGTCTTAACACTGCTTTTTTTTTTTGCCCTACTTCCAGAAATGATATTTCCCCACTATTTATCATTGAGGCGTGAACAAAGTCTGTCCAGAGTGAGAGCTTCTTTGTTATGGGCTGATGTAACACCAGGCAACACTTTGTAGGATAAGTTATATCTGAATAAGTTCTAGACGTAATCGACGGAGGAGATTACTTTGTCGTCCCAAAAGACACTCACTGTCTCACTCAAGTGTCTCTGTAATGGCTTTATTTCAGGAATCTCAAAAAGTGGGTTAAACTGCCTGCAAAACCAAAGTGATCCAGCATTATAGATACCTTCCACAAATAACAAATACAGCCATCTTTATGTAAGGGCTGCATAGTATATAGCAAATTAACATGATTAATATAAACGATGTGATGTAAATATCGCAATAAGCCACGACATATTACAACATCACTGAGGTTTTCCATCTGTCTGTGAAGCACACACATCTTTGTAAATGTAAATGAAAAAAGCACAGGTAACTTAAAAATATGCAAAATTTAAGTTTTTTCAAAATGTTGTTCTGATTTTGTGTATTTTAAGCCTTGTTTTGACTGCATACTTGTTTATGAAATATGACTTTATTGTCTCTATTGCTGTGTCAAAAATACTTTTCAAATATTTACATTGATCTCATATTTTGCAGCCCTTGATGAAAAGAATATACAGTATACAGTCTTTGAGTAGATAGTGATGAAATTGTAATTAGAAAATTAATGAATACATGAATAAGAATATTATATTAAATCTGCTGTGCTCTGTTTAAAGTCCAGAATTTTTGCTGCTCTGTTTTTGAGGAAGGACTTCCTCCTGTGTTTTTGAACATGTTTTGGCCCATTGCCTGTGCCAGCCCAGCATGAACTGACAGTCACCTCTCGACAGGCAAAAGTTCAAACCATGACTCAGCATCCGCGCGCTTGAGAGGGGATCCATCCGCCGCATTTCTGAAGGAGCCTCCTTTGTGAATGATGAGGGAGCTATTGAAGCCGAACTCTGATATGTGCGCCGTCCATGATGGTTATAATAAAGTGTTGGCTGCTTCAGGGGGAAATTATGATAAGGGCCAAAGGTGCGCGGTTTAATCTCACGCCTCCAACCGTTTAAGGACTCTCGCCGGACAAACTTTCCCCCATGCTGCCGTTGGATTTTCTCAGTGTTGCTATGCGCCGGTCTGGGACAAATTGATTATTCAGCCCAGAGCCCAGACATCCAATTGTCTCCTGCTCGGCTTTGATTCACTGAAATGTCACCCTGACTGATGCCAGCGGTGATAATTTCCTCAATGGCACAGTAAACACTAAATATTTACAGAGGCTGAATAGGCAGCGGCAAATGTGATTCAAATGGTAATGTTTGTATCAAAGCTGTCCAGAAAATGCATGCCCAGAACTTATGTGTGCACCATACAAATATAAAAGCATTTCCCCATGTAAGCAGGGCATCGTTTAATATAGAAACTGTGGGTGAAATACTGGTATGCACAAGGCTGCTGTTTTGATACTTGGTAGTTTTAAATGGAGGAGGAAACATTTATAATTTAATATTTTTTGAGAGCCGTTAGACACAAAGAACATCGGGTGAGGTGTGCTGCAGCCACCGTCCATTTGTGTGGATCGGGCTGTAGTTTCAATGCTGACCAGTAGATGGAGAAAGGAAACGTCTTTACGTCAAACGATTGCAGCAGTGTTAAGATCGATCTGCCCATTTTGCATATTAGCCTGATGGGGATGATGTCATAGACTGGCTCAAAATGGGGAGCTGTCACGCCCCGGAGGACACAACACATTTACAGAGGAGTCATGGGTTATACAAAATATTCATTAAAGCTATTCATTAATTAATAATGATTAATTAAGTAAAAACATCCAGTCAATTTGTTCCCAGTCAGACAGAGATGTTTCTATATAGGGACACGTGCACAATATTAGACACAAGCACCACTTTTAAATTATTTATCTTCTGTTCTCCAGAAATGTATTAGTAATCAACAGCTGAATTCCCTTTCATTATGAGCCGTACTTAAATGATACGTTCAGTGAGTGCAAGTGCTGTCCAAATAACTGGTAAAGACTATCTAGATTTTACGTTTCTGAAGTTTTGGCTGGATTTAGAAAAAAAAAAAAAAAACTTCCTTGTTCAAAATTTGAAAGACCTTCTGTATTGTTTAGAAGTGCACTCGGTCAGATTTGAACGGTTTAAGTTCATGACACTCCTCATTTTAAGTCCATAAAAAGTAAAAAGAAAAAAATTCTAATAGAATTTAAAGGCTGAAGTTACATTTTGGTGAAAATATGAAATGTCAAATTAGTGTCAATCAATGTTAAGGTAAGGTACATAATTTAGTATTATTCATATGAATTTTTGCTCTGCTACAGTGACCCTCCACATGCTTTTGTATAATAGGTTACATACTGTAGTTATTACATATTAACTTTTCTTCCGGTAAATGTTTATTTAGCACAATTCGTATTCTCAGAGAAAACAATCAGTGCATTTACGATGGTGAACATGAAGTATAAAAGTGCAATTAAAAACATTATGTTGGAATGATGGAATTAACTAAAATATAAGAATCCTATACCATAAGAATAAATGAAAATGTAAACAAAAGCATTCATTTAAATCCAGTTTAGGGGAGCACATCTGATGGCTTGGTATCACCTTACACCGCAGTTTTCACGGTTCTGCAGAATGTGTGTAATGCACACACACTGCGCCTCGCGCCGTGTAGGGGGAGCGTTAGTGGTTGATGATTTCCTCCCCTGCTCTGTCGTCCGTCTCACGCCCCCTCATGCCCCCCGCCCCCTCCCCTCGTGGTGCAGTGTAAACACAGTGTTCCAGAGGAATGTTGGACTCCCTGACCTCCACTGCAGTTCACTCGGTTCAGCCTGGCCGCGCTGTGCTCCCTCCCTCCCCTCCTCACATACCTCCTGCCCCCCTCAGGAGCCCCTTCTCTCTCTACACTACACACACACTTTCCCCTCTGCGTTTCCTTCAGCCCTGCTTTTCTAGCTCTCCTGTGCTGGCCACTCCTCCTGCTCAACACTTACCTACTATTGTCCAGTGCCTGGGCCAGTCCCATAAAAAAAAAAAAAAAAGTTTACATACAGCAATTGCATGTTTTATTGGATGATACCTTACTTCAACTTGCACCTGAGCGTTCATGAATCATGACAAATCTATGTCCCTTGTCAAATAATCTGTGTAGATGAAGTTTCTTCATCTTCTTTTCTCCATGCATTTTACCATTACATTATCAGGATCAAAACAGCCTTTTAGGTAGACGAGTCATTGTACTTTTGTCTTCTTTTGACCGTCTCAAACCTGGATAAATGGAAAGACATAACAACATCAAAATTAATATAAGATACAGGCTATTCATTTCTAGCTTGTACTTGGCTAACCAATAGATTTAAACTATGGAAAAGTCTTCAACTACTGATCGATACCTACCTTTGGAAACATTATGCCTTTAGTAAGCAGATGTATTAATAATAATACTAACTAAACCACCTTTTGCATACCATACCGTACCCCATCTCGCAGTACTTTACACCCCTTCTCCACTTTCCCGCAGCTGAGCACTTCCTAGAAACACTGTACCCAGAGCTGGAGGCATTCCGCAGGGGAGAGGTGTCTGCAGGGCCAAGGGGTCACTGTCCTCTGCCCTGGCCCTCACACGCAGCGCTACACATCCCCGGACTGCCATGGCATTTGTAGGTTTTCGCAGCGCTTTTAATTGCTGCACGATGGAGAGAGTAGTGAGATTATAAATACACGGCGGTCATGGCGGGTCACTCTAATAGCGTCTGGGGCTGTTTGGATGTTTGTAATAGAAGATGCAGCAGAGGCTATACGGAGCCGCAGAGCCCGAGTCGTCCACAAATCAAAACAGCCGGCTTTAAAGTCTGCTCGTCTGTCAGCGGGTTGCGGCTGAACAGTGTCAGGGTCAGCAGTTAAGTCTGGCCATCAGCGCGCATATTTTATAAACGCAATGAAGATAGAGCCGTGTTTAGTATCCATGCAATGCATTGAAGTTCAGCACCTCGGTTTTTGTAGCAGGGGTTTCTTAAATGATAGCAACAATGCGAATGTGAAGGGAAGCAAACGAACAAAACATACCTCAACAACCTTTCATATTGAATGCTAAAGGCTGCAACGACTAATGAGATTAATCGTGACAAGTCGTGACAAGGAGGGAGTTTAGGAAGTGTTTTCTGGACTTAAATTATTTGCAGATATTATCGATGAAGAGAGTCTGAATATTGTTGACCTTATGAAGGAAAATTCAACAAACAGCACAGTTAGATCATTTGGATGAGTCTCTTGAACAATACAATGACTGACAATGCAAAAATGATAAAATAATTGCAAGTTGCAGCCCTGCTTAATGTACACTGAATCATAACACATAGGCGTGTTGTTTGTTTATCCAGAATTGGTGCTTTACAAGTTAGCAAAAAGTTTATTACCACATAAAGCAGTCCAACTTTTGTGATATAATTTGCAGATTGTACATTTTTTCCCTGCGTTTAAGCTCCTTCTAAACACTTGCCGCACTGGCATCATGGGCGAAACATTGCGGCTTTCAGACATTTTGTAATGACTTAATTTCGTTGATGTTCCTCCGAGTTGATCCAAATGCACGCTCCTCTCTCCAGCGCCACCATCTGTGCCGCCATTAAAACTAACTCGCGGTGAAGCCGGCTGTGCGGCTATATGTAATTATGTCTTCATTTCTACTTGGACTGTGGCCCCGCTCCTGTATCTACTGGCGCGGGGGCCATTTGTTGCACAGATAAAGCAGGAGATGCTGGTGGTCTGCCGACAGGAGCGAGGGACTTGGCTGACCTCTGCTGGGCTACATTAGGCACTGTTGCTCACGTGGGGCCATGTTTATCACGCCTAATGATTGGAGCATGCATATGTATTCCAATGGCTTTTCGCGTCATTAGGAAATCGGCGCTGCCTCCTGCTGTCACAGCCAAGCAAGAGTCCAAAAGTCAGACACAATGTCAAAAAAATAAAACATAAAACTTGAGAGAAGAAGCCATTTGTATTGTCTAGTCGGTATGTGCAACCCAATACATAGTCAAGGCTAAGAACAAGTTGAATCCAAGAATTTAGAGCAGAAAAAGCAATGATGGAGTGAGAGAAAAACGGCAAAAGAGAGAGAGCGAGAGCGAGTCGGGGGGGGGGGGAGCAGATGGCTGGAAATATAGCCTGCTAAATTATTCATCTAGACTCGAGTCTGGAGATAGGGAGATGGATTGGGGCTGGCGTGGACTTTTATTAGGATTGCGAGAGCGGTGATGAGAGTGCCTCAAAAACACTGTGATTGCCTTCGGAGACTAAGAAAAGTAATTGCACCATAGGTCAGGAAACAAGAAATAAATATTACAAATGAAACTCTCCACTCAATTGTGGAGGCAGAGGCACCATACAACGCAACCATGCATGGGAAAAAAAGGGAAAGAAAATAGGATTTATATTGTATTTTAATGGCACAGTTTTTAGGTATGTTGTGTCGAAATAAAATAAAAAAGAAAGAACGATGGCTGTTTCCTTAAATAGCCATTTATATGCACAATGAATGGTCGTGGGTGTCATAAAGGTTTTGCAACGGTCTGTTTTGGGGTATTGTATGAACCTCTAAACTACTTTGTGGACAGATTTTCATTATTTAAAATATTTTTAAATGTTAGTATTTCAATATTCAGCAATTGAAGCACCATGAGCCAAAGTTCTTTCATCACAAGAGGTCATAGGGAAATGCCAATAGCTGCAGGCCATAGATGAATTTCCATTTGGAGCAGATGTTGCCGCTTATGCATTGGTGATCCTGCATTGTACAGTATACAACGCACATCCCCATCTTTGGTCCTCCTCCAGAGGTAGTTATCCGGCATATGCACATCTGTATTATTTGCCCTGCGATGAAAGTAGCTGTTTGTTTTACACGTCCCTGCTGCAAAAGACCGTAATATTCCCCCCTTTTTCTCTCCTCCTTCCCCCTCGCCTGTTTTTCCCATTTAGCCGCATGTGCGTTGTATATGACTGCGCTCCACGCTCCAGACACACAGATGCGCACAGACAGACACACTCCTGAGTGGAGGGCCCAGGGGAAATAGAGCAGAGAGGAAGCTACGTGCCTCCACCGAGCATGGGCTGTCTGGTGTCATGGCAACCGCAGCCGATTACCCCACCCTCCATCAGTTTGAAAGAGAGAGAGAGAGTGTACCGGGCACACCAAAACTGCGCCGATACCAGCGTGCATGTTCATTGATTCGAGATTTCTCATTTTGTACTGTACTACGCGGAAATCCTGAGAGAGGTGTGAACACAGACAGGTGTTTATCAATATAGGATCAATGCATTGTGGACCTCCAAGGGCGCTTGACTTATCTCGAAATGGTAAAGGCCTTTTGATGGCTTTATGATGCGAATAGGTTTGCAATTTATTTTTCACGATGCACTTTTTAAACATGTCCAGGAGCAATGACATTCGAGAGAAGACTGAAATACTTACAAACTGGTTGAAGAGATCTCAGAACATACGACAACAAAACAAATTGAACTCATGAAACGAGAGTCTGTCATGGAGTTTTCCCCTGTGTTTATAAAGTTAGAATTAAAAAAGTAATAATGGGCTGGTTTTATACATAAAAAGTCATAAGACGAAGGAGGCAGGTTGCGGCAATTATTGTAGCCTTTGCCATTTTAATGTGTTCACTGTTGCGTCCCGATAGCCCACACCTGGACCAAGACCTTATTTGAGGGCCAAATACTCTACTTTATTCCATTGATCCAATACATAATGCAATTTCTATTCCATAAAAGCCTCTCATCACGCGCCTGGATTCAAGTGGTGTTTTGAGACAACACCAAATACACAGGCAAGTCGTCCTACACCCATTACTGACCTTCTCTAAAAAAACAACAACATTCAAGACAATAAATACATGCATTTGCACATCTGTCTGTTTTTATATGAAATATTCCAAGGTGCTTGTTGGAGGACCTAATGGGTTGTTACAATTGCTGCGTGTTTAGCCACCTGTCAGTCTCGTAGCACACGCATAGTCGCACACGTTTTGTATGTTGACCAGATGTGCGTCTCAGATTGTATTTTAATTGTGTTTATTCTCTGAAGATGATCGTAGAAACAGTTTTGAGGTGCCATATTGGTGTTCAGACGTTCAGGGACTGATTTAATTACGTGCAAACACCCAACGGCACAACTCCCTTGATATTTTTATAACACCACCAACACAAACCAAAGGAAAGCACTGCTTATTATTATTCGTGGATTGTATTTAGTTTATTTTTATGATAATGAATCAGGGCCTCACAAAGATCACGTGCGGTATGATATTGTCTTTTTGTAGAGGACATTTTGAGCAGGAACAGGTATAGCAAATTCTATCACTGGCCTTTCACAGATGATGAATAGTAACATAAAGGTATTCATTCATAGGTATCATTTAATGCAGTCACATGAGTCAGTTTTGTATATCGTCTTAAGCATGGATAAATGGAAGAGTAAAATCTATAGAATAAATGTGTTGACCTCAAAATTATATTTCAATTAGGGTCCATACGATGGTTAAATTATTATGATTGTACAAAAAACATAAATTATTATGCTCTTCTAAATATGTATTGTTGTATTGTAGGGATACAATTGCTGTACAATGTTTTACTCTCAAGATTCAGCCTTTTTCTGGAACTGTGCTAAACCACTACATGCATTTCAGAACATGTTTGTAGAGGTCTAAAACTACAAGGTTAGTTTACATACCTGCAGTTTTCTCATGTCAAACATTCAAATAGTGATTTCAATTCATATGTCTATTAACAGTGTTAATAGTTAGCTCTCATCTCGATATAAGTTATGGAAATTGCCAGGTAATACTTCACAAGAATAATAAACGGTTACAAGCCGTCCCACCTAAATTATTCATTTTGTAGCCATATTAAATCTATAAAGCCAGAGCTGTAGCTGGGAGATTATGGAGACTAGGGAGGATGAAGTGATGTGTGCGATGCAGCGAGAGCCGGGGATGTGTGGTGGGCCATAAACGTATAGTGGAGCTAAATACGTCTGGGGATATACTGTTATTAAAAGCAGTAAGGTTATCCAATGAGCAGCTTTAGTGCGGGGGCGGACTGTTTGCAATGTGCTAATGCATTTGACACCGCTAGAGTCCTATTAAGGTGAGTTTAGAGGAAAGCTTTTTTTTTTTCCTCACACAGTCTGTAGGTTATGGGCTGCTATCAGGGGAGAGATGCTATGAGCCGCCGGTGCACGGATGAGCTGGCGGCATGAAGCAAAGGCAATTCTGCAAGGACGTATAGAATGAGATCACTTCACTTTTTGCAAAATTTATGAAAATGAGTCTAGTGGAATGGGTAAATGGGAGGAGAGTGAGATGAGGCGGGAGGGGGAGTGAACAGGTTGGGGAGGGCCGGGGTCGTTTGAGGATAGCGCCTCCTAAATTGACTGCGGCACTGCCATCGCTGGTGGTTACATCACAGCTCTGAGCGCGGGATGAACCTCTGTCTTTGTTCTCTGCCAGACGTCTCGGGCCCAAAGACGACGTTTGACCGTTTGCCATTAGGCGAAGGAGACGGAGTGGAAAGAACCCGTTTTAATAGGACGCATTGGACAGGTGCAAAATCTGTCGTTTGGTGTCGTCAGTTGACTCCATAAACCTCTCACAACTGTATTATTCTACATGACAAACATAATGGTGCTGCATTTTTGGGCTGCATTATCCAATTTAAATGGATCACATTATCTATCAACTATTTTTTTGCAGGAAGAAAGTCAAACCACTGCATAAATGCCACGGTGTCTAAATGCTAGTAATGCGATACTTATCCCATCCTGAACTTAAAAAGGTTTTGCTTTTATTGTTTGTTATAACTTTTGACTTTGGCTCAATATTGACCATTGAATCGACAAGCTTTTTTTTTTTTTTTTACTAATTAAATTCATGGCTTATTTCATGTTTTCTAAAGCATTTTATGCATAGTTTCATTTACAGTTCTTTTGTGCCTTGCGTAAACCTAAGGCGTGGGCATGTTTTCGCCCTGTCTCACTCAGGAGGGCTGTAGTGGTGTTGGTGTGTCTCTAAGCAGATCTAATGTAGCGACTGGAGGCTTGGAGCCCCGCTGAAGGGCACCTTCACCGCACGCAGGCACTAATGTATGGAGCATTACTGTCTGCTGCCCGGTCTGAGTGTGGGGCTAATTTATGCATTTAGGACCACGGCCTGTCAGGGGGGTTCTTGGACCTATAGCTATCTGGTACATTTTCACCTTCAGATATTTTCAAGGGCCTGTAAGTGAACAGATCTTGTTGGGTGGTTAAATTCCGTACATAGAGTATCACTAAAAATATCTTTCTTCTACTATATTTACTTAATGTATGTGCTGTAGTGAACTTTGTCTTATTGTTTATAGGACGGAACATCGACATGAAGACAAACAACATTTCTCCGTGGCAGTTATCTGTAAGTAAACCCGAAATGCCGCCGCTGTATTTGAAAACCTCCCTCCGGCGGACCTGTACCTGGTGGTTATTCGTCAATGAGTTGCATTCTCTATAAACCTTCACTAGAAAATTAGAGCTACAGGTGAGGTTGTTCGCTCTTCGAATAACCGGCTCCTGCAGTTGCTGACTGTTGTTGTGTCCTTGGTCAAGACACTTCACTCACCTTGCCGCTGTTTGATTGTGACGTATGAGTAAGTGGTTGGTGATTGGAGGGCTGATGGTGCGGATTGGCAGCCTCTCTACCGCCAGTCTATCCCAGGGCAGCTGTGGCTACAATAGTAACTTGGCACCACCGAGTATGGAGTGAATGAGTATTTCAATGTAAAGCATTTTTGAGTGTTCTGAAAAGCTATCTATCTATCTATCTATCTATCTATCTATCTATCTATCTATCTATCTATCTATCTATCTATCTATCTACATATTGCCTACCTTTACATCTAGACCTGTATTTTAATATTCTTGTGTGGTCTCTGAAGGACAGAATAAAATGGATAAAAATGTTTTGTGCAAACAGAGTTAGTCTTGCAGGAATTGACGTAGAGAATCCCCACCTGTGCAGACAGTAATGGGTATGACTGGCCGGGCTTCGGAGACTCATGTCTTTTTGTGTTTTAAACAAAGCAGCAATCACATATCGCTTAACTGTGCACAGAAGTGTAGTTTCAAGTTGGTGCTTATGAGAGCTGGCTATAAAAAACATCAACCTGGGATAAGCCCCAAATTTACAAATAATAAACACCATCTGGTTTTATATTAAAATATTTACAAGTCTGACGGAGAATGAGTTGCTGGACTTCATAGACGGCGAAAGACTCAACGGGAAAAATATGGATTCAAAGTTACAGCATTTTTCCTTTATAGTCTGAAGTGGGGCTCTTCTCCCTCTGAAACAGTGGTGCAGGTTTGAGCCGCAGCAGCTGCTCAGACAGAAGGAGGGCCATCGGTGCAGTTCCTCTAAACTGTTAATGGGCGCTCATCGTGGGGGGGCCCGCCTCCTTGGTCCCGCCCCGCCAAAGACAAACGCAGAGGAGGTGAGGTCAGGGGTCCAGCAGGAAGGCAGGATGAAGGAGGCATGTTTTAGATCGGAGCAGAGAGGGGCACTTACAGTAAAGCCGCAGCAGGCTCTTACTGAAATGAAGTGACGTTACAGCTCTTGTGCTGAAATGATAGCGTAGCAGAATAAGGAAACATTTAAAAACAATTCAAGTGTCCCGACAACTAAATTCATTTGATGGGCTTCCGTCTTTTAGTCTGGCATCTATTTTGTTGCGGCGCTATTAAGAAATAAAGGTAAAACTTATCTGCAGTGTGTTTACTAAGTGCCTGTCCTCAAGGCTTTTCTTTTGTTAACACTTAAATTAAGCACCAAATGTATCCTGCAGATGCAAATGGGAACGGCACCCCTGTTACCTTCTGCCAGAGCGAGCGAAATCTCAACCAGAAAAAAAAAGCATTTGGTTTGTCTTGACCGCGGGGATGCAATTTTCTCCGTAATTGACAATAACGCTGTGAATAGGAGAGTCGACAGGCGTGATATGACACCCTCTAACACATGACTATTATTTTGGGAAGGTTTCATTGAGGTTATTTATCAATTTTCGGTGGAATCTTTCTCTTTTTTTTCCTTTTCCCCCCCCTTTTTCTGTGAGTGGCAGCGTAACACACCTGGGATCATCAATCAGAGTGCTGTGCTTTGTTGAAGAACATATCAAGGCAACAAATGGTGCAGAAAGTAATGGGAGATTATTGAGGCATTCACGCATCTCTGCTCTGCAATTTTCACGACAAAAAAAAACACAATTATAAGAAGTTGTTAGACACACATATCACACATATTTTTCTCTAGCTGTCACTTTCCCGTAATTTTATTTGTTTTTGCTTTTTTTTAAATGAACATTAACTAAGCCACTGAGAACTTTACTAATCATTTCAGAGGCATAACGAGCATTTTACTTTTCTACCTCCGTTCGCTTTGGCTTTAACAACCTATCTGTCTTGCTGTGTGTCGTATTGATTTGCATAAATCTGTAAAAATGCCCTTGCTAATTTTGCCTTCGCATAATAAAAAACTTGATAACATATTGAGATAAACCGTATGAATTTTGACACCCTTAACTTCTTAACCCCCGCCTGAACCGAGCACATTTTCTCCAGTTCCTTACCAGTTACCCAAATCTAAAAGTCTCATGGAAAAAGCATTTAAATAGCGACAAAAAGTGAAAAAGCAACAAAACATGGCGACGAAAAAACTTAACTAAAAATGCCAAAAACGTAACAAAACAGGCGACAAAAAATAACGCAACAAATTTTGTCAAAACGACGTCAAAAAAGTGATGAAACAGCAACAAAACGGGCGACAAAAAACTCAACAGAAACGTGAGTAAAAGCGTCAAACTAGCGTCGAAAACACAATGAAAAAGTGACAAAAAAGCAATAAAACTGACGGCAAGAAATACAATAAAAATGTGCCGAAAAAAAGCGCCGAAAATATGACAAAAAGGTGACAACACAGTAACAACGCAAGGAAAAAATCTTAGATCAGTTGTGTAGGTCTTAGCTTCCAAATGAGGCGTTAAAGCTCCAGTCGAGAAGCTTTTAGATTTGGGTAAATCCGAACTGGAGAAAATGTGCTCGGTTAAGGCTTGGGTTAGAGGTTAAAATAGGGATTACTTGGTATTTATATTTGTGAAACTTTTCAGTTACAGTACTTTTCCCATAACTGTGACTATAGTGCTTACTGTACTGTATGTACCTAATGTGAACTTTATCACACTGAACTAACAGCCAGGCGGTCCATCGATCGCTCTCACACCAGCGACAATAAACGTACTACTTTCCTGCTCCCACTCTGCTTTTCGTAACTTGTTGAAAATGTTCGCAGTTAGGGCGTGGTTGGTCGGCGTCCATTTTGAGACTATAATGAAATTTAAACAGCGGATCAGCCCGTGCTGTGCGTTCCTCGGCCGTCTGAAGGTCATGACCATCACCGGGGCTCGTCTTGGTGGAAAGCTGCCAGCGCTGACAACTGCCACCGCTGCTTCACCGTGTCTGGCACTTGCCTCTCCCCACTGCAGGGCATTGATTAAGTGGCACGGCGGCCCCTCACCTGCTCGAGACAGCCAATCCGAACGGGGCAGTCGTTTCGGCCAGCCAATCGCGTTGTAGGGAAATGTTTGGAGTGGCTAGAGACAATCCGCAGCAGCAGCAGCAGCAGCAGCCGGCGGTGTTGTTTTTTTATCGTTTTGTCAGGGGGAAAAAAAGAAAAAAAAAAAAGTTGTGGAAAATGAGGAGAAGATGATAGGAGGAGTGAAAGGTAATGAAGCATGCCGCGAAGGATGATGAAGGAGAGAGGGACAGTGCGGCAAAGGGGTGCATCAAAAAAAGAAAAAAACAGTCAGAAGAAAGATAGTAAGAAAGTTGGGGGGGGGAAGGCTTTTGAAATGGCGGCAGGGACACTCAGACTAGCGGGGTAGGGGGCTGCATTTGTGATCAAGAAACACACGCGCACTGTCCAACACACACATAAATATTTGGAGCTTTTCAGGCAGCTTTAATGAAGTTGTCAAGATGAAAAATGAGCCAGTCAAATCTAATCACGTCAGGAGTTAAGAAGCAAACTTTTGGTGCAGAACTCATGCGGCCGAGGGAAGTGGATTCGGCTGCGGCGAAACGGTGTAGACGTACGCTACAGTATTAGTCCAGCAGGGAAGAAAATGCATTAATCATATGCTTTTAGTGCGAGGGACGCAGATAAAAAAGGGAATCACCAAAATATGGAGATTCAAAAATAGACACTGGCCCCGGCTCAGATCTCACGGCTGTGCAAAACGGCGAGCATTAGACACACTATACTGTAATAAACACGGGGTAAGGAGAGGCTTTTTCATCATTCACGGGCTCCAGAAGACAAAACTTATTATGGAAAAAGTACTCTTGGCACTAGCCGCTGCAACATTAACCTGCTGCATTGTTCAGGAAAACCTTAATCCGTTTTGCGCTACGTAACTAGCTACTGTGCACTTCTAATCCCGTTATACTGCAGTATCAGTCACCCTAAATGTGAACAAGTGGGGAAAACATGTGTGAATGATCAAGACAAAAAGCAAATACAGGCAGTACGACCAGAGCAATGGAAAATGAGACGTTTTTGAGATTGATTTTGTCAACACAGTATTTTTGTAAGAAAGATCATTAAGTAATCGAGTGAAAGGCTGTGAGAAACAATCAACACATTTCCAAGGCCGGAAATGTCTGCGCTTTTTACTCATGCTGCTGAGGATCTAGTCCAGGGTGTGTATTTTATGAATACATTTGGCACAGAATTTTACCTGAACCTTAAAATGACAATGAGAAAACAATTAGTATGTATTTGCACTGGCTTTACTTTTTACTTCCTGATGTGCAACATTCATTTTACCCAGGTACATTGATTTGCCTCCACCCTGTAGCTGCATTAGTCTTATAAATTTCCTTGTGTAGTTGTTTTTTCTTTCTTATGTTACCTTCTGTCTCACCACTTGTGAAGATGACTCCCGTGTCCTCTCCTCTCATTGGCCCGTTGGCAGACTGCTCGTCCTAAGGTGACTGCAGTCGTGCTGTTGATGCTCCGACATCATTTCAAGCACAAAGAGCATCTTCTTGTCGTTGTTGTCCATGTGTTGCTAATTGACGTCCTGCATTGTCCTCAGAGCTGGTTAAAACTAACAGTAGCTGATGGCCTAATAATCGTATTTGAATTGGTATGGCCTGACCTTCTGAGGTTTGGTCACGCTGCAGACCGTACACGAGTGTCTGGAGGTCTCTCAGAGTTTGGGGCATTTAGGGACGTGAAATGTGAATAGTGTAAATACCTCATGTAAAATGTGATAAAAAAGGCTCGAGTCAACATTGGGCCTCATTGATGAACATCTTCATAAGAAACGTCTTCTGTCAGGAAACTGCGCCAGATTCACGACCCGTTCTTAAATCTTTTGCAACTGTGTTCTCAAGTTTGTCTCAGTTTTGTCTCAACTTGGAGGCGCGTGCGTGTGAGGACCATTTAGCATTATGTCACCGCCTCTAATTCACTATTTAAGGACAAAGAGTGCTGCACGCAAAAGATAGCCAAAGGAGGAAATGAATGACCAAACACGAATCCAAAACTAATAATTACCAACAAAACACCAAAATAATCTGTGCCACACACTCAAGGACCCACCCAACCCTTTGGGCACGCGAATTGGCTCTTATTCCAAAATGTTTAAATAGATATAACCTGTACATCGTGATAGGGTTTTCCTTTTCTGGCCACGAGTCAGTGCCTTAAATAGATGCAGCGGCAATGTAACATTCTGCCTGGCTAGCTCACCGAACTGAGCATGCGCCTCTGGACCACAAGGTTGCTAGATCGAGGCCCACGTAGGGCTGGGCGATATGACGATATTAGGCCGTCTTACGATCTCCAGAGCAGATGATCTGTTATTTTTTGTGGGATCGTTTTATCACGGTTTTATGCACTTCAGCACAGTTTACTCTTTTCACCGTCAGTGAAGGAATCCCAAGCCGCAAACTTTCTGCGACGCAATGTCAGACGCTAATGCGAGCATTTAGCAGCGAGACGCTCCTCTCCAGGGCGTATATACGACCAGGCTCCTCAATCTAGAGCAGAGGTCACTAAACAGCGGACCTCGGTCCGGACCCGGACCCATGCACCAGCCATTCCGGACCCGAACCTTGGATCCGAACTTTGGACCCGACCCGAATCACACGAGCGGCTGCGTCTGCGCTCTCTCTCACTCTCGCTCTCTCCCTCTCTGACTGCACCAGAGCGGTAAACTACAGCCCAGACGAACAGAAAGAGAAAGTCCTACATCTTAGCTTCATGATACTTTTTACATTTTTAGAAACGGTTTCGGAATGACTGAAATATGGCTTGCTAAAAACAAAAGTGGAGGACGCCCTAATTAAATATGCACGGGCGATCATAATGCGCAAATAACGCAGTTGTTTCCCGAGCAGGTCTGAACCAGGACTAAACCTGGACTAAACAGGGCTCAGTGTGTTGAACTGAGCAAAGAAACACATCACTGTCATATATTATGTGCACATTGTGTATAATAGGCTACAGTAGCCTATGCACTCTGCTATTTAAGAGCCGAAACTTATTTTTAGAGCAAAAAAACAATAACAGGATTCAATTGATTGCATTATTTTCAAATCACAGAAATAGATTTTAAAAAGGCTTAAAAATCCTGATATAACCGTGAATTAACCCCGTATGTTCCGGACCTTTGCTTGACCTTTTTTTTTTTCATTTCGGACCTTGGTGAAATTTAATTCGTGACCCCTGATCTAGAGCTTTAAAATGGTTTCAACCCAGCGTTCTGTCTCTATTTCAGCGGTCATGTCAGTGTCTTTCCCCCCTAACGGCTCTGCGTAGATCGCAGCGTGTGTTTATTTACCTGGCGGCACATGTGCGAAAAAGCGACTGTGTCCTTACAGTTGTGTCAAGCACCGCATCCTTCTCATTTGTTTAATTTAAATCCTGGACCGCGTTCACAAATGCACCGTTTATCCATGTCTTTGAAAATATAAAAGTTCCCCAAAAACACCGTGACTCTGAGTTCATTATTGTCAAATTGCCTAACACTGACAAACTACTTCCTGTTTGAGTGTTACACAATAAAAGTCACTGCATGTTATTGGTTCAGTAAGACTCTTATTGTGAAAGGGTACGACAGAGTGACAGCAGCTCGATGTCATGAGAGAGACCTCTCAGAAAAGATGCCAAACAGCAACAAGCATTTACCAAACTTACTCTTTTACTTACTTCAACCTAATTTTATTATCTGGAATTTGATTGTGTTTTTCATTTATGAAGTGAGTTTGCTTTAGGTCCAAGTCTATTATTACTGTGTTGATTATCACAAAGTTGAATAAATTAGTATAGTATTTTTCTTCTTCAGTGTGTAATTTAAGTTATTTTTGTCATTATAAAAAAATCGTTTATAATTCAATAATCGTGATATTTTATTTTTGCCATATCGCCCACCCCTAGGCCCACGTTCGTCTTTATCAAATAACGTTTGCAGTGCATTTAATGCTGCATTATTTGTGAACACCGGCATTATAAAGTTTAGCAGTAATACATTGGTACATCAATAAAAGTAGACTACAAGTGATATTACCAACTTATTTCTGTATAAAGGCATATTTAATTTATTTACAGTCTGGAATAAATTAATACATGATTTAATATGTAATATAGGCTATATGACTCAGAATGTTGGGTCCCATCAGGACCATGATCGTGAACAGAACTGGGGATTTTTTTGTGCGTAAGAGTCCTCCAGACTGTTCTTAGCATTTGTTCTTACATAGGAACGTTTTCAGCTAAGAACAAGTTTTGTGAATGCCAAAAATCTTCCTAGGAAGGCCTTGAGAACAAATTTGTGCGTAAGAACGTGTTGTGAACTTGAATGAGGCCCATTGCTCTTAAGAGCTCGCTTATTTGCCCTTGAGTCTGACATGAGATGTTGTATACAAAACAACAATTTCATACAAGTTCATCTGATGTATTGTTTTGACGGAAATGCAAAGTGGTATTGAAAAATTCAAAATCAACAAATGTTCTCTTTGCAGCAGTGTTTTAATGGCCTAATAGAAACATATATCTTAATGTTATCTGTAGAATACAGTGACAGAAAGAAACAAATAATTTTAAAATGTTCGATTTTACAAATTAACTTGTTCTCTGAAATTGCTAAACGACATGTTTATTGCACCTTTTCCCTTAAAGAGCTAAAACACAAATCTGTAGTTTGTAGATGTTGCTCTTGTATTGTGTGAAGTAGACACAGACAGACTGGGCTGTATCCATGGATGTTGGTGTAGAAGGCAGAATTGGGGAGCGGTGAGACACAGAGCCAGACAGTCAGACAGGCGTTTCCTCAGCTCCCTCTGTTGTCTCTGTTTCTGTCAGAAAAACTCACTATTTTATTCCAACTGTAATATCATTAATGGCTTACATTGGTATGCTATTTTAATACACTGGTAGGAAGTTAGTAAATCTGTCGTGTACAGTATAAAGTCCTGACATGATGCTGTTTCTTTTAGTCTGTCATCCAGGTATCTTTATTTTATGTACTATCTTTTTGTTTATTTTGTCAAGAACGTGCATATTAATGAACACACACAAGTCTCATGCATGTAAACATGCCACATGAGGCTGTAGCCAATTTCTGCCTGTTGTCCCACACTTGCACTTACACTCACAAACACACTCATTCTGGCTCCAGAGTGGACCCTATTGTCCATGTTTTTTAGTGGTAGAGTCTGTTGTCTCTGCCCCTGTAATCCTTAAATCACGTTTTCTATCTGTCTTTCATCTTGTCTATTGAATTAGGCCAAACTCGAAGGACTCTGCGGCCTCTCCCATCTGTTCACAGTCTGTGTTTACCGTCTCCACATATGGAGCCATTCTGTAAGGTGTCTATAAGTAACCCAGGCTGTTAGTTGAAGTTTGTTAAGAAGGAATACATGATAATAAATACAACAACAATTATGCTCTGGACTATGTGCGCTAAAGGCAACAGACAGTCATGGGAAGAAGGAAAGTTCGAGTCTGTAGTCTGCAGTAAGTATTTCTTAGACTTTGGCCAGTTCAAGGACTACTAAGACCATTTCTAGCTTGCATTATTCTGGAGCATAAATAACTGCTGTCGGTAATTTAGAAAAACCTGATATGTACAGTACATGTTTTCACATATAGACACTGTGTAAGAAATCGGCTGTATGCTGGGTTAAAAGATTTGCAATTACCGTAACAACTTCTATGCAGTACAAGATGATTTTGGTTATTACTTGAACTGTTTTTGCAAATCCACTGAAAAGTGTTTCTGAGAAACATAAGACAGTGAATTGCCTGATGATAAAGTTTCAAGGTCTATGCAGGAACCAAAGGTAAAATAAATAGCGAATTTAACTTTTTTGTCTCAAGGAAGGATTTATCATAACTTCATGGCATAGAATTGGGTTGCACTAACCAGAAATGACCATTGACCATTGGCATTGAAATGCTGTATGAATAATAAATGCAGTTTAGACTAGTAGGTAAGACTAGGCTTTTTAACTTTTCATTTGGACCAACCAGACCCATGTAATTACAATGAGCATGAACATGTATAATAATCTGACGGTGAGAACGGTCTATACATTTATATTACAAGGAACTTATTGATTCATCGGGCTCTCAGTGGCAGAATGGTTAGCACTCTTGGTTCATATGTCTTCCCAAGGGTTCTCACAGAGCACTCTTGCTGACTTTTCCCCCTTGTTCAAACACAAGCATAGTAAATAATTGAGTATAACTAAATTGAATGAGTGTTGGAGTGAGTGCTTGTCTTGAACTTTTTACTGTGCAATTGGCCGGACAGTCTGTACACCACCACAGGCCCCACGAAGTTAGGATAGCTGACACAAGAATAAGTCCAATTAAATGACTTGCACTGTATTATAGTCAGACAGTTTTTATTTCAGTGTGAGTTCTTAAGAACAGTGGTTTGCATTTTTATATTTCATCTATTTCATATTTCAAAAGTTCAGGTTGGTTCAGAAAATGACTTTCTCTTCTAAGCCCCTTCACTAATTCTAATCTTTGCTTGTTTTGCACACTTCGGAAACTACTGAACCCACTCACTCTCTCACATTTGGACATATTTCTTTGACGGCTCCGTGTGTACTCCGGTATGTCGACATTTGAAATGAAGTGTACGTGCAATATAGTTGGGAGGAGAGGAACGCAGTACTCCTCTGACACGCAGCAGACACGGAGAGGCTGGAGAACAGTTCTCCTGACAGGACGGCCCGCTGTAACATGACCCCACTTTCACACACTCTTGACACGAAACGCTAGACGCATGTACAGAGCTGCTCCACAGTCCGGTGATACAATACAGATGTATACGATCGATGCAACCCTCGCAGCCCCCTGCGCACTCATATACTCACCGCTGTATCAAGGATTTTAATAATATCTCTATTATTTCAAAGCTTTTACACTGTATTTTCAAATGTGTTGCCATTGCTGCGCCAACAAACGCAGTAGCCATTCATTTATCTGACTACATTCTGACAGCGGCTGTAAAACTAGTAATGCGTTGATTTCCCTCTCCTGAGACACTTCTCAAGGCTAGACTCGTCCACAATAATGATATGGCCTTCCACCTGAAACTGAGAAAACAGAATCATCCCGTCAAAACTTGACATATAGAAGATCTATCATAATGTAATAACCATATAGATTGCATAGGATTTTGTCAAATTACCGCAAAATATGTCTTATTCATGTGTATAGCTTTGAAGTTCCTACCTGGATTTTAGTTCAAGACGCCTCACCTTTGTTCTATAACCCCGTCCAGATGACTACTTTTATAATCTTTTAAGGACAGCATGTAACTAATCTAGACAGCTGAAAGCCCACAAAGGCATATTTCTTGAGTATCACATGTTTGCCTCATATAGTGTATTCTGTATACAGTCAGGACAAAGGATCTTTTAGTAAAACTAGCCTGGGCTGCAGCATTTCCTCCTCACTGTATGCCCGTGTGTATTTCCATGTACAGTGCGCCCCTGCAGCCTGTCCACACGTGTGTGTTTTCAGCTTATTGTATATTAAGAAAGACTTCAGTGTGTTGATGTCCCAAAGGAGCACAAGCTGTGCCCCAAGCCAGGCTGACTCTGAGGCCTCCTGCTTTTTGTCAAAACCCACTTGGCTTTCCTGTCCTCCGGCTATCATCCGGCAGACTGTAGATCCACACCAGTTCGCTCATAAAGGAAACATTTTTATTACACTCAAGAAAGTGGATAAAAGGCTTATGAGGAGCTGGCTAAAAAATTTCAAATGAACAAAAGCCGTTTGGAGTCAAAATATTTCAGTTTATTGACGGAAGTGGCGCAGAGCTGTCGACATTTTTCTGCTAGATTAGTTTCTTTTTACACCCAGCGTGGCTTTTAAAAATGCATAGTTGGAGTCTTTATCGCTGTTGTTAATCAGAGCTCTTGCCTCATACTTGATTTATTTGAGACATTAGTTGTAGTGGTCCACAAAAAAGTTGCACAAGATAAAAAACATATACTGAATTGGAGGCCAGTGACAGTGCAAGAGGGAAACGCAGTAAACTGTTCATCATGTGGAAGTTGCAGTCACTGTGTGCATCAATCTTCATTGGAAAATAAATTAAGTTGACCAAAGGTGTTTCTTGTTAAAGCAATGACAGAACAAACCTGAATTAACGGAATAAGAAAGGATGAATATCCCAATTGCATCCACTTCTGTTTGAGTTTTAACCCAAGTCAAAGAAACTGGAGTATGCTTTGAATAACTCCAATCACAGATCTAAAAATTGTACTTCGCTGTTTCCGATTTCATTTCAAATAACGAACAAGTTCCCAAGTGTGAAAACCAAATCTAAGAGATCAGTTCAAAAGTTGTAATGAAATATCAAGTTTTCGTGAGTGGAGATAAAAGTGCTAGTCCAGGTATGAACCCTCAAAACTCAAGCCCAGGTCAGACACTGATCTTTTTCATAACATTCTTGTATAACCAAACTTATTTCTGCTGACTATTTGAAAATCCTTGGCTTTAGGTGCCCACATGTGCGGTCTATCTCTATCCACTGTATAATCTCATCATCTGTGCGTGCCCATCCCTTTCGCGCTGTTTGTTTGTGTTGTATCCAGTTGCTGGTGCCATATGCTCGCCGAAGCCGTGGTATCACACTCTGCGGCAGGCCTCAGTAGCCTGCTGTTCCCAGAGCTCGCTTCCTCTTGTCCAAACAAAGAGTGCACTGACAAACAGTGCAAAGGATTCAAGTTCACTATGAAAGTTTCACAAGAGAAGCCTTGGACATATTGTTTTACTGATCCGCTCTCCAAAGATATGCACCTCTGTTTCAGTAGCTCCAGCTCAGGACCAAAGTGGCTTCACGGCAGTTTCCAAGTTGTGCGAGTACTTTAAATATGAGAATGAGTGCAGTGTGTCTAGTGTGTAAATGTAAAATCCACACTGTTGTATTGTAACCCAGCATCTCCGCTTTAGTTGTGTTGTCACATCATGTGGAGAGTCCTTATTCCTTTTCCACTTTGGAAAAAGTCAGAAGATGTTTAAGTGTTTAAATGAGTGATAAAGAGTGTGGACACCTGAAGTCTCTCTTTAACCCAGCTGTGACTATTGTCCTGAATCTAATCTGTAATCACTGAACACTGCTCTTGTTTAGGAAAAGCTCTTCTTTTCTCTGCTGCTGCCTCTGTCCTAGAAATTCTCTTTTAACGGCTGTTGTGCATTCTGTTTGAAGCGCTGCTTGACAGCTTCATTTGTGAAGTGTCTCAATTAGGCAGAATATTTCTGCCGACATATCTCGACACCCAGACTGTCTCACCAGAACATGAAAGCAGGGCTTAAGGAAGTCATCACACACCTCGCAGGGAGAGGCACACACACATGCAACACTAAAAATAGAGCAGCTATCCTGCTAACGCTGGTTAATGCTCCTCACCCCAGACACTTGGATTTGCATATCTTTAATGTGCTTTTTCACTCTCTGTCTTGTGTGGAACAGTCTGGGCTCTTATAGGAACTCTCGGGAGGCCTTGCAGTGCATGTTGGGAGGCAGCTTTTTGTATCCGAAAAGCTGGAAAAAAGCGTGCTGAAAAGATTTCAACAATTGTGGTAATTAGAGATTTTGGAATAGCCAGACTCCCTCCATTGCTCCGAGCCACTCACTTTCCCTCGCTCTCCTCTCTTTCACTGTAATGCTGTCCATCTGCTCGGACAGAAAGGTATTGAGTTTGTCTGTATAGGACCGCCATCTGCGCTGGGACCCTCCCACAGCTCTGAGACTACTTCTCAACTGTCCTCGCCACCATCCGGACTGTGGCTCAAACGTAGCTCAAACAAGGTCATACATTTATAACACTGTACATGTCATGTACAGTATAAATATAATTTTTTTCTTGTTTGAAATTTAAAGGCTGTGTCTGTTGAAGCAGTGAAAAACAGGTGCCTTACACTTATACGTGTACTGCAAAATCCTTAAATAAAAGTAAAGTAAGAATATTCCTTCACAGATCAAAGCTAATCAAAGTTTTGTTGTGTAATAAGCTGCCAATCTCTTGTATCAGTGGATCTAGTTAACTGCCATTTACATTATGTTATTCTCATTTTGAATAGAAGCTTATCATTTTAGGCACCGTCTCTGACTATGTTATCATGACATTACTATAAACAGTGATCCGCTGGATGAGGAGCCCGGTATCCCTGTGTTAGCATGTCCTTAACATTCGCCCTATTGGACAGAGCAGAGTTGTGCCAATTGGTGCGCAGCCAACATACAGCGTGTTCATGATTCTCACAGGACCACTTCTAACTCTTGGCTTCTCCTTCACAATCGCACAGTCATGAAGCACCTTTTTATAGTTTGTACAAGACAAAGTTCAGCTCAGGACACAAACTTAACTTTACTCATTTTCAACATTCTTTCCATTAGCTCATTAAAAATTCTTAGTTGATATGAATTGTGAAACAAAACCTCCTCGCAAATACAAGTTGGAAATGTTACTCTTAATAAAAGTCAATACTCAGTGCCATGCTGAGGTTTTATAAATAGCCTTTATGCTCAGGAACTTTTAACTACAGTACTAACGCAAGGACCTTCTGAATTAAATCTTAAAACAACTTTTTAAAGTCTCATCTTCACCTAGAAATGATGACCTTTAAAACAAGGTGAATGTATTAACTTAATTTGACACACAAATCTACATTTAAGAGCTTGTGCTGTAGCTCACAACATTAGTTTCATTGAGATAAAGCATTTACCTATACAGCATTAAGAATACATTTGTGTTATATTGTGCTGCCAACCTCTTTAGTGTATTATACTGTCTGATAAACAAGTGCATTGCTATTTCTTTGTTGCCTTTGAGTGAAAGCTCCCAACACTTTTACCATATGCATATTGCTTGTTTTCTAAATCTGTTTTCACTGACTTTTAAAAAGGATTTGACACAATATTCTTCAAAGAAGTTCAAGCAAACACATGAAAGAACTCAATCTCAATGCGTTCTCTATTTATTTATCAAATGAATCTTCCGCAGTCGATAATCTAAACTAGGGGTGTCACAATTTCAATTTTTTATTTTTAATTTTTTTTATTTACAATTTCAAATAAAAATTTTTAGTTTTTGTCTTTAAAAAGCTTTTAATACTTGAACTTGTAAACATTCACTGTTTCTAAAAATGAAAAATGCTTTAAGATTGTTTTGCATTAAAATAAAGAGGTCTACATTGAATAATACAAAACAATGTCAACTTTACTACTTAAAATAATTACCATAATTATCATAATTATTTTATTATATATTATTAGGCCACAGTCTAGGCTAGGTTTTATGTTCTCAAACGTTATGCTGCTGCTTAATTATTTGTCATCATTTTGTAAACACGTTTCAGTCTCTGTTCATGAAAACATCTGAGGAGACTCTTTTGAACCGCTCATCTCCACATGTGCGCGGTGTCACTTTCTTTTCTGTTAGCTGAAGCAGAGCGGAGCGCAACTGAGCCAGTTGTGGCGGGTATTTCCGAACATTTGGGCAACTTTTTTTGGAATTATGCAGTTCGTTACCTTGAGCTGGACATTTACAGCGAAGGATTATCTCCAAGATGTTGTTTATATTCGCCGTAGCCGATATCAGCGCCTTTGCTGCAACTTTCTGACGACAGGATTTGCATAACAGATGTCCATCAACAACAACAACAACAACGACATGGCCATCTTTTGGATACATAAAGAGGTCTACTCTGCTGACTTCATCGTTTTGGGGTGGATATAACACTGGAGGAGAGCGTCCTTCTGCCTTGCTCAACTACCGGTGAGTTTACGTGCTGTTTATGGCGTGCAGCGGCTCGTGCGTCAGCGGAAAAATTTCCGCGGTAAACCGTGGCTTCTAAAATTCTTACGGATAACCTACGCGTCCTTTTATAATCGTGGTAATCGTAAAACCGGTTAATCTTGACATCCCTAATCTAAACACAGCATGACTTCCTCAAAGCGCTCCGACTGTAAACGGCCCGTCCTGTCAGGGCCAAATGTATGCTCTAGAAGTCCTCTGCTTTTCTTAAATAAACTCATCTTATCTGATACATACCGGCCCATTAGCGAGTTAAGCGTAGAATTTGTCACTCTGCTTTTTTTGCTCCATTTTGCTTTTTCAGCTGTTCCCTCACTGGTTGCATCCAGTTTGTCACATCCTTGGGGCGGCAGTGACTCAGTGGCGAAGTATTCACTCACCAAGTTCTGTCCCAGCTCCAGTCAGTGCATTCTATTGTGGTGCCCTTGGGCAAGACACTTTACCTGCCTTTATTCTGTCTGTGTTCAGAATATGAACATGGGACTTCAGATTCACATTAGCTGATGGCTACAATCCAGCATGGTGTGTTTACATACGTACATGTCTCGTGTGTTCGTTTAAAAATGCAGTGTCCCGATCAAATAAACATGATAAGGATCTTCATTGATCAAATTCAGAAATTTTGTTTTTAGTCTTCCACTCAGCTGCTACAACCTTAACATTTTTGCCCCATGCATAGTATTTCTCTCTCCATCATCTGTTCACCCTTGCCATGAATAGATCTGACTTGAACTTTTGCTCTTTAAAAAAAACAAAACAGATATTGTTTAACAGTTCCATATTTATCAGCAAACCCACAAACATAATTAATATTCTATGTGCTACTAAAAAATTGTTTTTGCAGGAATAAAACTGTTTATGAATATCCATCAGTGATCCCTGGAGCTGTTTGATTTTGGAAATACCCACAACAGCCACATGGCTTCATGACCAGAAAGCACTTTACAGATGGAAATGTGCAAACAAACTGAGTGAAGCCAAGATTGAAAAGAAATCGGTTCATTTAACTCACTAGCCAGCATAGCATGTTATTTATCTTCTCATTAGCTTTACAAATCCACAGTCAGTTGGGTCAAACTGTGGGTATACCTGTTGATACTTAACTGCAGTAATGATGACAATAGTCAGTGAGATCTATACAGGGAAAGGAAGGAGGATGGGACAGACACTCCTCCTTAAACTGCAGGTGAATCATGGATCTGTTTAAGCAGGGCCAATGTGTGCAATGACCTTTTACAAACACAGTGCATAGTTCATCTCATCCTGCTATTTTCCTGTTCTGTGTTGTCATTACAGAACAGTTTAAAGTTTGGGGTAGCGCACATTCTGCATGTGTGTGGACTAGAGTAGGATAATGATTTTCTTTTTCCCCATATGGCCAATAGCTTTACATGTAGGATTAACCATTACAGTGCAGTTTATGTTGCTTTACAAACCTCTCCTGTATTTCATATGGATACAGTCTGAGTTGTGGCATGCTTTGTGCTGCTTTTGAACTTCAGTCTTGTCTCTGAATTTCAAACGCACCAATATTCTCGGCATTTGAGCGCAGAATGAAGCCTGTACTAATTAGGAAGAGTATTGGACCATGACAAACCTTCTCCCGGCTGCAGCTCAGTTTCCTCCTAATGCAGGGGAACTGATACACGGCAGGCCAAGCCTCGAAAGCAGAAATTTGACATTAATTTTCCCTTTTGTTGTTACAGACTGAAGCTGAAGCTTAAGGCTGAATGAACATATTTAGTACAAAGTCTGCCAAGAAAGTGATATTGTAGCTTTCCCTGGGCATGTCAGGCAGAGGGGCTTGAAGAAAAAAAAAAGAAAAGGAAAATACATTGTGTTTGTTTGTGGCTGCCATGGTGAAAAGTAAACACAATGAATCGACATTTGTAGATAATAACCAAAGGCATTATTTAAACTTTATAACATTGTTTACTTAAAGTTGTCAGCTCTTAAAAAGTTTGATTTTTATTTCCAGATGAATTGGTATGTACTTTCCAGCCGTGGTTTTCAAACTTTCCACACTAAGGGCCTGATTTACAAAGAGAGGTGCTGAATTACAAATGAGTGAATGTATAGCGTGATGATATATGAGAAACTATTTAGATTATCAGAGGCACAAACCTGATGTGTCAAAGAGTTTGTGCTGTGGCCTTGCAGCGTTTAAGAGAGACACAAATCTCAAGTGCACCTGCTTTTTGCACCTCATTCAATCTACGTGGAACTATTTTTTACAAGTTGTGCTCTCCTTTAAACGGGCAAAGTCAAAACAAAGGGGAAATATATGAAACCCATGTTGATCTTTTTTAACTTTTGTGCAATTTTGCCAGACTGGACACTGTTGTGCCCATGCAGGACCTTCATGTCCCTTGCAATCATGGTTGATTAAAAAAAAGCCGAAAGATTTCATCATAGGTGTGATTACGCAGAAATAAAAGATTATGTTCTAGGGATCCTGCATGAGCTCGTCTGTCTATCTGTGTTTTTCATCCATTCGTCTCTGTCTGCCCATCACCCTGACAGTCTCATCTAGGCCACACAGCTGTCCTCCAGCCGAACAGCCCGGGCGGAGTGCCAGCCAGCGGGCGCCAGTTGGGTAGTCCATCAGTGGCATTAAAGACATGTTATCCAACCGGGTCCATCCACGCAGCTTATGGCCCTGATCCCCGGTCCAGAGCCCCTCTGGTGTCAAAACAGGGGGGGTCTCCATACTTGCTTTATCAGCACGTCGCTCAGGCATTCAGAGTCCTGTATTAGCGCCCTTAAAGCATGTACACAAATACATGAGAAGGAGGAGACTGCTGGAAATAACTGCTTTCTCATCTCAAGCCAAACGGCCTCTCTGCCCGGGTCACTGTGTGTAAAGCAACTCCATTCTGCGGTCCGTCGCTGTCCCTCGCCGGTTGGTACTGAATTTAACAACCTCAGTAGAAAGGATATTATATGTTGCACGTTAAAGCCTCCTGGATGAGAGGAACATTTTCTGGACAAGGACTGGCTAAAACGAATCATGTGCATTTAAAGGTGTACTTGTATTATGTAGAGGCTTAAACTTTGGAATTCGAGGTACCTTTTAATCAAGGCTGAATCAAGTCAGACTCAGGGTAAAAAATAAAGGTACAAATCATGGACTGACCTTGAATTACAACGGCCTCTAAATTAAATACAAGCGGGACCAAGGGAACCGTTTTCACTTTAGAACACGGTTGTGCGAATATATTTAGTGCAAAATGATTTCCTGGTCTGGTCTTTGACTATACATGAAAATTTGAAAATCGATAAATTGGAGCTGGAAAATATTGCGATAAAAGTACATTTGATTATATTCAATAACACACAAGTTGTGATTGGCATGAAACATAATGAAACACAACTTACAAAAATTGTTTAAGTAATCAAAAATAAGATAAAAGAAAGTATGGAGAAATGTATTGACGATAAATATTGAGTTCACAATTGTATTGTTTATCTGTCATTGATTAGTCGATATAATCATTATCATGACAGGCCTTGTTGATCAGTGCATCATTGGCCACGTGTTTAACCTCTTAATCCCCACCTGAACCTGAAACTTATTTGGTCCAGTTTGGCTTTACCCAAATCTAAAAGATTCTTGAGAAAAGCTGGAAAATGGCGACGTAAATGAGGAGGAAAACGCAACCAAAAAGTGACAAAAACACGACTAAAAAGTGATGGAAAAACCACATACGAGCCACAAGAGAGCGACTCAAAAGTGACACAAACGCAACAGAAACAGCAAAAAAAACAACAAAACTGTGCTGGAAACATGACCAAAAAAAGCAAGGAAAACTAAGCGATGAAGAAAGCAACAAAAAAACACGACAAAAAAACCCTACGAAACAAGACAAAAAAGTTTCGATCAGTTTTGTAGGTCTTAGCTTTCAAATGAGGCGTGACTCTGGTCTATACACACGTTGACGAGTGATGTCACATGCATGTGATTCTGAACCGTGGCACTGACTGGAGGGCAAAAGGAAAGCGCAGGCCTTCGTACTCCATTATAAATTAGCTGAAAACTTCGGACAAAAGATCGTGCTAAATATGGCTACATTTAATAAAATCAATGTAGTGAACACACACGCCTCTGTAGGCGACACAAACAAACGAAGGAAGGAGAGGAGCGTAACATTTCATTGATTTAACAGAGTTAACATGAAGAAAGCAACAGCTAGAAAGTGATAAGTCCGTGCCATGAGTGAATTTGCTACTTTAGAGGTAAGAATAAATAAATAAAAACCACATGCACAGACACAAAAAGTTACTACCATCAAGTGCCTAGTCGTGTCTTTTAAAGCCTCGCAGTAGATGTTCCTATCATGCTGTTCAAGTGAGGACAGTCCAGTTACATCAGGCTTTTGAAACGAGCACTTTCTAAATGTACAACAGGTCATTTTGTCCAAATTGTGGGGATGCTTTCATCTTCTTTTGGTGCTCCTTGGTGATTTTAATGATATTTAAGTGCTGATTATGATAATAAATTAATAGCCTAAATGTAATGGTTAAACTAGGCAAAATGTAGACTTAGACTATAGTTTAATGTTAGGTGCACAGAGGCTTTTTTTTTATGACGTTGTGTCTGTAGTATTTGGCACGGATGAAATGGGCTTTTCGCTTGCAGCAGTCCGATTAGTGCAGTAGCTCGTGATCCTCGGCACAAAGATGCTCCAAATTAGTTGACACTTTCAGTTTAAATTTGTTAGATGGTCTGTCAAGCGACTGTTTTGCCGGTGGATGCCTTAAAATGTTGTTTGAGATATTAACGAGGTTATGAGTGGGCTGTGTTGATTGTAGAGCATTGTGGAGGCGAGCCTATTGCCCTCCGGCGTAGTGCGCATGTGGATTACTGACAGTAAACAATAACATTCAACGTGTGTATAGGCGGTAAGCTCCAGTCGAAGCTTTTAGATTTGGGTGAAGCTGAACTGGAGAAAATGCACTCGGTTAAGGCTGTGGGGGAAGAGGTTAAGTTTTGGTCTACATGTCTGTGCCCCTGCGCCTCTCAAGACAAGAACAAGTGTGGCTCAGGATAAAGGTTCAGAGACCATGGACCACTTAAATCATTTCCCCAAACTATTTTAGATCCATATAGGACAAACAAGAATACAAAATCAGCAATGTTCGCTTAACCCGCGTTGCGTAAAGCAGATGAAGGGTTTCACGCAGCTCAAAGGGACTGTTTGTTTCCGGCTAAACTTAGACACATAGTGGACTTTGTGCTAAAAATATTTCTGCCTTGAATTCAGACGAGGATTCACACAGAGCCTTGTCCTCATTCTTTCTATGTTAATTCGAACCGTTAAAGCTGCAACCCACTTTTAGCAGCAGCGACAGTGTGCAAGTGTCACTTTGAGTGTCCATTCAAGGGTCATTGTGAAGCTGCGTTTTAGTAACCTTTGATGCACGGCTGCATTTAGCCGTTTCATATGCCAGCACTCACTACAATTGAGAGGATTTTACCATCAGAGCTTTTATAGTATGGGCGTGTTTGGCATTGTTCTGTGTCAAGAGATTTTTACACTTGAAATTTAAGGTTAAAGTTTGTGAGAACTGTGGAAGTATATTTAACAACAAATTTGCTGTTTTAGCGTCACTGGAAGCTATTATAGGAGCACTATGTGATTGTAATATGGTGTATTGACAGGAATAGTTGTGCGGCCTCGTGGTTTAGGCTATAGCACATGTACTATAGCGGCCACAGAAGTGAGATTAACACCCGGCATCTGACATTTACATCTGGATTTTCACCCTCTTTGACACTGGACTGTCCTGTCTAATAAAAGCTACAATGATATACTTCTGTTAAGTTTGGGCCTGGGTGTTCCCCACGAACAGATTAGGGATGTCACGGTTACCGGTGTAACGGTAAACCCCGGTAAAAATGTTGACGGTAATAATTACTGTCTTGTTTTTGAAAAACGATATTATCTCGGTGGATTACCGCGCCCGCGGTGTGGGCAAAGTGAGCCTCACCGACCGCCGTCTCATCTGCTGAAGGCGCACTCCGTAGCTTACAATCAAACAAAACTTTCTCGAAGCTGGAATCATGTCCGAGACGACAGCGCTCAGGAGGTCTATCAGCCTTCAAACAGGACCAAGTCTGAAGTCTGGGCATATTTTGGGTATTTTAAGAAAGCCGAAGGACAGTTGATGGAAGACAATTATCCTGTTTGCGGAACGTGCAGGAAAAAGTGTCTCTAAAGGCAGCGATACTTCGAACCTCATGACTCACCTGTGTGACCGTCACCACAACTCTATAGCCAATGCAAGTAAGTTATCGTTAGCGTTTTAGCAGAAATGCATGATGTGGGGATTTTGGGTTGAGGGAGAATGTAACGAGTCGTCCCATAGTGCAGCCGCAGCGCCACCGCCAGCATATAAGCCGTGTCGCGGATACCTCCATATTGAAATGGCACAATGCGTTACAGGGCTCCTGGAGGACAGATTACAGTCAGTCGCCAATGCAATAGATTCACTCTCGCCGCATTATTATGAATTTAACAGTGATTACTGTCTGATGGCATTTTCCCAAATCTGCAGAGCGAAAGCACACTGGAAGGACACAAACTGAGAACAATATTCCTGATATGAGGGTTTCTCTAGTTAAAAATATTCTAACACGGTTCTAGCACTATAATTAGTACATGTAATACCCTCCAAACGATCACCGATTCATAGTTATAGTTCCTTTACTTTGATGTGAAAAGTTGCACTTTTGATATGGCTTTGTCTGTATTTTTTAAATATAACAAACACTGTTACACTTTTTTGAAACTATTTCAGTTTGTGTAGCACTATCAATGCTTTCTGAACTTATTAACACACATTAAAAAAATGCAGCGATAATGTGAGGTACTGTAAAATTTTCATACCGTGACATCCCTAGAACAAATACAAATATCAAAACAGCAAAATATTTTCTTTAATGTGACATGCAGCTATACAGTCTCACAAATGGGATAATTTATGTAAAGATTTCATAGAGAAATCATTATTGAACTTTTTACAAAGCTTTTCCTTTATTAGAATTTCTGTTCTCTCACTCTCTTTATATTTTAATTAATCAGGTCTTTGGAAACTTAGTTATAAATACTGAACTGACAGAGAATTTAGAGTCCAGAAATGTGACTGCTAACTATTTTTGGCCCATTAAGCAGAAAATATTAAATAGAAACTTTCATATTTCCAGTTTTGTGGTTAGATTTCCTTTCTAATGTTTGGCTTTGACTTTTGTCCACAGATGTGATTGTGGGGACATCGCAGTTGAACGCTGAGCCCTTACCGGAAATTCATGTAGGTAATCTTGCCCAATGTGAATGGCTTTTGAAACCTTATTGTGTCCGTGTCTGACTTTTTCATGGCTTTGGTTACTCGCTGCAGGTGAATGCTTGACCATTCGTAACTCAACCTTCAGTATTTATGGTGTTAATGAATGCTTTGTCTTTTTTTTGGAGCGCAAAGATTTATTGGATTTAAACTCTCTTGATAAAAAGAAAAATGTACTGAAGAATGTTGAACAGTTACGAGAGGTGGCTGACAAGCGAAGGTAGGCGTTTGTGATTGACTGATAGCGTCAGGTGACAGGAGAAACCAGGCAGGAAACCGTGTTTTTCTTACTGAATATGCCAAATTCCACGAGATCTACTCTGTTAAAAGAGTTAATCTACTGTATACTGTATATCACCAGCCATTTTTGCCAAGGTTTTCATCATTTTTTGTATTGTTGTTAGTGCACTGAGTTATTATCCATTTGTGAAAGCGGTAATGAAACAACTTAAGTACAACACCAACCATCTGTGCATGTTGGAAATCCTTTTTGAACCTCTAAACAACTTGAAGACCTCCATACAATAGCTCCACCTCCCTTCTTCCTTTGTCATTGTCATCTGTCGTAAATGGCGTGTTTGCATGTGGCCGAACACAAAGGAAGACTCGAGCTCTAATAAATAATGATTCGCATGTGCTGAGCGACCGCAATGCTCCCCAGTGATAAAACTGTTTTCTATTACCAACTGTATCGACTTAGCATGAAAAACGGCCTGTCGCGCAGTCACTGTGCTCTGGGTTTGAAATAATACGCAGGATGCCAGTTTATTGGAACCACATTTATTGTACAATTGATTACAGTTTGTCTTTAGGATCAGAGTGATATATGGCGCCATTTTGTCCATTCGATCCTATTGACACTTGATTTCGACCCCCTTATGCTGGCCATTGGTAATACTGTCACAATAGGGAAGTTTGACAGCTGAGGTGACCCTCCTACATGTGAAATAGACCGAATGCACTGTTTACAACCTCTGTGCTTTGGGTGGAGAAATTGATCGCCCTTGTCGGGCAATGTTTGAATGCTAGTTTACACATGTTTGGTGAGGTGTGGGATGTCTTTGTAATAAGAATAGTTGCTGCTTAACAGTACTCATATCGTATGCATATTGGCTTTATAATGCACCTTTATCCAGACTGGCACAGCGAGAAACACCTGTAGTTCAAGACTTGCATGTTTAAAAATGTCCTTTAATGACCATATTAAATAAGTTAATAAAAGATTTACTTAATTTGGTCAGGACAGTGCATGTTAATGAACATACATGGGTCTCTTGCATGTAAACAAGCCACACCGGATTGTAGCCTTGGGCTAATTTGCATCTGTTGTCCCCCATGCGCACTCTCATTCATACTGGCCTATTGTACATGTTTTTAGTGGTAGGGGAAACCGGAGGAAACCTACGCAGACACGGGGAGAACATGCAAACTCCACACAGAAAGGCTCCGTCCAGGTGGGAATCGAACCCGGACATTCTAGCTGTGAAGCACGAGCTCTAACCGCTGTACTACCGTTCTTACCAGAGCTTAGACGAGCTTACCTGTCTGGTCTTTGTGCGTGCCCGTGGAAGAGTGTGGTAGCTTGGAACTATAGGGATACTGGGAGCGGCAAAATGCTAACAACATCTTTGGTCTTTTTGCGTGACTGATCACACACACAAAGACCAGACAGGTACACATCAACTCGTCTAAGCTCAGGTAAGAACATACCTCAGTACGGAAAAACGGTGGCCTGTTCCTTTAAAGGTGCATTACGGAACTTTTTATGCGAAAAAAATAAAACAATATGTGACCAGTCACTAGAATCAGGGACACAAATCGGTTCTGGGGCATTTTGAGCTTTTCACTGATTGTTAAAGTGTAGTCTCCAAGCTTTCCAACAATGTGTAACACATGGAAATCTGATCATATTTGGAGACGTAGCGGCGATTTGAATTTAACAATTCTAAAAAGGCCAAAGGGCAGAAAAAGGTCTCTGAAGTTTTGGGCATTTCTCACCTCTCTCTGCTGTTGAGAATAACAATAGGGCTCATTTACGTCTCATTTAGATAAGCCATACCCCTGTAAAGCTCCCCACTGTCATGTCATGTTATGTATATGTTGTTGCTATATGTGTATGTTGGACCATAGTCATGTAGATAATGGACATAGTGTAGCCTACTCTTTTATTTACTTTACAGTCAAAATCCTGCGTGCCCCCATAGCTTCTCCCCAGTCCCTCTGCTGGCTGTGTCAGCTCCGCCTCCATGAGCTGCTGGAGCCTCACGCTGAGAGAGTTACAGACTCCAGACATAACTGAAGTTATAACATTAGAAAAGACTCGATAGCACAGCGGCCACAAGCGACAAAAAAAACAACTTTCACTGAAATAACCTTTACGTGCCTTCTGCTCAGCAAACTCCTGATCAAATCCATTTTCCTCGCTCAGTTATTTTCAATGTAGAGTTTGGCAAATCCGCGCTACATTCTTATGTCTTAAATCACGCTCTGAAGGCAAGGAGTTGGCTCGGGAAACGTAATGGTCAGCAGAGCGCTGTGCATGCTTACAGCCAGAGCATCATCATTTGCTCGGAAAAGTCAGCCTGGAAAAGTTCACTGGTTTCACGCAGAAAAACGAACCTCTGCAGTAGTATTCCAGCGTTAGCAGCAGCAGCCAGCCTCCGTGAGACACACAGGGAAGCTTGCATAACCATTTCTCCGACAAAACAAGCCGATTTAAACCTGAAAAAACAGATCGACAATAGGCGTGTATAAAACTGCCTTTTTTGCATGGCATTTGTGTGCTAAAGGATGTGTCAACAACCCAAACCAAAGCAGCGGTGCCTCCTCCTCTGCGGTGTTTACCCAGTATGTAAATAGATACAAAGTCACGCCCCTACTGCACGCTCCGAAATCTCCCAAATCAAGCTGGTTTGAACCTAAAAGTTTACGCTTTTAAATATACCATAACTGCTAGCTTAAACATGTAGAGGCTTCTTCGTGGCTTCAACTGAACGATTCTGCAAAAAAGCGAAAATCACCAATTTTCAAAAAATTAGCTTGTTTCTCCATTTGCGAGAAAGTGAGTCTGCCGACTTGTGTCCCTGGAAACCACGGGGGTCACATATTTGTGCGTAATTTACTTTTTGTGACCCAATGGCTGTATGAGTGGTTAGCCTGACACCTTTACTTTTGATCATGGCGGCCTCTACGTCGCTCCAGGATCAATTGTTTTTTAGGTTTTCTGATGAGAGGGTCCGTCAGCAGAGAAAACCTACCAGAAACTGCAAAAACAATTGATCCTGGAGCCACCATGATGGAAGGAAAAGCTACCAAACTAACCACACATACAGCCCCGGGTCACTAACGGGTCAAATATGCAATGATTAAAAAAAAATTATAATTACATAAAAAGTTCCATAATGCATCTTTAACTCTGCATCCACAATATTTTCCGGCTACCATCTTTCCTTCTGTCCAAAACTCAGTCTGCCCTCACTGTCCCTGACTCCGAAAGATCTGACTTAGTCTCAATCCACAATCCTATCCAACCTCGCTATAAACAACTCTGCCTGTTGCCTTTTCATCAACATCAAACTTTGAAATGCACTATTAGCTTACATAGTATGAAATACTAAATTAGAATTATCTTAGTATACACGATGCATCTGAAAATGCTCTCTGTTGACCTAGTTTTACCATAACCTTTTGAAGCTGCAACAAATGCATTCACAGAAAGTCTTCCTTTCCCTCCAATTTCTAGTCTGATATTCATCCGTTCGCTTGATTTGGATGTTGTAGCGTGTTGCAACCAGCGGGGATCCCTCTTCCCTGGTTGTTTTTTACTCTCTATCGCTCTTCTATAAGTAACACACCCTCCTCTCTCCGCCTGCATCTGGAGCCTCTGCTGAGCCATCTTCTCAAATTCCTGGCATGTTTCTTTGCCGGGTTAGGCATCCTCCGGCTGGCTGTCTCCACTCACTGAATCCAGCAGAATAAATTACCGTGTGTCCTCATACAACCTATCCACGCACACACAGGCACTGCAGCAGACAGCCCGATCCGCAGCTTTGTCTAATGTTTAGCAAAACCCCAAAGGGCGGCTTATTGTCTTCTTTGCTTTTTTTTCCTAGCAGACAACAATTAATTTTAATAATCATTGTGTTATTGTCTTGAAATAATAGAAACAAACTGTTGGACTATTATCAAGTCTATTGTGATTCTTTTTTTATTAAGAATGATTTGATTTAGGTATAGAATTTTGTATTTAGGATAGTATATATAGTAAAGTGATTATTTTGAATTATCTTTCACGTAATTAGGCTTACATTAATAATTATATCTGCATCTAAGCCTCTAATTGCCCTGGCACCTGCTACAAGCGCTGAACAATTTCAATATTTTTACACTCTGCTTTTTTATTTCGTTAACCCCACCCTTTTGTTTCAATGACTCCTTCAGTCTGTGCTCTCAGTAGACATTCAGGCACAAGCTGCTGGCAGGACTCAAGTCAGATCACCAAGTCTGAAACAGGTCCACCTCATTCTCAGCGGGCCAGTCTCGCTGCACCCGTTCATTAACACGTCTTTTATAATTAATATTGCAATCGTAGTTCAAACGGCTTCACCGATTAAGTCTAACAGGAGGTGTTGCATCCTGGAAATGTCTGCCAAAATCAAGCAAAATGCAACAATTTGGAGCCTAATTAGCCTTCAGAAGAGAGCTGCTTTAGCAATCCTTTTGATTTGTTCTGTTTACCTGTTCTCTAAATTTGTTTTGTGTGCTCGTGAAAGGCCAAAGTGTAAGTAGTTTTTCAATCCATCTTTTTTTCTCCAATCAAGTCTTGAAGGATTGTTTACATTTTAAGAGGATACAACGACAAAAAAGTTTGTTTTGGAAATGTTACCAGCTTCCACTCATCTATGAATTTAAGTCTTAAAGACACTGAATTAAACAAGGTAAAGTCACTTAGTTCTTTAGCCTGTTTATGTGTGGTAATGATGCTCCTTTGTTTAGCCATTAGTAGTATTCAAGAGGAGGCTACCATACACACATGCTCTTGTATTATTACGTTGTTGAGGTATACTTTGTGTTAACCACATTGGAAAAATGGTCCTCTGCATTTGACCCATTCTTCAAGGCTGCTAGAGCAGGAGCAGTGGGCGACTCCAGTGCAGAGCTTTGTATCTCCAGATCTTGTGCTAGATTTGATCTGGACTACTCTGCTCGAGGTTTTAGTCTATTGCATATGTTGATGGGGAAAACAGAACACTCAGTGGAAACCCACCCAGACACGAGGAGAACATGCAGACTCTGCACAGAAAGGCTCACATGGTCCGGGATGTAAACTTTCTTGCTGTGAGGCAACAGCAGAGTGGTTAAAAGTGTCTGGATTTTTATTTGTAGTCTCCTTGCACTTCTCTCAAACCAGATGTTCGATTTATTTAAAATGTTGATTTTACTATTACAACTACTTCTACTACTATTTACTTCTCCTATTCATATATAAAATAAAACTATTTATACTTTTGTCCATTTATTTAAAAAAATGAGCCACTCCAACAAACAAACACTCTAAACACTTCATTAAAAAACAGTTTTTAATCATTACTTATATCTCCAAATGGGATTTACCTCATTTCTTGTAATTATCTAACTTCCTTTGAGAAATGAATCTGTCTTGAAGCCTCTCTATCCTATTATAGCCCCATTATTTCGCCTATGTGTCTGTATGTAAATATCATTAGCCGCACATATGCTCCATTAAACCCTTTTTTATGATAATAGCAATTAGCACATACTTATTCGCTGTATCTCTCCTTGCTTTATAACTCTTATCATGCTCTGTCTCCGTCTGTCTGCGCGGCACACCAGGCTTATTAGCAGCTGGCACAAAGCAAAGCCACCACTCCCGCACCAGCCAGTCAGCTTCCAGCATTACACTCGCCACTTCCTGGTCTGTTATCGACCCGTGACATCTGATTGGACCCGTCGTTGCCCGTTTCGCTCGCGTCCAAATTTTTTCCAAAATGGCTGACGTGTTTGTGTTTGTGGTCTTTCAAATTGGTCTGTTTATGTGGACACAATACTGACTCGTGGTGCTGATAAGACGCTAGTTAAATGACAGTGATTTGAATGATTGGGCGATTACAACAATAAACAAAAATAAATGCGAGAGACGACGAGATAGATGGGTAAAAAAAAAAAAAAAAAAAGCTAAAAGTGTGAGAATGCGGTTGAAAATGAGATTTGAGTGCAGCGTTTAGACATCAGACGGTGGCAGCATAATGGCACTGTCTAAGGCTGCACCAGCTGTGGGCGCTGAGTCCGAGCCGCAGGTCATACGAGGACACGGTGGCAGAGGGGAGGGGGGAGGAAGAGGAGACAGGCGATGAAGGCTGCAGGGTTTAATATGAAGCAGAAACAAAAGGACAATGAGAAGACACAAAACCATCGGCTGTTTGCTCACCATGGACTTCAAATGATGTTTGATAAAAGGTCGAGCTTCAAGACTTTTTACAGATAAATACACAATATTTTGGCATTTCAAACTTGAACCATTACAGTATTACAGTATTGTTGCACATTGCATGATTGTTGTGGTTTAGAGACCATTTTTCCCCCCTGACAAATTCAGATAGTTTTGATCACAGATTTAGAAGTGTAATGGTTTTATTTTCCTACATTAGCATGACATTTTAACCTCTTACCAGTTCAGTTTTACCCAAATCTAAAAGCTTACAGCCTATAGGCCAGTGTAACGCCTCATTTGAAAGCTAAGACCGGCAAAATTGATCTAAATGGATCTTTTTCCTTGCGCTGTTGCCGTGTTGTCATAGCATTTTTGCCGCTTTTTCATAGCTTTTTTGGTCACTTTTTTATTGCATTTTCGTCACATCTTTGCCACTTTTTCGTTGTTGTCTTTTTGCCACTTTTTTGTTGCTCTTTTGTTGCCTTTCATCCTCGTTTTCCTTTCCTTTCATCACAAAGAAGCTTGTTAAGAAGATTTTAGATTTGGGTGAAGCCAAACTAGAGAATATCCGCTCGGTTCAAGTGGGAGTTAAGAGGTTGTTATTGTATAAAATAAGATCCGCTTTGCTCTGGAGTCACTACGACATCAGCAAACATTTCACATCGAGCTGTGTTGTTTTCAATTATTAAGGCAGTAGTTCTTAAACTGTCTTTGATTGTCTTGTTTACTGTGATGTCTATGCAATACCTTATTAAGTGCCTTTCACACAAGGAGTTTTTCATTGAACTTCCTCGTCTGCCCTTCCCATCATGTCTGCACCCACAGCTTCCAGCTCCAATCCGCTTTGTCTTTTCCTGCCATTCCCAAGAGCCGGGCCAAATGAGATCACAGATACAGATAAATGCCCGGACCCTTATGAAGAGCACACAGCCAGCAGATGCTGATTAGTAGAACTTTAACACAAGGGCTTTCTCTCACACGACTCCACGGCCAGGGACTAAATGAGGGACTGAGCAGTGACTAGGCGGAAGGGAATGTTAAGGAGCTGGGAACGCCACAGACGATTAGGAAAAACAATTGATATGTTCATTTGTGGTTATCTTCAACAGGTGGAACTTATGGATTATTTCAAACTCGTACAAATTGACTGGTCTATTTCTGGTCCAGTGTCAGCCAGTTCATGAAACCTTGTTGCTAATTTAATTTATTCTTGACTTAAACCAGTCCTTTACCCCCTGGCTCACATTAACTACGGTCCGGGTCCGGGTTCGGTCCTGAGCCAGTCCGGGTTTGCCCCAAACTACCACTCCATGTCCACAGTGGAGCGCTCGCGGCACAGATACGGCCCTCGCGAGAACAGAAGTGCACGTGAGTTCACACGCTTGGTGCGAGTTCAGGTGATAAATAGCCCTGTGTATAGGTAGTTTTTGTAAACAAAATCCGTATTTGCCAGTACAACGACTCTCCCCAGTGAAGTGGATGCTCTGCAACACACTAGTGCCCCTGTGTCACTGGTAATGGAGAAATGTTTACATTTCCGACGTTACACGCGTGTACAGGTGGTAAACGAGACCAAATAAGTAGTAAGCGGACAGATTTTATTTTGAAATACACCGGATCTTCTTTCCTCACGAGACCAGACTACCTGTTTGGCTCATGTTTTTCCGTCAGCTTGATCCGTTGGAGCTCCGGTCTCCGGTAAAAATAGACTTCTTGCGGATTATTTCCGTTGCCGCCGGAAGGCCACCGGATGGCCTCGGTAACCGGACCCGGACTTTGTGTGCAACATTGGTTGTAATGACATTCTAAGATCGCGGAGGCCGTACCGGACCTTAACCGGATTTAATGTGAGCCGGGGGTTTTGTATCCAAACATTTACCCACACAATTTTCACGAGTACCCTGAAGTTATGCTTTCAGTTTGATAATAGCAAAAATAGTTAAATTAAAAGCAATAGATAACAAAATGTGGATAAAAGCTAAATCAGTGACCCTCAATGACACCTCCGCTGTATCACTAAAGATGTTATTTGACGACCACTGCCCCAAATTTCAGCTCAATGTGAAATTTGGGGCAGTACTCTGTTTTTTTAAATGTGCTATATAAATAAACCTTGACCTTGACCATTAGAACAGGTTCCGGTTTTTCGCTAGTAACAGAGGCTGCGATAGGTGGGGGCCACCACAACCCATACTAGGCTGACCAATAGGATTCAAGGTTATAGTTTTGCTGATTTTTTATGCAATTATGCTCTATGGGTAGCCTTGGTAATACTGTATATCTATGGCTTGTTCCTAGTAGCCGTCGAAGGGGGAAAGAGTCAAAGGCTTCAGTAAAAGTTTCCTATCTAGTTTTAATAATTGCGTTGACTGATGTATGGCAGAGGGCACTCTCTCCCAGTCTGAACCTGACTCTGGACTCCAGGACCGTAGGCTCCTGCCAAGGTTATACAGTACAAGCATCACGGCATGGTCATATTTATAAAGGATTAATACAACTTAAAACTCACAATGTTGTACTTTTCCTTAAAAAATACTAATTGGGATAGTTGAAATGAGCTAATAGCAAATTCTGAAATTAATTAAAAACAACCCTCTGCAAACATCAGGTCTCCTTAAAAACATGCTGCAGTTCTAGTTTAGACCTCTACAAACATGTTCAGAAAAGCGTTAGTTTAGCAGGTCATATTTAAGTTATTAAGTAATGGCACTTGAATAGGCCCTGTTAACTGACTCTTGGTTTTAAAAAATAATATTGAATTGAACTGAAGATTCATATGGAATAGAAAGAGAAAATATATATACACAATGCACACATACACTGTATCCAAAATTGTTCAACCCTACTGCTCTTCATCCCAATGATGACACACTTTATTATCCTCCTTGAAAAGTATTATGTTGGCCAAATGTCCAAGGATTACTTGAATGAAAATCTCCTGTTTAGCGACGAAAAACACAAATATAAAACCAGACATGCAGTGGCCAGAAAATTTCTCTTGCCAATAGTAAGATCGAATAACATTATGAGGACCTTTACATATAGAGCTATGCATGCATGGAATGGACTTCCAGATAGTTTAACGCTAGTGGAGGACAAGAAGAGATTTAAATTTTTACTGAAAAAACTCTTAGAAACAAATTTGTAATGGATTTAGCAATTAATGTGTTAGGAGATGAGCCTTTCTTTTAAATGCAAATATTAACTGTTCTTATACACAGCTTTTACATGTTTTAATTGGATATACAAATGTATTGATACATATTTTGTATGAATTTAAATACTGTTTTTATATTTTGTGAATGGATTTAGTGGGACCCCAGGAAGAATAGCGACAGCATGACTGCGCTAATGGGGATCCTTTTAATAAATAAACAAATAAACACAGCAGTGGATGGTACAAATAAAAGTAAAAAAAAAATAAAAAAATCTTTATCTCAGTTTTCTCAGTTTTCAGTCCAATCTCACAGAACAAAGTTAATAGAGCACATCACCACATCATTCAGCTGCCGACCCTGAAGCTCTTAAAGTCAGTCGACTGGATTTACAGAGCCCTGCGATATTAGGAAATAAAGGTCATAGTAATACAAACCAATACCCATGTCGGACACTGTTACCTGCAGCTCTCCGTATCTTCCCTGTTTTGGTTCAACTCGATCTGGCACAAACAGGGTAACCTTGGAGTGTTATTCCTTTGTGGCGTGATGACTTTTAAGTGAAATACTGTTTTTACACTCCTGTCTGTGAGAAAAACAAGAAAACTTAAGGAAATATGACTCCTTGCTGCTTTTGTTTTGCATATCAGACACATTTTGAAGTTACCTAAAAAAAATACAGTATCTTCATGACGCTTGCACCCGTAAAATGGCCTCACTCACTGTGTTTGTTAGTTGTTAGTTGGAGTATTAATTGTGACTTACTTGAGGACATTTTTGGTGTTGTACAGAGAGATCATGGAACCAGTCAATGATATACATTTTTGTAATTCATACATTTTCCTTTTAGATACTAGTTGTGAAAGTGTAATGAGGTTCATACATTCTAGAACCTGAAAACAACCAAGAGGGTATTCTTTTCATTCTAAATAAATCCTCAACCTTCCGTACTGAGAAAATGATATAATAATAATGCAAACTTGCCGCTCATTTTGCTGTTGCCAGAAATGCTATCTGCAAACCCTCTATTCACCTTATTCTGGAAGTTTGCGTGTAGTGATGCCATGAATTGTGCCCGCCCCTTCACTCGTATTAGTTAACATAGGACTGGAGAAGTTAAGAGTAAAAGTTCTACACGGACACAAAGCCGTTTTGGTTGGTGCAAATGAACACTGGACATTTTGCACAAATCAATCTACTAAAAATGGATTTTAGCGGCAAACATTTCCCTCGTTCTCCGCTGCATGAACAGACTCTGCGCTGTACTGGAAGAGTCAATACAATGGAAGTGCGGGCCGTGGCAAAAAGAGGAAAAAGTGGGCGGGGCGGAATAAGGTGAATACCTCGTCAATCTGGAGAGTAAAGCAGGAAGTTATCAAAGTTACAGGTGTACCATCTAATCTGGCAACACAGACTGACAGGTGTGGACATCACCTGCAGCTGTGCATATAAGCCCAGGTGGAGTAATGTGTCCACTAGGGCTGCACACTTAATCACCATCAAATTACATTTCAATTTAAATATTTGCAATTAGAAAATCACAGACTACAATTGTTTAGGCATAATATCTGGTCTCCATCTGCGTCATTTGCATGTAAACCTGTAAACCCCGCAGTTCAGACCTCTACAAACATGTGTTTCTTTATTAGTTGTATAGTAGTTCATATTTCAGACTCTCAAATGTTATTGCTCCTGAACATGTTTAAAATGTTAACAGTAAAATGAAGTTCAACTTTGACACTCTTGGTGTCATTGCACCTGATTAGATTAGATTATTTGCCCCACAGTAATGCCTGAACAGAACTAAGACTATATTGTTAAACCAGTCCGTAACTGTAAAAGTGCATAGCTACAGTGCATTGTGTGTGAACTCTGACGGGCCCTGAACACCGTTGATCTACTCGGAGGTCTCAAGATGTAAATGCCTCTAAAACTTCAAAACCCAACCGTTCCAAAGCGTTTCACCGCTCTTTGGGTTGAGGAGCACTGGGGTTTTTGGGTGGTTGCTGAGCTGCCATTTTGTGCCTGGCGGACTCAGGGGAAGATTAGGAGATACTTTTGTCAGGCGGCCCGTAGCTGAATGGGGGCAGAGAAAGGAGAAATTTAAAGAGTTTTTGGCCATAAAGACACGGGACAAATGCGACTGGACGATGAAGTGAGCGCTCAAAGGAGAGGGGTCCGTGGAGGGGAGGCTCAGACACAAGGCCCAATGTGTCTGGGAAAGTTTTGGGCGCAGAGGTGCATTGTGGGAGAGAGACAGTGTGTCTGGGGGGTCTGAGGTGTGGATTAATGCCAGCGATTGGAGGAGGGCTGCCGCAGTCGTGCGTGAGCAGAATATCAGACGCAGGAGAGAAGAGAGGCGAGAGGAGACCCGAGCCGGTAAAGTTTAGCACCGGAGACTTACAAAGTGATAAAGAGGGAATATAAAGCAGTTTCAGCGCTCGCAATGAAAGCTGTTAATGAGAAGAAATGACGGTAAAAAGTTGGACGAGGTTTAATGTTTCACTCATCAACTTTTCTTCCTGTTAGATCAAAAAATACAGCAGAGAAATACGTTGTTTTGTTTTTTGCAGGATAATCAATGAAAAATTGTGTTGCTGTGTAAAAAGTTGGCCGACAAACGTTCATAAGTGATTCATAAATCATCATAAACTTGAATTCAAAATGAAAGAAGCAGTTGCAACAAAACAGAACTGTAGCTTTCAGTGCGTTACAAGTTGTTATTAATAATTGTATTTTTTGTGTGGAAATGAAACGTAGCGTGAAAAATTGTACTGTAGCAAATAAATCAGGGCATGGGCAGCACTAGTACAATTCAAACTGTAGATTGATACGGCTGCTGCCAACACTGAGCTCATTAGCACCGCTGAAATGTCCAATACTTTACAGTGTACAGATGAATCTTAGTCTACGACGCAAACGAAGCAAACGGTACGACTAATATATATGTATCAAGACTGTACATTATAAAACATTTGTGTACCATTTGAGGCCTGTACTGACGAGTTGAAAGACACGTAAAAGTCTCGAGTCTGAGTTGTTCCAGTCAGCCCCTCAGACCCAGGTGACAAATGACTGCAGCGTTTCTTTGGAGACGTCACTGCTTACCTCACTCCCCCATATCCACACCCCGTCTCTCTCTATTTTCTTTACTCTCTCTCTCTCTATGACTCTCTGTCTCTCTCTCTCTCTCGCTCCCTCAGCCTCTATCCGACTCTGCTTTACTCCTCTGCTCCCCAGACACTTCATTTTGCCACAGTTCGCCTTGTATATTCTTTTTTCCCCTTTGTTTAAAAAAATATAATATATCTTCAAGTAAATGTGTTTGTGTTCCTGTTTGTGGCATTTGCAAATATGTCTTCGTTGTAATTTTGGAACTTTTTAGACTTACGATGTAAAATTGATCATAATAAGATAATACGATGTAGAAAGCGGTTTGCTACAATCATTACAAAACTGCGTAGAAAATATGTGGATCCAATTTTGCAAAAACTGTGTGATACCAAAAGTAAACTGCAGGCAAAATATTTGTTCCAGTCAACTATGAGCCTGTAGCCTTGAACAAGCCAAACACTCACGAGTTTGTTCAAGGATCTTTTTTTGGGGGAATGCCATTTATTACGCCATTACATTTTTTGGGTGACGTTTGAGTCATAAATTCCTAGATTGCAGCAGGTTGGAAGAGTCAGGGAACTCGAGGTCATTCTGCACTTGCTATTGACCACGTAGTATATGTGGTCCGTGCCGATTACTGCAGTGCAAGCCATAGTAACACAGGCCCCAGAAGTCCCTCATTTTCATTTTGGATGGAACTGTATTTTTTTCCACTCGATTTCCCCAAATTCTTGCAGTGTGATGTCAGCGTGTGTTTGCAAGGCCAGTCAGTCAAATCAGAGTGGAAAGAAAGCATGGAGAAAAACGCTGTTAACCTGACCGACTCCAAATGTAGAAAAAAGTAGCCTATTCCTTTGAGCCTTCTTCCACTAGGATCCTACAGTAAATTATCGACTGTAATTCACATAATATTTTTCTTACTCGAAATCCAAATATTGATCATCACTACACTGCAATTATATATTTCACGAGTGTGATGTTGGGTCTCTGTGTACCGAGTGGATGAAAAACGGCATTGTTTCGTCCTGCAAATGAGATCAGTTTGTGGCATTTGCACTGTTTATCCCCACTTCAGATTAACCTTTACTTTTAAGAGGGTCTGATAAGAACAAGAGGAGTTGTCTAAGAATAATGTAATACATCTAATTGTGAAATAGCACGATTGCGCAAGTCTGTGGGCAACTTATTGTAACACCGAAAAAATATGTTTCCCCTCAAACGTTTTGGTATTGCACACTTTACATTCACACTGCATTCTGTGTTGTTATGTCCGGTTTACTTTTGAACAGAGAATAATGGTGCCTGGGGTTTTTACACTCGGTGTTTGGGAAACGCAGCTCTAAATGTGTGGAAATATCTCATCGCTGCTACTGCCCAAATTAAACCTGCTTTTTGTCTCTGAGAGTGCTCCATCGATTCACTTGGCACCACTTATGTCCCGTAATGGAACAGATCTGGATCATCAACACCACTGCAACCTGTCTTTACCAAACACTGGGCAGGTTTGATTTTTCGCTCGCTTCAAAATCTCCAGGATTTTATAGAAATGTGTCAATGAAAGAATATTAAAAGCTGCTATTTTTTTTATTGAATTTGCTTTATGGTTTCATGTTGTATTTTTTCCAATCAAATAACAACTTTTTTTTCTCCATCTATTTAAAATGCTCACTCTTAGATTCTAAATTGCTGCCTCAAATGATTGCCCAGAAAACACACGTGGCCCTCTTTCTTGACTGATCTTTTTTTTTTTCTTTTTTTTTAAGTTACAAATTTGAGGCCCATTTTCGGTTACTCCTCCCCACCTCTGATTCGGTTCCAGTCGAGCTGTGAACGTCAGGCATATGGAGGCACTGGTCTACTATCTGCTCCTTGCCAAACATGAGCCAAGTCCCAAAACGACTCCCTTCTTTTTCTGTCCGCCGCCGAGGCTAACTAAAGATTGGTATTTGTTTTTGGTGCAGGGATGCCGTCCAAGAAATGTGTGTGTATTTTGGTATATCTTAGTGCATCTATGAATGTGTGTACGTGCAACACACACACACAAAAAACAGGCAATCAGACGGCTCTAGGCTGAGGGCAGCATTCTAGGATGCAAGGAGACATTAAGCCAGACAGAGGAGAGAAGCGTGTTTTTTAGTGCCAGACAGAGGAGAGAAGCGTGTTTTTTTAGTGCCGAAATAGTGAATCGCTCGCAATTTTTTAAAATGTGTTTCTTTTTTGTTGGTTTTGGATGCCTTCCTGTCTTTTTTTCTTTTTTTAATCTAGAATTGGAACCGACACAATGACAGTTTTAGCTCATTGCTTAATAACTGTACATGCGAATGCAATGACGCTGAAGGTTTAGGGTCAGTATCCCAGGGCGCTATAGGAAACAGGTGCTTTTGCGCTGGAGCAGAGGGTTGTTTTGCGAGTGGTAAGTACCTGGGGGGGGAGGAAGAGTTGCCAAAGATTCACTGAAGTGAGAGCTGTGCCTTATATCAAAATATTAATCTGAGTAAACTTTTTCACGACATAAAGGACAATGACGCGACATATAGCTTCCCTATATAGTGCAAAGTGGTCAAATATTTCCATCTAATAGTTAAGTAGGGCAGTAAAGTAAGTATCTCTCGTATCTCCAGTTCTGAGTGGCGTAGTAGGAGTGTGAGAGGAGAGGAGGGGGAGCAGAAGGGGAGAGGTTCAAGGGTGACAGGAGGACGGCTGCGTTTTCTCTGCTACGAATTTCCACACACCCCTTTTTCTGTTTCAGCTGAGCGACTTGCTGGAGAGTTTGCACTTCAAGACTTTAAAAAATCAAGCCAATTTTTCCTCTTCCCTTTTTTTTTTTTCTGTATATGCGCTTTCCTTTCTTTCCAAGACTGGGATTTTTTTTTCTTTTTTTCGACCGTCTTGCAAACAGATGTTACTTGTCATTTGGTCGTAGTGTGCAGCGGGGAAGCAGCTTGTGGTAGTGTACAGCGTTCTGTTTTTTACAGCCTCTAAGATGAACTCTCTCCTATTTGTATTTATTATTACGATCGCTCTGCAAACCCAAACAGTCCAAGCACATAATGTATTGTCCCTGCGGTGTGTTTTTTTTTTTTTCCTTCCTCTTTGTTCCACACTGTAACAGCCCTCTCCCTGCACTCGTTGGGTCGTCGAGCATGTTTTTGGATGGCCCATGCTGGATATGCTGCCTATACCTACTGCCACGTGCTTTAGGCCTGACTAGCATTTAGAAGCTAAACGAAAAACGGGTAAGTCATTGTGCGGACAATACCTAAAATACGTTTACCTTAACAGTCTGTTTTTCTTTTGTTTGTGACTTTGGCATTGTTGAACTTTATTCACTGTATGTGCTTCGTCCGGTGCTTGCTATGTGTTAGCTGTGCAGAAAGCGGCCTATAGAAAGGAATGCTACCTGTCGGCTAGTCGGCTATCTGTTTACATTGAAGTGCTAAAGACATGCCACATCCTCACCTCTCGCTCCTTCACCTCTTCTGAACCCAGTGCTCGTCTTTCTCCCATTTTTTCCCCCCAGTCTTCGATGTTGTTGCTGGGTAGATTTGAGCCAGGGAACACCTCTAGTTTTGTCCAATGGCGCTGCTAATTGGCGAAAAAATAAGAGACGGATTTGTTTTCGCAAAGATCTGAGCCGCGTTTCAGCGCTGCCTCTTCCGTTCTCTAAAGCAACAACTCCTTTATGCGCCGTGCTATGAATTGTGGGTAAATTGAGACAGTTACCTCGGTGCAGCAGGTGGTGGCGTGGATGTGGTATGGGGCGCTCACTCTTTTGGTGGGGCAGCGCAGGCGGGGTGCTGCGGATCCCGTGGCTGACCCCTTTTGTTCGGGGCCAATCTCAAGGTGTCTTTCAAGCGGCTGGCAAAGACCCACTGACATACTTTAAGCAACTTGGCAACGGCTTCAAAGTCAGACGTCTCATTTAAATGCAGGCGCGGGGAGAAGAGAAGGGAGCGAGCGGAACTTCAGATGGAGTTGGGAAAAAAGTTTGAAATTGAACCGCACTCTCGGCTGTTTCATCTTTGCCGTTTTTGTTGCTGGTGCGGCGCAACATCGGACAGCTCTATTCACTGCAGTCAGCGTGGGGACTGCTTTAAACAGAGTCCAGTTCTTGTGCTTTTAACTTTAGTCAAAACTATGTGGAAAGTTGAGTGGCTTTTGAAGGTTTTTTTATATTCCAATTCTGATGGCACCAAGCGAAACGTATTTATAGTTGCTGTTTTACTCGTCATGATTGTTGGGAAGTGTGATGCTAATCGCCATAGCTGTGGCGTTTCCGCAGTTCGATCGACTAATTGTTTCCAAAAAAATTATTTGTATTTTGCATCTAAAAACTAAAGCGAGACTTTGTTCATTGCATTTCACAAGTTCAGATTCTTGGTGCAGTGTTATTGTGACTTCAATCCAACTTCGAATTATGTATTGATCTGTTGGAGCCAAAAAATATACATACATAATATGTTTTTTAAATCAGTGGTATAACAGTTGTTGTATGGGAATTTCAACTTTTTATCTTTTTAGTTATTAAGACATTACTTTCAGCGGGCTCACTCTGTTGTTTGGCTACTCAAATAAAGTTAGTGGAAAAAGTCATTTGCGCTTTATTCCTCAGCAACAATACGTAATATAAATAACTGCATATATTTAAGTCTTTTTTCCATTACTCTGTTATAAAGTCTGTGTGTCCTTGGTTGAGACTGAAAGGGGATTTTGCATTTTAAGTGTAACCATTATAATTCCTTTCAACCAAATTGTCTGTGCCAAATTTATTTAACAAACTTGTACTTCTGAGCAAACGCTGCCAGTTTCCTTAATGTGCAAAATCCCTTCCACATCCAACCCAAGTCGTCCTCATCCCATTGCATCTCATCTTCAAGGCTTAAACAAAGTCATCATTATTTTTGTTGAATATTAGTGGAAATATTTGCATCTAATTTTCAGCAATAAGTGGTGCTATAGCGTTTCGTCTTCAGAGCGACTTTTTCTGCCTTGTTTTTCGCGTTTCCATCTCTGGATTCGACCCGCTCACAGCCTCCAACCCGTAGATCCGAACTTGTGTTTTTTCTGCTCTTCACAAGCTTGTATCTACAGGTCTGCGTCTGTGATGCCCACTCTTCAACTCAGCAACAATTAACCTAAAAAGAAAAGGGGAAAAAAAAAAGTCCAAAACCTTGCATCCTTTATCAGATGGCGAGCATTCTTTTGCCTTTCGAGCTTACAATCAAAGCTGTAATTTGCTTATTATGGCTGGTTTCCTCTGCAATTTGCGCCATCTTGTTGTTATCTCATCTTAAAGTCAACTTAAATTGGGAAATTCAATTACTCCAACCATTACCTCTCACACAGTAATGCTTTCTCTAAAAAAAAAACCAGCGTTGATTTTAATTCAACGCTGAGAGAACAAAATTTGATCAACATTTTGGATGCTCAAGTCATGTTAAAAGGATCAGTGATGTCAAGATTTTGGACACATTGAATAGTGTGTGTTTGTTTTGTGTAGAACTGTTACTAGGTTACAATAGAGCTGCATCGCCAATGCAGCTCTGAAAATGATATCATCAGTGGTGGAAAAAATGAGTTTTATGTGATGGGAAAAAAAACACACAAACTGTTGAAAAAGTGAAAAGTAAAATATATCTGTATATCTTTGGTATTCTAACAATAGTTTTACTTTCTAATGTGAATGTGGTACTGTGGTTTCACTTGGGTTTATATATATTTGAACCAGTATTTCCAGAATTCTTTGGGGAAAAATCACACTTTTCATTGACCTGCATTTAGCTTTTTTTTTTAAGAGAATATGCAACAATGCTAGTATGGCTTTCTCCATTTTCAATGACTTAATGTTTTCAGATTATATCAAATTATTTGTTAAAATTGTTTCTCTAAAGTGAAAGTAAAAAGAGCTCTTGTAAAATGTCCACATAAACTTGTGCTTCAATAAACAAAGCACATTCCACCACTGGATATCATCACGACAAACCGTTTATTCGGAAACTGAGCTGATAGTCTAACTGAGCCTGCAGCCCTGGTGTCCGGCCCTGGCTTGCTCCCAGGTTGAGGTAGTAGGTTGTATAGTTGAGAATTACACCCTGGGAGATAACTGTACAACCTCCTAGCTTTCCCTGAGGTACGCATGGTACTCTGCACATGACAATCAATACTGTCTCCACGAAAAACACAATAATGGTCTGGAGTTGGCTAAATCCAGATATGCTGCCCACAGATAGTGATAGAAAGGGTTTTGTTTAGATGGGCAAAAGGGAGGTTTGGCAAGATTATTTCAAGGCTCGTGGGGCTTGCCAAGGTTTATTCAGCCTGATGAAGGATAAAAACTGAACTGATGAAGGATAAAAACTGAACCAAGAATTAATTCAAACGCTTGCAAATGTTGGATACAATACTATTGAGGTGATCCATGTTCATGTCCAACAACTATGACGTGCCATAATGTATTTTTAAACATAACGTACCCACAGTTGTATTTTGTTTGGGAAAGCCATTATCTTCTGTTCTTTTCCATTTACCATATTTGAATGAAGTCGTGTTTAACAAAGTGTCTCACTGTAGTGAAAATGTATGTAACATGAAAACGTTACTTGTACTTCTACTGGCACAGCTTTATATATTTCTATATATATTTCTTTAAGTGCACACTGATCTGTAAGATAAAGATTTTGGAGTTTCACTTGTTGCTTTGACATATTTACATTTTCTGCATACATATATTTGAATTATTGGAGTCTCTGATGTAGTGTTTACGACACACACTCACACAAAAAATTCACACATTTTTTGTTTGTTATTTTTGTGTTAAATAAGTTAAATCAAATCTTTAGCTAAGGTTACCATACTAAAAAATATAAAGTTCTCATCAAAGTACTCATTTTACAAGAAGTATGTTCGAGAGACACCATAATAGTGATTGACCAAGCTGAATACTGATACCCTTCATAACGAGTCTGAGATTAGAGCTGTGGTTTTATTTCTTCTGCCTTTGAAGAAATATTTATTCAATCCATTCTTTCTTCTCCACTGATGTGTCTATACCTTTCACAGTCCAGTCCTAGAAGTCCAGTCTTGTATCTCATGCTCAGAGTCTTCCTACCACCTTAAAGACGCCCTTTCATCTGCTGCCTGTGTGTCCCGCACCTGTTAGAAGTGTGTTTGTTTATGTCGTCCGTCACTGCCACACATCTGAGGACGTCCATTGTTGTTGCGCTGACAGAGCGGCATATGCATTTCCCTGTTATAACCTAATTAACTTTGACGTGTCTCTAGTACTCTGTGCGGACGCCTGGCGCTTCACTGTAAACCACACTGCACTGAAGACATGCGCAAAGAGGCACATACAGATACATGGAGGCGTCCCATTACATCCACTACAGTCACTCGTCATGCCAAACAATTATTGTCACAATATTTCTAATCAGCACTCCAGCATTTGAGGATTTGACATGAAGAGGTGTTTTGACAGAAGAAATGAGCGGGAAAATAAGGAAACATTTCTATTGTGTTCACGCCAAAGAGTGATTATTCGATTTTAATTCCTGTGAGTAAATTGAAATTCTATATTTTTTATACCGAGTAACTTTAACTGACATGACTGAGAGACACAAGTTCATACTTTTTTTTACAGTACCAAAATTAAATCTTAAAATAAACAAATGAATAAAGCATTGTTTGTTATTCTGAGCTAGCCCAGTATGTGCAACATCATTAGTGGATTATATATATATTTCAAAGTGCTTATGATGATTACTATTACTATTATTTCAAAGGTAATGCTAGTTTGTAGTTGACTACGATTATATAAGTTAAATGTTTTATCTATGATAAATTATTGTCTTAAAAACTGCTTTAGATACAATGGAACTATAGACAACACTTTACAAAAACACACGAGTTCAGAGTGGTGGGTTTATAAATTTAGAGAGAGCGCATCAGAAAGTTGCTGCACTTACAGGTAAAAGCCAAAGGGGATGCTTAGGTTAATCCTATTAAAGAAACTTTTGTCCAAATCAAATACTGCTGCTTTCAGACGTTTCAAAACTTTATTTCCCTTAGTTCCCTCTGAAACGTGATATTAAAATTGGTTATTTTCATGTCATTCTCTCAGGCGAGACTGTTGCTTTGAGTGAGTGCTAAACCTCTCAGCGGAGCAGGGTGTTTGGCCTTTTTCGTCGGACAGAAAAGGCCTGTGTGCGACATCTGAGGAGCCTAAGACTGCCCCCTATTGGTCCAGTATATTTGGGACAAATGATGGCAGATTGATGGGAGAAAGTTCATTTAAAATGTCAATGTTATATATTGCAACACTAGTGAAATGCACAAGTGTCCAGTTATGTTATTGTTAACTTGAGTTGGGAGCAGCTGTAGACCTGCACTTTCCTTTCAGTCAATGATATAAATTGTTAAAATTTGGGGAGTACTGTAGTGAAATGATAAGAGATAACACAAGGCTGTTTTTATCCACATGTCAACTCCCCAGCAGATTCAAAATCGGCAACCTAACCTTAACTGTATGTGATTTATGTTCATGCTCATGCCTTTAAGGTATGGATTCCTCATATTTATTTATTAGACTCGTTTATTTGGACGGTATCGGCCTTCAGTTGTCATTTTGATTTACTATCTTGGACACCCTTTTCATAATATATTGAAGTCCTCATTGCATTTTATTGTACCCCTTTTACATTATTATTACAGTTTTTACAGGGAACTTGTGTTTTACATCTGTATATTCCTAATTCATTTACCTAATTGCTCTCACAGTCCTGCATTTATTCGGTTTGTGTGGGATTTTCTATTGTGTCTATACTGCAGGCCATTACCATAGTCTGCCCATGCTACTGCCCTCTGAATCTCACCCATCTCTTGCCTATCTATTGTCTTGTCCATATGCTGTTTGATGCTTGTTCAACTATTATTCTCTATAGACTTAACATGCCCACAGTCTTGGTGTGTTGTCTGGTTGCTGGCCTCCCATGAAGGCAGCAGGTGTGTCTGTGCAGTGGGCCCTTTGCTGCGGTTCTGTGGATGCGTGGGCTCAGTCTGACAGATCTGGGGCTCCGCTGATGTACTACTTGGCTCATAGGCCTGATTCCTGGCCATTACCAACAGATAAGGGATACTTAAAGGAGGTGAAATGGGTTCAGTAAATCAATGGCTAAACCTGTCCCTTTACCTGAATGCTGATTTTGGTGTTTTTGTTTTGTTTGTCATATGCCAAGATACCTGTAGTTCTGATTAGGGCTGTACAATAGACGTTGCAAATAAAAAACATATCCTGTTTACTAACGCAGGAGTTTAGACCTCTCCAACCATGCCCTGCAATGAATGTGATTTCTTCAGTAGTTTTCCGGTTCAAATTTCAGTCTTCTCTCAAATGTTAATCCTGGTAAACATTTAGGTAGCACGTCCACACTGCATCCTCACTCCTCTCTTCACACAAAGTCAGAGTAAACTTCAATAGATCTGCATCTCTTGGCCAAAAAATACTCTATTGACCAATCATCAGCCTCTCGCTCCCATTCATGGCTCAGACCTCGCTGTGGGTGTGTGTGGATGGGCAGACACAGGTGTGTAAAAGTCCTGTTGCTTTGCTTCTCTTCAAAGCTGACCAGTCGACCAGACCTACGTACAGTCTGGTTGACTGTACATACCAACAGTGAGTCAGTTTTATAATTTTATGTGAAATTTGAAATAAATTAGGTCCCCAGGAAGAATAGCAGCAGCTCACTGTCACTAATGGGGTTCTTAATAACAAATAAACAAAATAAACAAAGCTGACCGAAGGCTCTGGTGGGTGAAGGTTGTAAATTTGGACAGCCACAGTGATGCCCACTGCACACAATGCTGACTGCTCTAGTCTTGGAGGCACCACACGATGATTGAACAACAGTTTTAAAAAATGTGATGCCCAGGCCTGTTCATACCCTAATTACAACCTATAGCAATGGCATAACCAAAGAACTAACCTTAAGAAGCGATTTCTTCATATCATGTTTTTTCAGGATAAACTGGCAACATGAACAAGCATGTTCATTTTGTATATCATTATATCGTGATGTGTTTTTGCAGATAAAAATTAAAAGAACATAAAGATGTCTTGTACAAACCTACATTAGTAGTATCTTCAAATAAGGTGATAAGAATCATGTTATTTTGTACCACTCAATAGTGTGTTATTTTGTGATACATTACATACCAACTGAAATTAATGAATGCGAAAGAGCCATCTGCTTCCATAAAGATTTGATTTTCGAAATACAACTTTCCCAAAAATACTAATTTTAATATTCTAAAGTAGAGGTTAGATCACATACTTTTCTTTGTTTTCCCTGATTGAGGTTGTTCACCCTCTGCTACGTCCCAAACAGCATCTGCATGTTAAAAATACAACCAAAACCAAAACAAATGGAGTAGAATCCTGTTATGACTGTGACTTCAATTGGAGAAAATCTGCACAAAATATCACACTTGTTTGAATGCTTAGACTTGTGGTTTACACTGCTGCAGCAAAATTAAAACATTTTTAGAGTTTTAGTGTGTTTTTCAGAGAATTGGGTATGAATTTGTTTGTTGATGAAACAGGACTACCTTACAGTTGACCTGTCTTTCTAGAATGACGGTGCAATATTTGCCATCAGCTATGTTGAATATAATTATTATGATTCCCAGACAGTTGCTGTATTTTAATTTAGGCGGAGATCTGGATGCACTGGTTTAAACTGGGGCAAAACTTATGGGGCATTTAAGCAGATTTGCTACAGATTTTGTTTTGTTTTTGCTCATAAAATAATATCACATTTAGAGCACCAGGCAGATAGACAGCTGTTTACCTATTGTTTAGCCTTATGAGTAGAACTATCTTTTTGTGCTACACACCAGTACAAAAATAAATAGAAATCATTCTGATTACAGCACAAAAATTACCATAAGAATAACTCAGTAAGAAATCTGCCTTACTGTATTACAAACATTTCCATGCAATTCTGTCTAAGCAGCTCAAGTTCAGATTTTAGAAATGAGTTGTGCAGAATAGCCATGCAAGCCTTTATAGCTTCTTTTTATCTAAATTCTGTGTTATATGTTTTATGTTGCACGTCTGCACCAAGAAAAATTCCTAGTTTGTGAACATGTTCTCAAATAATGGCAATAAAAACTATTCTGATTCTGATTCTTTGTCTAATATTAGCTGGCGTCAGGCTCCACCTCGACACAAAGCAGGTGATAAATGAGAGCTGCAGCCTGTCTATGCGCCCAAGACTTCATCATTCATACTTTCTTCAGCAACACATGCACTGTAGCAATAGTATGTGTATATTTATGTGTGCAGTTTTTGTGGCCGGCTGTATGTACGGTGCTCAGTCCGGCATTCAAAGACAATTGCAGTTTCGAGCCCCGCACAGACAGAAAGGAAAGGCAAAGCAAGAGGGCAGTGTAGACCCGCTCTGCTGGTTTCATTCCCCCGGTCGCTGATTCGATCCTACAGTGGGCCGTGCGTCGCTGTACTCCTCGACTGTGCGCTCCCCTCCTGTCTGTCCCTCCCCCATCGTCTCTGCCACCTCTCTCTCACTCTCGCTCATACCAAAGCCAGTGGAGATTAAATGTAGCTCCTATAAGCCAAAGCACATCACAATGTTTCTATGGTCCCTTCCCTCTAATAATAATACCCTTATCCGTTTCCTACGCATGTCATTCCTATCAATTTGCCACGGGGTATTTTTGTGATTCTTCTTGCATGAAAATGAGACTGTGGGACATTGTTTTGCAGATAAGATAATATAACAATGGACTATCCACTTTCTTTGCTTCCTCACCTTTTGTCTCGCTCATCTGATCAAGGGTAGGAGCGGGCCTCTGGCTGTAAGCGATTACAGCTGTGAGGCAAATTAATGGAAGATAGCCCCTCTCTCCACCTCCTCCTCTGCTTCCCTCTCCCCCGCCACCTCCACCTTACCTACCAATAGGACCAATAAACAGCCATCTTCATCATGGTGAAATGTTTCTTCTTTCCTCCCGCCAATCGAGAGGAGAAAGGAGCCAGCGGCAATAGGTGAATATTGTACAAAGGGGGAGCGCGTGTTCGTGTGTGGTAATTCTAGAGGGAGTCAGCTTCCTTTTCCTGGTTCCTTTCCTATTTTCCTTCATCAACCTCTTCTATTACTACTACTGCTTTTATTACTACCATCATGAAATCAAATAATGGTTGCCTTCTTTTGTATACATACAAGCTTGGCATTGTCAAAATATAGTACGTCTTTGTTCAGTTCACGCTGAATTTATGGTACGCGCTTCTTCTCCTGCTATCAATATGAGGAATTGAAACAGTGGTCACAATATTTTTCAAAGATAATCCAAACTTTTTCATTCAGTTCTGCCAAAAACTGTGTTTTGCTTGCTTGTTAATAATGTGGTTTTTGATTGTGCAGAATTGCGGCGTCATTTTGAAGCAAGTCAGATCTTTGGTTACAAGAAAAGCCAAATGAATGTGTCAATGCAGCGTATATAGGCGCGCGCGCACGTGTGTGTGTGTGTGTGTGTGTGTTCCCCTCTTACCGCCCCCCTCCTCCTCCTCCTCCTCCTCCTCCTCTCTCCAGCTATGCTCCGCTGCCACTGTCGGCAACATGCACTTTCCCTCGCCGCTTATTTCCTCATTTCCTCTCCTTATACCTGCTCGGGCTAAGAAAAAAAAAAAAAGAGGGACATCAAAAAAAAGTACGGGCGGCTTCCTAAGAATCGCGGTTCTGCTCTCTTCTGTCCCCCTTCGCTGCGACGTCGCTTTTCCTGGTGGCTAGACGCGCTGTGCCTCGGTGCGCTCGCATGTGTATGTATGTGTGTAACAGAGGAGAGAGAGGGAGAGAGAGACAGGAGTTAGCGCCAAGGAAGGAGCTGTAGAGATAGACGGTGAGGGAGACTATGTGCACATGGTTCATTCCCGGCTCGGTCCGACACAAGCCATCCTCGTTTTGTCCCAATCGGAGCGCTCGCCTTCCCCAAAACTTCAGCAGGAATGTCTTTATTATCTGTAAGTTAAAAAAAGAAAAAAGAAAAATCTGAGTATTTTCTCTTGTGTCTTTTTTTTTTTTTTTTTTCTTTTCTTCTTCTTTTTTTTTTTACTTTGCCCGGGAGCAGGCTGGAGGAACAACGGACACAAGCAGGCGTCCAGGTCCGAAAGGCTGGGAGGGGGTGAGTCGATACCCAGCATAATCTTTAACCTCGCAGTCTCAGCTTCCCACCAGACCACCGCAGTAGACTGACAAAGACGCAGCGCTTTGTTAGATAGGGATTTACAAATGCATCACAGTGGTGGCTTCTATGGGATTTCATTACTACTAGCGATGCTACTTCAGAACATCATGTCAGGAGGGTTGTTAGACGCACGCCAGGCCCTTACAGCTTCAGATATCGATGCTGCAATTGATGCTGTGATAGCTCTTTGTCTTGGATATAATGAGTTTTGAAGATTTAGATTTTCCACTTAGGCGCCTCTGGATTGAGCATGTTACAATACAGCAGCAGCAGCAGGCTCCCTACCTGATGGCAGGAGGCATTATTCAAAGTGCCGTATTGTTCCAGCCTTGTGGGGGAGGGGACCGGGGGGGGGAAGAGAGTTGAAGAGGGGTGGCGAGGGGTGGTCAGTGTTGTGTCTGGCTGAGGTTTGCACTTGTTGTATTTGCACGAATTGCATAGGAAGCCGCGGTAATCCATGCGTTAGTGTAATTTGTGGCAAAACTCGCTTATGCCTGATGTAACAAGGATGCTCAGACAGAGCGAGTCCTCATTTGACTCTAAGCACAGCGGTTCCACTTCTCCTTGCAAATCCTTGTCCGGGCTCATTTCAATGGTCTCTCTGCATCTCCCTCCATCCCTGAGACCCTAACTTGTGACGTTGTGTTTTCATGTCCACGGGTTAGGCTCTCGGGAGCTGAGAGAGGTGCTCTGGCTCGTCGTACACAGATTCCTCCCCTGTCTGCTGCAATACCTTTCGACAATGGGACGTATAACAGTAAAAAGGCCATGGCGCAGTGTGCTATTAGGCGTTTACCACACTCGGTCAGATAGTGCCACGCTTTCACCTCGCTGGACCGATTGTGTCGGATGATGCTGGTCGGTTTTTGATATTGATTAAGTCTTCTGTCCTGATAAACATATATATTATGTGAAAGACAATCATCAATATCAAGTTGGTTGTGTTGGCAAGTTGGGCAATGAATGGATGAAATGATTAAATAAGATACTAAAACAAGGCACATAATGATGCGTGCACAAAATAGCCAGTATAAAGAACTAGAATGTATAATTTTGAATTGATTCTAATGGTGAACATTTAGTTGTCATGTCACATGTCCAATTAAGATTAACTGATTGCGTTCAAAAATACATTTCAATCCATTTAAATCAGATGCTACTCGGTCACAGGTGCTAAATTTCTAACATTGCCCAACCAAGATACAGAAATGAGAAGAAAATACTAATTTCTAGAATTGCAGCATTTACAGTATAGTATAAAAAAGTATAGGAGATTCTACCATGAATTCTTATAATATGCTACTCATTGTTAGGCTGTCTAACTGAAGTACAAAAAAAACTACAAATGGGCATACCATCACTTGGTAGCGTCCCTCAATGGCATGGTGGATGTTAGCTGTCAGCAAGTTCCATACAGGCAACTGCAGATACTGTACAGACTCCCAAACATTATTTGACCAACATTTGAAAGCGTGTGATTTTTGATTACAGTTTTATTAGAATTGATTTGAAATACAGATTATTCTTATAGTGAGTTTACCTAATTATCCACTTACTATGCTGACACACAATAAGGTTACTGCTGAATGCCTATGAGTCAGACATCATTACAATTATATTAAATGGACTCAAGTCATGAGTATTTAAGTTTGATCGCGTTGATACAAAAGATAATCTAATTGTAGAAAGCATTCAGCATCTTAAGGATGTTGAAAATCTACCCCAAAGCTCATTTCCACCGTAAACCTTTCAGGTTTTTCACTGTTAACCACTAGTCTTCTGTTAATGACTTACTTGCATGGTATGTGAGAAAACAGACGAACCCCTGTGTAGCATCTGTAGCTAAGAATGAAAGCTAATGGTAAAGTGATAGCGTTAACCTCTGAGATGCCACTGGAGGCAGTTGAACGCAGTAGCATCTGTCAGAGTGATGGGTCTTTGTCTCCTCGGGCCTCCGCTGCAGACTGGGGCTGAGCCTTAATGACTTTGAGAGCGGCACAGAGTAATGTGGAGAGCGTGACCACGACAGCTCTGTACATTATGTGCTTGACCTCAGTGAACCTTCATCGAAACTACAGCCCAGTGCTAACACGTCAGAAAAGATGCTCCTGCCGGTGGATACAAGCACCTGACCCCTTTGGAGTAATAGCCAAGTGTATGAACTATTGTTGACTAGGGTTTCACATGTAATCTATATCTATATGGATTTACTGGTCAAAGGGGTTAATCTGAATGAGGACTGAACCAGGCCTAGATCAGGTCTGACTAAATGGGTCTGAGCTAAGACTAAACCAGGAGTAAATCACACTTGATTAAGTCTGAACCAAGATTAGATTAAACAGGTCTGCACCATGTTTGAAAAATGACTACACCGAGATTAAACCCGAAATACTACGCTGCACCATCATATGACTCAACGTTTTTTTTGGCACATGAATAGTGATATCTTCATCGTGTCATTTCATTTCCCGTAACCCTTGTATTTGCGTACTAATAAAGTTACAGATATTCTTTTGCAGTCATCAGTGGTGTCGAGGGTTAGCAGGCCTATGACGAGCAGGCCCATTCATCACAGCAGAAGTCAAGCATACATTAGCCTCTCCCCCTTCCCTTCAGGTATCACTGCGTCCTGCCATACACTTACATTGCAGGGCTATTTTTCACCCCAGATTCATTTGAGGCATATTCTGCCATAGCGGTAAGATATATTACTTTGGTTCATCATAGCGTAGCAAATGTCTACGTCTAATGGGGCGTAGTGCGGATATTGATGAGGGCTTACTTTCGGAGAGGCTTGTGTTTAAGCAGATGTTGAATTGCTAAATCTAATACTTAGCAAGTTAAGATCAGACACTTTAGATTCGCTTCTGGCTATGGATTTGAATTGGAGTCTCGCTACCAAGAACCTAATTTGTTTCTGTATTTTTGATCTGCAATTTCTTTTTATAAATTGTTACCCCCAAGCCAAGTTTTAAGCCTGAACAGCACGGCTTAAACCTTAATGCACGTATTAAGGCAACTTGCTCTTATTATTCATTGACATTATCTGGTGTTCTTCTTTCTGTGCTTATTTCGTTTCCTTATTTAATCCACTTGAACCTTTTTGCAATTCTTTTTTTTCTTTGATACATTAGCCTAGCAACTGTTCTGTTTAACTATTCCTTTTCTGCAACATCTGTCTAACAAGTCCAGATGTTAGCGCTTCGATGTGCTCCACCATGATCCCATAGATTACCCGAGACACTTCTATCCGTCGCTAATCAACTAACAGGGATTATTTCAACACTCCCTGTACTGCTAATCTTTTGCTGGTTATGTAATGCCTGTCTTTATCTAGTGCCTAACCCCAAAAACTGCTCCCCTCTTTGCCCAGTTCCATGGACTAATGCTAACCTGAAGCGAGTTAGCGTCTACCCTTGGATTTGCTGGAACTGCAAGGCTTGCTCTCTATTGTTCGGCTGCTGTGCACACTGTCTGTACATGGTGTCCCCATGGCTGAAGCCTCACTTAGCCTCTGGTGGATACTGGAGCTCTGGCACGGTTCGAGTAAGTCTTATCTTGCCACAAAATGTGGACTTTTTCTCAAAAAGTTCAGTTTTATAACGATAACATGCACAAAAGTCATACTAGTGCCACCAGATTTCATTCGAAGTATTTCATTTCAGCTTTCGACGACTGCCTTATCAAACCCAAACCCAGATGTTGATGTGATCTATCCCGACTGCTTGCTTGTTGGTTCATTTTTTGTTTCAATCCCAGGATATCAATGTTTCACGAGTACAGCAGATTTTGTGGCTTTCACTATTGACCGTATGGAAGTCTGCAGCCAGAAGGCAGGTGTTGATTGATGTAATGCGCATTAGGGCTGCACCTGTGTTAAGGTGCTCTCAAGTGTTTGCAGCCTAACATTTTCCAATCTTTCCTTTTGGTTAGTGTGACACGAGAGGCACAGGCTGCTGGTTTTACTTAGCCTTCAAGGACATACGTATGTTACAACTTATTTTTTCTAAAAAGAAAAAAAAGACTACAACATATAGTAGTATCTAGTATTACTTGCTACTGTTTACAATTCCGAATATTATATCTTGTATTCAGAATACCGGTTGAACGTGTTGGTCTAAGTCTATTTGATTGTTTAAATGTTCCTGCTGTACCGTATTCACTGCCCTAAGGTGCTAATTGATCGATCTAAGTATTGTAAGGTAGTGTCTGCTAAGGTAGTCTGGCAAAGTTACCCAAAACTGGACATTTAGACAAGATAATGCTCTGTTACTAAAATGTCCAGAGCCAGCTGTAGCTGCGTTTCGTATTGACTGCTACTGTGTTGAATGCGGCACAAAACCTCCTCTGTACTTGAGATTTATTCATATATTTTATGGCTTTTCACATTTACTACTACTACATGAACTCTCGAAGCCAGGAGGCAGGTGATACAGTATGGCGTTTTTTAGGGTCTTTTAAGGTTACCAAAGTCTCATAACAACTCATGAACTTCTTACTGTACACCTATGCAAGAATTGAGATATCTAGTCTTGAACCAATTCCTAATGTCGTTTGAATCTGGTCATCTTTTCTCATTGCAGCGGCGCAAGTTTTTCCGCCACTGCCATTTCTGTTGCCACTCCCTTGTCACCGAGCCCAAGCTGCAGGCTGTAAGACTCATCTGTAATCCTCTAGTCGCTGTGCTTGCTTCAGTATCATCATGTCTGTGGATGCGCGTGTCCTCTATGTGTGTGTGTGTGTGTGTGCCCAGTCTAGCGCTTGTTCTTCACACTGTAGAAGGCAAGATTGGCTCCAGCTATGATCGCAGTGAAACAAGATGGCGCACACTGTCTGCCTGTCTCCACGTGGACAGACCCTCCCCTCCTGTGACTAATGCCCCCGGTGCTACCTATGGCACCACTGTGATGCGCTTTAGGAATTGTAGCACACCTGGGGCTTATTTGCTCTGCACATAGCTGAAATGGCCGAGGCGTTTCTCAGTGCGTAGCTTGGCAGAGTTTTAAAACATCCAGGAATTGGTGCAAATCCAGAGCGTTCATTGTTTTTTCAGTTTTTTTTTTCCTCTCTGTCGGTGTGTCAGCTGCCAAACTGTATGCTGTTTTGTCTGCAATCTGGGTGGTATTGAACGGAGCTGGTGGGCTGATATCTCAGTGTGTCTGTGTGTTTTTTTTACAAAGACAGACAGATAATTATTATGGTAGAATAGTGGTTTGATGGAGTATTATCAGCAATACTCCTTAATGTTCCACAGAGGCAGACAGAAATATAATATTTGACTTTATTTTTTGTTTTTTCACTTTTCTAAAATTAGCTCAGCGACCATAGTACGGTATTTCAAGCGAAGTGATCGCATTTTGCAACATCTACAATCGGCGCAGTGAAAGTTGATTGCAATGCGTTACGTCATTGACCGTCTATGATTTTTACTGAAAATAGATTCCACTGGGTTTTACCGCTTCAGCGGGTGAACTAGAATACTGTTCCCTAATAAAAGAGATGTTTATACTGTAAAGATCTGCAAATACACTCACAAACATGCTCTTCATGTTTTTGCTTTTCTAGCCTGTGCTTTGGACTCAGCCTGTGTCTGTACTGTCCGTGTAACAAGGTGGGAGCCCAAGCGTTCAAGAGTCGACACCTGGATTATTGTGTATATGTGTTTGTGTTGATATTTAATTTTTTGTTTTAATATTGCTTAATTTTGACCAAATGAAGCTCATGAAATTGTCAAACCTTAATACAAATATAAATGACTATACCTATTTCTACTACTAAAAATCACATTGTTTATTTGTTGTTGGATTTTGCAATGTAATAAACTTTAAAACAACTTTAACAAGTGTATTTTTCATATATCAGTTGTTCTGTATTGTAACAAAGTGGTCTGTGTGTTGTTTTATGAAAACATAATGATATAATTGTTCTGTTCTTCTCCACATGCCCCCTCGGCCAAACATCTTCACACTTCCAGGTGAGGTCTCAATGTTACGTGTGTGACTGACAAAAAACTGGAACTCGACTCTGAGTGGTGCCACAAAACATGAATTTAAAAATATGTAAATAATTATTTTTGATGATTGATGGAAACATTACTGGAACTGAATCTTTGCCAATAAACATTGAATATGGCACCTTAGTCCACATCTTTGAGTGGCAACACTTAATAATTATGTAAAGGGAGGCAACGTCAGGCCCTGGGGCAAAATCCAGCCCACTTGCACAGAATCTCTGGCCTCAAAGACAACATAAGAATTATTATTATACAGATCAGAGATTACTCTATATACTGTAAACCTCTGAGCCAGTGCTGTAGCAAACACACTTTACATAATGTCTAACATATCACTGGTGACAATCTAGAAATGCCCAAAGGCATGGCTTGTGCAAGTGCAAGGAAGCTATAGAAAGTTAAGGTTTGTTACTTGGGCTGGGACAATATTACATCATTTTGCAATATATCACAAGACACCTTTGTCGATACTTTCTATAATTTTAAAATATAATATTTCCTTAGGATCAGTTACACAGCACTTTATGTTAAACCTACATCTTGCTGTTGTAATGCATTTCTCAGTCTTAACACTGACATTTGGTTTATTACTTTTGGGCACATCACTGTTTTTTGTTCAAAGTTTCTATTGTATCCAGCCCAAAGTATCATGATACGTATTGTATTGCGACTAAGACCTATTTTCCCAGCCCTATTTGCTACTATTGAATCTGAATTGATTTTGTTGTGTATTCTTGTTTTGTTGTGTATCTGTTTCTCAAACCACCAGGCAATTGGTACAAAACATTGTTTTCTATTAGTGTTGGAAACTGATTTCAGCTGGACTCATTAATGTCATGATATTATTACAGTAGTAATCTATGGGCTAAATAAACATTTCAAAAGTCAAAATGTTACTTTCTCCCCTAGACATTATAGATAGATTATTTTGACACTCAACAGTGTATGTGAGACTTTTCTTCTTGATCCTGTCGTCTAAATAAAGCTCACAGTTATTTCACATGATTGTCAACTCTTTTAAGTGTCAGGATTATTAATAGAGAGATCAGTGAATGGTGGGATGTATTTCTTTGCTTTGATAAGACTTTAATAGCTTTACAAAGCTTGACTGTATATCTCCTCTCTGGGACTAACATGCATGGGCCATAAGCAGTGACTGTTTAACGGATCACATGATTAATGTGTCTTTGTTATGTTAATTAGCGCGACGCCTCTGTAAATATTTAATTAGTCATTCCTATAGTGCTTTCTTGAATGTACACATATTTACAGATACATGTGCCAGGGGAAGCAGGTTGAGACAAAGCAAATGTCATCAGCTGGTGAGCAAATGGAGGAGCTGTGTGCGTTTATGTCCAGGATAAAAATAACTGTAGATCAAACAAGCGCACACCACTTCATCAACATGTTTGATCTGCAGTTATGTACTACTGCACTTTATTCTGTTTCACAAGTGTTTCCTGTTCAACACTTGGCAGCGTCACGACTGGACGGAGATGGACGGGTAAAACCTGGTTTGGACTTCAGTGAGACAATTCAAATGTTTATTTAGAAGTTTTGTATTTAACCGTTGTTGTTATTGTTCTACTCAAATAAACTCTAAAAATACCACAAAGTATTTATTATTATTTGATTTGGCTAAGCCAGCATCTTATGCACATGCTGGAAAAGTAGTATGTTCTTAAAGGTCTTAGTTTTTTGGTTTTGTTTACAACAATAAAAGTGGAGTAAAAGTTTTAACTGTTAGCTATGGACCAAAAGCATCTCTAATTGCCCAATTCTTTATTTAAAAGCATGTTTCACAACTTCCAGGGTCACTGTCACAGGAATGCAAACAAACATTTGTAATTGTTAAAAATGCTTTTAGGTCAAGGTCAAGTTTATTTCTATAGCACATTTACAACAGCCACAGCTGCCCAAAGTGCTTCACATAAAATGGATAATAAACAAAACTAAACATACAGGGCATAATAAAACATCAAGAACAATGAAACAGAAAAAACAATGGAGAAGCAGCCTTATTGAAAAGCCTGTGCAAACAGTTTTTGTCAGGACAGTTTTTGTCACAAACCATTGCACATTTAATATATTGAAGGAAGACAAAACTAATTCCATTTGATTACTAGGGGAAAAAAGGTACAGGGCCTTTAGGTTTTGGTACTTAACAGTAATATTTCTCTAGTAATAAAAGTCAGTACTTATTATACTGCAATTACTGTATTTTGAACTTGGCCTCTTAGTGATGTGCAGATGACCCTATGCATGTTTTCTAGTGCACAGGGTCCTTCTGTATTACCTTCTCATAAAATCAGTAAAAGTATCCTTTGAAATGTTTATGCTTTAACTCAAGTCCTTCTATTTTTGCTGTATGTAATTGTAATGGCCCAAGTAGGGTTCATAAGCAGTTTTACAAAATAATAATGTGGGCATCTTTTCAAAGTTGTAATATTTTCAGTTAATCTTATCACAATATTTTCTCACCACAAATTTAGGAAACGGAAACTTACAAACAAAATCTCTTTATCGCTGCATAGTAATTAGTTGTCCCATTCAAGTTGCTTAAAGAAAACAAGCTCAAACAATAACACAAATCTATTAAATAATTAACTCCAATGTCAACTGTTTAATAGCTCTGTTAAGTATTAATAAATGTTACTTGTTTCTTTGACAATCTTTACAAAACTAACATCCAGCTGCTGCGAAATCAAATCTATGGAAATAGCAACAACACTGGTTAAAAGGTATTGAGACATATCGGACAAAATGGGCCACCAGATTACAATTCATTATTGCACAAAGATAAAGAGAGCTTTGCATTTTAAAAGGTTTTAAACAAGGTGCCACAATCCTGGTAATTTGACTCAATTTAGAGCAAGCTCACCAGTTAACACCCCCCACATCTCTTCTTTATTGAGTTGGCAGTTCCTGTATATTTTGACAGTTTGTCATCGTTGAGCTTTTCCACACATCTGTCCCTGCGCTCTCGCCCCTGCACAGCTTCATTAACGCTTTATGGCAGAGTGTGGTCGCCATGGCACCCCCTAACTACTGCAAACAGCTCAGCGGAAATCAATCACTGCCCACTGTGTAACATAGGAGCGAGCATATACATGACACGCAGACACGCCCTTCAGGCCTTTAGACAGGTAACAATATGTAATAGTGTGTTGTACAAACAGTGTGATATTCATACACAGACTTAAATACAATATCAACAATCATGAAATGCAGAGCAGGTACATACAACCCTTTTTTTTGGTTGTAATTATTTGGATCTTATGTGGAGAGTGATCCTTTGAATGTGAGCAGCCAAAATAAAACATTTCATTCATTCATACAGATCTGATCTGTCAGTCTACCTTAGGCAATGTAAAGTGCAACACACATGAACAAATCAGGACTCATTCGGTCTAAATCAGACCTAAATGTAACTAAATTAGGGCTAAACTGCATGTAAACCACATCAAAACCAGAGCAACACTTAACTTAAATGCATTACTAAAGCATCAATTAATTTATACTGCAAACAATTAAGTTAATTAAGTCGAAAATTGCAGTTGACTGAGTACCACCTGAAGAAAAGTAGCACCGGAGGTATATAATGTACCACAGTTTGAGAGCCACTGTTATATAAACAACACATGGTGTGCCTTTTATCAGGAAAGAATGCGGTGCAGGGTTTCTGTCGAAAGAAGAAATGTAAAATGATCATAACCAAAATATTAAGCACCATGCTTTTAGTTCATGTAATTTCAAAATAAGTGAGTATTTCCCTTGTTTTGTAAGGTAATCGTCAGTGTGCATTGTGCAACCAACATTTACAATAGGTTTAACTCACTTCACTGTCCTGCGTGTAGAAATCTATAACGCTATCTGGTCTGTTCAAACACAGACATGGATGAAACGACCAGCACTGGTGCAAAGCCGCTACACTGAGCTGATCTCTTCCACTCATTCTGTCTGTCCCTCCATCTCAACATCTCTCTCCATCGCTCTCTGTCTACGTCCCCCACTCTCTCTGCTGTAAATCCACGCTGAGATTTGGCTCACACACACTGGAGCGCTGCAGCCTAAAGTAGGCCAAAAGCCACACGAGGACACGGGAGAACAAACAGGCCAGAGACAGAGCTGCGGCGGGAACAGCGCTTTTATCACACACTCTCACAGTGTCCAGTCGCATCCAAGAGCACCGCCATTATACTGCACATAAGCACTGGTATTTATAGATCACAAATTAACTCTTGATGGGGCAGGAGTAAGCAAGAAAAAACCTGTTACTGTGGCTACGCAATTAATTGCAATCAAGGTTGCATTTAGCATAATTGCACAGGCTGAAATTATTTAAGTAATACATGTTGAACGCTTCACTTTTTGAGGGAAAAAAAGAAAGAAAAGTAAATAGTAGTCATTAAATATAAAAGTTTAAATAGTGAACTCTCCTCTTTATAATGTCGTTTTTACTGTTTTTGGCTTGTACTGTATATAGGCCTTTTAGTCACTTTGTCAGTTACAGTCTCCTCAGAGAAACTTCGCCCCTGGCCCTCGTGCATTATGCCTCGAGCAAACCACATTAGTGAGCAACAACCCATTAAACCATCATTCTTCAAACTTTTGGGGTAAATACTCAAAAGATCCTGAGGTCTGGTTCAGGAAACAAAAACATTTTTTGTATATTACTCAACAACAGTATTTTTTTCGGACATATGTCATATTGAAAATGCTCAGTTCTATGCCAAATCAAGAGGCAAATCTCAACTTGAACTCAACACAAGAATGTATTGAGAGAATCTAAATGTAGCTACAAGAAAATCATTAACAAGACAAAATCTATCTACAAATCCAATTTACAATTAAACAATGCACTTTGCAAAGCTTAATAGCATAATACAATGTGGTTTACTGCGTGGACTAAGACCATGAGGTAGATCTGAAACCATAGCACTCATTGTACCACTCCCACAGCTGATAAATGAAATTGATTAAATCAGGGAAGGAAATCTGTATCTGTGCATTTGCCTCAAAAGAGAACATTTGCATGAAAAGAGTGTTGTGGTCATGTTGAAATAGTACAATTATGGTCTGTATAATACATTTCTGTTGTTGAACAGATGTGTTCTGTAATATATACCATACTTAGGCAAACGCTACGACATGATACGGCCACAACACCAGCACTTCGTTGTACTTTGAAAACAACTCGGCGCTGGTGAAAGGATCTACCCTCTCCCGAGCCTCTTGGACCTAAAATACCTGCAAAGGCGCTCTCCTCTGCTCTCTCTCCCACAGTTGCAGCGAGGCTCTTGTGGACACTAAATGAAACTGTAACCATGCCAGCACAAACTCGATGACCTTGAGGTAGTCCGTCCGGCCGCTAGTGTTCACAGAGAGGCCCACCTGGAGCGAAAAACAGAGAGATAACACGATAGGCCATAAAAAAACAAGGTGATATTTTCATCACAACTCAAATACCACCCACTACGTCATATCAGCCTCTCGGTGCTCTTGTTTGTGTACTCCATGTATGTATATTTTGCTTGGGTTCAAACTACAGTACATGGCAGCCGTCCCGGGGGAGTGATAGTTTCCATGTCACATACAAAGCCAGGACTATCTATATCAAACGGGGGAGCAGCTTCCTGTTTCAGATCAGAGCCAGAGCTGGTTGAGGGCAACACTTTCAGAGATCAACAGTGAAGTATATAGCACTGAGGTACATACAGTAGACTTTTAGAACTGGTGTGACATCATGATGTTGGTCATATGGTATAATGCTATACAGAGGTGGGTAGTAGTGAGTTACATTTACTGAAGTATATTTACCTGAGTGACTTTTTTCTTCAAATAGTGGTTACACACTGCTTATATGTTCTTGAGGGTTTTTTTTCTTGTTAAACAGCAAAATGGTAAACAAGGAGCAAATATGAAGATCTAGAAATTAATATAAATTACCAAATCAAAAGAATTTGGAGATATAGAGGGTCCAAATGTATATAACAATTAACATAATAATGCAGCCTGTATTGCATGGCCAAATAACACATGCTTTAAACTCCACAAATAAAGCAAACTTTTTATTAAATGTACATAAATTGGTCTTAAAATGTGGTCTGATCTTTATTTAAATCACAAGAATTATTAACCAGTGTCTGCTTAAACTACCCAAACAATTACATGTTATCATATTTTTATTGGCCATAACATGTACTGTAAACATTCACAGGACAGGGAGGAAAAAGTGAGTGAACCTCCAGGCTAAGGATCCTCCAAGAGATAATTATACAAATATATGCAGACCTTTAGAGTCAAGTGTGAGCCAACCTGAAGTCCAATCACTGAGGTGTGGCTTAAAGCTGCCCTTGCCATTGAAAAACACACACTAGTTAAGAATTGTCACTTCTTGAGAAGCATTGTACACAGGTACAGTAACACTATGTACAATATACACAATAAAACTGGTAATATAAAAAGCCCAAAGTGTGTCTGGTTGAACTAAAGGCCAAAGCAAAAAGGTGGGTTTTTAATTTGGTTTTGAACTCCTCTACAGACTGAGCCGAGTGTACATGTAGAGAAAGGCTGTTCCAAAGTGTTTACCGGCACTTGGATGCTCCACAGCACTACTGGCAAAATAATCTGTGGACAGATGAAACCAAAGTTGAATTGTTTGGGTTGAGCACAAAACATCATGTGTGGGGGAATAATGGAACAGCGCACCCACATCAAAACATCCCCACTGTGAAGTACAGTGCAGGGAGCATCATGGTGTGGGGCTGCTTTGCTGGACAACTTGTTATCATCAATGGAAAAATAAATTCAAAAGTTTAGCAAGATATTTTGCAGAAAAGCTTGAAGCGATCTGTCCTACAGCTGAAGCTCAAAAGAGGAGGGTGCCTCAACAAGACAATGACCCAAAGCACAAAAGCAAATCTACTTCAGAATGTTTTCAGAAGACTAAAATACACGTTCTGGAATGGCCCAGTCAAAGTCTTGACCTAAACCCGATTGAGATGCTGTGGCATGACCTCAAGAAAGCTATTCACACTGAACTGCAACAGTTTTGTAAAGAGGAATGGTCCAAGATTCATCCTGATCATTCACGTCTAATCTGCAACTACAGGAAATGTCTGGATCAAGTTATTGCTGCCAAAGGAGGGTCAACCTGCTATTGAATCCAAGGGTTCATTTACTTATTCCATGCTGTCCTGTGAATGTTTACATGTTATGGCCAATAAAAATATGATATTTGGGTGGTATTAGTTTAAGCAGACTCTGTTCACTCATTCTGTGATTTTAATAAACATCAGACCGCATTTTATGACCAATTTAGGCAGAAATGAAAGAAATTCCAAAGGGTTTGCATACTTCTACTTTCCTCCCACTGTACATACTGTAATGAGAAGTACACATAAGTTATTTGTCCTCTCCGAAGAGTTTGTCCGAAAAATTTAACTAGAAAAAGCAGACTTATGAACTAGTTATGAATTAGTTATGAACATTTTTTGAAACACTAGCACAAGGAACATTAAGAGTCAAGATAAAGACAGCGTGGGAACAGGCAAAAATCCTTTCTTTCTTAATTATCTACCTTCAGATGTTGCTTTTGATTTTGACAGATCAAATTATGTCAGATCAGAGATAATGAAGGTAAGTTACTCTCTGCCTTAGCACCGTTTGCCAAAAGTGATTTCTGCATATCCTGTTTCTATATTGGGAACATTCCAAGTTGAGCTCTGGAGAATATGGTTTTGACGTGGTAGAGTCTCTAACGAAATAAAATCTGACCTTGAGATTAATTTCTTTTTTCATTTCCTTTTTGTGAGGTATTTTTTTTAATAGTTTTTGCAGTCCTTTTACCCTCTCTCCACATGATGTTCTTGGATTTGGACACAGTAAAACCTATCCTTGAAATAAACAAATACATAAAAAATAACATGTCCTGGCGACTGGCGGTACCTTTTTTTTTTTTGCGCAGACAACTCTTCATCAGCAGATGGGGTTCGCCCGTTGCCATGGAGATGTCCTGGGATGACCTCATTGTGGGACTCGGTCATGCAGAACAGATGTCATATACTGTACCATATACAGTAAATGTGAAGCGGCTGGAGAGGGGGGAGGTCCGGCTGAGACACGCACTTTCCTGCGGCTCTTGTTTCATTAGGGATTAAATATCTGCAAGAGATTAAGGAAACAAAATGACTGACGTTATGTGCTGCGATTATGGCATGTGTGATAATGCATTGTTTCAGTCAAAAAGATTCAGACACTATAAGGACCGAAGCAAAGACAACGGTGATGAGCAGTGTTAACAAAGGGTGCCTGAACCCTCCAAGTGCTACAAGAGTTTCAGAGGCATTTCCATGTCGTGGCTCAGGGATAGTACATATTCAAGGCTCTTTGAGGTTTTAAACAAGTGCGGGATTGGTAAACTGGTCAACTTGCATGCATAGACTTATTTATGGCTATTTCCCCACATTTGCTATGTTTGGGTCATAATTTAGTTACATTTAATTGGATATTGACCCCCAATGTAGAGGATATTCATTGACATCATTTTCATTCTTAACAGATACCTCGCATTCTGGATAGAGTTTCCAGGTCAATTTCCGCGGGTGAAAATCTCAGCGGATTTTGAGCATGCTGTTTTCCATGTTAAATAGGCTACGTATACGTTTGGCTTGTTTGTTTGATCAAAATCACAACTTTAATGTGAATGACAAAACCTCGAATCCAAGGCCATCAGAGCTGCTCTGTAGAGAGAGAAGGAGAAAGTGGCCATCATCATAAGTGGCTCTCTAAACATGGCGAGTGGCAACCCTAGTTAATTATAAGAAATGCCATAAGTCAATGTTGACACTCCTGTGACATAATCTGCATAAACAGTGCCTTCTGAGTGGGTGGCATCTGGAGTGGCTAATTAGATTCCATAGGTGGTCAACTCCTAGACACAATAGTGATCGGTGTATAGATACAAGTCTATACTCTCCAGGATGTTGATATGAGTTTTACAAGAGCAGTGAGTTGCGTACACTAGATCTGTCTCCATGTTGTAATGTGTAATTTTAATGCAATTACAGTTGATATGAAGATACAGCTTTTTGTTTTTATATTCTAATACCTTTAGTGGACACACTGATCACACAAAAGAGGCGCCCTTAATCCACTTGTTACACACGCACTGAATGGCTCGTGATCACGTGACTCGATCAGCGCGTATATATATCGACGCAAATTAACTTGACTTTTTTTCCACTTCTCGAGGCAGCGCTCCGACCTGTGTGAGCCGTCGCCAAAGTCGCATCTCATAACAAACGACGGAGGAGGATAATGGCCTGCTGTTGCCATAGAAACCACGAAGCAGTCTCTTCTCCTCAGTCGCTTCTCCCTCGCGCCGGTTTTTTTTCGACAGAGAAGCTGAACTCAGTGCCCCTACCGTTGCCTCCTCCTCACCCCAGCCCTTTCCTCTTCCTTCTGCATTAGGAGTTTTCTTTTTTCCTCTCTTCTGTCTTTCTCTCTCTCTTTTTCTGTGTGTGCTGGGTACATCAGCCCCCTCGCCACTCCTCCTCAAAGCCTAATCTGCACTCACTGAGCCTCCAAGTACTACACATGCACAAAGCAGGGTCATGTCGAGTTTATGCTTTGGGTTTTCGTTCAGAATTACGACGTTACAAGCACAACTACATTCAGGCGAGGCTATTTAGAGTACTACAGTAGAAGAAGAATAACTTTATTGTATGGCAGTAATGACAGTAAGGGATTCAATTGTTTAGGGAGTTGTATATTGCAAAGTCTGCTTCTCCTTCGCATGTTCCCATTGGGTTTCTCTCTCTATTTTACCTTTACATGCCTATGTAAGCTCTCAGTCCCAGTTGTCCAGTCATGGTCAACATAGTGCAAAGGTAATCAACAGGGTAAAAATATATAGATAACCTCATTTAGACCACTACCTTTGTTGATATATATTTTATGTATGTATATGACTATTTTTATTGATTGAATTTTTAATGGAGTTTTACATTGAGCTACCGTGATAATACTTGTGCACCTATAAATGTGTCTAAAGGTCTTAAAACAGGCGTGGCTCAAAGTCAGTTATTGGTGGCCCTCAGACCTCTTGTTACCAGAGATAGTTCTTTTTAATGCAAGTTTCATTATTCCACACAATTGAAACCTCAAAAACTAACATTAATTGTGAGACAGAGCTGGCATTATCTTTCCTAAATAAAGGTGTGGGGCACGGTTTGAACCGCTCTTGAATTCACCCAGGTGAATGTTTCATTACACTGACCACCTATCTTTGGCCCTCCACACTGCATACACTTCGATATGCGGCCCTTGATGAAAAAAAGTTTGGACACCCCTGATCTAAAATGACCTGCCTAGATCTGTAGTTGCACGGAGAATCTAAGTATGTATGGAATGTAAGTAACTTTAGTAGTTACATTATTAATAATTCTACAGATTTAGACTTAAAAGTTTCTCATTTGTGGGACAATTTCCTTGAGTTCTGCAGTATTTTTTTTCATGAATGTCTTACAGGAAAGAGTGTAAGCAGCAGCAGCATGTTAAGTCAGTGGTGCTTGTGTACCCAGGCCTCTCCCATATAGACCACGCACTCCTTTGATCGTCCTGAGATCCTTCATATGTTCAGCCCGCAGTCGATGACCTCTGCCTCTTCCTCCTACATATTCGCATGAGCGGGTCGGGCCGCTGTGATGGTCAGCCAGCACTTGTGTTTAGGTCCATTCGGTGCTCACATAAACACCGACCGTATGCGCTTAAGACTTACAGGCCTATGCTCACTCCTTTGTCCTCTTCCTCCTCCATCACAATGACAAGGGCCGCATCACTTTAAGTTTCAGGCCCAACTTTCCAGCAACACATAACGCATCATCAAAGCCCGGATTAAACTCTTTTTTTTTTTTTTTTCGTCCTTCTTTCTCTCTCTTCTTCTTTTTGTGGAGTAACGGCTTTGGCTGCTGGAAGATTTAAGCTTATTAACTTAAAGAGCAGGGGAAGGGAGTCTCACTGATGTATGGCAGACTTCAAAGATGCGCTAATCTGTCGGTACACACGGCCTGTACTGCCTATTTATACTGGGAAGCCATGTTTCTTCCAAACGACTTCCTGTAGCCACTCTGTTTGTCCCTGTGTCTAGACAGCGATGTTGGCTTCATTTCCTCTTTCCAACACCAATGCTGCTCAACAAATTACAATGTGTTAAAACGTATGATGAATGGCGCATTGATTATTCCAATGCCATGTCTTGATTTGTTTGATAGTTTTAAACACACAATAATACACAATTAACACACGCAAGACCCCATGTTGACAAGATGACGTTATTATATGCTTTTTGTAAAGTTGATACTATGCTATGATTGGGATTAATCTTGCCGCCCATACACCGGTGTCTTGTCTTCAGAATGAATAAATAAAAAGTATGTTCTGTCCTATCATATTCGTTATCCTTTCCCCTTTTATGCATTTCCCTGGCACGGCAGAAGCCGCAGATGTTGGCAAGATTGATATGCTTCATTATGGATTAGAAAAGCCTTTATATCAATCCCTGCTCATACACAGTGCTGATTCATCTCCTCTCAGCAGGAGATCTTTAATAATCACTTTTCATGATAGATTATGGTCTTACTCCAGATTAGCATTAAAGATTGGAGAGTGCTGTTGCTTTGTGGTGGTAGTTCAGGGCGAGTGAAGCAGAGTTGAATGTTGAAATTCAGCAATAAAACTCAGATTTAATGGTGTGAAGGCACAAGAAACCAGTCAACGCAGAAACCAGCTACAGGTGTGACAACATTTTTCTATTTCTTAATGTTGTTCCTAACATACCCAACTTCTAGGACATGTAAAGTAACTTCTGTCTTAAAGCAGTACTGAGTAACTCGTGCACCCTGGAGGCCATAAGCGCCACTGCAGGTGTCGTCGCATGTGGCGTATTTTACTTATTAATTGTCCGTGAGAGTAAATACTATGCTGATAGAAAAGACAAAGGGAGAGAGGGCTATTGTACATCAATTACACAATGGAAATAATTTATTTCACTCAAACTTGGCTGTAAATACTGTTTAAGTGGCGCTAGCCCGCAGATAGCTTTGCCTGTTAGCCTGTTAGCTTCTTCTTCGTGATTCCATTAGTGTGTATTGGTGGCTCCGACCCGGTGGCAGCAAAGTTGCAATTGTGGTTTTCTGGCCAGAGACACCAGGGGAGATGAAAGACGCCCCAATCATCCCATTAACACTTGTATTACCCCCAGAGGGACTACGAAAAGGATTTATTAAGGTAAAGAAGTTACTTAGTACTGCTTAAGTCTGATCTCAAGGCTAGTCATCAACATGTGAAGCTGAAGGCATCATTAGAGTGCTCTTTTATTCAATCTATATACGTTATATTATTCTAGTATCTTTCAATCAAACTGGAGAAGATAAGACTAAACTTGCTCTTGTTTCCAGGAGAATGACCCTATAGGAAGAGCAGAAACAATTGCTACAGTATTCACGCTTGCATGTCTAAATTGGCTAATGAGACGCACTAAACAGGTAAACAGATGTCTGTAACATCAACTGCACTAACTAAACATGCTGTGTTAGGTAATGGGTGAGACAGTATGCATGAACAGTTCATTACAGCTGTAGAACCAACATTGTGTGTATGAAAATATCGGCGAGCTTCAACATAATTCATAACAGACTTGTGGAGGTACAGGAGTAACAAAAAAGTACAAATAAGAAAGAAAAGCGAATAGTTCCAAATTGATGAGATTGAATATGCTTTGCCTCTCACTGATGAAGCTTCGGTAATTTCATGTTCTCATTTAGATATACATCATTCATTAATGATTTGTCACAAAATCTGTGGTTTGTTAATTGGTGGAATCTTCTCTTAAAGCAGCTGCAATGGGAGGCTAACAGGTAGATGTGCGATGTCTCTCTCAAGTGTGCAGCAAGTACTGTGGCATATGGTGCTATGAAAGTGCAAAGATGGATTTAGCTCCTTTTTTGAGACCTTTCCTCTCAGTCAAGGTGAGAAAAAAAGATGTCACTCTTAATTATGGAGCAGACCTCACAAAAAAAGCAGTGGTACAAATAATGGCTTGGATTTGTAATGGCGAACTTCTCAAAGCGTTTTAGTTGACCACAATGAATTCACTTGGAATACTAGGTGGTATTGAACTACAGTATGTATGTACTGTAAGAAAAGTGTCTGGCTATCTGCGCAAACTGCCCCTCCAACCACCACCACCAATCACTCACACATGACATTCATTCATAGACGAGGTGGGTGAGGTGTCCTGCACAAGGTCACGGTCAAGTTTATTCTATAGCACATATACAACAACAACCACAGCTGCCCAAAGTGCTTTACATAAAAATGACATCACAACAACAAAATCACAGGATACAACAACAAGGTCAGTTTGTATTGTTCGAACGTCTGACATGGTCCATTTTTTCAAATGTATTTATTTGCAGGTCAATTGAGCCCTTAAAGGAACAGGCCACCGTTTTTGCATACTGAGATGTTCTTACTTTAGCTTAGACGAGTTGATGTGTCTGGTATTTATGTGTGCGCTCTGTCACGCAAAAAAGAGCACAGATGTTGTTAGCATAAGCCTCTCCTCCTCTCCTCTATGTGGCCAAACGGGGGTGAAGTTAGAAGCGACCAAGCTCTTCCACGTTTTCCCTATTTAAATACAGTTACGTGAGCGGTTACGAGATCCAAGTATAGTTACACAAAATTAAACATGTTGATTTTCTTAATGGATAAAAAGGGGAACTATATTGTGAGGCGTACTAATACCTTAGGAGCATTTCGAATTTACTGCGCGGACATCGAAGTGCTTCTAAGGTGTTATTATGCCTCACAATATGTAATCCCCTTTTTATCCACTTAGAAAATCGATATGTTTAATTTGGCTTGGTCGCTTCTAACTTCACCCCGTTTGGCCCTAGAGGAGAGGAGGAGAGGCTAAATGCTAACAACATCTTCAGTCTTTTTGTGTGACTGAGCGCACACATAAAGACCAGACATGTACGCATCCACTCATCTAACCTAAGGTAAGAACATATCTCAGTATGCAAAAACGGTTGCCTATTCCTTCCGATCTGTATTTTTGCAATTTCAGGCGCATACATGATCAAAAAAAGCAATCAAAACTGCTAATTTATTTCGGAAACAGCCAAGGTCTATGCACTTACACTCAAAACAAGAAAGTGATTCATAAGTATTATTTTAGGAATTCAAAAGAACACAAATTTAGTAAAACACAATGAAAAGCCAAATTGACACCGACACAGGGAAGCTGCTGCCAGGGCCAAATGGAATAATTACTTATTGCAGTGTTTTTCAACCACTGTGCCGGGGCACACTAGTGTGCCTTAGGAAATTATCCAATTTCACCTAGTGGGTCTAAAAAATATTTTTTAAACAAATCAATAATTATCTGCAAATAATGTGCCATTGTCAAGTGTCTGTGCTGATCGGCAGAGTAACCATATTAAACTCTTCCATATCAGAAAGTGGCTGCAGGTAGCTAATTTCTTTGAGACAAGAGAAATAGCAATGCATGCACTTTATATTGTGAATATAGGCTACAGAGTTAAATTTTGTAACATTTTCTGCTGGTGGTGTGCCTGGTGACTTTTTCAATGAAAAAATGTGCCTTGGCTCAAAAAAGGTTAAAAAACACTGACTAATTGAATGATGCCACTGAAATACAAACCTTTGACAGAAAGGTTTGTCTGATGAAGTTGAGCTCATAAGACACCATTGTGGCTGGAGTACCATATTAACTGAAATAAGCTTTAACCTAGTCCTGGTCCAAGTTAATAAAGAACTTTTAGTCCACTTGTTTTGTACATAGTGTGCCTCGGATCTCTTGCTTTCCTGCTGTCCACAGTCACGGTATGAGTTCAGCTTTAGCAAGCTTTAAACTAGTTGCACAAGATGCAGTAGCAGTTGCTCAGTCTCCTTTTTTGCTGACAGCACTAAACTCTCTCTCCGATCCCTCTCTCGTAAAAGCCCCCAGATGTTAAAGGTGTGTGTGTGTGTATTTGGTGCTGAGAGCTGCCCTGGGACAGCCCTGTGTGGCACTGGCCTCTTTTGATCTGGCCCACTCCCTTGTCCCGGTTCAAAGCAGTCTCTCAAGAACAAAGTGGAGCATGCAGAGGGCCAGAGGAGGAGACCAACCATGTGTGAAGACGTGCAACGTTCTCCCACTGTCTTTCATCATGCCGCGCTTTAAGAACACCATTATGTCTGTCCCCTTCTACCCCGTATAGGCCGCCGGTTCCCACAGGCTGAACAATACGTTAGTCAAGCGCGGCAGCATTGTCCGAGGGCGGTGTGATGGAAGTGAAAGTACTATATGGGGCTGCTTATGGCCGCAGGGGACTCGGCAGAGCTACAGCGTCATAAAGAGTACGGATGTGGGCATTTAGTAGAAGGGTGCAAGTAAGTTACCTCGTACTGCAAACTGGATTATTGTGAGAAGGTTATTCGTACAATACATATAAGAAGAAGTTATACTATCTCAAGCCTTTTAGAGATAAACACTAAAGGACAATTTCATAAACAAAATGTGCCGTTATAATAGTTATGCTCAGTTGATTTTGATACTGGCCAGCTGCTCTGAGAATCTTTCAGTGAGTGTCTGCGTACACATATTCCTGCTTGCTGGGTTTTTGATTACTTCATCAAAATTGTACATAGAACTTTGCGAGTGTGGGTATATCCTGATCCTCTGTGTCCCTTGTCCCTGTTGTCCTTGTGCGATGTATAGGTTCCTCGCTATTCCCCAGTTCCCCAGACCAGAGCCGGGGCCGACCGTAACCCGCCACACACAGATACACAGGGGCCTACAGCGCGGAGGAAATTACAGATGCTATCAGCTAACTTCAAGAACACCTCCCTCTCCCTCACCACCACCACCCCCATCCCACCCTCCCACCTCTCCCTTTTCCTGTGATTCTTTCTCTTTGCTCTTTCTTCTTCTACGCACTGCTGCACAAACGCCAGTCAGCAAGGTATGCGACGCTCCATTGAGGCCGGCCAGCGGGATGTCTCTCACTTCAAATTGGTCCCGCTGTTAGGGGATTTCATCGCGCCCCCTCCTCCTTCCACACACACACACCATCCACAACCAGTCAACTTTCTCTCCTGCTTGGGCGTCCCTCGTGCATCGCAGCCGGCCAGTTACTGAATGGATGACCGTGACTTTGTGGATAGCATCAAATCACAATAAAATGATTGAGAAACTAGCTTAATTTGAGATACGAACAGATACCGTTTTATTCAAGCCTTACAGGTCGTCTCCGGGTGTTCCCTGCCCAACTGTAACTATGGCACTACAGCCACACTTTTAAATTGGCAAGAAAGTCGTTTCACATGGTTTCCACACACACCAAAAAAACTACAATCTGATCATTTACAGCTTCGGTTCCCCAACCCTTTTTTTCTTGCGTACCTCTTGAGTCGTTGAATTATACTTCGAGTACCCCTACCTCGAGGATCTTGCCAATATCATTACAAAGTGACCAACTAAACTAAGATTATTCAGCGTTTAATAGTGTGCTGTGTTCAAAATAAAGCAAAGGCACTCTCAAAAATCAAACCTTTTACTGAAAAACAAAATTAAAACTAACTTTCCTTTGAAATTAATGCTGGCTTCACTTTCTTTTTTAATTTAATATTTTTCCAAGCTAAGTGCTCAAGTACCCTCTGGGGTCTCCTGCACCTCTGATTGGGAAAAACTGATTTAAAGTATACAGTATAACGACAAGGACCTTGCTTTTTTGTTTTTGTTTCAATCCGTGTCCTGCAAAAAAAAAAAAAAAAAAAAGTGTAAATCTCAGTCAGACGGTAGACTTTTATGTGACGAGTATTATGGAGAAATCAAATCCCACTGAAATTTGTCCTGGCAAACATATTTCCTGGGTTTTTCTGTAAACAAACAACAACAAAAGTTATCTGAGGAGACTATTGTGAGTGATGTTACTGTATGGATTTCATTCCTCACTACTCCGTATGCAAGATACTGTATCGATGGATAACACAGAGATGTTTTCATCAACCAAGTTTTCCATTTTTCACAAGTCATTCGTAGTGTCTCTGTACAAAAGCATCTATACAGCATATACTCAGAAGAACTGCTATATTTCTCCGCAGGTGATAGGTGTAATTTAATACACCACTGTACACCAGATATTTATCCACCCAAAACTCTTCATGTTTGAACTCGCCAATTCCCGAAAGAGCACATTTCTTCCGAATTTCCGGTGTATAGTCATCCTCGCGAAATTTATATCGACCTCTCTGGGTGGTTATGCGTTGGTGCCTTTTGGCCCAAAAAGCATAGGATTTCCTGGCAATGGCCTGGGTTTGTTGCTAACTATATCCAGGTGTCAGTATGCCCAGTGTTTAACTCTGTTGCAAATATTTAACGCAAAGTTGACAGAGGAGGCAAATGTGTGATGCGTTGTGTCGAACTGTCTTGTCCGCTGGATGAATAAGCTGAAAAGAGAACGTAAAACTTCAATTGTGTTGAGTGTTTACTGTATATGGGCTTAGGATTCTGTAAGCCAAAGCTACACATTTGATAAGTAAGTAAATAAGTAAGTACAAAAGACTAGTGTGTATGGTTAACATTGATATGATCAAATCTCAAAACATTAAAGTGATGCAAAAAGTCTGATATCTGAAATGATTTGCGATGGAAAGTAGATTTATACTGTCAATATTTCTATAGATTTACACACTGTGGGAAGAGTAACCAACGTTTTTACTCTGGTGTACTGAGACTTCATATACAGTATACTGTAAAAGTAAAGGCGGCTTAGCATTGTGTGAAAAAAACTACCCTCAGAGACAAATGAATTCCAAACGTTTCTCTAATATATGCAACTGAGCAAATGTAATGGCAGCAAAATTTGGTCCGTGCACTCAGCATTACGCCTGCTTGTAAGAAAGGATGATGCACCCTCTGACATGTGTCAATCGAGAGATAATCTGTGGAATCCAATGGTCATAATGCTTCACGTAAAAGCGGCAAATGTCTTTATTTTGTGGTGCTGCTGCCTTTGCGGGACATTGGTGGTGCCAGTCAGAAACTGTAGTGTGTTGCAATTCTGATTATAACTAACAAGCCTTTGCTGTCAGAAGTTCACTTTGCTTCATTGCTCCCTCCCCCCTCCAGGTACACTTCGTTCTAAGTTTCACACAAATAACGTTTCAAACCCTCATCTGCTTTCCCTCTCTTTCGCTCGTTCTCTTTCCTTTTTGTCTGCGAAGTGGGGGGTGGCTCTCCTGTGGCCTGCAGCTGCTTTCTGGGCTTCCTCCGCTGTTCTCAAGGGCCAAATAAAACCCTATTATAAGTTTGAGGGAGGGCAGCATTCATGTCATGCGGACGCGCAGATGAAATGCAGCTACAGTGTGAATGAACAGAAATCCTATCCCGCCCTCTCAACCAGGTGGCTCTCCTGAAAACTCCGCTCAGACAGATGGCCCGACCCCAACAATATCTCAATGAGCAAAGCAAGGTTCTTAGATTGAGAGGGGGGTGAGAAGTGCTAGAGAGAGACGTACAGTATTCAGGGAATACTCTTTGGCGGTAACTGGACAAAGGAAGAAGTGCATCAAATCTGTGCTGAGGTAAACCTACGAAATGACATGGTCTGCACAATTTATTGCCAAATTAGCGTGGCAATAAACAATATAATATTAGGCGATGCTGCTGATGCAATTTCCATAGAGAAAGCATTTCCCACATAAGCACTGAAGTCTCAATCTTACTGGGACTCACACATCTTTTGCTGACACAGCCTAAAAGAAAAACCATAAAATGGTGCAAAAAGTTCGTATTAGTCGTGAAGTTAAGGCAAGTATGACTGAAGGTTTTATAGCTAATGTTTAGGTTTAACCAACTATTCATCTCTTTCTTTCTTTTTGCGTTTAATCAACAAAAAAAAAAAAAAAAAAAAAAAAAAAAACAAACAAACAGATTATTAAATGAAATCTTGAATATTCTGCTGCAAGACACAGATTCCGGTCACAGCATGCTTAGTTGTTTTTCTATTAAAACAGCTAAGCATGCAGCTGTTTTAAGCTGCAGGCGATTGCAAATTCATTCACGGTGGGTGAGCTTTTATTTTTAGTTTAGTTAGTTTATTTTGAGCAATTTTACATTCATTTTGTCTTTCAAAATTCATACAATTGTGGATGCTCAAAATGGAATAGGCTGAAGCAATAAGCCTTATAAGTGCCTACCCCGTGTTCAACTCAATATTTACATAGCATAATTAATTGTAAGGTCTAAATTACATCGACTTTAGATACAAACACGTCCTTCCTGAGCTGAACAGATACAGATTTATAACAATACAGTCATCAGCTTTAAGCTTTCAGACATAGCAAAATTTGCCAAGAAGAGCATTTAAATGCATAACACAGCAGCTTGGTACATTTGTTACAGATGTTTGCAGAATTAACCAAAGGAAAAAGAACAATAAAGGACGAAGTATATCTAAAAAGGAATTACTACGTTGTTAATCTGACTTGTAATCCCAGGTTTACACTGTAGTTCTTTCTGGCATATGTTCCAATATCGGTCTAATGTTGTTTCTAATTATTACATTAAAAATACGGACATTTTTATCACGCGTTTGACTTGTGTAGGGACAGGCATATTATATTCTGTGTATTATAATTCTCTTTTGGTCATTTTCCTGTTGTCATTCCCATCTCCACTACATTTTTTGTCAAAATTTTATGTCAAATATTATGTAGAATAAATTCAATATGTTTAGCCATCAAGCTAGTTTTTGACTCTGGACGATGCTATAGGACCACAAGATCAGTCAGTAACATACACCTAAAGATTCAATCCACCCATAAGCAGTCAAGAGCCCATGAAAGTCAGTCCCAAGCCTGGATAAATGAAGAGGATTGCTGTATAATGAATGCTATACCTATATGGCACTGCAGCATGAGGGTAAAAGAGTAAAATAATCAACACTCAACAGAACAAACATACTCGACGATACACAAAATTACATATTTACAATCTTTGCACAAAATATATGAAGGGGTTGCAGCAGTCACCATAAACCAGTTAGCTAAAAAAAAAAAAAAAAACATCTCAAGAGATGCCGTCTACCACGCGGCACAGCCAGCTTTCATATCCAGCTGTGGGACACTCTTCAGATGTCCTGCTGGGACCCTTTTCAAACCATTCAGACCAGATGACGCAGCCAAAACACATTCTGTTTAAAAAAAAAAAGATACCCATCAATAACGACGAGAAAAGCTTGTGATAAAAAATCGTCGTAAAAACCTTTTGTCAGATGACTAATGTTTGCAGAGATTTATGTGGAGAGTGTTTGCTTTACTCCTAGGTGTCAGGCTGGGCTAATGCTTGGATGAACAGGCTTCTGATAGCATCACCCAGCCACGAGCGGGGTAATTCCAGCGCTGCCACTCCATAAAAGGCCTCATGTTACACACTATTTATATCCAATTGCGTGGAACTACATAAACACCCTTTGCCGTAAGGTGTTTTGTGGCCATTTTTCCTCTTCCCCTTCCTTTTTTCCTCTAATCTTTGGAGTACTAAATTTGCCTCCTCAAGCCACCCACATCCAGATAAGTCCAATCGCGGCGCACTTATCAGTCACTGCAGACACTGAACCAAAAGGGCTTTATTTAAACAACCACTCGCCCATATAGGTACCACGTCTGTTTTCACTGGCTTTGTAAATATTATGAATGTATGACATACCGTCTCTGTCTGATAACTGTAATACATGAGATATTATGTAGAGGATTTCTTTAAAAAAAATATGCTGCACACATAACAAAATAGAGTCCTTGAATTATTTAGCAATCAATAATCTGATAACACCTCAAATCGAGGCAAATATCAATACAAATGAAAGATGCATTTTTTTATAGGCATAACACCACAAATTGTTATATTTTTAGGGGCCCGTGTTACTATGGCAGACTCATACCAGCATGTGTTTTGTCGATGAGCTGTGTAGCAGTAAATATGCCCATTTGCCTAGCAACAGGCGCCCTCACTACCTGTAGCTCCTCAGTTTTTGCGTGTCGATTTTTGTACCCAGTGGGAAATTAACTCATAACCCTGTGTGTTTTATATTTGTGTCAACAATTAATTATGCACTCCCCAGTGATACTATCATCAGGGGTTGATGGCAAATTGCCTCTTGCCGCCTCCACCAAAGAATTCATAAGGAACCTGTGGAGCTGATGTACACTTCTGATTGCACCTGTTATACATATTTCAGTACCAGCCGGGGAGAGATGTATGTCTGCAAGAAGACAGACTGACTGAATGAACTAATGTCACGTTTTTGCTCAAATGTGCAAGCCGTAAATTAGCATGTAACATTTTGTACTTTTACTGTTGCAGGCAATGTCGGGAAAAAAAGACGCTTCATGTAAATGTGATGTTTGATTGATCGGATTGGCAGATGGCGCGGATCGGCCGCCTCACCTCAGTCCTTACATTGTGTACCCCACCAAGTTAGGAGTGAAATAAACACTACAGTAGCGCTTTGAGAAGCTGGTCGAGCTTGTAAAACAATATGCAAATGTAAGCCATATGTATTATTATTAGCACAAGAAAGCATAATACATTCATCCCCGTAATAGGAAAATAATTTGCTGCGGAAAAGAGCACATGTAGCATAAGGATTTTGTGTGGGTGCAGTACTTGGAATTGATTCATTTAAATGTTTACATCTATAGTAAGAAGACAGAGACAGATCTTTTGCAGTGACCTAAAGGTGTCGGCTGTGGATTTAAAGTTTATAAATCATACCGTATGTCAGGTTTGCAGTCAGGGAGTCGCAATTGTAGACAAACCAACAAAACTGAATAAATGTGTCTATGCGCCAAGTTTGTGTTCACGTAAAGTTGCATGAAACAGAGAAATGTTAAATGTATGCTTTACTTTGTTGTATATGGGTTTATGTACACCCAAACCAAAACTCTTCTAACTAATAACAATAAAAAGGTTAGTTAAAAAATAAACTAATGTGTTTATTGATTAAACGCACAATGACAGCCCTGACAGGTGACCACAGCAACTGGCCGAACAAACTTCAGCAGTGATTATGTTATCTCTCTGGACAGCTCTCTCGGGGCATGTTTCTGACGCTCTAAACACGCTCCCCTCTCCCTCTGTCTGTCCGTCCGTCCGTCAGTCGTGTCTCCCTGGATGTGTCCACACTGTGAGTGCAGTTGTGGGTGACAGTGCGGTTGCTCTGAGTGCATTGAGCTGATGGCGTCTGAAGCCCATTAGCATTGCATTGGGAGAATACATTCCGGGACTGTCCAGCCAATACAAACAGTCGGCGTCCCGTAATGAGGTGTGACCAGGCCGTTTCCATGGAGACGCCCACCAAGCCCACACTGTACTTCCTGTCTGCGCTATCTATCCGCGTGAGCGAGAGGATAGGGTCCGATGGCTACACACAGTCCAAAGTGGCTGAGATCGGTTCTTACATGTTGCGTACAGTTTTCAAAAGAATAGTAATTGAGCCTGGGTTGTTTTGCAGACATTTCACCTCTCATCCAAGAAGTTTAAGATTGCAAACTTGCACAAAACATTATTAATATTAATTGATTAAAAGATCCCTAGTGTAGCCTCTTTAGTGTGTTCGTTTTGTCCCTGAAAAAATAAAATAGGACTTAAGCTGGGATAACGTTCAACATTAGGATGAACTGTATAAGAACTGTATATTAATTTGCAGTTTGACACAGGGGAAAAAACTTAACCACTTCCTTCCTTAATTCTCCCTGAAGAGGACAGGTTAAAGGTGCATTATGCAACTTTTTATGCAAAAAGAAATGTGTGTGTATTTGACCTTGTATTGACCCAGCGGCTGTATGAGTGGTTAGAATGACTTTTGATCACGCTGGTCTCTTGGACGCTCCAGGATCAAGTATTTTGTAGGCTTTCTGATGAGCGGGTCCGTCAGCAGTGAAAACCTTCCAAACAATCGATCCTGGAGCGTCCTAGAGACCACTGCAATGAAAAGCAAAAGCGCCATGCTGACCACTCATACAGCCGCTCAAATAAGCACAGATATCAACTTTTTTTTTTTTCACATAAAAAGTTACATAATGCACCTTTAAGTCTCCTTCTGTTCATTGTTCTCTCTCCTGACGATCTCAGGTAGAGTGGACTTCCCCTGACCACCAAACACAGGGGGTGGAGTCACAGCTCAGGTGCGGAAGGGGTTGGGGGGGTCGGCGTGGGTTTGGGGACAGGTACGGTTCCGCCTCTGTTCGGCCTTGCTCCTGTGTTTATGCCCAAGGAGAGGTCTCTTTCCCAGGTCTCTCTTGGCCTCGCTGCAGAGGTCTCTTGGCTGAAGTCCACACGGCACAAAGGCCCGGGCATTCCAGCTGTCTGCCTCTAATCCACTGTGTCAGCTCGCGTTAATGTTGTGCCGTGAAATCTGAGGGCGCAAAGCGGTATGGAAGATCTACAAGAAAAAAAATCAACCCAAGCTAAGAATGCCTGTGGAAAAGGCCACCACACAGGGAGCCAGTCTGCTGCTGCTGCTGCTGCTGCTGGTGAAGTTAATGGTCAAGGAGATGTGCTGTGTATGTTGCATGGACTGAGGGTGAAAACAGTAGCTCAGAGGAATGCATGTTTTACACTAGTCTGAAGACATTTCAAAATGTTTTTTTTTTACATATTCATATGACGGCCATTTATTTTTCTCAAGATATTTAAACTGAATAAACAGCAATCAGGCTACTGTGGTTGCAATTTACATCTCGCAACAGACAAGTGCTTTGTACAGTTGATTTTCTTCATTTCCAATCAGACAACCTTTTACAAAGACAACAAAGCCTTTAGGATAAGAGGCAAGCAATCTCCAATAAAAATTAACCCTGTCCATATATTCCCTGCGTTATTTACCCAGCCTTTTATATTACTAAATGTGTGACGCTTTGTAATGTTGTAATAAAGCTGTAATCTTGAATTTAACTCTTTCCCTTGTTTTATTTTGAAGCATCTGACTGTGTAGCTAAAGTTAACCAGTTGAAATGAGCGTAATATTGCGCATATAAATTTCGAGGATGTAATCTAAATAAAAAGCGAGGAGAAAGGGGGAGTTAAAGTGAGACTAAATCAGCATTTCCGCTGGCGCTCCGGACCCCCGCGGTCTGGTCTGACACACAATAGAGGAATGACACGCTTCTGTGGACGCTTAATTATCTTCGACACACACAGTCCCCCCCCACGCTCGCCCCAGCCCCGCAAAGACACACAAGCAGTGCACGTGCAGCGAGCAGACCACCGAATGCCCACACACACATACAGCGTGCACACCCCAGCATATAGCCGCCACAGCGCGCACCCGGCTATTCACCAAAAGTTATTGGGGTTTTTTTGGAGTCCAAGTGGAACCATCCATTTTCCACATGCTGTAGCTCACACTTTTGTCTGACATAGCATCCAGCAGCCGGACAAAAGACACACTTTAGAGAAGCTATGCCGCGATCCCACCTACCACACAAGGCACCCCCCAGGACGCCATAACGGACTGACAAACTTTGCCAGTCAACTGGAGACAGTTACTGTGCTTTAATGTACAGTGATTCTATGTTCAACGTTTGATTGGGTTGACAGGGCGCCCTCTGGTGTACTGTAATAAAAAAGGTCTAATTGGATTGAAATGATTGAGGTGGTAAAATGTATTTATGTTTCTGCAATTGTGATTAGATTTGGCATTTATGTTTTGAAATCAATTCTGTTTACAGCACATTTTAAACAAGTTCACTATAAGACACTACATTTTAGAACTGCAACCTCAACAACATCTGTTATTATGCTAAATTGTCTTGTTATTACACCTTTAGATACCATGCTATTTACACTTGTTACTATGCTATTACTCTGCAGAAAAAGTAAAGTGCGACAATAAAATCTGATAGTTGTGTGTTTCTGTGAGAGTGTAAAGGCGCAGAGGGCTCGCGTCCCAAGTGAGCAGTGTGCAGGTGTCTCAGACAGCCTGCTCTGTCCCGGGGTAATTAGCTGCTTCATTTACAGCCCCACAGTGAGAGGCCATGTGCACTGCTGCTGCCTGATTCTGATGACTCTGCACTTCTGCGGAAACAGCATTTTCTCTTTCTTCTGCAAGAGCCAAAGGGCGAGGCTCTCATTATCACATCAGTGTCATCTTTCTCAGGTTCCCTCCAAAAGCACGGTCGCATCGTTCAATGACAGCATGTGGACACATGGTTAAGGCTGTATAACATGCTTGTATCCTGTTCGTATGTGTTTCACTATTGTAATGCACACCATTAACTGAACTTGTTTAGCAGGTTGAGGCTGGCCATGTAGCTAAGTGCTGTCACACAAATCCAAAATGAAACCCTGTCCTCATTTTGAGTCAAGCACACACATTTTTAAACTTAACTTCACCTCATCAGCAGCTGGTCCCAGTGTAATAATGACCTGGACACAGTCAGGGTATTGCCAGAGGATATTGGACCAAACCAAAAACAGCATCCTCTAAGTTGGACAAACTACATTCAGCTTAGATGGAGCTTTTTACTGTAAACTTTATTTTAGGAGTATTTACCAAGTGCTATCACCATTGATAATTTTAACAATTTTTGAACTTTCTCAAGTTTTTGGAACATTTCTAATTGTGATTTTTCTTCAGTATTGAGACTAGATTTGCAATTAGTTATAGTAATAAGTTAATTTCCCAGTGGAGATTTGAACAAGCATTACAGTAGAGAACACGGACACATTACCGAACTAAAACAAGAATCACATTCTTCTCAAAACCAATTCAGTTGTTTAAATGTCACTTTTCAAAAAAATATGATCTATTTATATATATATTTATGTCAAGGTTTCAGGTTCTGTGACACGCTAAAGTCATCTTCACACACGTAACATAATAATGCACCACCTCCAGATCTTGAGCTGGGTTTGTGCTCATGGGCCAAGAGTACAACTTGTTGATTAGCCTAACCCAGACAAAATCCACCCACACATTGGAGAATTCAATCTCCACTCAAGAAAAGCCGATGCAGCCTGGAAATCGAACCTTTGATCTGAATCACTCTTTCTCCCCACAATAATTGGTGATGGCAAGCTGGTATTCTCTAACTGCAAGAGCAACCGTTAATGTGTCATCGATACCTGAGAAATCCACTAGACAGCGTCTCTCCTCCACTTTCTCAAGACATCTAAAAATAAACCCCACATTTTAGCCCAGTTTTTTCCCCTTCCTTTCCACTCTGCCTGTTGCTGTGTGTCTGGTATTTTGAAGTGCGTCTTGACTCGGGTTGTGTTTCCCTCAAGTTCATTCCAATCTCAGTCTCCTTGTGTCCGCGGAGGTTGAGAGCACCGTCTAACACAGGGAGTCTTGCTCTTAGCCTCCCTCGGCTATCTCGCCCTCTCATCTCCACTCCAGACCGAACCGCTCAGTGCAAGCCAACCTGCCCGAGACCCGAGAGAAGGAGGTAACAGTGGTGAGGACAGAAAGGGGGAGAGAGAGAGGGAGAGAGAGGAGTAGCGAGACAAGACAAAGGCAGGAGTGGGGAGAAATAGTGAACACAGTGTCTGTTGTGCGCATGAGGCCGGACTTGGCACAAACAGCGGCCGGTCTGTAAGAGTATCCTGCGCTGCTCTCTGCTCCATGCCTCCCGCCTCAATACAGTCTTTGTCCTCCCTGTGTGCACGGTGACACCTGGCCCCGGCAACGCTCTGTCTCCTCTGCTTTAACTCGGGACGACGAGGACAGGATGGGACAATGTAGGACACTAGATAGGACAGGATAGGAGCATGATGGGAATACTAAATGCAGGTAACAATTGCTCATGCGCTGGATATTTGGCGTTCCACAAAAAGCACACTGTGTCCGAGAAAATACTCACTGTTTAGAAATATTATGATACCTATGAGTAAAGAAACCCCGCTTTAACGAGCACATTTTCTCCAGTTCAGCTTTACCCAAATCTAAAAGCATCTTGAATGGAGCTCACAGCCTATAGGCCCTGTATACAGTAGGCCACGCCTCAAGCTACTGTAAGACCAACAAAACTGATCATAAAGTTTTTTCGTTGTGTTGTCGCCGCGTTTTTGTCACATTTTTTTGGTCTTGTTTCCGTTGTTCTTTTGTCTTGTTTTTCTAGCGTTTTTTTGTCATCTTTTTGTCGTGTTTTCGTCACATTATTGTCACCTTTAAGGCGTGTTTTTGTCGCTTTCTTATTGTGTTATTATTGTTTCCGGCAGTCTTTTATTGCTCCTTTGTTGCTTTTTTGTCACTTTTCTGTCGCTCTTTGTGTCACTTTTCTGTTATATTTTCATCCTCGCTTTCTTCTCGTCTTTGTCGCTTTTTTGACGCTTAGTTCAAGAAGCTTTAGATTCGGGTGAAGCCAAACTGGAGAAAATGTGCTCGGTTCAGGTGGGGGTTAAGAGGTTACGGCACTGTGGCATTAAGGGACTGTCTTCTGATGTTGCGGTGGTTTATTTATGATAATGACCATGCACACTGAAATCGTACTGGAAAGGGAGATTAGAATGGCGAGTGGCACAGAAATAGAGAGATGGCGGCAGGCGGCGTTTTTCTTTCAGCAACCTGATCTGAGGCAGGGGGCAGAGCTGGGCGAGATAAAAGGAGAAAGGAGCGTTGTCCGAGCCCGGCTACAGGAAAAGAGCCATTACAACAGAGGCCGGTATCAGGTATTCAGGCCAGTATAATCCACCAATCACACCGTGGACCATCAGACAGCAGCCCTGACGTGTACCACCTCTACTACAGCTCGGTGGCCCAATGATGTACCCAAAAAACTGCATCAAGATAGAATGACTGAATGTAATGTCTTTAACCTCTCCCAACCTCAACCAACCACATTTTTTCCAGTTTTGCATTACACTAGGGCCGCAACTAACGATTATTTTGTCATCGATTAATCTATCGATTATTTTTACGATTAATCGATTAATCGCTTGGCTGTGTGTAGGAAAATTGTATTTTTTCCATTTTTTTTTATCACATAAAGCTAAAGTGGTGCCGCTTGAGGACGTGTTGATGGAGTAAACTTAAAGTAAATGTTTGTTGGAGGCTCTTAGTGCTAATTCTGCTTTCTGACTGGATGAAAACAGACAGATAATCATGAAATTAACAATGTACAGAACACTACATATCAATCAATCAATCATCAATCAATCAATCAATCAATCAATCAATCAATCAATCAAGTTTTATTTCTAAAGCGCCTTACAACAACCAACGTTGACCAAAGCGCTGCACACAATAAAAAATACAATTTAAAAAGGAGTACAATTTGTACACATACACTATAAAAACAAAGTTTTCATCAACAATACTACATTTTCATGTCATGTTTTCTCTATTTGAGTCTGTGTTTACTAGAAACGATTAATCGATTACTAAATAGTTATACTATTTCAATAATCGATTAGTTGTTGATTAATCGATTAGTTGTTTCAGCCCTACATTACACAAATCTAAAAACTTCTTTAAAAAAAAAGCATCAAAACAGTGACAAAAACAAGACACCAAAAAAATCAATGAAAAGCCACAAAAGAGCAAGAAAAACGAGAGAAAAACGCAAAAAAGGAGCAACAAGAAATGTGATGAAAACGCACCAATCAGCAATTTTTACTTCCAAAAATAAAAGCAATAAAAGAGCAACAAAAGTGTGATAACAATGTGAAGGAAACTGACAAACCGACAAAAAGTGACAGAAGAGTGAAGGTGAAAAAAGTCAAAAGCGATGGCAACACAGCAACAATGCGAGGAAAAGATCTGTTTTAGATCAGTTTTGTAGCTTTCAAATGAGGCGTTCAACTGGCCTATAGGCTGCAGGCTCCAGTCAAGAAGCTTTTAGATTTGGGCAAAGCCGGACTGGAGGCAGGAGGTAAGAGGTTTTAAGTTACAGGTGAGATACGGGTGAAGATTCTTCCGATGCAGTAAGGCTCGACCAGTATGGCACAATACAAATCAAAGAACTTATCAAAGAACTTTGACAGACCTTTTATACAAAGCTCAGCTCAAACAAAACCAAATGCTTTTCCTCCGGTATTATTTAACGCACAAAAATCCTCCATTGTCTCGTCCAAACTCCAAAGCTAGGTGCCGTTTCTGCCAAAGACATGGCTGTAACCCATGACGATCAAAGTAGAGATTGTGATTTTTCAATGAATTGCCCAGCCCTACGATGCAGCATGAAAAAAACTCATCTTGTGTTGGCAAAAGGAGGTGCTGTTTAAATAAAGCTAATAGCAATCGATAAGTGCCAGTTATTAGCAAGAATGACTTGAAGTGGAGGCAGTTTGAGCCTTGAAAAGATTAAATTGAGACCAGGAAAAATCTCTGGGGCTCAAAACACCACCTCATGACTATCATCACAAAATGATTATAGCAATATTAGTTGAAACGTTCACATATTGAAAAGCCACAATCACAAAATCACAAAGGTCTTCTATCTGAGACTATAAAACGGTAAAAAGCACAGAAAGTATTGCATTGCAGCGTTGTCTTAGCTTTGTTAAATCTATAGAACGGAGGAACTAGGATGCAGCACAGATCCGGGTACTCCAGATGGTGCTTATATGATGACACCAAACAACAAACTTCAGCTTTGTGCCAATCCTTTCAGCCTGCTCCTTGCGCTCCTACAAGGTGCCAATCTGAAGTCATATGCTCCGGCAGCTTCGGCAAATAAAGGTGGAGTGCACAGACTGCCTATTCAAGTGTCAGTGGGAAAAGCCAACAGAAGGTTTCCATGTGTATCCTTTCATCTAGATCCTATAAGCCTTGAAACTAATCACATCAACTCAAGCTTGATTCATCTGCGCTCAGTCTTCCGGTGAGATGTGAGGAGCTGTGAGAACAAAAGAGATGCGCTTCTAAACAAATGCTAAAAGTGCAATATGGGGGGAAAAGACATCTATGCGTCAATTAAACGCAACAAGTGATAATGAAGGGACTTTCTCTGGCTTTGTAGTTAAAATTGAGTTAATAAAATACAGCATTGATAATGGCCAGATACAAGGCTGACACAATAGACTACTATATGCCATTATGTGAAATAGGCACTTAGGATTTACATGCATGTTGTAGGAGAGCAGGGCGAAGTACCTAACAACCTGTACACAAAAGGTAAGAGCACTAACCATCCTCCACTCTTTTGTAGCCAGAATAAATGGCTCCCTTTGTTAAGCGACGTTTAAAACATCTTAGATGAGCGTATAAAAATGAACCTGTAAGTTCTGTCTATTCAATGATCTGCACCTTGATTTATGCTTTACCCTTTTATTCAATGACCCCTGCAAAGCTATTGCACATACTGTACGTAACGTAAACACAGATGGTAAGTAAAAGCATAGAATGTCAGATATGCACAAAACCAGACCATTTCAACTCCCAAGCACTCAGGCCAGCTAAGCATGCTATTTATTCTGCACACGATTAAGCGTTTGCTGCCAATACAATGGCTGGATAAGCTGCGGTCACTGTGCCCCGGTGTGTGCATGCGCTGAATGAACATGTGTGATTTGTGTGTTGTGCGTCGGCCTGTCTGACCGTGTTACGTTCCAGTAATGACATCGGAAGCTGGCAGGGCTGCTCGTCTCTCAGGCTGCATTCAGATAAACCCGGCAGAGTACCTATCCCCTAACTGCTGCTGGGGGAATGGCCAAAGCCTCCAATCTGCAAACAGAGGAGCGGAAACAACCAGAGTGAAGGGGGAGCAGTGGGGTAAGAAGTAACTGAGTGACTAAGGCTTGATAAACAGTTGCAGTTTTTGCAGGAATGTACACAAAACAGGACATAACGATTTAAGCACGCAGTCATGACAACACACATCCCTACAGCCTGTTGCAGTGGTGCATGCATTCAAATAAGTGGCTCAGCGGTTTGATCACTCACCTTGCCTGTGTATGATTGTAAAGTGTGAGTGAGTTTTTGGTGGTGGCTCGAGCGTGTAGATTAGCCATGATTCTGCCACTCCCCCTTGGCTACAGCGGTAATGTTGCAGTATGTGGTTTCCCTATTTAGAAAACCTAATCCTAATCTAACTGAGTATATTGTAAATTGGGGTAAATACTCTATTGGTCCATCCATCAAACAATAAATATGAATCAAATGGCAGTGTGACACAGGGCCCAGGCCTTCACAGGGCCCTAAGCGTAATTTGACTTGGGGCCCCTCAATAAACTTGTGCTGATCGGACACTTCTTCTCACTTGAGACGGCATTAATGACTAAGCACATACCCCACACATGAACAGTTCAACAATGAATGCAGGCAATATACATTTAGCAAGGCTTGGCTAAATAAACAGAATTGTATTATTTTGTTAACTATATTTAGCGTTATACTGCAGTTTTTGCAACATTATTTTATATATTTTCGGAATTAGTCTGCTTGGCTTGGCGGCCTAGTGTGACGGTGTAATGTCGAGATGCACTACTAGTTCTCCGGCGCATGCTCCCACTGCTAGTTTTGAATGTTAAATGCGTTTAAACTTTGCATTACATAATTAATTACAGGATTTAAGCCTAATGCTAACCCTAATCCTATCTTTAAGGTACTTTGATTATAAACAGTATTAAATGAAAAATGCGAGTTGGAAAATGCGCAATAGTTCTGCGCTTGCACAATAAAACCATTTTGTGCAACTCGACAAGCGGTCTGTTTCGATGGTACAACGGCACGGTTGATCTAACTTCAATTTACACAGTAAAAACTTCTAATCATAAACTGAAATGGTAAGTGAGGGTCAATGGGTCATTTCTAAAGTGATCCATTGAGCCTTTGAGTGGCTAGTGTGGAAATGCACTTTATAAACTATGACCATTTGGTTTTCTTGTTATTTCCATATGTTAGGACAAAACATTGGCCAGATCCACACCAAAAATTATTCATTTATTCCCTTGTCGGTATAATTTATTTTTAAAATACATTTTTCCAATATTTTGCCAATGTGACCAACCACAAAATAATGAACAAAGACCTAGCTTCCTTTTCAACTATAATTGACAATAAGCTCTGTGCTGGTTTTTGTGCCAATCCACAGGCGCCATGGCATTAGGGCAACCAGAGCTGGACCTTTAGAAATGTGGGGTTTGAGGGACACAAATTGAGGACAAATTGTGCTCCCAGTGGGGGGCATGAATTATGTTGACTGAGCGCGAGAGTAGAGGGAGGGAGAGAGAGAGAGAGAAAAAAGAGTGAGAGACAGAGAGAGAGAATGAAGAAGTGAATAGAGTGTGAGAAATGATGGCAAAGAAAAAAGCCCCACGGACATGGCGGCAGAGATAAGTTTGGCAGTGGTTCAGGCATTTGGATGGGCAGCGGGGGGACAACAATGTCAGTGAGACAGAGTAGGGAGTCGGGACAGAGGGTTCGGGCTGGCATTCGGCTGCTGGCTGCTATGACTGGGAGATGATGAGGATCTTGGCTTGGACCAGCTAAACAGTCTGTTATGTTTTCATTAACCGCAGGAGCCCATGGGGGGAGGGGCCGGGGCATGGAGAGGGTCTAAAATTAAATAGATGAGGGTTCATCACTGGGGAGAAGTTCCCCCATTACGCAGGCAGCGTACACACAACCAGAGTGCACTTGGATGGAGCTTTTGTCCTGAAGCAGCCGTGCCAGGTCAAACAAACCTGCAAAGCATCCACAGCATTCAGTGGGAACAATAGGAACTCTGAGCTAACTGGGAGGAAAATGCGGGGGAAAAAAGAAAAGAAAAGAAAAAATGCTTTCCAAGAATGTCTTAACTCATTCTGCATGTGTAGGGACTATTCATAAATTCTTGCTGATGTCTTACGAATCACATTCAAATAATAAATTTAAAAAGAATCGCATGGTGGCTGAGTCTGCATGTTCTCCTCCTACTAATGTTGACTGAGCGTTATAGGTTGTCGCCGTTACTGCTGCGATTGTGGTTTTGACAAGACAATTGGAATGTCCAATCCCTAATCCCATACACATTCAATGTTATTCATATTAATAAACACATATATATATCTAATAATAATAATAATAATAAATAATAATAAATAATAATAATGGAGGGACCTTTATTGATACTTGAATTTCCATTTAATAATCAAGTGTCTGATTGTTAATTATCAAAAATAAATAAAGAAATAAAGTGGCTGTTTTCCCTCATGTTCAATATGGCTATTCGAGACTTTTAGCTCTACTGACTGTCGGGGAAAAATCTAATAAATAATCAATGTTATTCTCTTTGTATCTAATGCTGTCTCAGTCTATGTCATTGGCATTACTCGAACAGCGATAAGGATCAAAGATGAAGCACCTAATGTAGTGAGAGTGCAAGATCAAACAGGTCGAGGCACTTAGTCCGTGTCAAAGAAAACGTTTTTACAGTAAGTACGAGTTTTTTTTTTTATCTTTACGGAAAACTCCACAATTAAGAGACACCAAAGGACAAAAGAAAATTGCAAAATAGAATACAGTACATAAAAGTGGGCTTGAACCATAATTTAAAAAATGTAGATACATTTTAACATACAGCTTAACCTCAGAACATCCACTGAAGTGTATGAATTCCTTGCATACTGTAGGCATAGGCAGGAATATTTATTGGGAGGAATATTTGGCCCTGCATTTGACCCCGTCCATCAACCCACGGGGCAAACTCTTACAGTAAAATGCCCAGTGACCCATCTTCACATTTTGAGCCGGGAACTTGGTCAGAATCACTGAGCCAAAGTACATGTTTTGGATGACCATCATAGCGTTTGTGCTTCACAGCAAGAGGGTTCCAGGTTTGATTCTCCCTGTGTCCCTGTGCTCACTCTCTCATACACTGTAAACCCAAACAAGTTCAGTAAACTCAAAATTTTTGTGAAACTATAACGACATACATTTTGAGCTAATGTTTTAAAATGTTTACGTTAAATCCAACCTGTAAGTTACAAGTTCAGTGGACTCATCCAGTGTAGTTTCTTTTTAAATTGAGCAGACTTATCAAGTATTACTTTTTTAACTTAAAAATGTAATCAATCAATCAAACTTTATTTATAAAGCGCTTTTCATACCGAAAGGTATCACAAAGTGCTTTACAGATTACAACATTTAAAACAATACGCCCCGCATCATTCATATATATATAATTAGGACTAAATAAATAGATTTCAGCTAAAGGCTAAGCTGAAAAGGTGGGTCTTGAGCCTGCTCTTAAATACATGAATGTTCTCTGCGGTCCTGAGCTCCTCGGGTTGTTCCAGAGGCGAGGGCCATAATATGGGAAAGACGCCTCGCCGTGAGTCTTTCTGTTGACTTTAGGAATAACTAGGAGACCTCTGCCGGAGGAGCAAAGGGGCTGTGAAGGTTCATAAGGTAAAAGCAGTTCTGAAAGATAAGAAGGACCAAGACTATTAAGACATTTAAAAACCATTAAAACAACTTTAAGGTCGATCCTGAAACACACGGGGAGCCAATGCAGCGACTCTAAAACCGGTGTAATGTGGTCCCGCCTCCTGGTCTTCGTCAGGACACGAGCTGCTGAATTTTGTAAAAGTTGTAAACCTGAGATACTCTTTTGGGAAGACCAGAAAGCAGGGCATTACAGTCGTCGATACGACTGGTGATAAAAGCATGCATTAGCGTCTCCATGTTGGCCCGAGAGAGAATGGGGCGGACTCTGGCTATGTTCTTTAGATGGTAAAAGCCTATCTTCATGATATTCTTAATGTGTGGAATAAAAGTCAGCTCAGAGTCAAAAATCACACTCAGGTTCTTCACCTGTGAGGAAGGATTAAAAGACAGTGACTGTAGTTTGGGTAAAAGTTTCTCTCTCTGGGCCTCAGGACCGATGACTAAAACTTCAGTTTTTAAAGTTCAACACACAATACATTAACTTTTTCAAGTCAATTTCAACCTAATTTTTTAAAGTTTACCCCAGAGGCAGCCGTGGCTATGAAGAAACATCATAATCCAGCACTGATAGTACAAAACATTTCCAACATTTGGCCAATAAGCACTATAATTTCATAAGAAGCCAATAACCATCTGGATCTGTAACCTTACGCCAAAGCCTCTGCCTCTTTTTGATGTGCCACTTTGTAATCATTTATTTAACAGAAAGGACCCACCGCATTCACTTGACTCATCCTTTGCTAATCCCTTCAGCTGCATCATGCCACTTCCTCCCCACCTTTTGTTTGTTTAATTGTGTCTGCCCCATCAGGCCCACGCAGCGCCACATCAGACTGATCAATCACCGGGGCAGCCTCACACAGCCGCCATTGTCATCCGCTTTCCCGGACGCAGGCAGCACACTGAAAACCTCTGTTCACATCCTTTTCTCCCGGCCCTGGCATAGCCCTGCCTTTGTCTGACCCCACTCGTATTGATGGAATCTGAAAGTAAGCAGATTTGCAACGGATATTAACAGTAGGCCCGCAGAACAATGGCGCGGAGAAGCATGGTACAAGGATGAGGACAAACGTAGCCTTTATGTCGGACAGCGGCCTTATGGGGGCAGGAGGAGCGAGGGCATAGAGGATGGGAAATGTATAGGGAGGGGTGGATGGTCCGAGCGAGATGCAAAACAGCAGCTACAAAGATGCAAGCCAATAATATGCATACACATTATACAGTATATAGGTGAGTGAGCACATTTAAGTTGATCTTTCTATAGTTCGTCCACCTCTGCACGCTCCTATAACAAAGTCTCTTCGGTCTTGTTAGTTTCATGAACTTAATGAAAATGTTTGGAGGAAAAGGAAAGACAGGAGGTTTTCAGCACATTGAGAAAGTGTATGGTACATGCATAGTTGAGACAAGCGCTTTCAGAAACTATGCTGTCTATATTAGTCTATATTTATTACAGAAACTTACCAAACTTTGCCTTTGTGTAATTTTGTAATATTTTAAATGGCTTAAAAAATCACCGAAAAGGCATTTATATAACTACATCAAAATTGTGTCAAGATTCTACTAAAAATAAAACTTAAACGTGTGTATAATCCCACACAATGAATCTTCATGTTGTCCACATTCGAGAACATGCAGCTAAATCAAAATCCCAATTTGAATGGTCTCAATTATCAAATTCCAAAGGTTGAAATTATGTAACAAAGTTCTCGACTAAGAAATGAGACACTGGATTCTTTTATTAGTTTAGGAGTTAATATTTCATTCAAATATTTATGCTCTTCTACTTGCATCAATCACAGCATAAATTACCTATCAAATCACAATAACAATACATGTCACAGAAAATGCAATAAGACTATTTTTCCCCTCCTGAATTTATACCACCCTAATCCAATTTAAGGGTTCCTTACAGTTAGTCAGTGACAGTACATCGCTATATATTATTTTGAGGAAAGTATGCTGGATTTCTCAAGCAGGAGCTGGAAACGAGAGTTCACACAGAAGTCAGACAGAAGCAAGAGCTCATATTGACAGTGTGCAGTCTCTGAAGGCTCAACTCGCTGACGGGCATTAAAGCGGGCTGCTCCACACATACACAAAACACAACTCGCAAACACACACAACCACCGGTACATCAAAAGTCTACTGCTCTTCCAACGCGCAGCTGGGGAGTTCTGTAGTACGTCTATATCTACTATGCTCCTCACAGCCAATGGGAGGGTACTCGTGCCCTCCTCCATTGGTCCGTCCCGCTGTCAGCGCTGTGGGGGTGCAGACAGACAGACAGATAGGACTAGCCTCAGGTAATCTAACTCCACTCTGGGTCAAAGCAGTGCCATAACCAGGAGTCTTCTTTGTACCATGTCCATTTGGATGCGTTTTATTTACAGGAAACAAAACAAAAAAGAATTAAAAAGGGCAGGCGTCTTATTTGATTATCCATATAAAGGGCTAATAATGTGGTTTACAGTAACATTCACCTCTGCAATACATGAACTAAGGGCCAGTGCATCTCTCCACATATGAATTTTGTCTAGTATCTAACAAATATATAAACATGTTTTCCATTTCCTCTTTCCAACATATCTGGGATGCACAAAATAGAGACATCATAATGATTTCTGAGAGCCGTTTCAAAGCAAAAGATGTGTTTTTCTTCAAATGAACGAATCAAAGCTCCAGCGAAGCGGCTGCTGCTGATGAGACGAGCCTTAGCCAGTTTAATGTCACACTATAAAGCCTGGGAGAGCAGTTTCCAAATGATCTCTCCTCAGGGTACCTCCTAATGGCAAAGCGGAGCAGCGCTGCGGCTTGTTGCTAGGAAAGTCGAGCCTCCAGTCTCTACCATTGGTCACAGTCTTCTCCAATAAAACCCCCTACATGATCATTGTAATGTTTCGGACTCTCACTTATGTGTTGAAAACTATATGATGGAAAGGTCAAATAGGGCGACCCGAGGAGATGCAGTGTGGGTTAAAAATGATCTAAACCTGAAGGGCCTCTAAGTGTTGAGGTTCAGGGTATTATCAACTCAAGCAATGGAAGGTTTCCTGGTGTGTTGGGATTTACATATTGACTGGTAAACGCCCCATAGCGTTTTGGTGCACCTTTTCATATTCATCCGTGCTTTGGGTCATTGGTTGCATTTATAAACTGTCAGTCTGCAATCAAAAGTACTTGTGCTCTGTGTCTTGCTAGTTGCAACAAAGTATCAACAGTTGGTTATTTACAACATAACAGCTTTCTTAGGACTGTCAACCTTAGGCAACCTGTAGTCCTGGTGAACATTTATCCGAATGCTTTAACACAGCACAAGGGACATAGAGGCAGTATGCTCTGCCATTTTACGCTGCTCCCGGAGGCCTAGAAAGACATGTGGTGGCTCGTTTGAAAGCTTTAAACCTCTAGTTTCCCCAAAGAAACAGAAAACGGTAAGTCTCTATTATGTTTCATTCCAAGTTCCAAGTTATGAACAAGTCTGTGAGATTGCGGACGATGATGCAGATCACAGATAAAAAGATTACAGCTACAATATTGTGCACCATAGAAAATAAATTAATCTACTTTATGCCTTTAGATTTTGTTCCTCTGGTCTGGTCTGTTTTATTTTGTCTTTCTTCCTCTTTTCAGGCAATTCTCAACCTATGCACATTATGAAAGGAAATACTGACTGTGACTGACTAACCTACAACTGTTTAATACATCAGATCTTTATGTGCGTCCTTAAACAGTTGTATCTCTTCAGCTCCATTGTTTGTCCCTGTGTATTTCTGGCATCACCTGCTGTTAACCTTGTCCTCAGTCTCTCCTCTGCAAGTTGAACTTTTGACCTCAGCCGACCAGGAAGCACCTCTTGACCAGCGTCTGACCTGTGAAAAGGGAGAAGAGAGTTGCTGTGTGCCTGACCCTGAATGACCTCTGGACTAAAAGGCACCACGAGCACTAGCAGCCCCCAGGGCAGGTCGCTCCATAGGCCCCCAACTGTTTGTTTTCTGCATCCTGTCAGCACTTAATAAAACTAAGATAGCGGTCTTATTATTCATTTTATTTGGTGACCTCCCTTTCAAGGACAGAGAATTCCACTTAAACAAGAAATAAGGTACCATCAGTGGTTTGGATTTATGTTGTGTATTTCAGAGTAAAACAAATAAAAAGATAATGTGGTCACCAGTGTTTCTCGGCAGACACTATGGGGGCTTGCAGTTTTCATTAATATGGTATAGTAATGGAATAATATTTTGTAGAATCAAGTTTGTTTACACTTGAGCTTGTTTAATAATTAATCATTCATGTAGAAGAGATTTTTGGACTGGGATGAGGACATTTAGCTTCTAACCTCAGAAGCTTATTCCAAAACGTAGACGCAACTAAACCAACCCAGTCCAGTCAACAATGTAATACTCAACAACAATGGAGTCCTGGACGACTAAAAGCTGATGCATACATAGCCATTTATGGACATACTCTGGTAGCATCATCATTTATGACCGGACTTAGAGAAAGCTACTTTTGATCAAAGCAAAAATGGCACAGTCCCAAACAAGTATGTCAAAGGGGCAGATGGAGCTCTGGGAGACCGACTATTGGTGATCATAGGCTTTATCTTTATTTGTTTGCCTGTTTTAGAAATGCGGCCGTTTACTATAAAGAACTTTATGAACGAGATTAGCTTACATAGGCCTATGTATAACGTTATGTAAATTGTGGTAAGGTGAAGTGAACAAACCTTTGTTTTGAACGGGCTTGAACTTGAACTGCTACAGTAGCACGTGGAAACTTGTGGTCAACATGATTAGAAATCGGCCTATCTCAAGGTTTGTAATATTTTATAAGATCTTCAGGTAGTCTATGTTCTGAACTGTGAAAAATGTATTTTTGTGTCCTATCCTAATTCTCAAAAGACATGCTCTAAAGGAAAAGCTTGAATCCGACTTGTCAACTTCACTTAAAGAGCAGTGACCGAGGCGTCGGCGAGCTGCAGCATATGCCGCCCTCTAGTGGACATGGGGAGAACACGTCTACGTTACCGATTATTAAAATAACATACACTTACGTTTATGGTTACAGTTACATCATGTAGAATAAAGTTAAGGTATAGTGGTTTCATACTTGTGTCCATGTTTCTACTATTGTAACTAACAAGTGTAGGCTATAACATTAAGAGAAAAAAAGTTGACTATAATTATTATAGTACTATAATACTATAATAGTACAGTGTTCACTGTACTATTATAGTATTATAGTACAGCGTTCACTGTTCACATTAAAGCCTTTTGACTTTTGTTGTTGTAAAGTAAATACATTTTTGCCACCTTAGTATGTTGTAACCACAGCAACAACAAAAAAACAGTCCTTGTTACATTGTCTTCACCGATATTTGTATTGAGTGATGGAAGATAGAAGTACAATCTAAATGCAATTTATTTTGGGAGTGGTCCCCCCACTTCACTTTGCCACCACTCAAAGCTGTACACGGGCGAGAAACTATATAATTATATAATTATAAAATTAATATAATTAATTTGCTTGAACAATTTGGACACGCAGGATGGATTGTGAGAGCTAGAAAGAGTTTGGGCCAAAATTAAACAGAAAAAATTGGAGTGTAGAAACAAAAAGTGAGTCACCCAATATTTTCAGTTTTTCAATAAGTTTATTTCAGTATAAGTGGTTTCTTAAAACACCTCTCGCTGTATCTCAGGCTTTTTCTCATGACTTCCTGCAAGCAAGACAAATCTTCAGACATGGCCAAGTCTATCATGACCCAGCTCTGTGCCAAACGACATTTTGAAGCAAACCATTTGACAATAGTTCACATTAAGACAAATGGGAGTCAAAAAGTCACATCATAATCCAACACAGATTTATATTTTAAACGTGTAAAAATCGGACTAAAATTAGACTAGTGCCTGGTTCACACACACACACGAGCAGTGATCTGACCAACTCAATGCCCCAACAGTAGTTTCCTCTTAAGCTTCTTCATCTGTGTGTAAGCTGTGTGTTTTCTGCATGCGCGCGTGTGCCCTTGGATTTCATAGATAACATACAGTAGAAACCTAATTTGTGTTTCTAGTAAGGCATTATGTGGCTAAACTCAAACGATATCTGATGAGTAGAAAAAGCATCACTTCCAGAAAACAAGTTCTTAAGGCTTGGAAATCAAAATGTACAGTTGTGAAAGGTTGTGTAAAACAACTATTGAAATGGTACATAATGTATGGTGCTGGATTACTGTCAGAAAACAGGGACATTTATGATAATTGTCATGTTTAGAGGCACTAATTACCAATGTGTCAATCAATTTAACAAAATGGCACAAAATGAACAGCAAACTGTAAGTGAACAAAGTTGGAATTAAACCAAAAGGCCAGTGCATGAGCTACCTTTAAATAAATACGATTGCTGTCTTTGATTTTACATACTAGTAGTGACTGTCAATCAAACTTCAGTATTTTCTTTGTAATGCTTAAACATTATGCAAACAGACATCCAACTTTAAGGATTTTAAAAGTCACTTGCTTGTTAGATATGCTGATAAGTGTTTTGTTTCTAATTTGTATGGTTTGGCAAGACTTTTTAGGGCTAACCCCGGCTGTAGTCCAGAGTTATAAATTAAAATCTCTAAAAATATCTATTATAAAACAAAAAAAACAAAAACCCTGAATGTCAGGACAAGACACAACAACATCAAGTGGTGCAAAAAGGTTTGTGAGGCGGGCATTGAGTGTACCTTATAATAAACGTGATTAGTCTGCAGAAGCAGGTCTACAGAGTTACATTTAACCTGTCCACAAGGAAACAGGCGCTTTACAAATTCACTTTAGCAATGACAAAAGAGAAAGCATGCACAAACTTCACAGGTGGTACCCTTAAAGTACATATAAAATACATTCATGAAGACATCGTGAACAAACAAAACATGAACAAGATCGATAGAAAGCAGAACACCATCTGTTTCAATGGCTAAAGATCACAGGCAGCACTAACCTCAAATGATAAAAAATGGTTGAGTCAGCAGAGGTGCACTTATATGACACATTGTTATATTTTGGCGATTGAGAAATATATGTAAACCTTTATGACAGTCGTGTCCAATCTAGAACTAAGCATTTGGATGTAAACATGGACACTAATTCAACTTAATTGTAAATCATAAATTAAATAATGAATATTACTTTATTCTTAAATATTGACAACCTGATAACAATGGACCATATGTCATTCCACACGTAGCTGACCCCACACATCTCAATTTTCATTCCTTTTTAAACCAGTGAATCTTTTTTTTCTCTTTATCCCTTGTATGCTGTTATTTGCTGCCTAAGCCATGGTGATGGTGCTGCGCTGGTGTTCACTCCAACACAGTTCCCTGAGAACCCCGACCTCACCCTCTGTGACTACAGTTATGGCAAATGCTGGAGGAATCAACAATGGTCCTGAATGAATAAAATACATCGTACACATCACACAAACGACATGGTGCAGCATTACACGGAGAGGACGTTTTAAAAGCCAGTATTTACAGTCTTCCTCCCTCAAAGCCAGAATAGTCTGTACATTTACCATGTGCTGGTGGAGGAAATAAAATATCTATGAGGACATTACTTAAATTTTACCCGAGCCGCGAAAATGATCCTTGGAAATGATCTACAGATAATGATATGTTTCATTATTCCATCTGAAGTGACCATCAAAATTACACATCCTGCAATAGCACGCATGATACTATGCATCATGTAACTACTCTTCCAATAATATTATTATTTTAAACAATGTATACAGCATTTTATATTTAATCTGTACCTTCTGTTCAGTTTCTGAGCACTTGTTTTGGCTTTAAGCATGTACTGCTCCTATGCATGGTGAGCTTACGTTACAGAGTGTCTCTTTTTCACTTGCTCAACAAACTTAGTTTCTTCACAGTTGTCTCTCAGATGGAGATGCACCAGCCAGCTTTTTTTATTTCCCATACCGATATTTGGGGTTTGAGTATCCGCTGATACCAATACCAAGATGCTTTCCAAAGTAGTAGATCATTTGTTGTCCGTGTGGGAAATCGGTTTGCAGTGAGCGCAAAACATTCAAGAAAGATTACTGGATATTCCCACTCAAAATACTGTAGGCTCTACATAAAACTTTAGACAACTTCTAGTAGAAGATGATCGGATCATTAAACTGCATTTTCAGAAAACTAATATGCAAACGTGGCCAGTAAACATTTTCTTATTGGTAATTGCATTAGTGATCCAATAACCCCATCCAAACTTTAAAACTAGCATTAGCTACATTAGCAATGTTCGTGCTGCTAACTGCAGAATTGTGTGACAATCTTAAATGTTAGAGGAGCTTTCTAATGAGGTATGGCCAGTCCATATTCACTGGGATTAAGTTGCTGAATTTGGTTTCAGTTCAGTGTCAGATATTTTTAACCAATACATGATCCAGTATTTTTTGGATCAGCATTCATATCCAATCCAGTATCGGTATTGGTGCATCCGTACTTTCAGAGTCCAAACTCTTCTTAGTCTTTTCCGTCATATATATATATTTTTTTTATATAAAAAATAAGTTATTGCGGATCCAAAAAAGTGCAATGCTTAGTTGAAAAATATCTTTTCTCTCAACTCTCCTCTATATCTCATTCCAAACTGGTTGGTTTCTCTTCAAAAGAATTTTGCAGCCTCTGCAATGTATCCTTTTCTCTCCAGCTGTGCCATGACAGTCGTAGGAGTTAAAGGGAAGAGACAAACAGGCCACTTCCTGCTACGCGATCACCATGGGAACATCATCCGAGAAGCCACTGATCATTGGAGCATCTTCATCATCATCACCTGAAAGAATGGAAATGTCTGAAAATATAAAGTATACAAAGATGAAAACATGTACAAAGTATTTGAATTTTACATAAATTATAAACTAACTAGAAGTATCAAAATTAGGTGAATACAGTAGGTTGAACCTTATCATTGGATTGGGTCCAGAAATTTGCCATATGTCAACCCAATTCAATATGACAAAAGACACTCACCCAGTTCGTCTCCAGAGGAGAAGATGGCTGATCCTAGGCGTGAGTTGTAATGCGAGTTTGCGAAAGCAGTGAAGCTGTTTTGTAGCCGCCGGTGTCTGAAGTACAGAGCCACGAGGCCTCCGCAGACAACCAGCAGCAGCAGGAACAGCACAGGGACCACTATAGCTGCCATGTCGCTGCGCGAGCTGCCCCCACCTCCACGGGACGCATCATTGGCACCTAAAAACACAGGGACAGCTTTGTGTCATAACACTTACTAACAACATTCAATATTACTCCAACTATACTTTGACTTACATTTTACGGTTTACAACACTATTCTGTTAACAACTGATCAACTATAGAGCGCAATATCCATTTTTATTTTATTTCATAGTTATGGCTGCATTTGAGGGCAAAAAATAAGTGAGACCAGTTTCAATTTATCTACTACTTACTGCTGCCCCTGCTTACACTGATTTCTTGTGAATATTCATGGCTGAACATGAGTCAAGATTAAATTGATTCAGAATTCCTTTGCAAACAGAACCAGCATTTTGAACCCATCTAGTTTGGCTCTATTCCTTAATCCTGTACCAACACTGCATTTCATTCTCAGACACATCCCACAGTGAGCCACAAGTTCCCTCTGAGCCAGGCTTGGAGCTTGTTGTCTGACACAAAGACAGCTGTGCTGTTTACCTGCAGCAAGCTCATTGTAAAGGAGCAGGGCAGGTTCTCCACACAGCTGGCCGTTCACGAGACACCTCGCTTGGACGTAGAAAGTGTAGTTGTGCCCTAAGAGGAGACTGCTGATCCTGAAGTACGTCTCCGTGGTGTTCCCCAGGAAAGAGGTTTTATTGGTCACACTGTCGTACACATGCACCTCGTATCCCTGATGAAGACAAAATGGTTCCCAAAATAGAAAATGAATGATAAATTAAATAGAAAAATGTCCACATAAAAGTATTTGGACACTACGTTGTGTATGATGTATTTATCAGTTTTTGTAATTATATGATATTTTCATTGTAAACAATCAAATCATATGGTACATATGGTACATATGGTACAAGCCAAAAGAAGAAAAGAACACAGGAGCAATAACCATATAATAGATGGCAACATTTATTACAATTTCTACATTGTACAGCTGACTCACCCTGCTCTCATTGAACCCTTTTTCTCTGACCGCCAGACTTTTCCAGAAGAGGAACACGTGATCTTTCTCAGTCAAAATCTTCAAAGCCTCTGGAGCTGGGAGCGGCGCTGGGGCAGAGAACAACACACTTTATAGAAAAGCGCTATATAAGTTAAGTCCATTAACCATTTACCATAACCACAATTGTAACTTTCAGTGATCACCTAATATTAATGTGATTTGTACCTGAGTTGAGGGTGAAGCTGGCCTCTTTGCTCATGTTGCGGAGTCGGACAGACACGCTGTAGCGGCCGCCGGGCTCCAGGCCTTTCAGCACATACTCCACGGTGTTGTTTTTGGACGTGAGTTTATAGTCTCGCTCCTCCTTCCGGATCGCATCCCTCACATGGATCGCATATGTCTGCAGTGCACGACCACAAGTAAATATATATATGTCATGAGTACAGTAACATTTAGGAAATATGTTCCAGGAATAATGTTTGTTGATAATAATGCATACAATTAATATAACAAGGAATGAACACAAAATCAATCTTAAATGAAATAAAAATGCCAATAGTAATTTCATGATTATGAAGTTACTATTCTGTTGTTCAAATCTCTTTGAACAACAGAAGTTCAAAAAGATTTTTGATCGTTCAATCCTACAGCTACATACATTAGCAGCACTGTTATGTTGCGTACCAGAGGTGCATTCGGGGCGTCATAAGGCGGCTGCCATTTGAGTGTGGCCTGAGTCTTGTCCACTCGAACTCTGTGAAGGTTTCTGGGAGGGAGGCGCTCGTTGGGGATCATTTTGACCACACCATAGTCAGAGGGAGGGCCCAGGTATGGAGACACAACACGCACCTGAGGGAAAAAGGTTTTTGTTTTCTTGCTGATCAACCAAAACTCACCCAAAACTTAAAATTCCCACTTCTTATGCACTCATTTTATCTCAATCTTCAATGTAATATGCATTTTCTGGTTCATGTTCAGATTTTATGACATATTTATTCATATGTGGTGGGTCCACTCCTGCAGGTGGACCCACCACCTGCAGGAGGAGCCATAAGGGGCTGTTGCTATGTGATTTGGGCAGCTCGGACGGCTGCCCCCACGACCCGGCAACGGACAAGTGGAAGAAGATGGATGGCTGGATGGATTTATTCATGTTGCCACACCCTTTGTACTCCCATCTTGACTTTACCCCAGCAACAGGTGGTGTGGAAGCAGCTATGGGGCAAATCACAGCCGTATCTCTCAAAGCTCACATTAAATAACAACCCGTCTAGCAGCAGAAATTTAACCCGTCCAGATGTTCCTACTTTTAGTTTTTTGTTTGTTTTTTTTCGGCTGAGGAAGATTTGGCTCTGCACGTCTGAAATCACTAAGGAAATGGCAGGGAGGAGTAGATGATGGTTGAAGGCTTAGGGAGTTTAGACATCTGCACAGAAGTCACTCTTGACTAAAAACGGCAATGGTTCGTCCCAAGCCACAGACTTCGTTAAATGAGGAAAAAAAAAAGTCTCACTACTTTAATTTTTAGTCTTACCAAGAAGAGGTACTGCTCGTCACTGTCAACAGTCACCGTGAGGCTCAGGGATGTGGTGCGCACCAAGCGAGGACTGCGGTACAGGTCCAGGAAGGATGTGGCATAAAACACACCAAACTCCACCTGTGACCAACAAACACAAGATTAACAATTTCATCCGAACCCCCCACCTGTACATATTAAGTCATGGGAGCCACAAGCGGCCATAAGAAACATGAAGATAAAAGTACGAGTTTGTAAATCATAAAGATACTACGTACGTATTATCGCACCAATTTGAATAACCATTTTCCATGTTAAGCCCATGTAAATTCATTCAAATTCCAGAAGGACTGATTCTTGACAGATGCTCATTGGTAAACATGTTTTGGCACAAACACTTGTATGAAATTATTAATATATTCAGAATAAAAATGTCTCAGTTGGATTTTGGATTTGCCTCACAGTAACCAGGTGCATATTCCGCACAAGGTTAGGCCCTCAGAAAGCAATTTAAATCCCTAAAAACTATTTTACATAGAATCTCATTTACATGTTATAACAACAGAACAAAATCAACTGTAAAGTCGATTATAACTCAGAACGGCATATAGACAGTATATTGTATGATTATTCTGCAAAAGGGACCTGTGCAGGGGGAGTGCTGATGGTCCAGCTACAGTCCACTGCAGTCTGGTTCAGGGCGCGGGCTTTGAGCAGAGGTCTCTCTGGCTGTTTGCCACTGGTCTGTTGAAGGGACAAAGCTGAGGGGCTGTCCCCGATGCTGGTATGGGCCCATACTGCCACCTCATACACTGTCCCAGCGGTGAGGTTCATGGCTGTAAAAGGACATACAGTTTATACCCTTATCAAACTGTAAGCCACATCTGAAATAATATGTTTCATTGTACCTTTGAGTATCCTCTCCTGTATAGTGTAGTTTTTACTTTCCTTCATGTGCGTGTCAAATTGCCAGGACAACACCACCACGTAGTGCTTCGCCTTCTCAAGAAGAAAGAAAAAAAAAAAGACAGCCCCGTCTTAAACTCACATGGACTGAACACACAAAATCCATTATTTACACACAAATGTATTCAAATAAAGTCTCACCTCATACTGGGAGTTAAAGCTAAATGAGAAACTCATGGAGTCATTGGTGATGGTGTCAGCAATAACAGAAGGTGGTGGAAGAGCTGCGAAACACATTTTTAACATATTATTATTACAAGCATTTGTCCTCAAAATTAGCCAGTTTTGACCTAGTTTGGAATTGAATGGGCATAATCAGCCTCAGTTGTTTCATGACCAACGTGCCCAGTAGGGGGCAGCATTGGAAAATACTACAAATAGTGGGATTTCATAATACTGTATCTATCCAACATGCTACATAAAACATGAAGACATACCTTTTTGGGGAGTAATAGATTTAACGTCTGTCCAGTTTCCTGATCCTCGACTGGTCACCGCAGCCACCTGCAGAAAGAAAACTCCAATGCAATAAAGCCCTCCTAGTTTACGGGTATCTTCATGTGACGTCTGTGTATCCTCACCCTGAACTTGTACATGGTGTCGGACCGCAGATCCTTCACTTCAGTGCTGGTGGTCATACAGCTCTGTGACGTCCAGTCCTGACCACTTTTCTCACTGTATTCAACCTACAACAACGAAAATTCCCCATCAAGGATTTACATGCACCTTCTAGATATTCAAACACACTGTGTTTAGATGGGCTTTGCTTACAATGTACTCCCGGATGAGGCCGTGGGATTTGTCAGGGGGGTTCCAGGACACTTCCACTGTCCCATCCTCTCTGTTTCCACAGGACAGCTGCAAGTTCCTGGGTGGATCTGGTACTGCAGTGGACACACAAGGAGAGAACAATAAAGGGGTTATAAAGGAACAATAAAGGGAAAAGCATGTATTGTTTAAATCAATTCATTATTTTAGTTCAGCAATTTCACTATTTAGACAAGGTAATAGTCTTGATCCTATTCACTAGCATTGGAGCATCGGGAACGAGTTTCAGCATGGACATATCTAAGCTGCACAACCCCCCCCCCAAAATAAACAAAACAAACAAACAATCCTTTTGTGATGTGCTAATTGCTAGTCAAACACTCACAGCCTTCTGGTGTCCTCACGGTGATGATTTCATTGGTTTTGTGCAGTCTGCTGAGACACTGAGTGAGAACCTTCACTTGATAAGTTGTGTCTGGTTTCAGCACAGTCAGTTTATAACTGGTTTTGTTGCTGTGAGTGTCCATGACTGTCCACTGCTGTGCATCCACCAGTCTACGAGAAAGAGGCAGGTTACACACGGTTAAAACAAATAAACAACAAAAATGCCATTTAAATTTGTGTGCATGTGTGTCATAACCTTTTTGATAAAACAGAAAAAGTCCTATAATTCTAATCTACAGTATGTACCTGTAGGAGATGAGGAAGTTACAAGAATCCGAGGGTAGGTTTTTGGGCCTGGACCATGTCAAGGTGATGGCACCAAGAAAGTCAGGTGTCCACTGAAGATTCTGAACTTTGTATGCCTGATTCTCTGCTAAAATTCAAGAAAGAAACAGCAAAACGCTACTTTAGTGTCATATTTGCCACGACCCACAGATGGCAGCAGAGTTCTTTTCTGTGGAGACTTGCCAGTGCAGTCGTCTTCATCGCTGTGATCAGAGCAGTCCAGGAAACCATCGCACCTCTCCCCGTCCAATACACAGGCTTCACCGTCAGCACACCGCGTCCCGTTCACACAGAGCAACGGCCCACGGGTAGCTGTAGAACACATTCACTCAATATTCAAGGCAAATAACTAAGGCTGTGACTGTCTTATCATTACAAGGACCGCATTAAAGGGAAAACATTTATCTGAAATCATCAATAATGTAACATTTAAACCAAATATAAATCAGGTCTTGAGCTGATCAAAACTACAGTATGCCAATCTAAACCCGTTAAAAAAAGAAAAGAAAAACCCCCCACTAAAACCATTGTTTGGAACTGTAATTGGAATACGATCAGCAGTGCGGGGCTGACACCTACGGCAGTGTGCTTCATCAGAGCCGTCCTGACAGTTGGCTTGTCCGTCACAGCGCTGCCAGTCTGGGATGCAGGCTGGAGGTCGGTGACAGAGGAACTGACCCCGAGTGCAGCGTCCAGGAGAGGGAGGGTGAGGCGGGGCGGGAGTAGGCTCTGGAGCCATAGTCACATTCACTGCTAATAAAAACGCAGTATGAATATCTTCACAGCAGTACAAACAAAGAAGTTCAAGTAAATTATACACAGAACTTATTAGTTTTTTTACCCTGAACTCCAGGCGTACTATTTTATAAAATAACATTTGATAGGTGCATGTGTAATTCATCTTTCTTCTACCTGTGGGGCATCCAAGCTCGTCGCTACCATCAGGGCAGTCAGCATAGCCGTCGCAAACCCATGTGTTGATGATACAAGCTCCAGAGCCACAGTGAAAGCGGTTGGGAGCACAGGTGGAGGGTCCAGGGGAAACAGTGTGAGGAGTAACTCCCCCTAAGAGTACAACATGAGGTGTAATCGGTCAATAGTAGTCAACTGTACATTGAATACGAGCAGCGGTATTTACCAGTGCACTGAGCCTCATCGGACCAGTCTCCACAGTCGTTCTCCCCATCACACTTCCACCACGTGGGGATACAGCGGCCATTTTTACACTCGTACTGGAAATACCGGGAGCATCCTGGTACCTCAGTGGGAGCGGCTGTGAGGGAAAACAGTAGTTAAACCTTAAACGTAATACCAAGTTTAAAAGAAAGTACCATTACTAGTATTGCCTTTGTCTTCTTACCACAATTCGCTTCATCTGAGTAATCCCCACAGTCGTCCATGCCATCACACTTCCACTCGAGGCTCACACAGACGCCATTGCCGCACTGGAAGGTGTAGGCATCGCACACCTTACCAAACTCTGTTGGTGTGGCTGAAAAAAACAAAAACAAAAGACAGTCAACCAATCAGATTCATAACCAATGCATTCATTCATTAGTTTTTAAGTAACACTGCAAAAACTTCACTACAGAAAATATTTAGTACAAAAGTAGAAAAGGAGCAGGCAGAAGTAAAATGTGTGTTATTCCACAATGTGTTTATCCAATTCCACTCTTTAAAAAAATACTTATCTAAATGACACACTCCACATCAGTAAGTGTGACTCACCACAGCCAGCGTACGCGGAGTCCTCGTCGGAGCCATCCTCACAATGCTTGACGCCGTCACAAACCAGAGACTGAAACAGGCACTGAGCTCTGTTCTTACACACAAACTCCATGTAGCGTGTGCACAGGGGATCTGAGAGGAACAGAAGCAATATTTGATTTTAAACAGTAATAATAATCATAATAAAAATAACCAAAACACAGTCAATCTAATGTATCAACATGGTTCTTATGCTTCAAAAGGTCTACAGTCGGTAAAGTAACAGCTGAGCTCATTGTTTGGGGAATAAAATGGGAGACTTTCTTCTGTTTCTGGAACGGAAAGTGTTCCTGTGCTGTTAAAGGTGAGGTTTATTTTGAATGTCTCTCTCGTGAACCATATTCCGTTATTAGTAAAGGCCATATCTACGTATTTGCCATTGATCTTGAATAACACCCACCGCAGTTTTGTTCGTCCACTCCATCTGAGCACTCCTGGATGCCGTTACAGTGGGCCGTCGCTGGTAGGCAGGTGCCATTAGAGCAGAGGAAGCCTTTACATTTAGTCCCCTCTAAAAAAAAATATATATTAATTTTTAATTTTGTAATGCGATACTACCAAGTTTAGCCAAAAATATTCATACAATTCACTTTTGCCAACATTTACCTTAATTCTATGCTATAGGATTAAAAATAAAGTTAAGTGAACAGAACTGATTATTAACACCCGGCCTGTGCTGGATTATCCTCTTTCAAAATGATGGCAGTAGTGAGAAAAACTGTTAAGAGGGAAAATTCTGCAGTGCACCACAGATCAGATAAAGCAAACAATCACCACTTGCTTACACAAAACACAACCCTACGCCAACTAAAAGCAGTCGCCCTCACATTCGATAAGATGACTGTAAACAAGATTGTATCTAGTCCATGCTTAGGGCTGGAGAAGCTGTTTATTTTTAACCTGCATGAGGCAGTAAAGTGAAACACTGGTCCTACCGCAGTGCTCAGGGTCTTCATCTGAGCCGTCCTGACAGTCATCATCGCCATCACACTTCCACCGCTGAGGGATACAGTGGCCAGTGTGGCACTGGAAACTGCTGCCCTCACAGGTATGGTGGCCCACTACGAACACACACAAGCAGATTTAGTGATAAAACATTTAAAAGTTATGATTTATAATGTTAATTATTTTCCTATCCTATTCTATATTTATCTGGTAATCTATACATTAACATTTACAATCCTTTGCTTTTTAACGTAATGTGTAAATTAATATTTCACACACCATAGTCCCACAATAACTTAGATTAGATTAATTGTTTTCTAATGATTGATCCAGGGAAGACTAAAAATAGACAAAAATTACTGCCTATTTGACCACACCAAACACATCAACATAAGTCAGAAACCCTACCGGTGCAGTTGGCCTCATCTGACCAGTCCCTGCAGTCATTGTCTCCGTCACATCTCCAGGCCTCACGGATACACACTCCTCTGGCACAAGTGAACTCTCCAGGACCACACTGATGGGATTCTACAGGACAAACAATAAAGAACCGAATAAGCATCCTTTAAACTACAGTGGGCTCAGAAGTATTTAGTGTGATCAAATTATTCTTTTATATATATAATAAAAATAATCACTCAGGCTTCAACAGAGGGTGTGCCTTTCTGTATAAAGGGCAATGGACGGAATATACCTCTGCTCTTTTGTTTTTGAACATTTATAACCGTTAAGTTCAAAGGAATGGGTCTGCGTGTGAATAATTATGTCACATTGAATGTATTTATCTTTTATAATTTTTTTTTCAAAACTGCATTTATCTATTTTCAACTATTTATAGTAGGACTAAATATTTAGATTTTTTTTATGAGTAGATAACAAAAGTCAATAAGCGCTGAGCTTTACAGTACCCAAAATCTGATCTGTTTGTTGATTTACATTTACAGGAAAAACAACAGGAAACTTGATCATACCGCAGTGCTCTTCGTCACTATTGTCTCCGCAGTCATCTTCATGGTCGCACTTAAAGGCCAGAGGTATGCAGGATCCAGATGCCACACAGCGGAACTGGTTGGATGGGTCACAGGTAGTAGTTGCTAAAATGGACAAAATTAAGAAATATAGTAATTATTTGGATAAAATAAAAACACAAACAGGCCTTATCGCTCTTGCAAAATAAATGGTTAATCCCAATGAGTTTTTATCTAGCTTAGCTAAAGGACAAATAAAACGAAAAAGTAAAGATGATATATACTGTAGGTAATTATACTTACGACACTCCTGTTCGTCGCTCATGTCTCCACAGTCATTGTCACTGTCGCATTTCCAGATGCTATTGATGCAGCGGCCATTAGAGCAGCGGTACTGGTTCGGCAGACAGCTGTGCTCTGGGAAATAACAGTAGTTTTAACAGGAATATAAATAAATAATTAAAAAGAACAAAGCTTGTAATGTTTTTTTTTCAGGGGATTTTTATTTTCTCGACTTTCCAAAAAAAGCTTTCACACGAACAGTCAAAGTTTCTACATTTGAGTGTTATTACCATCACACTATTCTTCACGTCAGCAACACTTGGAAAAATATGTTTCCATTTTATATTTGTCAGATATAACAGACCTCTGCAGTAGTTATAGTTTTGTCTTAAAGGGATACTTCGGGATTTTTGACATAGGGCCTCATTTCCTAGTTATCCAGAGCGTTGTTGATGTCTGGAGATATTTTTTTCTTAAATTCATGCAGTTCTTATATTTGAAGAGTCTAGTTGCGCTAGCCTAGAGCAAGGCTAAAGCAGTTCTATGGTAAACGCTAGCCTGCATTAAAAAACAGTCTGACTCACTCCACAGTGCACCTGAGGTAAATCACATATAACACCAGACTAACCATATAAATGTCTGTGTTAATAGAATAATTTTTTCAATAAAACTGACCTTGTATCACATGAATTACCGCATTTTGAGGGACTATTTTCTCGCAGATCACTCCGCCGCTGCGTTAGCTTACAGCCACGAAGCTGATGCCGCTCAAATATAAGTTATTTTAAACGCAAAATGGTTAAAATTAACCTATCGACACAGACATTTATATGGTTAGTCTGGCGTTATAAGTGATTTACCTCAGGTGCACTGTGGAGTGCGCCAGACTGTTTTTTAATGCGGGCTAGCGTTTACCATAGAAAGGCTTTAGCCTTGCTCTAGGCTAGCGCAACTAGACTCTTCAAATATAAGAACTGCATGAATTTAAGAAAAAAATATCTCCAGACATCAACAACACTCTGGATAACTAGGAAATGAGGCCCTATGTCAAAAATCCCGAAGTATCCCTTTAAGGAGAGTAAATGACCTTACCCGTCTTAACACAGGTGGTGTTGTGGAGCTGGTAGCCTGTGGGACATTGACACTGCAGCTCGCCACTGGGTAAGGGGATCGTGGGTGCACCATCGGGACAAACACATGTGTGTCTATGTCCAGGCTGAGGCAGACATAGAAGGCTGCATGGCTGATCCGCACAAGCATTATGGCCTGTAGAGACCCAGTAAATAGAGATAAAATCTGTAATACAGTGGCGCTTCTCTTGACACAAAGAGCGTACAAGTTATTGCTCAGTCAGAAAATGAAATCAGATCCACACAATCTGTATTGACACTTATTTATGTCAACACAATTACCTTACCTCTGTTTTTTCCTTTATAAAATATTTTAAGGTCCATTACTCCAGTGAGCCTCCCAACAATCAACTCGTTGTTCTGGGATCCACCTTTTGGAGCTTTAAAGATCCCCATTCTGGACCAGTCATCCCAGTAAAGATCATTCTATGAACATTGGTTACAAGAATGGTCACTAAACAGAGCAAGATCTCAAGCCACTCATGTTAGAATATGCAAATGAACATGCAGTCCAGCTCACTTTGAAGACCGCGATGGCGTATGGATGAGGCAGGCCCTCCATTAGGACGGTTCGTTGACCCCCACTGAAGTCAGCTCTCTCGATGCGGTCGCTGTAGGCTTCGGTCCAGTAAAGCCAGTTGTCGTCGGCTGTGATGCCGTTGGGCCAGCGCACACCGTCAGACACGATGCACGACACGTTGCTTCCATCCATGTAGCTGCGGTACACGCCGGCAGCCCGGTCCCCCCAGTCCGTCCAAAACATGAGACTGAAACCAGATGCACAATAAGAGTGACTTGAAATGTAGGTTAGTAACAAAATAGATGTTTGAATTACAAGCAAGACAACGAGTGCTCAATTGTAGATTGTCTTTTTAGAACCCCTATCCAACAAACATCACCTTTATATAATTAAAGACTTAATGGCTTAATATCAAAGACCGTAAAAACAGTACATCACAAATATAAATGTCATAAGCCTCCGTAATACACAATTACTAGTGTAAAGGCTCATACTGTCCAAGGGAAACTTATATACACAGGTAATGATCAGGAAAAGGCACAATACTGCATGTATAATTTGTACTGTATTATAGTCTCTCTGAGGAATACATTTATGGATTACCTTTCTCCAGGCAGCAGCACCAGCGCTCGGGGGTGTTCTAAGATGGAGGAGTTGAGCAGCGTGTGCCGCATATCGCCATCCGGGTTAGAAACCTGAACACAACAGTGTACCAGTAAAAAGTAATTAACCCTATCGAGAAGCAGTGAGACGATATATACCTCAATCTTCTGCGCTCCCGCATCCACCCAGTACAGGAGTCGACTGACGGGATCAAAGGTCAGCGCCTCTACGTTCTGCAAGTCTTTCCTTACAACGACCTCCTGACCCGTGCTTCCGTTCAGACACAGACGCTACCGGGAAACACAAGAAAGTAAACGTCTCTTCATAGGATAGAAAATCACATGTGGCACATTGGATTTACTGAACAATGCAGAACAAAGCAGATGATAGCTCTGGAGTGCTGCTGCTGCTGCTCACTCACCTGTATAGTGTCCAGTGAGATATCGGCCCAGTAGAGGCAGTTTCGGTCATAGTCAAAGTCTAGAGCCACGGCCTCCCTGAGACCGGACAGGGGCAGCGCCTGATCACTGCCAGTGGCCAAGTCATACCGGTGGATGGAGTTTCTCACAGCATACAAGATGAACTCATTACTCTCTGCAAGGTGTTGTACAAACGGTTCTTATTACAGTAAACCAGTACAGAAGTCATGTCTGCAGAGCTTGTGCATAATAAAGTGAAAAATCCAACAAATAAAGTGAAAATTATACAGAATTTTCCATCAAGGAAGTTTATGTCAAGTGTCAGTGTTCCATGGTTTGGCAGTCATTTTGTAGAGCAAACAAATATTTTATACCACAGGTCAAGGCTTTAAATCGTTATGATTTAATTCTCTACGCATTAAGTAAATCAACTGAAAGCTCACCTCCAACAGGACATGGCAACATTTCTCCATCCAGTCTGGTCTCAACATCTCCTCCACTGCAACTATCACCAGGCACCTTTCTGTACCTGCAGAGTACAACAAGATCAAAAGTCATACAAAACAAATTCATAACTGTTTAAGTGTAGACCATTATGTGAGAGTCTCCTGTAGCTAGACCATTGCAAACACGATTAGACAGTCTTGACGTTAACTCTAGTAACACCATAACACTTTCTGTCTCATAAAAATGTAAATTGACGTCTGGCATTGTAGCAGACACTAGCTTTATGCAAATTAAGTCCATAAAAGGAGTCCCAATCTGCACATTTCTGCTGCTCATAATACAGTAGCTGCTTACCCTTTGCTGCGGCGGTAAGTGGTGCCGACAGGACATGGGACAGGGGGTGCATAGAGGTCCCCTGAGAACTCTGGGTCAGGCACGCACACCTGGAGCGACAGGTCCTCACTCAGCTTGAAGCCGTAGTCACTGCATGTAAGAGCAGACGAGGAAGACAGACGTGAGAGCGAAGATTAAAATGTGAGAGTGCCCTTTGGCTAATGGAGCGCACATTTAAATACAGATTATTCATTATTTGCTCTGACGAGAGCTCACAGAGGAATAACAATATGCAGCAGACTAGCCTAGTGCACTTTTTTCAATACACATGAAGAATCCATCTCTCTTTTGGAAAATTGGCCCGTAGGCTTTATTTGACAGGACAGCACTGGGCAAAAAGGGTGAAGAGCAGGGAGAGACATTCAGCTAATGCTTTAACTATGGGACTCAAACACCCCATAGTTAAAGCACTAGTGGTTAAAGGAATAGGCCGCTGTTTTGCATACTGAGATATGTTCTTACCTTAGCTTAGACGAGTTGATGCGTATCTGTCTGGTCTTTATACATGCGCTCAGTGATGCAAACAGAGCAGAGATGGTGTTAACAAAAGCCTCTCCTCCTCTCCTTTATGTGGCCAAACGGGGGTGAAGATAGAAGCGACCATTAAACATGTCGATTTTCTAAGCGGATAAAAAGGGGAACTATATTGCAATGCGTAATAATACATTAGGAGCACTTCGACTTTACTGCGCCTCACAATATAGTACCCCTTTTTATCTGCTTTGAAAAAAACGACATGTTTAATTTTGTGTAACTATACTTGGATCGTGTACCTACTCACGTAACCGGATTTAAATAGGGAAAACGTGGAAGAGCTTGGTCGCTTCTAACTTCACCCCCATTTGGCCACAAGAGGAGAGGCTTTTGCCAACACTGTCTGTGTTCTGTTTGCATGACTGAGGGGACTCACAAAGACCAGACAGATGCGCATCAACTCGTCTATCTATACCAATATCTTCAAGTATCACAAGTAATAAGAAATGTCCCATCAGTCATGATAAAGCATAAACCCAATTTTTTAATGTATCCTTTCAACAAACTTTGACCTACATTGCTACATTGATGCACCAAGCTATAGGAAGTATTATCCTTCGAATTTATTAACTAAACCAAAAATGTGCAAAGGATTGTGTGTGTGTTTGTGTGTGTGTTGTCATTTACTGTGGATTTAAAAAAAAAATCTTAAGCACTTTGAGTTACATTACATTAATTATAAATAAAGTTTGATTTGATTTAAAACTTTTAGTAATTGAGTCCATAATTGTTTTGGGCTCTGTGCAAAGCCCATCTAACGAAAGCGTGAAAACAATACAGAGTAAATGTATCTGTTTAAACATCAAAAATCTGAAATTAACTGAAGATTTATTTGTATCTGTATATAATCACAACAAAAACAGCTTCTCTCCCTCACCACTCATAGTCTTGTCTGTTGCAGGAGCAGTTGGAGATGGTGACTGGACGGTCAAAGTCCTCGCCATTGAAACATGTGGCGTGTGGAGCTCTCCTCTTGTAGGTGATCTCTCTGCCCAGCAAACACTCGTTACCGTGTTCATCTGATGGAGACCAGCGCTTATAGTCCGCGTCTAAACAAGGCACACCTAAACAACAACAGGTGAAACCTATTAACAGTGCTTGGTAGAGAAATGTGTAATCTTGGTAATCAAAATAAGGCTTAAAAGAAAGTCTAGACAAGAGTGAACTGAATACATTTGGACAGCGTTTGATTTATACGATGGTATTGTGAATATGACTTATAATGTGACTTGGTTATAAATGTTAACAATTAAGCTTTGTTTAGTTGTTTTATAAAAGAGAAACTAGAACTATAATCACTGTTCATTAAAAATGCCATTACAAAATATGATTAAATGAAGGACAACTATTCAAATGTTTCAAATTAATCCAAATTCAGTGAGGACACTGCGGACTTATTGTTTCTTGTTTTCAGAGAGTATGTGGACACTCGGTGAAGCGCAAAAATCTAATTTACAGCCCACAGGAGCATTGTATTAAACTATAAAGTTGCATAAAAAGCAGCGCATACGTTTGCTACAAGTGGAGGTGTTTTTGACCATACCTTCCCACAAGCGACTGACTTACCGAGCACGTTGGAGGTGTTGACCTGCAGGATGAGCCAGCTGTGCCTCTGGTCGGCGTAGGAGCCAAAGATGGTGAAGATAGTGCTCTTCTCCCCAGGTTCGGTGAGCAGCTGGTAAACAAACACCTCCCTGTCTGAGAACTTAAAGTCAGTCCATGTCTCCCCTTCGTTTGTGCTGAACCTGGAAAGACACAAATGACACATGTTTTCAAGTAACAAACCACAAAGATTGCAACTATTTTGACAATGCAATACTCGTTGTAGACTTACTTTAGATTTGTGGTGGAGCCTCCTTGTGGAATAGCCATCAAAATTCCCCCATGGTCTCCCCAGGTGTAGAAGTGGGGACCAGCAAGAGCCTGAAAAAACAGTCCATGCGTTCTTTAAGCTTCACACTTTCGCATAAATGACAATGCATTGCTGGGTTTCAGGTGACCTCACAGCATTCTAAAGGCCTATAATATTTAATGAGATGGGGGCCATGTAAAATTATTTTGTTTTTGAGGAGATTTTTGTTCTTGTACAGATAGATCATGGACCCAGTCAATGATATTAATGCTAATTTTTGTAATTCATAAATGTACTTTTTAGATACGACTAGGGCTGAACGATTTTGCCAAAAATCAATATTGCGATTTCGATTTTATTGCGATTTTACCGCTAATAACATTTTGTTGCAATACAATTAAATATTTACAACTCACTTAATAAAAGTATTACTTACTCTTAAGTCCTTTACAATCACATGGAATATAATTAAAAATAGTCCACTTAGCCATTTACATAATTTACAATAAGCTTATACTGATTGTTTTTTTTTGTAAATAGCCCAAATAATTTCTTGCTATTTGCTCTTGTGTATTAGTCAGTGGTTGTGAGATACCGTAAGTTCTTATCTTTATCCAAAAGATTCCCAAAAGTGAGCCGCAAAGGACTTTACTCTTAACAAGCAGCACAGGCTCACCTTCATCTCTGTGGAGGTACAGACGTGTGAATCCGGAGGAGAGTTTCTGTGATCAGTGCATCAGAGGGATTAGCACTACAGCTAACGCAATGCCAACGGAGGAAAAAGCAATAGTCCTTCGCGGTGGTTGCATTATAAACGCTGATATGTTCACAGTACATCCACGATCTGCCGTGCACCTTAAGTAGACTGAGAAGTAAACAAAAGCACGCGGTGGAGCGCGGAGCGGACGTCGGTGGCGTGTCTCGTCGCTACATTCACTTCTATGGGCCGCGATCAGCTGCATGGGCCGAAATCGCGTTGTGTAATAACGCGATCAAATTGCAAATACTAATGATGCAAATGATTTATCGCTCAGCCCTAGATATGACTTTTTAAAATGGAATGCAGTTAATAGGAAAAACTGGCCCCTGCCCCCCACTGGGTACTGTGACATCATCATGCTAGAACATGAAAACCAGCAATTGCATTAAAAATATGGTATTTCACCAAGACAATTTTAGTTCCACATGGACCAAGTTAGGAGTTCAGCAGGTATTTTCTCTCCAGCATGTGGAGAACGATCTCACAATTTTGAAGTTTCATCTCGTTCTTACCTCCTTCCAGCGGGCTCCTGCGCTGCTGGATACATAAACATTGGGCTTGTTAGCCAGATTCTTGCCGACAGATCCTGTAAGGCACAAGAGACAGTTGAATTTATTCACACATTCACACAGTATTCCTCCTTGATCAAAATAAAGGTTTTTGAAGATAGTGCTGTATTGTAAGCTAGAGTCACAATACACAGATATACCGAGAGTGATGTGCCTACTCTCCTTTCAGTGCAGTTGGAAGAATCCGGAGTCCAGATAATTGCCACTTTTTTCAGGCGGCACCTCTCAGTAAATGGTTCATTAAACAGGAATTCGACTACATTTTCAGATTGCTTGGACTTCTAGACCAAGGAAGCAACTCATGTGTTGACGTCCATTATTTATTTTGACTCCAGACAAATCCGTTATTTGTGCCAGTTGTTCATTATTGCCTAAAACAAGCAGTGATTAACGTCACAGTTACGACATGTATGATTTGTTGAAGCAAAAAGCCAAAGGGAGATATGCGTCAGTACTAAACATTAAAACCAGATCCAACTGTCAATCCAAACAGCTTCAAGGTATCCATTTTAATGATGAAATATTTCTGGCAGAATATCATCGCGAAATGCTGATTAGATTAGCTGTCTCTTTGCTGTGCTCTTTAACAACGCATCGAAATGAACTAAACACCACAACAGTGTGAAACCGCCTCTCATTAAATATCATTACACTCTGAGAAATTGCCAGGGACAAAAACAACAAAGCTCAAAAGGCTCCGTTGCTGTGCTGATATGAAACTGGCAAGTATGAACAGGCTGCTGCGGAGAGTAATACTTCTAACACTTTCACTGTTAAGACATATCAACAATGTATTTATAATACTTCAGCCACTCTTAACAAAAACAGTGTGTTCTGCCAAAACCCCTTCAAAGCTGAGCGCTCTGGAGCCAAAATGGCAGTTTATTCCAGGAAACTCACAATAGCACAGCACTGGCTCTACTGTACTTACTGTTCAACAAACATTAACCATTACAGTCACAAGTACAAGCAGCCCCATCTCTTTAATATATATGATTATACTGTCCGACAATTCCACATTGTTCCAACGTGCAATATCTAGTTGTGGTATTGTAAAATTGTCAGTATAAACGTGGAACATGCTGGACCTTTGGGGAGACCCCATGTGCTGCAGCTGTAATTAGTTCATCTGGGAGAGAACGATAACCATTCCAAGGACATGGCGGTGCTCAGTGCCAGCTCACACTCTCAGTCCCTCTGCGGCTTTATCCAATAAGGATTTAATTAGAGGCACCAGCTGAGAAAGGGAAGAGGGGCACACTATAAACCACAGAGTATCCACAAATATAGGAGTATGCCAGCAGGAGGCACTACTCGCTAGATTAATAATTTTGAAATTAGTTGTCAAGTTTTCATTAGATTTCAGCAAAATAAATAAATACTTATAGAAAATAGCAGGTGGTGAAAATAAGATCATGTTCAGCGTCAAGAGAAAATGCACACACCCATTGGATAGTCATGGAAATCAAGTTCATTTGCGGACTGAGCAAGTGCAATCCTTGTCTAACTACAAAGTCATTAATCTACAGAAAGACAGGACAAAGCATGCTTACACTACCACTGGATGGAGTATGGGACTACTGTGTGTGCATGAGTCACTCCTGATTGGTTTATATCCATCCCTGCATGTTGCACTTCCTCTCATTGGTGATCTGATGAATGTTTATGGTAATGCCGTCCCACCTGTGGCCATAATGAGCCCTGGGGCAGAGTCTTTGGACAGAATGGGCATCCTCCTGAGCTGAATGTTCAGCAGCTGACTCCAGCGCTGGGCCAAGTGCAGCGAGCAGCCTTTATTCAGCTGAAAGGAGAGAGAGAACAGAATGACACAAATTTACCGAATAATTTGAGTGTTTACTATTTGTAATAATTAGTCATTTTCACAAAATTCTGAATTGTGTGGGAGACGGCAAATTCTTGTGAAATGTGTCATATGTTTGTGTAAGTGTCTGTATGAAAATACAGTTCCTGTTCTCAAATGTGCCAAAGTACAAACCACAGTGTGCGGCTTTGCACTAAACAGATACTGCTGCAGATAAAAAGGCTTTTACATGCAACAACAACATCTTCACAATCTATTTTGCTAAAAGCTGCGAAAATACACACATACTGTCTTATCATATTAAAGTGTTATACCACAAAAAGCGCACCATTTTCTAAACTCTCCACAATCACCAGATGAACCAACTTGTATGAAATGTTTTAGTTTTATGAACCTGACAGTCCACAGTGCCTCCTAAGCTGTCAGCGGCAGGTGGCTGGAGCAGTTCCCAGGTCCCTCCTTTGTCAAAGGTGATGACCGACCTCATGTTGTCCTCACTCACAGAACCATTGATGAGTGTCGCGATGAACACTCCACGCAGCCCCTCCACTCGGTGCAGGTCTGCAAACGGCTCATTGGCAAAGTACCTGAAATATTAGGGCAGCATGTGTTACAACAGAGAGATGGGCACTTCCTGAACATTTAGTTTCTAGTGTGTCGTGTGAATTTACGATTATGACATAAGAAAACGTATTACTTATCATAACTTACATAGTAAACGCTTGGCCAATCATTTGTTTTTCCTACAGAAAAGGTACACCAAATAAAATAGCATTCCCATTTCAACACAACTGTCACTTATCAGAAAAGGAAGAGCTGCTTTAAAACGTTGTGACAGGTCAGACACAGAATGTTACTAAGTGAATACTAGTGAAACGATTTCAAGAGGAAGAAGACTCTTGTTTATTGCATCAGATTCTATTATCGGCAGAGCAACACCTGAGACGCAACAGAGCGCCATCTGCCATCTGCTCACAGGATGTTTATGATGCGGTTAACCAAAAGACTAAGTGCAAAAACAATACATACAGAAGTGAGGGTTATACTGAAACCAGTGTAATATCAAAGAGGAAGTAGCACAATTCATTTAACAAAAATGTAACATTTTGATTTCCTTTTTATGTCCTGCACTGAAAGGTTTGGACTCTCAAATCAATGAAATGGATTTCACACATTTGTCTTTTTGTTGTCAAGTCTCTGGTTATTATTTTTGTTGCAAGAACAAGTAAATGAATAATGTTACTTATATCATTAGGGCTGCAATGACTATACTGTATCAAAAAGGTGACTAGTGGACTATTAAAGTACAGTAGTTACTCATTTGTCATCGCCATCTGCTGAATACACAAACTCTAACAGGAAGACATTAAGTCGAAATGGCAAAAAACAAAAAACAATGTGCGATCTTTCTGAAAAGTAATCTCCCACTAAAGTAATGTCGCGGCCCCACATATCACAGCCATACCTGATGAGTGTGTTGCTGCCCGATCCTTCCGGACTGTAGTACAGGACATTCTCCAGAGACAGGGAGAAGGACAGGCCCTGTGTATCTGAGATGTAGAGGTGAGTGAGGTTGTTGAGATGATTCACACACACAAAGACCTGGTCCTCTGATGCGTCAGCGATGTAGTACTCCTGTAATATGGAGTTGGGGGTTAGGAAGAGCAGTTAAAGATGTATCAATCTATGCTAACCTGTAGTAATGTGTTGAAGCAGTACCTTCTACTGCTCATATATCTCCTATATAATAATAATAATGCCTAAAGGCCCTAGCTACACTTGTAAAAGCAGACATTCGTGGGTTGTGCATCTTATCATGAAGTATTTTCATTGATCGTCAACATACAAGTCAGTAGTTATTGTTTACATTACTGTGACTGTAAAACTTTACTGTATCTTCTCTATATGAACTAGATGTAAGAGTTCATCCTGGGACACTCACTGTGATTGGATGGCGCGTTGTGAACCGTGCAGCTTTCATGGGCTGCCTGTTGTAAGAGACCCAGAGCTGGACAGAGGAGGGCTCATGGCTGCCAATCAGTTTCTGCAGGAGAAAGCCATTTATTTATATCCATTTCCAAAAGCAAACCAATAAAGAGCAAAGCCATATGACCCCCAAAAAACCATAAACAAACTCAACACTCAGCACAGCACAGTTTTAACATGAGAATGTTCAACGTTGTTTAATAATTCACTGAAACCCATACCATAACAAGCGGTAATGGTTCATCTTTTATATGGACACGAAGCTCAATCTACTGTAGATACATTTGGAAAATATGTTCGTATTCCTACTGCAACAGATTGTACCAGTGTTTTAAAATGAAGCAGGATTTACTTTCACCTCATCAACATTCATCATGACGCAAAGCAGAAAAGTAATTCATTCATTACAAAAACCTTCGATCTGCTCTTATTAAGCCAACATACCATATAAACAGACTATTTCCTCGTCCCAGCTGCTCGCCAAACTGTAAATTTATTTAGTGCCTTCATTATTTGAGCTTTAACCGGCCCAAAGAGAGGAAATTAAAAGAAGATGAAGACATTAGCCGGGGAGGAGAGGGGACTTAATTGAGTGTAGCGCCAGGGACACTGAAGCCATAAATTCAGGCTGGTTAAAGTAGGAGTTTTTGAAAAAAGGGCGAAAAGGCAAACAGTCAATTACTCACACATTTAGTCGACAGTTACATTTAGCGCAACAACATTATACAACTTTATTACAATTGAAATATGCAACAAAACTAAACTAAACCTTTGTGTCAATAATTATCATCTTTAAAGAGTGCGGGTTTAGGTTAGGGTTAGTTGAGGGTAGTTTGCAAAATGGCAAAATGATCAAGAGCTTTCTCAATAATCAGCTGCACTGAAGTTTGAGGGCATTCGGAGTATGGATAAAAGAAGCAAGCGCTAAAATGATGGGACCCACTGCTCAATATAACTTAGTTTTTTGGAGAAATCAATGCAAAAACAAGAAATGTCTGCCTTGAATACATTTCCAACTGCTAATTCTCCATAAAACATCAAGCCAACAGAGCACATACAGATGAGTTTGCAGTTTTTCCAGACTGGGAGGCTGGCTCACGCTCCGTCACCTACCACAAGGTGACTTTGCTTAATGACTGGTCCCGACGCTGCACCAGAAATTTACTGTATGTCCACAGCTGTGCCTCTACAGATGACATTTTATTATACAAGGTACAAAATGTCACAGACTGCGGCGCCTTTCCCCCCGACATCTGTATGATGTTTAGACCGTAAGACTTCCCCGTCAGACGCCAGGCCTACTCTTCATACATATTCATGACCACAGTCCACTGCACCTCAGGCTACACTTGAAACAAAGCAAAAAGCCGACATGTCTTTTCTTTAATATGAGAAATCCTTCAGGGACCACAGGGATGTAAAACGCTTTTGTCGACACTCCCAAAGCAAGTCTAACTGATCTTGTTCTGCTCGTGCATATGCTATGATGAAGTTGTTGCAAAAAAGCAGATGTAGGTAGTTTTTCATCTGCTGCATTGTATCTTTGCCTGCCTTTTTAAATCTTAAAAATTATGCCACTTTATCGCAGTTGAAAATGTCCGGATTTTGACTATTTATACTTTTCCACACCCTCTATCACGGCAAAATATTACAATATCAAATTCTTACTGATAGTAATTAACACACTATGCATTTTCATGTAACTATGTGCAGATCTGTGGAAAACAATGCAGTATCATTCAATTATTTCTGGTGTTGTTCTTATGAAGTATCTGGTGCAACATTTCTATTCCCCACCTCTATTGTATTTTAAGACTTGCATAAACAAAAGGGTCTGAAAACCACAAGAGCGACGCAGTGCTTTAATGAGAAGAATTCATTCCTTTTCAGACTCGACTTCCTGTTTACCCCTCCCTCTCCCGTCTCTCTCCTTCATTAGAGAGTAATCTAAATGGCCAGGAATACAACAGATAACTATGCATTACGTGTGCTGCTGAGTCACTTATCTGCTCTGGATCTATCCCCACAGGACCACAAGCTACCGACTTTAAGGTTCATATGCGCACACTTTTCTACACATTCTCCTTTTCTGCCTGTTTAATTGGCTTAAACGGCTCAACGTTGCCAATAGCTCTGGAGATATTTAATTATTCTAATCCTATTACACCAAACTGAAGCCAAAAGATGAGGATCTATGAGTTGACAATTTATTTTCCAAGACATTTTAATACTTTCTATAAGTAATTTCAGATTGGACCGTTTCAAAGACACACATCGGCAAGAAAGTGACTTGGGAGCTTACAACACAGTAATAGCATAGTGAAAGCTTAGTATAGATATAGTATTGTTACATCATGGTAATTTTTAAGGAACAATGCACCCGTCATTCAGCTTAGTTTCCAAATAAGGGATAAATCACAACCCTTACCCAGTATAAAGACTGTAAAGAAAACAGGATTTGTTTTTTCTTTGTTATCTCTTAATCTTAGTTACTTAGTTTGCTTTCATATTATACCAGTGCAAACAGCATGGCATATTTCGGTCATGTTGCATTTAAAAGAAACATGTATTGTTATTATTACAGGGATATTGTGCCTATTAAAAGTTTGACATCTAGAACTTTCTGGGTAACGCAGCTTCGTATGCCATTTAGTCCTTGCCCCAAGCCTCTGACGCCACTTTACAGGAAACCTTTTCCATTTGTGAGAGTTTAATAGAAACACCAGCGAGTCTCCATTTTTCCTTTTGAGTTCACTGTAAGTACACTTTAGAGTCTTGGAAACAGAAATAATAGATCAAAATGTTTTACAAGCATATAAAAATATAATTTGCGATTGAGCACTATATTTCTGTCAGCACAAGCTTTATTCCTTTCATTTAACTGAGAGTTTGTGTAAGAAAAAAACGACAGTGCCAGACACAAGTAATCGGCCAATGCATACAGTTATAATTAGTGCATGACAATACTTCATTAGGAAAAGCTATGCAACATAAGGCAAACGTTTATTGTGTCTGATCATTTGATGCTCAGACCAGGATTTTGACTTGCAGGTTTGTTAACTCAGGGGTAATTGCTATTTCCAATGAGCAACATAACTACAACAGAATATTTGTTTGATTGGCGTATGAAGTAATTTACTTTATTAATGGACATAATTTCATGACATATAGAACATAAAAGAGGAATGTAAAGACTAAGTTGTGTGTGCCTCCTTTACCTAAAAAGAAATTAGTTTTGATGAGCATTTTTAGTTGGTTGCTATTTTTTTAACCTTTCACACACAAAGGCCTAAAACACATGAGTAGAAAGTCAGATAGACAGAGCTCATTTTAAAATTCGTATCTGATGTTTCTTTGGCATGGCTGCTAGCTGTCTGGTCTTCTGCACTAACAAATAGCAGATAGCAGTCACATTTCACTATAATCCTTTTCATCTCCGCAGAAGAAAACTGCAGCTGCCTTCAGATCAACAGACAAGGCACATCAATAATCATCTCTCATATTTTGTGCTTTTTAATCTGTTCATGAGAAAAGCTAACTCAACAGCCTGTCTCTGGCTCTTATCTCGGCATCAGTTATGTGGTAGGCTTTCCGACTGACTTCCTTCAGCCCTCTCAGCACTGATGAAAAGTAGAACAATTCCTGAGCAACGTGACTGCATATTCAAGCGGCCAAGAGGCAACATCCATCTATATGTCCGCAAAGCAAATGCATGTTTGGGTCCTTGGGTGATTGACAGATAGACTAACTGGCTAATGCTACAACCTGCTAAATACAATTTGCCAATGATTGCATTAGCAGCATAGACTTAGTAGACTGTCATTACTCACTCCTCTCCATTTACATTAATTACCCCATTCGAGAGAGAATACATGATGGCTGCTCAATCTCCTCCTGCAGAGTAAATTCCAAAAATGGACAAAAAGACGGGAAACTGAGCCCCCTCGAGGCGGTCTGAGTAGCAAAAAGCCCCCACAGTGCTCCAGGGCCTGTCAATCAAAGCCTCAGGCTTAAACTTTTAATTCCACATAACGTTGTCCTATAGGTCACAGCGATCTTAGAATAAAGAAAAAGTCACCAGTGGAATCCATTTTAAAAGTTTCTTTTGGAGTCGGGGGTGGTATTGCAGCAATGTCAGGACCAAAGAGAAGTGCTTTCCTCGCCCTTTGGTAAGTAGCCAACTATATACAAAAACTACATACAATTCTTATCATAGAAATGCCCAAATCACAAAGAACAATACATTAATTATTTACATAAATGCAAAGAAAACAATGCTTATTGTAGCATTACAGCAGGTAGCTTTGAGCTTTGTGCAAACATGTTTTGATCATGATCATGATTTTGTGGACCAAGCATTGGGGATTTGTTTTCATTTTTACATACAGAACTAAATTTTACCAAGGGAGACAGTAAACTTTTCCAAGCATGAGAAATGTTCTTTGTCATTGTACAATAAACAAAACTCTCTGTTGTAAAAAGGCATACCCTCAAGACAATTACATAGTGATAACTATACAAGTCTATATTTAAGTATAATCTGGGTAAAGCTGCTGGTTTTAACTGAGCTGTCATAATTGATAGGTTTCCCTTGGACATAATAATGTTGTACTGTGTTACGTTGTTGCTGCAGCCATTACATCTGTGTTTTTATGTCTGAGCATGTCTTTTACTTCACATTTACAACACCACATAAAAGCTCTTACTCTGTTTTATTGGACCACATGGAAATTACCAAATGAGAATTACACTGTGTTTAACCACAGAAGCCACTGGTAATGATTAAACTGCTGCTGCTGTTATTTGGGCATCATCAAGTGTCTGATGTTTTATTACAGCCATTCCCAAAGTAAGGGATGTCGCGGCCCCTTATCAATCTGAAAATCTTTCAGGGGCCCCCAATAATAATATATTTACTCTATTCTGATGAGTTTGTTATTATTTAACAGGTAGAATAATGTAAAAAGCAACATTTAGCCATGACTGTAGGCTAAATATTGGTTTAGCCTACAGCTGTCCACACTGCTAAAGTAGTATAATGTAGCAAACAAATATACATTTCCTTTAAAAATATATATTTTTCAATGTACTTGTTTTTAGGCAAGCTTTGGGGGCCCCCCTGCAGTGCCTCTGAGGCCCCCCAGGGGGCCCCGGACCCCACTTTGGGAACCACTGTTGTATTACATTAAGATGAAACTGGCTGTTGCACCCAAGTATTGTTTTGAAAATGCACAGTGCTAATTTGTAAAGGTATTTAGATCACTGTTCTTTCCAGCCATCAGAGCTTCATGCTAAATTTTAGAAAGCAAAGCAGCCTTGTTTTTTCTGTATAGTACAAAAACAAATTGAAAGCAGTCATTTTTTCCCTTGAAACAGCAAAAGCTAAAATTACATTGTAGTACAAGATACAAATAGACCACAGTCAGTCTGCACTAAGCAGCGAGTTGATGAGCCAGCTGATAACAATGTTAAGATCGGACAAATCTCTCTCAGCAGACCTCATAAAACGCGCTGTTTCTGAACACTATGGGCCTCAGTTATCTAAAGCCAAACCAGGCGCGTGACAACAGTGAGCGCAAATCTGTCCCTGCAAAACACATACATCACATCCAAATCATACTCCCATCTGCTTCTCTGTCTGTGCACCCGCTAACGCTACATTAGCAACAGAGTATCACAAGAAAAACACAGTTTTCTAATAGCAAGAGGTACAAAAATAGATCAAGAGGTTTGCTGGAGTCAGTGCCATTGCGGTGTTACAATAGAACAGAAATGTATTAGCAAGATTCAATATGGCTCAACTCATTTTATTATAGTTTTTTTTAATGCATATCTTTGTACAGTTTCAGATTTGTTGAAGGTATATTATAATCTACTTAAAATATCACTTTATAATATCTTTGCAATTCTTTAGGTGTAACTAAACCATTACTAATCATGTTTATATTTCACACCCTCCTTACAATTGTTTTACCACAGCAAAAGCCTTTATTTAACCTAGTCCAAATTATTCTTTATTTCAGGGATTCATGGTCCAAGAGAGAACACACCAGCATCACCATATCACCCACAAAAACCTTCAGTTTATTTAAACACAAACTTAAGGTTTTTGTTCAAATACCTCAGTTTTGTTAAGATGCTATAGCTTTACTAGCTCTTTTAGCCTAAATCAAGCTCCTGGTGTACACTAGGCGTGGTGTGGACTCTGGAAAGATCATTTTTTGTGTGCAGGTGCACGCAGTAGTGTGGTTTACCATTTCAAAATGCATGTGTGCTCAGTACTGACAGATGTATACTTTAATTGCACACTAATTGTGTAAAGCGCGTAATGAGAGATGTAACTGACCCGTGTGGTTGTGGCAAACATGTATTTGTCTCGGAGTTGGAAGCTGTCCACCTGCTCTAGGATGACTCTGCGGTTCTGTTCGCTCTGGAAGAAGTCGGTGCTGCTGAGGATAGTGGACACGCCCTGGGGCTCGTGTCTCTGCACCAGGACAGTCGTGGGAGGGTCGTACGGCTCCACACCCCTAAAGAAAGAGGGAGAAAGAAACATACAACGAAAAGTAGGCTCATGTGATAACAATGATCATCACATCAAAATGTTCTTATTTAAAGCTGGGGCACTTGATTTTTCCCACACAAACTTTATTTGGCCCAAACTCGTTTCTAGTACTCACAATCCCTCCTGCATGTCCGAATTGTTCAAGCAAATTGTTTATATGCACGTTTCACGCCCGTGTACAGCTTTGAGCAGTGGAAAAGTTGAAAAGGGGTGACCAACCCTAAAAAAATACCACTCATTTAGAGTGGTATTTCTATCTTCTATCGCTCAATAAATAATTAGGTGACAATTTAACAAGATCTGTTTTTTGCTGTGTTTATAACTCACTCTGAGGTGGTAAAACAAATGTACTTTTTAACAACAAAGAGTCAGGTACCCCAGCTTTAAGCAGGACAACATTTGTCTGATGATACTGTACGCTCTTCTCAGAGGTCTCAAGACTGTTCTGTTTCAGTGTTTATGGAGACATGGCTCATCAATGTTCCAGACAGTGACATTACAGCTTTCGTGTGGCACAGCAGAAAGCTTTGTTTTAGCTTCACTGTAATTTCTAATTTCTTTTTTGTAAGGCGCATTGAGTTGCCTTGTGTATGAAATGCGCGGTATAAATAAATATGCCTTGCCTTGCCTAAGCTGCCATCGGGGAAGAGACAGCAGAGTATCCAGGTCAGATCCAGCTGACTGAAGGACAGCTTCATCCACCAAGCTAAGCTGAACCCTTTTCCTTCCTGGCACCAAGAGTTTGAGAGTAACACAATTTCAACTCTATGCATCTTTACATGCAGTAAAATTTACAAGAGCAGCCAGTTTGAGTGAAGAGTGAAGAGTCTAGAGTCTAGTCTAGCTGCTTGGCACAGATTTGAACTGGTTATCCTGTGGTTGGTGGATGAACATTTTTCAACATTATTACAAAGATCTTAAAAATATATATATATATATAAAAGATATAGCAAAATAAAATATATTAAATCACAAATGCAAGGCCTTGTTCTAACACATTCAAGAGATTAAGGGGTTCACTGTAAATGTGTAGGGAGTTAAAAGTTACAGTTGGTTTAGCTATGTCGCACAGTCCCGTTGATGATTCATGAGCACACTAACAGTCTAATTTGTGATGGTTGCAAAAGTGGCGAGACATTGCCGAAGGCCCCGAGGTGCCTGTCTGAAAACTGGAACTGTAAAATGGTAACACGTCCAAAAATAACTGCATTACTCACTGTGGAAGTGAATACTTCCCATTTTTACATGACACATAAGCGATAAACTGAATGCTGAACCAAAATGCTATCAACATGATCTGAGAAAAAATATCTTCCTATGATGCACTCCCCTTTTTGGACTTTTTGTGTCTAGTAGCCAGCGTGTTTTGGAACGCAGTCAGTGGAGAATGAATAAAAAAGTCACACGGCGTCTTGTGGCCAGTGGTGTTTGCTCCAGAGAGTGCAAGGCAGAACAGAGGCAGCAGTGTTAAGCTCAGCCGAGACTCTGAAAGGGCCCTGTTCACCCGATGGACACGGTCTGGGTGAAGAGTGCACACAAGGCGATTGGCACACGGTCAGTGGCTGCTATTTTTAATTCAAGAGGCTTACTCTAAACAGCTGAGAAACACCCTTCTATTGGTTTGTTAAAACTTAGCAAGACATGAACTAGAAAACATCATCAACATCATTATGATTGAGTATTTTGTCAGTGGTCCGAGTAGAAAGTTCTAAAAGAATATAAATGACAATGATAAGAAAAGGAGTATTGACAACCTGTTTTTGTGGGCCAAAGACAATTATCTCAGTTTTATCTGTATTTACCTGGAGGAAGTTGTTTTGCATCCACAAACTGATCTGTTTGATACAATGACACAGTGTATCTACATGCCCATGTTCAGCCACTGTCAGTGAAACATAGATCCGAGTATCGTCCACGTAATTGTGATACGACACGTTGTTACTGGATATTAATTGACCTAATGGAAGCATGTCCAGATTGAACAAGAGGGGCCCTAAAATCGACCCCCGAGGAATCCACAAGTTAAAGTTATGTTGTAAAAGGTGGATTTATTGACAGTGCATCAATATGAAGTTTTTCAATTTAAAAATATTTGTATTGTGGGGAATGCACTTAAGTCAGTGACACTTGCTATCTAAAGTATGGATAAACGGATTGTAAATTTGGCTAGCTAGTACTTGAACTTTCAATCTTTCAAGCCAAGTTAAAATCCCTTTACAAAAGCGTAGTATCATTGGCCGTCATACGGTAGAGGAGAATGCCTGTTTTTTGCAGCACACAGAGGATTTGCCTCTCACTCTGTCTCCTAGCAATAGGTTCATAAAGGATTAGGAGCCAGCGGCAGCACAGTGCATCAGATGGGGCTGGCTACCTCAGAGATAGACAAGTCTATAGAACCCTAAAAGGAAACACAACAGTTGGTCTAAAGCCATGAGAAACCGAATTAGACGCACACTGGGGTGAAGGCACAAGTGAGGGGATCAGTTCCTATTTATACTGTTTTCTTCAATAATTTATAGTTTCATCAGGCAGCTTTAACGTTTTTTGTTTATTATAATACTACACTATTGTATTTTAGGCATGGCCACCCAACTATTCATTATTAGTTGTGCAATTGGTGTGCAGCTGCCTCTAACCCCCTCTAATATCCATAAACACGCTCCTGTAACCAGATATTTTGCCACCTCATGACTAAACCAGGTTGGCCCCAGAAACTCCTTTTGTCATGATAAGATAAGATAGCCTTTATTGATCTCACAATGGAGAAATTTACTTGTTACATGTTACATGCAGTGAAAAATCGCTGGTCAGCACTTGAAATGACTTTTATGATATTTCTTTTTTTATGTGTTATGTTTTTCATGCTGTTATGCAAGGGAGTTCTCTCAAAATGAATTTTGTTGAGTGTAACGTGAGTTTGGGGAAACTGCACCGGGCTAGCACGTGTGTTCAACCGGTAAATACGCTTGTTAAACCTCACGTCTGGACTCTAACTTAACCAAATAATATCTGAATTATTCATTTGACACAATTGTATCTGCGTTTGTGGGAAATGTGAAGGAAGATACAAGTGTTGAGATGGGGTTTTTCTTGTGACGGCAGGAGTTAACGGGTGTGACTGAAGCTGAATAAATGTAGATGCAAACACGAGCACGCCATCTCATAAGAACGCTTAATTCACTGAGTTTTTTCCCAAAGCGTCATAAAGCCAGGGCTGGACAGGAGAACAGCAGCTCCACAGATGTTTGGTTAGCCCTATACAGTATGTCCACCCAGCTGCTGGCCTGGCTAACGCCAGACTAAAATCACAAGTGATATTTAGTCTGGGGATCACCAATTCATTTTCTCGTAGGAGAGGTGTGGTTCACGATTGTCCATAGCCGTTTATTGAGCGCTACCAATGTCTCTCATGCGTCTGCACGTAGCCATAGCCAATCGTATCATCGTATCAGATGACTTATGACGTACCAGCTGTACATTTTTGAGCTAAACTATTTAGAACACGGTCTAAAGCTTGATCGAAAGATGGCATCGCGTCTGCTGCTGTCATGTTGGATCCGTAAATATTTTTTTCGTTTTTTTTATCCCTAAACAAACTACAAGCTTCCGTATATCAAATAGTGCGTCATCGTCTTGCCGTCCCTCCTCGTTCTGTGATTGGTCCCCAAATCCATACGAAAATTTCAGCCATGGTCCCCAGGCTGTTGTGAAGTTCGAAAAGATTCGAGCGCACACAGCAGTCTGGCGTTAGCCAGGCTACCCAGCTGCGAGGAGGAGGTGCACACAAGTCTCATGTTTCCCTGAAGTAGCGTACTTCTTTGGCCCGATGTGCATGTAGTCCCGCTAGAGCGCCTAACGTTGTCCTGTTTTTCCACTGTAGTTCTTAATTTTATGAAGTCGACCCCAAAGAACCCCCCACCTTCCAAACGCTTCCGACGCCGCTGCACCGGCCCACAATAAGCGCCAAGAGGTATTGGGATCCCTATCATTATATAGGTGCAAATACACAATTCTTCTACTAGAGGAATGTGACGCCTTTTATACCCTTCTGGTAGCATGCTTTCTTGAGTTATGGTTCCCAGATAATCTCGTATAATGAGCAATGGGCCTCTCAGACGTAACACTCATAGTTTATTGTAACACCCTCCAGGACCCACACAACCTCGGTTTTCTATTTTTATACATTTTAGACAAATGTTTGCAAAGAAGTGCATGTTGGGAGTTGTCAGGTGACTCGCCCTCCTGCCCCTCGTCGTCAGTGCGCGCAGTTTGGAAATAGCTTCTAGTTTCCATTGAAAGGATTTACAATGTTTTGGCCTTTTTGGGGCTCTATTTTCACTACACACCTCTCTAACTCCGTGGTGAGTTTTACCATTTCATTGCCTAAATCTACAGTGTGATAATTTGGTTGGTTTTGAGAAGTGTATTTGTGTTGCAGTCGCGAGAGGAACCTCATTAACGGAACGCACATTTTAAGATTGTTTAGTAATTTTACAAAAGTTCCATCAAGTTGTAAATGACAAAGATTAAAGTGTTGAGCGGTATGAGGTGAATTCGGCAGAAACAACATGCAGCTATTGTCCTCGATTAATAGCTTATACTGTTTTAGTTCAAGCCAAGGGCTTATTGTTTTGCTCTTCACCTCGACTATTGCATTGAATATGACTGATTTTTTTAGAGGGCCGATCTTGACCCAAAAGTCCTGGATGATTTTTTCTGCCAGTCCAGCCCTGATCAGCCCAGTTTATTGCACTCAACTATAATATTTGTGTTTGCCCCACCCACTCAACCAGACTGTTGACACTTTAAAAACCTGATTATTGTAACAGACTATAAATCAAGCATTTAAAGCCAGGTTGGAAAAACTCTTGTTTAAGGGAATTCCGCTAATACATACAAGACTGCTGTTAGAGATGCAGAGAAAGTAGGTTTAGAGTGAGCAATGTTCTGTTGTGGAAAGGTAAATTATTCAAAACCTAATTTGTCAGATGACTTATCAGCTCTACACAGTTGCCGCTTTAGCGAACAACTAAATTTATCTGCAAAATCACCAATAACGACCAATACAAGTCGTACCTTAGAAAATGACCAATTACTCCATCTAAAGAAGGAGGAACAGTGTTTTAATTTAACCAAGTGCATTTCTCCAGTTCAGCTCTACCCAAATCTAAAATGTTAAAGCCTAATAGGCCAGTGTAATGCCTGATTTGAAAGCTAAGACCTACAAAACTGATCTAGAAGGATCTTTTTCCTCGCATTATTGCCACATTGTTGTTTCTTTTCATCACTTTTTTGTCACTTTTAGTTGCTTTTTCATCCTCGTTCTCATTTCATTTCTGTCACTGTTTTGACGCTTTTTTCAAGAGGCTTTTTAGATTTGGGTAAAGCCAACTGGAGAAAATGTGCTCAGGTCAGGTGGGAGTTAAGAGGTTAAAGGAGCATTTCTGTTTGAAAGTATAGATCTGATGCAAGAAAAAATACATCTCCTTGCCATAGATACCTCAAATTCAACGAGACGGTATGAAAACACAAACAAACAAGGACACAGTGAAAGTAAACCATTGCCTGTATGCGACAGTTCGTGTTTTGTAACTGAGTGATGCCATCGCGATTCACCCTTCCCATAAGACAAACACCGACTGTTTGAAGAGTAAATAAGATCAGGCCTCTTATAGTTTGCCTTTTGGAGTACTGCATAATTGTAAAGGCAGAAAATAGGTCCAGACACTTACAGAGGTGGTTGAGAAGTATTTACTTGATACTTTAATTTACCATTTTCTCCAAATCGACAGCTTCAATTGTTTTGTTTTTTTGTGGTCTGTTTTTTCACATGCCTGATAGGAACAATCTCAAGAAGTAGAAATATTACACAGGGTGGAGAAGTATGCAGTAAATGTTCTACAAGGACAGACAGATCCTGTTGTTTGTTCAGTCGTTGTTTGCGCTGCGAGTTGGAGCGGCAAATTGTGGGTGCTTGTAATGTAAAACGTATTCATTGTTTAGCATGTGTTTGGCTTTCTGCGCCATTGGATTTGAAATAGACAAATAAATATATATGTAGGAACCAGCAGCTGGTGGAGATAATGGTATGTTTTTGGTTTCTTTCACACAATGATTGTACATGACACATAGAAAGCTACAATATCAACAAGAGACAATGTGATCGGACACAGAGTCTTACCAAAAGTATGCCTTCACATGCTCTTGTATCAACACCCAAGTCTCCCCGAAGTCGTCTGATTTCCAGAGCTGAGGAGAAGGAGAGAGAAAGAGTGTGTGAGGTGGGGTCTGGGAGAGTGAAAAAGGAGGTAGAAGAAGTAGTAGTAGTAGGGGGGATGGTGCACAGTAAAAATGTAGGTCAGCCTCCTTCCTACATTTTGCTCCTACACGTGTGACAAAGAGAGGAGTGCGGAGCCGTTTGGAACTATTGTGTGCAAAATCAGGAGCTGGAAACAAAAACAGATTGCGAAACAAAACACGAACGCTTGGCTCAGATGGGAAACTTGGATGTGGCCATTGTTGTGAAGAAAGGATGCCAACAAACACTTTGGTGAAGTTTAAACTAAGTGTGAGGGTGATGTTTTTTGTTGTTCAAGCAGCCGGGTTTGTTCCCCACATTTTACCTGTTTGTTTGGGTGGGAGCCGTCATAGCCCAGGGCCAGGTTGGACCTCCGGTTGTGCAGCAGCAGGTCGGTGGGCTTGAAGGGCAGAGAGAAGCCCTGAACCGTCTTACAGAAGTCAAACGTGTTCCACAAGAAGTTGTTTGTAGAGTCCACAAAAAGATACTGCACACATAAACGAGCAAGACAAACGGCAAAGGTTCATTACACACACTGTTCCCCGTTGCATGTTATCAAGACAAACAAAACAACATCCATACGGAAAAATTACCACAGACGTGCATTCTTTATAGGAAATCATCAGGATGCTTCTTCCACCTTTTTTGCAAGGTCCATTTGTATTCACAGCCCAATCTCATGGCGCGTACCTGCATTTATAAGTTCATTTTGTGCTCCACTGATGGCCATTGCCTCAGAGCAGAGGGGAGGGGGGCAGACCATAGACACAGCTCTTGGGGACTCACTGTCAGCTCAGCTCATATAAAAAGCAGATGATTTAGTTCATACTTAATTTAGATCACCAAGGCCATGGGACATTTTAAGTCAGATGGCAAAATACTCAAAAACATCCTTTTGTAGATTTAGAGCAGTTATTGAAATTGGAAAAGTAATTATATCCATCCAATGTTACTTATTTCATACTTAATGTGAATTTTACACTTTTCTCTTTTAGTTTGTACATTTTGTGCACATATCTGTATTTTATTCTCCACTACATCTTTTCCTGGATTGAAAATACTAGCATTATCAAATCTGGCTGGCATTCTCTGCTGCGGTGGTTTGTAGCTGATTAGCAATGTAACACAAGTAATGGTCAAATTTAAGGTAAGTAAGGGGCACCAGGAAAAATGTATTTAGTGGATTAATTTCTATTGTGAGAGGCTTTATGACTCACCTGATAGAGCAGACTCTTTGTTCAGACTCTTTGTCAACCCAACACAATGTACTCTTATACATTTTCCTTATAGCTACTAACATCCATATAATAGCGCTAAATTGAACAAATCCAAAAGTTGTTAAAGAGTACCTAAACGGGCGTGCCAAAGCCTTTCCCCACCCACAAACAAAAGTCAAAAATTGCCACGAAAGAGGCGGTCTCTGAAGTTTGGGGGTGACATGTGGGGGGGGGTTAAGAAAGGTTATTTGTAGCTGCTAGTCAGCTACCCATCGTTACTGTGTTGTGGAAGTGGAGTTTCGCAGTTGCCGCTCCATTGGGATTTAGAGCCGGTGAGGGGGAAAAAAACTTGTGGAATGTGTTCAATTTCATTATTTTAGAAGATCATTTCATAAATCAGCACTTTGTTACAGACTGTGCCTGTGGAGAAGTAGCGGGTGGAGAGGAGCTGCTGCTACGCTCTTAAATCAACTCAAAGACAGATCCAGAACTCTAACGTTAATAATTCATCATTCTGCCTGGTGCTACCACTAGCAAAGCCTGAACTAAGGGTGAACAAATTAACTTCAGAACTTAGTTTGGCAAAGCACGTCAAATGCAAATTATCCCCTTTCATTAAAGAGAGATCATGAATTTTAACCATCAAAAATTAAACTTAAGGAATTTAGCACAAGCAGAATTTTTTATGTTGACTTTCATTCTTGATCTGAAGTGTGTTTCTTTGCAAGGCAAAAAGCTGAACAAGCAGTGGGAACACATTTCCCTAACTAATGCCACCCAGGGTTAATGAATCTCTAAGTTTTATTCAAGTAGTTATTTTTTAAACTTAAGGAAAGAGACCGGAAATCAGATCTCTTGGTACTGGTCAACGTACCGACACAATAGTGTTCAAAAAGTTCGCTCTTATTTAATTTGCAGGAAAAAATTTAGTGAAACTGATGATGTGTACCGCAGTAGAACATTGGAGTTGGATTATAATCAATTTCATGCAGGGTTGTATATCGATACTGGTGAGTACCTAAACCAAAACAAATAGTGTTTTTGTAAGAGGACACCACAGCGCTGTCAATATGCCGGATTTAGCTCAGTGCTACATCCACAGTCCCAGGGGGTAAACACACAACATACTGTACATGAGTACGACAAAACTTGTACCACATGACACAGTATATGACAGTACAGTTAGTACAAAACGTACACAGACTGTAAACATGGGGCGGCACGGTAGCACAGCGGTTAGCGCTCGTGCTTCACAGCTAGAAGGTCCGGGTTCTATCCCCGGCCGGAAGGGGTCTTTGTGTGTGGAGTTAGCATGTTCTCCCTGTGTCTGCGTAGGTCTCCTGCTCCGGTTTCCCCTACAACTAAAAACACGTACAAATGGCATTTTTCCGTCATTCGTGACGTTCGTGACATGACGTAACGCATCTCAATGGGATTCTTAACAGAACGCATCAGCTCGTGATATTCGTGGAGAAAGTTTTTGTCTGTCAAAAAATCTTCCATGAATGTCACGATTCACCCTCTGTTCGTGGAGTTCGCAACGGAGCGTGTTCTTTCGTGATGCGTAGTGGCGCTTCGTAATTCAGCGTGAGAGCATTCGTACAACATTCGTAGTGCAGAATCACTGTTTTCAGACTCAAAATTGACAGAAACACACGCTACGCCGAAAAGTAAATGTTTGTATCTGCACTATGCCAAAGAAAAGTCACACAAAGTCGGCCAGTCCGCGCTCCAGGCCAGAGACAGCACCTGCTGCTGCCGCTCCTCAGGTGCTGAAGTTGAACCGCCGACTTTTCTTCCTCCTGCGGTCGTTCCTCCTGATGTTTCGGAGCCAATCCCTGCCACCCCTATAGCCGCCCCGCTGGAGAACCCGACTGTTATATATTTGTCCCGCTTTTTCGCGCGTTTGTGGAAAAAAGGAAAGAGACAGTAAGAAGTGCGCCTTTCCCGCACTTCTTTACTGTTCCTGAATGCATCTCCCATGCTGCCTTACGCAGTGACCCAAACAACAACGCATGGTTACAGTAGCTATAACATGGATAAGTGTTAAGGCTTATTTACAACTTTAGACATGTAAAACAAGCGGCGATGGGCGCAGTGCAGGTGGAGACAGGCCTGTTGTTGTGGATTATGCAAAAGAAGTTTGCCAAATGGAGCGAATGATCGACCAGACAAGTGAGAATCGGCCCGACACTCAGCTGGTCTTTGCTTTTTGTATAACCCGATTTGGCAAGAGCCCAATGAGTCAAGTGAGAGCACGGCGCGTCTGCTCCGCCTCCAACCCGGTTTGTGCGGCAGGCGGGTTTGTCCACATTCGCCCGATTCTTGACAGATTTCTGACAGAACTCGACAATTCCCAATGACTCGCAACAGACTGCAACAGACTGCAGCAGCGCGCTACAGCACGCAGCAGTGCAGGATGCATGTTCGTGACCGTGCGTAATTATTCGTGCCATTAATCGTAACGCGTAGTAACAGGTCGCAACAGTTTGTGGCGGTGCGTGAAACCTCTACCCCAAATCATCAAATTCCACTCACATTCGTGATCCTCGGCCACGAATGTAGATTCGTGGCATTCGTGACTTGTCGTCGTTATGTGTAAACCCAGCATTAACAGCATCAAGCAGCGATGATTTGCCATCGTTTTCAACAACACTCATTTTAAGCATGTCACTTTTCATTAATTTTTTGATTTAGTCCTTACTTCGATCCACTTTTAGTTATTAGTTGATTAGTTAGGAGTAGTAGTTAATAATCCAATAAGAAATTTGAATAACTCAGCAGCCTAATAACCTAACAATGACCTAAACTGCAGACCAAAGTGTTCTGTTCAGTCTAATTAACATATGAAGCTTAAGCGCAAATTCAACCTGGAGACGTACCTGCAGCTTCACCCAATCACGGCCCCAGCGCAAGCCGCACCTCCGCATTAGCAATCATCGCAGCCGCTATTCATCAGCAATCATCGCAGGATCCCCGTCTTAAGCTCCCCGGTCGATCACTCGGCGTTTCCCAGCTGTGCAGCGACACTGCGTGTTGTCGCATGTTACCGAGACTTTGGCGTGTCAGGAGCTGTTCGCATGCTGTCTCCTCGGGGGATTCTCCGGGCGTCGTCATTCCAGCCCGGGCCGCTAAGCTCTGCCCCTTGGCTCGTCGTCCCGTTGCTCGCTCCGGTGCCCGTGCGCTGCGTTGCCATGGTCATGCCCGTTGCTACTGGTGCCTGGCCTCGTGTTTCGTTCTCCTGGCTCCGGACCCGTCCTCTTCCTCGATGTGGAGTCACGCACGCACGCTGCTCCGGATCATCGCGCGCCGTCCCCGTTGCTGCTCGGGGCGGGCGGGCCACGAGCGCACCCCCGCTGTGCTGTTGTCCGGTCCTCGCGTGGTTTCCTCCTCTGGCTCCTCTCGGATCCGTGTTCTCTTGGCGTCACATCTGTCGACGCACGCTCCTCCGGACTTCGCTGCGCCTGCCCCTGCCCCGTTGGCTGTCGGGGTGGGCTTCCTAGGTGAGACGTATACACCCACATCTGCACTCACGCGCGCACGCTCCGTGTCTCTGAGCTTTCGCATCGTGCGCTGCGGCCTCCGCGCTGGGGAGGCTCGCTCCTTTTGGGGGCTGACCCGTGGGCCTTCACGCTCCGCGGGTTCCCAACCCGGACGGGCTGAGTCCGTTTTCACGCTGTGTGGTAACAGCTCGGTGTTCTGGCATTGGATTTTCCTTCAACGTGTTCATGCGTAACTCGGAAGTTTCGGTGTTTAGTCACTTGCAAGTGCTCTTCAAATACCTCATGTTAAATCATTATTCCTGCAAATAACTGGTGGTGGCTTTCGCAATGCGTCGCATTATCACGATAGTGCTCCACGTTTGATCTCTGGTCATTAGTTCTGGTCTCTGAATGTGTATTTCAATTTCTCGAATTGTCGGCCTGCTGCGTCGTCTCCCCGCTTCGCGCGGCCCCCTGTCTCTGTGCTCGCACGCCCGGCTGTCGCCTGCCTCGTACGCCCGGCAGTCGGTTTTTGGGGGGGTTTCCATCAGGGCAATCGTTCACAGGAAACGGCTTCCTTCATCCCTACCTCAGAGTTCTCCGCACTCTACAATACACAACAAGGAGAGGTAGCTCGCGTCGAGGGGTCACTCTGGAAGCAGGAACAAATTACCGCGCTCGCGATAACCTGGCCGATGTCCATGCCATATTCAAGGATGTTCCTCTTCAAAAGTTATACGCTTTCACTTATCATATCTCATAGCGACGATCCCTAATTTCTCATCTCAGCTCGTTCTACTCCGGCATATCACGCTATCGCCGATGCATGTCGTCTTAAGAGTGCTCGTGTCATAGCCTCTGGCACAGGCACGGCTCTACATGCTCGCTCATCTCGAGTGTTTTCAGCTCGGTTTGTTTTTATCTCGAGTGTTTTCAGCTCAGTTTATTTTTATCTCGAGTGTTTTCAGCTCGGTTTGTTTTTTGATCCAGAGTGTTTTCAGCTCGTTTGTTTTTATCACAAGTGTTTTCAGCTTGTGTTTGGGTTTTGATCCAGAGTGTTTTCAGCTCGTTTGTTTTTATCACAAGTGTTTTCAGCTCGTGTTTGTTTTTATCCCATTGGCGAACTAAAAAGGAAAAAGGCGCTCTCATCGGAGGCCCTGCCGTCTGTTCTGCCGCCCTCGTCGGAGGGCTCTGCTTTCCTTGTCACTGCCGCCCTAGTCGGAGGGCCTGCTGTCCCTGTCTCTACACTCGCTGGCTCCTCGCGGAGGGTTCTTCCAGCTCGCCCTTTGCGCATCTAATCTATCACCTCGTTCCTTACGTAAGCTGCTTGGCTCCTCATCTGTATATCAATCTGTCATCTCAATCTTCAATCTCGGTTCTCACTCCCCCTAAACTACCTCTTCGCTGCTACCCCTTCTATATCTGCTCGGCTCCTCCGATTCTCCCCACTCTACGTCTTGCAAATCCTGCCCAGGCGCAGGGGATCATCTCGCACTCGCGCCCCAGGATAAGCGCAGTTCCCGTTCGGCGGTCACTCGCATACAGTTCGCTCAGACCCCGGCTACCTCTTTTGGGGGAAGATTCTGGCATCATCTATCACCATGCATTGCCTAGCGTTCGGCAATCTTCCGCCGGGGTCTGAGCCCCAAACAATATCCAAGTTAAATAACTTCTCATGCAGTCTGTCACTGAGTCTTTGCAGGTTGAAATGAAGCTTAAGCGCAAATTCAACCTGGAGACGTACCTGCAGCTTCACCCAATCACGGCCCCAGCGCAAGCCGCACCTCCGCATTAGCAATCATCGCAGCCGCTATTCATCAGCAATCATCGCAGGATCCCCGTCTTAAGCTCCCCGGTCGATCACTCGGCGTTTCCCAGCTGTGCAGCGACCCTCCTCCGCCCCACCTCCTCCGGGCGCTACTCAGGGTCCGCCCATCACATCGACGCGCGTTAGGTCCCGTTCTGCCACCACCAGTGTCCAGGCTCCGGGGGAAGATTCTGGCATCATCTATCACCATGCATTGCCTAGCGTTCGGCAATCTTCCGGGGTCTGAGCCCCAAACAATATCCAAGTTAAATAACTTCTCATGCAGTCTGTCACTGAGTCTTTGCAGGTTGAATTACCTACAGTATGAGGGCCACTGCTGCACACTCCGTCTGTGTGTTGAGCCATCTGAGGCAGACACGGCTGACCCATTAGCTGCTAGCCCTCAGAAACCAGCACTCCTCTCCACAGAAACACAGTCATGTTTTTGCTGCTGACTCACTCCATCAGCCTTTACTAAGAGACGCTTGTAGCCAGGTAACAAAACACTGGAGAGGCAGTAGCACATTTGCCTTCAGCTTTTATAACAGGACTAACAATGGCCCATAAAATTGATACAACTTTTGAAAACCCAAGAAAAATAGGTGACCTAGAACCCCTATTACAACTCATTACAACTGTCCCACATAACTTACATAAGGCCACACCGCGTAAAATTTTACCTAGTAAATAAAAGTGAAATACAAGCTTTAATTTTATGACAGATATTTTAATCATTGAAATATACCGTATCAATGTACAAACAATTGATAAGGTTTGTACTTTGCTGTGAGCCTTTGCTCACAGCAAAGGCTGTGATATAGCAAAAATAGCATTTTCTGTGTCGAGCTGCTCATTGGCAACATGTTTTGTTTTGATGGCAAAAGTATAGTCCAAAATGTTACGCAGTGTGCCTGTAACATGTCATCAATATTTAGTTGGGTCGACAGTTTGTAAACTTTCGTCATTTATTAGGTCATGTCATGGGTCTCAATTTGCACATGGTGCTGCTGTTAGCAAAGCATGAAAACATCAATACCATGTTTATGCTTATGATACCCAGAGTTCCACTTTGAATAAGCATGGTTACGTTTGCAGTAAATATTGCTTTTCAATGTCACCGAATAAAAACAGCTCTTTCAGGACTCTCCTCTGTGAGTTGGCTTTGGTTTTTCCCTGCGTTATTAGATATCAGGTGGTAAATGTGACTCACCCGCCTATTGTCCGATGGGCTGTGATAGAACTGAGAGATGACCTGCTTGCTGCCATTCTTAGCTTTGGCATCCGGCAGTTGAAACTTCTCAGACACCAGCGTGAAAGTTGTCCCGTAGTCATAGGAGACATAAACCTAAAGAAACATATTATGCTCTATAATATATGAATAAAACAAGGCGGATGATGTTTGGCCGACTGTACTTACTGAGCTGGTTTTGGGTCCTGTGGCACCAGCACTGTCCCGAGCCAACGCTACAATCACATTGCTCTTCTCTCCGGCCCAGTGGACAACCATCTGGTTATGGGAGTCATTGAGGTTGGCCTGAAAGAGAAAACAAGTTGCTTTGGTTAAATGGATTTTTCTAAATATATTGCTCCTAATCATAAACATAGATTTAACAGACCTGCTAAGGTGCAGCACTTTGGACAAAACAGCACAGGTGATTAACATTTATTTACAATGAAAAAAGGTCTAAAAATATAACTTTAACCATAGAATGTGCCATGACAAAATGGTCATGTGATGAGGTATTTGTGCTGCCTAAAATGAAATTAGCCAGCCGATGCTACAATTCAGATGAACAGTTTCCTCTTCCGCTGACAGTCACAAAGATAAGCGCCGGGGGCTGCGCATATGGATTCAATCTGAGGCATCAGCAAACACCAGTGACTTCAGATAAAGCAACTGCAATAACGCCCCACGAATTTGATTTAAATTCAACCACATTATTCTCTTCTGGAAAAGGCTAAAAGAGGATTACGTACACTGCACACACAGACACAATGACCCACTGAGCTTAACTGCTTGAGGCAACAAGACAGACAGAGAACAATGAGGCACTCTTTAACATTCAGCTCTGTGACTCGAGATGACCCTCACCCTGGTAGGAACCGTCAAATAAGAAGAGCATTTAATCAAACTGCAATAGCTCTTTTACACAAAGGTATTTTTGATTTCAGTACTGCTTGAGGCGCTACAGGTCATTGATCTACTTATGTCTTAGTCCACTTTTGGGTAAGTCCTTGTTTAGGCTTTATCCTATTTCAGACCTTGTTTAGACTTAATTCAGCCCAAGTTTAGATCTGAAATGAAAATCTAAATGACTGATCACGTTAAATAAATATTTCGGGTGCCATCTCTGCAAATTAAAAGGCCAAGTGATCATATAGCATTGGTGATCACTAGTGACTTAAGAGTAGAGGTTTTCAACTATCTGCGACTGGACTGGGTTGATTGAGTACATGACATTTCCCATCTAACCCCTCCCAGTAGACATTTTTCCGAAAATTCCAAGGCAATTGAGAGCCTATACCCAAACACAAGCGTGCTGACTAATTTCAGGTTTGTTGCAGCAAATACACTGTTTGCATGTGCGCTTTTGGGGATTGCAGTGACTCCTGGAGCCTTTGTTTCCCGATGCACCTCCCCTGGGGTAAAACGGATCAATGAAAAGTAATAGGCTATTTCATCTTTCTACTGTCACTGCATCGCCATCTCATCTCCCTCCCATCTTTTATTGATGGTCTGCGAGAGCCATGGTACTTACTGCGCAGTAAACAACAAATACCTCAGTACCTCGCTGTCAGCCTCAGTACTGCTTTAACTACAGCAACATTGATGTCTGCGACACAGCCAAAGAACCCCAGAGCAGCAAAAGCGTGGATTTCTAAACTCAGCAGTCGGGAACACATAGTGCTTTCAATGTAAAACAAGAGTCAAGGGAAACAAAGATCTTCGAGGTACAACCATGGAGCAGACAAACGTACATGACTGCACCACGACCTGCAAATCCATAATACAATCATGCACTGAATTTATTTGGATTTTTTTCTTGTAGCTGAAGTTTCAAATCAGCCAACATAACAAATTAATATCATGTTTACTCTGTCATAAGAAAATCCTTTTAAATAAGGATTTGAGAAATGAAAGACATGGTTTGTCAAGTTGTTCTCTTGAAGCCAAAACACAATGTGATGATTGATTGAAAGCATGCATGATCAAACTCTTAACTCCAACATACATGATCTATAGTAGTTCCCCAGGCACCTGCTCCTCCTTCCCATTTCCCTCACATTACGCCTCCCTCAGGGCTTCGGCTTAAGCCAGTAATGATTCCAAAGCTGAGGTGATGCCGCAGTAAATCTCCGCATTTAAGGCGTCATTGGTCACAGCAGGTGTGGGCCAAAGGGGTGCCGAACGCAGCCTTCCGAAAATCTCAAAAGGCAGCCATTACATAGAACCAAGTTGCAAGTAACAACAATATTGACTGTTGTTACTTGCTAACAATCACTGAAAGGTGATTAATCCAGTGAATATGAGAAGACTGCACCTAAGCTTATAGGCTGTCAGTGGTGTGTTTTATGGCGTCAAACACAAAGCATCTCTGTTAAAAGTCCTCTAAAGCTCTCCTCGGGAGAGTCGGTGTGGAACGCTATGGTTTGGCTCTACGCTCCAGTCTGACAGCTGTAACCTTCCCCTGACCTCTCCCACTCACTTTTAAGGGCTTCCACAAGCATTACACTGTCAGGCATGTGCACTTGCGGAAACCCGGCCATGTGGCTCGAGTCTGGTCTCTCTATGGAACAAAAACATGCATGTAACTTGGCTAACTAGCTTAAGCTAAGGAAGCAGTCCCTGATAAGGTAAGTTCCACTTATTTCCTTACCTTATTTGACCTGGCAAATAAGGTAAGGCCAGTGTACTCTTTCAAAGAACAGAAATGATTATAGTTATGTTGGCGAAATAATTCTCTGTATTGGAAAATACACAGCACACTCGAATAGATGTCCAAAAGATCTAGTATTTATTAACGTTTCGGCCTTAGCCTTCGTCAGATCATTTTTATCTTATTCATTTGGATCACAATATAAAAAATAATAATAATTCTCAACATCAAAACATGACCACCAACACAGGGTCCACTTGGGAGACTATAGGTTGAATCTGAAGACTTTGCATGGAAGCCCTAATTCCCTACACAATCCCGCACAGGGGCAGTTCCTACACCTGCACAGTCAGTACAGGGGTGTCTAAGTGTCACTGGGTAGGTCCTTCTTTGCTCATGTCTATCCATCTCTGTGACAGCTTTGTGGCTGTAGAGGAGTCAAGGGAGAAGAGGTGGAGCCTGAGCAGCACTGAAAGATGACAACCCCACATTTGCACATACATAATGCATCGCCATTTCAGCAGCTATAGTATCTACTATGACTCCCTCATGTGACCAAGCAGACAAGAGCAGGTTAAGGAGGCAGATATGTTGGAGGAACACAAAAAAGGTTAATCTCCATATTTCTGCGCAGCTTTTGTACAGGAGTCAGGGCTTTTATATTGGCATTGCTCCTGATTGTATCAATACAACAGATTTGTTTTTCTTTTACATGACACAATGAGTACTTTTTATTATGGCAAGAGAACAAATCATGGTGTTATTCCAAAAACAAGGTTGCCATGTGTCCATTTTTTTTTCTTTCAGTGACAAATCTAAAGAGGTAATATACATATAGATTTAGCCCTGATCTGTCTCTAAAGACCAAGAAAGAAATGTGACATTTTTTTTGTTATTTATATTCCCATCCTTTTTTAGTATTACTCTCAAGACAGTACAGCCACATCCCTAAGAGGATGCTACAGGTTTCTGACAGAAAGGTTACTGCAAAAGCTGCATTGATTCGATGTCTGACTTTGTTCAAAGGATTGAGGAAGATTAACTTGACCTGGCCGACTGTGGAGAAAACAGAAGAAAGGTCATTTCCTCCCACAGCCACAAGCACAAGACATTTACTTATAATACAACAGTCTCCTCTGTACGGTGTAAACACATTTCAATATAGAAAAAGGAAAGTAACTCTTCCAGACTGCTACCCAACAACGCAATCCCAGAGAAGCAGTAGGAAATGGACAAATAAACTGATGAATGAGTAATGAAATAATGATGAAGCTGGCACATTGACTTCAAACAACTCTCATTGTCAGACCTACACCCTATGATTAAATCTGATATAAAAAGATACATTGTTTTCAAGTTTTTACTCAACTCTTACTTCTTGAAGCATTATGTACTAAGTCTTACAAATATCTTGTACCAGGAATGCATCTATGTTGTATGACATGCAACTGATGCCCAAATGTAAGACGGTATTTTAAGAATTTGAAGTATGTCTTCTTCTTCGATCTGAGATCTAACATCCACACAGAACACATAGGGGAGAGCGGGGAGTTGGGTCGCTCAGTGTTTTAGAGCTAATAAGAGAAACCAGGCTCAACTCAGAGTTCAACGGGACCGGGACAAATCATCAGCAATCATTTCAATTGAATTTATTCCGTTTCTGTTGAATATTAAAGCTTCATGATTTAGAGGTCTCTACACATGGTTCTGGGGAGTGTGCAGACTTAGTATCGTGCCAAAATGTTGAAAGCCTCGGCAGTAAAGCTAAGAAATGTCTTATTTGGCCCAACCCTCCCCGGTCTCCCCTGCTGGTGATAGGCTAGCTTGCATCAGCAATGTTTTCTGTTTTTTAACATACCTTATGTTTTTTATTTGGTAAACATGCTCTAAAACGTTTCAACACATAAAGACATAGGCTAGACCAAGTTTGATTTTGCCTAAACCAGTGATTCCCCAAATTTTCACTCCAAGTACCATAATTATATATTCGTAACCAGCATTCTTAACAATTAAACAAGACAGGCACACAGTGGTAAAAATAGAAAGCTAGATGGAGAGCTCACTCTTGCCCCTCTCTTGACTTTTACTTTCATGTCTGTGACTAGCAGTACCAAGGAGGATCAACACTTGGTACTGCTATGCCAGAGCAGTATGTTCCCCTCCATTTCATCAGCTCCCTCTGAGTGTGCCATTATTCAGCAGCAGTAGGGCTGGAGGGTATCACGGCCAGGAGAGCGGTGGCGGCGCGACCCGTATCAAACAATGACATCATCTCTGCAGGACTGGCAACCAATGAAGACTCCCTCCCAGACTGTTTATGCTGGCATCTGCTACAAGCCATTACTCAAGCGTGTCCATTCATTTCATTTATAAATGACATGGGTTTAATTCAAATACATGTTGAGTAGATATTTGCACAATATCTAAAGGCCCCATTTGATCCTGAACTGACTTTTTGAGCTTTTGTTAGTCCCTCAAGAAGAACATACCTGCTGGAGGTGAGTTTTGTTTTAGGTCTTATTAGGTCATATTTTATCTTCTCTTTCAAAACAATCGCCACTCCACTACATGATGTCATAAGGTGCTTTTCTGTGTTTTCAAAGACCTTCAAGGAACACAGTCTGATAATTTCAGTGCTTCATCACCTCCGTACAAACCATCAGTTCCAGCAGAGGAGAGCAGTTTGCATGAATGCTAAACTGGTGTCATAAGTGAATATAGTATAAAACTTTCTTGGATACCAATAAAATCTATGAAGCATTGTCTACTCCTTACAGTCTCATTTGAAACTAGCTTTGATGAGCTGTATCAGTGTCTTTTGAAAAGCAACCGAAATGAACGTTCTTCCTTGGACTACCACACCAAGAATTACCCAAAAGAGCTGCTGCTGTCGAGCCACCACAACCTAAACTCTACATTTTCTTTTAACACTTGTGAGGTAAAAAGTTGGCAGCATAGTGAACAAACATAACAGGATAGTCCAACTGTCAGTGGTCATGATGCTTGATCTCGCAATGTAAATAATATAGCTAACTTAGAGTTAAATGAAAAGTGGAAATTAAATCAGTGTCACCTTCATAGAGTAAGGTGAAAGTAATTAACCATAAACGTCTAGTAGATTATGGAGCTAAAAGTCAATATATGTCAGAAAGTAAGGTCAGGAGTTTAGAGGCACAAAGCATCATGGTCACCAAGTTAACTTTGAAGAACTGGCCCCAGGCATCAGCAGCAAAGATACATGTTGGAGAGCTTTGGGACTCTGTACTTGGGCTCCAGAAATGCTTGTCATAGACAAAAGGGGAGTCATGTGTGATAGATGGGGCAACAAACATAATTTATTATGGGCTATTTACGGTAACATGTCCAGCTGCAAGACGTCTATAGTCAACTATTGGTGGTTATAAACACCAGTACGACAGGCCACTGCTATTTAAACAATATCTCTCACAAATACTTGGAAACAGGCAGCAGAATACAATGGTTAGTCAGTAGTACTCGGGGTCAGACTCGGAGGTGGGGAAATATCTCTGCCGCAGTAGCTGACTGGCTAGCACTCTCAACATGGTTCGGGCTCTATGCTGTGGGATCTGTCTGAGGAGTTTGCATGAGTTTGCATCAGGTAAACCAAAACATCCCAGACGGGCCACATCAAATAGATTCTTTTGCTACTGTCTCCTCCTGTCTGCTTGTGTTCATTTGAAGAAAACTGACAGGTAAAAAGGTAACTTCCCTTTGGTTGTTGTTGCACCCGTTAGCCCTGTATTGAAATTACATAAAACAAAGATTTTTTTTTCCTTGTACAGAATAAAATGAAGAAAGTTGTGTATGGTGGCCCAGGTTATAGTAAATCTGTAAAATAAAAAAACACATAATCCAGTGCTGTCAAACCATGCAGAGGAGTGACAGTCATCAGTGAGTCACTTGGCATAACAAACAGTTCTGAATCTCCACAATGACACTGCAAAAGGGATATCTTGGGTTGCACTATTTGCAATATATGTTTCTAACACAGCATTCGGTTCACTGTGCATAGTTCCAACATGTGCAGAAGCATTAACATTTGAGGGACGACTGTAACTAGAAAAAAAAAAAAAAAGAATTTCATGCATTTAACAACAGACGTCTGAAATAAAGGGTTAGTGGGTTAAAACAGGACCACGGAGACTCAGTCATTTAGTTTTTTCACAGTGATATTATATAATACTTAAGAATGACAGTTTTTGTTTGATTGTGATTAATTATGCAACCTTATGTCTTAGATTTTGCTTTACGACTATGCACCCAATTGAGTATGCAAACTGTGCTCCCTTTAAACAGGCCTGTTATCAACAATTACCACATGCTTGGTCTTATTTTCCCTTTCAGACACTTAGATGGGATAAGTAAAACACACAAACAAACACTGGACGACTTAAGCACTTAATAACAATAACGACATGAAACCTGATCTGTGACTGGACTCCCAAGGGCCATTTGCGCCATTTGTTTTGTCAGGGTCCTCACCATGAGTAGAAAGGGGAGGTGTCTTCTGTCTAAAGGGTAAATGTCTATCTGCATTTATTTACAATTCTGCAGCATTTGCAGGAATTCTAATTGACCGAAGGGCGACACAGTGGCATGTGGTTACAAGATTACCCCTAGGTTCCCTTTTATGGTCCTTTTGTGTTGAAATGGCCTATACTTTGTAGGGCTGCACACTCATTCACAATCAAATCACAATTTGAGTGTTCACACTCAGAATCTCTGCGAAGACTCTAATAGTGTATGTTTACGTTTGCACAATATTCTTGCAAACAACAGAATATTCTGACTCAGTGGAATTTTGTTATACAGAAACCTGTATAGAAATTTACATACATTCAGAAAAGCTTGTATGTAAATGAGTTTTTATTTTATTAATGTAACACACAATAATTCAGTCTTCACAAAAAAAAGTGCACTGTGAACAGAATATTATCGTAAAACATAAATTACAAATCTAGTTACATGGTTTAATAAAATAGAATATAGAATTTGTTTTCCCAGCTTTGAATCTGGTCATTTAGGCCTAATCTACAATACTTTGTAAACAATGGTTGTTATGTGCACCTGGCTCTGTTTGCTGGTGTCAATTTCACCATAGTGAGGGTAATTATCAACTGTGCATGTTTACATCAAGCATTTGGCTCAGTTCTTTCAAAATCTTGGTAAAACAGCATCAGTGTTTTTGTTATTTTGGACAAAATTATTAATTTTATTTCAAAATACTTGAGGTTTTGCTCAAATTGTGTCTCCTTGCCTATAGGCAACAAGGAAAAGAAACAACAGGGCCATTTGTCTGTCACCTGGCTGTCCTTCATGTGAAAAATGACTATTGATTGTCGCTTTGTTTGTTTTTATTCTAATACTACTTAAAGGTTTGCTCAGAGAATAGAGAAGTTTAGTTTCATCATGGTCCATGCACATCTACAGCTGATTGTTCAAAGGCAGAGAAACCATGCCACTTGGATAACAATGTGGCTTGTATAATTCCTGCACGGCATCCCTCTCAGTGTCCACCATCAGAGCAGGTCAGGCAGAGCTGATGTGCATTGAGCGGGAACAGTTGCATCATTACATTGCATTACCTGGCCGTACACCTTGGGCATGGTCGAGTCTCCGGTACTCCTCCGAGTCCGATGGTGCGGTAAAGCGTCCGAGACTGAGCCGCCTTCGGTGAGACCTCGAGCGGCCAGGCGCAGCGCTGGAGCCGCGGCGCCTCCTCCATCACCGTCCACTAAATCCACATTTGCGTTTATCCAGTGAAAGCCTCTGTTCTGTGGAAGCATGTAGGGCTGCTCTGAGTGAAGATGAAGCGTCGATGCATTTAATCCAACAATCGAGAGGACTAATAGACATAAGCGAAAACAGGACTGCATCTTGTCCGCCCGTAATTTCGCCATGTTTGTGTACGTTTGGCTGCTGTAGATGGTAAGACTGAAGAGCTCCTTCTACCGGAGGCAGCGCTGCCCTGCGCTGCTCTTCACAGCCCATGTGAGAGGCGGAACTTTCAATTTTCTTTTACTAATTCTTCAAACAGGATGGGGATTCATAATATATATTTCTTTGAACACATGACTATTCATTCATTTACAACCATTTGTTTATTTATATGAATTATTGAAATTAAAATACTAATGGGATGAAAGATAATGTGTGCCTTATCTCTTTATAGTTAACAAGTAAAGAGAAATGCTACAATACAGGTAACTAATTATTCCACAATATTTCTCTACCGCTTGCCATTGCCAACCATAATAATAATAATAATAATAATAATAATAATAATAATAATAATAATGCCTACGATAAAAGCTCCGACAGCTCCTGAAGGCATCTTCAGCTAACTGATCTGTGGAATTTACTGAATAACTACATGTTAATGACAAACTTCGATTTATTGACGGCAAATAAGCTCAACTTTTGTGCAAAGTATTATTATTAACCTCAACAGAGCACACATTGTAAGTATATGACAGTTCATGTTTATTGACATCTGAACATTAATTTTACTGCACATAACGTTAAACGTTAGCTAGCGTTAACTAGCCGCATTAACTAACGTATATTTACAAAATGTTACATTTGTTTCTTGACTGTAAGACCAAATTGAAATTATTGTGTTATAAATTAAGACTTCAGAATTTTGTTGGCGTTTTCGTGAATCTATAACTATTACTCACAAATATTATTTCATACTTGTTTTTAAATAAAATGTGATTATTTGCAGCAATTTTGAGACACCAAACTGAATGCACGACCAGGAAATAGAGAGCCCGAAGAGCATCAAGAAGCAAGTCAACTGTTTAGATCTATGGACAGAACTGAAGTGATATAGAACTGAAGTGATTTTCAATGCAATGTATTTGCATTAAAGCAATAATTTTATTTCTAACAACAACAAAAAAACTAACTTCATCACAAAGTCACTTGTCACTTAGATGGAGCCTTCACCGTCTGCTGAAGACAATTCACCTCCTAAAAAGAAAACCTTAATGGAAGCTAAACTGGACCCTGCAGGTTTATTCGAAGCTGCTACTGCAGGTCAGTACCACCATTCTCCATGTAACAGGTAACAACAGTCAAACAAGTAGTTTTTCATCTGGCTCAATATTTCTAAGCATTATCATATGTATCATATATTTCTTTTCCAAAAGGACTTTTGCACTGACTTCCACATGTGTTGTGACTGTGAGCCTTTGTTGAGATGTAAATTAATGCTGAAATATAATCAAACTTTCTTATACTTAGATGCAAGCAGAGAGATCAATGGACTGTTTGCGAAATTTGCTGATGTTTTAAGGTAGGTTGCAAAATAAACTTTCTTTTCACAATTTTGGAACAAAGATAATTAAACATCATCATATTTCTTTACACTTAGCTTTACTGTGCATTGTATTATCTGGTAACTATCTCCTTCTGACTATTAATACTTTACTGTGATTCTTTAAATCCTCCTGTCATTCAGTCACAGCTTGATGGAAGCTGACCTGTGTGTGTCTGTCCATCTGCTCATGTTGCGTCTGTGCTGGATGTGTTTTGCGTATTCAATCTAATCAAATTAACCATAAATATGTATTATGGCAAAGGCACCCACTGGACCTAAACCTGGAATACACTGTATTTTATAACACAAGTTTCACTAAAGTCCTAAACAGCAGCGCCGCTTACTGGACATCATTATTCAATTGCATTGAATACTCCAGTGTTTTGTTTGTTGCAGTGAGAAGGCAGCCACTGACACTTCCATGAACCAGGAGCTGGAGGGCATTTTGAACGAAGCTAGAAACCTGGAGGCTCACCTGCTTCAAAAGAAAAAACGCCTGAAGCAGACGCTGGCTCAGATTTCTGATAAACTCAATAGTCATGAAGGGTAGACTGCAACAAAGTTTACTTTTCGTTACTGGTGTCATCTTTTTGCATTGTGAAGATATGAATTAATTCATAGATTAAAGCATTATTTAAGTGATATGTTTATTACAATTTGATTATTTATTGTAATAAGTAATAAACAGATGCATTGTCAGTGTGATTTACTAAGTTCATTTTTATACTCACTCAGAAACTACAGTTTAATCAGCTGGCATTATCCACTACATGCATCTAACAGTACAGCCAGCAGTCAATTCTTTTTAATGTAGTACAAAGAGAAAGTCAAAGTAAAGCCGTAGATACTAACTTTATTGAGATAATACATACAATGAGACATTTTTTGTGTGTCAAATAGTATTTACAGTGCTGTCTATAATTGTCTCTGCTCTGAAATATTCATAAAACAGTGTGCTAAACTTCAAATGAACTGTGATTTACCCATGGGTTAACTTTATTCATTTATCGCTGTCGGAGTGAGGCTCATTTCATAGTTTACACATTTCCTTCATTTTAGTAAAACATCAAAAAAACATTACTACAATACATTACAAAACAAGACTATACAACTATACAATGACTACTAAGAAAAAGAACATTGCCGAATATGATCACATGTTTACATTGCATTGTTTACTTTGCATTTATCTGTGAAACATTTATGCTTTGTTGTTAAATGCTCCATGAAAACCGTAGGGAATGTTGACTGGGACCTCCGCTCTGCCCAGCTCCTCGAACGTCTGTGCATCAAGCACTAGAAGGAATGTGCTCTTATCCTTAATTAAGGAGAAAAAGAACACGCTCGGAAATCAATTACTGTATTTATCCGGATTATATGGGTCTTTTTACCCTTAACAAATCAATAACTCAAAAACCATAAATAATTCCAACTGACCTTATTTGGAGTGATCACTACAGACAGAATGACACCACCGTCCTCCGCCGTGGCATTTGGGGAAGGTACAAAGATTGGTTCAGACGGGTACAGACCGGGTTTCTCCCACACCTTAAAGAGAAAGTGTAAGTAATGAACACAATCTATTCATTCCCTTCATCAAATCTAGTCAATTTGTAACTACCTTCATCTGCTTCCCCTGCAGGTCCATCTTGATAAGGGTGTCGCCCACTAAGTGCCTGAAGCCACAGCCGTAGAAGTAGCGGTAAGGCCGGGTGTTGTATTGGCCATAATTGATCTGAGGGAACTCCAGGCCTCCATACTCATGCAGTTCTTCTCCGTGCAAGTCCTCATGAGTACAAAACACCTGCATAACACAAATCCAATCACTTAGGTATGTAGTGTTTCCCATTAATAAAGAAAAAAAATGCCCTCTCAATTTGTGGACCATTTTATAAAAGTGGATAACAACGCATTTGTTTCATATTGCGTTTTTCCAGTCTTTTACGGTTTTATGCATTATTCAATTTCCACACAGCCACAGCTGTCCTGGGGCAGACTGATGGAAGCAAGGCTACCAATCTGTGTTACTGCCCTCTCTATCATGTCATTTCCAATTCGTATACAGTTTGTGAGTTAAGTGTCAAGCTGTCTGGTCCAAAAACAGAATGCATTGGTAAGTGCAAAGATCAAACCAACAAGCTTTGGGTCAGTGGACAAATTGTCTAACCACTGAGCCACCACCGCCCCACTACAAATAAAAAACAATAAAAAAAATGTCCTTCTATGCTTAAAGCTGGGGTACCTGAATTTTTGTTGTTGTAAAGTACCACCACAAAGTATGTTGTAAACACTGCAAAAAGCAGACCTTGTTGCATGGTCTTCATCTATTTTTTTATTGAGTGATAGAAGATAGAAGCAGAATATAAATCAGAGCAATTTATTTTGGGGGTGGTCCCCCCTTCTTCACTTTACCACTGCTTAAAGCTGCACACGGGCTAGAAACATGCATATAAACAATTTGTTTGAACAATTCGGACATGCTGGAGGGATTGTGAGAGCTAGAAACGAGTTTGAGCCAAATAAAAAAAATGTCATAGTTTGTGCAGGAAAGATCAGGTACCTCAGTTTAAAATACCGATGAGAGATATTTGAGTGTAATTACAAAATGATGGCGAAGATTACCTTGTCTTTAGAAGTCCTAATGCAGGTTGCAGTGCTGCCAGGAAGTTTGTTCAAATTCTGGTCATAGGGGGTGTTTTTGTCTATATTGAGAGGAATCACAATTCTCCTTGGGAAATTTCTGCTAAGTGTATTATATACCTACAGAGAAAGACAGGATTTTAACAAGAAAAATGTCAGTGTGTAATCAAATAAGCTATGTGGCGGCACGGTAGTACATCGGTTAGAGCTCGTGCTTCACAGCTAGAAGGTCCGGGGTTCGATTCCCCCGTGGACGGGGCCTTTCTGTGTGGAGTTTGCATGTTCTCCCCGTGTCTGAGTAGGTTTCCCCTATCACTAAAAACATGTACAATAGGCCAGGATGTTTGAGAGTGCGCATGGGGGACAATGGACCCAAATTAGCCAAAGGCTACAATCTGGTGTGGCTTGTTTACATGCATGAGACCAATGTACAGTATGTTCATTAACATGCACTGTCCTGACCAAATAAACCAATAATTAAATATGGAAAAGGACAAACCTCATCGAGGGCCTCTCCACTTTTGCGAAGGTTCTGCACATTATAGTTATTGATTGCATTGCCGTTGTCTGAAGCACACATATCCACAATTAAGAAGCCGTCTTGCTCGTATGCATTGATCTGATGTAAGGTGCATATGGGGTTGGCCAGGTATTTGACAGAGCTGACCTAGAATTTGAAAAACATGACCTGTTATTACTTGTTTGTGTTTTAGATTGGAATAGTAAAATAAACATATCAGTGAGTGTAATATTACCGTGCCAGTTTGTTTGTTGATCAAGTGGAAGATGGTGTTGAGCTTTGGGTCCCAGTAAATGCTGTCACTGATGCTGCTTCCTGTCAGCTTTCCGGTTACTATCTTCATTAGGTCCAACTTCACAGGCTGCTCAATGAACACCACATAGTGCTCTGACATGGCTGTTTTAAAGAGGTAGAAACAAAGTCATATTGTTTTATTAATAGGGCATGATCTGTTATTCTTGTTTGGCAGAATACTGTAAAACTTGACTCACCATTAACCCATTATTGGTCACAAATATGTGAACATATTAATCATATATTTGGAAGTAAAATACCTTGCAATTTTGAAAATGTATATTTGGGCAATACAGATGTTACCAACTGGAGAAATAAGGACAAGAGGTTGCTCTGGACATTACTGGCAGCGAGTAAGAAAGCCGTAACCAGGAAGTGGCTAAAACCGGACCCTCCGACCATCGAAGAGTGGGTCACATAATTCAAGAAGTGTACATTATGGAGAAACTTTCATTTACTCTAAGGATTCAAAGGGACATGTTTTATAAAATCTGGACAAAATGGACTGAGTATGTCAAACCCATACGGTCAGACTTTGTATGAGAGGTAACTGTTCTAAGTGAGTGAAAAACATTCTTGTACAGGTACTCTTCCCATAATTGTTTGTTCATGTTAAAAAATTGTAAAAAAAAAAAAAAAAAAAAAAAAACTTGACTCACCAAAGCTGTGGTAGTAGGATGGTCTGCTCTTGTCCTTTGAGGGAATTGAGCATAGGACTGTGGCGCCCTCTAGAGTTTCATCCTCATTCGTCTTTGTTGGAGGGACTCGGATGATGTTGTAATGTGCTCCTGTAAACAAGCCAAGACACTACTTATGACAGCTGTTCAATCATATAACAGATTCAGGAGTCTGTGAGAAGACACTGAAAGAAGTAAAGTAACTACCTTTTGGTGAGTAGGAGTTCCCCATGTTGTAAGTGGTGCCATCAGGCTCAGTGTGAGGGTGCGCAGTCGCCCCATTTACAGCAATAAATTTGCTCCAGTCCACCTGCAAGAAAACACGACAGAAATATTTCCTGTGATGCACATTTTAAAAATGACATATCGGCTTTGATTGTTCTAAAAGTGACAGTAATGCTAAGATATACAGTAGCTCTTGCTATCATTCGTGTTTATGAATATATGTCCTCACAGGTTGGCCCAACTTCAGTAAACCAAATCCACCTTTACCTTTTTGACGGACTCCAGTGTCTCCGGATCCACCTTATGCATATAGTTGGTTTCTGTGCTCACATAATAATCGCCTTTATAGGTCATAAAATTCACATTGCCATTGTCAGTAGGCTCTGTGGAAGACATAAGACATAGGCGAGTTAAAGATTTGAGATCCAACACCATTTCTTCTTGATGTAGATGTTAGGTGAGTTGCTTACTTGGAAGTTCAAATCGAGACAGGAAGCGCTGGAAGAAGTTTTTACACGGATCTGGCATAGTCAGAGTCCCAAATTCGGACACTGCTATGCGGCTGGTTTCCTTGTTGACCTGGTAACTGCTACTAGACAAGAATCTGCTTTTGTACGTCACTTGGCCATTGTCAATTTTGAACTGATGCAGAAGAGCCATACCATCAAACCAGTGATTAAACCTGATGCAAAAGAGTGATACGTATATTTTCTTGATTTTTGCTCCTTGTTTATGAATATGTCTAACTTTAGAATGACTTACTTATGGTTCCCAATCTCAAACTTCCCTGGTCCATTTCTGAGGAAGTTTCCGTTAATCCAATTTGGTATTTTGCCGATGATGTTGGTCTCAATGGGCTCAGGGGTCTCCTCAACTGAGCACACAATCTTTTCGATGCAGGGCAGGCCATGCACGTCAGTAAAGTGGTGGTTACCCTGTTTTGTAGACTTCGACACTTTATGCTCTGTAGAGAAAATATGTTTTTATGAATGTTGAAAAATCATTTGAAATCAATACAACAATGCAAATACTTTACCTGCAGCATTCCTTTTTTGTTCCACTATGTCCATGGCTGTTTCTATGTCTTGTTGTAAAGATAAGAGACTTTCTTTGAGCTCTGTCTGGTCTGCCGGGCTCGCTCACTGGCTTTATATTCTCTTGCTTGCTGTGTGCCCTAATTCAGCATGATAAGTGCCTTTCATGCTTATGTAACTATTCTAAAAGCAGCACTTTATGCACAAAAGATAAACAAGCGGTAACTTATTCACAGAGATACAGAAATCAGCAAAAGTATAAATCAATAGCAACACGTTAATTACTCTGTGTGGTTTTGGAAAATGAAAAAAATAACTTCTTTAACACTATGGCAAAACATCTAGAGCGGTGGTTCTCACTCAACTTTTCACACCAGTTACTACCTCCTAAAATATATTATTTGACCTTTAACTGTTACCTATAAAATGTTTGAGCTTGAACCACAAGGTCTAGATCAAGATCAAATTAGGCCCAAACCAGGCCTAAAATAGACATTAATTGGGCTAAATAATCTAATGTATGTGCAAGCCATATCTTAAACAGAAACAAAAAAAACACCTGACTTACATGTTTTTCTAAAGCATAAATGAAAGATTTCTAACGAAGATGGATGAAGTATAAAATCGTAGATGATCCTGTGTACCACTGAAGAAGCACAAGTACAGGTTGAGAATCACTGATCTAGAGATTTTATTTTGTTAACTGGGATTTTTTTTTACACAAATCGTATCATGTGTTTATTATGATTTATTTAGTGAGTTATATATTGGTTTACTTCTTTGCGTTTGGATACAGTTTGTCTTGATCATAATTATTACAGAGCTAACAGAAACAATGACATTTATTGCTATTTTACAATAGAAACTTTATCAGTTCACTGTTCTTTCATGGATAGTTGCAGGCCCGGATCTACGGGGGTGCAAGAGGGTGCATTGCAACCTCATTTTGAAATGTTTGCCCCTCAGTTTTAATGGCATCACAATGTATTTTAATGGCGAGAAACTCTATTTGCACCTTTTTGAAACTCGAATGCACCCTCAGTCAGTTTGTTCTGGAGCCGGCACTGGATAGTTGTAGTATATTTACAACCATTTCAGATAAAAATTTGTACCGCAAGACTTATGATGCCACATTTATTAACTTTATAACCCCTGCCTTAACCGAGTGCATTTTCTCCAGTTCAGCTTTACAGTGTAACGCCTCATTTGAAAGCCAAGACCTACTAAACTCAAAACAGATCTTTTTTCTCGTGTTGTTGCTGCGGTGACATCACTTTTTCATCACATTTTTGTCACATTTTCATCACTTTTTTGTCATTTTTTCATCACATTTCATTCTGTCACTTTTTCATTGCTTTTTCATCACGTTTTTGTTGCTCTTTTGTTGTGTTTTCATCCTCGTTCTCTGCTAATTTTTGTTGCTATTTTGACACTTTTTTCAAGACGCTTTTAGATTGAGCTAAAGCCAAACTTGAGAAAATGAGCTCGGTTCAGGTGGGGGTTAAGAGGTTCATTTTAATGTGTATACTGTAGTTGGTTCTAGCTGAAGCAAACACCAACAATAATATTAAGACGATGAAATGAGGATTGTTTGCGTGATTCGTTTAACAAGTTGGAGATTTTCCGTCAACTGTGTGCACACAGAGCAGTATGTAATCCTATGGGAAGTATACATGGGTTTCCAATGACATCACGCATAGTTCCGGCCGCCATTTTGAATACCGAAGTAGTATTATGCAGTACTACAACATGTAACGATATCTCTACTTAGGATGAAAATGAAAGACAACTGTTTGACAGTGGCATTTTTATGTTCTTGCAATCATTGCTCAACAAGATAATAGGAAAAACACGACCTCAGAGAGCGCACTTATGTGACATAACCAGCAAATGCGTAGCAGCTCTGTTTGTCGAGTTACAGCAGGATTTACTAAAGATCTGCTTCACTCTGAAGACTAAATTAACCCATAAAAGAGGAAACAGAAAACCATTCCCTGGCATTTTTATCAGTTTGTCATGTCGACAGAGTCTCGGTCTGAGTCAGTGTTTCAGCTGCTCAAGACGTTAGCATGCTACCGGTTAGCAACTGTCATCAATAAACTGTCAAAGGCTTCAACACGATAAACACATGTGTGTCTCACATCTATGAACACTGAGGAAATACTACAGTAACAGCTCAGCTCTGACCTCTGTCACATGTTGTATCCAAAGCTAGATGTTTGGAGTGTGGTTCAGGGTTCAGGGCTTTCTCTTGGAGAGGTCAGAGCTGAGCTGTTGAAGCTAAATGCTAACCGGTTGCATGCTAACGTCTTGAGCAGCTTAAACATTGACTCAGTGGTTTCTTCACATAAACGTGTGCTCTCTGAGGTCGTGTTTTAACTGTTATCTTCTTGAGCAATGATTACGAGTACATAAAAATGCCACTGTCAATCAGTTGTCTTTCTTTTTCATCTTGAGTAGAGATATTGTTACATGTTGTAGTACTGCATAATTCTACTTCAGTATTCAAAATGGCCGTCATAACAACAAAGATTACATGACTGAAAGGCATGTATACACACAATGTACATAACTGACACAGTAATCTGCCTCATCAGCTGTCTTATTATTACTGTAGTGATACGTGGAGGTTTGTAGGCTAACTGATTCAGGTAAAGGCCAGAAGTCATTCTCACCTTTAGATGAACTCACCTGTTAATTAAACTGTTAAGTGCACAGCCTTTTGTTCAATAAAAAAAAAAAAGATATGATAAGAACTGTGTCCTCCCAGAATTCATCATCTAATCATCTTTAGTCAGTGCTAAGTTGGCTGGTGGTGGCCCCTTAAAAACTAACAAATGACATTGTCAATGAATTCAGCATGGATAGGAAAATCTCTCTGACCCCTCATCGTACCAGACTATTGATTTGATAAGTTAAAGATGCATTATGCAACTTTTTATGTGGAAAAGAAGTTGATATTTGTGTGCATATGACCTAGTGACCTAGCGGCTGTATGTGTGGTCAGCACGGCGCCTTTACTTTCCATCACAGTGGTCTCTAGAACGCTCCAGGACCAATTGTTTGGAAGGTTTTTACTGCTGACAGACCCTCACACCAGAAAACCTACAAAACAATTGATCCTGGAGCGTCCTAGAGACCACTGTGATGGAAAGTCACCACTACAAGGTCAAATGCGAACAAATATAAACTTTTTTCCCCTGCATAAATAGTTGCATAATGCACCTTTAAGTAAGCTGTGTAACTAGTGCCACTTCTTTCTTTTATACAGTTCCAAAATAGAGTGCAACATTAACCTCTTACCCCCCCGCCTTAACTAAACCTTACCCAAATCTAAAAGCTTAAAAGAAAAGCCTCAAAATAGCGACGGAAACGAGGTTGAAAACGGAACAAAAATGTGCCAGAAAAGCAACAAAAACGTGACCAAAAATATGTGAAGAAAAAATGAAAAAATGAAAAAAAGGAATGAAAAAGCAACATAAAAGCCACAAAAACGTGACAAAAAAGTGACGGAAAAAACGTGATGACAAACAAAAAAGTGACAAAAAGGACAACGAAAACACGACAAGGCAATGAAAAAAGCCACAAAAGGTGACAAAAAAGTCTGACAAAACACGCCAAAGTAACCACAAAAAGTAATGAAAAAGCACCAAAAACGACAAAAATGTGACAAAAACCCGCCGACAACATGACAAAAAGTTACAATCACTTTTGGAGGTCTTAGCTTTCAAATGAGGCATTAGACTGTTGCTCTCCAGTTGAGAAGCTTTTAGATTTGGGTTAAGCCAAACTGGAGACAATGCGCTCGGTTCAGGCGGGTGGTGAGAGGTTAATAGAAAATAAAAGTTGCCAATGTCATCATTATGTAAGATATTATTTGTTTTGAGAAATTTGAGAAAAAGCCAGTCACAATTGACCATGGATGGTGATTACTAAAAATAGTGACATTTGACAGGATGAGCTTTGGGCAATGCTTGACAAAGACTGTTTGACAGAGACTTAAAATAGCATTCACTGATATAATCATTGGCCTATTTTTTGTATCTTAGTCCCCAGTGTAGTTGGTATCAGCAACTTTTTGTAAACAAAGAACCGGCATCTTCTCATTTTCCCATATATATTTTTAGACCGTGCAGGAGCACATCGAGGCGTGTCACCCACTGCCCACAAAGAACGAGAGACCACCAGCGGTCATCATGAGGTTCACAAATTGAAAAAGGAAAATAGCACTTTTGAAACAAGGACGCAAACTGAAAGGCACAAATATCTTCATAAATGAACACTTGACACGGAAAAATGCGGACATCGCAAGGATCGCACGACAACTTAAAAAGCAAGGCAAGATTCAGCAAACCTGGGTAACAAACTGTAAGATCTTCATCAAACTTAATGGTTCGCCGGAGGAAGCAAAAGTATTGGTGGTAAAGAAGATGGAAGATCTTGAGAAGTACTGACAGCACCTGGTATTAAGGTAGCTTTTGACACTTTACACCATCACAATGCTGAACACACCAAAAACCCGGACTACTACACCAAGCACTGATATGGACATGTTACAGAATATCTTGCAACAACAACAAATGGAACTGGAAACGAGTGAGTATCATGAGAACACCACAACAGAGACAGATGCTGAGATAGACCCTGATAATAATTTTCTCTCTTCGATCGTTAGAAACTGTAATTATTTTACCCAAGATCAATATGAAAACAGTGTAAAATCAGAAGATAACCTGTCCATAATACATTTCAATAGTCGAAGCATGTACACTAACTTTGAGGCCATCAAAGATTACTTGAAACACTTCGTTCATTCATTTAGCATTATTGCAATAACTGAAACCTGGTTCAACGAGCATAAAGATATTGATTTTTGTCTTGATGGCTATGAATTAAGATATACAAACAGAAAAAATAAAATAGGAGGAGGAGCTGCTTTGTACATTCATAAATCTGTTAAATTTAATGTCTTAACAAATATGACTATAGCTGTGGATGGATTGTTTGAATGCTTAACAGTAGAAATTCTAAATGATAAAAAGACTAATATCCTCATGAGTTGTGTGTACCGGGCACCTGGTTCAAGTATAAAAACTTTCAATGAGTGGATGGATAAACTGTTTTGCACTGTGTACCAAAAAAATGTATTTATCTGTGGTTATTTTAACATTGATTTGTTAAATCCAACTAAGCTAAAAACCGTTGATGACTTCATTGATACAATGTGTTTGTGGCCATACCGCCTTTGCTATGCCCAATCCCGTCAGATCTTGGAAGCTAAGCAGGGAAGGGCCTGGTTAGTACTTGGATGGGAGACCGTTTGGTAACACCAGGAAGCCTAGCGAATGTAGTGAGTGAGTGAGTGAGTGGTTGGTGGTGGTCGGAGGGGCCGATGGCGCAAACTGGTAGCCTCGCTTCTGTCAGTCTACCCCAGGGCAGCTGTGGCTACAATAGTAGCTTACCACCATCAAGTATGGAGTGAATGAATAGTGCAATGTAAAGCGTCTTTGAGTGTCCAGAAAAGCGCTATATAAAACCGATGCATTATTATTATTATTAATGTACAGCTTGTCTCTGTATCCAACTATAACAAAACCGAGCAGAATAACGTCACACAGCGCCACAATCATTGATAACATTTTTACTAACATCATGGGGAATCAAATCACAAGTGGCCTATTTATATGTGATATCACTGACCACTTACCTGTTTTTACTTTGTATGACTGTAATCTCAAAAAAACTAAAGACGCTATGGTAAAAATCTCTAATGAATAACAACTGAGGAAACGATCCATGCCCTAAATAGTAGTTTGGCGCTCCAGGATTGGACTTCAGTTTACAGAGAACCAAATGTGGACAGTGCTTATTGTAATTTTCTAGATATCTTCACTTCTCTGCATAATAAAAACTGCCCTGTGAAAGAATATTTTGTAAAGGAAAAATATAAAAAAAGCCCTTGGATTACGAAAGGAATAATCAATGCCTGTAAAAAGAAAAACAATCTCTACAAATTGTTTATCAAAGTAAAAACAAAAGAAGTGGAGCAAAGATATAAGAAGTACAAAAATAAATTAACTGATATCATAAGAACAAGCAAACGGTTATATTATCAAAAACTTGGGATGCTTTGAATAGCCTAATCAAACAAGGCTCTTCAAAGTTGAAATATCCCGATTACTTCATTGATGAAAATGGTGAAGATTATAATATGAACAATGTAGTAAATAAGTTCAACAATTGTTTTGTTAACGTTGGCCCTGAGTTGGCTGCTGATATTCCAGACCATGGAGTTGTAAAATCAGCTATTGAACGAAATCCTTGTCTTTCTTCCTCTCACCTACAAATGAGCAGGAAGTAACAAAAATTGTGCGGATGTGTAAAAGTAAGTTCTCCACTGACTGTCATGATATCAACATGGCATTAGTTAAAAAAGTTATACTGAATATTGTAAAACCCCTAACTTATATTTGTAACTTGTCATTCCTTACTGGCTGCTTTCCAAGTAAAATGAAAATCGCTAAAGTAATTCCGCTCTTCAAAAATGAAAACAAACACGCTTTTACAAACTACAGACCAATCTCTCTTTTGCCTCAGTTCTCAAAAATTTTAGAGAAGCTTTTCAATTCTCGACTTGAAAAGTTTCTTGTAAAACATCATATAATTAATGAAGGTCAGTATGGGTTTAGGTCCAAAAGAACGACCTCAATGGCAATAACTGAAGCTATTGAAGAAATTACTAATGCACTGGAGCAAAAAAAGTATGCAGTTGGTGTCTTTATTGATCTAAAAAAAAGCCTTTGATACGATTAATCACTCAATCCTACTAAATAAGATGGAAAGATATGGAATTAGGGGGCTGGCTGGGGATTGGTTAAAAAGTTATTTAACAGAGAGAGTACAGTTTGTAAAAATGGGTCAGTATTTATCAGAAACTCTTGGTGTTGCTTGTGGTGTCCCCCAGGGGTCAGTGTTGGGGCCAAAACTGTTTAATGTGTATATAAATGATATTTTTAATACGTCCAAAGATCTGAAACTCATACTATTTGCAGACGACACTAATATATTCTACTGTAGTGATGATTATAACGACCTCGTAAATACGGTAAACAGGGAACTAATTATAATAAAAAAGATGGACACAAATAAATTATCCTTGAATATAACATGTCCCCACCAGCTTTGGCCTGGCAGGGACAGTCCCCACCAATATTTCCCAACTTTTCCCTTCTGAGCATTTACATTTGTGGACAGTAGCTTGAGCAGCAGCAGCTGCGGGCAGAGTTCAGAGCGTCTTCGAGCTACTTATGCGACAATGTGCGAATGTTTTTAAGCCCAGCTGCTCCCACTGTGATGTGAGGGGCGTAGGGGGCACGTCTTCTCATTGGGCGATCTTTCACTAAAGCTTTACACTGATATTGGCATGTTATGCTGGAGAGAGGACGGCCAGCATCACAACGCGTTTTGTTTCGTGTTAATTGGTGAAATATTTACGGAGATATTCACATGTTCGCGTCGCAACTGCCCGACAGCATGTTTATGGAGCTTATTTATGTTTGCTGCATTTACGTGAAAACACGTGATGTCTGTAGTTTCATTTGATCAAAAGGTTTTACTCAAAAACGATCAGAAAATGCTCTTTCCATTACTTAGTTTTAATGAGAAGTCAAGTGCGGCAGGAGAGCGGTGTGTTCCTTCCATAGACTGTAAGCGCAGCAGTGACGGGAGGGGCCAAAGGGAAGGAGAGACAGACTCACGTATCAACAAATACATGTATATATTAAAGTAAATGCTAAGAAATGTGACAGGCTTCTTTTTCTTCCCATAAAAAGTTGCATAATGCACCTTTAAACACTGTAGGCACAGTTCTAAACAGCTGTTTGTCAACCAAAAGTCACATGTATGGAGTTTTGTCTTGAACAAACCGTGAGGGTTTTGGTGCTAAGGGGACCAAAAATAACATTATAACGAGATAATGTTGACTGACAATGCAAACAACAAACATAGAATCTTTGGTGTCTATGTTCCAGACGGTCTTAGTAAAAATAAAGAAAAAAATGCATCAACTTCAGGTTTCACTTCCTGTTCATTTTGTCCGGAACGCGTTCAAATATCACTCGCACACGCTGTCACTTCACTTCATCATTTCTATTGAGCCAAGCACCAGAGCGGGAGTCCTGAAGAAAAGGTTAGTGTAAATATATTGTAGCTCTTATTGAGGTTGTTAAACGCGGATTTGACCCATTGAAGTAAATATAATGGAAGAGGCATGCTGTCCCAGCTCCTATCTCTTTACATAGTGGTGCCATTGAAGTATTTTTAGTTTATTTATTTGTTTGAGCAGTTAACCTGCTCAAAGGGAGTGGGCTGAAGCCAAAGGCTTATAAGCGCCCACCCCGAAAAGTAAATATAAGATATGACCTGCTGTGATCTTTCTGGTGTAGCCTATATAATCTTGCTTTATTTGAGTTGTGCAGTATCGGCTATTCTATCAATCCAAGATGCAAATGTCAATATCAAATAACTAAAATATAGTCAGAATCAGTGTTAATTTTGACAACATATTTTAATTTAGTTTTAGTCTTAGTCTTTTGACGAAAAACTTAGTCAAAAAATGATCTTCAATTTTAGTCTAGTTTTAGTCAACTAAAATTGCATGTAAATTTAGTCGACTAAATTCAAGACAAATTTAGTCCACTTTGCATTTACACTCACCTAAAGGATTATTAGGAACACCATACTAATACTGTGTTTGACCCCTTTCGCCTTCAGAACTGCCTTAATTCTATGTGGCATTGATTCAACAAGGTGCTGAAAGCATTCTTTAGAAATGTTGGCCCATATTGATAGGATAGCATCTTGCAGTTGATGGAGATTTGTGGGATGCACATCCAGGGCACGAAGCTCCCGTTTCACCACATCCCAAAGATGCTCTATTGGGTTGAGATCTGGTGACTGTGGGGGCCATTGTAGTACAGTGAACTCATTGTCATGTTCAAGAAACCATTTGAAATGATGCGAGCTTTGTGACATGGTGCATTATCCTGCTGGAAGTAGCCATCAGAGGATGGGTACATGGTGGTCATAAAGGGATGGACATGGTCAGAAACAATGCTCAGGTAGTCCGTGGCATTTAAACGATGCCCAATTGGCACTAAGGGGCCTAAAGTGTGCCAAGAAAACATCCCCCACACCATTACACCACCACCACCAGCCTGCACAGTGGTAACAAGGCATGATGGATCCATGTTCTCATTCTGTTTACGCCAAATTCTGACTCTACCATCTGAATGTCTCAACAGAAATCGAGACTCATCAGACCAGGCAACATTTTTCAAGTCTTCAACTGTCCTATTTTGGTGAGCTCGTGCAAATTGTAGCCTCTTTTTCCTATTTGTAGTGGAGATGAGTGGTACCCGGTGGGGTCTTCTGCTGTTGTAGCCCATCCGCCTCAAGGTTGTGCGTGTTGTGGCTTCACAAATGCTTTGCTCCATACCTCGGTTGTAACGAGTGGTTATTTCAGTCAAAGTTGCTCTTCTATCAGCTTGAATCAGTCGGCCCATTCTCCTCTGACCTCTAGCATCAACAAGGCATTTTCGCCCACAGGACTGCCACATACTGGATGTTTTTCTCTTTTCACACCATTCTTTGTAAACCCTAGAAATGGTTGTGCGTGAAAATCCTAGTAACTGAGCAGATTGTGAAATACTCAGAACGGCCCGTCTGGCACCAACAACCATGCCACGCTCAAAATTGCTTAATTTGCCGTGGTACTTTCCGTGGGTTGTGCGTTTGGGTTGGCTTTAGAGAAGTCCTGGGATATAACGGTCTCTACCCCAACATTTTCTTGTTAGCGTTATGTTGACTCGCTAAATTTGCAGGAAACATATCGATTCAGTATGTAATGTTTGTTTTTTACAGAGTTTTAACTAATGGCTGATGTCTGCTCTGCTCTTACATTTGAGGGAGTACATGGTGATGCTTTCTGTTTTGTAGGTAAGCTTATAAATACTTTCTGACTACTAACTCACTTGACAATAATAGAATGCTATTATTGTCATTGTTATTATGGTGATGGATGGATATGTATAATAGATATGTGCCCTAGTAATGTATGTGTATATGTATACATATGTCTGTATGTGTGTGTATATATATATGTATATCTAAAACACTATGACTATTTAAACAATAAGTAAATCAATAGAATGGTGACCAGAATGGTAATATAAGCAATGATAAAAAAATAAGAGAAAATTGTATATAAAAATTATATTATATATAGTAAATACACTTAGAAATCACAAACTTTTCTATTTGTATTGTATTGTATTGTGTTGTATTTTGAAATTGGGGTAGGCACTTATAAGCTTTCTTGCTTCTGCTTACTACTCCTTTTGAGTTATTTATTTTTATTTTTTCTTGGTTTTTTTGTGATAATGTAAATGAAATGATGTAAATATTGTAAATAATAACGCACTGTAAATAATAGCTCAAATAAATAAATCAAAATCAAGTTTCACACATTTATTTATATATATATATATATATATATATATATATATTAGTAATGTATCCTCTATTTTTTTGTGTAGATGATTTTGCTCAAGCTCAAGATGAAGTGGGTAAGCCAAAAGCCAACTGTGCATACAGTACACCGCATTCCAAATTATAATGCAAATGATATTTTTCTCTGATTTTCTAAATTGTCAACTCAAATGACAGTCAGCATAATTTTCAAGTGATAGTTTCAATACATTTTAAAGCTTGTAATTAACTGAAAATGGTAATTTGTTGAATTTGTAGCATTAGGAGGTCATATTTACTGAAATCAAAAGGTATTTCAATCAAAAACATCTTAACAGTTATATTTTGATAGCAGCTTCAAAATTCTTAAATCCATTGAACTTGTGAGTTTTTGGAGAGCTTGGGTTTCTTTGCAGGATGTCAGAATAGCCTCCCAGTGTTGCTGTTTGGATGTGAACTGTCTCCCATCCTCATAGATGTTTTGCTTGTTGAGGCTCCAAAGGTTCTCAATAGGGTTGAGGTCAGGGTAGGATGGGGGGTCCACATCATGAGTTTCTCTCCTTTTATGCCCATAGCAGCCAATGATGCAGAGGTATTCTTTAAGGCATGACATGGTGCGTTGTCATGCATGAAGATGATTTTGTTAGGGAAAGCACAGCTCTTCTTTTTGTATCATGGAAGAAAGTGGTCAGTCAGAAACTCCACATATTTTTCAGAGGTCACTTTAACACTTTCAGGGAGCCTAAAGGGACCGACCAGGTCTCTCCCCATTATTCCAGACCAAAACATGACTCTGCCCCCTCCTTACTGACGTCACAGCCTTGTTGGGACATGGTGGCCCTTCACCACCCATCCACTACACCATCCATCTGACCATCCAGAGTTACACGGCACTCATCAGTGAACAAGACTGTTTGAAAATGAGTCTTCATGTATTTCTGGGCCACTGCAGCCGTTTCTGCTCGTCAGCATTCAATGAACAGTTTAGGGGAGGCCGGATAGAAGGTTTATGGACAACTGCAAGCCTCTGGAGGGTCCTACACCTTTATGTTCAGGAGACTCCAGAGGCACCAGCAGCTTCAAATACCTGTTTGCTGCTTTGTAGCGGCTGTTCTCTTCATCTGATGTGTTTGTCTGGCAGAACCCGTCCTCATTGTGCCTTTATCTGCACAAACCCGTGTGTGCTCTGAAACAGCCACAAATCTCTTAACAGTACGATGATTATACGCTTGATTTTTCATGAAATATCGAAGGTTTTCATACCTAGTCCAAGGCATTCAACTATTTCACGTTTTTCATCAGCAGAGAGATCCTTTTTCTTTCCTATTTTGCTTGAAAATGGTGGTCTGCTTAATAATGTGGAACGTCCTTTTTCAGTAGTTTTTCCCTTAACTGGGCTTAACCTGACAACTAATCATCCCAGGCGTCTGAGATTGATGTCAGTGATTCAAAGAGCCCTGAGACACAATACCATCCATGAGTTTCATTGAAAAACTTTTTATTTTTTACCATTATTTCACTGAAATACAATTTGCATAATAATTTGGAACTTGGTGTAGTTATTAGATTGAAGTGATGATGTAACATAAATAACGTAATATCCTCTTGTTTATCCTTTGACAGATACTGACGCATTTGAATCCTCAAATACATTGGCACATTTTGTCCGGTGTGCTGACCACTGTTTTTTGATTTTTAATGAGATTGAGGCTACGTTTGATCTCACTGAAGGACATCCAAGCTTGGGTAGTAGGCATAATAACATATTAAATCATGTAACTTTAAATTTAAGAAATACTTCCAATATATTTATTGTTCTGTATCTGTTTTTTTTTTGTAGATCATAAACTGCACATCACATTTTATAGAGATGTAAGCAATTTAAGCCCACATTCAAACACTTGTAGGGCTGTGACACTGTATGCTCTCCAAGGTGGTAAAAAGTATGCAGCAGTCTGCAAAAATGACACAGAAGTTTATGCGAAAGAAATAAAGGTGAAGCCCTTACAAGTCCCGAAACTTTACCAGTCTTACATCAATAAAAACTTTGACCTGTGTCTTATAAAATGTACTTTCCTTTGTACAGGATGAGCTTGACGGGCGCATAGAAGGCAGTCAACATGAAGCTGTGTTTTACATGGTTCGTGAGTCAACAAACAAGTTCAAGTTCAAGTCCTCGCTCTACCAACAAAGAGTGCTGGGATTTGGTCCATCAGATTTTGGACTGAAGTTGATGTTATGCCCCAATGATGAAGACAGCGAACAGGAGACATTTACAGTATCAGAGAATATGTAAGAATAACTCACTCAAATAAATCTCAAATCTATAAAGAACTAGCTTCAAACTAAAGAAATGAAAAGCAGGAAGCCACATGTATGCCAGTGTTCCGTCGAGCTGCATGAGCTAAAAGTCTTAGTGTGTATGTCTTAGTTTTTTGTAGAAAAGAGCTATTAACTGCTTTTAAATGTTGTTTTGCGTAGTATTACATAACTTCTTTAGTTACAGTATGTTTAAGAATAGGAAGTTAAGGAAAGGACTTTATTGGTATAGTGCCTTTCACAGACATGACCCAAAGCCCTTTATATGGGTTCACATGGTTTTGGCTGCTCCTTTACCCGTTTGTAGTAAATGAACTCTATAAAGATCAACTGCAAGCACTAGAATTAAATTTGCAACATACTGTACAATGTAAGAGGCTTGGGGAAAATCTCAAAAAATTCACTAAGTACTGAGAAATCTCGATGTAAATGTCGCCTTCATTCAAGAGATTCAATTAATTTCATTAAACATTTATAAATTGCACACAACTTGGGTGTCACAGTTAATCATTCCTCATATCATGCCATTCTTATTCATCACTTTGTCCCATTTTAATGTGAAAATGTGGTTATGTTATATTCACAGATGATAGCAATAAGATTGCGCTAACTTTCGCGAATGTTTATTCACCTAGCATGGACGATGACTCTTGTAATTTTTATTTTTCAATATTCCTCATATTGAGTCTCATTATCTCATCATTGGTGGAGAGTGACTTTAATTGTTGTCCATACAGAACCTGGGAGGCATGAAACTGCTGTGAGCTGGTATGGCTGTCCCTGGTATTTGTGTGGCACAACCAATGGTCTGGCCAGCAATGTTCATTTCGTTGACTAAAATATTTAGTTATATTCATTTTAAACTAAATTAAAAGTTTTTCATGAGACTAAAACTTTGACTAAAATCTCCAGATATTTTCGTCGACCAAAATATAACTACATAAAAATGAAAAGAAGACACTAAAATCATCCAAACTTCCAATGACATTTTTGAAAGGGCCACAGATCATTTAAGTTCTCTGCCAAAGGAACATCTCTGAGCTTTGTTCATGTGGGAGAAGCTCCATGAAGCAGAGGACCTTGAATAAATATGATCATAATAAATATTATGCGATGTTGACTAAATTCGTCTTCAATTTAGTCGACTACATTTACATGCAATTTTAGTCGACTAAAATTGAAAATAATGTTTTGACTAAATCTCAACTAAAATGGACATTTCCATCAAAACTAAATTAAAATATCTTGTCAAGAAACTGTTTCCTTGTTGGATAGGGAATTCACAGCCCTACTTTTTTTGGCATACAAAAGTTGTGTCTTGTACAAATCATGAGGATTTTGTGGCTAAGGGCACCAAAAACATATTTTAAAGATCGTTACAATGCAAACATCCCAATGAAGTTAAGTAGAATTTTTTTGGTGTCTCACTTTTCCAACTATTGGAAATGGGAACCTCCCTGCTCTGGAAGAACTTTACGGAGCAGAGGCTTCACTAAAATATAACAGTTTCTTCCAGATGTGTTCTTGTCTTTCTTTGTATTGTACAAAAAGTAAGAAGTGCATTTGTTTCAACTTCATTTGCACTTCCTGACTATTTTGTCCAAAACACAGAGGACCGAGAAGACACTCAACATTGAGACAGTTTTTGTTTCATGTGGATTCTCCCAGTAATAACAGAAATATCAGAAGACAAAAAAATGTGCATTTCCACAGTTACCACCATGGCATTTTCAGTTGCCCACTGCTTCAATTTTTTCCTTAGCCCATGAAACCAGAAAATACACATTTGAATAGTGTGGCAACTGAGGAACACAGTTATTACAAATGTTTTGCTTTTGTTCTTTGATTGCAAGTGTTATTGTTCATTTTATATATAGGAATTCAGAACTCATCAGTTTTCAGCATTATTTTATCTTTATTTAGATTGCAACCAACAGAGACGAATAAACCCCTTTTGCAGCAGCAGACATCCTTGATCCCTTACTCAGAATGTTAAGCTCACTGTTATTCAGAAACATTGTCCCTTTTTTTTGGACAAATTCTAGCCACGACACAATCAGTGTAATATTATTTTCAGGAAAAAAAAAAAAAAAAAACTTGTCAGGCAAGACTTATTTTTATTTCTGTAAGCAAAGATGTGGATGGCATCTAATTTCATCACATGAAACAAATACCGAGTATTTGACTTGCACACACATGAAGAAAAAACATCAAAACGTTTAGGAAATATAAGCGCTGTGTCCGTCATGCAAAGAGCTTGTGAATGGGCCAAACAGAAATTAAATGCAGTTTAATTCAAATGGAAAAAAAATATGGGCATAAGTGTGTTAGCTCAAAACACAATTTGCTTTCAACATGCTCCCAAGTCACGAAGCTTTGTTCTAAAAACAATGTTGGTTAGGAATATAATTTTAGCAACCGTAACAGGGGTAAAATATTTGAAGTGAGAACTCATTTTAAATGCTGGTCTATTGCTTTTTAACTTGGTAAACAGAAACAATGCTTTCAAGATTCTATTATTTGTAATAAATCTTTGTTCACGCTGCTATTGACACTTTTTATTCATTTGCTTGTGCATGTGCTCGTTTCATGAATCTTTGATGTTTATGCAAGAACAACACCTCTAAATAAAAACTGTTGACAGTTACACATACAGCACATTATGAACAGATATATTTTAGGTTATATCCTGTACTCTGTTGTCACGAGTGTTCAAGAATGACGAGTTAAAAAGCTCTGTCTAATGCAAGAAATCAGGGAATTGCCTCAACACTAATGGATCAAAAATGTGCAACAGTGGCGCAGATAGTAGAGCGGGTCGTCTTGTGACCGGAGGTTTGGCGGTTATAACCCCTCAGGTGAACACTTTTGTTTTGTCCATAGGCAACACACTTCACCCATCTTGCCTCCAGCATCTGACACTGGTGTTTGAATGCGAGTGTGAATGGGCGAGTGGCTTGATGTAAAGCGCTTTGAGTGCCTTTGCGTCAAATCTCTTCTCTGGTGGTTCTTGATTATGGCAGATCTTAGGTCTCAATTTGTCATTGTACGTGTTATCAGGTACACACTGTATATAGTTGATGGCAACAAACGTACGTTTACCAAACCCATCACTTTTATACATTTGGTGCTATGCAAATCATAAATAGCTGTCAATGTTGCATGAGCAGTGCATTGTGCGAAAAAGTATAATACAGTACTAATAGTTACTATGTACTGTAGTAACAACACAAAAACAAAGTATTTGTGAATACAGTCAAATGATACCACAATTATGTAAGACCTGAAAGAAATAAGCTTTATGAAAAAAGATTATTAACATTTGTGATAATGCAGCGGCAGTATAAATATTGCTTTCCTTGAACTGAACGATCATTCAAAAGGTGGAGGATCACAATCCAAAGTGGAAGCCAGCGAATACATTAGATAGCTGCTCAGCCACGTGTAGGAATGAGTTATGTCACCAGCCACTACTGAAAATCATCTATGCAGAAAGCACTAAATGATATCAGTAATACAATTATACATCTCTGAATCACTGTAATGGTGTCAAAATAATAAATGTATAACAATTTACATAGAACCCCTGAATGTACAATGATCCAGGACATGAGGCATCCCCTGCTCCCACCTTCCTGTCCAGAGTCTGTCATTTATTTGCTCCATAGCAGGGCGACAGCTTTACAGATGCCTACGTCATGGTAGTTGAAGTAGCAAAGGCCTGCGAAGGTGACAGTGGACAGAAGGAAAAGTCCTGCGTTGGCCATCTTGATCTTTGCCTCTCCATGAACATAGTCTGTTAACACCTGCCCAAGGCCCCTATACAGAAAACAAAACACACACTGTAAACATAAAGCAATGCATTTGGCTTTTCAACTCCGTAAAATAAATGTTTTATAACAAGGAACCTGTGATTGGACGGTGAAACAATAAAACAAACATCTGTAAAGAAACAAGTCTGAAACTGTTAGCGCATTATTTTGCACTAACAGTATCAGGTTAATAAAAAGTATAATTAAAAATGGTTCTATAATGACCTTTGACTTGTGGCACACATGACTGGGATTTGAGTATTAATGTACTTCAAAGTAGTTCAGTAAGTGATGAACGTCACATTTAGCACAAAGAAAACGTCTCTGTCCAAACACTCATGGGTCACATTATAGGCACCCTTCATACAAACATACTACAGTACACGTTATAATTAGAGCTTCACAATCGCAGACCAAAACTGCAAAGAGTGTCTTGAATATTGCAGTGACAAATATAAACAAAATATTTAACTACACGTAACTTTAAGCTACTACGTAAAAACAAGTTTTTTCACCATACTGTGACACAACAAAACAGGAGAAAAAATATGGCCGATATGTTAAAAAAAACAAAAAACATTATGAATAAAGCTTTTACATATTATAAAGTTACAATTTGTTTTTGTTTAAAAGGCAGTGTTTGCAAAAAAATATAAAACAAAAGGAAGACTTATTTTGTGATATGAATTACCTCACATTACTATACCAATAACTTGCTGATTGTGCAGGCCAATTTATACATAAAAAAATATATACATACAGTACACTAGGGCTACACGATTTTGGACAAAAACACCTACTTGCAATTTTTCAGACAAATATTGCAATTTGATTTGTGATTTTCATATGTGACACATTTAAAGTGCACGTCGTCGTGTTACTTTCAGACCTTCAAACTTTTATCTGATGCAGCTGAACCTGAGATTGCAAGGCTCCATAATTCTGATTGGTGAACACTGAACATCTATCACTCAAATGCCAGGAAAAAAAAAAAATCCTCATCCTCTGAGGTTAGATGATAGCAGACCTCAAAACCTTGATTGTGATTCGATATCAAATCACAATCAACCTTGAACCAATGAACCTTACAGCCCTACAGCACACAAGAGTTACTGGGTAATCATGTCATCTTGCTGATGAGCACTATTTGGTTTGAAGTGAATGTACCAGATGGAGAGTTACATTGTGAATTTAACCATACATCAGCAGAAAAACTAGATTCACAAGAGAACTAACTATTTTCAGTGAGGGGAAATAATGCTATATGAGGAACAAAGCGCTTCAGCAATATTAAGTGCAGGTTACTACTGACCACACGGACTGAAGGGGGAAACTGACTGGTTTCAAGTTTCACAGCAGTATTTGGATGAGTTGAAAGTGTTCCAAGTGCATAACTAAGCATCCAAAAATAGTAACTGTTTAAATTCTTACCAATGACCGTGAAGAGTGAGGGCGGCAGCCAGAGAGTAGTCAATGACCGGACCGGGGCTATAGTAAGCCACGGGGCCCATAGCCAGCAGAACGATGCTCAGGACACGCTCTGCTGTCCAGTGCATAGAGGCTGCTTTAGAACCAGAGCCCGCTGTGGAAACAAAAACGATGGAAACGATGCTCACTATCAACTTTTCTTTTTTAATTGTAATATTGTAGAGATTTAAACAATGTTTGATATATATATATATTTTTTTAAATGTTTGTTTACACATTTTGTTGAGCCGGTACATGGTCAGATTTCTGGCAGTAGAAAGTATTGTTGTATTACATACTACGCATTTTCTCACACTTTAATCTGTTTTTAATGCGTCCCCCTAAATAAACTTGATATGCTTGTGACCAAGTTATTTCTGATTGCACAACCTAATATTGTATCGGTCACACCTGCAATATTATGCAATAAATGTGCCACCTCTTTCGCAGTAAACTAGAGGTTTTCTCTGGATGTGGTTTGAGGTCTACATGTAGGTCACCTTTAACAGCATTTTTGGTCCACACATGCCACTCACCGTACAGAGCCTGGGAGGCATGAATCTTTGCTGTGAGCTGGTATGGCTGCTCCTGGCATTTGTGTGGCACAACCAATGGTCTGGCCAGCAACGTGGTCTGGTAGAACAGAGCTGTACAAAACAAGTTCAAATTTCAACAAGTAGAGAAGTAAATATGAGATCATAAAAACATGAACAAAATTAGCAAACCAAAACAACCACATATTAATATTTTAACAAGACGTTTTGTACATTTTACTGAAGATAGCGTGGCTGAATACTTGTAGGAATAATTGAATGTGCAACTTGTCCTCCAAGTATTGCAGTATTAGTTGTTTCACGTTTGTAACAAGTGATTGTAAAATACCAGGTCATTGTATCTGCGTTAAGAATGCACGAAGTATTATGTTTTTTTTTACAGTAACAATCAGCATGTTGTGTAAAGCTATACGTTTACCAAATTCACACAACAAACAGAGGAGGGCGACATAGTGCTGCAGACCGTAGATAGATGAACTTTACTTGGATCATAAAGTAATTAGCAACATTTTAAATGAGAACTACACTGATCAAAAGGGACTTCTTTACAAACACATAAACATTTATGGAGGTTAAAATGTCTGATAATGTTTTGTGCAAATGAAATACAGCTTATGCGTCTCGCCATGCTTTCTGGCCTATTTATAACGAAACGGTAAACGAATCATCTGTCAGTAATTGTCATAGTAGTTTTAGTTTATATTTAACCAGTCCCTTGTTTTCAGACAAGGGCGGTGAAGCCCAAATCACCCCCCGTGATTTATTGGCTGGCATTGGAAATTCTACATAACACACCGTATAATAAAAAGATAAGCTCATCCACATATAGTAATGACATGAAAAAACAAAGCAAATACGAAAGAGAACTCACGTTTAACTCCCCTACGACACACAGAACTCAACCTGACGATAGACGCCATGATGAACAACACACCAAGGTCACCACGGTGCCCCGGATGTGCTTTCTAAAGACTCCTTGAGCCAAAGAGTTTAGGCTGCACAAGATGAGTGAAACTAACAAAAACAAGAACTAACGCTGTGGTTCTTTTAATATGATTAGAAATTATGATGAGCTTGGAATTCAGTTTTGATGTATAATATCGTACATATTTTCTAATTAGATTAATTACTCAGATATAGACGAACATGTAAAAAAAAATATCTTGTTAGAAGCTCTCTAAACGTCATTTCCTTGTTGGACTTTCGCTGATCTAAAAGTAACCGGATGAGATAGCTGTTTCTTGTACTGTGCTTTTGCAGAGTAGAAATTGACTATAGATCCGGGGAGTTTGGAGATTGCGGCATTACCCCGCAAGCCGAAGCCGAAGGTCACTCCGGCATTTGGGCACCTTTTAACTGCATCATTTCACCGGTAACGCGCTTATAAACGTGTAAGACCACAATGGACAACTTTGTTACCTTGAGTGCTTCGGAAAAGGCAGAGGCAACAGAGCTGCAGCGAATGATTGCCATCGAGCAACAGAAGGCACAGTTTCAGGCACAGGTTTGTATCACAAGCTACTGAAAAGCCTAGCTTAGCTGAGCTAACACATGTTTACTGACCAGCTCAGGTTCATGTCATAACTGTAAATTGCGGACATGCAATTGTATTGTATTGTATTGTAAACTGTATGCATGTTCATAATTTCAAGGTTTGCCTCATATTTGTGTTGTGCTATTCACAACATAATCACAGTCCAGTCTAATATCGTGTGTGAACAAACTCACTGTGATAGAAGAACATGGTAGTATGCCTAATACTGTAAAAGGGGGCTGTTACAACAAACAAGGGCTTATATCAGACTCACACAAGCAACCTATTAAATCGTATCCTTTTGAAGTGTAAACAAACATGTCGATATTTTGAACTAACAGTATATTCCTTGTTGTTTCAGGTGCACACTTTCACAGACGTCTGCTGGGACAAGTGCGTGGACACTCCAGGCTCAAAGCTGGACTACAGAACAGAGACGTGTTTAGTGAGCTGCGTAGAGAGATTCATAGACACCACTTTGACCATCACTAACCGCTTCACACAGATGGTGCAGAAGGGAGCACATTAATGATGGACTGTTTGACAACAGATGTTTTGGGACACCATGCTTTCATAGTGCCAAAAGTAGAAATTGGCGACTGTGTGTGTGTGTATATATATATATATATATATATATATATATATATATATATATATATATATATATATATATATATATATATATATATATATATATATATATAATGTATATGTAGACTGCAAACGTTCATCTATTGAGTATATTTGGAGTGCCAAATACTGTTCATTCCAAATATCATGAAATTATATATTGAAAGACTATTGAAAATGCTCAAATATCAATAAATCTGTGTCAATTCTTGATTCTTCTTGTTTATGTTTTCTTTTTTCCCCTTAAGGTTTGTTCTTCATGGAGCTGGTGCATTTCAAAAGTACAACATTGTCCAAAAACATTTTAATGTAGATATGTTTGAAAACAATACAGTATCATTACATAATTGCTGCATTTTGATTTGGAGTGCACTTTTTAATATATATATATATAAACATAGGGCATTTGTTTTAAAATGAATCAACAAGAACACAAATGATCAAAAGAGTCCCAAAGAGGAATAATGGAAATGTATATAACCAAGGAACTGGCTTTTTCCTGAGTTGTCACCTCTGCCATCTTCTGATGCCATAAAATATACTTAAACTAGCTTTCCATGACATCCCCACTGTGTTTATAGGTTAAAGTGTCTGGCTGTTAATGTTTTTTGCTGCTCTTAAGGCAGATTTCATGGCCGTTTCAATCCAACCGTGAGGTGTAGCTGTGTGCTCCCCTGCAAAGTGCACTCTCCCTTCACTCTGGAACAGTTCACTGGCATACTGTCCCTGCTGGTAAGGTGTGAAAAGGGCAAATGCACCAAGGCTATATGGATCCAACCCCCACTTTTTCACCTGTCCTCCTGTCCAGAGAGGCCTGATGTAGTCTCCATGGATCTTGACCAAGTCTTCCAGCACCTCAGCCATCAATTGGTCGTCACTCATACCTTGGAAAAGCGTGGAGTCATCAGAACAGGTGTAGGATGCTAGTAGTGCCCCCGCTGTAGTTTCAGGAAAAGTATGGCTTGGGTAGTGAATGAATCGCGATATCTGGTCCGTAATGCTCTTGCCTCCTCTGATGCCCTCGTGTTCCCAGAAACGTTCGCTGAAGCTGAGGATGACTTTAGTGGAGCTGGCGTAGTGCACGGATCGCAGGGCCTCCATCTTGTCTCCAGAAAGAGGAGGCTGGAAGTCAATAAAAAGCGTTGCTTTAGCCGTGGCCGTGACTAGAGCAAAGTCCACTGTGAGGTTGGTGAGGGAGCCCAGTCTGCGCCCGTCCTCATACGTGAGGGCGACGCTGCTGCCCGTCTGCCTTATCGCTTTGACCTTGGAGTTTAGAAGGATGGTGGAGTTGAGAATGTTGAAAAAGGCTCGAGGAAGATTTTCAAAGCCTCCTGTTACTTCAAAATACCTAAAAAACAAAAACAAAAAAAGACCTTTACCTTTGCATTAAACTGCACCAGAATGCTGACATTTAGGTTCTCAAACATACACATCTCCCTTAAACCCTTAAAGCCAGAATCACCCTCACATAACTGTCCTCGCTATACCACCCCAATAAAAAAAGTATGAAATGACCAATAGTCTTACTGTATAGTGTCACCAATGTCTGACTGTATGTAGAGCATCTCCACCAAGGACATGTAGAAAAGGCTGTTTTCATTTAGGATGTCCCCAATCATCCTCACTGCTCCTCGGCTCAGATTCCCCTCCTTGACCAGGTACTCCTGTCAAAAAGACTGCTGTCTATAATTTAAAATGTAGTCACCATTATAATAATTCACCCACAGTTTTATTTTGGAAGAGAATATTATTGACTAATGTTGGAGTATGACTTTTGTGACCGGAGTCAATCTACAGTTGTAATTTTAAGGACTCAATAAGCTACTTACCTTCACTGTGTATGTGTCATATTTATTTAGCATGGCTCTGCAGCCCATAGACTTGAGGTCATCCCTCACCTGAGAACAGACAAAAATTAAGCTTATGTAGTTTATTGGGTAGGGACAGTGCAAGTTAATGAACAAGCCACACCGGATTGTAGCCTTGGGCTAATTTCCATCCGTCGTCCCCCATGCGCACTCTCAAACACTCTCATTCATCCTGGCCTATTGTACATGTTTTTAGTGGTAGGGGAAACCGGAGTACCCGGAGGAAACCTACGCAGACACGGGGAGAACATGCAAACTCCACACAGAAAGGCCCCGGCCTTGGTGGGAGTCGAACCCGGGACCTTCTAGCTGTGAAGCACGAGCGCTAACCACTGTACTACCGTGCCGTAGCTTGTTGCAACAGCCTTTGCTCCAACGCACACAATCATAACTGAACATTGTTGAACACCTCAGAGAGCAGCACTTTTGAAAATGTTTGGTCCTTTTCAAGTGTAGTCAATTTCTCACCTGTATTTATACCACTATCTGTCTATACAGTAGGTGCTGATCATTTTAGTGACATGAGTCTATTAACCTGTCAGTGCTCATAATGTTAAGGCTCATCTGTGTCAATTCCCACTGACCTTCCAAAGAGCCTGCGTGAAGAGCTGAGCTGCAGACTTCCCTCTCTCACTCTCATTCAGTGTGTAGTTGAGGACATTTGGGTCGTTCTTCACAGCATATGTTTTCTGGAGTATGCCGTTTATCAAATAGTAGGTGTTGATGTCATCTTGTATGAAGGGGTTCAAGGAAATTTTTAATTTTGATAAAAAGGTTAGAAGAATTCTGTAAGAGAAATAACATTGATTTAAACAATTAATAAACCAACATGTATAATTAAAACATTAAGACTGGGCACAATATCTTTACTATTGAACTCAAAGTCAAAGGACTTTCCAAGTGCTCCTTTCTTTTTTATTGTGCATAGCTTTGGATATGGTCGTTTACATGTGGAATAGTGTCTTACTTGTGAAAGTTGGGGATCCTCATCGCACCCATTTCTGCGTACCAGCCCTCACTTATGTTTCTGAATGTCTCCACACGACCGCCAATCCGGTTACTGGCCTCGATTATTGTGACCTTAGAAATTTTAAAATTTTAAAGATTTTTTTTTTTTTTCAGCAAATGCTGAACTTTTCTTTCACAAGTTCTACATTGTGGATTGTTTTCATTTTCAGAAAATGTCACATCATTGATTTATTGATAAGCTCCTGCCCCCTATCTGAGGCTGCAAAATCATAACACTTGAATTTGAAAACATTTATACCATAAACGTTATATTGTACCTTATGACCTGCTTGTTCTAAAAATTTGGCAGCAGTGAGTCCAGCCATGCCCCCTCCGATGATAGCAACATGCCGGGGCGTCCTGGAGTATGGAAGTCCATTCTCTACTATACTCAGGAGCTCATTGTAGTCTGTGTCCAGAAGGCAGTCGAAAAGAGGGTCCCCAAAGTTTCCACTAACAGCAAAGACAACCACCCCCACCAAGACCAGTGGGACAGGTACTAGACACAATTGTACATGAAATATGATCAAACATTTACGGTATAGTTCTTTGTTTCATTATTGAAAAGTGTTAAAAACAAAAGTCACTCCTATCTATACCACATCACAAATGAGATATTCAATTAAAAAGAAAGATGAATTATGCTATAGAGAAGTTAATAGACATAGGATATTATAGATATCATAAAAAAAACATAGATATTCTTTTTAAATATTGTAATACTTACAGAACTTGCAGAGAGTCATCATCTGGAGTGAGCTCCAAAGGGATGTTTTGGACAAGGTGCTGCTGATACTAACACTATTTGAGGAGAACGAAGCCTAACAGAAAACAAAAAGTGTAATGTCAGAGACAGCAAGAGGTTACAGTAACAAGTACCACAACTAATGCGTTAAACTACTATTTCTATTTTACAAAATACTTGCAGACAAATACAGCTGCCTACCTGTATCAAAGGTAAAGTCTCATCACTTGTTTCTGATCTATACATGACTAAATCTAGAATTAAAAAAATCCCCTAACTAGACTTAAATGTCAGCACGCCCCCATCGTTTGCCACAGTCCTGTAGCGATGCACATGTGTAAATGAAAATGGTGTCACTAAAAGAAAGGGGCTCCTCAGGTCGTCCAGAAATATTTTCCCACAGCAGCTCCGGCTCACCCATTCTGAACAAATCAGATTAGTGAGACTATACTCTTCAGCACACCCACCACCCTCATCTTCTCACATTTCAATATCTCTGAGCAAGATGGGCTATGTGGTCTACATGTATGTACATGTACAGTATGTAGTATGTACATTTTAAGGATTTTCTATTTACTTGAGTCATTTCTTTAATACATCAACGCATTTGTTTTAACCCTAAAAGCAAAGCATTTAATATTGCTAATGCTTTTTGCTCTAATCTCTCAACTAAGTGATAAAAGTTGTGTTTTTTTCCGATGTTCCCCTTGATGATGATTGAAGAAGCAATATTTTTAGAGCATAATTTGTACAGTTGCAGTAACAGAAGTTGCTAAACGTTTTTGTGTATATGCTGTGCTGTGCTAGATAAGTTCTCAAAGATCTAAAAATAAAAAAAATGAATATATCACAGACATGTTGGTATTAGTGTGATTTGAAATATACTCACAATTAAGGTTAAATCAGCTCCGTATGAATCGTCTCAGCTTTTGTTCAAGTGGAGTACAGACATAGCCAGTTTTATATCTGAGAAATTGAAAGTAGACATTCAACAGTGTTTCGTTTTCCATTGCTGACTATCCCTCAAGTCAGCAATACGCTTCACTACCACTATATTACACTGCGAAAAAAGGGAGATTTAAGAAATTATGGAAATCACCAAAAGGCAAAGACATACAGTATGTCTGACCTCAAAGGTTAGAATTGCTGTGTACATGTCTAGAGTAAACCCACTTGCTAACATGGGCAAAACTTGACTAACATAGGCCCACTGTGACATGATATGAAATGTTTTTCTTGAACTTTATTTTGTGTATAGTTCATATATATCTTGGTGTTTTGTTAGATTCTACGCTGTCCTTTAAGAATCATGTTAAAATGATATCAAAAATAATTAGATTTAATGTGTCCAACTTCAACCAAATACGCAGGTCAATGACTGATCAAGCTGCTATGATGTTTTTACATAGTATGATCTTTTCGCACGTAAGCTACTGTATAACTAGTTGGTCTCTGACAGGTGTAACGATTCTTAAACCAATTGAAAGACTTTATAAAAAGGCACTGAAAATCCTTGATAAAAAAACATTTGGTTACCACCATTTTAATATCCTCTCCAAATATAATTTATTGAGCTTTGAACATTTCATAACATTTAAAAACTGTTGTCTAATTTATAAAAGCTTACATGGGTTGGCTCCACCACCCCTAACAAGATATTTTAAATACAGAACACGTGCCTCGAGAACAACTCGGTCCATGAGCAGAGGCAACTGTGAAGTTCCTGTGAGGAAAACCTCCTTTGGTCAAAATGTCCTGTCCTATAAAGGCAGTGTCCAGTGGAACAAACTACCAACCACTGTGAGGGAGGCAATCAGCTTCAAATCATTTAAAAGTCACTTAAAGGAATGGCTTAGATCAACACAAACCTGTCAACATAATCGATAACATTTCATGTAAAACGTACCTTAGGGCTATGTAATGCACCACAGCACTTTAGATAAGTATTTTAAAGAGAAAAAAAAAACTTCATGAAATTTTAGATTTTTATAAATCTGTAGCAATTAATGAATTAAGTCTTCCCCTGGGTTTGTGGAAGTGAACCGCCTTCGCTCCCGTTTTCTGCCTCACCCTTCCCTGTCCTCCCTGTCCTCTGTCCTGTCCAGTCTTTTGTCATTGTATTTGCCTGAGATCCCTAATGTTCTCTGTACAGTATATTTGAATGTGTATCTTGTGGTCCCATTGTTCCTTGTCCTGCAGTCGTTCTGTTCCTGTACTTCACTGTACTTTGTTGTGTGTCATTGTTAAATGTTCAATGTGAAGTTTTATATGTTCATTAATATGTACTGTCCCTACTTAAATAAATAAATAAATAAAATAAAATAAAGTATTGATTAGGCTGTGGTGAAAGTACTGTCAGTGAATGTTGGAACTCTATTCTACATTGAAGTTGAATATCTGTCCTCCAGATTCTATCTTTCAAAGCTTCAAACTTACAGGTTTATGCCTTAATTTAATGTCAATTTACAAAACCAAGGAGTTTAAATCATGATATGAACAATAAATATATGACCTCTCTTGTTGTAGGGTGATTAATATTCCCAAAATCCTACAGTTCTTTCACCTGTTTTGGCCCTATACTGCAAACTACTACTGTACAACAAGTGTAACCATAGGAGCTTATGTCAACATAATTTCCACCACCACATGCAAATTTCACCTTAAGACTAAATTTTTTTGCCAAAATGTTGTAATTTTCCTTTTATTTATTTTCAAAAATCTTACCTCACTTGTGTGTGTAGCTCAGGTCCCACAACTGTTATACAATTTCTGCAGAAAGAGGAGCTGATGTAGCAGAGTGTGGGGTCTAGGGGCAGTATTTATTCCACCCTTGTGTCACAAACTTATAAAAAAGTCACTGAACTGACACATGTCAGTCATGTTAATGGATAATGTTTCAGCTTCACATGGTGAATCATGACCTGCCCTATTGAGTAGTGTTTAGCTATATATAAATTGTGCTGCCACATGTAGTTATATGATATGCAGTACAGTGATCAAGAATTGTTTTTAATATAACACTGTGTGCCATATCCATACAAAAACAGCAGCACAAGGGTGCCTTTCACTTTTAGCGAATAGAAAGTGTGCTGACGTCATTATACCGGAAGTAAACATTTGAAACGAAGGGGCTGTCAACATCAGAGCTCACGAGACGTTCTGCTGGATTTGCAACAAATGCGGTCGGTAAATGTTAATGTTAATGTTATTATTATAAAAACAAAGAAGTAGCTTATTTAATATTACTGTATTTGACATGAAACATGCTTGATTCACCTCTGTTACATGCGTGCATAGCACGCGCCTGTAAATGTCTTTATTCACACTCAATCTTGTTAAATATTGCTCATTGTTTTACACACTATGCAATTGTATATTTGTGTTTTGTTCAGTTGCAAACATCTAAACATGTTATCAAGGTAGATGAATCGCACCCTCATAGAATAGAATACGGCGATCAAAGACAGCTGCCCTTTAGTTTATCATTTTAATACGTTATTTGTCATCCTTTCTTCAGACTAGTAAGCAAGAAAATAGTGCTTTACATGTAGCCCGCCGTCATGAAACATAGACATATGTTCCAGAGATCAAAAGCACAATTCCCTTCTTTCAGTTTTCTGCTATTAATTAATTTTCCTCAAGAATCAAATGTGTTATTTCCAGCGATGGTGGGTTGCAGGGGATTTTCTATAAACATACTATAAGTTCACCTTTTTCGTTATTTACAAATTCGCAACTTCATTCAAAAACAATTCCCTCACTACCCTATCCGCCCACCAGAAACTGACATCGATCTACTAGTTAACCATCATTGGTCTGAAAAACATTTGACCTCTCTTATTTATATCAAGATTAATTCTATGATTCCAGACCCAACAATGCGACCTTGCTCTAAAAATATCTCAGAGACAATGGGTGGAAATTAAAAAAACTGGTAAACACCGCATCCATCTGGGCAAGACATGCCTTGATGCAATTCAAAGTAACATACAGAGCGCATCTTACGAATGCAAAACTTGCACAAAGGCACCCAGATGTGTCGGACGCCTGTCCCAGGTGTAAAAACTTGCCCGCAGACCACGGACATATGTTTTGGACCTGTCCGAAGCTGTACAAATACATCTTTTTAATATTGTCCAAAATTTATGAAATTACTATACCCGCCAATCCAATAACTGCTCTGTTCGGTTTACCTACATCTTTGAATGTGTCACCAAGTATAAAGTGTGCCATTGCCTTTACTCTGTTGGCCAGACGCCAAATTCTTCTTAAATGGAAACATAAAATACCTCCAACAACCAATACAGTAGTTGGCTGCAAGAAGTATTAATGTATACATCTTGAAAAAATAAGGTCCTCAATCATGGGATCTCATAAACGGTTCTACATTACATGGAACCCGTTCTTAAAATACATGGAGGATATATTTTCTCACAATAGTGAGGTCATGGATGAGAGAAAACGAAAAGTTTAAGACAATACTCTTTATACACAGATACACTACACTTACTTGTCTTATTTCTCCTTCCCTTTTCTACCTATTTATTTATTTATTATTATTCTATTTTTATTTTTTCCCGTTTCATTTCTCACCATATGTATGTGTGAGTGTATGTTTGTTCTTAACTCTGTCATATTTTTTTTTATCCCTTTATTTTACTCCCTCTCATTTGTTTTTTCCTATTCTAATTTTCTCCCTTCTATACTACTACTACTACTATTATTATTATTATTATTATGAAATTATTATTTTTTCTTTTATCTTCTTTTTCAACCCTTGCCTTCCTGGCTTTTTTTCTTCTAAGCTCATGGCAGGAGTGGGGGGATCATGAGTGGGGAGGGAAGTGGGAGGGGATGATTTTTTTTAAAAGAATTTACTGTCCTCAAATCTTGTATGTGTGGAAATAAGAAAATGCCAATAAAAAAGATTTAAATCAAACATACTATAAGTTCAGTTTCTAATGCACTTTATGATGATGATCCTTCCAGATGAGAAGATGTCCTGACCTGTGAGCTCACACACTAAGCGCACCATGGCTGAGGTGCTGGGACAGAAGAGCCTGTTGGGTGTTGGTGTGCTTTTGGCCTGGCTGGTACTGTTCCACCTGCTGGTGAACATCTGGCTGCTTTGTGTCTTCACCAGCCTCTTGGTGGTGCTCGGGGGCTGGCTCGGCTCTCAGGCTGCACTGGACTCTAACACTGTCCTTCATCTGGAGAGGTTTATCTCCGTGGACCAGGTAAATCTGCATCACTCTCTATTTTTTTTTTCAAGTACAGTTTTCATGCTGAGTAGTCTATTAGAGAAAGGCTAGACATAGACAAAAATTCTGTTCTTTGTCTTAATTTCTATAGCAATATGTGTTTTTCAGATTATTCTATCTGAGGAGGATGAGCAGCAGTTGGACCAGGAAATACACAACACAGTGATTAAAATTATCCGAGACTTTGTGACATCCTGGTACTCCACTGTGTCCACTGAGAATGGCTTTGAGTCAGATGTACATGACGCCATGATCTCTATGGCCATGGAGCTAAAGAGACGAGCCAGACAAGTGGACAGGAAGGTAGTGCTTTTTAATAAAGTACTTGATACTTTTAATGTTGTTTAAAGTTTAATGTTGCAGATGTTTCGCCTCTCATCCAAACAGGTTTGTCAACACTTTGTCTTCTGTGTACATCATTTTTCTTTGCTCTAATTCAAGACTCCAGTCTCAAAGGCACGGTCGTGCAATTGGGTCTGAGACATTGCCAAAACAAAGAGCTTTTCAGTGCTGACAAAGCTTCTTGGATGAGAGGGAAAATGTCCGATTGTGATCATAATAAGTTAGGGCAATATGTCAATGTCTTACCTGGATTTTAAGAGATTTATTCATTTTAAACAAATTGCGAGCTAAATGAGCAGCAGCTCTTATGTTCCCAGTCTGAGATATCCATCACAACAGTCAGTTAAAAAAGATGCATCAGACAAGTGGACAAAAAGATCATGCTTTTTGTAAAGCCTCAACACTACACAGCATCAGTAAACTTGAAGCTCTCATGTTCCCAGTATGGTTCAAATGAACAACGGAACAGGTGGCAGGTGATGCGCAATACATTTGAAAAATCCCAGAAGAAGAGAACTACAGTTTGCCTACTATGTTATGCTTATTATTATCAGTGTACGAATGGAAAACGAACCAAAAAAAGAAATCTAACATATACATATTTCATTGTAGGAGTTGACCCAGAAAATAATGGATCTTTTTGGATGCCACTTGCAAGATTTTTTGAAAGCCAAACAACTTGTGCCTGAACAGCAGCGGCGGGGGAAATGGGACAGCGAGAGGATGTGGCGAGCCTACTCCAGCATCACCCCGCCGCACGTGGCTACAACCAGTAAAGGCATGGAAATAAACTACATGAGGGCATTAGTGGATTTGCTGCTGCATGTGCTGGTGCCATCCCACACTTAGAAACCCGCAGTGGCCGCTTTGTTGTCGGAGAGCTCATCACCTCCAATGTAATGCTCCCGCTGATAGACAGACTGTCTGACCCAGACTGGTTGAACCTCTTTGTGATTACATTATTTGGAAACACCGGCACGCAATCGGATGCCACAGACGACGAAATACAAAATACAACACCGCTTCTACAGGCTGTTGAATCCACACCTTCTCTGTGTGAATTGACACAAGAAACACAGCAAAATATTGAGGTAGAGGCAGCGATAGAAAGAGAAGTGCCCAATAATGTGGTGATGCCTGCGCCAGAGCTCACGATGTATGATGAATTTGACTGTAATGATTTGGACATGCCACAAAACATAGAAGATGACGAAACAGTTCAACCCTTTTTGCGGCATTACCTGCGTGGAAGTAAATCAAACCCATTTTACCAAGAGACCGACTCGGATTTAGACTCCCCATTGACCGACCATCAACAAAGCTCCCTTGATTCCTTGACCGGTCAGGAGGATGGCATAGGTGACAAGCCGAAAGAAGCAGTTAAGAACAATGGCATTGACTTAGAAGATGCTGCAGACGGCCCTTGCCCTAAAGTGTTGGTGAATTCACAGCCTGTAGAGGATACTAATGGTTGTGTCTTATTGAAAACAGAAGGTACAACCAGCAACAACCAGGATTTAGACAAGGAGGGCCTCATGCCACCATTTAACCCCAACAGAGATCTCCCTCTAGGGTTAGAGCAAGCCGGACTGACCAGCCCAAATGAGCTGACAGTAGTGAGTCCTTCCCAAATCACCTCTCCCATCGGCTCGTTCAGTTTTGAGCCCCTGAGCAGCCCCGAAGGACCAGTCATCATTCAGAACCTGCGCATCACAGGCACAATCACCGCCAAGGAGCACCGCGGCACTGGCTCACACCCCTACACCCTCTACACTATCAAAGTAATGATCTTTTATAGCCTTATTATGAATTTGAAAAACAAAATGAGCTTGAGGGGGGAAAAAAGCAACTATATTCAAATCTAGTAGAAAGTAGTCAGTAGTATTATTTAGAAAGTTTTGTAAAATTAAATAAAATGGTGTCACATTGTATATGCCTTTGAAGTAGAGCGTATCAGAAGTGCATGTAAAATCTCTGAAGCAGACTGTTTTGGATGTATATAGATTTTGTACAGTGTGTTTAATGACTATCCTGTTTTATAGTATGAGACGGCGATGGGATGTGAAAACCAAGAAAGCATGCAGACAATCTCTGAAGAGGCAGAGGCACCATCCGGATCTGATAGTCCCTCAGCGGCTCAACAAATCGCTTACCACATGGTCAACAGACGATACAGCGAGTTTCTGAACCTGCAGACACGACTGGAGGAGAGGTCTGACCTCAGGAAACTCATCAAAGGTACAACAAATTACGTGAAAATTTGATTTCATTACATGTATACTTACAAGCACTTTCGTCCTCATTTTAGGGGTGAAGGGTCCTAAGAAAATATTTCCTGACATGCCATTTGGAAACATGGACAGCGACAAGATAGAGGCCAGGAAAGGATTACTGGAGGCTTTTTTGAAAGTTTGTACATTTACGATGTTTGACAGAAATATCAAACATTGATCCAGTGTCTGCGTACATTGCTGTATGATTGAAAGTGTGAATGGGTGAGTGGATCCTTGCTGTAAAGCGCTTTGAGTGCCTAATATAGGTGGAAAAGCGCTATATAAGTTGAGACCATTTACCATTTACCATTACCATAACTTATCAAATGTTTTTTTTTTTTTGTCTTTCACAGCAACTTTGCACCATTCCTGAAATCGCCAACAGTGAAGAGATGCAGGAGTTTCTGGCTCTAAATACAGACGCCAGGATTGCTTTTGTGAAGAAGCCTTTTATAACATCTCGTATAGACAAGGTATATAATGCAAATGCTCTGAATTCTTGCAAAACTGTGTGTAATGTATCTAATGTCTGCTCATAGATTGTGGTGAATGCTATCGTGGACACACTGAAGACGGCCTTTCCCCGCTCTGAACCTCAGAGTCCCACAGACGACACAGATGAGGTGGAAGGTGTGAGAATGGTCACAGACAAAAAAACAAGTATGACTCCAGACACAAGATTACCATAGATATTACTTTACAAAGAGATTTGCTTTTGGCATTTAAAGTTTGAACAACAATATTCTATTCTTTTTTTTTCAGATCTCGATTGAAGTTTTCAACCAAAAACGTCCCTTTGATGAACGGCTCCGATGTTAGACCACCACCACCACTCTTCAGCTTTGATCAGACACGCACTGTAAGTTAATGTTTGCAGAGAATATAGTTCGTCTTGGGCTGTGAGAGCCTCAGGGAGTGGTCTCTCGCTAGTCCCCAGAGTCTGGACTAAGACGGCTTTTCAGTTTTGTGCAGCTAAAATCTGGAACAGTAAGTGAGTCAGTCCTCAACTCTAACAATGGACCAATCCAGGCTGAACATAATTCTGTTTAACTCTGCATATGCCAACTGAAAGTATTTCACTTGCAGCCTTTGCTTTTAATTTACTTTTATAATGGATTTCGTCATATTTCGTCTTCTTTTAATGCATTACTGTTCTCTGAAGCACTTTGAATTACTTTGTGTATGAATTGTGCCCTATAAATTAACTTCCCTTGCCTCTCCTTAGTATTTAAATGACTGCACTCATCTCCATTTTCCGTTTTTTCCCCCCCTGTTATCTGGAATATCATTTTACAATCCCTTTTGCAGGTTTTGAACGGCATGACGTTGGGTGATCTGGAAGCTTTTATCTCCGATCGGGAGAGACTGGCCTTAAGACAAGACTCGTACACCGCTGAGAGTCCCGCCGCTTCAGAAACGGCACCTTCTTCAAACAACGGCTCAAGGGAGAAGTCCAGCGAAGAATCTGGTAAGGGCAGAACATCAAGGGTTTTGGTGCAATGGAATGCATCAACGAGGTTTAATTGCAGCCAACTGTGAAAGCAAATCTTAATCTCTCTCGTATTAGCTCTTAATGCTTGTGTAGCTAATCCTGATTTTTTTTTTCTGCCTTGGTTTCCTGTGCCTGACCAATCACATGACTCATGACCCACACTGTCGCCGTACTTCCTCTAAGACTCAAGTCACTTTCTGTTCACGTCCTATAGCCAACCGCGTGACCTTGAGCGGTTGCTGACATTTAAAGCTTAGACATTTTTAAAAACATTATTTTTCGCAGTATAAATGTAAACATTAAAACATTGATTAAATATATCGTAAATAAGCAAAAAGCAGTATTGATTTATGTTAATAATCAAATATATAAATACAAGTAAAACACAGACTCTCCCTGTAGTTCCACGACACACAGTACAAGGTCTTCACTCTTACAGAACAGAGGGTTATGTCAGAAAGGGCGTTGGATGTTAAGGAATATTTTAGAGAAAGAGAAAGCGATGTGATAACTTACACTCATATTCTGACTCCTAATCTTGTAATGTGTACAGTTGACCACAGGATGGCAGTACTAATGCAGCTTTGGGGGACAGTAATAGTATGATCCCCGTATGACCTTTGTACGTGAGCTGTTATGCATTTTTGGATGCAGTGTCCGAGATGGCGTTGGCAGAAGTGACACTGGACATCCTGTGTCTGCTGATGAGAGAGCAATGGAGCTGGCTGTGCACCCAAAACATCCAGAGGACCATCCGACTGCTGTTTGGCACACTCCTCAACAGGTGACAGTGGCGGGACAATAACATGAAACCTACTGATACAGTAATAGCAGCGTAGACGGGGACGAGCAGACATAACAAGGGCTTAATGTTTCTCTGAAAGCACTTTTGGAATGCATTCGGTTCACGTCATTTTATTGTCTACAGTATGTGGGTAGAGTGATTCACAGTCAAGAAAAAGGGTCTTCGATGACCTTACATTGAGTTAAGTAATGGCACAATGACAAAGAATATAATGTGCTAATGGATAGATCAGATTAAAAGGAAAAGAAACAATAAGAAAAAGAAAAAATCACACGTTTGCAATGACATTGGGTGGTACTTTTTTGCAGTATACAATTGTATCACTTCTCCTTTGGGTTAAGTGGAGTGAAAATCTTCATTACAAATAATAAATTTACAAAATGGCAGAATGTTATTTGGAACTACTACTAACGCATATGAACTTAAAAGTATCTTCGCACATTTCAGCACAATGCACAATGCAATAGCTGAGTAATGTATTAGCTGTAAAAAATGCTCCTTGTAAATGCTGACTTGGCTGCTGTGTGTCTGGTCCGTAGTTGCTTTGAGAGCTGTCAGTAGACTGTGAAGGACAGCCTGTCTCGGCCTCATGGGATGTTTTTGTGCTGTACTGTGAGTTTGGCCAAAGCATTTTGAAATTTCAGAAATGCGCTGCAGTCTCTTCTTTTCTTGCGGCCCATGGGCCGGATCCGTCCCCCTAAGCAATTTTGTCTGGCCCTGGACTCTCTTTTCATAATATAAATCATTTGTTTGGGCATTTGCCACGCTGAAGTGTGTAGCGGTGTATCAGAGGCAACATTACCATTCCCTGCTAGAGTGGACTCAAATGGCTTTGTATTTCTCATTTTAATTTTATTTGATTATATCATTCAAAAGTGACAATAAAATATATACAACAAAACTGCTAAACCAATGCAGTTTGAATGAAAAGGAGCAGAGAGACGAGCGTCTTATGACATCTGCCCCTTTGTTAACTTTACAAATCACTTTACATCCATTCTGTTTGTTTGTCTTTTTTATTTATTTTTTATTTATTTTTTTACAATATTAACAATTACCATTAAACGACTTCCAGATATAATTTATTGCATTTTGCAATGGGAGAAAGTTGAGCAGAATTAAATTCAAAGAAAAAAGCGAGTGCCGCGCCTGCTCTTTTTACAGAATTAAATTCAAGTCATCGTTGGTGGGGCCATCATCTCAATTCAGGTTACTTATGTGGCCCCTGTAAAAATGAATTACCCAACTCTGATGTAGCTTGTTATACATCTTGTAACTTATTTAAGATTGATTATTGATGTTCAATGTGGGCTTTGTGTCTCAATGAATTACCAGTTAGTTTATTTTAGTGATGGTGATTTGACATGCTGTACTTCTTATGCCAGATGCCCTTACTGACTCAACTCACTCTAGTTAGCCTGTGTGAGAACTGGCGAATTTAAATGATGTCAAAATGTGTTTTAGTTTGCAGTGAAAGTACTAAAATATATGGGACTTGTGCTTTTGTCGGTGAATTACAGTAGACCGAGACGATGAAAAGCTTAGGTTCTGCTTTGGCAACAGCGTTGTGAATTACTCACCTTTTTACTTTTACTGTGAGATTTTCCACAGCTTCACTCCAGCAACACCACATTTAGTGCAATTTCATAACTTTTTAGTAGTTCCTGAACTCTCTGTCTACTTTCTGTCTCCTAAACACGTTTCAAGACACAGGTCTACGCTCTAATGAGGACATTTTTTGACATTAAGATTGTTGCACATTGTTGCTATACAGTTGTATTACTGCATTGGTTTAGATCGCATTTATACTGTAAGCGATTGCGAAGCTCGGAAGACCATCTGCCATTAACTGAATAAATCCTGTCACAGTAAACTGAACATGCAGAAGATGTTCTTGGACGTTAGTGTGGTGACCTCATGCTCCCAGGGGTATCACCTCCAATTTGATTCTAGGCCCTTTATTTAAATGTCGGCTAGCCAAGCACCCAAGATGAGATGAGCCTCATCTATATAAGGCAGCAGTCTGTCAACAAGTCTGTGATGGCTCGAAGTGTGGTGTCACCGGTTTCTCACTGCACTGGAGATGGGACATCCAGAATGTAAACAGCCCTTTATAGAAACTGTATTACATTTACAAGGCTGTAATGGGCCACAGATATTGGGAACCAGAACATGCATTTGAGTATTTGTACACATTTTTTCTCATTTGTAAAGACACCGATCTATTTAGTGTTGTGAGGAGTCACCAAGGAGATTGTTTGTAAGATGACTGCATTTTCTTGTATTGTGTGACCACTGAAAATCACTCCCCCATAGTATGACTTGCATATCATTTCACACTAGGAATTACTTCCCTTTCCATCTAATCTATCTGTGTCTGGGCTAACAACTGACAGAAAATAATACAACCTGTGATCTGTTACATTTGGGAAAAAAATGTATTTGGGTAATTTGATGATAAAAGAAACATCACACTATTGCAGCCCTAAAAGGTTACACTGTCATATTTATTTTTAATTCGGCCTTTAGCCTGCATAAAATATGGCACGATGATAACCGAAACTTGCCATAAGCAGTTCCTAGACCTGAATTGCTAAGTCTTTCTGATGTGGTGCTAAATGTATTGTTTTCTATGTCCAGAATAATTCCATTATCAGCGCAGATGGGGAGGTTATTACATAAACTCACAGGCGTTTCAAAAGTCAAGTGGAAGCTGGAGGCAATAGAAACCTTGCCTTTGCGAGGCTAAAAGGCATTTGTCTCTATTGAATTTGGAAGTGTGTGAGAGACAGAGGCCAAATGCAGGTCTCTCTCTGCTGCTATAAATTGGGGCCAATGTGAGGCTGACACGTCTGATTTTATAGACTGGAAAGTGGGACAGTTGAAGATGAATATAGTCTCTTTCTCTTAAAAATGAGTGTGTATGGAAACTGCACCAGGAGCCAAACTGTTGTCTGCAGATGTAGCAGTGCAGCTGTATTGTCTCAACATTGAACATTTTTTTGTGGTGAGGTCCAAAGCATTTTCCTTATAGTGATTATATTTGGTGACAAAGGATTGATATAAACACAAGTTAAGTCCAATTAGATCCGTATGCTTTAAAGTCTAGATTGAATTCACAGTGTACATTTTAAAACTAGAAAAGACACATACTCAAGAATCATGCATTTCAGAACATGGTTTTTAGACTAGGTTTTATGTGTTTATGCATTTACCAGTAAAATTGCATGTTTCAAATACATCATTGCTATTGTTGTTTCCACACCTGCTGCCCATTGCCCAGTGACACCATTCGTTATTTCTGGTTACTAAATTACATTATTAATACTTCCACAAACAAGAGACAGGCATCAGTAGACCTCGCTGACAGCTTGATGATGAAGCTGAGGATGAAGGGTGAGCCGCAGGACTTAGGGCATGTCAGCGGTTGTCATGCAGAAAGGTCTCACTCACTCAATCTTTGTCTTGTGCTTTGCCTGTCACTGACTGTAGTGCACCTTTAATTAATACCAAGGGAGTGGCTCTGACAGACAGTAGCTTGGATTTCACATTGGTGAACAAGGCCTTTTGTCACCTCATCTCACAGTAAACCTCATCTATAATAAGAGATATGATGTCATAATGAAACCTATGAACCTTTATGCTACACCAGACCTGGGCAAATTACGGCCCACGGGCCACATCCGGCCCGCGAGATGATTCAAACTGGCCCACGACTTGTAGGGTATAAATTCCTGAGTATGTCAGGATAGTTATAATAATAGTTATTTCCCAATCAAAACATCAGTCTTATTTTGGAGCTTTTGTTTATGGACTCCGGCAATACACTCCCCTTTTGGCCCCTAGGGAAATTTACTTGGAGACCCGTGCTAAGTTTGAAGGAAGCACAGAGGTGCTTTCAGTGCGATGGTAGAAGTTAAAGAGTATAACAAGTTGAATAACTTAAATAACGATGCACACACATGCACGTCCTTGACTTGATATAGCTAAATATTTACAGAGAATTATAGTCCTACTAAATACCAGTATCAGATATTCAAAATACACAATTTAGTGTAATGTACAACAGGGTAAAGTTGCAGAATAAGTTCGACTTATTGTTGGTGCGGCCCTCCGACTCAATTCAGGCTTCTTATGTGGCCCCTTATGAAAATGAATTGCCCACCCTGTGCTACACCAAAGCTTTCTTGCCTAAAATGGTAGAACTTGGAGGAGTACATTGTGTCCATGTTTGCTTTAGCTATCCCCAGATTCTTTTTTGGCGTCATCTTCTTCATTGAGTGACACATCCGTAATGTTACTACACAACACAAGACCGGATGCCTTGTTACTCGATGAAGACCTCATAAATCACACTGACAGGACTCGTGAGATTAAAGTCTGTAAAGTGCATGATGATTAGCCCCAGAACAGGAATACCTTATCTTTTGGGAAGAGAGTTTTTGACATGGGTGCTTGTTTTCACACTCAGGGGGCATCTGCCTGTTCCTGTCCTGACATATCTGTCTTTTGCTCCAGGAGCGGAGCAAAAGGCAAAAGCACGTACCTCTGGGCGGCTGGGTGGGCTAAAGAATAATGATAGTCTTGTGCATGGGGGGAAGGAAAGCCTGTTGTATGGAAAAGATGGTTATTACATAACTGTGCACCATCTATCAGCTCTGCTGGAGTGGAGATGGACTGCCGCACCAGCTGCCGCAGAGATGAGACTCTTAGATATCACTGAATCAGGTTTATCTGCCACATTGTTTAAGCTGGATGTAGTCATGTCACTATCATGTTCGTTAAACAGGCTGCATCTGCTTTGAGGTTTTCATATCGATGTTATATCACTTTTCTAAGGTTACATCACTCGGGGAAAAAATAGAAAAGTATGTTTTTGTTGTATTTTCTTCAGCATTACATTCACAAAAGTTGTGCAACTTTGTTACCGCAGAATTTTGCTTAACTCAACTCTGTGCCGTTCCAATTCTACCGAATCATATTTAAATTGAGTGTGGTGAGACTTTCTGTAAGTCACTCTGCCACTCATTTCCTGTAAAAACAAAACATATTTTGCTTTGATTCCTGGAAACCCATACAAAGAGGAAGAGAGAATAGTCTGAGATTTTTCTGAGGCGTTAAATTTGTAAGACAAGTCGCTTCCTCATAATAACCTTCTGGTGCAAAATCTCTATTAACTTATTAAAATTGTTGTTTTGTTTTTGTTTTTTTACTCATTTTTGTTTTGCTTTTTGAATATAACTCTCAAATGATATGTCGTTCTTGACCACAGCAGTTCTTCAGCGGCTGGGTGCCACTAGTAAAGCCTCTCCAATTTGTTTCAGTCAGTTGCATCAACACTCTGTTGCTCCTCTGGGATACATCACACGGTTCATTATTGCTCAGGCTTTGATAAACTTAGCTGGAGCCGAGTGATTTGGACTTATTAACGGTTAAATAAGGCAGCAGCCGTAGGATGAAGTCATGTGGTGACCCTCTTCTCACCGGTGTCTGTTTCACTGCTTCACCTGAGCCGGAGGACACTATTACCAAGCATCCCTGTACTCCAGAGGCATTCCTCTGGAGTGACAGCTTATTGGTTGAAAGATTACCTTCAACTTATTTTGGCTCAGACACAATCCAGTTATACTTTTGTCTGTCCTCCTTAAATGGTAAGTTTGAAAACTCCCTCTGGGTCATTACTGGACACTGGGTGGTTCGGGCTGATTTTATTATACTGTATCTAATATTATTGGTATTCCAACTATTTCCTTTGTAAGATTACAGCAAGTGCATGTTTTAATGAGAAGTAAGTTTGTGACGAGTGTTCATTCTTTCAGCCTTTTCCCATTTAGGGACATTGTCGATTGTGGTAAACTATGTGGCTGAGTCTGTGTGAGTGTGGTTTTTACACCAACGGTCTTTTCTCCTTCAATAAATATGGGTGAAGGTACGAAGACACTCCAGTTTATGAACGTCTGTCACCATTTACTATTGATGTGCAATTCACTCAATAATTCACCTTTCACATGCATGGTTTTGGACGGTGGACGAAACCTGAATAATTGTTTTTATTAAGGTTGACCTCAGCCAGACGAGCTTTTTGCATAGCTTAACTGCCTGTATGGTTATATCACCATTGCATAGAAGTCAATAGATTCACCCAGACATTATGTTCCCTATTTATACTGTCTTTGTACTCATGTGTCCGTAAAAAAAACAAATTGAGCCCACATGTCAACAGCTAAACATCACTTTAGTGCTTTCCTCTCAACTTGAAAAATAACAATTTGACCGTATAACGCTGGAAAACAACTGCAGCGGTTTTCATGGTAGCACAAATTTCGTACAGACCGAGCCGTCCACAACCACAATCTCTCATATACTGTTACTAATTTGAAAGCACTCTTTCTGTGCATGTGTGCGCTTGTAAAATAAAATCTGTGAGGTTGCACGCGCCAAAGGGAAAAGTAATCTTGGTGGTTCTGGCCAAAAGGCTGCAGTGGTGATGACAGTAGAGGCGAAGTCTGATAGATGTTTTTGTGGCATAGACTGGTAAATAAATGTCCTGAGTCCTCCCTCTGAGAATGTTAGTTTTTGATTAGTCAGGAAGAGTTCTGTGATATAACAAAATCAGTTCCAGGTCCAGCACATATGCACAGTTGCACACATGTCAGGGGCATCGGTATATTATGTGAAAATATCAAGCCAGAGCTACTAAAGCAATTTTAATCAAAATGATAAAGGAACCATTTGCTTTTTGCCTTCCTGTCAGGAGCAGCAGGCGACCACAGCTGCACCTTTTTTTCCCTCTCTCTTTACACATTATTAAGATACAATCACAATGATACACCGTAAACTCAATATCAACAAAGCTATTCTTTAAATAAGAGCTTAATTTATCCTCAGACATTCCGTTGCCCTATCGTATGTCCACAAATACTGTCTGGAACATAAACAGATGTAAGATAATCTTAGAAGTATCTGTCTATTCTCGGTAATGCTTGGGCGTTAAAGCAACACAATTAACACTTCATCAGCTGCACATGGACTGCACTCTAATTTTACTCCTCGTCTCCTCGCTGACCTGGTTTTGCTCAGCACCTAAACCTTTACACTTTATCATCAGACACTCTGCACCTTATCTCTGTAATCAGGGAGGTGCCTTTTTCAATATTTTATTGTATGAAATTTCCATAGATCATATAGAGAGTGCATAACAATTCATCTTTTAGATCCACAATTCATGCTTCAAAATCAAGATTCAACTCCCTGCATTTTAACATGTCCAGAAGCACTAATATTTGAGAGAAGACTGAAATAAACTGCTAATCTGCATTAGCTGAATATTATGTTGTGTGCATAGGGAACTGTAAATAATTGCAGTCTTTGCTATTTATTTTCAATTAATTGTCCAGCTCTTGCTTGCCTTTTCCTTCTCGGGTTACTGTACTGTACTGTTCTGCTTAGAAATTTCAATCTCAATTATCTGACGCCCTCCCCATTTTTATACAGTCCCAATCAAAAGTTTGAAACCAGTTGAAAGATGTCAAAAATTCACATTTTGCTTGGTTGGATCTTAACAAGGTCCTTATGGCAAAGGCCAAAAACGTTCTTGTTTTTAACGTGGTTTGGTTGTTGAGGTGCAGGGCCTCTTGCAGCGCGCCATCGCCGCCGTGGTGGGATGCAGTAAGACGGACCATCCTTAAAACAGTCAAGTGGAAAACCAAAAAAATTCACCAGCACTGAGCCAGAGGATTCGATTGGCTGTCCATCAAGACACAGGACAATCCGCGACCCAAATCTGAGCCTGAAGGGCTTCATAAACAAAAACAATAAAACGTCTTCTCGAGCCACAGAACTGCCTGTTTGGACTTTACAAGAGAGCACCAAGGTGGAAGATTGTTTTATTCTCTGATGAGAAAAAATTAACCTTGATGGTCCTGATGGTTTCTATCATTACTGGCATGACAAGCAGATCCACCTGAGATGTTGTTACAGAGAGCATCCCTCATGACTGAGGGCCCTCGTCTGTGTGGTAACTACTGGGTTTTTCAACATAACAATGGTACAGTTCACTATGCCCACAGGACAAAGGACTTCTTCAAGGAGAATAACATCACTCTTTTGGACCATCCTGCATGTTCCCCTGATATAAATCCATTTGAGAACCTTTGGAGATGGATGCCAAGGGAAGTTTACAAAAATGGACACCACCAGACAGTAGATGCCCTTCATGAGGCCGTCTTAACCACTTAGAGAAATGTTCCCCCTCACCGTCTGGAAGCGCTGGCATCAAGCATGATGCCGCGACAAAGTTTTGAAGTGATCAACAATAACTACTCATTACTGGAGCTACTCATTACTGAGTTCATGTTCTTTTTTTTTTTTTGGTAGGTGTGTCCTTGTTGTTTTCAATACAAGATGTAATTACAAAAAATGTTTGTCTTACTCATTTCTTCTTCCACTTGAAACCTTGTTAAGATCCAAACTTTTGATCGGTACTGTATCATAGCTTGAAATACTGGCTACCTACCCCTTGTGGTTTAATTATATGGATATTATCCTAAAAAAAATGACTCTTGGACCATCTGGATAAGATTGATGCATAATGATAGAGATAAATACAGAAAAGCTTGCTGGGATAGATTTAACCTTTCAACACAAGACGAGTATTCTTAGCATTGATCTCATTGAGGGGTAGCAGGACGTTCATATCAAGAAACCTTGGTGTCCTTTAGTCATGGTGTGTTCTGGAAGTCTATCTCCACACGAGTCTGTCCTGCTGCTTCCTGCTTATTGCAAACAGTCCTTGGATAAATGCTCTCATGTGTGGAGACTGGGGATGTATAAATATGGACTTATTCTTCACTTGTTCTCTCAGGAATCTCTGCTTAACAAAGTTTACTGCAAGAGGAACCTCTAATAGAAACCAGGATAAACATTTAGATCTAAATGGATGCAGTTCAGTGGTTATATCACACTCCTTTGAACGTCACATCTTTTATAGTATTTGTTCAAAGCCAGTTCAATATATATTTAAAGTTCCCCTGTTTCCTTGTTTTACACTTCTTGGTCTTAATAAAAAGGTCTGAAAATGCAGGTACTGTTTGTATGTGTAGAGGTCTGGAGCTAAAGCGTTTAGTGGTGGTGGTGATGATGATTCCAGATCCAACAGCCATTTTAATCTGTTTAAACACTGGCTTTTACTTTGCGTCCTGTCCTGGGCTTTCTCTATAAACCTGCACAGTTTGTCTCCAAATAAAGATTGAGTCTGGTACATTATACAGACAAACAAAGCAGAGCACTGCAGACACTATTGCACGTAGACTGACATATTTTCCATGCTACACCAGACACTTTGCAAGCTTATAAATACAGCTGCTTCTCGGTTGGTAGAGTCTGTTGTTGTGTCCTTGGGCAAGACTTTTCAGGTTTGCCATAGCATTATGCTCTGATATCACATTATTTAATGGAGCATATTATTACATTATTAATGTTAAGTTGTTGTTTTTTTTAATACAAACCAAACGATATTGAAGTTTAGGCGTCACTCATTCATTACATGCTCTTGAATTTTCTAAAGTGGAATCCTGGCCTGTGTGCTCCTGCATTGGCCCTGAGCCTCTGCCAACTCACAGAATATTAACAGCTTCAGTCCACATTGACACAGGCCAGTGTTTCTGTGGGCTTCTGATTCCTCGCGCCTTGTCACTTTTTCCAATCCAGCTCTTAATTGGACCAGTCGTTTTCCAGCCGGAATATTCTGGACCTAATTAATTTGTTTATTTTTGTCGCTGTGTCAATACAGCCCACACTGCCAAAGGAATTAATATAAGGTGACGCGGAGAGTGTCGAAGTGCGGCAATAAACAAGTGTTCTGCGGCCTTCAATAAATCCAGAACATTATGCACCAAGTCATTTGTTTTTTGTTCTCGCGAAGCTACCTTCAATCCTGAAGCTCATTAATCATTATAGTGCATAAAAAAGCCCAGCTCCTTGCAGTAGTAAAGTTTACTATTTATTATTAAAACCTTATTTCATGCTTCCACTAAAATGTATCATGTTTTTACACACCTTCAAGTCCCATTCCCTTTATGGAGATGCCTATAATGGCAGCGTATTCACTAGGAAACCCTATCCCGAACTGTAAATGAGTCGATAATGTCAGGGGGTCATTGTGTGTTGATATGTTGGGTTTACAGGGGACACACTGTGATTCATGGAGCTCTTCTGTGTTTGGCACAAGCCGACACGTTGCGTATAAACTTTGTTGTCCACGTGCAGAGTTAATAACATTCTGAGGACGACACAATGCTTGATTTTTCATAGATGAGCAGTTAAGAAAACTTTTTTGTAAATTTAAAAGACTGCTTTTATTGTTATAACATAATATTCTCCACATAAAAAGAAATATCCGGTCTGTGCAAACACCACTGCACTCACTGACAAATTTAAAGGTACTTAATAACAGTAGCTATTTTGTTGTTTTTATTTTAATTTTGTTAGTCTTTTTTTTTTCAGTAATTACAGTGAATTACAAGGAGATTCAATGCTTGTAAACAAATAAACCATAAAAACATTTTATGAGAAATAACTTATTTGTGTGAGAGAAATGATATGCAACATGATGTCCTAGTCTAATACCGGGCTATTATCACTAATGATATAATTGTCAATTTGCAGCGCAGGGGACGCACACCAGGTCCTGTTTTTGAAGACATTTGTGGTTTCACCTTTCACAAACCTATTTATTTAGTCCATAAAAAAATCGATCCAGCTCACGATGTACTGAATGTGCCCCGCTGGTTCCCCCTTCCTCTTGTAGTGTACAGGCTAAAGAGTTTGGCCTCTTTCATACTTTCCTATGAGATAACGCTCACAAAAAGTATAACCTAAAAAAGAAAAGAAAAAAGATGAAGCTGCCTTTGCATACATACAGCACAAATGAAATAACTTTATTAGGGGCCACAAGTGAAATAGGAATAACATTAGACTCAGAAGGCTGTCCCTCATACTTAAAAACTGCTGTGAGGTTTGCAGCGTGAAGTTGCATAAGAGCATCTGCGCAGCGTTAAACATCTTGCTGTCTGCTTGAAACATCACAGAATTTATGTTTTTGAAGACCATAAAAGGAGAATGCCAGCTCTCTGTCCAAGCTGCTGTTTGGCACGTAGGCCTCCTATAGTATCCCCGGCCTCACATGCCTGACCCATACAATGCCGACATGCTTAAGTTACATTGGGATGTCATTTTTAGCTTTTGCGCTCTTTAAATAACCACCCCTCCCCGTCTGGTAGGCGACGGGCGATATTTTCACTCCTCTGGACATGTTGGTGTGAAAAAATGTTTCAAGTTAGGACAACGGGGCAAAGTGCACATGGCCCTAAAAATTCTCAACTGCATGACCAGTCCCGTCGCCAGACATCAGTCTTAAGGGGGGCAAATGAAATCCACGAGGGGGCACAAACACTATACATACACTCTACTGTTTTTGGACCATGTTCTGAATAAACAGGAGAGCGCGTGGCTCGGTCAGTGCTGTGGGCGCATTCAATTTTCAGTCTTTTTCAAACCTTCAGCAGTAAAACGCACACTTCGAACAAATACGCGGGGTCTTTTTTTCAGAATCAGAATGGGTTTTATTGCCATGGTTTGAGAACAGGTTCACAAACTAGGAATTTTTCTCGGTGCAAACGTGCGACATAGAACATACTGTATAACACAGTTAAGATAAAAATAAGCTAAAAAACTTTAAAACTATAAGGCTATAGGGGCATGCGTGAAAAATATTAAATAAATAAGATAAAATAAAGTGACATATGACATATAGACAACAACAATTTGACATTGAACAACAGCGTGATTGTATTAACAGATGTGTAGGCATATAAAGTGATAAAGTGATTTAGTGATAAGTGATAGCAGTGGGTCTAAGTGTGGACACACCACACAGTGCAGTGCAGATACATCCATGAGTCTGTAACTAGGTTATTGGGTCTTATTATTGTTCATGAGTCTGATGGCGGAGGGGAAAAAACTGTTCAAGTGGCGGGAGGTATGGGTCTGGATAGACCGTAGCCTTCTGCCGAGGGGAGAGGGGTGAATAGTCCATGTCCAGGGTGAGAAGGGTCAGCTGTGATCCGACCCACACGCCTCCGGGTCCTGGAGGTGAACAGGTCCTGGAGAGATGGGAGCGCGCAGCCAATCACCTTCTCAGCAGCACGCACAATGCGCTGCAGTTGATGCTTGTCCCGTTCTGTAGCGCCGGGGTACCACACGGTGATGGAGGAGGTGAGGATGGACTCGATGATGGCCGTGTAGAACTGCACCAGCATCTTGGTTGGCAGCTTAAGTTTCCTCAGCTGCCGCAGGAAGAACATCCTCTGCTGGGCCTTCTTGATGAGGGAGCAGATGGTCGGCTCCCATCTGAGGTCCTGGGTGATGGTGGTGCCCAGGAAACGGAAGGAGTCCAAGATGGAGATGGGGGTGGGAGAGTCTGTCAGGGCGAGGGGGGACGGTGGGGCTGTGTCTTTCCTGAAGTCCACGATCATCTCCACTGTCTTCTGGGCGTTCAGCTCCAGGTTGTTGTGGCTGCACCAGGACGCCAGCCGGCTTTGTAGTAAAATACAGATTGCTTGTTACCAGCCCGCACCTGTCACTGCCTTTGCCCAAAGATGCTCACGAGCCACTGCAGAGGGACGGAGAAAGGGACGGTGGACTCTCAGAGCGGGGGATGAACAGGGAAAGTGTCTATGACAGGGAGACGCTCAGCATCTCCCTGTCATAGACACTGTTAATAAGCCTCTATCAGCTATTCTCCGGTCGGGTTTTATTATGTGAGCAGACAACACGGGAGCCGTGCGCAATTACGCATGAGCGCACGAGAGAGGGAACTGTTTCTGTAGAGACAGAGAAAGAGAGAGAGAGGGATGAAATGTCCCCTCTCGGTTTCAGGAAATAGCTACTTGTTGTGGAGTTTGGGCTGGTCTCTAATCGGGCAGAAAGCACAAAAATAACACGGCACAAATTAGTGATACGTATCTTTGCCCAATTTGCGGTACAATACTGTAATTCTGCAGGCCTTCTAGTGGTTATACGGCGTATACTTGCGTATCACGTAGACTACAGTACACCACTGTCTGGGGTGGGGGCACAAGCATCTTGGGGGCGTGCACGGCCCCCTATGGCCCGCCCATAGAGCCGGGTATGTGCATGACCCAAAGTCCAATTAGGATGTGGACAAATTCATGGAAAGCGTCCCATCCATGATTTTAAATCCACATGGGAATGTATGGATTGAGTGGTTTGCCGACAGGATCGTTTGGTGTGGGGCAGGTCAGGCATGCTGATAGGGTCACAACACATTTAAATAACTGTCGCTTTTAGGGATTTTAAGGTTAGGAGGTTAACTAACCTTTGCCGGGCTCAGTCCACCTTGAACTAGCAGTGTTTTATGTATGAAGTAGGACTTTAATAATCGTATGACCTCAAACTGCCTTATAATCTGAAGTTTGTAGGGGGTGACGGTGGCGCTGGTGGTAGAGCGGGTCGTCTCGTGATCGGAAGGTCGTGGGTTCGAATCCCAGCTCCCACAAATGCACACTGTCGTTGTGTCCTTGGGCAAGACACTTCACCCTACTTGGCTCCATTGTCTGCGTACATTGGTGTATGAATGAGAGTGTGAATGGGTGACTGGTTCCTTACTATAAAGCGCTTTGGGCCTGCTAAAGGTAGAAAAAGCGCTATATAAGTTCAGTCCATTTACCATTTGCATGTTTGGTGTATAGTATGTTTATTAAAACTTTGATACAGATACACCTTTAAAGCCACAATGCTGTTCATTCCTGATTATGTGGTGCCTTGTCACAAAAGCACCTAGACTGTATTTAAACCTAAAACAAAAACGAATGATCAGATAAATTCGCAGCGCGTTATCAAAATAAAGTATTTGGAAGAGGACCGAATGTGTTTAAACCTAATGTTTGGCCACTGTTGGTCACATCTAAATGGAGACGAGCTCGAGATGTCCCGCTCCCTGTTAAGTTACGTTGAGTCAGGTCTGTGTAGAGACTAGGTTCCCTCACCTCAAAGACGTATGTTTTTTAGGTATTTTCCACCAGTGAAAACACCCGTGATTAAATGAATGCTCCTGTTTTATTCTCTTTATTGGGTGAAATGACACACAGTAAAGCTTTTGGATTTTTGGTCAAAGTGGTTTATCATTCAACTCTGGCTTTACACACACCAACAAAAGGTGGAAATGGGTTGCAACTTGCAAATTATAAACTGAAACCATTAACCTGTCCCTTTTACTGCCCACGTATGAAGAATTAAGGCAATCAAAACTCTCTCCTATTTACTTTTCACGTCTGTGTCTCTCAAGGCTTAAATCGTGGCCCATTGCTCTAATCACCTAATAACTCTTACTCGGGCCGAGTTCTAAAGTGGAGTTATGCATTTCTCTGTGTTTGTGTTTCAGATGGCTGGACGTGAGCGTGGCCAACCTGATGTGCACCAGCTACTGGGTGACGTATCTGCAGGTGATACAGGAGGCCGTGTGGCCCGGGGGAACGCTGCCCGCCGCTCCTCAAATAGTCCGCACTCAGCAGCAGAAAGACGCCACCAAACAAGAAGCATTACAATGTCTTATGAAACTTTTGCCAGGTAGAATCACTTTCTACAGTACATAGGTTGTGTTTTTACTTGCACTAACCTACTTCTAATGTGGGGATAGCCAGACATTCATGTAGTAGTTAGGTTTTATGGTGAATGATTATCATGAGTATGTGATGAGAGACCGACTGGTACTAAAATCATGCTTTGTTTTATTTTTGTCTGCTGTTTAGTTTTTACAAAAGTGCAACAATCAGGTAAATACGTAGTTGGTAGTTTTAGTTACTCTTTGAGACAGCATTATTGAAAAGGAAATTTGAACAGGTTACCTAGACATAGATTTTGTGTGTGTAAAGTGACTAGATAATCATTTGTTTCCAGATCTGATCTCTGACATGTTGGGCTCGGACAAGTACAAACTTAGCTGGCAAAATGCCCTGGATTCTCTACAGGACCCCTACATTAACAGGTGCAGTCAGTCATATTTGCTGTAGTAACGTATGTGCGTGTCTATGAACATATGCCTGGATAAGGAATAACAAAATTGACATTCAGCGTTTTGTTTTTTCCACACAGACACCTAGTTTACTGTATATTTGACCTGCTGCTGGAGGTCCTGGTTCCTGAAACATCCGAGGAGGATTTCCAGAAGAGCCTGCTGCAAAGTCTGTCCAAAAACCCTGAGAAGATCCAGACCTAAACGGCGGACCAGCCATGTTTTACTTATCAAGCCTCTCTTAAAGAGGGTGGGTGAGTGCATGTCTGCCCACTTTCAAGTCTGTCTCCTATTGAGCGTTCCCGATATCAGCTGTGGACGGTCTACATCTGAAGCAGCTTTGGTTACATTGTCAGTGCCTGGTTTGTGTTTGATGTCCTCTCTTATGTAAACACGTGCCACATTCACCCTCCTTATCCGGGTACTTCCGGTTCTCTAAACTGTAGCTTTGGCTAAACTCGCTTCAGATGGCCCTCCACATCTGTTACTCCAGTCTGCAGGCTCAACATTTGTTTCCTCTCTTTGTCAAATCTCAACACATCCCAGTGGATCTCTCTCAGCTTTGCCACAAACCACTTTTCAGAATCCCACAGGTAAAAATTCAGTTGCTTTTGATATTTTTTTTCATCAATCCATGCTTAGCCAAAGAGGCAAATCGTCTTAACTTGCCCGCGCACAACTAAGGCCAACCATAGACAACCACCTTCCGAGAGTTCTGAGTAATTATTACCTGTCTGCACTAGTTGATAATATTATGAACACTGTTGTAGTGAATAGCATTGTGATGTAATTTCCTGAAGCGCCTCAAGCAAATGTCACTTTCTCGGCTTCAATCTGGTCTGATGGATCATGATAAAAAAATCTCTTCATCCGCCCTCACACTTGCCTTTGACTTTAGACGTCAGGTTTAGTCTTAATATTTAGATACTGTAGTAGAGGATTAGCCTTTAGCATTACTATATGAAGGATTTGATTGTCGTGAATTCTGATCTATACCTCCTTTGTTGATTAAAAACAAAATCTGCCATAGTTTTGTGTTTAGCCACATAAAGCCAGTCCCCTGAGTGATTTTCTAAAAATAATATAAAATTACACTGTATTTGAATTTGAGTGAATGAAGCTCAAAGTACATTATACGTAGGTCAGAAAAAAATAGATGAACCAATGACTATGAATGACCACTTGAGTATTTATTTGTAATAGCAACATTTTTTTCGAGTTACAATGCCCCACTGGCCGACTTTACATTCCTCATTTTCCTGGCATTGGTTGGCGTATGTATCTGTGCACTGAATGTGTGGCTAACGTCCTTCGGGCCAGTGTAGGGACTATTTACAGTCCACATTTATAATTGGCTCAGATTGTGGCTCTAGTTTAACATTTGTTTACAGTCAAATAACATGAATAAATTAAGCTTTAACACTAAAACGTGTACATTACAAACACATAGACATAAGTCTCTTCTGGTGAAGTATTTACCCTACCGTTCAAAAGTTTGGGGTCACTCAGGCAATTTTATGTTTTCCATGAAATCTTTCATTTCTCAGAACAAGAATGAATCTTTTTCTGGACATTTTAAGGGTATAATCAAACACACAAATGCTGATGCTCCAGATACTCAACTACCTTAAAACAAGGCCAGTTTCCGCTGCGCCAGTATGAGGGTTTTCTCATAATCTTTTAGCCTTTAATACAATTATCTAACACAATGTAGCATTAGAACAATGGACTGATGCTGGAAATGCACCTCTCTATGCCTACTGTATGTAGGTATTCCATTAAAATTCACCAGCCATTTACCACATCAACAATATTAGACTGTATTTCTGATTAAATTAATGTTATAAAACAATACTTTTCTTTCAATGATGAGGGCATTTTAAGTGACCCTAAACTTTTATACGGTAATGTACATACGTAAAGTTTAATGTTGTGAGTGATTGTCCACCATCTACCTGTTTTCTGCCACGTACCATTTTAAATATTTATTTATTCAAACTGTCATCGCCTGTCGCCACCCTCAAAAGTTGGCATCATGTTGCTTGCTGTGCACCATTCCCTTCATATGGGCTGAATCACAGAACTATAAGATAATAGTTTACATTTACGTGAGGGTCATTGCATCATTCGTCTTTTGGACATGTCTTTTACCTCAACAGCTTATTAGTCCATTGTGTCCTATTGAACGCTTTCTGTTGGATGTTGCCTTACGAGTGATGAAGTCTGAAATGTAACAATTGACTGCCTTATCATTAGTAAAGCGAAGAAAATTTCAAACAGCTGTAATTGTGTTTAATCCGAGCCAGGTTTATTGATGTGACACATGGATGACTTGTCTACAAACTTTCAAATGTTACTGTAAAAGGACTAAGACACTTTAAAAATGTTTAATATTTGATGTTATAGGTCAGAAAATTGTGTATTGTGCCACCCTTTACATTTTGACATACCTTTATTCTGTTGTTTAATGTTTGATTTAATTTTTGCACTTGTGAACCACTAAAGTGACTGTTGTTATAAGTAAAACATGACTTGTGTGTTGATTATCGGCTCTAGTGAAAACACAATTTATCTGATTTGTTTCAATTGTTGTCCACTGACACTAAACTCATGTATCCTGTCTTTGACACGAGCCTTGTTCCTGGACATGTGTATGAAATGAAAACAATAAAGTTACCAAACGCAGTTGTGTAACATCCTCATGAAATGTTGTGCTCACTCATTATTGTGGCCAATGCTTTTAGATGTTTTTCACGAGAGCTCAGGGAAGTTCTCAGTTGCAGTAATAATGAGCTATAATAGGACTTTCCCCAGCTATAGCCAATGGTTTATGGTTGGGTGTATCTGATGTATTACATGTGATAGAGCAGCACTATCTGATTTGAATCTGAAATTCTGAATATGTTCCCGTAAATTGAATTTTTGAAACGAGTTGTATTTTCATGGTTTTTAAGACAGCTTAGAAACTTGAGCCTTATATGACTATCTGAGGACAACAACGTTTCTAAATCACAATTTACGGTAATACAATATGGAAAGGTATTCATCCAGCCAGTCAACGTGTTATCCAACATCATGAACAGCTTAATAGATATCAATATGACTTATTGGATGAAACGAAGTATGACATGGTATTGCTTCAGTAAGAATCTAATTTGGAGGCAGGTTGGACAGCTCAAACGCATCTCTTTCGTGGAAACATGTGTTCGTATCCGTATCACGTATTGTGCATTGTGAATTTCTGGCAGCTCTGTTCGGCTTTGTTAATCCAGCGTTAGCGTGTAGTATTCTGCCAGTAAAACCAGCGTGTCAATGGGCCTCAGTTCCTGGAAAGTTATTCAGAGCTTCAAGTGTTACTGGTTAGTGATGAGTGTCAGTGAGGAGAGAGTGATGTCTGTTTTATTGTCATGGACAAAATACAGTTGCCACAGCGGGGCCTCTATACAAGTATATGTGGTGCATGTCAGCCAGAATATGGGGAGAAAGTGACTAAAAGCAATTGGTTTATTTTGATAGGGGGTGCTTTTCTAGTCGGTGATGGACTTGAACATTATTAGTGCAAAAATATAAACATGTTTTTTATTCAAATTTGATTTCCAACAATGTGACATACAGTAATGTACCATACTAACAGGTGCTTATTTTTTATCCAAGCTTACTGTAACTTACCTTATTCAAAGTAATGAATGAATCTTACTGTAAAGCAATTGTTTTGTCCAAAGTTTGTACCTGAAAATCCCTTCCTTTTCTAACCCTAACCCTAAAGAAAGATTTCATCAAGAGCCTTTGTTTGTCAATACTTTCCATTATAAATCATTTGTTGATAAAAGTGGATAATTGAACCTGATTCATCACCCAAAAAACTTGGTTTTACCGGTTGGTGTTGTGGTGCTGAGGTGCTGGCCTCTGGACTCTTGTGTTTTGGCAGATCTTTAATGACACTCTACAGACGTACGATGATATGTGTCTCCATGGTGATTTCACTGAAACAGAGATGAAAGAGGAACATTTCTGTGGAGACAAAGTTGTACTTCTTTAGTGTTGCAACACATGCTTTTTGACAGTGCAAATAATGCCCCCAATGCAGTCTGTAATAGCCTACGTAAAAAATTAAATAAAAAACGGAAACCCCTTAGTGCAAATAGAAACATAAGACTTACAGAGTAACATGTAAAATATTTAGACCGACTCACTGAAATGGGCATAGTTCAATGTCTTTGAGGGGCTGAGCAGAATATTGTCTTTTAGTCAGCTGGACCCGGCTCTGTAGTTTCCTTCCTGAAGTGTGACACATCATGACTGAAACTTCCTCTGGTAGAGGACCCGAGCTTGGAGGAAAAAGGGGTGAGGAAGAGTGTATATTTATATATATATATATATAATATATATATATATATATATATATATATATATATATATATACTGTATATATATATATATATATATATATACAGTGCATCCGGAAAGTATTCACAGCGCTTCACTTTTTTCACGTTTTGTTATGTTTACAACCCTAAACGTAAAGATTTTATTTTGAAATTTTTACTGAAAGTTCACACACAAGTAACAGACAACTGTGAAGTGAAAGCAAAATGATACATGATTCTGTTATTTTTCAAAAAATAGAAAAGTGAAAAGTGGGGCGTGCATAAGTATTCACACCGCATTTTCGGAGTGCATTAAATTGCTTTATAACATTCCTGATGACTGCAGAATGTTCACACCTTGCCCTAACCATTAAATAGAGGCCACCTGTGCATAATCTACTCTCAGTATAATTAAGCTGTTCTGTGAGGGCCTCAGAGCTATGGTCAGAGTGTATTGGTCACTAAACAACATCATGAAGTTATTGAGAAGTATAAAGCTGGGTTAGGTTATAAAAACATTTCCAAAGCTTTGAACATCTCTCAAAGTACAGTTAAATACATCATCCAGGAATAGAAAGAGTGTGGCATCACTGCAAACCTACCAAGACCCGGCTGTTCTCCTAAATTTACTGACCGAACAAGGACCGCACTGACCAGAGCTGTTACCAAGAAGCTTATGATGACCCTGGATGAACTGCAGAGAGCTACAACTCAGGTGGGGGAAACTGTACACAGAACAACTATTAGTCGTACACTGCACAAATCTGGCCTTATGGCAGAGTGGCAAGAACAAGCGATTTTTGAACGAAAACCATAAGAAGTCCCGTTTTCTGTTTGCTAGAAGCCACCATGTGGCCTCCATGTGGCTTCTAGCAAACAGAAAACGGTATTTCTTATGGTTTTCTTTCAAAAATGCCACTCTGCCATAAGGCCAGATTTGTGCAGTGTACGACTAATAGTTGTCCTGTGTACAGTTTCCCCCACCTGAGCTGTAGCTCTCTGCAGTTCATCCAGGGTCATCATAGGCTTCTTGGTAACAGGTCTGGTCAGTGCGGTCCTTGTTCGGTCAGTAAATTTAGGAGAACAGGGTCTTGGTAGGTTTGCAGTGATGCCACACTCTTTCTATTCCTGGATGATGTATTTAACTGTACTTTGAGAGATGTTCAAAGCTTTGGAAATGTTTTTATAACCTAACCCAGCTTTATACTTCTCAATAACTTTATCTTGGACCCGTCTGGTGTGTTATTGGACTTCATGATGTTGTTTAGTGACCAATACACTCTGACCATAGCTCTGAGGCCCTCACAGAACAGCTTAATTATACTGAGAGTAGATTACACACAGGTGGCCTCTATTTAATGGTTAGGGCAAGGTGTGAACATTCTGCAGTCATTAGGAATGTTATAAAGGCAATTTAATGCACTCCGAAAATGCGGTGTGAATACTTATGCACGCCCCACTTTTCACTTTTCTATTTTTTGAAAAATAACAGAATCATGTATCATTTTGCTTTCACTTCACAGTTGTCTGTTACTTGTGTGTGAACTTTCAGTAAAAAATTCAAAATAAAACTTTACGTTTAGGGTTGTAAACATAACAAAATGTGAAAAAAGTGAAGCGCTGTGAATACTTTCCGGATGCACTGTATATATATATATAGTTTATTTGAGCAATTTCCAAGTTTCAAGTTCTTAGACAAAGAAGAAAAACACAATAATGCCCAAAAAGGAGTAGGCTGAAGCAAACAATGCTTATTTATGCCTACCCCGTCCAACTTATTTACAAACTTTACAGCTGCTATTTATTTACATTCCGGTTTGTTCTATGAAACCACTCATTATGGTACAATTAAGATATACATAGCCATAATAAACACATAGTTTAGGATTTAGATACATAACAATAATCAAACATTGGAAATCAGTTTACATAGTCTTCTGATGTATAGAAACAACGTTTACAAGGATACTGTCTTACAATACATTGTACTGTATCCAATAGTACTAGGTTATCGCTGCCATCTGATACTGCCCCATATAGTACCATCATTACCATATTTATTTATACATATACAGATTCTCAATGACAAATATTGTAACCGAACAGCAGGAAGTCCAGTTCACAATACAGATAAGAGTTAGAAATATTTTACAGATGAACAGTATTTATGACCAAAGTCTTTTCAGAACAATGTCCCACCCAGGCATCGCAGTGTGGGTGATTTACATGAAACCACATGGCCTTGGTCTCCACTGTAGGTTATGCAACGAACTCTTGCTATCACACCGCTCTCTCCACACACACACACACTCTCTGAGCCAAAATGTGTTTGACAGGCTTTTGGTCACTGTCTCGAGGCACGCATCATTTTTGTCTAATGCCTGTTTTCGTTTGTGCCTTACATAATCCATGCATATGCTCCAATTCTGGGATTTGGGAAGATACTGAACTTAAGTGCCCCCTCAAGAAACGTCTAATCATAGTTTTATGATTCTATATAAATAAAGATCTTCTTCTTCTTCTTCTTTATAAGATGATGACTGATGACTAATTTAACTGAACAGTAAGTACTGGAAAAGAGGATAATATAAATAAACACTATTATTTAATCAGCTTTACCCTGGCTCACTTCTACATTTTGATTGACTCCAGACCCCTGAAGATGAAGAGCTGTACAATAGCTGCACTTCTGTGTCTCCAAAGTATAATAATACCCCGGGTCCTTCACCAGAAGCTCCATCCAGACTGTCTACATATATATTGTCAAAGATTACTGTTTGTAATAATTGTATAGGCCAATATCACAGCAGTAGTTATCTCACAGGGCTTTCTAAATATTGCTCACTTGATGAAGAGGAATCACCAAATATGCAAACAATGAGACAGACAAATGTGATGTCCTTGTCTTGGAAAAAAAAATGGCTAAACTGTATGTGGCTGATACAGTATAGATTATTCTGTAAAAACTATAATACCCAAATTGTTAATACGCCGAAGAGAATGACAAAACTTCCATTGAGTTGGTAATATTTATGCATTGGCTCGTCTTTTCCTCTAGATGGCGCCACATCTATAGTTTTGGCGTAAAGATAATTCTCACAGTGTCCATGGGTTTGCGCTGCAAGATCAACTGTAAGTCCGTTCACCTGTCTCTTCTCTCGGACCCATGGTAGTAGGACTACTTATTCTTTTGCAGCTTGTTGTTTGTTTAGTATGATAGATGCAAATAGGCCCTACTGAGGAAATATAGTACAGTAACGTTCAAGAATAGAGAGAGATTTGCTCATCGTGTCTCGCATGTGGTTGAAATGTGATTGGGCCAAACCAACACACAGACCAGTCTCGACCACCGTCCACTTCTGTTTGATGGATTCTCCCATCTGGATAATTGGCTTATGCTGTTTTTGTTGTGTTTCTCCACGGTGCTGAGGGAAACCACACCAAACTTAGCCTTGTATGTTTTTACAGAGCATTTAGCGCTGCTGTTGTCTCAGTCATTCCGACAGGCTTAAAGTGAGAGACAGTGAAGTCATGCTGCGGGATCATGTGTGCCCCATTAGACTAACAACTGGAAATATCAACAAATATCAATTATATCTGCACAAAACATACAACTCTCAGTGTGATATGACAAACTCAAGTCGACCAAGAATTTTGGACTCGTGACATCTCGGAGAGAGCCTGATACTCACACTGGAACTGTAAATTCTTTATGTGTGCATTTTAATCGTATGTATTTTTTCATACTATATTTTATACATGTATGGTTTATTCTGCTCTACAGGCATTTGTCCTCAGCATGGTAGACCTGGACCAAAGGCTTCTCAGAGGTAGGTGATGACTTTGATTAATCTTTATTGTACCTCATGTTAAATTTCAGAAGGCCTAATTCTCAACTTTCCAATTTAGTCCTTAATAAGTATAAATATATTGGATTTATTATGTAGATCTCCTATTTGATAAAGGGTTTTAAATACTGTCTGAGCAGGTACAGCCCAGGGTGCAGTTATAAATATAGAAGACATGCCATTATCTGGGTGATAAGACCTACACTGAAAAGCGAGAGACCCTGACCTATGTTATTACTTTCCCCTATAATAGAATTATTACATTTTGGTATTAATGACTATTGTATCATGGTTAATTGCCAACTTCTGGCTCTTATTTCTTTACAGCTTGCCTTGTAGCTTCTATATTTAGTCCAAATGAACAGAATACATTATTGTGTGTCATGGTTGCCGCCGCCAGGAGCATATTTTCTAATAATTTAACAGCTGTACAATATCTCTTATGTGCCCTAATCCCTCACACTGCAGCTTAGTTCCTTAGTCGTCTATTAGAAGTGATTAATACATGGCGTGAACTGTTAAGTTCATTATCCTAAGCCATGGGCTAAAGGCAAATTTGCAACTGGATTTAGGTGAAAAATAATTAGTTTGCCTCTTTCTGATGTTAAACACAGTTTACGACAATGCAAAATTCCCATTCCTTGTGCCATGTTTTCTGTCACCTCTCTTTAATAAATCCCTTTAGGAAGCATTTTTATGGGTATTCACCTGTATCAGATTCAGCGCCACTGCTGCAGCTGTCCCCATAGCAGCATGACTCTGAGAGCTGCACATGGCCTCAACACTGTTCACTTTGTTGCCAAATGTGTCGTTTTCCTGAAGCGAATGGGAGATATAACATTGCAATTGTCAGGCGAATGCTGTGGCCCTGCTGTTTCATAGACCTCTCAACAATGCAGCTGCATCAGGCTGATAGACCTCATAGTGCGCCAGGAGGCATAAACATACCTACAGAAATATGTGCATGCTGTGTGCATCGGAAGTGCACTGGGTTTCAATGTACTGTATAAGATAAAGGCATCTACAGATTCATAAAATGGCCATGTTTGGCATAACTTACTTCTTTCCTCTAGTTCCTTCTTGATAAACATCCTCTGAGTATGTGTTTTCACTCATTCATGCATTTGAGTCATTCTGCACACTGACTGACTCCTTCTGAGGACCTCAAACTGTTCTGTTCCGCCTACAGTATGTGATGACATTCAGATCCATCTTCTCCTGACTCGTGAGGATTGCAGTGCTCAAATTGCCTTTGCTACACATCTTTTGTCATTAATAGCTTGCAGTCATTTTGTTTTTGGCTTTGCTTAAACTGCTTCTCATCTTCTCTTCGCCAGCCGTGGGCAGAATACTTGAGAAATCAAGAAGGGTCAAATCCTTGAACTGTTATTGACAAGAAGTGAGAATAAATGAATGAACATGGTCTCATTTACAAATCTAAACGACTGCCAATGAACAGCTTCTGATGATCCTTTAGCTCTTTTCCCCCCCTTCTCTCTCTTTTCTGGTTGTAGGCGACTTCATCCTATTCTAGTAACTTTGAGCCTTAGGCAGCAGAGTGCACCCTGATCTCGGACAGTGTCATTTTGTGCTTTTCAGTGACAGGAATATATACAAACCTCAGTATATCTTAAGGAAACTGGCCTGGATTTGGTTTATGCCTCAGGTCTGCTCTACAGTATGTTATCCTTGTTCTCATTCTTTGATTTCCTGCCGGAATAACTGACCAAGAAATAACATCTTAAAGATAGGAAGTCAATCCCAATCTGTACATTTGCATTAGGGTTCCCGGTATTTTGTCTCTGCCTCTACAATTTTCATCTGTGTCTCTGTTTTCTTTGTGGCTGTGGATGCATTGTGGCTTGGTATTTTTCTATTTATACGTGATCTTAATGCCCTGCCCCATTTCCGAGTGGTTACATTGGGGTGTGCCCAGGATGTGTGCTGTCCCTGCATAGTTTGTACCATTAGTCTGTTTCCTTGGTTGGATTTTATGACAGAATTCAAGAAGTTTAGCAGCTGTGTGGTGGCACATGAGGTAATGTCTCTGGACCAAATAATAGCAAACCTTTAATCTCCTGCTTTTGTTTTCAAGGTTCACTCACCTCCTCGTTACGCTTATTGTTACTTCGGTATTAGTTACATCATTAATCCTGGCATGCCCAAGAAAAAAAACAGACCTGCAGTGAGACTTTTACCTCTGGTCAACCTCTGACGAACGTTACTTACCTGTATAGTTTTGGGGAAATGCTCTTAGATCTTTGTTGATACAGGTTCAGAGGAAAGGTGAGTGAGAGGTTAACAGGGAAATTTAAGGCCACTGCAGGTCAGGGTTCATCTTCACAGTGCTATTATAGAGGTAACGTCTTACTGCTATGAAGCTACTTTTTTTTTCTATTAAAGCTACGATACCTGGTTTGTCCCATGAAAAGAGGCGACTACTTCTGCGTTAGCGATCAATAAAAATGTGGACTTTTTAAATACTGACAGCGAGTGCAGTTTGCATTTTGTTTTGTTTACAACTTGCTGCAATTACCATATATTACAAAAATAATAAAAAAAACAAAAGGATTTTACTTCAATTGACTTTGAATCACTTCTAATCCACTCTGACCACCACACTTGTCTCCAGATTATTCTAAAACCACTGTTCGTCTTAGGTTCGTCCTTCTGCGCTTCTGCACTGGTCTCTGAGAGCTGTGCAGTCAGGACTGTCTTCTCCCAAAACCTCTTCTCTGTTTTCTGGCTCAGTGAAGGCCTTTTTGTGACCGAGGATATTTGAACCATTAGTAGCGCTAACATCTGTTTCAGTCAGCATTTCCTTTTTACAGAAAAAGACATATAAGAAATATTGATATTGGACTTTGATGTATTTTTAAGTGAAAAAATATAAGATTTGTTTCAGGACAGGAGTTCTCAGATTGTGAGCAATGGATAGTTATTTTGTTTTGTTTATTTCAACATCACACATTAGATTACATTTATTACATTAAAAACATAATCCTTACATGATCTTTCTGTTGGGTTAGAGTTTTAATTTGACTAGAATGGCATTGTGACCCCTTCCACTGTATTTGTCTGTCTCCTGTCAGTCTGAATCTTCAGACTCTTTACTGCGTTGGCTATTGCTGCATGATCAAAGGCTTGGACTCAGTTTGACCTGTGGCCTTACAGTCTGGTCCTCATTCCCTGTGCAGCTGGATGTTTACTTGAAGCTCAATAAGGTAGCCTGGCTAACGCCAGACTGCTGTGTGCGCTCGAATCATTTCGAACTTCAGTCTGGAGACCATGGCCGACATTTTTGCATGGATTTGGGGACCAATCACAGAACGAGGAGGGACGGTAAGACGATGACGCACTATTCGACATACGGAAGCTTGTAGTTTGTTTACGAATTAAAAAAAAAAAGTTTATTTACGGATCCAACATGACAGCAGCAGACGCGACGCCATCGTTCGATCAAGCTTTAGACCGTGTTCTAAATAGTTTAGCTCGAAACTTTACAGCGGGTACGTCATACGTCATCTGATACGATTGACTATGGCTACGTGCAGACGCATGAGAGACATTCGTACCGCCCCATAAACGGCTATGGACAATCGTGAACCACACCTCTCCTACGAGAAAATGAATTGGTGGTTCCCAGACTAAATATCACTTGTGATTTTAGTCTGGCGTTAGCCTATCAATAAGGCACTTCAATGGCAAAATCTCAGGTGACCTTCAAAGATGAACGATAATTGAAAAAAATGAAACTTTGTCATGTTCCAGCTGTGACATAATCAAGGGGTTGACCTTTTATGCACAAAATAATGTCCTAGTGCCGTCAGCGCTCAGTTGCTATCAAGTAAACAGGTGAAGGTAGAGTAGAGACTTTTCGGGCTGGTAAGTTGTTACGGCCGCTGACTTCAGACCCGCCCATACTCCCATTCTGCGTGTATCGCAATCTCTGTGTGCTCTGTTTTATATGCACACCCGTTGGTCCACTCCTGCTTCGCCGGCTTTGGGAGACGTTGGTTGGTTGGCTGCCGTTTGGGATGGTCCTCCAATCCTGCAGACCTGTCCGTCATCTGGCTGTCCAATTGTGCCGCTCCACCTGAACTACCACGCCCTTTAAATCATGGACTGTTTCGCTGCTCGAGGCGGCTGGGATCAGTCTGCCAACCCTGTCTGTCGTTGTGTCTCTTGTTTTGTCACAAACTGGCTAGCCTTATGTTTTGTTGTGACTAGTTAATTTTCGTTGAGACACTTGTGTTGCTTTGTGCATTAGTTCCTTAATTTACTTATTGTTTAGGAGCGACATTAAGTAATCTGTTTTTGGTCATTCTTTTAGTCATTTCTTATTTGTTGTTTTCCTGGTTTATATTTCGTTAGTACTATTTTTGTTACACCCGTTGGGTCTCTTTTTGTTCACATTTGCCTTACTTTGTTCAAATAAATCTGCAGTTTTAGTTATTTCGTTATCCTGTGTTCCTTCTTGCACCCCGTAGAGCAAAGAGGACGTAACACAAGTTTAAGTGCATAGCTCAGACACCGCAAAGCTTGGGGAGGAAGAGTGGACCACCCATTCATTTGGTGTCCAGTCCTGGCCTGAATGGAAGCAGCTGGTTTTATCTGTGCGCGTTATATCATTAGAACAAAAGTGCTTTCTGAAATCTCAAAATGGGAGGTTTGTTTATCCTCGAACATTTTATGATGATGTTTAGTTTGGTCAGTCCTGGGTTATACAGTAGTGTCTATCCTTAGACAAATGGTCACATTAAATGGTCACATTTATATAGCACCTTTTAGGCACCCAAAGCGCTTTACATCAAGGAACCGCTCACCCATTCACACGCTCATTCATACACCAGTGTACTGTCTCAGAGTTTTCTTTACCGTTTGTTGAGATGTCCTCTATGTCAATGAGAATAAAGTAATATCTGATTCTCAAAACCTTTACTGTTTTTATCAAGAGGGAGAGAGTTTTGCATCTTCAAGACTTGATAAGTGCTACTCCCAACAAATGGTAGCTGTTAATGAAATTGTTCAACAGGGAGTGCATCTAAATGTTGACAGAATGACAGTTCAGAGACTTAATTATTGTTTGTGACAGTCACAAAGAGAAATGTTTTGAATACTATGTATGTCACCAAATGAAAGTGTATTTCAGCCGGAAATGTTTCTTGATTTGTAATATTTGCTATATTAAAACTTTTGTATAACCAATATATACAGTATAAGCCATCTTAAAAGGCTAAACTGTAAAGACTCTCTGGAAGGCATCAGGGCTGAAATGTAATGAGTGTTTCTGTAGAAGCAAAATGAGCAGTAAAATTTGTGGAATCTGTTTGCCATTTGTGAAAATTTAGATGTGCTACCCTTTGAACAATTTCAGTAACTAACTTTTGGCAATTATACATTTATTACAGAGGTCCAAAGTAGAAATAATTTTTCATGAGCAGCTTTAAGTTTTGATTTTGTTAGTTTCGGCAGCAGAGTATTTATTTTGTTATAATGAACATAATGTCCACATTTGGGGACATCAGACGTCATTGAGCAGTCAGCACGTCACTGAGCACACGCTGTTTTATTTCAAACGCCAGGACTTGAGTTCCTTGGCATTTTAAAGATTTATCTGTCCCAGGTGAGAAGAGTCATACCCTGTGAATTTGAGGCCGGTGTTTGCAGCTGGACCAGTAGTTTCAGAGACAACACTTGCGGTTCTGACTGTTGCCGTCAATCTTATCCTGATGTGTCTTGTGTAGTGGGTGTTACAGCCACTGTGGGTGAATATACGAGCTCCATCAGATGGTAATCGCATCTCTGAGTCACTTTTCATCTCTTCTGGCACACAGCGGAGCAAAACTGGGTTTCTAGTTAGTGAAATGGCACATGTTTACTTCCCAGTTTTTATCTTAAAAAGACATGGCTCTCAATAATAACAAACACCTACACATTTTTTCTTTTCTTTCTTTGGTTTCTTTTTGTTTAATCAAAAGTAGCGTCTAGTGAATGATCACATGACTTCTTCTTATGGACATTGGGGACCATTTGGGGGAGTTTTGACCATTAGGAGCCTAGAACCGTAAGGTTTTTAATTGTTTATCACTATGACAACAGTACAAGTGCTCTTCCTGACACAACCATTCTCTTTAACGAGAGTTGGGATTGGCAGAAATTGGTTTGTTTGTGATCCTGTAAACCAATTTAAGTCTAGTGTGTCTTTGAGGTTCATATTGGAAAGCCATTACACATACTTCACACCAGTCAGATAAGATTATTTAGAAAGCTCAAAGCAAACTTCTATAGCGGTCAAAACAACATAAACAACCACCATGGACCTTTGTGTCAATAAATCATTGGACTGGTCACTGCAGACATCAGTGTAATGACCGTGTAAAGGCCAGCGGGCAGCAGACAAGTCAAGAGTCAATAACCACTGCAGCTATTATATGGCTCAGTAATTTTCACTTCAGGCTATGTCCGCCAAGGAGTCCATAAAGTCAAATATAGGTTTTAGCTTTAGGTATGCTTATTGTCCCAGCAGGAAAATTTGGTCTCTCCATTTGGCCCATCCTTCAGGCTGCTGGGGCATGCTGTCAGAAGTGTAGTAACGCAGTAACACGCAGTACGCAGTACCGCAGTACAGCAGTACAACAGTACCGCAGTACAGCAGTACTGCAGTACTGCAGTACAGCACCCAGGGTTGAGCAGGACTACCAAGCCAAAGGATTTAGCCTATCAATGGGGGAAGAGCACTCAGTGTAATCCCATTCATAAATGGGGAGAGCATGAAACCACCACACTGAAAGGCCTCACACTGTTTAGGAATTGAACCAAGGACCATTTTGCTGTGGTGCGAGAGTGCTACCCACTCAGCCACCATGATACTATGTGTGTTAGTGTCCCTGCACCATTTTCCCAACGGTCAAAAGTCGTGTAGCTACAATTTAACTCACTCACAGAATCAATAGACAAAAAGTGTGACTTGGGAGTTAAGGTTCACTATCTAAAAGCTGACATTTTTATTCTATCTCTTAAGCTAAACCTTTCCGTCCCCAGCAGATCTACTGAAGCCAATGCCTCTGGGGTACTGTGGATATAATACAGGTAGCATGTGTCTAAATGTCAAAGCCAAACGTGGCTGAATGGCCAAAGCAGACGAAAGGCGATAAAACCTCTGAATCGTGGACTTTGATAAAGATGATGTATTAAGCATCAGCTTTTCACACAAACTTAGTTGGAGAAAATGGGGGGAAACTGGTGGAGGCTTTAAAAAGTGTTGGTAGTGTAATAGCTATATTTTGTTTTTACATAGATTCTCCTCTGGAATTAACTCTCATTTTAACAGTATGACCTATTCATCTCAAAACCTTCTCCCTTTTCAGGGCTTGGGGTTGTTATAAGTACCACAACAAGCAAATACTCTATGCATTTAGACCAGTGGCTCACCGATCTTTTACACGTCCCAGTCTTACTCCAACGCACTACAAAGCCCTGCCTGTAAATGCAGCACACATAAAAAGATAACCATTTCATTTTTGTATCTGAGGCAAACCCTATAATAACTTAAAACATCTTATAAATAAAGGCAATATTGAAAATAATCATAAAAAGACATATTAATTTCATTATTTTTATCTAAACTTTACTCACGTAAGACTGAAAAAAACTGAAAAGCAAACATTTCATCTTGGCGTCCTTTCATAAAATGTAGACATGTTGTGAGTTGCTCTAATGATCAAAAATACCAGTCAAAACATTTCACCACTAATGTGTCCCGATGTTTTGACTGGTCTCTGATTATGTATCTTGTTAAAATTCAGCCCCGGGGGACGCCAGCATGTTCTCTCCTCGTCATGTGATATACCAACAAAAATCCCATCTGATACTTTTGCTAATGCATCGTGCCATTTATCTGGTGCAGCAGCTTTGTGGTGGGAAAGTGCCTTTATCTGATCAGTTTCCAGGCAAATTGAACGTATCAACACTGCATATCTTGCCAAGAGGACGACTTCATCAGCCCTTGTTTGTCTTGTTATACCCAATCACCATGGAGAAACCATATCTCCACATTAGTGACATAATCGAAAGAGTATGTTCTTTTTACCAATCAGGAAGTCTCACTGGCCCCAGCTGTTTTCAGGTACTATCTTAACAGGGGAAGTGCAGCAGGAGGAAGACATGTTATTGCTATGAGAGGGTAAAAAAAACAGCCTATAAAGAGCATGCGTTGACATAGTATCATAAATTATTTTCCTCTGCGTCCATTCCGAGCCCCATCTTATCACCACAGGCATTCATTTAACTGGTATCTTCTGACCGTTGTTAATCTTACTCCCTGGGTGATGGTTTCTTGTAGCACACACCAGTGTACTCCCATACTCCATACTGGGACATTAGCTTTATGTTATTCTTTATCATTGCCGTTCCCCATTCAGCCATTCAAATGTGGGCCTGGTATATTTCGTAGATTAGAGTGATGACAGTTACAACTGGGCACTTCTTCAAATTATACAAAGATAGGGATTTTTGAATTTGCTGCCGTGAATGGCTTTACAGTTTTGCAAACATTGGCCCCTACTGTCCTACATCTTAGAGAAGTTTGGGATGTTTGGCGATGTGCATAATGGGTGCTAGCGAGGAATGTTCTTGAAATAGTCTAAAATATGTAACATTGTGCTGTAAGATAAATTACCACGATATACTGTGATTTCACAAATCTCCAACGATGGTTATTGCCGTGCATCGCCAGGTTTTACATATAGCCGACAACAAGAAGCACTTTTATACTTATTAACATCGCGGCGACAATGGAAAGCAGACTTATTAACACGTGCAACATTTTCGAAAACGTAATATTTAATTGGTTTAGTCACTGCTGTTAGCTGGGGTTTAAGGATTCACTATGATTGGCTAATAAGATGTTCACCTGACTGAATCCGCAGTAAATATCCCCCAAAGTCCATCCTCTTCCAGGACGATTTAAACCAGAGCCTTTCCAGATTGATTATCTGTGCTAATATAAAAAAAAAAAAAAAAAAAAAAAAAAAAAAAAAAAAAAAAATAAAATAAATCAAATATGTGTGCAATGCATACTCCAAAAATGTTAATCTAGATTAGTTCTATATATCTCAAATTGAGCATAATAATTAAAATTTCAGTTGTTTTAACATCTAGGTTATTTGACCTAGATTATTTCACTTGTTCGGGGATTGTTTCTGACAATACAGTTTGTCATTATTTCAGGTTGATTTATCCGCCAATGGGGTAAGAATTTTACTTTATTAATTCAAGCAAGATTACCTCAGAATCAATGAGAAATGTTCTCAAACTAGCAAAGTAAACTTGGTCTAAGTGAAATGAGTGAAAACCACCCAAAACAAGATTAATATTGTCAATTCAAGTACTTCAACTTATTCAGTATTTTCGGTTAGATTTTTAGACCAGATTGAAATATGGTGTACTCAATGCGGTCGAACGTTTTTTTCATGTTTCATTTTAAAACCACTAATCTAATGATTTGCAGTTGGCTTGGAGCCTTTTACCAACATATAATTCCACATGTAAACTATCGGCCATCAAACCACTAACACCTCTAATGCTCACTCTGGGAAGCCAATCCTTTGTTATGTTTTGCGTGCTTTACGAGAGTTTAGATTGCGTAAAGCGTCATGATATTCCCGAGTGTCGCAATACTCACAGTTTAATGTGACGCTTTGATAGTCGAGGCTGCACTTAAACCAATTACGCACCACGTCTTTGGGACTGTGTGCGCCGAACAGCTGAGAGCTCTCTATCCCATCTGGAACTGGGCCAAAAATGGACGAAACACAAATGTTCCCACTGGGGAGATAGGAGCAGCGGAGAGATGTTTTTTCCTCTTGCAAAACTTCGAAAATGGTTAATCAGCTGCACCTGTTGCTTCGGTAAAAAAAACACACAAAAAAAAGAGAGAGAGAGGGGAGAAAGTGATTTTTGGTGGGAACATGTTTGTGCAATTGGTCAGCTTCTCTGGAGGTATAGCAGAGGAGGATGTTGATGTGATGGCAGCTTTCACAACTCAAGAAAGAGAGGGACTTTCCACTTCTGCGCTGGACTCCTGCTCAAAAAAAAAGGGGGGGGGAATGGTTAAAGGGCTCATGATGTCATCTTTTAGTATGTCACTGCACATTTGGAAGGCATTAGCTGTCAAAACTAGCCCGGTTTCAACACATGCTTGTCTTCGCTGCATATTTTATTTTATTTTTACCTGGAAATTCAATGTGATTTGAAACCAAATCCAAGATGTGGAAAGTGAGAATTTCATGAATTAGTAATGTAGTCTTTGGATCAATGCTGCTGCCCCTCACCAACTCTCACTACCATTTACACCTGTCCTATACTCCCTCTACTGGCTCCTAGTTTCATTTAGCGTCCACAAACTTCTGTTCCGTTTTCCGTTATCCGATATGTGCCTGCTGCTGTGGCCGATATCCGATTTTGCCAATATTTATTTTGATGTTAAAAATCAATAGAAAGGCTCACTCAAATGTTGTAAAGTTTTCAAATTATCGTTCCACTATTGGAAAATAAACAAAACAATGCTTGGTGTCTCTGGGACACACTGTCTCACACACTATGATGGAACAAACAATCCTTTTTATTAGAAAAATATTAAAAAGATCAAATGTAATGTTTGAGTGAAATGTCATTTTTGTTTTGGCTAAATATTTACTCAGACCTATTTATTATTATACTTTCACCCATCTCCTCTATTAATGGAAAACAGTGACACTGGGAATATGCTACTATTTATTGTATTTTTTATTTAAACATTAGCCTACCATGTTGTTTAAGTTACATGTTTTAACTTTAAACAACTTGGACTTCTCTGAGGACAGCTCTGTATGAAGCTTTGGATTGCAAAAAATAGCATAGTTGACAGGCACCTCTCCAACACACCACAACATGTCACTTTAACAGCACCTTATACTGAACTTATGAGGGCAGACTGAAGATTTAGAGCTGGTTTAGAGCAGGCAAAAGGCAAACAGTAGATTTACAAGATTAGCATGAGCTTTGAGTTGCATTGTTTTCAATGATACTGTAAATGCGCTAACGATCACAAATGCGTCTAATATGCGCGGAAATACGGACATAACGCCTCATTTTCACGGTCATTAACATGACAAAAATGGGCACAGCAAACGTGAATACAGCCATTATCATCACTGTAGTAAACCATAGACCGTTAAAAAGAATAGACAGCTCCTCCTCACTCCTCCCCGTTTACCATAATGACCACGTTCGAGGGGAAATCATGGCGGATTTACAGACTTCTCCTCCCCGCTCTGACGAAGCTGTTCTAATAAGGGCATAAGGGCGGGATCTTCACTGTAGACTCGGCCCTTGGTGACGTGTAGCTCGCGCAGCTCCAATGCTAACAGTCCGATCCTTATTAAGTACGACATTTCTAAAATTTATCCTACGATAACCAGCCCGGTGCCTCTAATTATGTCTAACCCAGCGTAATCACAAGGAATATCTAGCTGTAGACAGTTCCAAATAATTAGGCACCGGGCATTAAAGTTATTTTTAACGTGTCTAAAGTACATTGATGAAAAATATTACTTCCCGCACACTGCCAACCTTGCAAAAATAGTTTATTTAGGATATGGTCAACGTTTCGGTCCTGAGACCTTCATCAGGCAATTGCTGAAGAGCTCTAGCCTGGCTAACGCCAGACTGCTGTGTGCGCTCGAATCTTTTCGAACTTCACAACAGCCTGGGGACCATGGCCGACATTTTTCCATGGATTTGGGCACCAATCACAGAACGAGGAGGGACGGTAAGACGATGACGCGCTATTTGATATACGGAAGTTTGTTTAGGGATAAAAAATAAATAAAAAAATTACGGATCCAACATGACAGCAGCAGACGCGATGCCATCTTTCGATCAAGCTTTAGAACGTGTTCTAAATAGTTTAGCTCAAAAGTTTACAGCAGGTACATCATACGTCATCTGATACCATGATACGATTGGCTATGGCTACGTGCAGACGCATGAGACATTCGTAGCGCCCAATAAAAGGCTATGGACAATCGTAAACCACACCTCTCCTACGAGAAAATGAATTGGTGGTCCCCAGACTAAATATCACTTGTGATTTTAGTCTGGCGTTAGCCAGGCTAGAAGAGCTCCAGGTGACCAGTCTTAAGTAGGGTGTGACTGGCACCCAAGGGTGCCCCTCTTAAAGACACACTGTGCCAAAAAAGATCAACCCCTTAATACATATCAAACAGGCCTTAGAAAATGTAGATAAAATATATACATTATAAAGAGCAGTGCATCTGATTACATAATAACATGTAAACAACATGGTCACAGTACACAAACAAGACCAGTATAGTCAGGTTACAAAGAAATGCTCAAGTTAAATTCATCGTTGAGGCCTTTGGGAGCCAACGTTTGTTAAGTGTGGATCCAATAAGACTCTCTTTGCTTGAGGGGTTTATCATGATCTCCCCCTCTGAGTGGAGGGGGACATGTTCAATGCCATAGAACCTCAGAGAACAGACATCATGATTGTTATCATTAAAATGTATACGTAGCAACTGGGTAATCCCATCATTCCTCCGGATGGAGCTCTTGTGCTCGCTAATGCGTTGTTTAAGTTTTCTTGTAGTTTTACCTACATAAGCTAAACCACAAGGCCACCATAGCATGTAAATGACATGGGTTGATGAACATGTGATTACACTTTTTATTGGGTATTTTTTTCCAGTGTGAGGATGTACAAAATGATTTATTTTGACTGTATTGTTACAATTGTTACAATTTAGGTTTAGAATGGAAGTACGGCACGGACCAAAACAACTCTACGATTTTCACCTCTTTTATTGACAAAAAGGGGAGGATGTTTAAAAATTGAGATTTCAGGGTCTGATTTTAGAATATGCCAGTGTTGCAAAAAAACTTTTTTAATGGCAGGCGTGTGAGCAGAATATTGAGTGATAAATGTTACAGAAAAGTGTTTTTGCCTCTTTATGCTCTTTTTTAATACTTCAGAACGGGTCTTGTTAAGTGCCCGTGATATGCATCATCTATCTAGTTTTTGGGATACCCTCGTTGCTCAAACCTCATTTTCATGTCTGTTGCTTGATCAATAAAATCTTCGGTTGAGTGGAGCTCTTCAGCAATTTGCCTGATGAAGGTCTCAGGACCGAAACGTTGACCATATCCTAAATAAACTATTTTTGCAAGGTCGGCAGTGTGCAGGAAGTATATTTTTCCTCAATGTACACTGGGATTTTCCCTCATCTCCAACGCACCTGCCTCAAGTAATTGATGTGCGAAGTTTTTCTTCTATTCTAACATGTCTAAAGTGCAATGGATTCTAATGGGGGACTAGCGGCTATATGGCGGTACTACAGCAATGGCGGCCTCCAGTGTCGTCGTCGCAAAGCAGAGCAGCCAGCGGCCATTGTAGTAAACCTACACGATGACAGAAAGCCAATGTTACGTGTTGTAGCCTTTAGCCTGTTAGAAGCTAAGCTATGCTAACAAATTGAAAGTTATACATCTGGCGTCAGACGGAGAAACTTTTGCAACACTCACCACTCAGATGTAGTGACAAATCATCCATCAGAAAAAGATTCATGTTAATCCTGAGTCAAAATAATAATGTCCTTGGTGGCAGTTTTAGTCCAGTTGTTAACAGCAGCATCTTGTGCTCTGTATCTCTGTGGTGTCCAAGTGTCCGCTCCACTTTGTTGAAACTTAGTAAAAACATAGTTTTCCTTTGGAGATGTGTGAATTTATGCTGGAGTTTCTTTATTTTTAGGAGCCACTGTTTATTTCAGATAATTTCAATACACTGTTGCTCCAGTCTACACTGCTGCATGCCTTCATGTGCGCTACATTACAGCGCAGTAAATAATTCAAAGAAAAAAAAAAATCGTCCGATATTTTCCCATATCGGACCGATACCGATATGTGAAAAAAAGACAAATATCGGCCGATAATATCGCGCCCATATATCTCCCACTTTTTTCCCCCATTGTGTTTGCATCAAACATCGCCTCCAACCATGTGTAACGCTTTAGTTGGCCACATGACAGTAGTCCAGAGGTGCAGAGGTGTAGCGGTCATTGGAGTTTGATGGTAACATCTCCAAACAGTTGTGCATTTGTTCAAGCTGGAGCACCAGGCTAATTCGGGCCAACTCTATACTCACCCCTATTAATGCGATTATCTGATTGGTTCGTGCAGTATTGCCCTCATGAGATTAACATTCCTCTTCCGTCTGACTGTGTCACTAAAGATTGTGGTCAAAACTCACACTTTGACAGACAGTGTCATCATTAGGAGGTTGAACAAGCACAGTTCAAATGTACAGTCAGGGCTATTTAGCCATGTAATTGCAGGTTTATATAACCAAATTAGTATAAGGTGAAATTCTCTATAGGGTTAAATAAATATGCTCACTTATATGCCACAATGATCACATACCGTATTGTAGTGCATAAAGCTTGACCTACATACATCACCACCATACAGTACTTAATTCACTCCAAACACAAAAAGATCATCTATATATAAATTATAAATTATTACATATACTATACAGTTATAAATTCACTATTGAACAAATGTGGGCTATACCCTTAACAGTAGTTAGTCATAGTTTGTTTCTTTATAATATATTCACCTTCATTCTAATGTCCTCTGCTTAGACGAATGTTCAAATTATATCAATGTATGATTTATGTGAAGAAATGCCATGTTATTTGTGTGTATGAAGCTTCAACATTTTTCTAAATGTTTTATTTGTTGGCACATACACCTTACCAAGGGCAAGTTGAAAACTGCAGCTAATACTGACACATTTACAGAAATGTTAATTAATGTGTACTGTCTCTGTCAAATAAACTAATGAATAAATACATATATATTAACAGACAATGATGAAGGTCCCGGCCGGGTTCAAATCCCGGCTCCTGCAGGTGCACACTGTCGTTGTGTCACACCCACCTTGCCTCCATTGTCTATGTACATTGGTGTATGGAGTGAGTGGTTCCTTTATGTAAAGCGCTTTGGGTAAAAATGCTCGCCTATATAAGTTGAGACCATTTACCATTCTGTGTTGAGTTTGCACGTTCTCCCCGTGCCTGTGTAGGTTTCCTCCAGGTACTCGGGTTTCCCCTAACACTGAACACATGTACAAAAGGCCAGGATGAGTGAGAGTGTGTGAGTGTGGTACAACGGGTGTTGAGATGGTCATTGTTGTTTAGCTGTGGCTTAACAACAATCGGCCATGCAGTGTTGCCCCATGTGTGTTCATTAACATGCACTGTCCCGACCAAATAAACAAATAGTTCCTGCTCACCCGATATAACTTTATTTGACTTAAGTATGTTTACTGTATTTTATTTAATGCATAAACCTGAAATCCCCCAAATGCCAAAGTTCTGTGCACGTCTGTAACACTTTGCATATGCACATGCCAACAGGTTTCATTTTTCTCACTATGCATTCTTTCACTTACTGTAAAAGGTCTCGGTTTTACCAAAATGCCCGTGCAAAATTCGACATGATAAAATTTCAAATGTATGGATGTTTCAGTAACGCTAGTTAACATTGTAACACAGAACATCTGCCTTTGTTCATGTCCTGCACGTACGGCCGACAATACCATGACGTTAGAGAAAAATGTGCAAATGTAGTGTGAGGATTTCGTCTATATTTGGTACCGCAGACCTGTCAAGAGAACTGAGTGTGATGCCAATACAATACTGGGCCAAGAGAGAGAGGCTAACTTTTGGGGCCATGTGTGACTGGTTAGTGCTGCGTCTCCGTGGAGACAGGGGCAAGGGCGGGACACGGGATAGGGGGATTTTTTTCGGTTTTGGGGCTTCAGGCGTGTCCGAGGATTACGCTGTTGAAATGTCCCTATCACGCTAAGCACACTTTTTGGAGCTTTTTAAATGTTTCTCCCTAATACGTTTGATGTATTTTAAAATATATATAATAAGTATATATTGATTATTCTGCATATTAAGTCTGTCCCTGTCTTAGAGGTCAAAAGGTTGCCTCCCACCGACTCATAAGGGGGTGCTGCTCCAGGCTGCCTCCAATAATGACAAATTATTCCTTGCTAATAGCTGACAGGTCTTTTCAGCTAAATCTGTGCCCTGAAGTTTTTTATATTTACTATATACGTGTGGCTCATGGGGAGCATGAGCCACACGTACACACATGGCTAATTATCAACACTGTTTTGTGGTGCTTGGAGAATTAAAGTGGGAATTATTTGGATAATGCACACCACAGTATTTGTTTTGGTTCAGTTTGTGATGAGGATTTTTGGTTAGCGTCCACAGTAAGCTGAAAGCATGGCAATGAATCCTGCAGGGCCCTAAGACTTTTTAACCTCTCCTAACCCCCTCCCCATTTTATGATATGCTATGCATACACAGACTTGCTGATGATGTGTTTTCATTTGTACTGTATATAATTGCTTATTATTTGTACTTTTTATTTTCTATTTCATGTGATGGATGTAAGACCTACTTGGACACTTGAATTGATTTATCTATCTGTGAAGGAAGGGTCAGATACGGAGAACAATTTCCCTTCAAGACAATAAAGTTTGCATTTCCAAACTAGAGGGCGAGATTGCAGCCTCTCAAATTCTCTTATTATCGACATAAAGTAACTCAATATTGTCAGTAACAGGATCTTTTGTTTTCAATTGAAATCTTCTACAAAATACTTTCCCGGTGTTTTGCTTCAGAGTCTATTGTAAGTCGATGCAAGGTAGTTTGACAGCTGGTGGTTGGGACTCTAGGTGACAGCAGCGGTGACGTCTCAGCTCAGTCGGAGGCTCAGTCTTCCACATGTGTCCAGATGTGTCCAGGTTTTCACAGCTGCAAACGGGACAGGGCCATGGACAGCCTCCAGTAACACCCTACTCAGAGCCCCATAGACACGAAATAAAGTCTATGTTCAACAACTGTTACACTCGGCGTGAACAACAAGCAAGACTTTGTGTGGTTTTTGCGAGGTACAATCATTGCTACAAGGTGAACCGCAAGGTGAACCCATTATATTCAACCTACATTTTATTCTGAAAAAATGACATCATGATTTTAGACCTTAAAAACAGTCACCAACTGACTCAGTGGTTAAACCTACGCACGGTTTTGTTTTGTGCTGCCTGGGAAACAATGTAATGTTTTTGTAAGTCAGTTATAAATGGTTTTAATTGCTTTTGCACAAGTTCATACTAAATATGGCTAATGCGCAACACTTTGTAAAACCCACCTAAATGCTTTTTCTTACTTATCTGGATTATTCATTTTCTACTGGGCCTATGTGCAGGAGGTGTCATGGAGTATGCTGAGGAAGACATGGCTGTTATATTATACCAATGGCCTTTTAAACATCCATCCAACTCACATTTAGTGACTTTGTGCTGTTCTCTCCTTGGGTAAGACACTTCACCCATGTATAAGGGTAGCTACAATCACAGTTTGGGGGGTATTGTGCAACATTGACTGCTACAATGGGAACAACATGCTACAATGTTGTTCCCTGGAGTCGTGTTTTGAGCCACTCACGCTTTTTGAGTAATCCTTGAATCGTCCTTGGTGACTACTCTTAGTGTGTGCTGGCAGCTTACCCTGAGCTCGTCCTGTTTGCCCCGCGCTCCTCCCACAGCCCTACGTAACCAGGAAATGCTGTCGTTACACTCGTTACCCTTCGATCTCTTGGAAAGCTTATCCTTCCACCGCAGGAGCAGAAACATCCACCAAAGCTGCAGCAGCACGTGACATAGGCTGCCGGCTCCATTTTTCTCTTTTTTTTTATTGACAGCGGCTACGCAAAAAGGGGAGGGTGGGGCGCAGAAGGGAGTGTCTTAGTGACAGAGCTCTTGGTAAACCAAGAAGTGTTGCTATGTGAATTTTGTTTGATTTTAGACCAATAAGCTTTTTCTTAACATTTGTTGATAAATAATCATAATGGACTCCACCCTCTCCACCCTCTCATACCAAACACACATTAACCACATCACTAAAACATCCTTCTTCCCCTCCGCAACTGCCCGCCTCCGCCCCTCCCTTACTCAACAGCTGAAATCCTCACCAACGCATTCATCACTTCCAGACTTCCAGAACTACTGCAATAGCCTCCTCTACGGACTTCCCACCACTCATCTTCAAAAACTGCAATACATCCAGAACTCTGCTGCCCGCCTCCTCACCCACACCTGGTCCAGTGAACACATTACCCCCGTCCTCCAACAGCTCCACTGGCTGCCTGTTCAATATCGCATTCAATACAAGCTCCTCCTCCTCACCTACAAATCCCTCCATAACCTGGCCCCGCCCTACCTCACCGAGCTCCTGCAACAACACCAACCCACCCGTCACCTCTGCTCAGCCGGCACCAACCGCCTCACCCCTATCATCCGCACCAACCGCCGCACCTTGGGTGACCGAGCCTTTGCCATTGCCGCGCCCACCCTTTGGAACTCACTCCCACAGCCCATTAGAAACTCTGCCTCACTACCAAACTTCAAATCAGTACTCAAAACTCACCTGTTCAAACTAGCTTTTCCTTAAACCCCCTTTTTTTTTTTTTTATTCCCCATGTAAAGCGTCTTTGAGTGTCCAAAAAAGCGCTATACAAGTTTGTTGTATTATTATTATTATTAAAGCCATTGGTAATTGACCCTTATCTAATACTGCACACGCTGTTAGTATTCCTTTGCAGGTGCAGACTGTCCTAGGACAAACTTTAAGTCTCTAAACACTGTTTTCTTCCTCTGGTTATCAGTGGGGCAGGGCTGTAATTTGGTCTGGCTGTGACCGGACTGCAGAATAGCTGATTGTCGTGTAAACAGTTCACACGATGGCTGATGTTTTGGTTTTTTTTACGTGATTCTACACTCTGTGAACCTGCTGTGTGTGATTTGTGATGTGTTTTTAATCTTGGTGGTGTAAGAGGGTCATGTTTCTCCAATCGACACACCATTAGGCTGCAGTATTTAGACAGCTGCCTTACCTTAGGCCTCTCTCCTTCTTAAAACATGTAACATTATGGCATCATGAGTCTTGTGTCTGATTGGAGTGAGCGCTGGTGTCTCACCTTGTCACAGTGCATGTTTACGTGTGGGACGACTAATCTCAAACTTTCATCTTCAGTGCCTGCAAGAACGGTCATTTCTCTTGTCGTAATCATTATGTTGAAACAAAATTTCTTCTTCAAGACGAGGTGAGGAGTTTAGTCAGGGAAGCTCAAAGTAGATCTGCTGCTCCAACATTTAGAGGAACCAGCTGAGGCGTTTGGGCATCTGCTGGTAATGCCTTTTGGACAGTCCCTGGGGAAGTGCTTTGATTGGAGAGACCTGGAAGAGCTGAAGGAAGTGTGCGTGGAAATAGAAGTCTGGACATTTCTCTGGATTGAGTAATAACATTAGTAGTATTTCAAATAAATTCCAAATGTAGAGGAAGGAGTGAATCTAATTATGTGTGTTTAGTTGCTGTCAGCTCTGTGACACACAGGGCAATGTGCATATTAAGATCGTATCCCAAAGTGCGTTGGACAGGCTCCACGCAATTAATTAGTGTCTGTGATTTATAGCTATTTGGTTGGTGGTGTATTGGGAATCATAGCCACAGAAAACACATGAGATTATCCAAAAACATCCCAGTCATCATTACATTTATTTTAGCTGTTAAAATGATGTTTTGTCAAAAACATTTACAATGCAGGTTGGAGTACAAAATTGCACATAAGTAAATAATGAGCATAATAATCAAGCTATTCAAAATGAGTATTGGGTTTCATAAGCTCTGATATGTTTTGGACGGGACTCACGGGACCGTAGGGCTGACATAAGTTTTGATAACTCCTGCTGCGATGACGAATGGCCAGTTTAACATTACTCACACGTGGACCAGCACGATGTGTACTCAGAGCCTTCCTGTCAATCTACTGTAGACTAATGCCGCGTCAGTGACGTAACAATATTCGTTTTCTGCTGTTCCTTTGGGGCATGTTAGCTCTCCTATTAACGTCTCTTCAAAACATTTACACAATGTTTCACAAGGATCAAGTGACGAGAGGTTTTCGGTCATTCGTTGACTCAAGGTGGCTCTTGCATCGTACTAAAAACATGAACATACCTCGTGCATGAGGCAAAAGGCACGCGTTTTGTTTTTCAAAGAGAGAACATGAGAATGTAAGGGCTGTGAAAGTGCAGCCAAATTACCCCCATGATTTAAATTTGGTACTAGTGAGACCATACCAGGAATGTAGGAATCTCTGCCAAGGTGCTAATTGTCTTGGCTTGACTGTTGTGGCCACTTGTTGCTTTATTGCAGGAATACAATAAATGAAATAAAATAATGAAGTAACGAGTAAGTACTGTCTCATGTAGGGTCTTTCGATATGGAGTTGGCATAATCTCCCTGTGGAGCTACTGTTGGTTTAGAGTAATTTGTTGCATATCATGAATGATAAAAAGCATTTCAATAAATGTCTGTCTATCACAGTTACACAACGTTAGATTGACACGGCCTGGTTGATGAGGCCTCGCTCACAGTGCAGACTAAACATGTCCAGACCCATGGTTGGCATTATGTTCAGCCCTACAGGCAAACGACAGGAGGCCATGTGTTTATGCAACATCCAGGACATCCATCTTAGCGGCTTGTACTCAGCTGACCCTTTACCAGCATAATACACTTACTTTATCACCCTGCCCGAGTCCAAATACTCAGTGAGTACAGTAAGTACAGCGACCTATGCCTTGTGCATTGATGGACGGTACTGGTCCACAGATATCTCTGTCCCAATCAGAAAACAATTCAGAAGTGGGACGGAGGTTTTATGGTGTGAGTTTGTACGTCATTAGCTTCAACATACATTTTTTATGTCTACCATTTGATAGAGAACACATTGTATTTCTGCACAATATATTCATGATGCAATATCTGTATTTCAATGACCCACTACAACTGCAAACCTTGAGGTCTTCCATCGAACTGATGTTAGTAACACAGTGATATTTTTTACTATGTATTATTGTACTAATTTAATTCAATGTTAGCCTATTTTCGGTCTTGATTTAGTAATTGTAAGTCTTGTTTTAGCAATTTGAAATAAAAAGAAAACAAAAACAATTCAATCAAACATAGTGTTTTGGAATCTGTTTTTGATAAATTATGCAATATTCAACAAAGTTTTTGAATATATTTTTAAAAACTATGTTTCCGCAAAGAAACATCTCAACACTTGTATCTTCACATTTGCCACAAACGCAGATAAAATTGAGTCAAAGGGTAAAGGAAGCAAACATTTATCCGTCAAATGAATAATTCAGATATTATTTTGTTAAGTTAGAGTCCACACAGCAAGGTTTAACAGGCGTATTTACCGGTTGAACACTCGTGCTAGCCCGGTGCAATTTCCCCAAACTCACGCTACATCAGTTTCATCACTCGCTTTACAAACACATCCAAAACTGATGTTCCTTACTGGTCAGGCCCTTTGTACCGATGAAGACAGGGAAACACCTGCCGAGGACCGCGAAAAGTCCTGCTCCTCCATGTGATAATCTGAGCAAAACTCAGAAAACACGATGCACGAGTGTCCTTGTGCTTCGGTTTGGTAAAATCTGTCAGTCCGTCCAACGATAAGCCTCCAGTATTCTCACTTTAACAGTTTTTCAGCGGTTTACAGAGCCATGTTTACATTTCAGCCGCTCTGAGGTGATGGTAGCGGAGCTGCATAAACACAGCCACGCTAAACGGAGCGTATGCGCCGCGGAGCGACGCGATACTGGCATGGATAATGCCCAAATATATTGTTTTTATGGAAAATAAGGCGCGGGTCATATTTAATTGTTTGCCCTCGGGCCGCCTATTGAAAAGGTCCAGTCTAAACTAGTAAATGCAAAGTCAATGAAAATTCACGTTGTGAAAGTGGAGGGGACCAAACAACCACTTTTCAAAAGTGGGGGGGACACGTCCCCCTCACTATGAATGCTCCGACGCCCATGCACTGGACAAAATGTAAACTACTGTGTGACCTGTCACTTGTCTTTACTTCCGTTTTCAACCTTATTTTAATTAAAAAGTGAAAGCCAGTTTGCCCTCTGGCAAGTTACAGATTGGTTCCCTCATTCTTGCACAAAGACCTGTGTCAGTTCATTCATTAAGTCTTTGAAAGAGTGAAGAAGGGACAGAAACCCATTGAACATTGTTCATAGTTTGACAGCATCACTGTGAAGCTTTGGATACAGGGCAGGCAGGTGCTTGTCCTCTGACTGTTTGACTTCCCGTATGTATTAAACTCCACTTGATGCCCCTATCCTGTTCAAGACAGTGTCTGTCAGCAGACAAACCCCCTCTCTGTCGTGTGCACCCCCATAAAGGTAACCGTGACGACCAGGTACACCTGACTTAAACAGTAATGGTGTTCCTTCAGCCCGGTGTTTGCTTATTCCTCTCCAACTTCATACCATAGAGTCAATACCATACAAAACTCAGCTTCCTCACCTCTGTTTGGTTTAAGTGTTGCATATTTACATTTTATATAAACAGTTAAAAAAATTTATGTAACATTTTTAACACCAACAGTTAAAAAGGAAACAACGTAAATAACAAACATTTTTATGATGACAGCAAGTGTTCAAAACTGATTTAAAGACAATCGTGTCGGGTTTAAATGAACATCTGTCAAATTCTAGAAAGAGGCCAATTTTTGTACAAAACAAAAGAGTTTTCCATCATTGACACTTGAGGGAGTGCACTAAAGTCTTCAACCACAACAAGCACATAGCACATATCAAACACTGTCCACTGATTACTGGGTATGCAAAAGTATTTCACACATCACTTTTTTGCCAACATTATAAAACAGATCTGTGTACTGATAAGGTAAACGTAACTGGGATGTTGGATAAATTCCCGATTAGCTCTGGGCAAGACTTCTTTCATCCAATCATTAAAGTGTCCTCAATTATCCTGCAATTATCAGAGACATGGCACTCTGTTGTCATCAGTAAAAAACGCTTCGCTGTTAATCAATAATTAAGGTGTCTCCGCGGGCATTGGTTATAGGAGGCGGCAAATTCTTCAATCCAACACATCGCTTTGTTCGGGCTGTGAAATATTGTTGCAGGTTTGAAAAATAATATGATGTCAATGTACAGGACACAACATTGGTTTGAGCCTGAAGTCAAGACTCCATGAAACAATGTTGAACACACATGCAAGTCCCGACACATCACATACATGACGTATCACGCGTGTCAATATCTGTCCTCTCCGAAGCTACAGACAATGATCGGGAAAGTTTCAAATGCATCAGTATTGTTAGTTTTATCTGTCGCAAACCCATGACGCTGACGAGAGAACAGTGTTAATGTGCAGCGTCCTGAACCACTACACTACCAGCTGCATGTGTATCAAATCTTCTCCTGTGAGGACCAGAATGAGAACATCGCTTGTGTTAACCTTCCATTGCAGCTTGGCCTGATTTTCGGACATACATACAGTAGGTTTGACGTGCTCAACAGCTGCCGCTTCAAAATGCCTCGATGTGGGATATAGAGAAATGGCTACATCTGCTCAAACTATCAAATTGCAGCTTAAACCTCAGACGCTGGTAGTAAAAACATGGAAGAGGAATCACCAGAAAAACAAACTAAAAACATGCTCTCACATTGGTTAGGATGCCTCCAAATTATCTTAGGAAAGTTCAGACGTCACAAATGACATCATGAGAGAATAACATAATCACACGATACATTTCTTCATAGAGAGATTTCAAAGTCTGTTTTGTGTTTATTTGAGGTTCACTGTTGCTGTTAGAAATGCTCTTGTGGTATCTACTTGGGCCATTGGCATGAAAAAAAAAACCCCTGCTCAATTTTCTCATGATCATATTCAAACTGGCCACATGTTACTGTAAGATGGTGACGTTTGACTCTGATGTTATGCAATGGCTGCTCCTCTGGCTGGTTGCATTGGCTGCAGATTATATTAGGGGCTTTTTGGAACAATCCTCCATCCTAGTGTTTAGCTCACATTAAAAGGGTGTGAAAGCCCCTGCTCACTCCGAGGCATATATTTATTCTATAACGTATGTTTATTGCTTGTACTGAGCTCAAACCAATCCATCTGGTTTTTCATAAGAAAAATCTGAGCGATGCCAATGCTAAATGAATACACACCAGTCTGATACTGTAATGTGTAACCAGGAGAAGCATAGCAAATGTTCAGTCTATACTGTTTGTTTTGAGCGTGTTTGTTTGAAATTACTCGACATGACAAAATAAGTGACGACTGCCTTTGATACAGATTCAAGATGTATGTAATTCTACACTTCAACTTGTACAAACTATTCATTTTCTGAAGCCGCGGATCTACATTTAATTGGGTGTGATTTCTTTTGGTGCAGAATACTTTTAGTTACGCGAATTTAACATTTATGTTTGTTGGTCTCTTTGCCATCTCTTTGTTACTACTCTGTTTTCTGTTATACTTACATTGTGGGGAGGTCTTTGCAGCAATGTGACAATATGCTCTGACTGCCAAAGGTTTACGTCACAACTCTCTCCATGTATGCTGGTGTGGGACTGCCAAAAGGAATGATGACACATAACATGGTATGTCGATGTCTGTTTGATAGTCTGTACGATTGCAAAATGAGGCGAGAGAGAGAGAGAAGAAAAAAATATTTAAAAAGTTTTAAAAATGTTTAGAAAAATTAAGCATCAGTTCTTCAAAAGTAGCTCCTCCCCTTTCCCTCCTGATTGGACTTGACAGGCCGGGTTCACAGGAAAGCTCATCTCATTGGTCATAGTAATGGCACCATGGATTCTGATTATTAGTGTCTGAGATCAGCTAAGTTTAATATTACTTTCGTTACGTCAAATTGCAGGCCCAGGCGGTCAATTATATGCATTCCATCAAACCTGTATAACACTTAGACTTACAGAAGATTGTACTACTACACAGTAATTAACATATACTTTGGTGCACTAGAAGTATGAGTAGTCCAAAATCCTCTCTGTTGCGGAGGAATGTTGAGAGTGGATTTTGGCAGCACCCGGAGCAGCTGTGGAGGCCTGTGCCAATGCCTCTGTTACCCATCCGTCTTGCACTGACCATACGCCATGTACCGTACCCGGCACTCTCACACTTACAGAGCTGAAAACATGAGGTCATCCAATTTGAACATAAGCGCAGCCTTAGTCCAAATGCCCTGAAACCAATCCCTATTCTACTAGAAGAAAATAAACCTGACCTCCCCTCTTACCTTTTTATCTTGCCTGTGTCGTGGCATTTCTTACCACTATAAAGGAAAACTTGAAAGTATTTGTCTTATCAAAAGTGTAAGTTTAATTTAACACACGTGCGGAGGCCAACACACAGGTAAAACTCATGGTTAGCTCTGGGGAGCCGAAGTCTGTCCCCTCGTTATATAGGTACCCATGAGAGGCCGTCCCAGCACCAAGATGGGAGGGCCACAAGAAGGCCTTTGAGCCAGGACACGTCTTGGCCATTGTCCTAGGTGTGAAGCAGAAACTCAGCATGTGCTTTGGCCGGGATAAAGCACAGGAGATGGGTCCGGGCATTGATTAAGTGGGCCAGACGGTACTTCACAATTAGTGTATTACTGACTTCAATTTAATTAACTCTAAAACTGTCATTACACCTGACAGGTGATGAAACAAACAAAAACAAGTCAAGTCTGCGATGGACAACTCCTGCACGACTGGGAGCGTACACAAACATCATCGCTCTCTCTCTCTTCTACCCAGTCCCTTTCTGTCCAGCTCGGCTCCTCTGTTGTGCGTCATCATAATTGAAAAAGTCACATGATGTATTGAAAACAGCACAATAAAATCCATGTAATAACAGGAAATCAGTGGAAGGTGTAGCGTGTGAAGTTTGACAGAAAATGGGAAAACATCACATCTCTGTGACTTGGGAACGAGCGCATTGCATCGATATAATGTTTTCCATATGCCACCATAAATTTTGCATTTACCCAACATTTTCCAAGTTGACATTTTGTTTTTATGAGTATGTTTAAATGAATAATTATGTGTAAGACTTGATTTGTTGTTGTTTTTCCAAAGTATTTAAAGGTCCTATATCATGCAAAATCGACTTTTTGGAGTTTTTAGCCATGTTGTTATGCTATTTCCTTATCAAAAACACCCCCAGAGCGGTTTTTGGCTTCATTCACGCAGTTCTAAGTAATCCTCCTGAATCCTGCTCTCTGAGCAGCTGCTCCACCCTCTCCTGGTAACGACTGAGCTGTTCAGTTGTGTCGTCACAGCGGAACGGAAGTGCTCTACGTCTGTAATGTAATGCCTTACGGCCTGATTTTTATTTATAAAACGGCTTTTTTTTTATTTTATTTTTTTTTTTTTTTGAAAAAAAAAACAAAAAAAACAAAAAAAACAGCAACCCTCCGAAGCGTCTGTGCTGTCCCACGACGCTAATCAAGCGCACCCACGGCTGGAGGAGCCATGGATCCGAGCATAAGTGTTGTTTTTGAAGACTGAGCTCTTTCTAACCTACTCTGGACACCGCCTGCTCTTTTTTCTTACCGATAATGCCACGGATGCGCGTTTGGCTACGAGAGGAACAGGGCTATTCAACCTTCCTAAAGAAGAGTGCACTCGCCAGAAGTTGGAATTTCTTTCCGGGATTAAGCTAGCTACTATATCAACCAACCTGATGGATGCTTGGTGAACCTTGGCCAGAATCAAAGTGGATTAACTTTTATAACTTTTATAACCAACGCGATCTCATGGGAGTCCAAACTGAGCGGTGAGTCAATCAAAACGCATGTTAGCGTGTGTGTTAGCATGTGTGTTAGCCATTTATGAAACTGCTTTGCACATGTCAACTCCTTATAACTGCATTATGTGAAGTAACTTCACTTTTGCAGCAATATTTATATTTATAATACTGCAAATGTGGAATGAGCAGAGAGAGGGGCGGAGTTAACTGAATCGAAGCGTCTTATCTTCCGGGTAGGGAAAATACCCCCCAAAAATACTTATATTTCTCTCAAAAATGAGTACTCCATAGTGATAGAGGTACAATATATCATATATATGCCTATACTTTACTTTGGAATGGCTAAAATAGCATGATACAGATCCTTTAACATTTCTTGCCAGTAAGAAAAACAAATGTATTACAATGTTTTATGTCTCGATTTGGAGTTACTGAAGTTGACGATCAGGTGAAAAAGGGTAGAGCGCAGTCTGTGGTGGCATTACTGCACATAGTGAGCACCACGTAAACAGTCTGTGCACCATGTGAGAATGTTTACAAGGTGCAGATGTCCCAGCTGGTTCTGTCGCTGTTGTTTAGCTTCTCACCTAATTTACCTGATTATCCAGAGATCACACGCAACCCATCAATCAAAGATACCACATAAAACTGTAAAAACAAATTGTTCTATTGCAGTAAACATGTGCCCAGGCCATAACATGATGCCTCAGCCACACAAGACATTAACGTTCAAACGACGGCAGGCGCTACATAAGTAAAGTTCTTCTTCTTCTTCTTCTTCTTCTTCTTCTTCAGCTTTTTCTTCAGCTTCTTCAGCGTCTTCTTCTTCAGCTTTTCTTCAGCTTCTTCAGCTTCTTCTTTTCTTCTTCTTCTTCAGCTTTTTCTTCAGCTTCTTCAGCTTCTTCTTCTTCTTCTTCTTCTTCAGCTTTTTCTTCAGCTTCTTCTTCTTCTTCTTCTTTTCTTCTTCAGCTTCTTTCTTCTTCTTCAGCTTTTCTCTTCAGCTTCTCTTCCTTCAGCTTCTTCTTCCTTCTTCAGCTTCTTCTTCTTCAGCTTTTCTTCGCTTCCAGCTTACTTCTTCTTCTTCAGCTTTTTCTTCTTCTTCAGCTTCTTTCTTCTAATAATAATAATAACAACAACAACAACAACAACAATGTTTATTTGTTCATTGCATTGGGATCTTTTGCACTTCATCTATAACAAATGTAGTTAAGCAAAAAAGATATATCTCTGGCCAGTTCAACTCCTGCTTTTGTTTCTCCTTCTGTAGTGTAGGTGCCGACAGACTGCTCTCTGTAGCACAACAATCTCCATTGTCGCTTCAGGACATCATCGCTCAACTGCACCTCACATTACAGGCACATAGTTGCAGGTTTTCAAAGTGACAAAGTGAGTGTTGTGCCTTAGACTCTGCTTTCACGCTGATAACAAATACCCTTCAGTCAACCCAGTTCATAGCAAACCAGCTGCCAGTAAAATGCAATTTGTCTTTTGTCTGACAGAGGATCCTCTGATCAGTTCAGAGCCCTTATGGAATGGGGTTACTGAAGGTGTCAAATGTAAAATTGTGAACAGATGAGGAAACTCAGCTCTAGCTGTGGCAAAGTGTCCTGTATGGGAAATCCCCCCAACTTTTCAAAATTTGAAATATTCAGTGGTTATATTTATGAACCCATGTACGATTGAGCCTCATTGTTATTTGCAGACATACTCTCCACTGTGCGCTTCAGTTTCTCTCTGTCCAAAATAATGACTGCATTGTCTCTTAAGTAGGTCCTTAAGAAGGGAGTTTTCTCACAGTCAGATCAGTAACACAAAACGCTGGTGAAGTGACGAGTCTCTCCCCACGGCGCCTTCACTGACTCTGTAAAGTCTGTACATGTCACACGACCACAGCACTCAGTGTCGGCTGTATTATATTGTGTTACAACCGGTCACTCCGTCAGCACCAACTCTGATGGACTTTAGAAACCAAAGCCGAGCGGGATTATCTCCAGTGTTGTGATGGATGGGATGTAGTTGGATGTGAGATGTTTGGGCCTGTTGCTATGATCACTCCTGTCTGAAGCCTCTCTGTCAGTGAGCCGTCACTCTCATGAAGCGATGGGCTTAAGCTATGTTTTCTACTCTCCCACCCACTAAGGGGAGAGGGGAATGAATGAAACACTATAATCTTCTAAATCAACTTTTGTTTAATGCTTTATTTCATAACGACGATTACCTTTGATGGTTAATAAGAAACAAAACGTTAGATGATCTCCATTAAAGGACAGGCAGAGAGCACTGGACTTATTTCAACAATAACCCATTGATAATGTAGTTATAAGTCTCCAAGTCTGGTTTGGTTTTAAAACATTTGATCATTGGAATCCAGGGCTGGTGCAGTTCTTAACATGTACATAAACGTTTCTTAAATACCTCCCCTCTCGGCACAGTTATAATCCTTAATGGCCGTGGTGACAGCATGTATTAAGAATGCAGGGGTGTAGTCGGTGGCTCTCATTCTTAGGTTAATTGTGCAGTTGCAGAACAGTAAAGCGCTGGCCTATACAGGGCAGGTGTAAGCTGTAAAAGCTCACCCCCGCTGTTTACAAGCCCCACGACCCGGACAGACCATTGCACTGGGCTAATTGTGGATCAATGGGTGACTCCACCGCAGGTAATGTGTCCCAGGTGCTGTCAGACAGGCGCACGTGAGAGCGCCAAGCTGCTAAAATTACGTGAAGTTGTCCAGACACAAAGAGTTGATTTATTGTAGGTACAGTCGGTATTGAATTAGGGTAACCTTAGATTGTACATGTAACAGATTTACAGACGGCCAAAGCTCCTCCATGCTTTCAATATTACACTCCATATAAATTGTTATGCTTTCATCATTTTTTCCGAGCAACTTCTTCCGAGCAACTTAAATATTTTTTAACATTGTACTTTGCTTATACTTTACTTGGCTTTCAATTGTAGTAAGTGCTTCAGCTTAAATGATATGGCTGTATATTTTGCACAAATAGTATCTTATTGACCCCATAGCCTCGACCGTAATTACAAATATTTAACAAGTGAAAAAGGAAGGACAAAGGTCAAAAGTGTGTGGATCCGCATTTTCAGTAAATATCGTCTGGGGAGATCACTTTGTGCCAAAATGATGTTTATTAATGAACAATAACAGTTGTTTTTACACTGTGAGAAAGACAAGAGCCGCAGCTGGAGCCTGACCTCTCCGCTGTATACATCAGGTTTCATTGTACACAACAATAAGAGATGTTTAGAGCAACCAGGAGAAAGAGAGAGAGCTATAGACGACAGTGATCAAAACAGAGTAGGTGCAGAAGTTAGTGCTTGGACTTGGACTGGCTTTGGACTGGTACAAAGAGAGCACACTGGCCTGGAATGATTCATTAAACATTTTAAACTGTATCTGTTGTATTGAAATGTACAGTAACTAAAGTGAGGCACTGTTGATGAAATGTCTATTCTGGAATGGATACCCTAAAAGTGTGTGATTAGTTACAGCAGGCCTGAATGGAGGATCCATGTCGTCCAACTCGGTCAGAGGAGAATGACATGAGAAGACCTTTAAGTGCCCTGTATCTCCTTCAATCTTTCTGGGTGGACAGATATTGGCTATAAAGACTGGTCCAAAGGCCAATGAGCACACATAAGTTAACAGGTCTTCCATTCTGAAAGGAGGTCCATGGAAAGAAAGGGAGTGACACAATCTCTTCTTTAATATGATTATGAATTCAACAATCCGCCACAAGGATGTTCACTTTCTTCCTAAGATTCCTGAAATCATTTTATGAAACCTCTCTTTAAAGTTATTATAAAGTTTGTTATTGACGTCACTCTAATTTGGCCCCATAGTTACAGTACAGTCTTGTAAACATAACAGGTATTCGAGATGACGCTGTGGAGACTGGGGCCGCAGCATGTTTCCTGTCACTTTGATCTAAATGTATGACTCAGGTCGATAATCACACCTCTGCAGCAGTATTACAGAGAAGGGTCTTATTAAACGTTATGTAGGAATACACTTGATCCATTTGTTTGTGCAGACGCACAACTTTAACATGTTGCTTGGTTCTTTCAGTGAGCGTGTCAGTTGTAAACAGTGTCTTTTATTTTAGGATGACATGTCTATAAAAACTGACAAAAGAAACACCCTAAATGTTCAAAATAGAAGCATGATATTGGAATCACAATGATTTTTTTAGCGGTATTCCTACAGAATTTATAGAATGGAGCATTTTTGCTGGATTTAGCAGAGCTTATTTAGAGTCTATTTCTTCATCAAAATCCTAATTCAAATGACAAATTCTTACATTATTTCATGTGATCTTCTTAAAAGACTTGAACATCTCCTTTATTTTCAGTTTGCACTGATTTTGTGTTGGTTTTATGCTGTGTAATTCATACCTGATGCCTTTCCTGATCCACCCATCTCCATTTACATGTGCTTGGGAGGAGCACGATGAGCGTGATCAATTGATCGATCGATCAATCAAACATTATTTATAAAGCTTCTGAATGAAGTATGAAGAAGTATGAAGAAGTGCATCACAAAATGCTTTACAGATTACAACAATTAAAACCATCTCGCCCATCAGCTAAAAGCTGAAGTAAAAACTATACTAAATGTTCAAAATGAAGAAAGACGGGGCTTAGTTATGCACTAATTCTTTGGTATTCAATGATGTAGCGAATATAAATGTTTGTCTCCATACCTGATCTGTTCCCACTTTTCTCTGAGTGAACCATTTGCCAGAAGCTTCATAAATGTAATAGATTCTTGTGATTTCCAGAGCTGTCAAAGGTCCGGACTTCTGTTGGATAACTAAAGTGGTGCGCAGAGAGGCAGTCTTTGGAGGAGTTTATTAGAAATCGTGTGAAGAGCGCGGGTTATCCATGTGCTGTGGCCTGCCCTGCTTCTGAAGCTCTCACAGTGTACTGTATAAGTGCAATCTGAGCATGATGAATGAGCTGGAAACAGTGAGGCACCCCGGCACTGTCCTGTAACAGAAGACTAATATAATCTCTGCATTGCATCCTGATGGAGTTGCTCTCTGGTTCAGTGGCTATAATATCATTTTTCAATTGTCTTTATTCTTCCTTCCTTGTGTTTACTTTATTTATTTATGGATCATAATGTACATTTAACATGAGTACAATACAATTTGCAAAGTTTGTCCCTTGAAAGGTCTGAAATTCACATATATCTATAGCATAAATAATAATAATAATAATAATAATGCATTAGTCTTATATAGCGCTTTTCCAGACGCTCAAAGTCGCTTTACAATTTGGTGCATTATTCATTCACTCCATACTCGGTGATGATAAGCGAGGCAACCAGTCTGCGCACATCAGCCACCACCACCAACCACTCACTCACTCACTACATTCGCTAGGCTTCCTGGTGTTACTGAACGGTCTCCCATCCAAGTACTAACCAGGCCCTACCCTGCTTAGCTTCCAAGGTCTGACGGGATTGGGCATCGCAAAGGCGGTATGGCCACAATCAATTTATGCTATTGTTACATGCCTGATTTCTCATAAAAACGCAATTACTTTTGAGATGATTGCCATTTAAGTCGTGTGTACTCCACTTGTACTACAATTAACCCTAAAGCATATTTGACTTTTAATAACTTGCTCACTATTATTGCTTTTTTCTTTGGTTGACACTATTTGTAAACTTCTCTATACAAGAGGTCTATTTGGAAAACAGCACAAAGCGAAGAGTTTCTCAGATACTTTGCCGCTGTATCTCGGCAGTCTAGATAAGTCCAGGACCTCTTGTTTTTCTTGAATCATTGCTCGTGCCTGTCCCCTCTTCACAAGTGGCCTCCATGGAGGTCCTTCCACATCACACCCAGAGGGTCTGACGGATTAGGAGCTTAAGCTGTCAATGAACAGCTCCTGATTGATGCTGCAGAAGCCACTGGTCCTGTGCGTATAGATGGAAACTGCAGTCGATAATGATTGGTGAGGTGGCTCTGCTGTTGTTGCTGTTTCCAGGTCTGTAATCTCTTATGGATTAGTTATGTAATCAATTTCCTCATTATTAATAGTTCCTCTTTGACCCTTGAGCTCTTGAAAGTTTTTCATGATGTGATGATGACAGTGGACAAAATATTTCCGGTCTAAACACACAATGAATAGTAAGATACCATCCTATTGATTGATAAAATTGACTAAATGTGTATACCACAAAACAGTTAGATTGAAATAAATAAAATAAATAATTCAAATAGAGCAGTTTGAAAATGCAACTGGATTTAGTGGTTCTGGATGATCATGTAAAAGCTTTGAGCTAGGCTGGCCTTGATTTTTAAAAGGTTCTTGTAAACAGGTGTAATACCATTATGCTTTAATGAAGAATGAATCCTTGTTTTGATTGCAGTCTGCAGCGGTTTCAGAAATCCCAGTTATTTAACACAGTCTTTGTTTCTTCAAACTGTCATCTTGTTTTTGCTGTCTTTGAAAGGTCTCGAAATGCTTAATGCATCTGTAAACATTTGCAAAGAATGCTCTTTATTCTTAAAAGTAGTTTGTACTTAAGGATAATTAGTACGTAAAAGCAGAATAAAATGAGGTTGTTTGTGTCCTTTTATGGCAGACCAAGTCCAAAAGAGTTTAGTAGGTTGTAGTGTTCCTTAAATGGAGGGCAGAATGATATCATAGGACCTCTTGGCGCCAGATGTTAGCATGGCATCTGCTCCTGCATTTCTGTGGGTTTCTTCCTTTGTTTTTTTCTTTTCTTTTACATTTAAACAAATAATGGCTTGGCTCTGGCCTTTGTCTCCAGTCTGAGAAGTGGACGTTGTCTCCACAAAACCTGTTTCAGATGTCCTCCAGTGGTGTTTCATATATTACATTTTGAAGGTTTGAAGTGAACGTTGATATGATTGAGGTCCATTTGAAATACCGTGGGCAATGATTGTATCAAAGATATTCCATCCATTGGATCAGGATAAAGCTGACCCGGCCCCGGATCAGCTTTATCTGGGAAGGCAGCAGTCTGAGCAGAGATGGCCAGACTCCCCTATCTATGCACACTTCCTCCAGCTGTTCTGGGGGGTCCCATGGCCTTTCCAGGCCAGTTTACAGACACAGGGCCCAATCTCAAGGCAAAGTTGGTATCTAGCACATAAACAGCGGTGCGCTAGTGCTTCCGCTGGTAGCCTGGCGGCATCGCTTAGGAAAACATCGCGCACAACCTCACACATCTTAAAAAGGACAAACCATTTCTCCCACTGTGAGTTAAACACTGTCCATGGCCTGCGAGAGATCAATGGTCCGATAGAGCTTGAACGCGAAGCTCTCCACACTGCAGAAACATGATCAAAACACTAGCACGTGCATCCCCTCCACACCCACTGCCACCCACAGTAGCGGAAATATTCTAGTTTGATATGGTCTGTAGGAGGTAAAGATTGGGGAGGGACCACTGGAGTATGGCGATCATCACTATGAAGTATCTAGTCTGTAGCCTGCGTTTAGAAACACAAGATCGGGCCCATAGTCCTTCCAACATGTTCTTGGTCTTCCTGGGGGCCTCCTCCAAGTAATGCAGCAGATAACTGAAGTATTGTAGTGGAAAAATGCTTTTATCTGCTGCACTAAAATGGCTGGCTCCTCTCGACGTGAAGGAGCAGCGACTCTACTCCGAGACTCCTCCCGGGTGACTGAGCTCCTCACCCTAGCTCTAAAGGTGAGCCCATGCAAAGGAAACTCATTTCAGCCGCCAGTATCCGAGGAACATTGATTGACTGATTATTTAAGAGCTTTGCCTCCAACTCAGCTCTCACAAAAGGCACAATATACAATAATAAACATTATGGGTGTGATGAAAATGTTCAGCCAAAATGTTTCTCACGCTCTATTCTTTGGTAGGAGTTCTAACTGTGTAAAGTGAGGAAATCATAACGTTATCCAAAGATGGAAGAGTTTTCTCAACCCTGGTCTGGTCGGCTCTGGATGTTTCAAAATGACCACTGTAATGTTGGACAGTGCTACTTTGCGCTTAGTCATAACGTTTCTCTCACAATAAGGACGTATCATGTGTCACAGTTAATACATCTCAGTAGTCTGTGAATCATTATTTTCTGATTGTATACAGATTTGTGGCATTCAAAAATATTTGCATTGGATTTGGTTGGAGGACAAACTATTTCTTAAGACAGAAATATTTTTTTGGAGCCACGCCACAGGTCATACTGCTGTGTCATGGCAGAGTTGATTAAAGTGATGGGAATAAAATGAAAAAAGTAACCATTAAATGGTATGAGAGAAAGTAGATCTGGGTGATATTGCATTCAAATGAATCACAAATTCTATATCAACAATTGCTGCCACAGGATTGACAGTAGACCTGCCAACTAAACAGCTCCATTGGGTGGGTAATTGAGACATGAGATAGATTTGATCATGATTTTTTTAGAAATCTATTAATTGCACAGCCCACAAATAAACTTACTCCAGTACTTTCAGACAAACCCCTTGGTGAGATTATTGCTCTACTTCAAGGGTAAGTCAGCGTTCAAGAAAACACACACTTATGTCATGTTGATCTAATGGTTCTGGCCAGTGCAGAGCAGGGGTATAATTTAGATCCCAGTGCAACAGAGGACGACTTCATGTGAGAAGAAGAAAAATAATACTCCAAATTTAAGGCTGAGTGCTTATTGCTCATTCACGCTGGGAAATATGGGAGAGCATGCACAGCACACGGTATCTAAAAACAGGAATGAAAATAAATAATAGCTGTCCCTCGAACATAGCTCATACTAGGCTCCATTACTGTACTTATAAGGTTATCTGTGGATATGATTTACTGAGCAAAAGTGTCTGCAGACAGTTGTAGCAATACTAGCCTGTTATAAAGAGCGATAGTATGACTTTAGATTTATTTCTATAGTGCAGCCTTTCGTGAGGCTATCTATAAAAAAACAGCACATGCTATCATGGTTAAATGGGCTCTGTCAGACTCAACTATTTGGAACAACGCTACATTTTGTTTGACAGTGATAGATGGCAGATCGCACTGGAATGATGAGGTGGGGGGTAACTCGAGATTACTTCCACACCCCAAATTCTTACAGCCTGTCCCATGTTCTCGGCTTGGATCGGCTTTGTCAATTGTGCTCGCTTTGACAAGTTTGAGAATAAAAAGAAAAAAAGTATGAAGGATCACGACCCCATCTCATTGCCAATTAGAGCAAAGACAGTGTGGACAACAGACAGAGGTGGTGTGATAAATTGTGCTGAGGTTTTCAATAAGGCTAAAGGGAGTTTCGCACTGACAGCCATGACTTCATGCTGTAGTTGCGTACGCTCAACGCTTCCCGCAGAATGGTGAAATTAGTTTTTTGTACATCCCAGTGTTTGCAGTGAAACGGCATGGGCTAATCCCATCTTAATAAAGAAGAATAAAGAAAAGTGATGCTTGTGCATTCTTTCTCTGTCAGCACTGGTTGGAGTTTGGATTAGTGAACCATGAAGGTTATGAAAACAAGATCCTCAGCTGTCATCATTCAGTCTGGTTATATTCTCATACTACTAAATTTCTATTTTACAACCATAAACTCTGTACCTACAACTTTTGTGGTTTGATGGACAATATCTAACAGAGATGACTTGGACTGAAATGGGTTGAACATGCACAATACAACAAAGAGACCATCATGAGCTTGACCCTGAAACATTGCTATTTTCTCCTGCTTATGTCTATGGGGCATAATTTTGTACAATTTCAATAATCTTAGATTGTTTGTGATCTATTTAGATGTTTAGAAGTGTGCTGCTGCTACGTTCATATTTGTAATGGAGATTACACAGCACTTAAAATCTTCATTGGGCCTTGGATCAAAGGGGCTAAGTTTGTTCTATTTACAGTTTTATACATTATTGTCTTCTGAGATGAATACACAAGTTGTACATTTATATTATAAACACAAACTAAGATACTGTATTCTGGACATTGTGGAGCCCGATGGTTTACTGTTGTAGAATCTGTTACAATGTGACCCCAGACTATGGGAGCAATGAGTAAACTGTTATTCTCCTCATGTATTTACAGCCTACTTCCAACTTGTGCACAACTAGCTCAAACACAAAGCAGTTCTGCTCTTTGACAAAGTAAGTGTCTGCTTTTAAACAACGCCACCAATCTAATTCAGGAAAAGGCTGGAAGGATTTCTTTGTGGCTTGTCGAAATCCACCAATAACCACAAATCCCTGACTCGGGGGTAAACTCTTTGGCCACATTTCAACATCCCTGCTGCCTTTGGTTAAGTGTGTTGTACATTCTTCTTACACGCTTCATATACCATGTCTGCCTTTACCGGCGCTGTCTATGACATAAGAGTCACACTTTGATTATTTAGCTTTGATCGACAATTTGTTGATAATACTGGAGTGGATCCAGATGCTGAGTAGCCCACAGCTTCCTTCTTCATATCGTCTGACAGACAACTAAGTCAGCATTACAATCGAAGACACACTTAGTGATTCCAAGTCCCGTTTTTGATCAAACGTCTCACAAGAGAATTACAGTTGGCAATGTTTTTGGAAATTACAATAGATTCATTTTAAATACCAAAACTCAAAGACTGTGTCTACTGCAATTAAACTGGAATCCATTATTCAAGCATTCCTCTGTGTCTCAGGCCTCTCAAAGTCACAGCTGCCCAGGGGCAGAATGATGGTGTTTTACCGTCTTCTTTGCACCTGTCAACAACCCAACAGCATTTGGATTGAAATCTGTCATTTAGTAGATGACCTGCCTTACCCCTGAGCTACTGATCCCCATGTTAGAAGTCCAAATCTCCGATGATAAAAGATTCCATTTTAATATTGCATTCATAGCAGTATATTGAGTACTATAAATCTCCGCTCATTCCTGCTATTTAGAACATGAAGTACAGGGCCCGCTTTAAAGATGTCAGTGATTGATGCTCTGCCTTGACCCTCATCTCACTGCATTCTTGTGCGTGAAACCCGATATCCGATCAAACTCTGTCACTCTCTCTATCTCATATGTGGCTGTCTTTGATCCACTCCTGTCACATTGGAAACAGACTTGGGGCTAACGCAGCTGCCATAACATACTGTAAGTCCTGTACTGTTGAGGTCTGACCACGGCCTCCTTTCTTTGTCATGTTATTGTACTGTGTCAAACACACATTTAACGCTATGGGCATGACCGAACTGTACGCACTCATTATGTCATATGTAACGGGATTCAAGCGTGAGATTCAGATAGGCTGCACTGAGAGATCAAAACCAGCCATCTGCACAGAGCCGGGCTGGCAGAACACAGAGGGGAATGACTGTGTAATCATTTGATACATAAATATGCTGATAGATTAGTGCATGCTTAAAAAGTGCATTGATGTTCATGTTGACTGAATAATATACAAAACTTAATAATGAAATAGAAGAGTTTATACTTTCAGTGGCACACGAGACTTAATATATTAAGTGTGTTTACATGCGCTCGAGTAAACTGGTTAATAGGCTTAAGGCCTATTCATACTCCACAAGACGCGAGAACTTTGTCACAAAATGACGTCATTTTGTTCTCGCATCTCCTGTTCGGCAGTTCTTGCAGGTTCTTCTTGACACCTCAGCTGAGCAGAACTTTGTTCGGCAGGGCTGCAAGAACAGTTCGCTGTGATTGGCTGGATTTTTAGTGGGCAGGGTTAATTTGCCGTAACCGGGAAGTGAGAATCCAATGTTTACTTCCTAACACCGGTGCGGAACTTAGGAGACAACATGGATAGTTTTGAGGCACCGCTCACGGCAGTAAAATACTTCGCTGAAGGATTACAAGGACACACAAATGGCAAAAAATTCCTGGCGAGAAACACGCGGATGTTCTGGGCAAGGACGAAGAGGAAAGCAGAAGAGCCTGGCGTTATCTGTGTGACAACTTCGCCAAGGCAAAGAAGCAAGTGATAAAAAAAGTGGTCAGGCTCGTGGAGAGCAAGGGATATAATGCTTGTACACCTCTCTGCATTGATTAGACCCCTTCATCAAACACTGAGAAACGTCAACCAACATGTTCAATGAAGGTTCTTGGATGGATAACGCCTGTACGACTGAGAGCCTACACAGACGTCAGCCAACATGATTTTACTGAGTGAAACGGAGGTAAGCTTTTAATGTTATCGTTTTCTAACGTAATATACCAGCAGGAGATGTGTGCTAAACATGAAGTCTATCTTCAAAAGGTTTGCAATACCGTGACACATACATTTTATAATAATTTGAACTCAAATGTCTAGTTTTATTTCTGTCATTTCTTGTTTGTTTTGGCTGCTGAAACAGGGGGCGTGGCTGTTCGGCAGCAACACGTCTTATGGAGTATGAAATGTCAGAGCCCAGATGAACTTTGTTCTTGTTCTTTTTGCCTCAAGAACAAGAACAAAGTTCTCGCATCTTGTTTAGTTTAGTTTAGTTTAGTTTAGTAGTTTATTTGAGCAGTAAACATTCTGCTCAAAAGGGGTGTGCTGAAGCAAGAGCTTATAAGCGCCCACCCCCAAAATCAATACAACATTTACAATATAGTATCTACATAAAGACATTACATGACAGAACTATAATAATAACTTTATGCTATTGCAATTACATTATCAATCATACAATTAGCAGCATCATATTTTGATTTTCATCAATGTCAAAGGAGAACCAGTTACACTTAAAAAAGCAGCTTTTTTAACACAGACCAAATTACAAAGCATTGTTTGAAATGTTCATATAGATAACAGAAACGAAGCACAACGACAACCAGGATCTTGTTTCATGTACGATGTTTAGTACAAAGCAAGTAACAAAAGACAGCCCTTAATATAATATATTTCAGTATGTTACCAATGCCAAACCTTGGTAACATTACCGGAAGTCACTATTTTTTATGTTATAAAAGAACGTTACTATACAGTACATATTATACTTCATGATCTTGCTACTTCCCAGTTGTCATTACCATCCTCAATATAATAACAATTTCCTCTTTTTATTTATTTAGTTATTTTTCATGTATAATGTATTATGAAAGCCCTACGTAGTGTAATGCATTAAAAAGAATGAATACTTATTATATTCCGAGATCTTGCTACTTCCCAGCTGTCATTACCATCCTCAATATAATTTTAATTTGAGTTTTATTATTATTATTATTATTATTATTATTATTATTATTATTATTATTATTATTTATTTATTTATTTATTTAGTTGAGTTATATGTGAAGTATGATGTAAGCCCTGCATAGTGTGGTGCATTAAAAAGCCAGGGTGTAGAGCGGGCCAGTTGAAGAGGGCAGTAGCTCCCCACCAACAAACCCCCACCCAGCTGCCCCAACAGCTGTTTTTTCGTAGATGATGTTCCTATGCTGAGTGGTGCATTAAAAGACAAGGTTTTGAGCCCGTTGGGAGGGTCCCTCTCAACAGATTCATGACTTGCCTACCCTAATTCTCAATTTGTAAATTTGAGCAATAGAATGACAACTGTTCCAAGCAGCAACAGTCTTCTTTGATTATATAGGAAAAAATACACATAATTGATCTTATTGCTCCCCCTAGTGGCAATGCATTTCTTCCTCTCTATATATTTCAAAAGTCTTTTGTTTGTATTTATATTTGAACAGGTTGATGTTTGGACATTGTTTCAAGTCCATCTCCAATGTATTCCACAATTGTACACCATTAACTGCTGGACTAAACCTTTTCAAAGTTGTGCTATGTTTCTGAATCCTAAAGTTTAATTCGTCACGTAATTGATAACAACCAGTACGTTCTTGGAACCTTCTTTGTATTTGGCTTGGTAACAGTTTGTACCTTGCTTTGTATAACATCTGAACTGTTTGGAACTCAACTCACAAACTTCATGATTTTTAATTTTAAAAATAATGAGTTTGTGTGGTCTAAAAACCCAACTTTATGTATTGCTCTTTTTTGCAAGAATGCTATTGGTTTAACTGTGTTTTTATAAGTACACTGGAGTATCCTGGATATTTAGGCTCCAGAGAGGGGCGGAGGTAATGGTAAGGAGCTAAATACTTTAGTATAACACATGGCTTTTTCTGACATTTCTCTAGTACAGGGAAAATAACTAGCCAAAGAAGCACTTATAACAGTAGAGTTCTTTCCCAGGTTCAGCGACAGACGTGAGATTTGAAAAATAAAAATTGGTTTTAGCTTAGAGCTGCACTGACTTCCACCAGAGATACCAAGGAGCAAAAAAATAGTTGTTTTTAAGATTACTTCAATGTTTTGTAAATTTTTAGAAGATACAAAGTTTCAAAAGCCCAGGTACCAGATACAAATTCTGTAGGAAAGCTTTTGCTCCTGCCATATCTGTTTCTACAGTTTGCACATGCTCAGTGTGTCAGCAGTGGTGAAAAACCAGGATACTGTGTTTACATGGTACAATATCCTGGAAACTGTGGGAATATCCTGGTTTCTAATAACCTGGATATTGGCTCCTCCATGAAACTGAAACCAAAATGCTGTGTTTACATGAACCAGTCAAAACCAGGAAACTTAAAATCCCCATTAATAACCTGGAGACCTGAGTGCATGTAAACACGCTCATTGACTTGGTCTCTAATATTTGTCTCTACATTGTTTATGGTTTCAACCACTTCATTCAATAATTCTCTCTATTTCAATTTGTGTGAAGAATTGCTCCCAAAGAGCAATGTCTCCACACAGACTGAATGGTGGCTTAAACTCATAAAGCAAACTCAGCATGTAGGAATTAAAACCACGCTGTTTCTCTCCACGCCTTTTACCCCAGTCACACTTCACTGTCTACCCCCTTTCAAACACTTTGAGGCACTGAGGAGTATTACAGCGGCATATGGTGCACTATACAATGTGTTTTATCAAGAGCTTTTATTCTTACATATTTTATGGAGCAGCGAAGCAAATAAAGAGTTTCTATTAATAAATAATTGTTTATTTATTGTTTATTTATTTGGATCCCCATTAGCTGTCTCGAAATGGACAGCTACTCTTCCTGGGGTCTGGTTCAAGCAATTACAATATTCACATCATGCAGTTAAATTGAAAAAAACACTTCACATACAAACCTCTCCTCAGTTATACACATATGCACACATACTGTACATATAAAGAAGTTATAGGTTAGTTGGTCAATTGTTAGCACTCTTGCCTCACAGATAGATGGTGCCCAGTTTGGTACCTGGACCATCAAAAAGTGCTGATAAGTTATATTAGTAATTGTTCAGGTGTTGTTCGACCATCATAATAAATGTGTAACTTTTGTTGCGATTTACGACAGAATAATGACATAGTAGGGAGGAAAATTGCATGCTACGGCAAAGTGTAATAACACAGGAGATTTGGATAATTACATGGAAACAGGACATAATATTCATTTCAATATGAGTAACTCTACACTAGGAAACTTTGTTGTTGGGCGGCACGATAGTACAGCGGTTAGCGCCTCTGCTTCACAGCTAGAAGGTCCCTGGTTCGATTTCCACCAGGACGGGGCCTTTCTGTGTGGAGTTTGCATGTTCTCCCCGTGTCTGCGTAGGTTTCCTCCGGGTACTCCGGTTTCCCCTACCACTAAAAACATGTACAATAGATGTACCAGCCAGGTGATTCTGACCATCAGCTGGCTCTACATCGTGGAGATGGGTCACCGGGCGCGGCACTACCATCGATCACTGCTCCTTACAGGTTGCCTCAGTGGCATCGAAGGATGGGTTAAATGCAGAGGACAAATTTCCCTACGGGGACAATAAAGTATACAAACAAACATACACACTTTGTTACTATTTTCTTGGTTATGATATGGAAACAGAGCTGGAAAATGCATTATCAGTTATTCTTAGTTAATATGCTGTTTCCACCCTATTACCATTTTATTACTGTGCTGTATAAAGTGGATAAACTTGGGCCTGTTTGTCTCATTGCGTTTTATAGCCACACTAGGGGGCGCTGTGACTTGATATTGTCAATGAACATCAAGTGAAACATCCTGGTTCTGCCACTGTAAAAGCGGTAAACGTTCATATACTGAGACATTTTTTTGTTTTTGTTTTTTGGCAATTAGAAATGGAATAGGAACAGAGGCCTACTTCAAGTCCAGGCTGTAAGCTTTCATAATGTTTGTATGTTGTGTTGATGAGCAGTGACTCTAAAGTGTAACAGCCAGCTCCGATCTCCCTTATACATGACAGTCACCCATAAAATTAAAAAAAAAATCATATTTTCAGTTGCATCAATTGACCTTAAAGCAGTACTAAGTATCTTGCTCACCTTAATAAATCATTTTCGTAGTCCCTCTGGGGGTAATATTGTTCAAAGGGGATGATTGGGGGGTCTTTCATCTCCCCCTGGTGTCTCTGGCCAGAAAACCACAATTGCAACTTTGCCTGCTCCGGGTCGGAGGCGCAGTACACACTGACAGAATCGTGAAGAAGCTAACAGGCTTACGGGCAAAGCTAACTGCGAGTTTGAGTGAAAGAAAATTATTTCCATTGTGTAATTGGATGTACAATAGCCCTCTCTCTCTCTTTGTCTTTCCTGTCAGTGTAGTATTTACTCTCACGGACAAATAATGAGTAAAAAAAAACGCAACATGCTACTACACCTGCAGTGGCGCTTATGGCCTCTAGGGGCATGCGTTACTTAGTTCTGCTTTAATATGCCTCTTTTTTGTCCCCCTTAACTAATCATACTTTTCAGAATACACTTAAAAGATGTTTGTGAAGATGTACAAATGTCCCAGTGTCATTTTAATAGACTTGAGCTGTCACTTGGTAAAACAGACATTGATTTACTCCCATCAGTCCCCCTGTTTTCCACCATATAAAGCGTATAAACATGAAGAAGTCTATAAAACCCACTGGCACTGGCGACAGTCTGCCCCCCTCTTTTCAATGCTGCTTTTCATTACTCGAACGTGATTGCTGAAACATTAGGAGAGCAGTTAACTAAAGCCCGGCCCTTATTTTGCAAAGTCTCCATGGCAACTTAAATCTATGTAGGCGCTGGAAATACCCCAATTTACCCCTCATTTATTTAGCCTGCTCTTCTGCGGCGGTCCAGACGAGAAGACTGAAAGGGTGAAGGGACCTATGTGTCTTTGGGTTATCTTGCTGTCAGTGTGGGCCAGAATGTTAACGGTGGTTCACAATGTGGACAAAGCTGGAGCAGTGACTTGGCTTGGTCAGTGGATTTTCTTTGTCCCTGTGTTTCCTGAGCTCACACGGATCATCACTTGCTCGCACATAGACACAGACTTGTTTGCGGTGGCACGTTTACATGTAAAGTACAGTAGTAATAATAATAATGTATTGGATTTATATCGAGTTTTTCTTGACACTCAAAGACGTTCAAAGAGTTACCCAAATATGTTACTTTTTTCAGTCACTAAGGAATACAATAAAACCTCTTAACCTCCACTTTAACCGAGTGCATTTTCTTCAGTTCAGCTTTACTCAAATCTAAACGTTTCTCGACTGGAGCTTACAGACTATATAATAGGCCAGTGTTAAGTCTCATTTGAAAGTTAAGACCTGCAAAACTCATCTAATCTTCTACCTCGTTATGATTGTCACGTTTTGTGCTTTTGGTTGTTTTTCATTACATTTTTCTTTTCACATTTTTTGACATGTTTTGGTCACATGTAAACAAAAAAAATCTTTGAAAACCTGACAAAAACGTGGCAATAATGGCACAGAAATGCAGCAAAAAGGCAACGAAAAGGTGATAAAAAGTGACAAAAAAATTTAACAAAAACAAAATCGTGATTTGCCCAAAAAAAGCAACCGAAACGTGATTTTAAAAAACGCAACAAAAACTACTAAAATGTGATAACAAAAACAAAGGAGAAGCTGAGAAGAGTTTTGTAGGTCTTAGCTTTTTGATGGCGCTACAGGTGTGACACTAGCCTATAGGCTGTAAGTTCCAGTCAAGGAGCTTTTAGATTTGGGTCAAACTGGAGAAAATGCGCTTGGTTAAGGCGGGGGTTATTTGGTAATACTATTTATATACTATACTACACTATACAATACTATACTATACTATACTATACTATATATACTAATTTGTCATTACAATTCAAGTAACTCGAGTTACACGTGCATTTAAATGTATTAACGAAAAAATGCCAAACTTCCCACAACTAAAATGCAGCACCAAATCCAGTTGGAAGTGGATGTATAGCAGTTGCGTGTAGCTAATGTCGTCAAAACAAAACAAAACAAGAGAATGGGGAAAGCGAAGGAAAAATAAGTCTTTCACTGCACTTTTGCTCTGTGCCATTTTTACTATTTTCAGTTTATAGTTTGCAAAAAGTAACTCAGAAGTAACTCAAAGTAGTATAACTCACTCAGCTGCATTTTTGAAACAGTAATATGTAATACAAACATATTAATTTTTGAAACTGTAACTACTAATATGGAATATATTACAATTTTAAAGTACTGTAACTTGCCCACCTCTGGTCGTAAGTTTTAAGTGTAGTGGTGAGCTCTGCAGCCATAGCTGTTCTGGCACCTGACTGACAGAGATGTAGCAGTCTATTACGCTGTGCGTATTCATCTACCTGAATGTCTAAGAATTCTTCGACTAGAATATAGAAGATTTGCCTGGTGGCTATGGGTTATCTTTAACTCCTGTGCACTGTTATGTGTCCCTGCCAACTTTGAAAACTTGTGAGAATTCAGTCACTAATTTTGGCCCCGGACAAGAGAAAAGACTCGGCCGTCTGTAACAAGAAAAGTCCATCTGTCTCGATTTATCGGACTGTGCTTTAAGTTTTGAGCCATTACCTGTTCTGAAAAGAGTAACAAAAATGTGACTGAATGTGTAGCTGTCGATTAAGGTGGAACAATGCACTGTCCTCAGCGTCATGGGTTTGAGTCCCGGCTTATACAGTTTGATGAATGTCTCTCCCCGCTTTTCTGTCCTGTCTCTCAAATTACACTTTACTGGATTCGTCTCATCATTTACACAAGGTCTGCATTTTAACTGCTGCTTTGCGTTAGTCACAGTCACTGCCATCAGTGTTATAGGGACATACTGTAATGTTTAACTTTTAAGCATCGTCAATGTTTCACAGTCTATAATAACTTGTCTACATAACTTTGCCACATTAGCGATTGAGTAAACACTGACCCGTATTCCAGTCTACACACACTTGGAGATGGAGGGTATTTCCATCACTTACTCTATAGTTCAGTGTGTTAATTTCACTAACTGTTGAACTGTAGCGTCTCCTCCTCGAAGCCCCTCTTTACAAAGACTGATGGTCTCACTCAGCTCTTGACACTTTGTTTTGTCCACTGGCCTCAGAGACAGCTGTTTACAGCTCTCCACATGAATTTCATTCTGTAACGCTGGTCAGTCTGACTTTAGGCTTCAGGCCATGTAAAGAAAGACTCTTAAAGACTGGCTGGTTCTCATGGAGGCACACATTAACCCTTTATGCTGATTATCCACGTGAGCTGCCCCCGTGAATGGACACACAGGCTCAGGGTTCAGGAGGGCCAAGAGGGCTTTTGGCACTGGAGCCTATTAACTGCTGGGTTCTTGTGTCAGGCAGATAATGTGATTTCCGGGACAAAAGTGGCCTCTAACACCTCAGCGGCTACTGGAAAAGCTTAAGATAAACTCCAAAAAGGACATCTCTTCAATGCGCTTCTCTGTGTATGGGAAGCTACAAGGAACTTATGCCGGGTTGGTTTAAGTGAACCCAGCAGGTGCTTTTGTACCAATATCAAAAGCAGGACAGCTTGGTTTTCACAATCAAAAGTTTCATTTACGAAAGCAACAGAAATGGGATGTGTGTTGGTGGTGATTATAGAAAGCTTATAGGTACAAATTCAGATTTTACATAAATTATTTTATTCTTAATATTCTATTGTTTACATTTGTGTTCTTAAGATAGATTTATTGTATTACTGAGCTACTGAGACAAAGTTGTTCCCTAATGAATTAATAAAGTTCAAAATGACGTCTAAGATAAAACTAGCCAAATGTAGCTACTGTATTGTGTGTACAATGCTTGTTAAGAACAGGTGTTACTGATAATGCTGTAGCTGTCTAATAACAGAAAGACAAATAAAGCATGAAAGTGATCTCAATTATTACTGCATCCACAAAGTGAAACATCTGCTTCACTCTTTGGTCACTTTAAGCTCTTGTGGAATTCAGAGAATCTGGATTTTTAATTTGAACATTTACAAGAGCAGATACCTGGAGCAACATGAAGAGCGCACTGGCTCCGACCCCAGTCCAGGGTTTAATCAGACCATCTGTTCTGCTCTTATTTATGTATGTGTTGTACTTTCACAAAACCTGCTTAATCAGGGTCATTGTTAAAGTAATATTGCATATTGCATTATAGTACATTAGCAACATCAGCTCCCCAAGAAGATGGATTTGTTGTAGCTCACATTTGTTATATGTAGTTGATTAGATAGAACAATATGTTTGTCATTTCTCATAAATGTTTTTGAATGTGTGATGCTACATAGTTTAACAACAGTATGTTATTGGACTTTGCCTGTGATTGTTGCTGTGGATGTGGGTCAGACAGTTTAAATAATGACACTGTGCCCAGGTCTGAACACAGAACTGACTCAGCACAATCCCTCGGTGGATAAACATGAGCTGAACTGGATCCGGCTTCATTTGGGACCAGCAAAGGCAGTGACATTGACACATCGCATACAAAAGGCCTGCACACTTTACACATGTATATTATACTTTATTACACCTAATTGTCTGTATACACAGTATACAAATTAAATCTGATAAACAATATTATCTGTACAAGATACACTACCATCTTTAAGTGGTATATACGTACATATGGTCCCTCAAGTCTAACCAAAGCACTGAGAAGAACAGAACAGAAGAACATAAAAACATACTGCTAATTGTATCATTTCTGCAGTGGTTCTTGTTGACAGAAACCTTAAGATATTATTGATGCAGTCCATGGGTTTGCATTGTTGAATGAGATCTGTCAATTTCTATGGTGCTCAATATTGGATGTGGACCTGTTTTTAGACTAGAGTGGATGTTTGACCCTGAAATGAAGATGGCACAGCACTAGTGCAGGAGTCAAATTTATTTTCTATTTAATAAATGCTAATAAAACAGACCTCACTTTTGTTCAAGTCTATATTGACTGTCCAGCTACAGACATGTAAGTTACCAATAATGTGAGTCCGTAATAAAACCTTTTTTATTTATTATTTTACTTATTTTATTTTTTTTTCTCTTGGGAGAAATAAAGCCATGGATTAGAATTAAATACCTGTGAACAGTACTGGTATACAGTTTTTTTTAGTCTTAAATGTTCTTTCTGCAGATGCAGTTCAGTGTTTCACATTTCACTGAAATGAGACACTCTCCGCACAGGCCTGGCTCAGGGTGACCAGGTTAAGATTGACGACATCTGTCTGCTGTGCGGCATTATGCAAATACATGTCTTTAGTCTGTTACAACCAAGTCTTTACTTTGTCTGTGCAGGTGGAGGTAGACCATGAGTCAAACCTGGTTTGATACTGTTGAGGCAGATGCTGCTGCCTCCAGAGCGTCTGTGCAGCAGAAGGTGGACAGACACATGTGAGACACACTGTGAGTTTCCTCCTCATGAGCATGAGTTCATGATGTGTTTAGTCTAACAGGGCTTCATGTGACACAGATCAAGTTCCTGAGGCTTCCTCCGCCCAGCGCAGTGCTCTCTGGGGAGGTTTAAGCCGTTGTCAGTGATGCAGCGAACTAGACGTCTCTTAAATCCTCGTCCGCAGGTCTTAGAGCAGGGGGACCATGCCCCCACGTCCCACATGGGACATGGGTCCCCGCAGGTTCTCACTGATGTGGGCCTCTCTGCACTGTGGCAGTCCATTGCAGGGCGGCCCTGGATGCTCTGGCACTGCACCAAGCGTTTCTGCAGACCTGTCCCACATGAGACGGAGCACTTGTCCCAGCTCCCCGACACCCAGTGACTCATGGGAGTCTTATCCAGGACATGCTTTTTGGCCTCAACTTTGTTATTGTCCAGGACGCTGTTGTGCGATGTGAGGCTCTTCTCCTCTTTGCGTAGCGTCTTCTCTTCTTTGCTCTCCTTGGAGATGTAGTAGGAGTACCTCACTCGGGGCGGGGTCATCTTGCCCACAGAGAGCACCTCCACAGTGATGGGCTCCTGCAGAGGTCTGATGGCCTGAAGCACCTCCACTGAGGTGGAGGTTCCGCTGTAACGCAGCAGACTGCCCTTCACCAGCAGGTCCCGCTCCACAGCTGACACCACATAGTTCCCATTTAGCAGGTACTGCCCCTGGCGGTTCTTCACTGCCAGGTAGTTCTCATCACTGACCATGCCTCTGTATCCACGTTGACGCACATCGATGTTGGCAGCTCCCATAGGCAGCATGACCACAAAGTTGTAGCCATGACTAAAAGGAATTACAAGCAGGACATCAGCAGTCTCATAAACACAGCAGAGCATGACATGAGATGTTTCTAGCTCAAATAACTTTGACTTACGCAGGTTTAGTGAACATTCCTGAAACCTTCTTGCAGCCCTGGTTGTCCCCTCCACACACTCCACACTTGTCAAACTTCTTGGTAGAGTCCAGCCTCGCGTCACAGCCCGCCTTGATACATCTCCCCTGGACGCATACAGCTGTGGTGTCTGGGGAACAGGGGGTCCCATCCACCACCTGCAATGAACAAGTCAACGATCACACTGATCACACTTTCTGCACATTCATTGACTGTTTTCTTGGTCTGAACCTGTGGTCCTACCCCTATGGCCCTGCTGCTTGTATTCTCTGCATAAGAGGTTAGTGACAAGCCCCAGGTGTGATGTGATGTGGTGCCTGCAGGTTCTCCTCATGCCACTCCATCTGTCCTGCCTCCACTGCCACCAACACGTCGCCGCTCACTGTGAGCATGGCGCACACACTTATTGCTTTGTGGATAACAGCGAGCTATTTTGACCGCTACTTGAAATCCTCCCATTGGACCGTTCCTGTGATGAGGTGTTTGGTGACAGCGTTTTCACTTCGAGTTAGTTGGTACAATGGTTTCTACCCTTTTTAGTTCAATGCCGCATGTGAGCTGTAGGTGTGCTCCGCCTCACCGTTTAATGGAAGCTGACAGTGCTATTTATGCAACAGCTTTCAATTAACAGAACAAACCGACCACCAATACGCCGCTTCCATCAAAACAAGAGCGCTATGTCCAGGCTGGAATTGAACTTGGATTACTTTGCCAAGAACATGTTCAACTTGAAAATGAAGTAGTTGATGTTGCACAGTTGCAACATCCGCTTTTGTTGGCTGCAGTTAGCAACATGATCACATAATACAAGCATTTTATTAGACTGTAAGAGTAAAAAAACACATGTATAATGTTCATGAATGAAATGGCAGTTGATGCTCTTCCGCAGACCTTACACAGGGCAATACTTAGATGTGGCATCATAAGAATAATAAGACTCTTCCCTCAACTCACTCACTGATTGAACTGCATCTCTCACACCATTACATTCATGTGGATATAATGTGTAATAATTGTTGACAGCTGATACTGAAATGGCTGGGTACCTTTGGAGCCAGCACGTAGAAGTATCCAGTCCCATTTGCGCGGCAGATGAGCTTACATTTGTCCTTGGGAGAGACGCCAGAGTATTTGGGAACCCACACCACGGAGGAGCCCAGTCTGTTAGTGTTCAGATTTAATCCATTGAACGCTTCACACTGCTCCTCGCGGAAAGTCTTGCCTGCAGAGGGGAGGGAAACAAAGAGTCAGCTGAAGTTGAATCCGTCTGCTTCATGATATTCCACATTATCAGTTATCATGACTTTGTTCTAACCTGAATCGGGACAAGGGCTGAGGTTGCAGGAGCGATATTTGATCCGGAGTCCGTAGCAGTATTTTCCTCCATTTTCAGGGACGGGGTTCTTGCACTCTCTTTTAGCGAGTTGCACACCACCGCCGCAGCTTCTCGAACAGTCCCCGTACGGACCCCACTTTCCCCACTGTCCATCCACCTGCGCAAAAATGAAAGAAAAAAAAAGAAGTCAGATATGGGTCTTGATTCTTTGTCACAGTTTTTGAAATGTTGCCTAAGCATTTCTTATGATAAATCTAAAATTGTGTTTGCATGTTCACCCTGTGGATTTCCTGAGAGTTTCTCCCATCAACCCTTATCATGCACATAGCTAAATCTTCCCCTTAATTAAACATGGGGGTCTCATCCAGTAAAATGACTTTGGAGTCTTGGGTGTAACCATACTGGATCACAGTAAATGAGCACCACCACCCAACTCACCTTTATGTGCATGGTGTTGTTCTTTTCGATGCAGGCTCCTCTGTCGCAGATCTTCCCAGTGCCACAGCTGGTGCCGTCTGCCCAGGGGAAGTGCCTGGTTTGGCACACTAGCTGCCCCCTGGCCTTCCCAGTGCACCACAGTTTAGGGCAGGGGTGCATGTACGGGCATGGTTTCGAGCCCGGCCCAAAGGCCAGCTCACACTGGCGGTGCAGGCTGTAGGTCGCCCCCGGGAGGTAGTCAGGGAGAGATAACTGCCTTTGAGGCTGGTCCAGTAGACAGTCACCTAAAGAAATGTAATACGCAGATCAAGTTTGAGTGTAACCATAGCATCAAACAGAAAAACAATACACGGAATCAATACAAAACGAAGCTATGCAAAAGATTTATACATTTCCAAAGACGTTGAGCAATATGCCAAGGTACAAATTGTTTTTGGATGTGGATATGGAACATCATCTGGATTCGGAAAGGATTTTCTACCACGATGAGAGCCAAATTTGTCTATTAGTGCGTAACTCTTGGGAAAGTCTGCAGACTCTCAGTTATTCGAGATATTCCCATTGACCCAAAGGCTGTATGGGTAAGACTTTAACACAACGGATATGTTGTATGTATGTAATACTTTCCTAACTACTGGACACATATCATTTCAGCACGCAGTACAAGGAACTCACGAAATACATGATAGCTTATAGGCAGTTTCTGTAGCATGCTTGCTTAGTGAGTGATTAAATGTAACAAAATGACAGCTTCTTGCGCAGCCTGCACCTCAGTTTGTGAGTCCATACCATACCTCAAGCTCAGTCCATCGAGAATTCAGTCTCTGAGCTTTAATAATGGGTTAGCACTGGGATTCCGGTCGTGAGTGAGAGCACTTTAATGTTTATTGTGCTGGTTTAATATGAGTTAAGCTACATTGCTTTAGTTACCATACCTCTAACTTTTATAGCTCTGTAAAATGTGCACCCACTTTTCTTTACTGGCTGAACTGTCAGAATCTTATGTATATTTCACTCTGTTTTCAGACTCCACCCTGATAATTATTGCCAATCTTGCTGCATGTTGCTTGTCTTAAATCCTCTTGTGGTACGGTTTATTGTGGACTAACATTTATAAGTTTTGTGTCCCCCAGGTTTAAAGTATATTGCTATTTCATTTTACACTTGTTGTACTGGCATTGTCCTCAATTCACCTTCTCCTTTATACTGGTGACTTCACCATTCATACTGTGTTTGTGCTTTGTTTTTGTTTACATTATTGTCCCGTGTGGAATTTGTACTCAACATACTGTTAATGTTTTGGTTAAATGGGGAAAACCAGAACATTGGGATAAAACACACCCAGACGCTGGGAGAGCGTGCAAACACCACACAGCGATGACGCGACTGTAAGAAAAAGCTGTGCCTTACACACTGTATTTTGTAAAAAAGATGAATACAATCTGACACAGCAGCCACCTGGTAATGTTTAGATAAAATAAACGACCGGTAAATTTAGCCACGAAGTCTGCAGCAACTAGGTCGGCGATAAATTGTCTTATTTTGATTCTAGTCCACTTAGCGACGGTGCAAGAAGTTTAAACACAGACGCACTTGGCATAGAATGGAAAGGAGATTAAAGCCACATGATTTATATTGGCACACTTAGGGATGGTTAAGTGAGTGAAGAGAGTAGAAGTGGTCTATGGATGTTGTAGGGATGTTTTTTTTTTTCATTGAGTGGCAGCTTGTACAGGTAGGTTAAAAGTGAGCCCCCACGTTCCACTTCTTTAGAGAGTCGGGTAGATAACCATACATCTTTTTAATGAAGCTGTAAAGAATGTATCTGCTGCCGTGCTTCCTTTGGTATCTCCAAATGGACTTTCCACCGTTCCTCTTTCAAGTAATTTAAATCATGTTAGAAGTGCTTTTGAAGTCAACTTTTCCATTCCACTGTTTCGTTTTGGGTGGGATTGGACATTTTTTATAAAGAGGCAACAGGATCGTGAACGCCGAGACACGCCCTGGCAAATTTATTGTCTGGGTCCCCGAGCAAACGTGGCCAAAAAAAAGAGTTCAAAAGGATGACACAACATAAACAGTTACCAGATTATTTACACCCCAGAGGATACTGGAGCCCTGCAAGGTCAAAGGGTACATTTACCCTTCTTGTTATTGCTTAGACTAGAAACTGCATGGGTCTGTCTAAGGGACGGGTGTGAACAGTTTGTGTCCGGGGTGGGATGGATCCTTCAAAGACAGGGTTTACGGACGCTCAATACTGACTTTTTGCTATGTTTGAGCAAATATGTACCTGCTCTAACTATTTCCAAATGTGTTTATGTTTACGATTTGATGTCACTTTTATCATTATTATATTTTGTTTTGTCATCGTTTGTTCATGTCGGTATGGATTCATTTGGCGCAATACAAATATAGAAATGCATCACGATGAGCTTTCCTTTGTATCTGATCATTGAAGAATAACATCACTATTATCGCAATGACATTGGCCACTTAAAACACACGGGCAAGGCCTAACGTTTGTAGGTGCTGTCTGATCGCAAGCAGCTGAGAGCGTGAGGCCTGCAATGAATTATGGGCCGTGATGAACGGGAAGTGTTTACTGACCGTGACCTCTGTCCAGGAACTCGGTGATGATGGCTGCGCTGCACACAGACCAGGGCCGGCTCCTGTCTATCTGAATTAGCGTGGGTGACATCATGTGGTTGTCCTTTAGTTTGCCAAACACCTCCTCACAGGCTTTGACGTTGTCGTGGGGCATGTTGAAGACATGGCCTGGGGGGAAAAAAGGGGATAGAATGCGACTTGTGATGCTTCATGGTTTTGGATCGCACAGTGCAGTCCTATAATTCAAGGGGCTGTTGCATTTCCGAGGTCTGGAATTATTTAAATGAGGCAAATTCCAATTCCTGTCTCAACTGTTTTCGTTGGAGTTTAACCTGGTGGATGTATAGTCCTGTGTTAGATCTGTTTGTCATGAGTCAGAATTAGTCCTGGATTTATCTTGCTTTACTGGTGATTTAAACCTGGTTTGTTTTTTAGGTTTTTGCATTGTTTGCTTTTTGGCTTTGATTTAACCAGGACAGTCACTTTCAGGAGAATCATGGCCTCAAAGGCTGACCTTATTGTGCATGTCGTCAGTGGAACCTTCGTGCTAAACTCTCAACCACCATCTCTTGAGTCAGCCCTTGGTTATGCAACTACAATGCAATGATGGAATAGGGATGAAAAAGATCAACATCCGTGTAGAATGATCTAAAAGCCTTCATAGAATTGGCATTTTACAGATACATTTTCTAAACCACACCTAAAGGGAATTTGGCAGAGATCATTTCATTTTCTTCTTTTTTGTGGAGGAAAGGCAAACACAGTCTGCGGTTTCCCTGCAGCACAATCATAAGACTGGATATTTTTAAAGAGGAAATTGGGCAATTTGTTAACATATACGAGTAAAGTAATGCCTCTCAAGGGGCGTCAATAGTTACTTATAGATTGGATTGTAGATTTAAAAAAAAAAAAACAGCCGACAACCGCACAGACCTTTACAATTGTAGAGATTGTTTTTGACTGCCATTCACTCTAATTGTAGAAATCTGGTCTGTTTAAAGGTAAAGCTGGCTGCCCGAGTCCCTTGTTTCAATCAACACCAGACTCATGGGAAATGCTGAAAATGCAAGACTTATCCTGTTTCTCTGTTTACCTTGGCCTGCATAGTCCTAATAGGAGTCATAGACAGTGTTTCTTGATAAGAGTACATATTTGTTATTTGAATTACGTCATGAGACTCAATTCCCTGTGGCTGCGTATGTTTCAGCATCTGCAGCAAACTCAAGGAAGACATTATACTTAACTTCCTAAACTTAGGGGCCACATGTTACTCAGCCTTTGTATACCTTGGTGTTGTAATAGGTCTGTAGCTTAACAGGTGGATATAGTCACAGAATAAGATTTATAACCACATTTTGATATGACACTGTCATGTGGGTAGTATTTGAGCTTAGACGTTAGTGTAACCTTAGTCTCTGCTTTATCGCACCATCGCAAACTCAAGCCCATTTTCATACCCAGCTCATGTGCAGTAGTGAAAGCTGAAGGCAGTCCGTCATCTTCGATGACAGAGCAGCTCCTCTTTGGGTCACACATGGTACCCACATCTGCCATCCCCAGAGTATCACAGGTAGTGGAGCCGCACAGGTCCTAAAATATACAGTATTACACATGTTATTACATTTATTTGCAATCAGACTTGCATTTTTTCCTCATGTCTGCATAAAAGTAGTTGGTCTATCATGCTAGTAGGCCAACTTGTACAGAATTTGGAAGAAGAAAGCAGAAATTTCAACCATTTCTCAAAAAACACATCTCTGTGTGGTTTGGACAAAACTCTAGACTAGCATATATTTCCCAAAGAATGTTTAAATGTTAAACTGAATTATGTATTTTAGGATTGTCACTGTAAATTTGTAAACTTGCAATTATTCATATTTCACTGCCATTTTTTTATTATAATAATTTTAAAGAAAATCAGTCAAGCAAAATGGCAAATGTGTAAGAATGCCAACCATGTCAACTCTGTAACCTATTGCTGGACTTTTCCATGCAGCTGTGCACATTGTGTTGTAAGCAGGACTGCCCGGAGTTTCCTATACGTGTAATGCCCAAGTGTAAATAAATATGAGTCTTTCCAGGCCCTGGGGTCACTGCTGCGGGAGAGGGGGACATCAGGTGATGAACGTGCAGGACACGACTCTGCAGGAGGTATCCACCCAATTTAACATGGGGTCATTACAAAAGTAGGCTACATCTGTGCCCTACCTGCTTGGTGAACAGTATAGCAGTGTCCCAGTACTCTGGGTGCTTGTCGCTGTGCTTGTTGAGCTTTTTCTGCCAGGAACAGAAATTGCGCAGAGTAAGGGCCGCATTGCTGGAGACCTTGGGCCCCTTGTCAGTGTCACCCAGGACCGTGAAGCCCACCACCACCAAGTTGATTGAGTTCAAAATGCTTGAGTGTTTATATAGACGGGCCGCCACAGACATCAGTGTCAGGACGTAGTGCTTAAGGTCGTCTCCATGGAATGTGGCCATAGATTCGTCCGCCACGACAAGCACCTCCACGTATCGTGGGACTGAGGCAAAGCGCTTATTCCGCCCCATTCTGTTCAGTACGCGTTCGCTGACCTCTTCCAGGTCCCTCAGGTTTTTGTATCGATTTAGGGACACGTTCAGGTGCGCGTGAGGCGGAACCCCGCACCTGCTAGGGTTCCCTCCTGGGAGTGTAGCACGTGCGCGTCGCTGGATGATGTGCGTACCGAATCCTGCCTCAGGACCTACAGCAGTGGCACGACTGATAAAATACTCCATGCCCCCCACAGAGAAGCTCCCGCGCAGCCCCCCACAGAGGCTCAGTGCAGCAAACGAATCCACATCTGTATTTACGCGTCCCGCGTAAAAGCAATGCGCAACCTCTGCGCCACTCTCAAGGGTCACAAAGCTGGAGTCCGGCTCCAGATCCAGGTAAAAGTCTTTATTAAAAGCGCTCAGCCTCAGAAGCACCTGCTGCGCACTCACGCGCCGCAGATGCTCAAACTTCAGAGGTCCACGCGCACAGGTGTGCATGTGTCCTGCTCCACGCACTGCGTAATCCCGGCGTAGAGCAACAGTAAAGCGGTGAGCAAAAGAGCCATCTCCCTGTACTCCGAATGTCCTCAAGCCAAGGGTCCCATCATGCTCCTCCCGAACAGGGCTCAAACGGGTCTTTTCTCGTCTGATCGTGTGACTGTCTGTATTCAGACCACAATCTCTTGCAGCTCTCCAAACATCATTGTAGCTCCAGACTCTGTGACAAAGCATCTCCCCTCCCATTGCACAGCCCTCTAACGCGCTCAACCCACAGACCTGCAGTTCACCCGCTGGACGCAGAGCACGTGCCACAACAGTGCGCTCTCGGAGAAGTTCTCAATTGTAGGCTACTGAGGGCACCCACCGTATTTTCAGAGTATGACAGAGTCAACTGAGGCTTTTAACGGGGACAGATTCATTCAAGATTTTGTCAAAATCCATACCGTGTATGGCTGTTTTATTACCCTCCTCAGCAACAAAGTTCTGGTGTGTGTTGGTTTGGCCTATTGTATTAGGCCTATACAGATATGAGAAAAGGCATATGCTACAATAGGCCTGTACACAATTATTTGACACTGTAAATCTATTAAAAGCAATCAGTTGTAATTAGTTGTAATTTGATCATGGTTATTTCAGATTTCAGACTAATTGTGTGACTCAAGAGATGCATTCTGCTATTGCAAACCTACAGTTATTTAAAACAGTTACCACTGAATTGGGTAAACCTTAACAGTCATGAATGTGTTGTGCTCATGTTCCTAGGTAGTCTGTGTAATATGAGCGTAGGCTATGTGCGCCCCCTTTAGCTTATAAAACTCATTGCAAACACAATGTCTGTTTATGACTACACTTTATAACTTGACTTTTAGTGACTCCTGGTGGGCGCAGCTCGAAAGAGCAACCTCGTTGTTCTTTCTCTGGAAAGTGATGCGTTTTCATTTTAAGTGATTCACGGGGCTATGTTTTGGAAAAGAAGGAATCAAAATATAAATTAGAATAATGTCTCAGGGGCAAAACCACAAGTGCAATGCATAAGCACGGACGGTTGGATTCCCTCCCCATGACCCTATAAAGCTATTCTGTTATGAGGCTTATTACGTGCCAATCTCTTTTGCATGATTCTGTACATTATTCATGTACTTTAAAGCTGGGTACCTGACTTTTTGTTGTTATAGAGTAAATGTATTTTTGTCACCTAAGAGTATGTTGTAAACGCAGCAAATAACAGACCTCGGTTCTATGTCTTCACCTAAATGTTTATGGAGCGATTGAAGATAAAAGAAGAATCTTAATTGGTGCCATTTATTTTGGGCGTGGTCACCCCGCTTCACTTTCCACTGCTCGAAGCTGTACATGGGTGTGAAACTTGCATATAATTAATTTCCTTGAACACTTTGGATATGCAGGAGGGATTGTCCGTCCATCCATCCATCCATCCATCCATTTTCTTCCACTTGTCCGTTGCCGGGTCGTGGGGGCAGCTGTTGGAGCTGCCCAAATCACATAGCACCAGCCCCTATGGCTCCTCCTGCAGGTGGTCGCTCCACAGAAGGACGGCCTCATGGTTCTAACCGGGCCTGTTGGTCTCTCATAAGGGGTTTCTGAACCGCTCTTTGCCTGACCCGTCACCTAGGACCTGTTTGCCATGGGAGAACCTACCAGGGGTACGAAGCCCCCGACAACACAGCTCCCAGGATCATTCGGATGCTCAAACCCCTCCACCACGTTAAGGTGACGGTTCCAGGAGAGGGGGAGGGATTGTGAGAGCTACAAATGAGTTTGGACCAAAACCAAAATGTCTAAAATTGAACAGGAACAATTAGGTACCCCAGATTTAATAAAGGTTAGATAGGCCTTAAATAAGTTGTTTTGTTTTAGTGGTTGTTGTTTTTTAATCGTGATGACCTTTGATGGCTACTTCTCACGTGTGGCTGGTGTAACTTTGTGGTTTATAGGATTCAACAAGGTGCGCTTTTGCAGTCATCTCAATAGAATTAACACAAAGGCCTATAGTCTAATTGCAGTGAGGCTTCTTGACATTTATCTCTTTCTTTTCAGTTAAACTTGGTGGAGCTGACGCATTATCTTATTGCTCTTTTGTTCACAGCGGTGGCCTTTCTCATGCAGGTTTTTTTTTTTTTTTGCAGACTCGAATGGGGTGCTGCCGTTCCCCCAGACCCTCCTTCGCGTCAGAAATAACTGGACTTCCAATAGTAATGGGTTGCGCGTCCTGGCGCTGGGTTAAGAATAGGAGCGCGGTCGTTGAGGGGGAGTGGCGGCTGGTTCTCATGAAGCACGAGTGGGAGGAGAATTTCCAGCAACGGAGGATATCAAAAATAAACCCCCTCGTGTCCAGGGAAGAGCAGAAAGTATAAATAGGCCTGATGCGTCCAGACTGCAGCGGTGAGAGGTTCAACAGGACGCAGACTGGAGAGGATTAGACACAGTTTGCCCAAGACTGGACCTTATACCTGCTGAAATTAGGACACTTAAACTGTATTTTACAAGACTGAATGCAACTGAGAAAAAAAAAAAAAACACTGTCATAGAACGTGCCGTGTCTATATAGCCTAAAAATATGTATTCCGCTGTGCGCCTGCTCTTTATTTGTTGTCTGTGTGTAACCAACGCGATTCACTTTGAGTCTGAGGATGTTGTGCCTCATCGGATCAACTCCAGACTCAGCAGCCGCTTCTGGAAACGTAGTGAGGAGCAGCCCAGGTTCGTGCTCAGTGCGTTTGGCGAGGACCTTACTCTGAACCTCACCCCAGACACCAGTTTCCTCTCGCCCTACTTCAGCATTCAACGGCTTAGATCGGGCCACCGTGATTTGGACAGCACCATCAACCGGACAGAGGAGAGCGAGGGCCACCTGAGGAGCTGCTTCTACTCTGGGAATGTGGACCACGACCAGAGCTCAGTGGTTGCTGTCAGTTTGTGCTCGGGCATCTACGGCTCCTTCATTACGCACGGGAAGGAGTACTTCATCGAGCCCAAGCAGCGAAACAGCATCCACTCCACGGAGCAAAGCCATGTCATCAAGAGGAGAACGCTCGCCCCCAACTCTGGTGTGGCGGCAGTGCGCTTTGACCGCTCCGTGGTGGAGAAGGAGGAGAGGAGGCGAACTGAGGAAACTTTGACGCACAGGAGCAGTGACGCACACAGCGGCCAGATGCGCAGGAGGCGCTTTGTTTCCGCGCCTCGTTTTATTGAGACCCTGGTCGTGGCAGACGCGAGCATGGCCCATTTCTATGGAGATGAAATAAAGGTCAGGCAATTTATTTCTTCCAACAAATAACCCTAAAGAATGAGAAATAAAAAACAGGAAAATTACCATATGGCACACAACTACGCATGTGTGCAATATAGTTTTGATATACTGTGCAGTAGTTTACATTTCAGCTCATGAAACCTCTGTTGGAAAATAATATTCTTTATTGATTTAGCACAAATACACAGCAAAATGCTTTCAAAATAACAAATACAGTATTATTCTCGCCCCACCCCATATGTACAGTCAGGAGGAATGTTATTGAATCTGTCCTGGTTCATAAAACATGTTTTGGCAATAAAAACGAACCAGAGGACTCCATGTTTTCCGCAGGCGGAGAGAGAGAGCGAGGTCAGGCAATAGAAATGTAAGCAATGCTCGAGCACATTCCACTGGAGTTGGTCACAGTTTGGCACTGACTGCTCAGCATCATCCACTCAGCCCAGATAAAGGCTCAGGATCAAAGCGGATTTACATATAACAAATCCATAAACGTTTAGATTGTCTCCTGCTTTGCTTTTGGCTTGAGACTGTCTACAGTTTATGTCTAGATGAAACCAGTAGGCAACCGTATGTTAAGAACAATGTACACATCCAAATGGCATGATGCAATGTCTTAAGCCATTCATTTGGAAAAGCTTTGCACAATATCTCAGACTAACCTCAAAGTGCAATCTTAAACTAAATCAAACATTTCATACTACAGGATTATAGGTGCTATATTGTTTTAGACGGCATGCCATTGGTTGTCAGATTGTTACACATGTCTGGATGTTTTTAAGACTTCAGTGATTAAGAACACTTGTTTTTTGTGCACATGTGGAAAACAAACAAAAAAAATCAATAGCACGTCTCCTTAATGCCATAAAAAGAGAGTCTCCATTTCCACCATCTTAAACCTTGCAAAAATACATCATTTGGCCCAGATGTCAATTTCTTTTTGTACAATAATTTGCAACACTTAACACTATCCAATGTGCCCCACAGCACTACATCCTGACACTGATGTCCATGGCGGCCCAGCTGTACAAGCACCCCAGTATAAAGAACCAGGTGAATATGGTGGTGGTGAAGATGCTGGTGGTGGAGGATGAGGAGGTGGGGCCGGCTGTGTCCAGCAACGGGGGCATGACTCTGAGGAACTTCTGCTCCTGGCAACAGCTCTTTAACACCGCCAGTCAGAGGCACCCCGAGCACTACGATACCGCCATGCTGTTCACCAGAGAGGTGCGTAATCCATCAAAAAGACATAGCTCATTCTCAACTCAATGTCAGGGTGCTCGTTGCTACTGTAGTAGCACAAGTGGCCATGGCAAAAAACAAAAAAATCACTCATTTACCAACTTAGAACCTAACAGATGATTTCTTCTTCTTCTTCTTCTTCTTCTTCTTCTTCTTCTTCTTCTTCTTCTTCTTCTTCTTCTTCTTCTTCTTCTTCTTCTTCTTCTTCTTCTTCTTCTTCTTCTTCTTTCTTCTTCTTCTTCTTCTTCTTCTTCTTCTTCTTCTTCTTCTTCTTCTTCTTCTTCTTCTTCTTCTTCTTCTTCCTCTTCCTCTTCCTCTTCTATATCTTCATCCTCTTCCTCGTCATCTCCTTCATCTTCCTCGTCATCTCCTTTTTCCACTTCATGATCTTCTTCATCTCCTTCTTCATCTTCTTCATCTTCCGCTTCTTCCTTTTCTTCTTCTTTTTCTCTTTCATCTTCTACATCTTATACTTTATCTACATCCTCTTCTTCCTCATCTTCATCTTCTTCTTCTTCATCTTCTTCTTCATCTTCTTCTTCATCTTCTTCTTCTTCATCTTCTTCTTCATCTTCTTCTTCTTCTTATATTATTTCTTGAGCTTGTATTCTAACGCTCCTATTAAAAGCTCTGCCCTTTTAAACCATAGTCATGTAAATGGTTTTGGCAGCGCAGCGTTTACAGTGTGCTTTTAGAATGGACGGCGCTGGCTGCCAGAATGTGGTGGTGTATCATGTTGTCCATTCACACAGCTGGTGTGACTCATGAAGCCTATGCTCTCAGCTGTGGAGTCCAATGTGGCTTTGGGAGGCAGCAGGCTCGACCACAAAACCATTACATCAAACTCAGTGGTCAGACATTAGAGCAGGTGCTTTTAACTTGCTTTTGTGGGATTATCTGAAAATAGTATGCTGTAATTTTGAAATGTCTTCTATATTAATTCACGGGGGCTGTCCAAAATGTGAGAGCTGAGTTTGAACACACAAAAAAACAGGTGAACGATAAAGGATGTAGTGACTACGCTCCGTTAGAGCATAACATCTCATTTTGTACAGTGATTTACATGTTGTTTCGGTCAGGTTTCATGTCAGACACTCTTCCGGTCTCAATTCTCAGCAGTGGTTCTGGTTTAGAATTGGACAATCATCCCATGTGGCTAACAACATGCATAACAGTGCAGCTGAGTGCTTATAATGGCCACAATTGAAATGAAGTTAGGAAGTTTACATGGCATGCATTGGTTTGAAAAATGCAGTACAAACACAATTCAAGGTTGCCTTGTGTTGCATAATGAGGACACAAGTACAAGTTTGTGGACATGTCGACTCATTTGAAAGCTGTAGCCTAATAGAGGCCTGCAGTTGCACTGATCAGAACTTGATTGGGTACAAGTGCAGGGGGTTCAGATAACATATTTCAATCAGAGGGTCCGTTTAGATCCACTGTATACTGCTTTTAGCTTTAGAATCTGGCAAGCCGACAGTTTGGGGGTTATTTTTGAGTGGATCAGCGAAAGAACCAAAATTATAGTGAGTTATTTTTGTGTTGTGAATAAATCAGGTTGATCGGGTTTGCCTAAATTTGATCCGGTTTACCACATATTTAGATATGTAAGGGTTATGAAATAGTAAATAAAAAATGTAAGGTCAGAATCTGAGCTCTGAACACAATCTTTTCCAATGGGTCTGTACTTGTTGACAAGGTGTTAACATATAATACTAAATTAGCACTCTATATTATTAAATTTTATTGCTGAGTGCCAAAGTCACAGCTGTAGTGACGACATCTTTGGCATTTATCTTCAGTGTTACTCAGGAAGGCGGGTTGTCCCGTCTGGGGAAATGATTAATTGGCCATATGACTGTCCTGTCTCAAGTTTGTTGTAGCACAGCCTTCAATCAGGAAGCCATTATTCACCAAATTTTCCTCCGTGTGTTTGTTTTTCCATTTCCGCGGAGATATGCTTTGAAAACGCAGAGGGCAGACGACTCCTGGCGAACGAGCTAACTTTAGGGCCTCCACAAATCAGGCCTGACATAAGGGAGCCACTCGAAAAGGTCAAGGCTGCTACCACTACTGACTGTTGTGAAATCAAATCTACTGTAGCTTACTGTAACATGCACTAAAGTGATTGATGGCACATTTTTGTTGTCACTTTGTTATGCGTTGTGTTAGGCTCTCTTCTTTGTCTGCGGGGGCGAATGCTATGGCTTATTAGTTGGGGCATATAAATCACTCTCAAGCTTGTCTTTCGGAAAAAAAAAAAACTGCTTTAATGGTAAAGGCTTAATCAGGAATGGCATCCAGCATAAAATTATCCCACAATGTAAAGTCTAACTCTGACTGAAGCAGTTGTCTATTTGTCTACGCTGCCCAACTACATCACCTAAGGGCGACTTGCTGCATTAGACTCTTGGGTATCCTAAAAAGATTAAAGTCAAACACAGATATTGCAACATTTTAGTTACTCCATCCATGTCTGTGGCATGTCTGAGACCAGCCCCTCCGCAGACAGGGTTTAGATAAGGATTAGGTGGATCTTGCCTGAGAGCGGAGGATACTGTTTAGAACAAGGTGTCCAGACCCACGCTGGGCCGGGCTGGGCTACAGCTGCTGCTCCAGATGGGATTCACATCACTGTGGTTTTCCAGACTGTGGACATCCGTCTCCAGCCCACACCGCCAGGCTTTCTCCTCTCAGAACGCGGAAACATTTCAGATGCACCACAATGTTCACTTCACCACAACACAACTCTCTGGAAAACTGTGGATATTTATTTGTTTTGAGTGGAAACAAGGAGCATGTACTCGTCGAGCAAAATGACAAAACAAACCAAAGAGACTTGATTCATGTAACAGCTGCCTTTAGACAACTTTATTTATTAGATCTCAAAAGAACAATTAAGTCCTTTCTGTAACAACATACATAACATACACATTATTTACATTAAATTTGACTGTATTTCGTTCAACATTGTGAAGATTCATAAACATAAAATGTATTAATCATCTCTCCTGCCTATCTGAGGATGAGTCATGGACACAGCAGTCTAATAGGTAGCTTTTGTACAGTAGCAATATTAGAAAATATGAAGTTGTAGAAAATCCAAAACATACTGACAAAATGTGTGTGTATCTTCTGGTTTTTGCAGGACATTTGTGGGCACAACAGCTGTGACACTCTGGGTGTGGCTGATATTGGGACCATGTGTGACTCAAAAGAAGCTGCTCTGTCATTGAAGATAGTGGGCTTCAGGCTGCCTTCACTGCTGCGCATGAACTTGGTACATTTTCACTATCTTCATCTACTATTATATGTACAGTTTGTACATTAATGTTGATCTTGTCTTTTTGTATGCAGGACATGTGCTGAGCATGCCCCATGATGACTCTAAGACATGTGAGAGGCTCTTTGGGGAATTAGGAGGACATTATCTGATGACTCCTCTATTTGTGAGCCTCAACAAGACCTCTCCGTGGTCTCCCTGCAGTGCTCTACACATCACCGAGTTCTTTGACAGTGGACATGGTAAGAGCAACACTGACTTATATAAAAGCCTTAAGCTCTTTGATACTGGTGGACATTTGTTAGACGCTAATTCCGACGTTGATAGATTGTCAATACATCAGCTGATGCTTTTCATTACCATTACCCGAGGTGGAAGTGTGGATTAAAATGTATTCAAAAAGTAATCTAACCTCATTATAAACATTATTATTTTGATACCAAACCACTTGTTTTAACATGTATCTGCTGACTATATCTCACGCCCTCCTATTCCACACCTTCCTTGACGTGGTTGCTATTGTGTTTATAGACCTATATTTTTATCTGTATTGTGTCCCAGTGAACTTCCTTTCCACTGAGTCATATACTGTGGAGCGTATCTTCCTGTGATTCTCTGTCAAAGCCAAAAGCAACAGCTGCTGTCGGCAAAATATGCTTTCTATCAGTTGGAAAATGTCTCTAAAGAAAACTCATGCAGCTGAAAAAGTTCATTGTGATCTGCAGTCGTCACTGTCAGCCCCAGACACAGGGCTTATTATTGAATGTAATAAAAGAACTATGAGTACAGTCAGTTTTATAGAGGTTGTCAGAAGTTACGAGTTTGTTGGCATATGAAAATATGTGTAACGTTTCATTGAATCATTTCTTCATTTTCCCCAGAAAGGCAAGTATATTTACGTGTCATAAAGTTGAATGTCGGTGGTTTTTCATAGTGAGGTTCGCTTAACTTGGCTGGTTGACTCCATAGCGTAGCTGTTAGTTTGGGTAATCCACCCACAGCTGGCAGCTTGACTTCTAATAGCATACAGCTTTGTGTCCTCATGCAAGACACCCATCTTAATTGGTGCCTTTGTCAGTCGGGGGCCGGAGTTATTATTGTAATATCTAATTGTTGACTTGAATTAATCAGTTTAATAAATTAAACCACAAGAATCACTGTTCAGTCTAGCATTAACACTATTGTATGTGTGTCTAAAGGAGACTGTTTACTGGACCTACCTGAGAACACAATGGCTTTACCCCAAGAGCTGCCAGGACTCAAATACAATCTGGACCAGCAGTGCCAGCAGATATTTGGAGAGGAGTTTTCTCTTTGCCCCAACATGTCCGAAAGCGACTTCTGTAGTCAGCTGTGGTGTCAGGAGGACGGGACGACTCAGTGCACCACCAGGAATGGCAGCCTGCCCTGGGCTGATGGCACCAAGTGCAGTGAGAATGGGACATGTCTGAATGGAGTGTGCACACCAAATGAAGAGGTGATGCAACCGCCGGTAAGACTGCTCCTCTTTTTACTTAACACCTTGAAAATGAATTCCATTTTATAGCATGGTAGTGAGGAAGTTAGGGCCGGTAATTCACTTGAAACCGACTCCCAATGTGCCAAGTGCATTTGGTGTGTACTTGAGCAAGACACTTGAGATGACTTTCCAACAGTATTTTGTACACTATTAATGAATGTCCATGTGATTTGAAAAGGGTAGGGAAGCTCAATAAAATGTTGTGTATGCATAAAAGGGGTTTTGCTTCATACGGTTTGTCTATGGGTGAGGCTCAGGGTTCCTTTAAACTTGCCCTGATGTCTTCTCCGTGTGGTATGATCACACATGGAGCCAGACATGCAGGCAGTTGGATCACTCTGCACTCCAAACTCATAAAGCCCTTGGAAAGGACACCATAGCAGCTCACAAAACGCCTCCAGTTTGTGTGAGTGAGAATGCCCCATCATGGCCGCCTCCACTCTGGGTGACTGACACATGTGGCAGGAATGTGGGCAGAGGCAGACGGCAGGCGCGTGCCGAACTTCAACACACATTTAGCCTGCCTGTAGCAGCAGCACGCCAGCACACTGAGGCCTGGGTGCCAGAGCAGACTGTGGTTTAGAGTGCACAGCTGAGACGCACTTGGTTCTCTTCCCTTCACAGCGCTCTGATGGGGCCTGTATGACTTTTGTGTCTCCTCAGGTGGTGGTGGATGGCGGCTGGGGTGCCTGGGGGCCTGGCAGCAGTGCTCCAGGACATGTGGAGGGGGGGTGGAGTTCTCCTTCAGGGAGTGCACCGACCCTGTCCCACAAAACGGAGGCAAGTACTGTGAAGGCCAAAGGGTCCGCTACCAGTCTTGCAACATACAGCCCTGCGAGAACAGCGGAGGTGAGCTCTCGACCTGTACCGCTTTGAAAGAGCTTTGTGATTCTAATTGTGTGATGTTTCTCAGATGGAAAAAGTTTCCGAGAGGAGCAGTGTGAGAAGTACAACAGTCCTAACTATCTCGACTTCAATGGCAATGTCAAACAGTGGATACCCAAATATGCAGGTGTGTCCCCCCGAGACAGGTGTAAGCTGTTCTGTCGGGCTAAAGGGAGCAACGAGTTTAAGGTGTTCGAATCAAAGGTATGTCAGGTTTAACATAATATTCATAATAATGACAAGACCATGCAAAAGTTTAACAGTAATGCCCGCAGGTGGTGGATGGGACGCCCTGTGGTCCGGACACCACCTCAGTGTGTGTCCAGGGGCAGTGTGTGAAGGCAGGCTGTGACCAGGTAATAGGCTCCAACCTAAGAGTGGATAAGTGTGGCATCTGTGGAGGAGATGGGCTGTCATGCAGGAAAATCACCGGCTCATACAACAAAGCAATGTAAGTATGCTCTTTATAAACAACTACAGACATAAACACAACATTTTACAGTTGCAGTCAATGCCCTTGTTTAAATCTTCCAGATTTGGCTACAATGATATCGTCACTATTCCCGTTGGTGCCACCAAAATTGACATCAAACAGCGCAGCCACAGAGGCCTGAAGCATGATGGAAACTACCTGGCTGTGAAGAGAGAGAGTGGGGGGTACATCCTGAATGGGAACTTCTCTGTATCCACAGTGGAGCAGGACATCCCGGTGCAGGGGGCTGTGCTGAAGTACAGCGGCTCCTCCACCACTCTGGAGAGGATCCAGAGCTTCAGGCAGCTCAAGGAGACCATCACCGTCCAGTTGCTGGCTACAGGGGGCGACGACAACCCTCCAAAGGTCAAATACTCCTTTTATATCCCGAGAGATGCAACTTTGAACAAATCTGAAGAGAAGAAAGGCTTGTCTGTGCACATGATACACCCCTTTGGCATTCCCGAGTGGGTTCTGGGGGAGTGGTCAGAGTGCTCAAAGAGTTGCGGCTCTGGTTGGTCAAGGAGGAGTGTTGAATGCAGGGACAGTGCAGGTTTCCTCTCAGGCTACTGCGACAAAGAGCTGAAGCCTGCAGATATAAAGCCCTGTGGTGACCTGCCCTGCCCCATGTGGCAGATGGGCCCCTGGTCCTCCTGTTCTCGGACTTGTGGTCAGGGCGAGCGGCGCCGCAGTGTGGTTTGTATAGACTACACAGGGAAAACTGTTGAACCTGACAAGTGTGACCCAAATAAGATCCCAGAGCCAGTGTCGGGAGACTGCTTCAACCTCGAGTGCTTATGAACACAACATGCCCCTTTTTGCCCGTACTGCACTTCAGCTGGTGGTTATCAACTATTGGGCGAAGTATTTTGTTTTTGTTGACATTTGACAACCACTACAGAGTAAAATCTACCTCAAGATGTACATATAATGCTATGTAACTCAAAGAAAGTGTTGTGTGTTTTTCCCTGCGACGTAAAGCTCTCGATATCAGTTGCAATAATAAACTTGTTTAAATGGATGCTGTCAAACACAGCACAGTGTAAATATACCTCCCAGTTTCCTCCACAGCACTCTAGCCTGTAAGGCTTTATGGAGTCTTTCACATAACTTATTATAGTTTGGTTATATTGAAAAGTCTCTGGGAAATAAGCTCTTAGTTTAGGTTTGTTTTTTTCACCACAATCACAATGTGATGTTTCAATGTCATAATTATATGCTAAATAAAGAATAGCTAGGTTGTCCAAAAATGGGGGGACTACAGTATGTTCTATAGCTTCTTTATGTTTTATTTATTACATAATAACAGAGACAGCCTGTATTTGTGCTTACAGTTTTAACTATGGTGAATTTAGATAGTGTGTACAGTAATGTCTCAGTCTCAGGGGTCAGTCCAGTCCGGAGGAATCCAAGACAGAGATATTGCTTTTGCCCTTATTTCTCTTATGGTGCATCCAGATGAAATCTAGCCGGTTGTCATGCAAAACAACATTTCAAAGCATTGAGTAATAATCCACTGTGTAAAACAGTATCATTTGTGATTTTACAGATGTTGTATTGGTGGCTCACAGTCGTTTGTATATTTGAGTCTTCAGTTCATAGACATGTTGCTTTATATTAAAAATGGAATGAGAAAGAGCATTAGGCCTATATCCCTTCAGTGAAGGACTCAACTATTGTTAATGTACTGCTTCTTCTTTGAGCTATTTATTTTTTTAAAGTTTTTACTTTGGAGTTGTAATTAAACTGGCACATGCTGCTGAGATTTTTCTATATAAAACAAATGTTCAAATAAACACATGTACTTATTTCAATCTGTCATTGAATGTGATTCTCTTCTGTCTATACCTACTTAATGAGATTTGACTTCAGCATTAAGATGACAGAGAACCCTTAAGAAAAACAGAACATTCTTTCGAGGCAATAACTTTGAGGGAGAGTCAGACTCCATTGCCTGTTTAACAGACTGGAACCTTTTAACAAGTTAAATACGGTCCTCCCACTGTCAAATTACTTTTTACACCATAAATAAGGCTGCTATAAACAAACCACAGCATGTGATCTAACCCAATTCAACACTATACTGTAGGCCAGCCATTCCCAAAGTCCGGGACATCGCGACCCCCCTTATCGTTCCAAAATTATCTCGGGGCCCCCGATAATAATAATTTACTCTATTCAAAGGAATTTGTAAACATTTTACTGCTAAAATTACATATAAAAAGCAACAGCTACGGTGGGCAAAATACTGGTTTAAAGTAGTACATTATAGCAAATTAGTGTATTTTTCCATTTGAAATATATTGTTTTTCAATGTACTTGTTTTGGTCACAACCTTTGGGGGGCCCCTGTAGTGCCTCTGAGGCCCCCCAGGGGGCCCCGGACCCCACTTTGGGAACCACTGCTGTAGGCTATTATCCTACACGTGACCCACCACAGTGGTATGCTGTTTATTAGGCTATAGGCTAGATTTACGCAATAAGAATAACTAAGAACTGCCTATTACCCCCAAAATAAATATAATAATAATATTAAATCCAACACTTTCTTTTATTCACAATCCACTATTATGGGGGTAACAGCTACAGCAAGCATTGGAACAGGATTCGCCATAATGTTAAGGCTTTGTAAAAGCTAACATTAAAGTTTAGAACAGGACATTGTTTGAGAATGTTTAGCCTCTTTATCATGTCAGGCAAACTTTAACCATGGAGAATTACAACAAACTCCAAATTCCATGAAAAAAATGACTGTAGTGAAACAATCGGGAATGAGTGAACTTGGTAATTTACACTGACAAAAGGATATTGTTGAGACTTCCTGTTGCTTACAGTAAGCTACAGTACAGCTGGAGACGCGCGTTGCATAGTGGGGATAAAGGCGCAGAGACAAGCCGGAGTACAAAGAGATGGAAACAGCCTCTTTACATCGCCTAATGCCTACTTAATGTGATGTGAATTCATGACAGTTTGTGTTCGGCGGTGGCGTTTGGCGGCTGGAAGGCTGACAAGGGGCCGAGAAGCGCAGGGAAGGCGGCAGGGAGCAGCGCTGTCTCCGACTACCGCTGCTTTGTGTCCGCTCAGCATCCCCAGGCCGCTCCGTCTGTACGGACCCGATTCAAGAAGGTAAATGTCTTATATAGGCGCTTTAACAGCAGCTAGTATACTTAAAACGGACTGCGTTATTGTCACAGGACTGGCAAAGGTAAATGGTTATCCAGAAGAGAGACTCGACTGCTGGCTAACGGTATTAGCTTTGTGCGTCATTTGCTGCGTCAATGTTGCCAAGTTTGTGCGGAAACGTGGGTTCAAAATAAAAGACAGTCATGAAACCGTACATTGTAGCTATAGGCTACATGTTTTATAATGTGCTGTTTGTTCATAGCGTAACTCGGAACAGCAATAATACATAGCCTACAGTATGTGGCTACTTTTAGGAAATGGGCAGGCCAGAGCATTTTCCAAAGGGATTTAACATTTAAATGGCAATCACTGCAGTGATCTGGGAATTTACGAGGCTACAATTTATGGACTTAAAGAGTTAGTTGCAATAGTGTTTTTTTCTTCTTCTTTTAAGCTAAACCCACATGCCTCAAAAGGTAAGTTGGCAACATTTTAGCTCAGCTGATTTAAATATTGAAAATCTGTTTGATTGTGTTGATAACGCATGACAGTAAACCTATTCATTCAAGCAAAGTTTGTGAAGTGTCTTGCTCAAGAACACAATGAGAATTTGAATCGTTAGGTGCTACAATCAAACTAACAACCAGTTGATGATCACTCTACTGTAGGCCTACACTTGATCCCCATGCCAATAAGCACACAAACACGGTTCACAAACATCATACACATAGAAGTTAAAGGCACTATATTTGTTTTTGTTCTTGTCCTTTAGTGTACTGTAAACTCAAGCATTTGTGGGAAAATCAGTGTGCATCTAATTACAAAGCATTTGTGTCAATTTCATGAACTTTCAGGCTATTTTTCTAGCAGTTTTGTTTTCTAAAGTTGTGAAATGGTCTATAAACACCCTACAAATATATTAGGAAATATACCTTTAAAGTTCAAAATAGCCCATAGAAGCCATGTGTATATACTGTACAGTCCTGGGTGCCAAAACGTTTGCGTGCCACTTTCCATATATGCCTATACATTTTTTGTTATTATGAAAATATGTTTCTGCCATGCGAGCTTGCTGCTTTAAAAGGGCTGTTCCAATTAGCCCTAATGGTGTTGTAGTCTTCCACTGCCCAGGCTAAGCTCAGCATGGCCACAGCCTGGAGCATTTTCCTTCACTGTGCTCAGCAAAGCTGCTCTCCCCTTGCGAGCCCCTTCCCTTCAGCTTTTGTTTGATGGAAAATCTCATGCCTCAGAGAATCCACATGTCTCACAGACAGCTGCTGAGCATCCTGTGGCGCTCTGGCCTCCTCGCAGATCTGGACTCTATCGCGGTGCATCTGCTTTGATTGGCCTTACATAACTTGGAACTGTCCTTGGTTCACTCTATCCGCTGCCATGTTTTCACCTGCACCATCTTTGTATTACAACCAACAGAATATAACCTGTAGGCATTTATTGGTACACTTTTTCCGGAACAAAATAAATCACACTCACAGTATTAACTTTTGCGCTTTATTTGCTTTTGCTGCATGTTACCCATCGCATAAATTAATTTCACAATTTACTGCCAAACATGCAACAGCACTGGAAATATTGATATGGCTCTACATTGTTCATTGCAAGTCTTAAAACTTCTGTGCTTAATTCTCAAACACTGACAGAGGGAGGAAGTTGAATTGTAAACTTAAGCGATCGGGCTCAAATTGTTTTGTTGCCCTCATCAAACCTTCCCCACATCCCAATTCTTCACGTGCATGGGACAAATTAGCATGTTTTACAACTTTCAGACCTCTGAGGCATCTTTGGGGTTTAAATTGTTTTTGTTTTTTCCCCCCACAAATATTTGCTAATTTATTGTATGAAGAGAAGTGGATTTTATTCAGTTAGCAAAAAAGCTATAGGTAGTGTCTTGTTTTGGGAGTGTGGTTTCTGATCATCTTTTCAATGGCTATAATGTTTCACTTATTCTCTGCAGAACTCCTTTCTCCTGTACATTCCTGACCTCAGCATGGGGGCCAAGACCTTCACCCACACCTCAGTCTCCCACAGTCAGGAGATGTTGGACAAGCTCAACGCTTTGCGCAGTGAAGGGCACTTATGTGATGTCACCATTCGGGTTCAGGACAAGCTCTTTCTGGCACACAAGGTGGTGCTGGCCTGCTGTAGCGACTTTTTCCGCTCTAAACTAGTGGGACGATCAGAGGAGGAAGACAAGTTTGTGTTGGACCTTCATCATGTCACAGTCAGTGGCTTTGCTCCCCTCCTGGAATACGCCTACACATCCACTCTCTCCATCAGCACAGAGAACATTATCGATGTACTGGCAGCTGCGAGCTACATGCAGATGTTTGCAGTGGCCAGTACCTGCTCTGAGTTCATGAAGTCCAGCATTCTGTGGGGTCCAAGCAGCACCAATAACAACAGCCACAGTGCAGATAAGCAGCGTGAGTCAGTCCCTGAGAGCGCCTCTTCTCACTGTGCGCTCACACCGCTGGATGGCAGCGTGTCGCCCGTGTCTTCAGACTGCAGTGTCATGGAGAGGAATGTACCAGTGTGCCGTGAATCACGACGTAAACGCAAGACCTTTGTTACAATGGCATCCCCTGAGAGCCCTCTCAAATGCACCACACAAATGATGGCCACATCTCCTCAGATCACAAATCCATCACCCTCGTTCTCAGACAATGCAGCTCAGCCCGTGGAGTCGTCATTGGCTTTCCCATGGACCTTTCCCTTTGGCATTGACCGCAGGTTTCACTCGGACAAATCCAAACTGTCAGAGAGCCCTCGCTGTCTGGAGCAGGGGGCTGCTGGGACATCAGAGGTGGGGAGACGTCTTAGTGACTTCCTGTCGTGTGAAAGCTCAAAGACTGTGTCGCCCCCTGTACCTCCGGAGGAAGATGACGTGAGGGTGAAGGTTGAGCGTCTGAGTGATGAGGAGGCGCAGGAGGCATCCTCACAGCCGGTCAGTGCGTCCCAGAGCTCTTTGAGCGACCAGCAGACCGTCCCAGGCAGTGAGCAGGTCCAAGAGGAGCTCCTGATCAGTCCACAGTCATCCTCCATAGGTGAGAGCCTATGTTGTGCATCATTCAGTTATAGTATGAAAATAGTGGGCCATGTAGGGCTACAAATGTTAATGCATATTATTTATTTTATACTTATGGAATTTGAATTTTTAAACAGTGACTGATTGATCAAGATTCAAGATTTTGTATTTGTCAAACCATTCACATGGTTTGAAATTATATTTCTCTCATCCTTGATTGTGGAGCGGGGGCGGGGAAGAGGGGTGGGAGGGAGGGCAGGGAGTTCAGCTTCCCGATGGCCTTTTGTATAAAACTGTTTTTAAGTCGACTGGACCTGGCCCGTAGATTCCGCAGTCTCCTCCCTGAAGGCATTACCTTGAAGAGACTGTGTGATGGATGCGTAGCCTGACAGTATCTAAAAATCCAGTCGTTTCCCTGAGACAATTTGAGCTGGACCTTGTGCAGTTGTGCCTTGCCCTGCTTTAGAGATCTTGCAAAGACTGAGATGGAAAGTTTTATTGTTGAGGCCCTCACAGCAGCTTAAAAGCATTCTGTTCCCTGCCATAAATACAAACATGGAAACATCAGTCATTTTTTCCTAAACACATAAAGCAAGCTAAATGGTTTCCTTGAAAATGGACTTAAGTCTAATGAACTGTATTTGTATAACACCCTTCCAACACAACGGCATTTTGTTGAGACTGTGTTTTTTTCCCCCTTCCCACAGGCTCCATGGATGAGGGAGTGTCAGAAGCTCTGCCCTCAATGCAGAGTGGCTCCAATGCTGGAGGACACACTGAAGATGATGAAAGGTGCTGTTTTGTCATAACTTGCAGCAATGCAATTAAAAAGATATAAACATAAACCACAAAAGTGCGTCACAGCTACATCTCCATTATAAATTCACTCGTCATTCAAATGGCAAATTAAATATATCACTTTAAGTACTTGCCTCTTCACCTTACTAACTGATGACGGTTTCACTGACGCATAGCCACGTACAGAAAAGCAGGTTTTTCCTCAGCATTGTGTGGCTTCTGTAGTGATGTTTGTTCGGAGAAAATGCAGTAAAGAGCTCTGTGGTCTTCTTCTTCGTTTCAGACTGGAGGGTATTCAGTATCCATACCACCTTTATATCAGTCCCTCGGCCAGACCTGGTACTAATGGTCCTGACAGGCCATTTCAGTGTCCCACATGTGGAGTCCGATTTACTCGAATTCAAAACCTTAAACAGCATATGCTCATACATTCCGGTAAGTAAATCACATCATCATGTTTACATATTAACATGTAAATAACATGCTTCAAGTGTCTGTGAAGCAAGAATGTTTTTCAAATTCGGTTCAATTTGTTTTGTAGCGCCCAAAATAACAACAGCAGTTGGGATTTTGGGTCCAAAATCTCATTCACAAATATTGCATCAATAATTCTTCTTCTTAACCATGAAACACACAGAAAATATTATTGAGTAATAGATTCACCATTATAATGTAAACCAGTATTAAATCTGGAAATAATAATCCATTAACCTTGCGCAGATTTTAATGCATTTTCCATGTGGAAATGTGAATCACATTGGAAAACGATAAAGCATTGTGCTTAGCAATAGTAAAAACATAGATAAATAAAAATCAATCAAACCATTAATTAAATGCTTAGTCCATTTGATATGACGAAGGACTTTCCTGCACCTTGTGCACAGTTTAGGGATGATTCTCTCTCATAGCACAAACACAAACTGAGATGCAAAATTACAGATAATCATTCTTTCTGTCCTTCCTCCAGGCATTAAACCTTTCCAGTGTGACCGCTGTGGGAAAAAGTTCACACGGGCCTACTCCCTAAAGATGCACCGACTGAAGCACGAAGGTAAACGCTGTTTCCGGTGCCAGATTTGTAGCGCCACATTCACGTCCTTCGGTGAATATAAGCACCACATGAGAGTCTCCCGTCACATAATCCGCAAGCCACGGATTTACGAGTGCAAAACATGCGGCGCCATGTTCACCAACTCTGGCAATTTAATTGTACACCTGAGGAGTCTGAACCATGAAGCTTCCGAACTAGCAAACTACTTCCAGAGCAGGTGAGGAGTCTGTGGGTACTGACCCCATTGTTCACTCAGATCTCACCTGGAAACTAGACTGTTTAAGATTTAATAATAAAAAATATCATTTACAATTTCTTCATTAGAAATTCAGCAGCTTTCTACAGTGGGGAACAGTGTAGACCAGGTAGACTTAAATGAATGACCTTTGGTTTTGAATAAATACAGTTACTATGTAATCTGAAGACCAGCCAAAATATTTCTGGAGGAAAAAAAGAAAAGTGTTTTCCTCCTCAACGGCTAAACACATTATACACTGTATACAACATAACAATATCTTGTTTGTTTCTTTCAAGAAATTTCTCTGAACCAATTAGTGGATTGTTTTGCTTGTGAAAGCCAGAACACAGTGTCTTTATGAAGTCAAGTGTGTTTTTGTTTCTCAGACTTTTCCACTTCTTAATCAACTCAAGCCCTCACAGGTCGGAGAACTCAAATGGGCCATTGACTCCTCAACAGTTTTATAGTAGAAGGTCTCCGCCTGAGATCATAACAGTGTGGAAAATTCTTTGGCAGTCTTCTCCGTTTCTTGGTCCTATCCACAGCCCTCACATAAAGAGACTTGTTAACGACACTGTGCTTTTTTTAGAAATTGCTGATTTGCAGAAGGCTTTGTTGGATCGACTGCTGTCTTATCCACCCGAGAGTCTTCCTCATCTATTTATTATAGAAAAGAAGCCTCTGTTCACGCTGTTTAAAGACTGCTTGTTGAAACAACCATTTTGAACATCAAAAACTTTTCACTTCTTGAACAAATTATCTTGTAAAATGAATAAACATGCATATTTTACAAATTTTTTAAATAACAATGTGCTATGTCTTGACAGTAACTGCAAAAGTTCTGCTTTTTTTTCTATTACATTACAAAAGCTATAGTTTCCCCTTTGTGTTATAAAAATATAAAGTTATGTGTCTCCTAGTGTGTGTTCAGTCTTTTTTGCCTCATGCTGCTTCCCCCTGTGCTCGTTTTTGCAGTGATTTCCTCGTGCCCGACTACCTGAGCCAGGTGCAGGAGGAGGAGGAGGTGTTGGGAGTGCAATATGACCTGGAGGAGTCCCATCCTTCAGCCCCCGCCCCATACCCAGGCCCCTCTGCCCCCGCTCCGTACCCACGCCCCTCCACCCACACCTCATACCCAGGCAGCTCCTGCTCCGGGACTGCCCCATCATCTTCCTCCTCAGTCCAGCTGCCCGTCATTTCACAGGTCTCCTCCTCCACCCACAACTGCGAGAGCTCCATGGGCTTCCTCTCTCCTGAGGGGTCCGCAGACCCCATGGAAGCCCAAGCCTCCCCCCAGATGGCCGACAGTGACACAGTGGGCCTGACGGAGGGGGTCAAGGCCAAGCACAGTTTGGGAGACAGTTCCCCCGAGACGTTGGAGGAGGAACAGCTCGAACAGGCGAAAGAGCTGGCTTCCGTCACCATTGAGTGATTCAAGTCTTCTTCATCTGTGCTCATGTCATATGGGAGAACATGGTTGACAGTAAAAAGAAGGATTGTTTGGATGTCAAAATGAGCATAGAAAAAGTCTGCACAGCTAGTTAGAGCCACACTACCTGTTTTGTTCCCGCCCGTGAAAGCCGGAAGTAGTGTTAGCCACTGCCACACCCTTTTTCTCGCTCTCCCAATACCTCCCACACATCTCGACTGTCCCTATGAATTAGCTAAATGCATGTTTTGGACACATGTACAGCTTTCGCAAATGTGAGCAGGGTAGCCACCATAGAAATACATTGGGCTGATTTAGACTTTGCTGCTTTATTAAACGATTGATAAAACTATATAAAAATTGTGAATTTCTCTATTGTGAGATCAATTAAGGCTTATCTCATCTTAAAAGGCTCTATTTTGAGACACTAAGGCGGTCATTTACCAAGTGTTTGCTCATGTGCAAAGAGTCATTTTTGCATTTTTTTACTCACGCAGCATTCTCTTGTTTACATACCAGATTTGGGACCCTAATACAGGTGACATCAAGTGGTGACATTAAGGGCAACATGTCTACAAAATAGCATATTCTATTTTTCAGCTTGCACATGCTTTGATAATGACACCCTCACAAATTGCTGTGACTGCAATATAGAACTGCTGTGGTCAAAGAAATTTACTCTAGATCAATAAACTGAGATTTAGTCTAAGTAGTAATAAACACATTGGGGTCCTGACTAGTTGTGCAGAGTTTTTTTTATTTTATTTTTTTTAATGTTATTTCAATCTTGCCTTTTTCCATTCTGCGCCCTTTGAGACTTTGTGGACATGCGTGTTATATTCATTTTTCTGGATACTGAAAACAACATGGCATCACCATAAAAATACCATGAAGTGACATTCCCCCCCCCTGCCCTGATTTGCTGGCATATGCTACTCTCAAGAATAATGTTGCCATCATTTTGAAGAGATATTAAAAAAGGTTATTGATACTTATTACGAATTACCCTTACTCCCATATGACATGAAGAGTGCATTAGTTATCTTACCCGTTTTCTTGATTACTTAAATTTCAACCTCGCCCCTATTTTTGGAAAGTGCCTGATGCCTCATTTCACCAAGAAAAGTATCAGAAGATGTCCCCCAGAGACAAACTGAGCTGTAGGAACCTTTGTATTTGTAGTGGTGATGCTTGTCTGTATGGGCTGAGACTGTGGTATTCCTTCAGTGCCATCTCTATAGGCAAATTGTTATATGTCTATATTATCTATTCTGCAATAGCTTGTACTGTAGTTGACTATTGGGATGCTGTGTGTTGTGAAGTATGATTTGTCAGATGTGTGTATGTGCATATCTTTTATCAATAGTGTGTTTCATACTTGCGTAAATGTTTAAAACTTGAAACTATAAGGACAAAGTATTCATGTCTGTGTGCAGTATCTTTCTAACATTAACTTGTCTCCAGCTATTGTTACCGCTGCTTTTGTTTTAATGTTTTTGAAAGATTAGAAGAAAAAATGACATGTCGATCTCACATTGGGCTTTTAATAATAGCTAATGTAGCACTTTTTCTATGTAATGCTTAAATGCTTACCATTTCATCTTTAAGCTGTGCCCCTCATTTTCAACAGGCCGCACTATAGCATGTGCCATGCTGTCAAAATGATTGTCTGAGTTTATAATGCCCAAGTAATTTGTACTTTTCGATATACATTTGTTTTACTTTTACTTAGTTGTCACAAATCATGACTGCTTTGTATTGTGCATCTGCAGTAGTAGCAGTAGCAGATGCTAATAGATATAGGCCATTATATGGCCCTTATTATTTCTTTGCTTAGTGATGCTTTGTATCTGTATTGCTTTTAAAGCAGAGGTGCATATTAGTAGTACTGTGACTCTTCATACAAAATGATAAAAGAACTTATTATTAATACATCACTACACTTGTGATCACTTAGACTCTTGTCAAATGAACTACTACACATTTAGTGCCAATATGGCTGCAGTGATTGTGCCTATGTCGTGAACAGAGGTCTGTTCAATGAAATTTGTCTTCTCCCTGAGAGTCCTGCTACATGTTTAACTGCAGAATGACACAGGGTTGAATGTAAAGTATTGTAATGAAGTGTCAAACATACACTGACCAGTAGAAATCTCTAAGGTGTCACCTTGTGCCAGTCGACATTTTACTTTCCAAACTGGTGTGCCATTTGCCCTTTTACTGGGTAACAATCAAGCTTTTATCTGAAGGACCAAATGTTCTCTTGTTGGGGATTTGCCGAGGCAATCAGTTATTGCACATTAAAAAAAAGATAATCAAACCCAGTGGTCCACATGATTCAGAAGGGTTCAATGTGTCGACCCTACAACACTGTATGATGTTGTGCATTCAGAGGCAAGCCTTAGTAAACGGACCTGAAACTCGAGTTGCACAGCGTCTACATTTTTAAATATTAACTTTCTATTTTCCATTTGTACGTCATTCTCCTCATCTGTTGTATCTGTTTTAAAACAACTTTTTATAATGAAATGCTGCTGTTTGATGAAACTCAAAAGTGCCCAAAATATTTTTGTGAACCAATGGTGTGCAATAAATGAACAGGTGTTGTTATTGAAGTCGCTATTTGGTCTTTGATATAGTGAATCATGTCTTATAAAAGAAGAATGTACTTTTGTTTTAAATGTGACTGAGGTGAATTTAAAACCCATGTGTAATCTGTGAAACAGTCTCTCAGACTGGTTTGTTTAGTTTTTGTGTTTTTTTTGGTTGTTGCATGTTCATATACAAGTTGTTCAGTGGAGAGCATGTCCTCAGTTGCCAATGTTAAAGGCTCTCTTCGTTAAGGAATATCCTTAAATCCAAATTAAGTGTCAGCATGCTCTGCCTACTTTCATTTTTTTTCTGTGCAATGTTTAAACTATATTGATCCTGTCTGGGACATGCCTTTTAATGTACACTCGATGTTGTGTATGTTTTTCCAGTCCATATAAAATATAAGAAGAGAGTAGCCCACTTTAATGACACATACAATCTATATTTTGGTGACTTTTGTACTCTGTTGCTGTTTTATGGCATATTTGGATATTCTTGTAATGTGAATAGTACGGGGGCCTTGGTTGTCTTCACTTGTGACTGTCTGCAGTTAATAAAACAATCATAGTATCTAATGCATATTGTTCATACTGTTGGCCACCTGACTACTACCTGCTTTGACACAAATAGAGTCCAGATTGCATTGCAGGCTGCACTTAAAAAGAGCTTCTGTTCGGTGTTGAATGTTTTAACTTCAGATCATGTACATCACAGCTGGCTGTTCAGACTATGAGAGTTTATGGTGGTTCTTAATCTTTACTAGTGTTCAGGCTTTGCTGTCCTGTTGTTACAGATAAAGACATGTTTTGTAAAAGTATAATATGTAAATAAAAGACAAAGTGGATAATGATTTTTCTAAACTGATTGTTTACATAAGAATAAAGGTCATCAAGTCTGGCCGTAAGACCCTTGAGCTCCAGTCCTTAGTATTCTGCAGTCATTCATTTCAAAGGGCAAGTTAAGATTCGTTGGAGATCATGATACAACAGCACCAACTGTATTATACAGTAGCTGTAGTATAAGCCTGTCATTTTACATGCAGATGTTTTGACAATATACCTGACAAAGGGTGGTAAACGTATGGTCAGTCTATGGCGGTAATTGTAATGCTGTACTATGGAAAAGATAGCATATACTTAAACCAAACCCAAAATTACAATCTTTATTATGATATTTTATATCTAATTTACATGCTGTTATACCTTGCAAAATGACCAACCAACATCTGAAAAAAAAGCCTATTCTATTCTATTACTATCTATAATCTTTATGGCTCAGTTGCATAATGTCAAGCTCTAACTTGCTCCCTGTAAACTTTTACCACAGCCCCAAAAATGAGTTTGTGGGTGTGCATTTATGGCTTGTTTACATTTGGGGCTTGTCTGTCGAGATGCACTGCCTGGAGGGGATTTTAGACAAACTAGATACAGCCGTTTGCGAGGAGGAGAGTGATAGTGCTACGCTGGGCCCGAGCTGCCAGGAAAAATAAAACACAGCGCATGACTAATACGCATGTCATACACTCCCAATCAACGGAAGGGGTCAGATTCAATGGAATATTCCACAAATCACATCCTTGCCAGATTCATTAGGCCTTTTGTATTCAGTGAAAATAATACACAGGCATTAAAAGTCACTATTTGAAGAATTGACCCAAGGACCTGGGTAATGTTACTGGCCCTTTTGGCGGCTTAAGCTGCAAACACTTCCAGTCCCAACTTTTCCAAGCGTCACAGACAGTGCTGACAGCAGTCTCTAAAGTATTGACTGTCATGACTTGACCACTGGTGCAACTCTGCTATCTGTGAACAATAAAAACATCTAATAGCAGTGATAAACGTCACTCCATTTTCAACTGGTCAGGACTCAGTTATTATTGCCTAATTGGGTTTAATATATTTCCATAATCTATCAGCAATAATTTGGGGGGCATCGCCACTCACAGGAACATCCAGTCCTTGCAGACTCTATGACATGTCCAGTGTTCTCTCAGAAACTCAGCACTAGTTAATTTAAATAATCTGTCCTACGATGTTGAATTCATAAGCTTCTGTCTTAAGACTTTAAGCCAAGAGTTTAAAGTCTTGTGAGGTTGCAGCAAATAATCAAAAGCAACAGCAACAAAAAGGTTTGTGTTTGTCTACACTTGTGCTTTCTAGAGTCACTGATGCACCAATACGCAGTAAACTCAATTTTCTGTGTAAGCTCTCAGTCGATCCACAGAAGCAAACGTTTCAAAACAAATGATCTGTACAGAGAGATCATTCAATTCTGTTGCTCTGCAAAAACAAGACATATCCCCCCAAATACATCATGTAATTATGCAAGTTGCCATGTTTTTTCAAAAGCACAATGAAGCAGTCCAATGGGTTACCTAATAAGGTCAGTATTTAATGCATGTCTTGGTCGTTTTACAGTCTAAATAACTTACAACAACTTATAACTTATACTTATCTTTCTCCAGCAGGCTTTTGATTTCCATGAAAAGATCAATAATTTGAACAGTAGCTATGTCATTCATCATACAGTCTAAAACAACTGGAGTGTGCCACACTTCTGCTGTAGCTTAACAGATTTATAGTTTGCGAAAAAACATTTTGGAGTTGATCTTCACAGGCCCTCTTTTACTTTTGTCATCGTGCAGTAGTTGGCACTTGGCTTCCAATGTTTGAGAGAAACAGTTCCATGTGCGCTTTACATAAGTCAAATCTGACAGAATCTCTGCATCAATAAGTCTGTGCGAAGTTAGACTCCAAAGTGGTGTAACTTGTTAGTTCTTGTTTGTGCTCAAATGAGCGTTTGTGCACGCTCCGTTTTTGAGTTTTGAGTGATTACAGGACCCTCATGGATTCCTATGTGTGGCATTTAAAATGTATGGAGGACATTAAATACCTTAATGGTTACGGGCCGCTGTTTTAAATGGTCTACAAAACAACAACATTGCAGTGGCCTACTTTTTATTTCCTTTCATAAGAAAAAAACCAACATAACCAGGGGTACATAAAACAAAATAACACAATACAAAAGAAAAGAAAAAAAGAAAGAAAAGAAAAAGAAGAAACAGCTTAACAGCACTTTGTTACATTTTGTGTTGATGCACTTTTCAATCTTAACACTTTAAGAAATGTTAAATAACATTTGGTTTACAAACTTTGGACACATGACACATCCCAGGGCAGACTCACCACACATCATAACTGTTTACTGTATCGCGATAAGTATCAGATCATGACCAGCCCTACTACTTACATGATGTCAAACTTTTCACATACAGTTTTAGTTTTGATCGCCTTCATATTTTCTATCGGGGCCAGAGGATGTAGGTGTCAGATCATTCTGATACACGGTAAATATAGGCTTACTGCCAGAACATTTTTATTTCTGGATGTGAAATTTTGCAAGCGGTAATAAAAGATTTACAGTAAACTCTGTCTTTAACGTGTATTCTATTGAAGCATCCAAAAGGATATGTTCGAACAATAGATTTAGGTTTAGGTGTAGCTTGTTGTATATGAATTTTGATATATCTGTCCAAAAGGTTTTTGTATAGTGACAATTTGTGTGCAAACGAAGCACTAACAAATGACACCACTTGTGAACCTGGCGCTCAAATGTATATAATATGTCAATCGTTTTGTGCTGTAAAAAAAAGTAATAATAATATTTTTGCTGTTATCGTTTGTTGTGATTGTTTTATTGGTCAGATCTGAGCTGTTTTGAGCTGGTTCAGTTTTTAAAATATTACAAACTTTAGAGCCTTGGGGCGTCCACGCACGTCCCCCGAGGTGTGCGCACGTGTCAGTGGCGCACAGCAACACACACTGCAACACACCACCACATACAAAAAAAAAATTCCTCACATTTTACAGCGCGAAACAGCACAAACGATTGACACATCTGTATAAATTTGCGTTTAGCGGGGGGGTCAGCTTCACTCAGGTCACTACTTTGGAGTGAATCAGACTCTATGGAAGAATCTGGGGAGGGGGGGGGACATAGCTTTCCCGATATGTTGCAGGCCTATATTCAGAGTGGATGAGTGTGTGCTTTAAGGAATAATCTCGGCCTATAAATAGCGAATTATAACAACAGTATAGTAGTATAGTATAGTTACTTGCTGTAAGTAGATTTCCTGTAGCGTTGGCTGATAACCGGCCGATGATTGCGCAACCATGTGGTAAATCGTTTGCTGCCCCCGCCTCGACAGAGATTAGCCACACCCAATTGCCTCAACTACCAGGAGCCACTTCTCGCATCAACCGACAGGACACATGTCAATGGTCAATTTCAAATCAAGGTAAAATAAACAAATAATAATAATTACTTTTAAATGCATTTTGCTCATCTCAAAGATTAAATGTTGTTAAATCATTAAAGCACATTACAATAAATGCGTAACATGATGGATCATTTTCGAAATCCGCCTCTTCACCATTGAGGCTCTGAGGAAAACTACAATTTCGGTAACTGTCTGTGTTTTCTGCATTAGGCCTATTAAGATTCTAGTGAGGTGTCTCTGGAATAGGCTATAATCCGTCAAACTAACTCATGTGTTTTGGATTTCTATCTTATGCGCCATTTCTCTTCCTCGTCATCAAGAGTCATCGTCTGTCATTAGCCATCGCTTCTATTGTGTGGATAAAGTGGAATTTAAAATTATTAGGCAACTTTACCTCTTTAAATATCCCATAACGGCTTTAAGGCTTGATTGTTTTGACAAAGGTTTATGTATAAAACAGTAAAGTGGTTCAGGTGGCGTTGGTAGTAAAGGAAAGGTTCAATCTCACCTTCAACCAATGCATCCTGCTGGTTGCTGTTGTGTTCTTGGGCAAAGCACTTCACCCAACCCTCTCCTGTGTATGTGAGTGAATGATGGTGTTGGTTTCTAGAGGCTGTTGGTGCAGACTGGTAGGCAGCTGGTAGTTAGTCCCATGTGCAGCAGCAATTGCTCTGATTCCAAGTCATGATTATTAAATGTAATACTTTGCAGAATACAGAGAGTGACTGTATTTGAATTCTTCTGCTTTTGAACGTCACCCGATCCTGCTGCTGTAACTGCTGTGACATCTTGGTTGACACCATACTGCGTCTGCTTATTCACTTGAGCACTATGCAGGAGCATCACTGTTTCGCTGCCTGACATCATTAAGCAGAATAACGTCACTAATGTCAGGTATTGGTCCAACTGGTGAAATTACAGTGTGTTCAGCATCGCATGGCGTCAGCTTCTCGCAGAGATTACGGTACTTTGGCCTCTGCTAGAAGAATTTAGAGTATTGTGCAAGAGGTGGCTTTGCTTTCACATAATTTCATTGCTTTGGCTACAATTTTGAAGGCAATTATGCATTTCAGTAATATGTGGACAAATAAGTATTTAAAGTATCAGTAAGTAAGATTACTGCAGAAGAAGAAGAAGAAGAAGAAGAAGAAGAAGAAGAAGAAGAAGAAGAAGAAGAAGAAGAAGAAGAAGAAGAAGAGAAGAAGAAGAAGAAGAAGAAGAAGAAGAAGAAAAGAAGAAGAAGAAGAAGAAGAAGAAGAAGAAGAAGAAGAAGAAGAAGAAGAAGAAGATTTAATAACAATGCAATATGTAGATTGAACTCACTACACTATAGTAGAAGAGTGGATAAGGCATGATGTTGTCATGTCTCTGCTGTCTGGACTAAATATTAAAAAAACAATAACTATCTTGAAAAGCGATGAACTCAATAGTTAACTGCCTTCCTCTGCATTGTAAAACCAGGTAAAGTGTATTCTGATCTGCAAATTCACTTACTTCATAGAAAACATTTATGAGAAGTGATTTTATTGCCTGTTCCTCTCAGCAGTGGATCCCATTAATGCTTTAAGATAAAGTGCATGTGCGTCACTTACCTGAAGAAGACACAGAGCACATGATAATTACAGGAGGCAGTTAAACTGACCTCTTTTTTCATTCATTCCTACGTCAGGCTGCATGAAGTCAGAGCACACACACTAATGCTTTTTACAGTGTGTGTAATACCCAGGTTTTCCACTAACTCAACATATCAGTTGATTCCCTTCTTTGTATAGACATAGAACTAATGCTATTGTATATCTCATCACTTATCCATCCTGGTGTTTTTTAGTCACACTTTTGTGTTGTCAGCGGTTATCATAACTGCTTAAAGAGATGAATGAAGTGTCACTTTCAGGTCGTGACACCCAAAATATTGAAAAAACGATGTTGTATGATGTAATGTAGTACTAATTTTGAGGCTCATGTTTAATGATATTTGATTTAATTGTTTATATTTTATTTGATAAATTTACTACTGTTTTAAAGGCGCATTGAGTTGCCTTGTGTACGAAATGCGCGGTATAAATAAAGTTGCTTTGCCAAAATACATTTATAGATTTTTGCTATTTAAAAAAAAAAATCATAGTATATTGGTTGAAACAATCATCTTGACCTCCCCCCGACTCTCAACTTTGAGAACTTTGATCAGAACGAGTAGAAGGTAGAAATACTTGCATGTGGCTGTTGCAGGATAATGATTTGCTCAGGCTAAACAACAAGTCATATTTATGCACTGCAATACTGCCTTTAGTATTGTCAAACCTCTTTACGTATGTTAGTGAGTTAGAGTCAGTGACACGTTTTAGTTTATACCGTCACTATCTGCTCATTGTCTCTCAGCTCTCATGGCTACTGTCCTTTCGGTAATAGACTCATTTAGGTTGGACTCCAGAAGAACGGACCTTTTTGAATGTTGAAATTGTTTATCCAATATTGGACTTGAGTGTCTCTTAAAAGCCCGTGTTTTGGAGCGTATGAATCAGAAAATGCTGCAAGTTTGTCCATTTCAGAACTAATCATATGTTTTTGGTCACAGATCAAAAAAGCGAATGTAATTCATTTATTGTTTGGACGTTTTTTCCAATATCCGAGATCCAAGAAATCCATTTTTGTTGTCGAAGCCAGCAGTGGACAATTTTAGTGCTCATGTTTCAGAAAGCTAAATTAAGTTAAGATAAATGTCAAATATAAATGGACTAAACCCAATAAAGTTTTGATCCAGAGCTGGAAAAATATATACTTTTGAAAAACAACACATTTGCAAGAGTGTGAAGTGGAAACAGGAGTTACATAAGGTCGTGGAAATAGGCTGGAGGCTAATAGGCAATACAAACTTCAGCACTTTATGGTAGTTGTATATATCCCTACATTATCTTATTGAATTATCAGCTGAACTTGCTCATATACATAAGACCTCCAGCCAAAAACACTGTATTATTTAAAAAAATAGTAGCAGTAAATGTGTTTTTAATAATAGCTGATGCAGATCATAAGACCTCCAGCCAAAAACACTGTATTATAACAAAAAAAATAGTAGCAGTAAATGTGTTTTAATAAGTTACTACTGCTCAATCACACCTCCTATTTTCCCAGAAATGGATAAACCCGAAAGCTCATCCATCACTGCAGGTCACCTTTCTCCCGACCGCACCGGCTATGTGTTCGCTGATTACCTACTAAAATCCAGTCCTTCTGTCACCCTCTCTCTTTATCCTGGCATTGTGTTCTTAGAATATTAGCATCAGCATTGTTTTTAATCTACAGCTGTAGATAGTACTTGCTAGAGAGATAGTACTTGCTAGTAGATAGTACTAAATTACACATGAATTGGTCTTTGCATGTAAAAGTGTATCAAATAGTTACTCAGGGAACTATAACCCCCAAAATAAGCTGTTTGCATTTTTCTGTGGTCGCTTCAGCAGTGTCTTCGAAGGGGGCTAAGGGCAGAAACTGACAACTCACCACTCAGCTATTCCGAATGACTTCCAGGAATGTGTTATTCCTCTAGCAAAAAAAACTGGGATGAAGAACCTCTCTCGCTTTGGCCCTTTCTCAAGATCACATTTGTAATCGATTGTTTTCCTGCCGTCGTTAAGGATACTATCTTTTTGTGATGGTGATTTTGACGTCAAACGAAGGGCTTGAATCTGCCCCCATAATCTCAGCAGACGTCTTCAAGGTGCTGTCTGGTGGAGCTTATCCTGCCGTTGGCCTCTTCTCTTGCCTCTTGGCATGGCTGTTTCATTCATTTTGCGCGACGTGTTTACATGCTGCTGGAGCGTTGAGTGATTCCACCTGGTTACAAGTGCAGTGCCCTGCCAACAGGACGGCCTCTTTCTCCAGACAGATTTGTGACAGTAGGCACGTGCCCCAGACAGTTAAAAGCCTGCCTTCACTTTTTCCTTCGTTAGACATTGTGACGGTTTTATTTCGAGACAAAGTTGAAATTTATATCAGGCAAATAGGACCAATATATGGGAGCACACTCAAGGGATTTTTAAAGACTAGTGATTCATCAGGAGCAGGATATTTTCCATTCTTTCATGGCGACATATTTCCATTTCATTTGTGGGAAGTTGTGGAAACGCCGACCTGACAGCAGTGACAGTAAAATGCCTGTGACACCTGTGACATTTTCCAGTAGTCGCGGTGTCAGAGCTCGGCGAGTGGAGCCAATCTGCGCGAGTGACTGGGGGCCCAAATCTGCAAATGAGCTGCTCTCTTTGGGAGTCATTGTGATGTCTTACTACGACCACAGTGTCAGCAACACCAACCTGTGGTTTGGATGTTCCTATAATGGTTTTACATTCATGTAACACTCAGCACCCACTGATTGAACTTAGGTCACATCTGATTACATTTATTAGAATTTATTTTATCTAATTCATCAACGCAGGATGACATGGGGAAAAAAATAATCACGATTTTCTTTCTCATATTGATTGATCTTGATTTTCTATTTGAGTTTATTATTTCAAACTAACAATTAATCCACGTAGCTAAATCATGAACTTAGACACATCTTTTATACAAATCATCCATTGTCTCTTTGAATCTCCAAAACCAGGTGGTGTTTCTGCCAAAGAAATGGCTGTAAACCTGGCGATGATTAAGTCCCATGAGGATTATTGAGATTGATCGAAGTAGAGATTTCAATTTCGAATACATATTGATAAATTGTCTCTCTCTGTAGTAACACTGGTCAACGTCAGTTATATTTTTGTAGCACATTTACAACAACGCTAGGTGCCCAAAGTCAGGAATGGCCTTGGATTAGAAACAGCCCGCTCATAGAAAAGACAGTGAGGAGATAGGAGATGTTACTTTGAATAAAGCTGACCAGTGGCCACCCTTTCAGGTATGTTCAATATTAAGAAAGCACGGTCAGAAAACAGAACAATTAAGACCTTGGAACTGACAAAGATGACTAGAACAGTGGTGACTGTTGAGCTAGAATTGACTATGCAAAAAGGTGTAAAGATTGAGCCAATGCAGTATGAAAATAATAGATTGATAAATATGCCTATGCATTTTCATTATGGAATTTCATTGTGGTATTTCGTGGGTTGTTAAGAAAAGGCGCCCAGGAACCCACACAAATGGAGTTTGATTTAATCTTGGCCAATATAAAGGAGAGAGGCTGTCATTGTGATACACAGTCAGTTTTTATTTTTTCACTGAGAACACGTTGTAAGAATAGGCTTCATTACCTACACTCTAGAGATTAATTTACCTCAAATTTGATTATCGGCGCTGATTGTGATGAGACCAAACAATCAAACAGTCATCAGTTTTGGTTTTATTTTCACTAATACACATTCTGAAGAGTTACATTGTGTTACTGAATACAGATGCTTTTGTCATAGTGAACAGTAAACCACAATCACAGAGGATAAGAATTATATAATACATTTGGACATTAAATGTGCTGAAGCATGACTGGACAGAATCGTTAAAGAAGATGCTGTTCTTTGCTTTTTGTCCGTGAACTTTCCAAAGTTTACTTTCACACATGGCTCATTTCATCAAAGTAGCGAGCAGACTGATGTCATGCACAGTGAGAAGTCAAACAGTCACACCTTCTGCTACTGTTGTTTAAGTAAACAGCTCCTGCACAACGCAGCCCTGGCCCACAACAGAGGCACCTGTTGAGCAGCGCACAGGTCCACACAGGTGAGTAAACCAAATGCTCCTGTGGCTTGACATGCAATGCAAAAAGACACAATATGAACAATATAAATATAGAGAGTAAAAACACATAATAAGGTCGCTTCTAACTTCACCCCGTTTGGCCCCATACAGGAGAGGAGGAGAGGCTAAATGCTAACAACTTCTTTGGTCTTTTTACGTGACTGAGCGCATGCGTAAAGACCAGACGGGTACACATCAACTCGTCTAAACTCAGGTAAGAACATATCTCAGTATGGAAAAAACGGTGGCCTGTTCCTTTTAAGGGAGGTTTTAAAGTTCCTAAGGTCGGAGCAGCTCTAATGTTGTAATGTTATGGCTGTTCTATAGTTTCGGAGCAGCCACACTAAAAGCCCTGTCTCCTCGCGTTTTTAAATAGGATCTGGGCACATTCAAGCACAACTGATTCGCAGACCTCCCTGATCTGACTGGGGCATAAACAGACAAGGTGAGACTGGTAATAATAATAATATGTTTTTGTACCGAGACTAAACAGTTAAAGAGTACCTAAACGGGCGTGCCAAAGCCTTTCCCCACCCACAAACAAAAGTCAAAGATTGCTGCGAAAGAGGCGGTTTCTGAAGTTTGGGGGTGACATGCGGGGGGTGAGTGTGTGGGCCTTGATTGACCTCGGCATTTGCATTGGCACAATCACAGCTGACAGATTACGTGGGAGGGACTTGGTTACAGTATATACCACAGCTACAGGGGCAGGACAGTGGGCAGCACCTGGTGACGATGTGTGGAGCTGGTGCGGCTTATGACGTTCTCTGGAGGCCGTGGACACGTCTCCAGTCAATCAGGAAATTCTACTGTAATTTAGTAGCAGAGTTTACCCTGAAGGGGGCGCAACCCATTCGTTTTCAAGCCAAAGTTAGGATTTGACACATGTTTGCGCTATAATGTCAGAATAATGTCAGGGACCAGTAGACAACACTATGAGACACCCATCCAACTTGATTTGGTGTTTAGTTGCTCTTTAACAATAACTGGTTTATGTAACTGGTACCTCAAAAGACCATTTAGTTTGAGCAAAACCAAAAGTTTATTTATTTGTGCTGTAGCATTTTCTCTGGACTCAGATAGTATATGGTACGTGGTATCCTAAGAAACAAATAGATAAATCAGTACCTGACCTGCAGTACCTTAATTTTTTCTTTTTCCCCTCTGCAACTGAGATCACCATATTGTGATTTGGTTTAATCTATGCTCACTTTTTCAATATTGGTCAGACTGGTCATGCGCTGGTCATGTGAGTGACAACCAATCAACCAGTCAATTCTTTTGTGTCAGGTCTCATACAGGAGTTCTCCCATGTTTCTTAAGCTATTATCTGAACTTGGTAGTTTACGTGCGCGACGTTTCACCTCTCATTCAATACGCTTCAGCAGCGCTAATGATAACTGTTTGGCAAAGATCAATAAGGGAGTGGATGTAACCCTTTTCTTATTCTCTATGTGTGTTCATTTAAAACAAACCATGAGTGCTTGTTTGTTTTTGTTTTTGGCCCCTGGATCTGTTTGGTACAAAATGATAACAGATTGGTTTATTTGGTTAATCTTTTCCTTTTATACTTTGCCCGCATTTTCGAACACATCTGATTCCTTCACTTCAGCGGTAAATTAAGCCTGTTTTAAAGATGATCATTTAACTTTGGCCGACTTTATTGTGTTCAAGACTCTCCGATTTGATGGGCTGTCGTCAAAAGGGCCTTCAGGAGGTATTTACTGGCCTCTTTACTGGTCTCATAATGAGCACAATTAAAGTTGAGCACTCCCCAAAGCCATATGGAAGGTGTTCAAGAGTTTTGCAGGGCTGTGACAATGGGAGAGATGCATTTAATTTTCTCTGTAAAAACTGTAAACAAAGCCCACTCGCTGTGAGTTGAGGGAGAAAGGCGCAAGAAACAGAAAGTAGTTAAACTTAAATTAGTGAGTTGCAGGCACGATATTTGGCAATCAAACACATCTATAAAGAATAAAGAAGGGTTTTATTTGTTTTCAGATTAAACCTATGTAAGCCACTCTTTTGTTACTTTTAACTGTTAAAGATAATGCCAGTGGGATGCGCTCTTCAGCTCTACAACTGAACTTGGCTGAGTGGCATAAGCTACATGTCAGAGTTTGACTATTTGTGAACATGCCACTCCTCATTAGTCAGTACAACAAACATTTCATTTGAACAAGTTGACCTCAGATCTGGGGACATATTTACGAAATTATTTCCAAAGCAAAATCGTCCGTACTCTTCCTTTAAAATATAATTTCCTCATGAAATGTTTGTTCCATCCATGTGTGCTTTGAGTGACCCTGCATACAGTCTGTCTCCTTCTGAGGAGCTCAAAGGCAGCTTCACCAAAATCCTTCTAATCATTTAATAGCCAGTCATTAGGAGCATTTGCTGGCAACAGTATAATCCAAAATGTTAGGCAGTGTGCATTTAAATTGACCAGGTATAATCTGTCTGTTGAATGCCGTTTAAGCTAGAGGTTTTGGTTGAATCTTTAGCACAGGTTTAGTTTGGATTTTGTCCCTAGGTTTTAGTACAAGTGTAGTTCAAGATGGCCTTTTATGCAATCCCTCCAAACAATTTATTGGTCGCTGATGGGTTTCGAGGTCTCAGCAGATGCAACTCATTATTATCATAACAATTTTTTTTTTCCAAACCTGGCAAAATGAAGGGTCACTGTGTCTTTGCAACAAACTCACACATTTGTGCTGCATCTTTGTAAAAAAAAAAAAAGTTTTTATCTTCTTTATTTGGCTACAGAGTTGAAGAATGGGGCAGCCTGTGGTTGATGGATATCATGGGACGCCAGGCGGAGAGGTCTGCTTGTTGTCCTGGGTGATCCGTGCTGGAGAGTGGTCCGGCTCATCCCAGGAATGCACTTAGGTTCTCCTCCAGGAGAGCTGACGTCAGGAATGGCCTTGGATTAGAAACAGCCCGCTCATAGAAAAGACAGTGAGGAGATAGGAGATGTTACTTTGAATAAAGCTGACCAGTGGCCACCCTTTCAGGTATGTTCAATATTAAGAAAGCACGGTCAGAAAACAGAACAATTAAGACCTTGGAACTGACAAAGATGACTAGAACAGTGGTGACTGTTGAGCTAGAATTGACTATGCAAAAAGGTGTAAAGATTGAGCCAATGCAGTATGAAAATAATAGATTGATAAATATGCCTATGCATTTTCATTATGGAATTTCATTGTGGTATTTCGTAGGTTGTTAAGAAAAGGCGCCCAAGAACCCACACAAATGGAGTTTGATTTAATCTTGGCCAATATAAAGGAGAGAGGCTGTCATTGTGATACACAGTCAGTTTGTATTTTTTCACTGAGAACACGTTGTAAGAATAGGCTTCATTACCTACACTCTAGAGATTAATTTACCTCAAATTTGATTATCGGCGCTGATTGTGATGAGACCAAACAATCAAACAGTCATCAGTTTTGTTTTATTTTCACTAATACACATTCTGAAGAGTTACATTGTGTTACTGAATACAGATGCTTTTGTCATAGTGAACAGTAAACCACAATCACAGAGGATAAGAATTCTATAATACATTTGGACATTAAATGTGCTGAAGCATGACTGGACAGAATCGTTAAAGAAGATGCTGTTCTTTGCTTTTTGTCCGTGAACTTTCCAAAGTTTACTTTCACACATGGCTCATTTCATCAAAGTAGCGAGCAGACTGATGTCATGCACAGTGAGAAGTCAAACAGTCACACCTTCTGCTACTGTTGTTTAAGTAAACAGCTCCTGCCCAACGCAGTCCTGGTCCACAACAGAGGCACCTGTTGAGCAGCGCATAGGTCCACACAGGTGAGTAAACCAAATGCTCCTGTGGCTTGAGGGAAGACATTGTACATAATGGAGTGATTTAATCCCTTCTGTGAGTTTCTGGAGAGAGACGTCCATTGACAGGCCCACCTCTCTGTGAGTTTGCACAACAAATGAATTGAGGTTGTCAGGCTCAGCCTCTCTCAGCCAAAAAGTTATGAAATACTGTCATTATGACTCTCAATATGTTTTTATTCATGAGGTCAGCCTGGAAAGCAAACAGACATGTGCACACAGACATAAATGCTGCACTTATCTGAGCTTGAGCTCAAAGATGAATGGACAGGGTTAATGATCCTGATAAAAGAGACTGGATCAACATTTGAACCTCAGTCACAGTGCCGGCAGCAGGACCTGTCCCGCTGCGAGCGCACCTCACCTTACATAAGTCACGTCCCAGGACATCTGGAAATGAGCTTGTCCAGCCCAGGCTTCAGTGCCCGTGGCTGGGGTCCACTGAACAGACCACACGTTGTACATCAATTCACTTTGGACAGATTCTTTTTCAATCTGCACGCCTCACTTCATATGTCACTGCTTTCTGCATTTGATTCAGTCTCCTGGCCCTCTGTACAGCATCAAACCACTGCACATCGAGTGTTCTGCTGACAAATCACTATTAGGTTTAATAGCATCTGAGTGTTCCAGCAATTATTATATCAGTAATGTGCTTAACTTCATTTGACCTCAAGTTGTGAAGATGGTAAGCTTGAAACACTTCAATATTAAAACTATGCAACTACAAAACTAAAACTATGCACAGATGGGGTCAAATAAAAACGTACAGTATACAGTATTTCAACAAAAATCAGGTTAAAATCACAACTTAATATTTAAGACTTTCTGTAAATCATGATTTCTTTATTATAAAGAAATTGCTGAGGTTTTTTCTTTGCCTTTTTAACAGTGTATAGTCAAATTGAAATGTGCCTTCTTCTCTTTGACAGCAGTAATTGAGGAGATGCTGTCCCAGATGATAAAGGCAGATTAAAGTTGTCAGAATCCTGCAGAGGCCGGGGGCAGACTGCTGGTGAGTCCAACTGAGATCTTGCGATCAGCTCATTAGTAAAACTCCAGCTCTTTTCCACAGCTTGATGGAAATAGTCCCTGGATAAAGAGGTTGTAGTGGAGGGTCCAAATTGCACTTAACTCTGGGTGGCCTTCTGCACCAATGCTGCTTGTGCCACTGCCCTAAACCTGAAAGTGAAATTTCCAAATGTATCGCAAAAGCATAGCATATTTTTAACGTTTTCAGTAGCACTTGTAGGCTGTAAAAGGTTTAAGTCATCATCATGCTGACACTGTCCGCATTTATGTGAACACCTAATGTTCACCGTAACAGTATTTGAAAACACAGCTGACTGTACTTATTGATATTTAGACTGTCTGGTCCTATGCCCTCTCAGACACTGTGCCCTAACTCACATTCCCTGGACTCTTGACGTGGGTCTGACTCCAGCGTGACGTGGGCTTGAACCACATCCTGACATCTGGGCCCGCTAGCACATTGTCTTACCTTCAGACACCGCTGATAGGGCACAGAGTGATCCAGACACGGGCAAATGTAAACTTCTGGCTGTGTTTTTCCTAATCCCCTAATTAGGCTGAGTAAGAGTGATAATGACGTGTGGCTAGGGAAGTAATTGAGGACTTGTATGTTTATAGGGTGAGAGAACAGAACAGATTGTGCTTTCGAGAAAAGTGTGATGTTTGATGTGTTTAGGTCATTAAGCAGGTGCCATGCCCATTCATGCCCAGGCACTGTTGGGGAGAATACACTGAGATTGTATTTAGTTACTGAATACTGAATACTTATACAATACAACACAACGTACTGTATTCCGTTGCTTTGTTATGAATGTGAAACTGAAATTTAATGATTGAGTACTGCAATGTATTCCTTTTATTTTAGGAAAGTAACTATGTTCTGAACCAAGGTGGGTAGAGTAACCAAAATATTTACTCAAGTAAGACTAGTGTTAAAATGCAGATAAAAGGCCTTACAAATGTGTGAGATGGGCAAAAATCCTAGGCACTCTAAAGTTAGATTAGAAGTCCTTTATTGCAGATCCATAACAAGATCTTTATGCCCTGATGAAGATCCTGTTAAGGATTGAAACACGTGGGTGTGTCATTGTTTGAGGTGGAGTGAGGAAAATAAACAAAAATGCAGGACTGCAACAAAACTACAGTAGTGATGTTTAATAAATGATGAAAACCAAATTAACAAAATCCAGAGATGAAAAAACGCAAACAAACTGGGGCTGATGTAGACGCGGGCTGATTCCGAAACCCTTAAATTAAAGCCTCTATGTCCTAACCTGAAATCCTCCTGATCCTTAACCTTTCATGGGGTCAACTGTTAGATCTCATGTAGTTAGTGAACTGCTGCTTCAGCAGCATTTGCCCAATTCGACCGTCCTTACCCAGGGGAAGGGGAAGTGACATCACCAACAGCTGTTCTTCTTCTTCTTTAAGGATATTGGCAGGCAAACAAAAGCGCATGCCACCATCTACTGTATTGCATATGCAACAATATAGTGTCCAAATAAATGACAGGACAGATACAAACATAAAACCAACCAAAACAGGGTAACAAAAGGCCGAATCGTGTTAGGGCGTCCCTCTGCAATAAAGGACTTTTAATCACATTTGTAAGGGATTTTATCCGCATTTATCATTATCTTTATCCTTGAAGAGCACTCGTCGTCATTTCTTTTTTTTTGTCCTACGCATCCTGACCCAGTGCAGCGCTCTGTTTTGCTACCTTTACCTAAGAGTAGCGTTGCTTTGAAATAATTTTCCTTAAGTAAAAGTAAAAAAAGTAGTGACCCAAAAAAGGTACTTGTAGGAAATGTTACTTGAGTAACCGAGTAACTGTTTGAGCGAAAAAGTCCGATTTATTTTCAATGACGCCATAAATTGTGTGAAACAAACCTAAAATCCTGTGGAAATTGTGATGATCAATCCCAGATAATGTCATGAAAATACAGAAAAACAAAATAATTCTAAACAACAAGGCACACGAGATGATCTACAACTATTTTAAAGATCAAAATGAAGCATTTGCCGCTTAAACATTTACTCACAGTGGAAAAAGTATTATAATTTTACTCAAGTAGTAAAAAGTACCGTATGATAAAACTACTCTAAAAAGTACAATTTCTTCAAAAAGATACTACATGTAGATGTACTTGGGTAAATGTAACTGAGTACTACATTAAATGTAACTACCTTGCTAGAAGTGGTTCAATTCCCACCAGGACGGGGCCTTTCTGTATGGAGTTTGCATGTTCTCCCCATGTCTGTGTAGGTTTACTCCGGGTACTCCGGTTTCCCCTACCACTAAAAACATGTACAATAGGTGAATCCAGACTGAATCTGGCCTTACATCAGAAGATGGGTCCCAGTGCCACGCCCACTGCTCCTTACAGGTTGCCCAGTGGCATTGAATGATGGGTCAAATGCAGATGGGGACAATAAAGTACACAAACAAACATACTACCTGCCTCTGATTTGAAATACCCTCGAATGAAATAGTAACTTTACCGGAATACAGTTACTCACAAACTGTGCCCAGATAAAACATCTGGAGCTCTTTGGTGAAAACACTGGCACAAAACTGGTGCCTTGTGCTTAACATATTGCGTGTTCTATGAGTGAAACATATTTGTGTCAGGATTTTTTACACTTCACTCTTACTGTAACTATTTTTGATGACTTAAAGGCCTCAGTGTTTTGTGGAAGCAGAGAGAGCAGGGAAAGAGACATCTGACCAACATTAACTGCAGACCTGCACATGCATCCACAGTTAGAGATGATGACAACAGAGCGTGTAGATGAATAAAGTCTTGAGCAAACACCACATATGCCTTTATAAAGAAATCTTGTTTGGGAGGCCATGAGGGCGGCACTATGTAAGGTTTGCAGGTTTGAAACATAACAGGAAACAGGATATTTGTGTTTGTGAAGGATATTGTACTTACTAAATGACTGCAGTCGTTGAGATTTTCCTAATTGATGATTCGGTTTCTGTAGCTGTCATTTTATATGCGATGTGCTGTTCTCCCAAGCTGAAGAACTCGCGCCCCTGTACAGCACGTAACGAAAATATCCTCATCAGTGTTTTTGTTTTATTTGCCATCGCCTTGACTCCAGCAGTTTGATAGAGACAATCTGCTTTACCTCATATTTCCATCTCGGTGTGTCCTTTCAGTGCTGCACGTTGCAAAGGGGCTTGTTTATAAAGTGCTGAAAATAGCGTTTGATTTGTTCCATGTGGCAAATGCGAGGCTGTAATGTGTCACAGCGTTAATGCCGGAGTCCTCTGGCTGTCTCAGAAGTCGCCTCCACTGATTGCCCTTAAGTACATTTCCATTTTACTCTAAATGTCACCCGTTGATTGATCAGCGAGACTCCATCTAATCCCCGCCCCGTGCCCATAGATTTAAATCACACTTTGTGGCGGACCAATAAAGTATAGAATATACTCTTTATTGGTCGAGGCCAGGGAATCTCAGAAAATGGCGTTTCCAGGTACCATCTTTACTGTGTGCGGAGGGAATGACTCTAAATCTTGATGAAAGAAGGACTAAACACAGCTTGATATGCTCAGAAGCTTGTCCATTTAAAACTCATCATGTCAAAACTGAAATTCAAAATCATTCCTGAGCAATCAATTCAAGCCATTTGGAGATGATTTATTGAAACAAATAAAACCAGAACTGCAAAATCTAAACAATTGGCAGCCACATCTCTGTCAGCCATACCCAGGGCAGCCATGGCTGGGGAGTGAAGCGACCAATAGAGTTTGGATTATTGAACATGGACTTAAATCAGTTTAACCTCTTAACCTGAGACGTAAATGAGGATAAAAACGAATTTTAAAAAAGCATCAAAAGAACAACAAAAACGCAGCAAAAACATGACCAAAAACACCTAGTTTTGTAGGTCTTAGCTTTCAAATGAGCCGTTCACACTCGCCTACAGGCTGTAAGCTCCAATCAAGAAGCTTTTAGATTTGGGTAAAACTGAACGGGAGAAAATGCGCTTGGTTAACGTGGGGGTTAGGAGATTAAACACTGTGTATTGATGCAAAACAAGGATGGTTCATCTAGAACTAAAGCAGGTCTATGCAAGGACCTACAGTAAACCAAGTCTTGTATAGAACCGGCCTTAACCAGGACTGCCCTATCTGGACTTTACAAGTATGGGACCACCCACTCCCAAAGAATCAGGTAAATTGACTCTGTACTCTTGTTCAGATCTAAACTATAGGAGAAGGACTATCAAAACACTTACAGGACAACTTTCCCTAATGCTTACAATGAAGTACGCCTTAACCGTGCCTGGATTAAACCAGCAGATACTGTATAAATATAAATGTGAATGAATCAAAGCTGCACTTAACAAAAGACATTTATCCCCAGAATCAAGGTTCGCTGTGCTTATACCCTGAATTGAGAACTGCTGACTCCAGGTTCCCTCCATTGCCATATAAGGTGAAAGCGCCTCTCAAAATGAGATCAGATTGGACCAGTGGTGCAAGATGATGCAAAGCTTTTCATAGATCGTCCTGGAGATTGACTGTGGAAATAATAAAGTCTTCTCCGGGGGAGCGGGTCATGTGACTGTTCCACCTGACGCCAAAGTGGTGTGAAGCTGTGTGCATGCGCTCCTTATATAAACATTTATATTACCCACTCAGCAAAATATATCTTCCAGACGCGCCAAAGAATTCAAAGCATTCCTCTCGAGTGTGACGAAGCAGAGGGCTATAATTTTCAACAGTGAATGAACGGCCTATTCCTGCAGTAAGCCCTGTGTGTGCAAAAAAGCAGCGCAAAGGCAGACACAAAAAATAGTAAAACCTTGTGATTGATTTATTGACTCTTGAAAGAAATTGAATTCAAAAAGAAAAACAAAAACAAAATACACCAATTAATCACCGAACATGCACATACTGTATCGTGAGAAACAGGAATAAAAACACACACACTATCTAATCTGTTGATTTGTATTTTCCAAATACTGATGCTTCGATCAAACAGAAGAACAATTTGGCAGTCAACCATGGGACACTTATCAAATAGTGAAACAAAATCTGTGCTCTAAGTATGATATTAGAGCAACATCTCAATCAAATTCAGATAACTGTGTCTCTTTAAAATGTAATCTCACACAATTATAAGTAATATATACGTTGCAATATTTAGTTCTGATCTACCCCCCTACTGATTTTCTAAGTCATACTGGTTTTGGTTCGAGAATCACAAGAAACATTAAATTCATGTTTAGACCAGATTGGATCAACACATTGGAATTTTGGATGCACTAAGTTTGGGAAAGACACCAGTAATCCACTGAACACTGATGTAGAAAAGGAGGCTTGTACAAGTATGATAAGAGATGGAGCTGTTTGTTGGTGACGTTATCATTTAAGACTGGAGTTGTAAGAATAGCCAGTACCCAATCTACTCAGCTGGTTTGGAGGTTTACGTTTAGCTTCCAGGCGGGATCTTCCAGGCTGCTACTGCTGTGGCTCCATTTCTACCAGAATGATAAGTGTTTAGCCTGAATTCACCTAACCTCGACTCAGGACAACATTTTCCGAACAGAAAGTAAGCTGCCACTAAAGCTGTCAGGCTGATAAATAGTGAAGTCCAAAAGTTAAAATATTTCCCCCTGAGAGTAGTGAATTAGAGCAATAAAATGTGAATACCCAAGGTGCTTTTAGACACTGGCTATTAGCTGGAAAATGCCTTTTGAAAACAATGTTACAATATAGTTTACGGTTGTTGTTGTTGTTGTTGTTGTTTTTAAACTGGATATGAACTTTATGACACGTTGTAACACTGTTTTATGATGCTTTCTATTATTAATGAGAAATTATTTTGCTGAGTCTGTACTGCCCTGATATTGTATCCAACATATTTAAAATATTGTGGGAAGGTTGAAATATATATTTTGTGATTGTTGCTTTTCACCTTATATTAAAATAAACCACATCATTGTCCAAATGAATTGAATAGCCACATCTTTGTTTTACTCTCTGTACACAACTGCTGGAGTTTTTTTTTTTTTTTTTACTTTTTGGCAATACTCTGATGCTTTCCCTTGTGCTTGTATTCCTGTTCCTGACCACTAGAGGGAACAGTTTGTCCTTACTGTAAATAGGTGTTTTTCTTTTTCTTCTGAATGTTGTACATAATTCTTTCAAATGGTTCAGTGGACAGAATGCCTTTTATTTATTGGGCCTTCAGGGTTCTGCAGAGTTATCAGGTCAGTGGTGTGAGACAGCTCTCGTCACAAACTTAATAAGACACCTGTTTGCGTCACCTGTACGTCAGACCCACTCTCACCACCTGTCTTGTCTATATCCTGGCAATAGTTGATTAGATAGACAAGTATGTTTGATTCAGACGTCATTGCTTTTGATTAAACGTCTAGGAGCGAGTCACACGTGTTTTGCTTGGGTTTTACTGCCACCTAGTGAACAAGCTGCACATAGCACAATGTTAGAAGAGCTCCACTAGAGCTCACTCTTTGTAATAACAATATTCACATTTATTTACCCCAAGCCTAAAAGTCCATCCAATAACTAAGAGTAAGATCTTGCTTTCTGAAATCATTTGGTCATATCTTACAAACCACAGTGTTACCAGGCAGTCTCTTCTTTTGGCCAGACTGACTGCAGGTACAGTGACACAGCAGGACATACTGTAGTCGGTAGTAAACCGGGTACTTCCTTCCTCTTCCCTGCAGATGTCCGTTGAGGGGCAGCAGTGCATCCATGTTATCTCCCCGTCATTAATTGATAACAACCCACTGCGCCATATCATGCAACCACACAAGACACAATGTGCTTTTTCAACAGGAGACCATGCAGGATGCTGTATACTGGATATTAGGGCTGGGACAAAATATAGTTTTGCAATATATGTACTTTATTGTTGTGATACGTGCATCGTATTGAAAACTATGAATCGCAATACTTTAGTTACTCAACTCAGTTAAAATATACAAATGTTTTTGGCTTTTGAGATAGTTTTGTTTAATCCAGATTTGGTGTTGATGGATGTGAGCTGGTCTGGCTTTTTTGTTTAAACCAATCATTACAATACCTCACACCTACAGCCCGGGACTGTAGACTTCAGTGGCAGACTGAGACACTCTCAGTGCAAGAAGGAAAAGGAGCGCGACCGCAAGTCCTTCATCCCCACTACTGTCAGACTGTTCAACACCACTGTAAAGTAATTCATGTGCCATAACTTTTATGCAAAACCAGCGTCACTTTATCAACCACCTGCATTATGACTATAAATTGCACTGCCACATTTGATATTTAAATGTTTATATATATTTTAAATTTTTATATATATATTTTTCTATAGTGTCGTCTATCCTGTACACTATGCCAGCCACTTGGTTATGGCGCTCCATGTAAGCTTTCCCTGCCAGCATCTACACCCTGCAGTTATGTGCTGGATTGTCTCATTGGCCTCTTTGCACAGTCTACACCTGGGGTCTTGTCTGGTGTGATAGATCTGGGCCTCTATTGCTCGGGTGCTCAAGGCCTGCTCTGTGCAGCCATGATGAGTGCCTCTGTGCTGTCCTTCAGGCCAGCTCTGTCAAGCCATTGGTAGGATTTTTGATATCCGCCACTTCAGTTATGTTTCGGTGGTACATGCCGTGTAGGGGCTTGTCCTCCCATGACGGGACCTCCAGCACCTCATCTTCTGTTCCCCATTGTCTGAGACATTCACTGAGCACGTCATCTGTTGGAGCCTTGTCCTTGATGTACTTATGGATCTTGGATGTTTCATCCTGTATAGTGGCTCTCATGCTCACTAGTCCTCGGCCTCCTTCCTTACGGCTAGTGTTCAGTCTCAGGGTGCTGGATTTGGGGTGGAACCCTCCATGCATGGTTAGGAGCTTTCGTGTCTTAACATCTGTGGTCTGTATCTCATCCTTTGGCCAGCTTATTATTCCTGCAGGGTATCTGATTACTGGCAGGGCATAGCTGTTTATTGCCCGGGATTTGTTCTTGCCATTGAGCTGGCTTTTAGGACCTGCCTTACTCGTTGGAGGTATTTGGCCGTAGCCGCTGTCCTCGTCACCTCTTCGAGGTTGCCATTTGCTTGTGGGATTCCGAGGTACTTGTAACTGTCCTCATTGTCTGCTATTGTTCCTTCTGGGAGTGAGACTCCTTCTGTGTGACTACCTTCCCTCTCTTAGTCACCATCCGACCACACTTCTCTAGTCCGAATGACATCCCAATGTCTGCACTGTATATCCGGGTGGTATGGATCAGTGAGTCGATGTCTCGCTCATTCTTAGCGTACAGCTTGATGTCATCCATGTAGAGGAGGTGACTGATGGTGGCCCCGTTCCTGAATCGGTATCCATAGCCAGTCTTGTTGATTATTTGGCTGAGGGGGTTCAGAACAGCAGTGGGGACAGGGCGTCTCCTTGGTATATGCCACATTGGATGGAGACTTGTGCAAGTGGCTTGCCATTGGCTTCAAGGGTGGTTTTCCACAACCTCATCGAGTTTGCAATGAAGGCTCTTAGAGTCCTGTTGATGTTGTATAGTGCCAAACATTCAATGATCCAAGTATGTGGCATTGAGCTACGAGTCAATGCCACATACTTGGATACTGGAGATATATATATATATATATATATATATATATATTTCTATACATTTCTCCATTGTGAGTTTATCTTTTGAAATACTCCGGCCATTTGCAATTTGAATCAATATTAGACTGATTAATATTTCATTTATAAACTTTGGAAATTCAACTTGTGTGCTATAAAATTCATTAGGGGTAAAATATTCCAGTCATGAATGTCATACTTTATGCATTGGCGTCTATGGTATCACAATACATGTGCTATCGGGCCCTCAATATCGTGATATGTATTGGATCGCGGCAAAAATCTGAAAGGTGCAGATTGAAATGCAAAAAAGGAGTTTTGCTTATAATCCTATAGTTGAAAAAGTGCAGAGTGACAGTGACCCTGAATTTGATTAGGTAAACAAAAGTAGAGGCAATCAGCTGGTCCATGTGTGATTTGGTGCCCTCTAGTGATAACACTTGGATGAGACAAGTGTCTTGCTCAAATCCTTCACAAGCAACCTGTTTCAGAAATATAACCGTTGATTGCTTTAAAAAGAAAAAAGAATCCTTTTTTTTTTCATTCTTTCCTTTTTTCAGCCTGTTGTCTTTTTGAACCGTTAAATTGAAAAAGGGAGTGGAGTTGACTCTGTTGCCAATGTGCTCCTGCCATATCCACCAAAGGCTATTGTGCTGAATAACTTTTCTTGTTCTCTGTGACCCCAAACATTAGCTCAAGTGCCATGTTTATAGATTCATGTTTTGTACCTGACGGGGAGAAAATAATGATGTGGTTTCGGCTTTGATTTCAAGGGTGGAAAATTACAGCTAATGCATAATAATATCCTACTTTCAAATAAATAGACACATGATAATTAGGTCTTTGAACAACTTTTTATTATTATTCACAATTTGCCTAGTTTTTATTGTATTTTTGTATTTTTATTTTATAGATCAATAAATCAGATTTGGAAATCGACAAATCCTTCCGAAGTAAAATACTAATAATAATACTTACCATGACCATTTCTATATAAATCTATGGAGAAACACTGAATCTGTGCAATATTTAAGCAGCTTACTGTGGACATTAGGCGAAAGGTATGTATGTTAAAAGTGTTGCTTGCCTTTTGGTGTCGTACATGAGTTGTCCATTGAAGACAAAGGTTCTTGAGTTGTCATTGTGCAGTTGACATCTCGAGAACCATTTTGACCATTTTGCATAGTTTATTATTGCAAGTATATACAACGTTATTTAAGGGTATTTTGTGAATGATCGGGGAGCAGTCATTCCTCCTTTGAACACCTCTTCCAGTGATCTCTTACTCCTACTTTATTTTACTTTACTAGTTTAACAGCTTGTAAAAAGAAACACGTTTATTGAGCCTTACCACAAACGTGTTTAGAGAAAAGTCCCTGCACAGTAAATCAAAACGTGGAAACAATATGTGCTTTTGAGCGTGCAGCCGAGGGGAGTGACTCAGGAGCAAACCCAGTCTCCTCTCCGTGCTGCTGCTGCTCACAAGCCCTTAATCTCGCCTGAGGATGCAAATAGGCTAAAAAACGTCCCTGCCTGACATTTGCATTTATACAAATTGATAAAGGTCATTTTGTGGAGTTGCCTGCCCATGGGACGAAGCGCAGAGAGTGGCATCGTGTGTCCAGCCCTTTTGACAACGTGGTTTTAAACTCTCCCCTCAGTATGGTGCTGCTGCTGCGCTCCGGGACAGAGATCAACCACAGCAGGAGCTAGACAGAGGAGGAGACAGGCCAGAGCATCATGGACACAGGTAGGACACCGGAGAAAACTTTGCCAAGAAATGTTTGCATTTTTGCACTGTCACTAGTTACTGTAGCATTGTAATACTATATTTTGATCACGTAAACATTAGGTCAAATATTATTAGGCCTATATGTAGCTCTAATTTCATGACGTTATTTAATTTCACAATTCTGTATTGTGTGCCATGTGTGAACAAAATAATAACTGTATATGTTGGCTGGTTTGACTAAAGTAGGGGCTTATCTAAAGAGGTTCATTCAAAAAACAGGGATCTTTTACATAAAGTTTTTTGCATGCAATTTCCTTCTGTATAATAAAGTTTGCATTTCTATGGAGTTTATGCCTCTGCCTCCAAGGAATGGCCCCAAATCACATCAACACAAATGACGGATTTATTTATTGTTTATTGAATAAAAAAGTTAGATGATAATAATAATAATAATAATAATAATAATAATACGTATGATAATGATGATGATTATTATTCCACTGGATGAACTTGAGTGTCAAATATGTTTAGTGTAAATTGCCTCTTTTTTGCTGTTCATTTGCATGGACAAAACCAGATGTAATTTCCATGATATTTACACACCAATCCCAGCAGTCATTCGTCTATATGCATAAAACTGTGAAGCATTCAAATGAACAGCATTTGTGGGAATAGATGAAAATGTGTATGCAGTTGTGTTACATGGATTTGTATTTAATGTAAAACTTTTTCTTTTTTTTTTCGCATTGCAGACTTTTCGAAGAGGGTTTACCAGGGCGTTCGAGTCAAGCACACAGTAAAGGACCTGTTGGCAGAAAAGCGCTCCCGGCAGACCAGCGGGCCCAGATACCCGGTAAGCACTGCTGCGCCTTTGTCTGGACTTTTCCCATGCCATTTTTCATTCAAACCACAGCTGACATTCTGTCTGTGGCACAATTACGAGGCTGCCTTTTCAGATCTCCTCCACTGTTTACATTTGGGCTGTTATTGTCTACTAACGATCCATGGTTGAGGCATTGACCAAGACCACACCTCCCCCCTCTCCCCTCACTATGCTCCCAAACCGCCTGGAGAAGTCGAAAAAGCCAATCTGCAAGTATCTAAACACCGCTTATAGACAGGCTGGTCCTTGTTGCCCTCACAAAAGACCTGACACAAAGATGACAATGGCCATGGTGGTGATCTCCAAAAGTCCCTGAGGTTTGGGCAGGGTGGGGCGCGGGTTTCAGGTACGGAGTCGTGCTGTGCGAGAGGCTGCCTATGCAAAGTCCCATCCTCTCACACCTGCCAGAGGACATTGTCTAGTGTCCTACAAGCCTCCTATTGTTGTCGCGCACACAAACAGCAGAGGCAGCTTTACTTTAAAACATGCACAAGCAAGAGCTTCTTTTCATCCTCCAGCAGCCGTGAAAAGGCCTTTACAGGCCTCTGTTTGTCTTGTGTGAGCATCGGCATGTCCACTCCATAGACACTCCATGTAATAACCACAGCCTAATGACAGGGTTTAAGGCCAGACAAAGAAAGATGATATCAAATTAAACAAAAGGCATAATGCTTTAAAATGATCTGTTGCGATCTGTTGTTGTCACACTGTCACACAGTGAGTGTATCACTGAACTGAACCCCACCAATAACACAGTGAACACACAGTAGTGATGACAATAGACTCGAGAGTATCATTATTAGCAGTGAGTAGATTACCTATAGATAAACATGCAGGTAAAAATTAGTTAACCGTTGGCGCAGAAGTGTGCAGATGTGTGAAGATGTGTGCAGATGTGTGCAGATGTGTGAAGATGTGTGCAGATGTGTGCAGTCGTGACAGCGCTTCTGTCGGGAGACTGAAGCTACTAACGTAGTTTACCACCACCACCGAGTATGGAGTGAATGTACAATTGTCTCATGTAAAACGCTTTGTGACCATGTCTGTGAAAGGTGGTATATAAATAAAGATCTTCTTCTTCTTCTTCTTCTTAAACCACAATGTTGCATCACTTAAAAAGCACCATACAGTTTATACTGCAATGGCCCCAGGTAATATACAGGTACAAAGAGTAGATTAAACCTATTGTAATGTACTCCCCTGCCTTTATTGTATTTGCTGTTATTATAAACACTGATCCTCAAAGTGTGACCTGTTCCTAAGTTGTTGTTTTCTATCAGAGCATGATGTGCCTGTGCTCTCAGCTGTTAATCTTTGGCTTTACTGGAACAGGCCATCTTCACTTCTGTAGAATATTGCACATTTACATGTGGTATATAAAGTACTTAACATACAACACTTAATGAACTGTATTCATTTGTCTGAAACTTCTTTGAGACAACAGAAAGATGTCATTTGTACATAAAACACGTCCGTCAACATTTGTATGAACTTTGATTGTGTAACGTCACCTGCTCTCCTACCGTAATCATCACCTCTCAAAAAGACTGATCTTGGTCTAGATGCTGATAACATATTGAAGTGCAGTCGATGTAAAGAAACACATCATGCATCACTTGTCAGTTAGTCGTCCTTCTGCAGCTGCTGTTATTTTTGTCTAAAAGTACTGAAAACACTGCAGTGAGGCGCAGCTCTGGACACAATCATTGTGCTGCTGAGAGACGCGAGTGTTTATGTCCAAATAATTTCTCAGTCATTCATTTGAATAGGAGCTCCATGTAACTAGTTTTACCTGGAGCACAGATCTGATCATATACTCTCACGATATAGTTACGTATGTAAAAACTGTAAAGAAAACACTGCCGTGAGATGCAGCTCTGGACACGATCATTGTGCTGCTGAAAGAAGCGAGTGTTTGTGTCCAAATAATTTCTCAGTAATTCATTTGAATAGGAGCTCCATGTAACTAGTTTTACCTGGAGCAAAGATCTGATCATATACTCTCACAATATATCCACTAGTTATGTAAAAACAGTTATCTTCATAATGTGTTGTTAGATTAATAACTCTATTATAACTTTATTTGATGTTAATTTGAATGTGTCTATGTGATGTTTGCCACAATGATCATATGTCGACCCATAGCAGTCTTTATCTGTGCTGATAAAAGAATATTGAGAATTATGAACATACTCTGACGGACCACAGGCTCTGGCGCAGGGCACATCATTCAAGTCAGTTATGTCCCTGGCATGCTGATACTGTATGATACACTACCAAAAGAATTGTAAAAATGAATATGTGTATAGTTTGTTTAGTAATGCAAAGAAAAGGTTGATTAGATCATTAAATGTGTTTATCGAATGGCATGTGTTTACACTGGGAGGAATCCAGTCACATTGGCTTATTGTTTCCTTGACCCAGGAGAACACAAGTTAAAAAAATAAAATACAATCAGAAAGTGGATACAGAGCAGTGGCTAAGTATTGCATCAGAGGAATTGCATTTTCATTGAAAATAATGCCACTCCAGTAGAAGTCCTGGTGTGTGAAGTACTAATACAATTAAGCATTTGATGCTGTGTGTTTTTATGAAGACTGATGACGCGCTCTGGCGGCCACATACAAAGCAAAACTAACTAGGGCTTTACAAATTGTTGAAATGATTCCTCCAGCCACCCTGTCAGGGCCATGTTTGAAATCCTTCCTTCAGGGAAAATGTACCTACTACTCTATGAGTTTCTATGACTGTGAATAATGCACTTTGATTTTGACATCGCTCTTACTTTCTTTATGGATTATTCATTGTATTTTACCCTTAAGCTTTTTATGACATCAACATTTGTTTAATTGTGTTTTTTATAATGTAATATAATGTCCTTTTACATGTAGATAGAGCACTTTGAGCTTCTTACACCGTTTTTTCAATGCAGGTTTTATACAACTAATAAACTGAACTGATCTGTTGGCAGACAGACAAAACACACATGTGCAAATTGTGGTGTTAAATAATAAAATATAATAATAAAAACATAATAACAACAATATGTAAATGACAAAGTGCTTTATTTGTCATTGTATTTTTGTACAACAAAAATATGTAGATTAGATGGAGGGTTAGTCCACTGTGGGCCAACATGTCCAGCCTGTTTTGGAGGTCGGGGACACAGGAGCCCCCGTAGAAACCTACATAGACATGGAGAGAACATGCAAACCTCACAGGGAGGGCTTTGTCTGGTCCTAGTTTGGAACCAGAAGGCTACTGTGAGGCAAAAGCCCTAATTACTCCGCCAAGTTAAAGTAGTATTAAAACCGAAATAATATCATTTTTAATACAGTATACTGTATACATAAGAGTTGGGTTGAGTAGTTGTGCAGTAACTGTACTGTATGTAAACAAAACTAGACATAATACTATTTTAACAAAAGGAGTAAAGAGTACATATGACTGTCTTTCTAAGCCAAATATATTTTGTCTATGCTTTACCTGTGTTGTTTGTTTGATAACTTAAACTTAGTAAATAATAATAATAATAATAATAATAATAATAATAATACATAAGTTTTATATAGCGCTTTTCAAGGAACTCAAAGACGCTATACAAATGAGCCAAACAAACAAAGATGAGAGTGCTATTGTAGGTTGTAGGCGAGCTGAAACAAGTGAGTTTTGAGCAGTCTTTTGTAGATGGTCATTGAGTCTGAGTTTCTGATGTGGATGGGGAGTAAGTTCCAGAGGGTGGGGGCGGCGATGGCGATGGCGAAGGCGCGTTGATTTGGTGATGGGTTTGAGAAGGTTTAAGTTGGCAGAGCGGAGGTGACGGGAGGGGCGGTGGCGCTGTAGGAGGTCTGTGAGGTATGGGGGGGGGGGGGGGTCAGTATTGAATGATATGGGGCAACATACGTAGGTCTAATGTTGAAACTTGATACATTTATTGTGAGAGGTCAGCGTAACTGGAGATGGCGCATCCCCCACACCCAGAGTAAGCATTTCCATACGCAGCCTTCAGAGAGCCACTGTGCCGTACCTGGGGTACATAAGGAAGTCTTGGCACTGGCAAATCACATTCAAATTCAAGCCTCAGTATTTGCATGCTTCCCAGTCAACATGGGCTTAATATCAACTCTTTCATGTTAGCAATATGCAAACGAGTGCACCTAGACTGGTCAGAGCCTCCTGCTCCTGCTCTCCCTCCACCTCCACACTGACCCAAATGTCCACGCTCTGATAATCAACATCATGTTCACCCACGTGGAGACAATCTCATATACCTGCTGCGATAACATTCAGGAGCCGCTTTAAAGCCAATTACTGTCATTATAATAAGCCAATGTTGGAGATTCCATTATTTTTGATCCACTTTGCCATGTCATGCTTATGGCAATGAGTCATGGCATTGCCATTATACCACATCCATGGTCTTAGTCAGACATGGATGTGATGTACGAGATCACAATAGGGAATCGTATCTGTGGCAACCCTGGTTTAGGCCTCTATAAGAAAACTGTTTTAAAAAATGAATGCAAATGAGTCCTGGAGTTAGTTTATTAGATAAAGAAAAGCAAGTTTATGTGTATTGCACAATTCGTACACAGACTAGTTCAAAGTGCTTTACAGCTACATTACAAGAGGACAAGGTGTGCAGTTTTAATACTCACAGTTGTCATCATCACTTTTCTACTTGTTCCACTTCCACTAACTACATTATTTTTGTTATATTGAGCTGCATTCCTTGAGTGTACTGTAAAACATAATAGAAATATGTCAAATTTAAAAAATCATTGGTTTGTGTGGGTTTTTTAGTGTTGTCTGTGTTTTATATTTTCTTATGTGCACTCAGGGAACGCAGAGGTTTTGCTCTTTTTTTTTTCCCCCACTGGTGCTGAATTGGTGGAGCAGACTGTCTCTGAGTTGCCTTCCAGCCAGTCCCCGAGTGTTAGTCCTGAATTCTGTTGTCGAGATATGTTTTTACCGTTTCGAGATCTTCAGACTCCCCTTCTCAATCCACACATCTACCAGGCCCCATTGGCAGAAGTCAGATACGAGGTTGTTCTTGTCACGTCATCTCATGTTGTCCCTTTTGCCTCGCAGGGGGGGTCCACCACTCCACCGTCATTCATGCAGATGTCAGGTGAGATTTTTTTATTACTGTCTGTGCCTCTCAGCTCAGTGCCTTCTCTGTCTCCATCCGTGCCACCACTTAAGTCTCAGAGGACACCTTGCAATGTTTCCAGTGCGCGTTATGCAAATGCCCTCCTTTGGTCCGTAAACGCCAGTGGGACGCTCTCAACCCCTCTGATCATCTGACTTACTCTTCCCTCAGGGTCCCACGTCCTGCCTGCGTACTACGGCATGCGGCGCTTCGATTCGGACTTCTGCGCCTCCACGAAGCAGTTCTCTCCAGATCTGTACTCGTCCAGCCTGGGAGCCAAAGCGCTGGGCTGTGAGGCGTCCTCCATGAGCAGCTATTCTTCCTACATTGACAGCTACTATCCCGAGACGTTTGGGGACTACCGCACGGCCTCGGCCTTCTCCAGCTCCGGGGGGTCCTTCCTGCCCTCCTCGGCCTTGTCCTCCCTGCTGCCTCCCTTCAGCAGCGAGAGCTCGCACCTGTTTCTGGTACGGGGAGGGGTTATTATAAGTTCAAGCCAATACATAACTAGAAACTAGAATTGTGTCAAAACAGAATGGAGAATATGGACTGAAGGGACAAATAGGAACAACATCAAACCTTTTTTTTCTTTTTCTATCAGTTATTGATGATTGTTTCAAATCTATAAGGTGAATTTCAAACAATCCCATATACAATACAATATTTTGTTGGAGTTAATTTCGAGGTGGAGGACAGCAAAATAAATAAATAAATAAATGTGGGATAGAATCTGCTTTTTAAGGGGAGACACTGCAGGCAAAACTCACACGTTTTAAATTTTCAGGTTTTGGGCCAATTTGGGCCAAAAAAACCTAATCTTGGCAATAACACGTTTAATTATTGCACTGATTCAATGTTTCTCCATACATTTTTTAAGGGAAATTGTAAATCTCAAAATGCATTTTTCTCACATTAGTGCGACAGTATCTCCATGTCAGCAGCTCCTACGGACTCCAAACTTTCCAGTTTTCCCCAAAAACAAGGCAAAATATACACAGATTATTCTACTAATAAACAGCTTATTTTAAAACTAAACAGGAAATCCAAAATTCCCTCTGAAAAATTCTTCATAACTAATGTGTTAATAAAATAAAACCGTAAATTTAAACCAGGCTCAATCCATTATTCAGATTTTATCACCAAAAATATGGTAACTTTTGGGCATATTTAGGCATAAAATGCTTTATTTTTGACAGAAAACTCGCAATACATTTTTTCCTCACAGTTATGATAGTAATCTAGTGCAGAGGTTTCAAATTGATATCTCTAAATTTAAAAAGTTTCCCTATTCACCTGCAGTCTCGCCTTACCTATTCAAATGTAAATGCTTTCTCCTTTATTTATAGTATAGTGAAGCACGAGCGGTTAGGGCTCGTGCTTCACAGCTAGAAGTTCCTGGGTTCGATTCCCACCTGGACGAGGCCTTTCTGTGTGGAGTTTGCATGTTCTCCCCGTGTCTGCGTAGGTTTCCACCGGGTGCTCCAGTTTCCCCTACCTCTCAAAACATGTGCAATAGTTCTATTCTCCGCCAGTATAAAGGGTGTGATTGTTGTCTTTAATACTGTAGCAAATTTGTGTGACAACTTTAGCGTTAAACATCCACAGTCATGACTTTCTCACCTCATGAACTTAAAAGGTGATCTTCTATGTGTTTTCCTCAGAGGGACTCATGGGAGCAGCCTGTATCCGAGCCGGTGTCCCAGGTCGACCCTCTGTGCGGCGAGAGCCTGGCCCCCGTCAGCGTCCCGGCCTCCATGCCCAGCCCCGAGGCCCCCAGCAGCCCGTCGCAGTACCGCCCTCCCAGCCGAGGCTCGGCGCTCGCCCCCATCAGCCAGTCATACACACTGCACCCACTAGAGGACACCCACTACCACTCTCTCACCGCCACCACGTCCAGCAGCAGCAGCCCCTACACCAGTGCCGCCTCGTCGTACGGCTGCCCCCCTACATCAGCACCCCGGAGCTCATGTCCAAGATGGTCAGCGAGGAGGGGGACAGCCACAGCCTACCCCTCGCCGGCGACAGCCACTCGTCCTGGGCCAAAGAGGACCTGGTCAGTGCCTGGTCCCCGTATGAACTCAGGAGAGCCTACTGAATGAAGCCACAGCGTGTAGCGCCTGGACTGTAAGGGGGCGCTGCTGTGGAGAAGTGAAAACTCTTTAGGTCAAGGAGACGTGTGTGTGACTGTATCAACTGGTGTAGACCATGCCTTAATCATTTTTTATTTATATGGAACTTATCTGGTGTCTATGAATGAGTACACAATTTCGTAATAATGTATATATGTCCTGGATAATTGAATTTACTACAAGCACTTTTCTTTTAGTTATTACTGGTTTCTCTCACTCTGTGTCTCTCTCTATAAAGTGACAAACATAAATCTTTAGACTATACTGGTTACCTTAGATGTAGTTAGTCAGATCCACTCAGGTAAATGTTAAAACTGTAATTAACATTTTGTTTTATTTATTATGCACTCTGGCCTTACCGCTGCATTGATATGTACATAGGCTCATCTGTTTACCAATAATCATCAGTAATTTGGTAGATTTCCTCACTGCACTGACACACTTTGTTTTTGTAAAAAAAAGTTGGTCAGTTGCATAAGGATTCATTCAATAAAAGCCTTCTCTTGCTGGTGTAATACATTTGCCCCCTTTACTAAATCGCCTGGACCGATTTTGCATGTTGTTTCTGGGTGAGTTTGGGTGCTCTGGTTTCCCTATCATATGCATGCCAAAGGGGAATTCTCGAACCGAGCTGGGGATGGGTTGCCTCAGCGGCATTGAGGGAATGCAGGGACAAATATACCTTAACCAATGTGGTGGTGTAACGCTAAGTATCGAACGTCTGGTTTTCATGGTTTATTTGTGCAAAACTTTTGGAAATAGTAGTTGCCCTGTTCAACCCTGGTAGGTTCTAGTACAGCAGCCTCAAGTTCAGTCGTGTCATAATCTTTTTAATCACAAGATGGCGCTCCAGTCGCAGAGGGAAAGACGCAGGATGAATAATGCAGTGCCAGGGTGTGATAAAAAGCAGATTTACAGAGCTTTGAGAACATGAACCCACAAACGCAAACTCACCCACAGACACACAACTCATAAATAAATAGTAATGACTTCTTTATTCAGCAGGGAATGACATATTCAACCGTTGCACATTTCTGGGGACATGAAAATAAAATGGTTTACTCCCATAAAGCTTTTAAAAATAGTGCCGAAAATGAGGTCCAATAATGAATGCTTCATTTAAACATGGTCAAAAATAATAGTAAGCTTTGAGAATTTGGCAATAATGAATCAATGCAACCAAAGACCATGGAAAAATGATCAAGTTCAATATGTAGTTTAAAGAATTTTCTTAAGATAGCCCAAAAAAGTGATAAATACAAAATAAATTGTTGTCAATTAAAAAGTAAAATCTCCATTGCATGTTTAAATAAGGCTGAGATGATGAAGTTACAGGACTATGAATGATCACAGCAATGATAGGCTGTCTTTTGTATCTTCAGTAACTTACTCATAAGATATTTTTATTTATCAGTAATAAAGTGAGTTTCTGAAAACTAAGAAGTCAATGAAAATGTTTTGAGATCACTACATTTGTTATTTGCCACAGTTAAGAGTTCTAGTCATTGACTCTTTTCCTCATTGACTCTTTTCCAGTGGCAATGGCTTATGATTGGGGTGGTAAAGATTAATGGTGTCAAGTTTGAAATATAGGCTATAATTTATTTTGCGAAAGTGTATGGGCCTTTGGTGGAGGGCACTATCCTCCCTGGAGCTGGAGCTGTATGGAGTTGGGATGCTAAAGATGGCTGCGGCCTTTTGCCACGCCCACTCCATCCACACATTACTGGTTTTCTTTGAAATAAATGTTTTTAAAAACTGCTGAATGTTTTACGAATGATCTATATGGTCATGCATAGGTGTCGTTACCCAGAGAATCCCCATCTGTGCGTAAAAGTAGCGCATTTGAGCCACCTGCGCTCCAGTGCCTGATGAGGGGGGCTGGTGCTGTTACATTGGGAAACATGGATAAAATTAATAAAACTGTGGTTTAAATTGGTTTAAAGTCAAAATAATGTCACTGTATATTGAGGTTAACCATTTATAATCCGATTTTGGAGGGATTTTAAAGCAAAAATCGGTAAAACTCGGTTGCCTCTGAATATTCAAATTGAAAGTAACGCGCAATCAAATCATTGTCAAATCATTGAGTTCTAGGGGTTTTAAATAGTAGGCATGGAGGCAGAAAATCTCAAACTAATATGTCTCCAGCTATAATACAATATTGTTATATGCTCTAACGCTCTTTTAACACATTTGTGTTGTCATTTTTTGAGACTTTTGAAGATTTTTCGATCTTGGCCATTGTTGCTGAGGTAGTAAAGGGACATTGAGGAGTGTGGTCTTCAACTGGAGATCTTTTAACTTCATTACAGTCATCATGTCAGGTGAGTTGTGGGTCGTTTTTAGTCTTGAAAAGATTGAAGAAGATGAATTTTTACCTGTTTGAGAAAAAAAAAAGAAACAAGAAATGGTGAGAAAATGTGACAATTAGCAAATGTGGGTTTAACATTGCAATGTATTAACTGCAAATGTATTACCTGACTATTAGCCAACATTTCATATACATTTTGGGATCATAAAAATGTCTTACAGGACAAAAGGTGACCCGAATATAGCCCGGTATGTTTAATTCCCCATGCTTCCTGATGACATGTTAGACGTTCGCCGCATGTGTAAAGTTTCCCGGCTACAAATAAGAGGTTTTATCTTTACGTGTTAGTGCGCCTAATTCGTTCATTCTTGATCGACACACGCCAGTACACGATCCACAAGGACTTTTTGTTTTAATTATAGCTGAATTATTGCAGCTGCCTGTTTCATTTGGGGGTAACTCGCTGCGCATTTAGCAGGCTGTCATGCGCAAAAACGGAGTGGGATGTGTCTGGACAACTTTTGCCTTACTATTTGCCAAATTTAAGACAAATCATGAACTAGCTTTTTGTGCATGAATATTAATCAGAGGCAATTTCAGTATCAAATAGCATTTTAGTCAGCAGTTCGCCACCCCTTAATGCTTAACATAAATTCCTTTAGGCGTCGAAGAATTGAATGCCCAACTTTGATAAGCAATACATGGAAAAGGGCGCACAATATTCCTAATCTTACATTGTTTTTTATGTCCAAAATGGGGCTACATGATGGACCAAAACGAATTGAGACCAAGTCGTACACAGACCGCGGGACCCACGCATTAATGCGTAAAATTACCGTTTGATAAGCCGCTGTAGTCGGACCTGGAAAGACACATCTTTTACGCGCACTGGGTTTGCTGTAAATAGCCTACTTTGGGCTCAGATCGCAAACCCGAACTATAAACACAGCGTTTTGTTCTCCAGTCACCTCCTATGCTGGCTTTTGCACGGTTTACGGTTTCTACAATTGATAATTTGGCCGACCCTTTCCGAACTCTCTGCGCAAACGGATCCATTGTCAAATATGTTCATTTAGCACTGTCCACGAGCTCTTATAATCATGATAAATCCAACTTACTTTAACACACCAATAGTGCCTTTGTTCCCCTGTTGTTGTCGCGCTTGTTGGGTGGCGCTCACAGCATATCAGGAAACGCGAATCCCTGAGAAAGGCTTGTGTGAGGGGGAAGCTCTGCAGCTGGAGACCGCCAGCTGCGTTAAGGAGCTTGTAATTCTGTGCATAAAGACGCATAGGCGCAGCAGAAGATTTGGATTGGAAATCAAATAAACCAAGCAGACACGACAAACTTTAGTTTATTTATTCAAAAGATTCAGTAGGACATGGAGGCAGGCTGTAATACAGTATGTTTAACAAGGACTCATTGGGGTGAAGTGCTTTGACATTTTTCAAACAGTGTTTGTGGACCACCAAGTATCAATTTCTCAAACAGGATTACGGCTGTGAACACGTGGGGTTAGGAGCCGCTGAGCTATTTACTAAACGTGTCTGACACGCTCTTTTCTTGATACAGATAAGCTCAAGGTTTACCAGGGAGTCCGCGTCAAAATCACCGTCAGAGAGCTGCTGCAGAAGCGACGCGCCGAGGTACAAACCAGTCACACACAGCAAGTAAACAACAGCAATGATCGCTCCTGCTGTATTGATCATTAACCCACATGAGAACTTTAGCGGCTCTTGCAAACGCACACAAAGTAAAACAAGTAAATGTTTAGAAAAGAATGTCTTAATAATCTGCACGAAATGTAACTTCTGCTTTCCTCTCTGTGCCTCCCGATGATATCCCAGGAACTGCGAGAGCAACAAGCGTCACTATTTCCAAGTAAGTTTTACAGAGACTAGCGCTTGCCCAAAACGGAACCAATAATAAGTAAATCAAAAACCTAAATACAATTAAATCCAAAGTTCCGTTTCAGTTGTCATTTAGAGTAACCCATGTGAGAGGGGGGGAAAGTCTGAAACGCTGAAATGTTACTGAATTTGTTTAAAAATTCTATTCCCCGAAATCGCGCCTTAAAAAAGTAAACAAAAGTAAACAACAACAACAAAAAACATGTAAAATAGTATTGTTCAAGCATTCACAGACTCCCAAAGTGTAGCCACGTTTTAGCCGCTTAGCTCCCTCTTATAAGCTTCATTCAAATGTGTTGCTGATGTATCATGACATCACCCACTGAACTGATGGGTAAGCAAATGGTCGGCTTTCCCTATTTGACTCTGAATTACGTGACTTAATTAGGCAAGACCAGCCAATGGATAATGAATCATTGAGGAATATTGGGGTCAATTTTAGTCAAACTAAATTTGGACACATTTCTTTTGCTTTTTCAGCAAGTGCAATCCATCCTTTGATATACGTATGTCTTTATTTAACGTTATAATTGGTTACCTCATTTACATATTTTTAAAAATCATTTTAGTGGAATAAAATGACAGTTGAATTTTGTGAATTGCAGCTTTATTTTTACCAAGATCCCCCAAACTGCCATGATTTTTAACATAGCCTTTATTGCTATGTTTGATTTAATGATTTAAGTGAGGCTTAAATCGTTGACTGGACTAGGTTTGGTTCAGTCCAGTCAACGATTCAATCTCCACTGCGATTAATACTTCCTGGGCAAATGAGAGCCTTCACTAACGTATTACATAAACATTTATCACCACATTAGTCCAACTCCTGCTGTTACTTCTTTCAGCTCGTCTCATAGACCCATGCACTCCTCTCAATCCATACCCCGGCGTCAGAAACCTCCCGGTCCCGTACCCTGCCTCTGACCTCCCGGTGCAGGGGGTTCAGTGTTCTGGCCAGATGCAGAACCTGAACACCTACGATAACGACTTTCGGCATCATCAACCTTGGGAGGTTGCGCCGCCGCCGCCCGGTGACAGCGACCAAAACAACCAGCTCCTTCAGCATCTGTACCAGCATCAGCCACATCCACAGCAACTGCACGCTGGACAAAACTATCAGACTCCAGGCCTGCCTCTGACCTCCAACCACGGATTGTCATCAGACGTAGATTACTATGGGCCTGGCATGGTAAGCAATTGTCTCCAAACAGAATTTCTCTCTTCTCTTTATTATCCTATTAAGAAAAACTACACGAGTCCCATACTTTTCGGCTATAACGTTCTTGGCTCTTATGTCCAGCTCGTAACATTGCCTCCTCTTCCTTCTGACCCTCTACAGCTGTGGAACCCGGAAGACCACAACAGCCACTCGCCACACTCCTCCTCCTCTTCCTCCACCTCTTCGTCGTCCTGCTACGATTCGCCCAGCCGCATGGAGTCCAGCTTCTGCAGCCCGGAGCCCTACCACTATCCACAGCACTACGTGTCCCAGGACTCTTATGTGGGCCACTTGTGGACGGAACAGCTGGAAAGCTTCTCCAGCGCTGAATATGCACCTTGTTACAACTCCATAGACTATGCGTACCCCTGTCCCGTCGAGGAGGGCGTTTACAGGAGAGACCTGACCGCTGAGATTTGCTACGATGCACTATGATGTACCCCCAGTATTGTCCCAGTGTCTGTACTGTAAATATGGTCCATGTATTCCAGTGTTGAGAGGTTGTTCTGTGTAGCCTGGACATGCTTCAGCTTGGCCTTTTGCTTTGGTTGGGAGTGAGTGAGAAAAATCCTTCATGGATGAAAAAGTTTGATGTTTTTTTTTTGTATTTTCTTTACTACCCAGATTTATTTTCATACTGCGTTGTACAAAAAAAAAACAACTGTAAATGGCTTGTCTTTTTTGTGTTGAGATAAAACCACGTTCGATCTGAAATAATCACTCGTTGAATATTTCCATACAGCAGTGTACAGAATAAAAGCGAAAAATCTATAAACGCCTCGTCTTTTTTGTAGAGGGAGAGAGGAAAGTGTGCAATATCTGCAGTAAGCCTACTCATTTAAGGACACAGGTTGTGATAAAGGAGATTTGATGAACTTCTCATTTATGTTTACATGTTGGGGGGACAGGATTTCCCTTTTAAAAGTCTGTTCTTTTCTAGAGTGCGCTTTGATATCAGTTTGTTTCTTAAATGAACCAGTTTAATCCACACATGACTCCAGGCGAGGCCCTCAAATGCATGGTCTTTAGCAACACATTTTCTTGAAATAGGTCAATTTGGGCTTGATTTGAGAGTTTAATTTCAAGAAATCTGTCCAAGGAGCAAGATATTTACATTTAAATGAATATAAAACAACTACCACAGTTTTATTTCAAGTATATTTTCTCATGTAGTTTTTAGTGCAGTGATTTTTCTTATCTTAATGTGTAAATATCTTGCCCCATGGATAGATTTCTTGAAATAAGACTCTCAAATCAAGGAGAAAATGATTTGTTTCAAGCACATTTCACTTATTTCAAGATTACTTTATGCATTCCTTTTGCTTCTCTGATTCACTGTGCAATACCGAAGAAGATACTGTAATCGGATTAGAAGAAAATGTTATTAGTGCAAGCCTCTTCAAAAGCTTGGCCTGTTGAGATCACTTCTTGCACCATATTTAAACCCCGCAGGTCGCTTTAGTCATTTTTTTGACACAAGATTTTGTCAGAAAGAGAATGTCATCGTTCCCTCTGAGATGGAGTCCAAATAGAACTTAGGTCAGAGCCGTGGGGGGAATTGGGAACTCCTGACAGCCAGCTGTACCTCTCCTGTCTGAGGCTGCAGTGAGCTTTGGGCAAACAAGCCTCCCACACCCCTCCCTCTCCCTGTGCACGGGACAGGGGGCAGACAGACGGACAGCAGGTCTTATAAAAGGAGGGAAAAGGATAGAACTTGCTCTACTGTGTTGTGTTTTGCCATTTTTTTGGACCGTTCGTAGCCTCCATCGGCTCAGATCTGACATATAGCTGCAGGGTTCAGGACCAATGAGACCAACGTTAAAAGTGACTTGAAGCTACAAATCTTACAGCATCAGGGTTACAATACACAAAGTTTATCTTGAAGTAGACAAGGTGTCACTGATTAGCCCTGAAAAAGGGTGCGGAGTTTCGGTAGGATGATTGTGAAAGGGTGAAAGTAAGAGTGAAAAATGGTGATACTGTATGTACTACTTTATCTTTTTTTCAGAATGCATATGCAGAGACCTTTGAACGGTAACGTTTCCTTATCTCCTCACAAATGGGTGCTCCGTGAAAATATTAACTTGTTTAATCATCATTTTGAAATGACTTACTCTATCAGGCTGGTTTGTTAAAAAGTAACCAGCATAGGGTATTTTGCAGACGAGCACTTGGGGGCTTTTTTTTAATAATAATCAGCTTAACTTTATGGCTCATTTTTCGGGCTCTAAGCCGCTCAACGATGCCCTGTGCCTGTGTGCAGTCAGATCTCTTTATAGACAAGTCCCATCTAGTTGAGTCTAACCCAGAGTGTGAACCTGACCTTTGTCACCGTCAGTAAGTTTTTTGGCACTGTTCTCACAGGGTCACAGCGCAGTCTGCCAAACCAAACACAAACAACGGTAAAATGAGCGGGTCTTTGTGTTCTTGCCTTCACACTTCACTAATCCTGCTCCGTGAATGCATGTGTGTGTATATTATTGTGTTTGTGTTTCATAAATCCTGTTGGCATGGCCTCCTGCTGAACAAGCACCTGTGGAAATCCCCTGCGTCTTGCAACACCTTTCACTTACACACAAACAAGGAGCACACACACACTCCGGGCCATTAAAGACTTACTTGTAGCAATATCACTTAGAACTGCTTTTCTTCAAATCTGCAGGCAAAGTGGTCATTGTCTGTTGATCAAGGGCGAGAGTGAAAAGTGAAAACTGATGAAATGCCTCCCGTAAAGTAAACTGTTTTTGGCTCGTCTGTCACCGCGGGATTGAGCGGACATACGTCGAATCATGTCTTACGCTGGATTCCGCACTGTTGTAACCAGCCACACACTGGGCTGGAGCAGGACATCTGACTTTAGTGTCTTGCCAAACGGCACAACAACAGCCGGGCTGCACAATAAACTGCAATTCACTTTGGAATGGCCATTTTAATGGCTGCACTTATTATTCAAGTTATGCCCCTAAAAATAAATCAAGTTATCTGTATCCATTGGGGCTTCTCAAGTTTAAAACTCTCAGTTATAGTGTCAAATGTGGTGGCCATGCATTTGCAATTGTCTAGCCAAACTCTTGAAAGTATTGTAAAGAATAATGTACAGAATATTGTAAAGAATGAGGAACATACATTTAATTGAATAAAAGTATCAAATTGAGTTACAGTGGTAAATTTGGAGTAATAATAACCAAATGAAAGGCATATGTGGCGCAGATAGTAGAGTGGGTCCTCTTGTGACCGGATGGTCGGCGGTTTGAATCCCGCAGGTGCACACTGTCGTTGTGTTCTTAGGCAAGACACTTCACCCTCCTTGCCTCCAGTGTCTGTGTTGGTGTATGAATGAGCGTGTGAATGGGTGAGTGGTTCCTTGATGTAAAGCGTTTTGAGTGCCCAAAGCAGGCAGAAAGGCGCTTTATACAGTAAATGATATACAGTATATCATTTACTGTATATATATATATATATATATATATATACAGTATATATCATACAGTATATCATTTGATTTGATTTGATTTGATGTGTTTGTCAGGACATAATTTTAGTGAGATACGAACATGAAATGCAGTTATTCTTGAAGTTTTGATTTCAGATTTTGCTCAAGCTCTTGGACGTGTTTCAAATGTACACTGTTGCTGTGAACTACAATTTCAATACATACAAACGAATCGTCATTCAAACTTTCTCCCAAAATCTTGCGGCCCTTGCGTACAGTCAGTCAAACAACAGTGAGCCCCTTCCATAATATATTGTGCCCGTCTGAACAAAAACTTTTCTCAATAAAACTACTGCCGCTCAGTAAATGGCAATGCCAATATTAATCCACTGGCTTCAAATGTTTACAAATGGATTTGGGCCTATAGGCTAAGACCAGATGTTTATACAGAAGTCACTCAGAGGTTTTTCCAGAATCATAGTGTCATTAGTCTTGTGCTTCAATATTTCTTCCCACACTGTTGAACTTGTTGAACTGGATAAAACAACAGAGGTTCAAAGAAAGGACAGCAATAAAATCTCAAACTCCCACCCTGTCTCTACATAATGGTTAATATAAATCCGCTTACTCTTTTTATTACTGATCTACAGAACGCTGCATCATAAGGTTCATTCAGTTATACGTTCATCAAAGGAAACAGTTATTTTTTCTTGAGTGATTGCTCTTCACTTGCTCAAATTAAACCATACTGTAAGATCAATGGCTGGGTATCATTTAGTTTTATGACGCACAAACTAAAGGCCAGGTCATCCATTTGTTGTGGCCTTGTTGTCTGCGTTGCTCAGCTACCAGATAAGGAAAGTGGTAGTCTAGATTTCTGTCTTCAAACCCATAATGTAGATTGCTACAGCGTGTATTGGTGATCACTGAGGGGTATCATCAAAAGTGTGCCCCAGGGCAGTCGGTCATGTGGGTGATTCTGTCCCCATTAGTACTCGGCTAAATGTTTATCTGTCTGCAGCTGTTTGTGGTTGCTCTGCTCAGAGTGATAAGAAAACCAAACCAAAAAAGAGACAATTCTCTAATTAACAAGGCATTTCTATGTCTTTTTAACAGTTTAATTTTTAATTGCAGAAGGATAGATGCCTAACTGCCTTGTCACTATGTTCTAGGTAACTGGCAAATGTTTGTCAATGCGGTCACAACACATTTACACATTTACTGAAGTTCAAATCTACAGTACCTTGCGAAAGTACTAATACACCTTGAACTTTTGCACATTCTGTCATGTTTACAACCCTAAACATAAATATTTTATTTTGAATTTTTTACTGAAAGTTCACACACAAGTAGCAGACAACTGTGAAGTGAAAGCAAAATGATACATGATTCTGTTATTTTTCAAAAAATAGAAAAGTGAAAAGTGGGGCGTGCACTAGTATTCATACATCATTTTCTGAGCATTAAATTGCCTTTATAACATTCCTAATGACTGCAGAATGTTCACACCTTGCCCTAACCATTAAATAGAGTCTACCTGTGCGTAATCTACTCTCAGTATAATTCCAGCTGTTCTGTGAGGGCCTCAGAGCTATGGTCAGAGTGTATTGGTCACTAAACAACATCATGAAGGCCAAGGAGCACACCAGAGAGGTCAGGGATAAAGTTGTGGAGAAGTTTAAAGCAGCGTTAAGTTATACAAAGATTTCCCAAGATTTGAACATCTCACGGAGCACTGTTCAATCCATCATTCGGAAATGGAAAGAGTATAGCACCACTGCGAACTTACCAAGACACGGCCGTTCACCTAAACTAACAGACCGAACAAGGAGAGCACTGGTAAGAAATGCAACCAAGTGCCCCAAGATAACTCTGGAGGAGCTGCGACGTACTGCCGCTGAGCTGGGGGAATCTGTACATGGGACAACTAGAGACGTACTGTACACAAATCTGGCCTTCATGGACGAGTGGCAAGAAGAAAGCCATTATTGAAAGGCCATAAGAAATCCCAGTTGAAGTTTTCTAGAAGTCATATGGAGGACACAGCTACCATGTGGAAGAAGGTGCTTTGGTCAGATGAGACAAAAATGGAACTTTTTGGCCCAAATGCAAAACATTATGTATGGAGCAAACCTAACACTGCTCATCATCCTGAGTGCACCATCCCCAGTGTCAAATATGGAGGGGGGAGCATTATGCTATGGGGCTGCTTTTCCTCAGCGGGGACTGGGAAGATTGTAAGAATAGTTGGGAAGATGGATGGAGCCAAATACAGGGACATTTTGGAGGAAAACCTGCTGGAGTCAACAAGAGAATTGAGGCTGGGGGGGAGATTCACCTTCCAGCAGGACAATGACCCTAAACACAAAGCTAAATCTACAATGGAATGGTTTAAAAACAAACATATTAATGTGTTAGAATGGCCCAGTCAAAGTCCTGACCTAAATCCTATTGAAAATCTGTGGAAAGACCTGAAAACTGATGTTCACAAACGCTCTCCTTCTAATTTGACAGAGCTTGAGTTGTTTTGTAAAGAGGAATGGGCTCAAATATCAGTCTCTAGATGTGCAAACCTTATAGTTATACCCCAGAAGACTTGCTGCTGTTATTGCAGCAAAAGGGGGTTCCACAAAGTATTAAGTCATGTTGTATGAATACTTATGCACGCCTGACGTTTCTATTTTCTATTTTTTGTAAAATAACAGAATCATGTATCATTTTGCTTTCACTTCACAGTTGTCTGTTACTTGTGTGTGAACTTTCAGTAAAGTTTATTCAAAATAAAATCTTTATGTTTAGGGTTGTAAACATGACAAAATGTGCAAAAGTTCAAGGTGTATTAGTACTTTCGCAAGTAAGTAAAAAATATCTTTTTTGGTATGAACTGTATTTGTACGTATGTTATCAAATCACATTGTGCAATGAGCGATACGTTATTGTGTGTTTCATATCACAGTGGCTATTATTTGACTAACTCGGGTGATTCATATTCCTACACATAAAATTCCAAAGTCAAATACCACAAAAGTGACTACAGTATTTAATTTTCAAGCCGACGCTAAGTGGAACTTTGTATTGTGTGAACATGCTTTTGTTTGAATAGGTGGTAACTTTTTCAGAGTCAGGTTTTTATCTTTCATCTCCTGCTTCATTACATCACCAAAAACATTGTTTAGATCAGTTGTTAACAAACTCTGGAGTGTTGTAGTCCCCTATCAATCTAAAGATCCCACGTGGCGTCCCAGTGGCACTGATTTGCTACGTGTGTATGTGAGACTTTCGCCGTTTAAACAATGTAACGACACCTGACCGTTATCCTATTCCACACATTCAAGATTTTTCTGCTCGGTTGTCTGGTGCCTCAGTTTTTTCTAAGGTGGACCTGGTGCGTGGGTATCATCAGATTCCGGTACATGCGGCCGATGTGCCTAAGACCGCGGTGATAACTCCATTCGGGCTTTTTGAGTTCCTTCACATGCCATTTGGCCTCAAGGGGGCGGCGCAGACTTTTCAGAGGTTGATGGACTCAGTGTTGCACGGTCTCGTATACTGAAGAGCACCACACGCACCTCAGGGAAGTTTTCCAGCATTTAGACTCTCATGGCCTGATTGTCAACCCAGCCAAATGCCAGTTTGCCAAATGTTGGTGAAGCTGGTTAGTTCCCGTTTTGTTTGGCCTGGTTTACGCAAAGACGTTAAGGGGTGGGCGGCATCTTGCGTTGCATGTCAGCGTGCTAAAGTGCACCGCCATACCATAGCCCCTCTAGAACCTTTTCTGATTCCAGCCAGGCGTTTCGACCATGTGCATGTAGATCTGGATGGTCCTCTGCCACGTCAAAAGGTTTCACACATCTGTTTACTATGGTGGATCGGACCACCAGGTGGCCAGAGGTGGTGCCTCTGTTGCCACCACTTCCACTGAAGTGTTTCTCTCTGCTTGGGTCGCTCGGTTTGGCGTGCCGTCGGATATTACTCCTGACAGAGGCCCCCAGTTTATTTCAGAGCTTTGGTCTAGTATGGCGCGTTCCCTAGGGGTGCAGGTGCACCGTACTACAGCGTACCCCCCTCAGGCAAATGGGTTGTGTGAGCGTTTCCATCGTTCGCTTAAGGCAGCTTTGCGCGCCGCGCTTATGGATGGCGGTTGGGTGGTTCGTTTGCCCGTGGGTTTTGCTCGGGTTGCATTCGGCTCCTATGGAGGACCTCGGCGCTTCTTCTGCTGAGTTGGTTTTTGCTCAGCCGCTCCGTGTCCCGGGTGAGTTTTTGCTGGAGACAGCCGCGCCGAGTCTCCGTGCAGCCGTTGGTCTATTTTCGTCCGGTGACGTTTTTGCTCTGAGCCCTATGCACCATTGTATTCCGCGGTCGTTTGTGCCCACCACGCTCCAGTCTGCCCGCTTTGTTTTTGTGCGCCGCGACGCCCACCGCTCGCCCTCCAGCCTCCATATGACGGTCCGTTCCGTGTGCTTGAACGGGGTGCCAAGGGTTTTGTTTTGGATATGTGCGGGCGCAGGGAGTTGGTGACTCTGGATCGCCTTAAGCCGGCGTATGTTTTGGCAGACGAAGCTGTGTTGCCAGCCCAGGTTCCTCGGCGTGGCTGTCCTCCTTCCAGGCCCCCTGCTCCGCCTCCTCACACTGACTGTGATTCTCAGCCTGTTATGGACGCTGTTGGGCCAGTCCCGCCTGCTGCTTCTACTGTTGGTCAGCGCAGCCGTTATGGCAGGCTGATTAGGCCGCCATTGAGGGACTGATTTTCGTGCCGGTTTCCCTTCTGGGTGTTCGGGGGTGGGGCGTATTTATTTATTTATATATATTTTTTTTAAAGAAAATCTGCCCTTTTTATTATTTATTACTCAATTACCTAAATTAGAAATGAGAATTAAAAATGTAGTAATATTTTGGTAATAATGCACCATTTATTCAATAAATCAATGAAAACCTCCCTGCCCTGCATTTTTCCTCCCAGCCACAAGGGGTCTGACTTTTAAACCTTTTTTTATTTATGCACAAGCTTAATGAGACGTCAAAGTGGTTGTGAAAACACGCTCACAGCCTAATAGTGCAGAATTGTTTATTGTGATACTTTTGGCTCCTGTCTGCGCGCCTTAAAGAACATGGCTACATTTTCCGACTGGTAAACTGAACAAAAACATTACTGCCTGTGTATGAACAAGACAAAACGATGAGTTGGCATTTTTGTCTCTTTATAATATCGTTATATTACCAGTATTAACAGTTTTATGCTACAAAGGATTGCACATTTTTTACTTTCTATACACTTTTGATTTAGGCAGGAACCCGTTGGCCCTAAACTAAATTGGTTAAGACCTCAGAGGCTTATACTTAACTTTCCTGCAACAGCACTGTGTGGTCAGCTTCAAGTAACGCAAAATCAAATTGGTAAATGTTGGTCCATAGCTCATACTGTTTCACTTTTACTCATAATTTCACCTAGAATTTATTATGTTTTAAAGTGTTAAATGTGACGCAGATGCAACATGGGCTGCAATATAAAAACCTGATAGACCAGATCGGAATTAGACAGACATTTAATTTATCGGGGTTTTCCCTGTTCGCTGTCATTGGTAATAGGTAATTTATAAGTACAATATAACTGACATTTCCTAGTAGTTGATTGTTGGTTGGTCCATTACACAAGCTCCAGGGAATTGGGACTCCACACCCTTTACTTCTCATGCAACTCAACTAAAGCAGGCCAAAAACGGAAAACCGTTACCTCTGGTGTACTGGGTTAGTCATCGCTGATGTGACGTAGCAAATTCGGTGCATCTACTTGTCCCATATAACTTGGCTGTTCCTCTGAGTACGCAATCATAATAATGCCTCTCATTGTTTTTTTACTTGCTCATTACATGTTACTGTAAATTAATGCACCGACAAATCCATATCTCCTATGAACACCATGCAGGTTTTTTTCAGCCTGTGGTGGTTTTTCAAAGGATGATAGAAGTTAAGTGAAATGCCAGCCACAGATTAATGTGACCTCGAGGAACAACCTTTTCATATCCTGACAAGTCCCTCATTCATCCAGTCCCTCCCAAGGTATCAGACTACTGCACAGCCATGTTACTGCTGCAACTCCTGTCCCAGAACAAGTGTCTAAGAGTCAATGAAATGATGCATGTTTTAGTAATGCATAATTAACCATAGAAAGGAGTTTGTGTGAAATAAAGTAAATTATGACTCATAGCGAACAGTAACTCATTTGCAAAAGCAAATTAAAAATGTCTTCAAACGTCACAAGTGTGCAGTTACTCTGAAAAATGCCTATCGGTTACACCCCACACACCCACACACACTGTTGTGCTTTATGCATCGACCGATGTTTAATGTCAGCTCAAACTTGTCCCACTGAAACCTGCTGCGTCTTGTGAGTGAGTCACATTTACAGATTCCAAAAACGTACCATCGTGCCTTTTCACTTTTCATTGTTCGAAATCACCTCTGGGTCTGTTCTTTCAGATCTAACATGTGCATACTCGCAGTCACAGTATCACTCCAGGAAGTATTATCTCCCCTTTTCAGTTGCAACTACATTTTAGCATAAAATATTACATTTGCGTCAGTTAACACATTCCTACTGTAGGAGCTGTCAAGCACGTGGTCCTTGTGATAGCATCTGTGTTTCTAGATGTGAAACAGGGCTCCTCTTCATGTCAGTTTCCCCTCAGGTCAAACCCCTGTGAGCCCATACAGGCCCTGGCAGACCCCCACTGCAAGTTCATGGTGCTCACTGCAAGAGCACTGATCAGAAGAAAATGTTTTATGCCATTATATCAATGCGGGGCATGATAGATCTTATATTGCAGTTATTAATGTGCATAACTTAGCAAGAAAGGTTACCTAATGTGAAAGTGGTGAAATATCTTTTGGATTGTTACTAAAAGCCATACAAAGTTTCCAGTCGACACATGCTGCTCATGTACATCCTGAGGCTTCAGAAAGGAGCATGTGGATGAACTTCAAGAAAAAGGACACGGGTCGCTTTCCAAAGTTGTGCTTTTATCTTTATAATTAATCATATAATCCCTCAGACATGACAGTATTAAAAGCTGTGAATGTCCTTTTTTTTTATTATACGTCATGTTTTACATTTTAGTGGAAATTTACAGTTTATTGTACAAAGAGTTGAACTTCATCAGACATTTGTGACAAAGATGGTGTTGCTGCATGAGTCTTTATCTTCATTATCTGCTTTTTGTTCCTCCAAAAGTCTATCCAAAAGACTTGGAGACTCCAGCTTCTCCTCAGCCTCTTCATGCACACTCTGACCCTCTGTGCCAGGGTGTAGCGGCTGCTCCAGGATCTGCGCTTCATCGTCCCTCACCTGGACGTCCAGCTGAGGGATCATTGTGGCCAAAGACATGGAGAGAGGCACGTGGATCAGGGATGACCCGGGCAGAGCTGCAGGACTCGACACTGCGGTCCAAGGCAGGTATGTGAGCCCACAGTTCGAATCCATCTGAGGCAGAGAGGTGGGCACAGGAGTTGCCGGGATAGGCTGCAAAAAAACCCATGTCAAACTAATCAGAACTGTCACTATCTGTCTTCATTAGCTCCACACTAATGACCTCCCATCAACAAAGGTAATTTGTTACAGTGAGTTATTATCATTGTTAATTTAACAGAAAGCACTGGAGACAAATGGCTAAGTAAAAGAAGAACCCCTTATTTAACTTGTCACATGCTTGTCACATGTCACTTGCAAAGATTTGCAACTCTTTCCATTTCAAGAGGTTGCATCCACGTGGCCTACCGTTCCAAAGAGCCTTTAGTTTAATATTGTGGTGGAAGATTGCCCAAATTAGGCTTTGACCTCTCTGCATTTATGCACTGTAATGAAGTTCAAGGTCTTGTTTGTCAGCAAAAAATGAAGTCTGGAGAAATAGCCTAATTGTTGTCTGAAACGATGAGTTTCAATATAGTGTGGATTTTATTTTTGGCAATTTTTTCCCCCCGCTAAGTTCTCCATCTTATAATTCATTTGGACTTCACAAAGCTTCCTATAGTGCAGCGATTTGCATGAATTTAACATAGATTACACACTGCGTGACTTATAGTGTTGCATTACCGCCCTGAGGGCCTGGTCAAATGTATTCTTTTTCCATGGATGTCTGCACTTACTCCGAAGTTGGTGAGGAGTGGCGTGTGCGTGTACGTGAGCATGGTATAGCTGGGACACAGCGTCTGCATGTACAGGTCAGTGCCAGAGGTGATGGCGGAGCTTGCTGAGATGGACTGGCTCTGCACCGGCAGGTCCTGGGCGCCGCTTTCAGGTGGAGACCAGGGCAACGCTCTCCATCCAGAGCACCCTTCACCGAGCGCAGCAGGTGCCTCCGAGCTGAACAGTCCTGGAGATAAGACACTGTGTGAAGGCTTTGGAGCGAGTGCACTGTGGAGTATGTGCGTAACATGAAGATCTTCCCATATTGCTATAGATTGGTGGATGTGTATTTCCCCCAAACACATTAGCTAAGTTACAAGTTGTGAGTCAGTGCTGATGTCTTTTGAGAAAACTGAAGGGTCACAAAACCTTATATGCCAACTTCTTATGTCACTGAAATACCCCAGCCCTTCTACCTGTAATTTCCCTTTTTGCCACTAGAGGGCTGTATGGTGTGAAAACCCCAAATGACTGTATGAAAAAGGTAATTTGATGCAACTAATAATATGATGCCAACATTCCCATATTTTATCTTTTTTTCCCCACACAGTGCATGTTTAAGTAACCACCATATGCCGTACCTGTTTGACTGCTGAAATGCCCCACCTCCTGAAACAGATTGAAGAGCAGATGTAACAATGTTGGAAAAACACAGGGGTAAATGAGTTTTTTTTTAAAGAAATCGTCATTGGATTGCCCTTTTTTTAAACATTCAACTGACTCTGTGGTACTGCAAGTTGAATACAGTAGGAAAAATAATGAGCCCAGAGGCGTGAAAAAAAAACAGAATATTCTGTACCCAATGAAAATTATTTAGTTTCACATAATAGTCTCTGGTGCCAAGATACTACCAGTATTTAAAAACATTGTGTCTTAACAGGCTGGGGCCAAACAAGTAAAAACCTGAGCTATTTGATCCCCTGTAATTATATAAACACATGCATTATTATGTTTACTGCTGCAGTGCAGAAGACAAAAGAGAACATTTCATGTAGAAATTATAACTGGTTGAGCCCATTTATAATTGTTGCGATTGCGTAAAAAGGATACGTCTTTTCCTGAAGGCACAACGGACTGCAGACAGCAGCAGCCCGTTTGAAGGGGTGAGAAACGCCAGATGTGTGGTGTATTTATAAAACAGTGATGTTTGATGACATTTCTGCATGGCTTTAGATTGAGTCTTCCCAAATGATTTAACTAATGATTTCAGCAATATTTGTTTTGACATCTTTGGAAGTTTTGGGGGAGCTAAAAGATGCTGACGGCACAGTCAAGCATTGGTCCTTACCTATGAAGTTTAATACAAAGGCGTTATGTGACAGCCCGCACTTTGTTGTCTCGTGTATTCGAATAAGCTAGAATCCAGGACTTCAGGGTTTTTTGGGGTTGACACTGTGTTGTACTTTGGGAAGTGTGGTGTATGAAGGTGGTTTTGCAAGTGAGGAAATCCAGTGCTCTGGGCATACTGTGGACGGCGCCTGCTGTCATTTGCCTTCAAAAATCATCTTTAACAGAGCCACTCTACCCTTGTGTGGTCTGTCTGCTCTTATCTGTGATGTTATATGTGCGATACATAAAGTGGGCTTGTTCATGTATCGAGCCCTGAGGTCATGCAGTGAACTGTCATAAAAAAACACCTGGATTATGTAGACAATAGGGATGGGCCGAGTCTCCAACTGGATCTATCATTTGTTGACGATCGTTCCTGTTGGCATTAAGACTGTAAGACGGGGATAAGGGTAAGATAGGGACTTTTACTGCCAATAAAATGAACCATAAGAAAGCGCAAGTCTTTGATCTGTGCAGGTACAGCCTTCCCGACTTACTGATGTTCCCATTACTTATAATCAGTCATCCAAAGAATGACTGTAAAATTGGTGTCAAACTTTTACAATTATCTTGACGGTAGATGAAACATCTGTCATGGAGCCATGAAATTAGTTTTTCATCAATAACAAGTAGGAAAAAAACATAGCTCATCATTGTACTGACAGGCAGTGGTTAAAGTGGACTTTGGGAGATGGTGGAACTCTAATCTCGAAGATTCAGAACGGTACATTAGGTTGATATATGAAAGGCTGTGTGTATATTACATGTAACAGAAGGTGTTTATATTACTTTTAATTAATTTAACAGAATAACTCTTCTTTATGTGTGTTCTTGTTTGAGATACTCCCAGAAAGTTAGAGCAACAGCCAGTCCTACCCAGGAAATGATTTGAATAATCAGATACAATTTAGTGCAATTGTTATTATTTCTCCAGTTTCTCTCTGAAGACTGGACTTTTGTCCAGCGCACATTTAGCAAATTAACAATAAAACTACCCAAGGTGCCGGGTTCCTACCCCTGGCCTGATGTAGTATTTTTATTGCATTGATTTATCTTACAGGCAGACTTTCGTTGTGCGAAAAGACAAAATCGCAATCATTAACTTTTTTTTTGCCACGCGAAGGTGCGGAAACGCCGTTCCCGACTGTTCCCGCCCACTTTAACCCCTGCAGACAGGTAAACGTTTTGTATTGTGATACTGTGTTTACATGGGGCAGCTGTCATAATATCACTCATAATTCATCAGAAATGATGTCTCCATAAAGAGGAAGTAGTCGTGTTTACTTTACATTTCCAGGGAAAAGGGCACCGTTCTAACTGTTCACCTAACCCAATATACTGTCAGTGGGTTTATGAATGGAATTACTCCTGACATAAATTTTATGAAATCCAGCATGACTCTGAATAAGAGTAATGAAAAACAAATCTTTTCTATTTCTTTTCTAAATGCATCATATACATTTTTTCTGTTACTAAACAGAAAAAAAATCATATATTGTAGTTACAAACTGCTACATGATGAAGTAAAACCTGAAGCCACTCTTTAAACATTTGAACTCAAACGTTTGCAGGTGGCTTTTACATCAGCAAAAGTGAATACATACTTTTGCATTTATAACATTTGAGAAGATTATAAAAGCTCCCACCACACTTGTAGCAGCTGTCTTAGAGATGGAGGCTGCTGCACTTCTCTTCCTCCGCAGCAGTTCTTTGACTGGATCTCTGACCCGCACTCCTTGGTATGGTCTGTGCCGCACTTCAGCTGCAGGTTGTGCTTCGAGAAAGAACGCAAGGTTAGGCTTGTGCAGGTTTAGCCACTGCATGCAAGTACTCTAATTTTCCTTCTAAACTATTATGCCTCCGTGAAAATTGCAAATCCTCTATTTAAACCTCTTCAGCAGTCAATATTTAAAGATACATGAGGTTTAATAAGCAGGACGATAAAATACAATTGTCATTAGAGATGAGAAGCCATAAGGTCACATGGGGAACCTTGAGCATGTTCAGTTTTTTATTTCCCAAAGAAAATCTAACGTTTAATTCTAACACAGGCCTATACAGAAAGCTCTTGACAGTTGTGATATTTTTGTGAATGACTCTCTGCAAGTGCAAGCATGAGAGGAAATGGGATATGTCTTGGGGCTTTGGTTAAAATGCATGTGTGAAACAATGAACCCAGTTTGTCGGTGCTGCAGGCTACCACTTACAGTGAGCCAAATTTTACTCCAAACTCAAGTTTCAGGTTCTTTACAGTAAGTTGGTAAATGATCATTACTAGGAAATCACAGCTCCTGGTGGTCACACAGGCTTAGGACATTCTTTTTATGGCTTGGTTTGGGAAATAGCTGACACTGATATGTTGCTCTCCTTAATCTTGTAAAGAGCAGTACTCAAAGCGTGATGGCAGAGTTCACAAGTTCAAAAAATGTATCTGTTTCAGTCCATCTGAAGATGAACTTTGAATGTCCCCTCCGGCATTATCAGCTGCCTACATCAAGTAATGTTTTTTTTTTATATTTGGGAAAGATATTGCACACAAAATGACCTACATATGTCTTGTACAAAATGCATTTTTTAAATATGAATAACAATGGTGTAAAGTAAACATTATAATGCACAGATTCACTATTGTACTCTGTGTTTATCCAATCAGACAGGATAAATGAATGTGGTGTAATACGGGAAGTTTAACCCTTGTTGTAGTTCTTGTCCTCCCACCACCCATTAAACCTTTAATCATTATTTCTTTGCACCTCATGTTACATATTCAGTTTTTAAATGCTGCATTGTAGTTCTGATTGAGAAGAACACAATGAGTAACTCGTCGTGCCGCCTCTTACTGATGTCTACATTTCCCCTTCGGTATGAAAGCAGTACTAACCTAGAGAGACGACGTGCAAACAAAATTGTGTTCTAACATTGAGCCTTGTGTGAACAGGAATTTGTCTTTTTTTGTTCATGCGCATATACTACATAGAATGAATAAATGAGAAATCTTTTCTAATGCACATTGATAAAATTCAAACCCTGACGATTAAGTATACATTTATGTATAGTCTGGTTTGAATATTCACTTGCACACACAATTGCAAGCTTTTCCTTTATACTGGTATATATAAATGGGTACATGTCACACTCGGCCTAAATGTGTGCATGTAGTATATCCATATATCCATGAATCAATTCATACGGGGAGCCTGCTTCATGTATGGCTGAGCATTTAAAGAGGAATCATACATGAATGTTCTTGAGACATATACTTTACTCTGTAATTGAAGTGTTGAACGTTTCACCACTCATCCAAAATGTTTTGTCAGCGAACTAAAGTTTTAGCTCAGCTTAAGTTCGCTGACGAAGCCTTTTGAATGAGAGGTGAAAGGTTCGGCACTTCAGTTACAGACTACAGATGACTCAAGAACCTTCATTGAAGATGGACAACTCCTGTATGACTGAGAGCCTGCACAGACATTTAAAGAGGAAGTTGCACATCTGTGCATTTCTTTATTGATGCAGGGTCCTGAACATTTTGCATATCAAGATTGCATCCCTGTCATAACATACGGCCATACGGCCAAGAGGATTATCTTCCTCTTTCCAAAACTGCTTTTACATTGACTTTTTTAAACTATTACAGGGTATATTTATATTCTTACGTTCTGCATGTTACTTTATGCCTAGTGTTATAGTAGATTGATTTGAGATTTTAATTTAGCAAATTGTCATTGTTTGACAACACAGTTTACAATGAGTCAATACATTATTAAGAAGAATGTAATTTTAGCTGACTTTGTCTGAATTAAAATATATTTATTAGACTAATAATAGGCAAAAGAGTGAATTTCTGTCAGATGTACTTACATTTGTCCCAGTGCATACTGATGGCTGTATTTGGGCGATAGTGAAGACAGATTAAAGTGGGGACATGCAGTGGCTCTTTATAACAGCGAAGAACGAGGTCCCCTGGGATTTCTGTTCAAACCCAAACCTCACAACAGCAAGTTTCATTTGTTACTGTCTGAAACATATTGGCTGAAACATATTGGCTGATAATTTATACTCTTAACTGTTTGTGCTTCAATCACAAAGATGACATTTTTCTGCAGAACAAAGCAATGAAACTTCACATACTCTATGCATGATATATTACCGGGGGCATGAAATATGGTGAACTAGCAAGGTCATTTTTTGTTGCTATTATTATTATAATTATTGTTGCCATAATGGCTTCCTAGTAAATAGTATACTACCCTTGTAAAAAATATGAATGAGCGCTGTTTGCATAATTGATTGGATCTGTTGCTTGTATGAGTCAAGACTATGTACATATTTTGATAGTACAGCCTGCTCTTATGGTATTACATGGGGGTGCGCTTTTTGCTTTGTTATGAACAGCCCCTAATGAGTTTGGAATTTGTCTTTTAAACTGGTTGGAAAAAAACTCTGAGGAGGAGATGAAGAGATTTTGGGAAAGTGTTCGTAGTGAGTCAAGACTTGTCCTGGACATTCTTATCTCTGGAGTAAGATTGACACTTTGATTGATGATTGAGCCATACTGCTGCCATCTTGCAGTTTAAGGAAAGGTTTCACTATTCCTGACCAGTTTGGGCATGCATTAGACAAGCAAGAAAGAAATAGAAGGAAAAAGAATGTATTATATAAGCAAGTGGCCCTTAACATAATTTTTCTACCATGAGCTGTTTATTTGGTCAGATGCATATTTGCATATATAAAAAGTCACTTTTATTCACTTTATCTGCACCAATCAGGATTCTCCTGCAGATGTTAATGCATCTCACAGTGTTGTACTTCCTCTTTTCAGTCCTAAAAACGGCAGTGCGGTCACGGATGGACAATTTAACTGCGTTGCATATTTTAGAATTTAGATGATGTGTTTTGTAAGTTAAAAAAGAGTTAAATGTATGTTAGAAGATTGCACAATAAGTCAAAAGTGTAAGGTAAAATTCCCAAAGTACTTCTGAGGACAGAAATCTACCAAGGGTACAAACTCAGTGGTATATGGCATCATTTTGTCCCAGTGCAACACACAATGTAAAGTGGTCATTGTTGAACATTTTTCAGAAAAGAAAAACACGCTATTGTCCTGTTCAATATATCGAAAATGAAAGCTTAATAAGAAGGCCAGTAAATATCAATGTAACAAAGCCTTAAATAATAATGTCATTGGTAAACCGTTCCAAAGACAATCACTGTGACATTATTGTGACTGAATGCTGTAGATCTTTCCAGCATAAGAGTCTGTCATATCTGTCTCTCCTAGCTCACACAGGTCAGACCCACATTAGTTTTATACGTAATTCAGGTTCATCACACTAACAATGGGCACTTTAGAGCTGTCAGTTTCTCTGCAATAGTTTGGACATGGAATAATACCAAAATCCCTCCCATTGCCTTTAGCCCCTTTAGCCTGTGCTACCCATCTAACATGCCTCCACTCATTACTGTAACTCGGACACGTGAGGGGATCAGAGAATAGAAAAAAGGTCAAGATTTCATATGAAAGCAGGCTCACAGGAAGCACCTGGACCGTCACTTCAAACCACAAAAGCAATACTGACAAGTTACTTACCTTTATTTCAGTGTGTGATAGAGGCTTACTTGTTTCTGTCCAAATCAGATGTACTCTGAAAGAATAAAAAGTGAGGAGCTTGCATTTACCTCTAGCTTTTGTGGTAGATCCACATGACCCTTTCTGTGTGTGACCTGCTTGCTTTTTGTGCAGTATTTACCTTTTGCTCAATGCAAAGCAGAGCTGTCTAGTTAAATAACAGTGTGGTGCATTTGCTATTTGCAATCTTGCACAGATAAGGATTAGAAGCTTATGGTTTGTTTTACAAGTGGTGCTTTTGTAGAAGTAAGTAACAAAGTCACATGTTGGAGTGCCTCTTAAGACTCTGTTTGGCCTGTGGGCTGTAAAAGATCATATCACACATAACCCAAACAATGATATACTGTATATCACAGTCTCATGTCAAGTACAAGTGACGCATCCCAAAACTTGACAACCCTGATATTTCTGCGGTATCACTTTAAAGATTACTGATTACTCAGACATTTTCTAAACTGTAAGTCAAAATGTTTTGAGTCAAGACTGTGGGTTTGTGACGTGATGAATTACAACTAAACTAAACCACTCACAACTTGACTCCATGCAGATTACATGAATGCAGGTTCTCATGACAAGGTGTTATGGTTTTACTAACGGCCAGTTTGTGCAGAACGGCACTTTTTGACAGTCACATATGCGACTATCCCAGTGCCAGAGTTTCTGCCCTCAGTGGAAGTTCATATAAAAACATGCAGTTTTCTGGGTCCACAACTTCAGCTTTACATATTTCACTTGGCACTTTTCGTAGTGATTTTGGTTAATCTGAATTCCACTTCTGGCGCAGTTAACAATCAGACACGACTTGGACTTGTCTGTTTGTTTTATTCCTACATATCTACTACAAAAGTATTACACAAGATACAGAAAGGCCCAATGACTCTGAAAGTAGATGCCAGTCCTCTGATTTTGTTGCCTGTTTCTGTGTAAATGGCTTTTTTCTTTCTTTTTTTTTTTTAATACAAATCCATATAAAACCAGGTGTTATTCAGATGGAGGATTGTGATTGACGACTGGAGAAATGAACAGAGCGCGAGTGTGTAGCTGCAGAGGACAGACCTGTGTGTACAAGCCAAGCCTTAAAGGGCTGGTACGTGCCTCGACCTGCCCTGCAAACAAACCTGCTATGGGACTCTCTTACCTCTGGCTACACTCCTGCACTCTGTGCCCGCTGCACTGTGAGGACCTGCGGCCAACCTCTGACAGCTTGAGAGCTGCAAAGTCCCAGGGGAAAAAACCCTTAGTATATGATAAAAACTCTGAGAGGTGCTTGCACAGCTGTGGGTTTTTCAATAAATGGTCCTTAGGTGATGCATGTTAGGTAAACAACAGTGAACCAGGAAGAGAATGCCATTTAATGCGGAGAATATGAAAACACGAGAGGGAAAGATCTCTGGAAAGCCCCGTGTGGCATGTGAGGCAGGTGTATACTGTTTCCCAACGAGTTGCAACACTTTGTAAACTAGAAGCAACTAGTCCTGCATGGAGGAATTAGAATACTTTATATTTAGCGTTGTTGAAGAATTTGTTTTTGTTGATCAAGGCATAAATTGGACCCACATTCAGGAAGTAGCAAAACTTCCCTTTTTGGTTTCTGAAGAGCCCCTTTGCAGTAACTGTGCCAGGTGCTTTTACAGTTATCTTAGTTAAACATCAGCCCCACTGAGAGGCTGCCAAGTAGTCACTTTATGCACACTTTATTGGGCTGGGCCACACCATGTATTTTATGTCACTGCCTAATGTTTGTGCTTGGGGTCAGAGTGAACGCACGATATGAACAGAATATGATTGAGTGTGTGATTTTAAGCCTGTCTAAAGTGTTTTTTCTTGTGCATATGTAAAGATTAGTTGATTCAACTGCTCACGGGTGTAAACACTTAATGCCAGACAAGTTCAATATTAAAAATCTTGACAATTATGCAAACTAGAAATCTTCATGAGTGTAGTTTTAGTGAGTGCAAATTATAACTGGTAATGCAAATATGTTTTTATATTTTTTAAACTAGAGAGAGAAAAAGCTTAACTTACATGCATTACTAAAGCATACATGAAATAATAATGGGTGAAGTCTAAAAAGAAGCCAAAGTACCAAGAAGAAGCCAAGGTACATGCACCATAGTTTGAGAACCACCCAAATCTCTGATTTGCCTAAACCAATGTGCATGTATTCCAACCAAAGACATTTTATAAAATGTGATACCACTACCAGACAGTTACATAATATACTTTAAGTATTTTGTTGGTGAAATTGCCATTATATTCAACTTCACAAAGAAATAATCCCTGCAACAATGCCCTAGACACAGGAGAAAAAGGGCATTAGGGCAGTCAATAGGAGCTCGGTGGGGCTCTACACAAGCTCACGTGAATACTATAGGTCCACAAGTCAGAGCATGTCTTTTTATTCTCAATATACAATTTAATAGTTGTATAACCATGCAATTTAATAATATCATGCAAGCAAATAGTTACAAGGAATACTGTATGGAATGTGTGTACGTTTGAACAGCTGTTGGTTAATAGTGTGGCACTGCCCTCTGGTGGGCAAGTAGGAACAGATATTTTTCTTTCTTTTTTTTCATATTTTTGCCGTGTGTGTGTGTATATATATATATATATATATATATATATATATATATATATATATATATATATATATATAAATATATATGGCTGCTCCGTTTTTGACAGGAATCACAGGATCGCAGGGAACAATTGTATTCTTCTTACCCAGGGACACAAGAGCCATATGTGGCAAATGTTTAACCCACACCATTGCATTGCTATCCCTGACACATGAGAGGGCACTGACAAACAAATATTAACAATACTTTGCAATTGAGATACAATGAACATAGTTGTAACTGATTATACTTTCATAATATGTACTTAGTTCCAAATTAACATAAATAAGGTCTAATAAAATAAAGAGTAAATCTAATAGGCAAACAATTCATTATGTAAACCTGCACCTCTATTAATGCCAGTGTGCTCCATTACAAACTAAATCAATACCGCCGGCATCAGCAGTCAATGACCTCATAAAACTTGGTCAGTGGTCCTTTCTGACATTAGGGACAGAGCTTGTATAAAACTGGGGTAAATCAATTGTTTTGGAGAAATCCAAGGGGACAGAGGCTTCAAACCTGGGCCGGTCCGAGGTAAACTTGGTCGTCTGGTCACCCTATCTTTAACGGAAGTATCATAAGAGATAACAAATCTTGAGTCTAATCTTGAGAACCAGAAAAAATAGACAATGTAATCAAAAGGGGGTTACTGGCTTTGGGGAATGTATGGGTGTATGTTGCATGGAGAACAATTTCTGAACACTAGATGGCGCCATGCATCACACCATAATCCGGTTGTTCCGAGTAAAAAAAACACTAGTCTCCACTTAAAATGAATCCTGATCAGCGGGTGATGCAACTGAAGCCCAGTGTTGAGTGGAGGCAGCCAGTGGGGGAATTATTTCACGCTGGATGACAGACCACCAGCATCCATCAAAAACTTCATGAAACACTCCTGCCTGTTCGAATATATCCCTTCCACTGTCTTACTCAAATACCACCACTTTTAGGCCCAGAACTGTCTTCAGTACTAGACGTAAAGCCGGTCTCTGGGTTCAGTGTGAAGTGCTGCAGGCTGCTTTGCCTTGAGCTTGACATCTGAAATAAACTTTAAGGAGCCTTGACACGAAGACAGCAATATTCATAATCACAGGTGCATTACTTTAAAACAATAGTAAGAAATAACCATGCAGGTAGATGTAAAAAAATACTCAAAATAGTTGATTCATATTTAAAGGTAATATTTAAAGGCCCTATGCCTGATTTGTATATTTATTTTTATTTCAGTGGTGGAACAACGTTTGTTTGTCCCTCAGTATATTGTAAACTCAGACATTGCAGAAAAAAACTATCAAATTTAACTACTATTATAAAACATTTGTATCACTTTCATGATTTGCCGGCTAGTTTTTGATAGCATTTCTGTGCCAGTGACCCTGAAAAGTGACCCTTGGATGTTATGTGTTAAGAAAGAATTAGGTAGGACCACAACTAGCAATTTTGTTTACTTGCTTCTTTCTGTCATTGTTTATTAACAAAAAATATCAGGTGCCTTTAAGTACTTTATTATTACATATCCTGTGATCTACTTGGAAGTATGATTGCTACCAATTATATTATTATGGATATATTAACTATATATGTATAAAAGTTAAACTGTATTTAAGTCAAAGTACGTAAAACACTATTGCTGCACCTACTACCGCTGCTACATACTATGTTTTATATCTTGATTGTATTGTTAAGAGAACTCTATGTATGTTGCTGTGCTATAGCTACATGAATGATTGCCCATTGACATATTTATGTCATTTTTTGTAATTTAATCACTGCATGAGTGGTATGACGTCTTGTTCAAGCTTAAATTTTCCAGTTTTATTTATGGGTTATTCAAACAGGTGTGTATTGTGATTCATCACAAACCGCACCTTAGGACAGGACTGCACACGCCCAGAGATACAACTGTTTGTAATCAAAACAAACAGCACTTGGATAAAACCCCTACAAATGTAAAAACAAGAATAGAAAATACAATGTCAAGTATGGTTCAGATATACAATTAGGCAACAGCAGTCAATAAAATATGCCGTAGTTTCTGGAGATGGACAATATATTGTTTTATGATATTTTGTTCTGTTTTGAACGTGAGTTGAAAAACCATACCGCAAAACTGACTTGCAGTTCTTTCAATCGTGACCAAAAGTGATCTATGTCAAATTAACATTTTGGTTTTGATACTCGACATTATGGTTATTATGGTTATGATGCTGCTGCCCTGTTATGGCGGTGGATATAATCAGTCTTAGCCAATTCAGGGCATCTAGCAACAAGGTGGCTAGTGAAAGAGCCTCAAGATGACCAATGCCAACCTCTCTGTGTTTTTGTGGACCAAAGACAATTATCTCCGTTTTCTCAGTATTTAATTGGAGAAAGTTGTTTTGCATCCACACACTAATCTGTTTGATACAATGACAGTGTATCTACAGGCCCATGTTCACCCGCTGTCAGTGAAACATAGATCTGAGTATCGTCTGTGTAATTGTGATAGGACACGTTGTTACTGAATATTAATTGACCTAATCGAAGCATGTACAAATTGAACCAGAGGGCCCCAGAATCTACCCCTATGGAACCCCACAAGTCAGTGCTATTTGGTCTGTTACAGTTTCCCATCGCGACATAGTAAGTTTGGTCTTCAAGGTAGGATCTGAGTTACTTCAATATCGTTCAGCCCTAATTGAAATTTCCACACAATCTACACAGTGTTTGGTTCTCTGATCATTTCATGTTGGTACCATAGCGTTGGGAGAGATTGATCTTGCGCAGCTATGAGGAAGCCTTCAGTCTCTGCTTTTAGGGCAGCAGCTCACAGCCACTGGTCTACATCGGTCCGGTTTACTTTTGGGGAAACTTGCTGTGGATTTTTTTGTTTCCCATTTTGACCTCAGGTGCTGGAGTCCTTGTTGTTTTGCTTTGGCCCTTGTCCGGCAAGCAAATACTACACTCAACAAAAATATAAACGCAACACCTTTGTTTCTGCTCCCATTTTCATGAGATGGACTTAAAGATCTAAAATTCATTCCAGATACACAATATTACCATTTCTCTCAAACATTGTTCACAAATCAGTCTAAATGTGTGATAGTGAGCACTTCTGCTTTGCTGAGATAATCCATCCCACCTCACAGGTGTGCCACATCAAGATGCTGATCTGACATCATGATTATTGCACAGGTGTACCTTATACTGCCCACAATAAAAGGCCTGAAATGTGCAGTTTTGTCTCACAGCAAAATGCCACAGATGCCACAAGCATTGAGGGAGCGTGCACTTGGCATGCTGACAGCAGGAATGTCAACCAGATCTGTTGCTCGTGCATTGAATGTTCATTTCTCCACCATAAGCCGTCTCCAAAGGCGTTTCAGAAAATATGGCAGTACATCCAACCGGCCTCACAACCGCAGACCACGTGTAACCACACCAGCCCAGGACCTCCACATCCAGCAGGTTCACCTCCAAGATCGTCTGAGACCAGCCACTCAGACAGCTGCTGAAACAATTGGTTTGCATAACCAAACAATTTCTGCACAAACTGTCAGAAACCGTCTCAGGGAAGCTCAACTGCATGCTCGTCGTCCTCATCGGGGTCTTGACCTGACTCCAGCTCGTCGCCGTAACAGACTTGAGTGGGCAAATGCTCACATTCGATGGCGTCTGGCACGTTGGAGAGGTGTTCTCTTCACGGATGAATCTCGGTTTACATTGTTCAGGGCAGATGGCAGACAGCGTGTGTGGCGTCGTGTGGGCGAGCGCTTTGCTGATGTCAATGTTGTGGATCGAGTGGCCCATGGTGGTGGTGGGGTTATGGTATGGGCAGGCATCTGTTATGGACGAAGAACACAGGTGCATTTATTGATGGCATTTTGAATGCACAGAGATACCGTGATGAGATCCTGAGGCCCATTGTTGTGCCATACATCCATGAACATCACCTCATGTTTCAGCAAGATAATGCACGGCCCCATGTTGCAAGGATCTGTACACAATTCTTGGAAGCTGAAAATGTCCCAGTTCTTGCATGGCCAGCATACTCACCGGACATGTCACCCATTGAGCATGTTTGGGATGTGCTTGACCAGCGAATACAACAGTGTGTACCAGTTCCCACTAATATCCAGCAACTATGCGAAGAAGATGTGTTGCACTGCATGAGGCAAATGGTGGTCACACCAGATACTGACTGTTCTGAGTCCCCAGACCCCCAATAAAGCAATAAACTGCACATTTCAGGGTGGCCTTTTATTGTGGGCAGTATAAGGTACACCTGTGCACTAATCATGATGTCAGATCAGCATCTTGATGTGGCACACCTGTGAGGTGGGATGGATTATCTCAGCAAAGCAGAAGTGCTCACTATCACACATTTGGACTGATTTGTGAACAATGTTTGAGAGAAATGGTAATATTGTGTATCTGGAATGAATTTTAGATCTATAAGTCCATCTCATGAAAAATGGGAGCAGAAACAAAGGTGTTGCGTTTATATTTTTGTTGAGTGTATGTTTGTCTCACGTTCTAATGGGATCATTGCAGGTAGTCCTAGTTCTTGACAGTATAGACCATTCTCAGTCTCTGTCATTTTGGTTGGCAAATCAGCCATTTGGAACTCTGGCCCCCACTCCAAACTTTCCAGTCATGGACTTAACAATATGTTGAAGATTTTTTTCAGAGGGACTTTTTAATATCTGATTCCCAGCTTTTTCACTTATGATTAGCTTATTCAAAAATTAAACAAGACATTTGATTTGTCCATTCATTTGGAGTTCCATTTTAATTTATATTTAAATAGGCTCAGTTCCAAATTGCTGATTGCCAACCAAAGTCACATGTCTGCGAATGGTCTATATTCTCCTGCCTGTTTGCTGATGGAATACAATCCCTTGCTCCTGTTACAGTCTTTGACGTACCTGAGCAGGCTATCCCTTGTTTTTACAAGGTATTTCTCAAGGCCAATGGTGGTGAGCTTATACAAGCTTTGCATTTGTAGCAATCCCCGCACCCGTTCAGATCTTGGGAGTACAGTCAGTCTATATCTGATTTTGGATGGTGCATTCTGTGCAATTGTATGGAGATTTCTTGATTTCATGTCCATTTTGGCCAGTTCTGATAAGTTCCAATAAATAATGTTATAGCTACAGTATAAGTGACAACGGGTATTGCTAGAGTGATTAATTAATCGCTTCTGTTTTATTTGCAGTGTTGGATTTGGATTTGAGGACCATACGGACTCATCAGTAGTCGATCAATCAATCAATCCATTGTTATGTATAGCCAAATATCACGACAGACTGTACAGTCCATTCTGATCAGTCCCTTCATTGTGGAATGTTGTACCCTCGCCTTCACTAACACTGAAGTACCTGTAGGTAGCCTCCTGCCTTATGTCCTGGATGATAGCATTAACATTGAGCTGGATGATTTCGGAGTTCCTGAGCTGCACTTTCCAGAAGGTGGCTTTTGCACACTTTACTATGCCAAACTCCATTCCAATGTCATCACTAAAGGCCTTGACTATTTTAGCAGGCCCATTACTTCACCATCACTCTTCACATAGGTCTTCAGATCGTCCATGAGGGGTGTTATATCCATATCCCATGTTTTTAAGGAGCGTGCCCAGTGGGGCAAGGGCCAGACAGAAGATCAGTGGGGAAAGGGAGTCTCCTTGGTATATCCACTTGTGATGTGGATTGGCCTGGATGTCAAAGTCCCGCTTGTGTGGTGCAGGTGGAGGACAGTTTTCCACATTCTCATACTTGTCTACATGAATCGAGTGATAGTGGGGCAGATCTTATAGAGCTCCATGCTCTTTATTATCCATGTTTGGGGCACAGTATCAAAAGCTTTTTATAGTCAATCCATGCAGTTGGGAGATTCCGATGTTTAGTTTTGACTTCCTCCAATATGACTTTGTTAATAAGCAGTTGGTCTTGGCAGCCATAGCTGACGCCATCATTTTTGTTCTTTTACGAGGTTGTTGTTGTTACTTAAAAGGAATGTATACTGTAGGTCCTTTCTGTGATAATGGAAGTTAGAACCTTGTACATGGTGGGGAGGCATGTTATTGGCCTGTAGTTTTTGGGATTGCCTCTTTCTTCTGTTTTAGGAAAAAGGAAGGTGTTACCCTCTGTCAGCCATTCAGGGGTCTGATCTGGGTATTTTAGGATGGTGTTGTAAGCCATGGCTAACTCTTGGTGTAGGCTGGTTAATTGTTTAAGCCAATAATCAGCCACTCCATCGCACCCTGCTGCTTTCCATGTGCTGGTCTTATGAATTACCTTAGTTGTGTCTGCAATGGTGACATCCTCCTTGTGTTGGTACATGGTCTTTGTGCTTTTCATGAATCCATTTAGCACTGATGTTGTGGGTTTTGGTGTTTTCCCATATCGTGCTAAGAAGGCGCTTCAATAGAGGAGGGGCTTTCTATCCTGATTGTCCTCTTCCATGGTCTCGGTAGAACGTTTTAGCATTGTGTTTGAAGGTCTTATTTTGCTGGAAGAAGTCAGTCCCCTTTGTGTACTGTACCTCCTGAGTCTCTGCGCTTTTGGCTGAACTTGTTGTCTCAAGGATTATTTTATGTTGGCCAAATGGTCCTTGTTAGCACTGCCAAATGTTTCTTTTATTAGGCCCGAGCGCCATCAGGGCTGGCGAAGGGGCTCTTGTAATCGTATAGAGCGCACAAAACGAGCGCGAAGCGCTCGCCTCCTCTCAAACATGCACTAACGCACTCCTCTCGTCGTGCACGTGCACATGTATCAGAAAACCAACATTGTAATTGTACAGTGCGCGGAGCGAAGCGGAGTGCACTCCCCCAAAGTGCGCGGAGCGCACAAAACAAGCGCGAAGCGCTCCCCTCCTCTCAAACACTCACTAACACACTCCTCTCGTCGTGCACGTCCCGTGCACATACATATATATTGCAAAAATCAACATTGTAATTGTATAGAGCCCATAAAAGTCAATGGGCGACTGAGAGCCCTGGGTCACTGACGGGCACGAAAAACAAATTTATAGTTTATGGTACCCGCGTAAGCGGGAACATTGTTTTCGTATGGGATTATTCATTCTTTCTTTCTTTCTTTCTTTTTTTTCTTTCTTTCGCACCGTCGCAATTTTCACCCAGTGAACATCGACGAAAAGTCACAGATTTTGGCCCAAAATTCAAACCCGATCCGACGCAACTTTTGACTATTTCCAATTTTGAATTGCAATATAGTGGCGCGATAGCGCCACCTCAGTTTTTTTTTTAACATTGCGAGATAGGACTCGGGCAAAAATGAAATTTGTCGTAGAATCATAAAAATCGGTACAGACGTGCATCATGACAAGTTGAGCAAAAAATATTATTACGGCAACGCCGTCCGCCATATTGGGTGTCGGCCATTTTGGATGAAAGCCCGCGAAGCGGGAATCCGTCTTTATTTTTCACTTCGTACAAAATCTATCTCCTCCTAGAGCGTTTATCGGAACGAGCTAATTGTGGGTGGAAAATAATCTTGAGAAGTAGAACTTTAAAAGTTATCCAAATTACTTTTCTAAGTTTTACGTTTTTTATGCGGCGAAGCCGCAAACTGTACGAAGTATTTCGCGATTTTTCGCAAACAAAAAATGGCTCCCATTCGCACATATGAAACCCGATTTCGCTCATTTTGTTATCAGTTGTTAAAGTCACAGTCCTAAACACTTTCATTTGGCAAAATTCAAATTGGGCGCGATAGCGCCCCCTATAGGAATTATATGGAGAGTACAAATTTTAGTTTTACGAAAATTAAAATAATTTGGCACAAAATTCAATTTGGTCGTTCTGATCAGAAAAGTCAATTACACCCATGCCATATTTTTCACGGTGTTGCCGTAGCGATGACCAGAACGTCCCATTTTATTCTGATGGAAAAATGTTAAACTCCATAATACAGCGAGAAGTGAGGAACCAAAGGTTATCCAAAGTACTTGGATAACCTTTGTGGATTTTCTGCGGCGCAGCCGCAACCCTAAGTAAAATGTAAAAATATGCTTCAGTTTGCAGATATAGTGTGATACAAATTCATACTCATTTTTCTCTGTATAATGTCAAAATTGAGCGCGGTTTGCGCGTTAGCGCATTCCAAAATCCTAAAACGAAGACCCTAGGGAAAAAGTTAAAAAAAACAAACATAAAGGCAGTAGCAATACCGTAATTTTAGATTGAGGGAGACAAAAGGGCGCGAAGCGCCCCCTTGCTTTGGGCAGGGCGGTCGGCGAGGGCCGATAATTGCCGCTTTGCGGCTATATTTATTATTATTATTATTATTATTATTATTATTATTATTATGTTTGACAGTATTCTGAAATTACAATACAACTCATACCGGTCTCCTTACTTCGTTATACAATGACAAAACGTCCAGGACGTTTGGGAGCATTATAAACTTTTTTTTGACAAGTTGATTGGTAGTTTCACTCATCTACAGATTAAGCTCAGGTATTTTAATTAAAGTGACTGTTGAAGACTTCAGAGTTATGCGCTGACGCCGATGACTCAGATAGTTCTCAGTCTGAGTCACTAGAATTTGGCATTGCTTTAGTCAGCGGCAGTTTGAGTTCATAATTGTATTAAAAACTGCTACTAGCACATTCAACTGTCCCTACAGGTGTTATTTAGTCACACAGTTCCTAGGCAGTGGATATATATTTTACTGGCTCAATGTGCACCTTTCTTAGCTCCCTTTTCACCTTTTAGCAGACTACCAATGAGTCTCAGTAAAGCGGTAAATGATTTCAATAATTTAGGTGCAGATTTTTCATTCCTCTTTGTATGCTTGGTCCTGTTGGTGATTGTAGATAGTTGGGAGCCTTTGCCATTTCAACATTTACCAACTGATGGGGAATTATAGGGTTAATTCGGCCCTCACACATATCATCTTATCATACGGTACTGCTAAATCAGTACACTTGGCCTTCTACATGACTTGTGCCACGTTATTAGCCACAAGTCATGTAGAAGGCCAAGTGTACTGATTTAGCAGTACCGTATGATAAGATGATATGTGTGAGGGCCGAATTAACCCTATAATTCCCCATCACCAACTTATCCAATGCATGTCTGATCGGTGAGGGAAGTCAGCCAAATCCACAGTAGAAGTAGGAGTAGGTCTACATGTAGACTCCAAACATATAACAGCACCTTGCACGCTAGGTTGTTTTGTCGCTCTTCCAGGGACTGCAGACATAAATTAACCTTAGGCTAACTCAGGTGCAATGCCCTAAATGACAACATTTATGTTATAATTGTACATGGCCCATTTTAAATAAATAAACTAAACTAGATTCTGTCATCATGTGCACATACAGCTTTTTTTCCCCAACACAATGTCAGTTACAATTATTATTCTTGTTCTCAATATATTTCCCTACTAACTACTGACTGCAGAACTTAAAGTTACAAAACAGACAGATGGGGATATAATTATTGAAATGTTGAAAAACAGGTTTAAGTCAGTAACTGTAATTCCTGCACACTATAGAGTTCACTCTTCCACAATGAGCATAACACAATCCCTGCATGACATAAGTATCTATATGGTCAGTTTGGGGTAAGATCAACAAGATTGAATTACACACCAGTTGACCAAATACCTTTAGCACTTTACATTACGTATGTACTGTATATTGTGTGCATGACTGCATGTGCCATAGTAATGCTATGTGAGCAAGTGATTTGAAAGAAGAAAAAATAATTGTTTTATTCAGATCCTGCACTGACAAAAAGTAGTAATAATATATTATAATGGGGCTTACACTTGGGCTTTGCACGCCTGGAATGACAAGCTTCTCAAAGCACTGCGCTGCAGTCATTACAGTATTCATTCACTCCATACTTGGTGGTAAGCTACTATTTTAGCCACAGCTGCCCTGGGGTACACAGATGGAAGCGAGGCTGCCAATCTTCAAGGTGTCTTTCCCAAGGACATGTTATCTGTTTGGCCAGTGCCGCGATTCGCACCACCAATGGAAGTTCGATGTGGATGACAGAATTTGATTATGTTATGCGAGTGTGTGGAGGAAATATCCTGGTTGTAGGTTAGAATTGTAGATTTGCAATTCAATTTTACCCTCCAACAAAATCTGCATGCCAAGTTTTATCTTGGCATTTGCTTACAAAGGCTGAAGAGCACTGTGAACGGTGCATCGCATTCAGCAGAAACGTGCTCCTGTATGATGCAAAACCTTTAGACCTGTGGCTCAATCAGGAGAGACGTTTTCCCAGCATCTACTACAACTATTACTACCACTATTCAAATGATAACAACAACTAGAATATAATGAAAATATATAATATGGATATTAATCATATAATCATAATCATCGTCGTCATAATAATAATAATAAACAGTATAATGTAATCTGTTCTGGGCCAAACCGTCGGAAACGAGTAAAAGGACAAAAATGATGTAAACGTTCACCACAGGATTTACTTGCAATCAAATAATGTTATCTAATATGGTGCATGTAGAGGGCAAAGTTACAATCTGATTCCTTAATTTGGACATATACCAAACAAGTCATTTTGAGACATTGTTAATGGTTACACTTTTGAATTTGTGCAAAAAAGTGCTTGGCTCTTCAAAGATAATTTCCTTGAGCATTCACAAAGTATGTCCATGTTTAAGTTTCAGTGGTTATGCAGTTTGGAGTTAAGTACCCTATCATTAACAAATACCATGTTCCTGTCTGACCAGATTTGTCACTTGGGTGAAGCTTTGCTGTGCTCAAAATAATTTGTTTGACAACTGAGCTCGAAGGAGCAGCCTTTTACTACTAAAAAGATGTTCACGTTGTTGTACATAATTAACAGCGAAAGACTGGATCTATAGCATCAATGTGATGGTGCCTTTTAGTAATGTATTTAAACTATATAATCGTCCTCAGCATAACTAAAACAACATACTCCTGGATATTGGCCCTCATTTATCAACATTGCGTAAAAAAAGTGGTGTATGTGTAGATGTATTTGCTATATATGCCAGAGGGCGCGTGATAGTAAATGCCACGGAGAAATCCTAGCGTCATTTGGATGAAACGCCCCAAAATATTCATGTATGAGGAGGCCTCACCACGGATTTTACGGCACGCACGCACAAAACACGGTTAAAAAGAACATTTCTCCAACCAGGAAATGATGAATACAACAAATATAATATTTTTGCGCATGGGGAAGATTGAAAAATCTGTCAGTAACCCATTAACCTTGTAGCCAATCCAAGATCACATTCACTATAAAAAGAAGGGAAAAAATAAATAAAAAGAGACCTTTATTAAATAAGCAGTAGGCCTAAATACCTATATAAAATCGGCTATCAAATTAGACCACATTAAAAAAGCGTGGATATAACGCTGCAGTCTACAGACTCTGGACCATGATCTGAAACAGCTGTTAGCTCCGCGGACTCAGCGCTGGACTACGCGTCTCTCGGCCTAAGCAGAGCTTTCCTCCGGGAGGCAACAGGTGCACGGAGAGCTGACAGCCGACCGGAACCGAACCCGTCCGGATCGAAGGCAGCCCTACGAGACGTGCTTCGATCATTCCCCAAGGAGAGGAGAGCGCGGGTGAGCAGACCCTGTGCACGCCGCTCAAACCCGACCTTACGGGGTCAGCCCTATGTTCCCCGGTCTATGTTCCCAGTACAATGTTCCCCGGTCTATGTTCCCCCACTTCTATTGATTAAGATTAGGCACCAGCCCACTATCCTTAAGGTTAGTGGCTAGGGCAGGGTCAGGGTTAAGCTGCTTGATATACTGTATGTATAACGTTCACTCTCATGACTTGTGATTGGTGGAAGTACCAACTCACCTACGGAAAAAAAAAAATCGCACCCGGGAACATAGGTATGCACCCGACCTTACGAACCCGTCCGGACCGACGAAAGCTGTGGAGCTGTCGAAGGATTACTCGCGAGCACGGAATACGGTCCACAAACTCGGCGCTCAAACCAACCAGAAGACGGAGCATGGCCTCGCGCAGACCCAGGTGAGGCCCGGTGTCCCGTGTAACAGGCCAGAGTATACCCCCCATCTAGATTACACCCGGGTATAAAATGGCCTAGGCCATAATATACCCGGGTATTTTATGGCCTAGGCTATTTCCTACCCCCCCCCCCCCCCCCCCCCCCCCCCAGGCCAGATTATACCCCCAATGATAACAGTTATGTTAAGTGATATAGCAAGAATTATACAGTAGTTTAGGGTGATAGAGTGGGTTGTCCTTAACCGGAAGGTTGGCAGTTCAAATCTATGCTCCTGCAGGTACAGAGCGGCTCAAAAAGTTCCTCAAGTACATGGAATAACTTCACACTAAAATCAAATATTGGTCATGAAATCACTGGGCCTTATCACAAATGTCACCTCATTGTTTAAAATAGCACGTATCTGTTTTGCAAAGTAATTCTTAGATTTTAAAAAGGCTTGTCTTAGATTTTTAAAATAGTATTTTAATGAAGTTATTGTACTTACACTTAGCTCTGTTAGCTTTGTCCATCAAGGGCAGATAGCTAGCGCCGTCAATAAAAGAAGAAAGAAAAGAAAAAACGCGTGAAAGGAATCCGTTGCACTGCCCTACCCAATAAACAATAACAATAACATCTGAACATCTGTTCAGATTGTGAAAAGTTAGACAGGTATATTCTGGCCCAGAGGGGTATAGTCTAGCCTAGGCTATTTTATACCCCCGGGTATAGTTTGGCCTAGGCCAAACTATACCCGGGTTTAATCTAGGCGGGGTTAATTTGGCCTGTTACACCTGTACACGGCAGCGGCCGCGGGTGTGAAGCAGGGAATCCACACAAAGTTTGCGTATTTTGTTAAAAATAAAAAACGAAACTGACGAAATTGCTCAAATAAAAACCAACAGACTTTTAAAATCTAACGGAAATGACCCCAGTGGACTCCCTAATGTTAAGACCCTTAAATCTTTTCCTCACAAGCTTGGAGGACTTCCCTTACTTGAAAGTGCAAGAAAGAGGAATTACTCAATCGGAGATCTTCAGGCAGATGTTTTGAAATAATTCTAGAATTTGAGAGGTAGTCTTTCTAGAATGAGCACTGGGCAACAGAAAATGTGTTTTCAGGGGATTTTATTCGTGTTTGACTGTTTCCACAGCGAGTATACAACCAACCTCATTGGCTACAATGCTAGATGAGGCACAAGGGTTAGCATGTGACAATCAGTCGTCTCAATAGCGCCAACATGTGCTCTCAGTTGTATGCCAATGAGAACCAGTTGTACTCCTGCAACTAGCCACCACAAGATTTCCCTAAATGTACAAAGGAAAAAAGAGGGGTAGAAAACTACAGAGTGCTTACAGTAGTAGCTTGCTCTAGTAGAAATTCTACCCCAGATGCAAGAGCACGCACAAGTTTATGCCGTTCAAAGGAGGAACCGCCTGTAAGCCCTCCATTCTTAGGAATTCTTTGCAGCATATTCATTCATTTCCGAAGAAGTGCTTACATAAATATTAATTGCTCAGCTGGTCTTAACTGGTTTCAGAGAGCATGTCTGGCACCAGGAGCAAAAGTCAAAAGAAAAAACGTCAGCAGCGCTAGTCCACAAAACAACACATTTATCACACACAACAATTGACTTTGTCAAAGTACTTATAAATGACTTCTATGATTTTTCATATGTCTATAATGTACTTTAGCATCCACATATTATTTCTTATAGCATGTAAAACACAAAGCATATGAAAATAACTGGGATAATGAAAGTCAAAGCTACTATTCTATGAGTACTTATAAGTGGCTGCTACGGTTTCCCATAGGCCTATAATGTACTCAGTATCTAAACAAACAATGTAACATTGATAATAGTGAAAGCAAGGTGGTCGGGAGTGCTGCACTGGGTCCAAGAAACGTTCTTTAAAATTGTTACTAAGAATCAGGTGCTCTTTCAGGATGAAAAACAAAATGAGTAAAAAATTTGCCTTAAATAGTGGAGTACATGTGGCAAAAAATCCGAGGCACTCTGATAACGATAAAAGTCCTTTATTGAGAGGGACACGCCAACGCGTTTCGACCACAAACTGGTCGTCTTCAGAGCAATAAAAAGTAATGGAAACACAGGTGTTATAAGTACCTGATTAGAGCATCACGTGATCAGTCACGTGTGCTGACCACAAGAAAAAGCAAAAAAATGTACAATACACACACACACCACACACACATGTACTCCCCTATTTGAGGCAAGTTTTTACTCATAATGTAACATTGATGTTATATGATATATGTAAATCCTGCAAAGCATATTATATTTAAATCAAAACATTTCTCATATTTCATAACGCCATGACCAAAGCCCACTTAGGGCCACGGCCGTTTCGACAGAAACATAAATACTAAAAACACCATAAGCGTCTGTGGCTTGCAGTCCAGGTTCTAGTGTCTCTGGTCCGGGCTGAGCCTTTGGGCTCGGCCCGTGGCGTGGAGGAACATGTTGATGCAGCGCAACATTGATCATGTCTACCCATAAACATTAAACCTCTAGCCTTGTTTCATGTTTAAATCATTAATTAGGATTATATGTGATGTGGCAATGCAATTCATGCTGTTAAAAACTGTTTTCCAGCGCTGTTTAGTGTTTAGTTAAAATTGGTGTATCATGTACACCACCTCCTGACTTGGTGTAGGATTTGAGCGCACCGTACGCCAGGTGTACGGTGCGCTCCGATTGATAAATGCCAAAACAGGCGGTGATTTTTCGTAAACCCCACATACGCTCTGATTTCATCTTTCGCAAGTTTGATAAATGAGGACCATTGTGTGAGTGTGACGTGCATGTATACAATAGGGTTCATACTTGGATGCAGGTAAAAGCAGTGCACAGTATTTGTTGTTTTTTACATTACTTTCTTAAAAGTTATAAACTTAGCCTTGTTAAGAGTTGGGGTAGGAATGGTTTGGAGAGTTAGGAATGAGCTTGGACCACAATTAACAATTTCACATTAATCCTCCCCTCCTTCCTTGTTTGTAAACCGACCAGGCCTACCAATTCCACCTTTTAAAACACAACATTACTGTGGGAGTGGTTTTGGTGTAATGAGCAGCGTCAGGTGTGGGCAGGTTTTGCAGGTAGGGAAGAAAAAAAAAAAAACACAGGTGTTGTTAGTCAGAAGCATAACCTCTGGTCACAGGACAGCACTCACTAAGCAACTTCTGCACCTACGTTGACCTTTAGAAAGCTCAGGTTCGAGTAGCCCAAATTTTCTACGAGAGTCGGTCTAGTAATTGCCTAAGATGAGAGGACCTTGCTCCGGAAAGAACCCCAAAAGTGAAACAGAAGGAATGCAGAGTGAGGCTCCGTGTGTCGACCTCGAGTCTCATGCGACTGTTAAGAATGTGTCCAGAGGGAAGAAAAGAGGTAAAATTCATCTTTGTATACTTTGTTTAACTTCTAAAACATAAATTCAAATGTTTTGGGCTTGTCTTTAGAATGATAACTCGTTACCATGCATTCATTTTCACATAACATTGTAATGACCTTATGACATAAAGATGTTTGGTTTATTTTTACAAGAAACTATTGTTGAGTAAACTTGTTTCTGTTCTAAAAATGGGTAATCCTTCATGATTTCCAGGCCCCAAACAGGGAAGGACTTCTACTGACAAAAAAATGTACCTTGGAGTCCGTGTGAAAAGGACAGTGAGGGATATGTTGCAGAACATCAGAATAGCTCAAGGCTGGGGGCCTGAGCAGCTTCAGGTAAATGTGCAACAGTCAAAAGTCCACCTACATAGGTCCCTTTTCTTCTTATTTCGAATATTCTCTAATATAAATCCAATCTGTTAATTAGACGCTGATGCTTGGGGCTAGCATAGAATCATTTTAAATGGGTAATCTTTGATGTTGATGTAGAACTGTATTACAAGCCATTTCATTATTTTTGTTTTCTCATCAGGATGCATTCAAGAAGAAAGGTCAGTATTACTAAATACTGTGTTGTTGTTTTTGTTTTTGTTTTCAAAATATGTATCATATGCTTTATATTCAATGTTCCTCCATAGAAGAACGAGTCAAAACTCGCTCAGGCCATAAAGCAGCCAGGGTAAGCAAGAAAACAGGTCTGAGCAGTCAAAGGCTTTCAATTGTGAAATGTCAGTGCAAATGGATGTATACCTTTGCCTATTTCAGAAGCGGTGTCAGCCAAAAGGCCTGGAGGAACTGACAATCATAGTGGAGGTTCTGGAGGAGGATCTCAAAAGTCTCACAACAAACATTTCATCTCCTCCCTCACTGTGTGAGTCTCCCGCCTCTCCAGAGTACACACCTGCCTTGACAGGTAATGACACCTGAACAAAATGCTAGACCTGAACAACAACCTCTCGTGCATGTCCTGATCTGCCCCAGATATCAGTGTGAACATTTGTTTTTTTAGGATATAACAGTGATAGTTCAGAGGGCGTCCCCAGCCCCACTTCCTACATAAGCTACTCTCCTCAGGCAGACCATTACCAGGCCCAGTCCCCGGATTATTACCAGGCCCAGTCCCCAGAAAACATGACCTGCACCAGTCCCGCTCTGGAGGAGCTGCACAGCCCCAGAGTTGGAGTCTAGACAGCTCTGCCTTTTTCTGGACTCAGCTCCAGAGAGAGGAGATGGTGCTGAACAACATGTGCGATGCAGAGCTACTATCCACCGATGAACATGGCAGAAAGTAAGAAGTAAAGCATTTGGATGTCTTGGATGCCACTGTATCTTGCATCTTTTCTTTTTTTCTTTTTTTTAAACTTTATTTTTATTTGTTTTTATCCATAGTACGAAACAAATGCACACACAGACAAGGAAATGGAATTAAACAAAAAAAAAACAGTTAACTTAAAAGTGTCTGGACAATGTTTTAGTTTTAAACCATAGCCAGTGAATAATTTACAGTATTATGGGTGTCACTTATAAAGGAAATCCATTTTCCCACTGCTTATCATACTTAAACCTTGTTAGTCTGAGATTATGTGTCATTTTTTCCAAAATTGAGATTCCTTCTACAATCCTGATCCAGTCTTCTTGAGTTGGCGGGTCTGGTTTCAGCCAGCTCTTTGTTATTGCCTTCTTACTTGCAGCCAAAATTACCTTTGTCACAAACACATCTTCTTTCTTTACAAACTGTGTTATATTTCCCAGGTACAATACCAAACAAGTGTTTGGAATTTTATAACCCAAGATTTTAGCCAAAGTAGCTCCAAATTGTTCCCAGTATCTGATCATTTTGATACAACTCCAAAAGATATGTGTATGGTTAGCATCTGCTTCTCCACATAACCTCCAGCACTGTTGTGGGGTGGAGATCTGCCTACTTTTAATTTTAGGTGTAATGTTTAGTTAGTTTAGTTTAGTTTAAACTAAACTAAAAACTAAACTAAAACTAAACTAAACTAGGTGTAATGAAAAATCTTCTTCTTCTTCTTCCAGCAAAATTCTTTCCACGACAGTGAGTTTGTTGTGCTATGGTGTATTTCACACATTTGGAACCATTCATCCTTTGTTATTTCAACCGTCAATTCCGTCTCCCATTTCTTTTTATGTACAATGTTGTATCCTCTCTGCTTTCCATCATTGAGTTATAAAAGGCGTATCTTGCATCTTTTTCTAGTTTGCTCCATAAAGTGGTGTGTGTTGGGAAGAGGGCTCTGGCCTATGCCGTCACTAAAAGGATGGTAGCCATCAACAGCCTGGACCTCAAAGACTCCCATGGAATGGTACAAACACAATCATTTCTACTTGAAAACCTACAGAAGATGATGCTGTTTACTCATTTCAACTGCACATGTCTTTTTGTCCAGACTGCTCTTCATTACGCTGCAAAGAACAACCACCACTTGACTGTGTGTGATCTAATCCGTCTGGGAGCAAACATCAATGAGAGGAACAACATGGGCAAATCCTGTCTCCATCTCAGTGCTGAAAAGGGCTACATTCAGGTTCTGGAGGTGAGGCTTCAACAATTTGAACATGGAATTTTCTTATAGATGTGTTATAGTTAAACACAAGTAGTGATATGTTTAACCAGGTATTTTAAAAGAGGTCTCAGCTATGTTTGTCAGAGCTGCTCTTGTCTTTTATGTGTCCGTTGAAATGTGTCTGTTCTTCTTAGGTTTTGAAACAGTTTATGATAGATGGTTATTTTGTTGATGTGGAAGCCACTGATATCTCTGGTAAGTTCAATCACATAAACACTACACTCAGTAATGGAGTTGGTGGATTCTATATTGATGTCTTTGTCTTGCAGGAATGAGTGTGTTGCAGTGTGCTGCTGTGGCTCTAAAGGCAACATTGAGTGACGATGACGGCAGCTCTGCTCTGGGCTCCAGAGTCTACAGCCTCCGTAAAGAGCAGATGCTGGAGACACTGGAGTGTGTGCTGCAGATGGGCAGCTACCTGCACTCTGCGGTTGGTATCTTTGCACTTTCAAACTGTTTAGTCTTGTCTTGCAACAACTGGCTCACACAGAGGGCTTGTTCTACTGTGTTTGCAGTTAGGCTTGTAAAAAAGCTGTTGTTTTCGTATCTTCCAGTCTTAAGTAAATATTGTAAATTAGGCCAGAATAGTATCCAGTTACAGGCTGGATGTGAGATGGCTTGTTCACATAATTATAAACATGAGTATGTTTTTTTTTTTTTTCATTATTCTTATTGTGGTCACATACTGTAATTGCATTTATGCTGTGCCAGAGAAAATTCTGATGAATACTGAGATGGATAAAAGCCAGTTTGTGTCAGTGTTTATGTCCCAGAAATGTCATTGTTAGGTGTGTAACAGTTCTAAGTTATATGGTTGAATCTATACAAGTACTACTAATACGAATAATTAATACTAATGCTAATACTGTCCTGTTGTGTCCACAGGGGTGTTGCGTGCCTCACAGCTTCTAAACGCCTGGCAGGGCTTTTTTTGCGACTCAACAGTAATGTTCTGTGTTCTTCAGCCTGGAATCAAAGGAGCCATGTCTCCTGGTTTAGTCAGGTCTGATGTGTAAAGCATCCAGTGTTTTGTGTTTGGTGACAATATCTGACTTGCAACCAGATGTTGTTGTAGCCTGACCAAAAGCACTGGGTGCCCAATACCTGGTTTCTATGAAACTTCATCCTCTGTTTGTTGTAACAACATGTTCTCTCTTAGTGAAGAAGACCCATTATACAGTCTCTGGAAAGCCTTTTCAAAATATATTCTATTCTTTGAAGATTTAGGTATTATTTCGGTCTTGAAACCTGAACACTGTATGAAGCCAAATACAATACCACCAGTCATTAACAGAATTAAGTACAATGAGTGATATATTTTACAATGACATTTGGCAGACTGGCCGTTTTCTTGGTCTCTTCTTGAGCTGTAAGTGGGTCTTTAGGGACATCATCCGCCTTTATAAACTCATGAAACACGCACTGTGATGCGTGATGAAAGTGTTGTGGCGGGTGTTTTTTTTTTTTATTTTTTTATGGGAAAACCCTATCAACTGTAACTGTTAATGTGTTTATTTTTTTGTGTCAGAAGAAATGTAATCTAGGGCATTCTAAACTTTTAATTAATTACATTTTCAATATCAACTTGGCTGTTTATTTGTTGGGGTATGTTTTACTAAGGGTGATAACAATTTGCAAACGCATTATGTTATCCAGTTATTTCATGTTACTGTATGTTAAAAATGAATAACTTTGTGTTTTTTTCTTGTAAATGCTTATGTAAAAATAAATCAATAAATGTACTGTTAGTAACCTGAACAGTAGTGCACGTTAATGACCATCATAAATATCATCATATCCGCACTACATTATGTAATGGTAGGCTCACAGACGTACAGATTGATGCATGTTCACGATACATAAATCCAGAACAAGCTTCAGGGATATATAACGTGGCAGTTGATGTGAGCTCCTAGAGGGAAAGTACATTTTACCATGAAGGCTCCTAATATTGAACACAAGCCAGGCCCCCACTGCCCCATAAAACCTGCCCAACTTATATTCATTCAGAACAAAATAGATGGACACCTGTGTCTCAGTCGTACAGGAGTTTCTATCGTAGACAAAGGTTCATAGGCCGTCATCTGTAGTACTTAAAGTGTTGGAGGTTAAGAGGTGAAACGTCCAACAATTAAAGTACCAACTACAGATGACCTTTGTCTACCCTATAATGGTATATTTCAACAACAAAAAATCTCATGGGCTAGTTCTATCACAGTAGCTTGTTTTTAAACCAAATTAAAGTTTCTGAAAGTGACATAACACAACAAAATATATATATGTTACAAAATATATATGTTTTGTGTGTTTATTTTATATTGCTTACAGCCAACAGCTTAAATCCAGATATTGTTGACTTGACTCAATACATTAATACGTAAACTCTTCTGGGTTAAACCTGGCTCGAAAACTGAGAAGTCAACATTTTAGGGACCAAAAGGTTCTTGGGTGTTGCTCTGCACAAGACAAGTAAATAAAACACATACTTCAAATGGGATTGTGAAACTGTTAATAGCAAAAACAGGTCATCTGATTCATCACCTTAGAGGTTTTAAGCTGACTTGTAATGATCAATTTTGCCTTGATTTAAGCGACTTCAAGCTCGCTACAGTTGAAGTCTTATACATGTCTTCTCATACAGTGTAGACTTCTTTAACATATTCGTCCATGCTCCTTCATCTGTGCCCCCATAACCACCCCCACCCCGCCCCAACACCCCTGCCTGCACACTGCCTGTATAAGTGGGCTCATAATGAATTTAAAGCCGTCTTGCTGGCACGCTCGGCCTCCAACAGAGCTCCAGGCTATTGTGCAACACCCAGCGCCTTCTCCACCGCTGGATGCTCTTAGCCGACACCCACCGCTCCAACTCTAGCCCTGTTGCATCACATCCCCTCTCCACTACGACCCCCCTCTGCCCCCGTAGCCCCAACATTATGCAGCGCTGCCTTGTTGTTTTTGCCAGGAGTTCCCTCACAAGAGAATGAAGACCAGAGAAACATTCATACTGAGAGTGTAGCTGACCACCAGTGGAAAGTGCGATATAGTGCAATAGGATCCTGTAAAGACAATCAAGTTGCATATTAAAAACACACAATAAACATGCTGAGAAAGTATAATTTTGCAATGTTTCTAAAAACCTAACCTAAAAATGAGCTTGATTTTCCGTGCTGAATTCTACATAGGCATGTTGGTAAAGGTTCAGATGTTCGACTGTCCTCAGGCAGGGTATGTCTCGCCTTATTAGCTTCCCATTAATATTGGATTTGGTGGTGAGAATGTACAAGGTGTCTTTGACGGCACTACTTAAAGGCTCGATACCTGATTTCTTTTTAATTACAAACAATGAAAGAAGATGCAAGTAAATTGGAATGTTTGTTAGTTGTTCACAGGGACATACAGTATTTATAGAAAACTAGAAGGTACGTTCTAAAACTGATACACATGCTTTATAATTAGATGCATCATGTTTTTCCCCACAAAAGTGTGAGTTTACAATATACTAGAGGAGGACAAACTAATTTCGTTCCATGACACCTGCACTACAAGAAAAAAATCAGCCTTTGAGAGAAAAAAACATACCACCAAGTATAAAAAGAAAGCCACTTGTACTAACAATAAGCAATGGCACGTGTACAAGAACATAACAGTGGAGTTTCTGTGTTCATTTTAAACTTTTACTTCTGCTTTCAGTGATTTTAGTTCATTTCACTGACATTCATTTGAGAAACTGTAAGTAGTTTTGTTGGAAGTATTCTAGGAAATAGGTTATTATTTTCATGGACAGTATCTTGCGGTATCTTGCGGTTGTGTCGCCACACATTTTAACATTTTAACTATTCAGAGAACACAGGCTGTTTTGCTTGCCAATATTACTGTACACGTTTCTTTACTGCAAGGCTACACTGAACATGCAATAAAATACAGTTTGATTGCAGTTCTACAGCTTTAGCTTTGACTGAGGCCTAAAACAATGCTCGGCAAGTTTTCAGTGCAAGTGTTTGCATTTACAGCATCTTTGTGGCTCATCTCTTCTGAGTGTGTAGGGACATCTGGTGGCAAGTCAGAACTCTTATTGTGCAACTCTTTCAGCTACAGTATACAATTAACTACAGTCCTTTAAAAAATCAAGCAATGTTCATGTCACCTTTAAAGGTAGGCGGTGACAAAACAAGCTATGTGGGCATAAAGATAATACAGTTGTAGATTTCTCTATTTGAAGGAACATATTAAAAATACACACACATTGCAACAGAAGCTATATTTTATGTACAGTTGGATTCATCTTTATTCCTCATCTTCGTTAAATCACATTCATATTTTTTGCTTTATACATCTAAATATATACATTTTAAGGTTTATCATTACATTTTCTTTACTGTTTTACTGATGTTTGCTCAAAGCCATTTCTAAAATATGAACGATAATAAAACCACAATGAAGAGATTTCATTTCAAAAAAGTATTTATTTTACACTCAGGTTACACAGGACCCTGCGATGATGGCTTTACAGGTGAAATATTACAGTGTCTGAATCAAGCAAACAGTAAACAGAAGTAAGAACAAATCGATACTTGTAATGGCCTTCTCTGTCAACCTCATACTATTTTATTCTGATAGTTCGCTTGCATCTCTCTCCTCCCTCTGCAAGGATTGTGTGATATTGCCTCATGCGCTTGAAAGGCCTTAAGACTGCTAGGAGAGATACCAAGAGATTTCACACAGTCAAACACACGCCCAGAGCAGGCTGGGGGTTGAGATAGGCAACCAGCCCGTGTTTGTGTTGGTTGTTGTTGCGCTTGTACCGCTCCGCTGCACCCTGGGGATCTATCAAGCATAGACAAATCACCCAAAGTGCCCAAATAAACACAGAACAGTTTTGTGTTGTCTTTTTAGTTTTCACCCACATCATACTACAGCGCTTAGATTTGACACCAATGTGGTTGTTTTGGAGCACAAATGCCAATCAAAGTTTTCCCTTCATGTGCTTCCGTCTAGTGGTGGATCTGGGGAGAACACTTGGACGTGCGAGACTGCAATGCAGCCAAAAAAAATGGGCTGGACTGTTTTGGTTCGGGGGCAGGGGCAGATTAAGTGGGAGGGGCAAAAGGGAATGTCTTGGTTTAGTTTGAATGAATGAAAACATGCAGTGAACGACAGTACCAAGGCAGATATGAACAACAATGGATTATTTGGCTGTAATTTACCTGATCAAACTCTTCTGAGTGTAATGTCAATTATTAAAATAATCTAAATTATCAACACAACAATCAACAATTTGGATGCACTTTAATTTACAGCACAGTAATAACAATGTAGTAGGATGGAAATAGCAGTATAACTAGGGATAGTGTATTATTCAGCCCGATTACCAAATTACTGCAAGTATGATTAGTATGGAACTGGCAGCACTGTACCATAACCATGTTTCCTGGCCATTTACCAGGATTCACCAAATCAATATTTGGTTAGAAATAAAGTTAGGGTTATGATACAATGACTCATATCACCATGTGTGTTCTGGTTCCATGTCATTACCATAATAATCTTGTCATTACACTTTAGGGTGCAGTGCTACTTCAACTTTACTACTATGCTACTGCCACTCTGTGCTGTAAAGTGAAGCACTTTTTTGATTGATAAGAAAAGTTCAGAGAAGTCGTATCCAACAACGGTTTATTGTTGTGTCAACAGGTGATTGTTTGTTCGCAAATACAGCCAATAGAGAGCAAAAGAAAGGCAGGAGAGGAGAGAGGGATAAAAAGCCAGTGGATGTTTTCAAGACCAAAACTAAACCTGAGCATGGGTCACACTGGCGGGACAGCACAGGACCAGTCCATGAGAAGGAAGAAATTAGTGGATCTTGAAGCCATGCAATTAACAAAATATTGCCTTCAAATAACACTCGCACATGCTTTTCCAAAATCAAACATGCATTTCAGTGGGTTAAAGAAGTGTAAATACATTTTTGCAATACAAATTTCAAAATGTCTTTGATAATGAATATTTGAAGAGCATGATACATACGGTTCCAGCAATCCCTTTGTTCAGTTGATTGATTTAAGCAAATAATAAATGAACATTAATATTATTAAGCAAAAATAAAATAGAAAATAAAATATATATTTAATATGGATCTGCTTCAATCCTGCTGATGTGTCACAAAACCACAAGCAAATTCACTCACTACTACTATTTCAAAGAGCGTTTTGTAAACGATCATCGCAAGCGTCAGTCTTTCACAAGGCTGTGAGTGCAGTTCGGATCACAGTGGTCACGGACAAGTTCAGCATTTCCCTTTCAAGCCACTTTTCCCAGGCTTGTAAATAGTTTGTCACTTTTATTCAAAGTTAGTGTTTGTAGGAAATTGGAGTTTTGGTCATCCTCTTTTGTGTGTTTTATTTTGAAAAGAACTACCAAAATCATGCAACTACCACATCATTCGTGTGTGAGACCAGTTGGAAGGTGTTTTTCCCTTGGGAGCGATGGGGTGAGGTTGGCGCATGGCGTTTTAGACAGTGCCGTCCTGCTTGAGCCGTTGACTGCGAGCCTTGTACACCTCGATGAGTAAATCCTTGACGTATTGGATTTCTCGCTCCACCGACTCAGCCTTGTCGCGCAGCTCGCGGTTCTGCCCTTCCAGTCCGTGAAGCTCCTCCTCTAGAGAGTCTAGCTCCGCCCTCTTTCGCAGCCTGTACCTGCAACAACGGCAGTCACAGTTCATTTCTGCTGCCTTGCATTTTTATCAATTAGTATAGTGAGCATGACCTTTGAGATGACGACACGATGATCAGTATTCTCCTGACATGACAAAAATCTTTTCAATGACTTCAACATGCTTAACCTTTTTGTTTTACATGACCTCACTCTTTGTGACGCATTTCACATCTTTAACACGTACGAATACAGGAAACAAAGACTGACAAGACTTATATAAATGGCGAGGTGGGGCAGATTTTGGCAGGCGGTGAGGGACTTTCCATGCACTTCTACTCTCTGCTGAACATTCTAAACACAGATGGAGACTTCTGTGAAATGCGCTCACCAATTCTGAATGTTGAATGTGTTAAAGGAAGTTTGCTTTATTTTATTTTTTTACCTGTGAGCAGCGGTTTTGTTCTGGTCTCTCTTCTTTTGCTTCCTCTCTCCACAGACAGGCTCCATGCCGGGGCTGCCCATTCCCAGAGGTGGTTTGAGGTGGCAGGGCTCGTCCTTTAGCCTCTGGGTTGGGCGGTGGATGGGAGCCCCCAACAGCGGCCCCTCACTCTCCACTCTGGACAGACATTCGTAGCTTTGGTCTGCAAGGCATTCTGGGTAGAGGTAGTGGCCGTGTTGGGGCTCTACAGCCTGTGCTTGTGAGGGCGGGTCTAGATCACCTATAAAGCTATGATAAGGCTCAGTGCTGCCCATGGACTGCTGGAAGTAGCTGTCACTGGGCATCATTGTCTCTTGGGGGATACCTCCAGAAAGTCCACCATCTTTGCTGCAGTGCAAGACCTCCAAGCCTGTACTGTCGTAACTTACATTAACCTTCAAGTTGTGCATCAACTGTCCATCTCGTTTATGGTGGCTGTCGTACGAACCACCGAAAAACCCTCGAGCAATCTCTTCGCTGCAAAACATTCCCTCTGAGAAGCAGTAGCTCTCTTCCTCCTTCAAAGATAAAGCACATTCTCTCACCTTCTTGACGCTGCCAAAGCTGTTCTTGCTGACCGTTTTGAGCGTGGAATAGTGGTTCACGGACAGTTCCGTGCTTCCTGAGTAACTTCCCCGGGAGCCCCACGAGTCCAGTCCCACTTCGTCCACTTTCACAGTCTCACTGATGATGCGACGCCCGTTGTTGTGGTGGTAGCGGTGATGGTAGTTGTATGGAGCGGGTCGGGCGATTTTGGTTCTGCTGATGGGACCGCCACAAAAGCTGGCCAGGTCCAGTTCCCCTGTTGCCAAGGTAACAACTACAGGGCTGTTTTCTGATTGGCTGGTCCCATACGAGCCATAAGGTAACTGATAATAAGACTGGGAGCCCATGGCTTGAGCGCCCTTGTCACATTTTGAGGATTTGTCCGACTTGTTGGCTGTGGCTGAGGACTCGGAGCGGAAGTAGTCCTCAAGTTGAGCCAGCTCTTCCTGCAGCAGTGAGGTCATGACCTCCAGGTCTGAGGGCACCTTGACATCGTGTTCTAACGGAGACGGAGGAAGGGATGAACTCGGAGAAGACTCGGTTGTCGACACAAACGAAGACAAATCAACTTTTTCCGTCATCCAATCTGAGTGACCATCACCTGAAAAAATAAAAATAATAAGCACACAATCTGCAAAGCAAACCAGGTTTTAGACAAAAATGATATAAAAAATACAAAAAGTAAAAAAAATACAAAATCACAAAATGAGTTGATAAATGCCAAAAATGAAATAAAACCCAAGCAACAACTCCAAAGAATCGAAGTGAACAACTAACCGATCATCTGAAAATGATTGAACAGCATCGTCTGCATTCGATAAATATCCACTTAGCTGTACTCACTGTACGACATTAGCCCCGTGCTGCACTGCGGCTCCGACCTCGGGTTGTGGAAAAATAAAAAACGATCTCGCCAAAACTCACCAATTAAGTGCTGCCGCTCCACTGGCTCCGCCCCCACCCCGGCCCGCGATTGGTTAGCGCTAGCCTGTCGGAGATGGGGAGCGCCGCGCTCGTCCGTGGAAATGGGTGGAATATTGCGAAGGATCAATGCCGCCATTATGTCGCCTGCTTCGATCGAATTGTTCAAAAGCACAAATCGTGCAGTACGCCGACAAAAGAGTTGTGGAAACACCTGAAGACCTGTAAAACAAGAGAGATATTTTTTTAATTCAAAATACGATTGTTTTTTTTCCACATGCAACACAAAGTAAAACAAAATACAAAACATGGATTTTTTTTTTTTTTAACTATTAAATCAAAATGTGAAATGAATTAATGAATATATAAATAAACCAATATAGAACAAATTCAATAAACTAATGAGATACATGTATTCAAAAATATTCATTTATGTAACATTGTGTATTATTATCATTATTAATATAATAATAACAATAATAATAATGATAATAATAATAATAAATTACCTAAAGATATTTCACTATACACAATATCTATTAAAGAAGGAAAAAACTTTTAAGCATAGAAAAAGTAAAACACATTTCAAAACAAGCTGAATTCTTTTTAAACAACGTAAATGCAGACTGTAATTGAATAGTTAACGCTATCCTAAATGAATAACACACAGCTGATGTTGTTTTTAACTTTTCTGTCGCTCCAAAACAAGGCGCACTTACCCCATAGTTGTGAATGAGTTGTCAAAGTGCGTTGCAAAAGCAAAGCACGCGGATCCTTGAGTCGTGGAGCGGGGCAAGCGCAATTTAAAAAGCCATTTTCCCTTTAGGAAGCCAGGGAGAGCTCAGTGTTATTTCGGCGAACACAGACTTGGAGGCAGAAAGTTTTTAAATCCGCTACTTCTCCAACTCCTAATGCCGGACCGGATCACCGCAGACAGGATTAATCCGCGGTTTACGAGGTTCAACCATAGGGTTCAACCGGCCCTTACGTCATGAACCTGTGGGACTTTCCCTTCTCCACTGTCTCTCGTCTCTAAAACCTGCTCTAAACAACTGTACAACAATTAAACCCATGCGCAACTGCTACTCTCTTTTTTACGCACGCATACTGAATGTAAAAGGAGACGATGTAAAGAAATTTCAGATTAAGAGAAAACGTCAAAGGATTTTCTCATTTATATTTTTGAAAAACTGCCGTCAAACTTAACTGTACGCACGTGAATAATCTACAAAAAGCGTAAAAGTAAATGACCTGACGCTAAACGTGTTTATAAAGCCTGTATTTTGTCTGCGCTCAGTGAGGAGCACTAATTTACAACCCCTCTCAGCGGAAGGATATCGTGTTGGTGTTGAAGGAGAGAACTTTAGTTGCAGCCCTGTTGCATCAGATCCGCAGGGGATTCGCTGAGCGCTGTTACAATGTGGCCACACCATTGGTTTATCCGTGAACTTTTCTATTTCTATTGGCCTACGATCACTCTTTTACTGAGTGCTAATCATTACTTTAAAGGCAGACCAGGGACCCGCACATACTGTATATGACACCTGCTGGTGGTGAAGCCAGTAAAGAAATCTGCTGGGCCACCACCCTGGTGCATTATGGGATAGCTACTGTAAATAAATCACACTAAGGCTATTTTAGGACGTCACCTGTTACACAGAGCCACCTGTTTCAACTTTCGTTTCAGCAAGTGCATTTGGATAAATTGTTGTGTAAACATACAGTAGGTTTGTGAAGTTGACATAGTCTCTAAAATAGCCAGTTAAACATTTTATTTTGTATCCACATATTGTCTGGTATGTGGTATGGTAACATGGTGGGGAAAAAAATATTTGTATAAATAAATGAGAATGTAGGCTATTAAATCAAATACATTTATAAATATCTACATTTATACAGCAATTTTGTCATAATGTAGTAACATTTACAGTCTCTTCTTATTAAGGTGATAAAATAAATATGACATGTGTTTTTATGAGACTATTTTTCCATTTTAATATGCTTGTACAGAACTTTATAACTACATTTATAAACTATTGTGTATGGGGAAATGCATAGACGCTGTAAAAAGGAATAGGGAGAGCCAATTAATAGAATATTTTATAACGCATATCAAACAAGGCTGATGTTGATAGGCTAATTTTATATTTTCACTGAGTAACGTTTTTGAAACATTTCTTATAAACACATAATCTCCTTTTCTTTCTTTCTTGTTTAATCTCAAAAATCAAAATTGCAAAAATAATTGTCAGTTTACTGACACAAAAATGCCTGAATTATGATGAGCTCCAACTCTTTGATCCCAGTTGAGCAGATGGTCAAACTGATCAGCAGTTCACAGACGTCCCATCATGCATCTGTGTTACTTGCCTGTTGTTTTCAGGGCTGGGAGTCGAGCAAACGTGTTATTATTGCATTATCAGCAATGTAATGTCATGTGATATACTGATAAAGTACGGTCCTTTTTCCTCCTCTAAATCAATGTCCAGCAGTTGTAGACCAGGTTTAGTGTCTGAAATCCTCCGAATATTGTTGATGGACCCATGTGAAAGGCTGAACTTTTTGTGTTTTTATATTTCTTCTTTGTGCATGCATGTTTGTTAATCCTGCACATTCAGTCTGTCTCATTCCTAAGAACTCAAAAAGCTCTGTTCCACCTGCCTATGTCATGAGGTGGAATACTTCTGTGTCTTTCCACTCTAGACAGCTTGACCAGACTGATGATTTTAGTGTTCAAATTACCTCCATTGCTCAGCATTCTTTCCACAACTGCTGCATTCCCCTCTGTGATTATAGAGATAAGTCCAGGAGTTAACCTTTTTTTCCAGTGTGGTTTTATACTGAAAATGGCAAATAAACTAATTATTTTAAAGGTCCCGTAGATGATTTTTTTTAAATCTATTTATCTATTTTCCCACCAGATAGGCATTTTAAATTGTTAGTCGCGGTCCAGACTCATTCCTAACTTTTCCTAAAACATTTAAAATGCACATGGGATGACCCAACTGGCTTTCAAGGAGCAATACCATCACAGTAATGTAAACCCCAATAGTTTAGCTGCTTGTTCACAATCGTTAAAAGGGCTTTATAATGAATTTCTGCTCTAACAAATGCTGAAAGACAGAACAAATTGTATTCTTACCATTATTTAGCGTAATTAATGGAAATGATCAAAGCCAAGGTGTCCAGAAAGCATTTGGAAGTCTGAATAATGCACAACATAGGTGTTTGAGTTGATTGCTGGGACATTGTTCAACACAGTTATTACATGTGCTGCCATGTTTTCGTGCAGTTGTATAGACCAGTCTGGTTTTGCATCATGCGTCTTAATCCCCTCGTGCTGTCACTGTGTTTGTCCAGTTCTGTCCCGAGGCTCTTGTTTGGACTGACGAGTGACACTTGACAGCCGGACGTGTGGAGGTCAGTCAGGACGAGCCTTATTAGCGAAACCTGGTCTCAGTCTGTACGGTCTGGCAGGAGGGTAGTTATGAAACGCATTTCTTTGAACATCTATCGTGATTAGTTACTCCCTGAACAACTGCGCTGCTTTTTATTTGCAATGTGTATTAGAGCAATATGATATCAATAGCCTAAATCAGGTAGCTATATATAGTTATGTTGTAAATACTGTTTCTTATTAGTTTTTTTTTTTCATTCAGTTCGGTTACAAATTGACCATTTGACCTTTTCTCCACATCTCACTACTTAATTATGCCATTTAGTAACTCAGCCACTGTGTATAGTATGTAACATCATTTTATGTTGATCCGTTGAATGTGTTTATTAAAATCTGCTGAACTAATTTGCATCACTGTTTGGTGACAATTTGCTATTGTAACTGGGTCCTATTATTTAAACAATAGACTTTTTGGAAACTCTACTCGTCTCCACCAGGACATACCATGGATCACTTTGGTAAAGCCAGATCCAAGAGCAAAGCCTGTTGCTATAGCGACAGGCGACGCAGCTCTCTCCAACAACATGTTTTGGCAGAGCGTCCTGTAACCGCGGCTTCACACCCCCATCGTTTACACCGTTCCCCCTGTTATTCTGCAGACAGGGCACTTTCCTCATGAGCATTAATATGTAATCATCCCAGGTCACAAGATCACAAACTGTGGAAACATGAGCAAACGAACGACTAAACATCTGAACATGAACTTGTACAAGAGTAGATTTACTAATGCCACCACATGTGTTTTCTCATGCAGGCCCTAAGCCCAGGTAAAGGAGAATCCCAAGGAAGGGCACCTGTCTTAAAATCACTGACAATTTCAAATACAGATCACCAAACGCCACTGCAGTCACTGTGAGTTGGTGATAAACGCAAGGGGGAAAAGACAAAAAAACGTTCTACAACAATTTGCTCATTTCATTCAAAACATATAAATATGGTAATATATTTTTTCTCCGTCTCTGATCATAGAAATGTGATGTATGCTGAACAATAACAAGCAAAAATGCTTGGCACATTTTGCTTTGCTTAGCATTATTTAAAAAAAATCATGTTTGGGAAAATATATATATTCAGTATATCACTTTATTCCTCAATGAAAGTGGCACGAGCAAAAAAAAGACTGTAACGATAATGAAATATGAATAAAAACAAAACAACAATGAATAAATATTTTAATGATAGTAGCGTATTTTACTGTTTGGGGATTTTTTTTTCATCTGAGCTGATTTGATTGAAATAGGATAGACCTTTTATTTTCAATTACAGATACTTCCCTCAACTTACTTACTTACAATTCAAACAGATTATTGTATAAAATATTTGCCCTCAGCAAACGACTCATTTTTATTTATTCTCCCCACTCTATGTACACATTTACCGTCGACTCTGCACTATTTCAGCGCGGTGTGCAATCCGTGAATGTACTCCTGAATTTGTTTAGCCTCCTTTACCGATGCCGTGCTACAATGATTGCCCGCTTTTTGTGCAGTATTGCCCTCCATCTGTCCTGTTTGTACAGTACGCGGCAGCCAAGAGCCCTCTCCACTCCAGCGGCGCATCGCGGGATGGGAAGAGCCTCCTTCTTCAAAGACGCGGGCGGCCCTGCTCTCCTCCACCATGGCACATTGGTATCAGTTACACCATAATTTCATCACCAGTAGCTCCCCGCGAATACTGCTTACATTAACTTTTTACAAGGGATTGGCAACACGCAGGCACTGGCGCACGGAGGCATGGCACAAGATTTTAGCCCCCCCCCCCGTTTATTCAATAGTTGGTGTGAACATATTGTTATTTGTTGATGAAGTGTTGAGCAAACAGGGCCAGAGAAAGGCAGACATAAGAGGAGAAACCCCCGTAGATACGGCGGGATTATGCATTGGGAGAATGGGGATTAAAAATACAAGAGGTTGGGGAGGCTTCAAAGTGCAACGTGCTTGAATGACGGCTGGCGTATTGTTTTGATAAGTGTTCCCCCAGGAGAACATGTGAGACGGCGTGTCACTTTCTCCCTCTCATCTTTGCCATAAAGAAAGCACTGGCACCGAGGGGACTGGCAAAAATCAACTGTAATTGTGGGAACAATACTGTAGAGATACACGCACACACACACACACAATGCAAATGAATTAATTTAGTCTGAACATGAACCTAAATTACCGTGTTAGACCCTGAGATGGGAGATGATAATTGCGGTTTGCACTGGGAAGCATGACAAACGGAGACGATTTCATTCAAACCCCAAGATACTCTTTCATCACGCTGCCGGTAACACGGATCGGGCCATGTTACGATATAAAACACTGTCAAATCCGCATGTGTGTGTTTACCACCAAAGTCAAGGGAAGGGAAAAAGAATAAGACGCTCGACATGCGCTGCTGTGTTTCCCCCGTTCAAATTACAAAGACGGCATGAATAAAGATGAGTGAATTAACCCATTACTCTGACCATGAACGTTGCCGACATGACGCAACAGAAACGCCGCGTCTCAATTATGATTTACTTTGACTTCAAACAAAACAAAACACAGGTTTCGCGACGAGAGGAAAACAAAAGATCAAAATTATCAAGCTTCAAAACAAGGCCTTCCCACGTTTAGTGCAACCACAGTGAAATAGTTGCACATACAGCTTTTTAACATCCGTTGTTTTGGAGTAATATCAGTTACAAAAGGGCAGATTTAAAAAAAAATTTTAATATAAAATAAGACAAAGAATTAAAATCATTTTGGGGCAAAATCTAACAATTCATTATGTTGGCATTGTGTCGTTACAGACAAGGCTTCCTCACTCACTCAGTTCAGACTTCTACACTTTAGTGACTCCTCTTGGATTGTTCCCAAGTGAATGTCATGCAACATTGTATTTTCTGTGATGTCAATTTGCTTGTTCTTGAAACAAACATGTAAAAGCTCAACCGTCTCACCAAGTAATAATTTAACACACCACAGTTTGACATTTAAAACAGGATTAGCTGAATTGATCAAATCAAAAACTGTAAATTAACACATGTTCTGTGTCATTTGGACGTATTCCTGCTTTGTCTTTTTTTGTGCCAGACAAAAATGAATTACGATTAATAGATTCATATACAGTCATTTCAGTGACTGATTATTTGTAGTCGATCTTATTGTGATCAGCCCTTATTGAACATTCAAATACAGTGCATTGTGTCCTTGGAGTTGGCCAGGTTAAACAATACATCCTCCATGTCCAGAGTGGATGTGACAGCTGAGATCTATCACGGGAGACAAGCGTTGTGAAATTGACTGAAATGTGTGACGTTAACTGCCGGATTCGCTGACTGCGTATCTCCCACGTCTTTAATACACATGTATAAACACAAATCCCACACGACGCCTCGTTACTAGATTACCATTGTTTTTCTCGGGGTGTTCGCGTTATCACCGCGCCGCTTCTGTTGTGGGGACGTGTTTAACCGAGCTGAGACTTGGAGCCCGAGTGTGGTCTCATTACGGCAGGCTGCTGTTGGTTATGCTGCGGCTTTGAAGATGAAGCTGAAGGGAGATGCGTTTCGCCGCAGTTCAAACAGCCTCCTCCACCAGGACCCACCTCCACCGCTGCCTCTGCTCCCCCCCAAAAGTGCGTCTGCGTTGGGGCTTTGGGCTGTGGGTTTGCTCCTGGTTAGGTATAAGAGGCACTGGGTTGCAGCAGGCCACTTCCGCTCCAAGCCAAAGCAGATTTTCCCAAACTGCAAAACTACTGCAAGACTACAAATAAACGTACAATGATAATATCGGTGATGATGATAATAACGGAGCTGTTACACTTGTATTGTGCTTTACGAGCTTGAGTTGACAAGTTTCTCAAAGCACGACACTGTAGTCTTCATACATTCACACTAAACTCAGTGGCGGTAAGCTACTATTGTTGCCACAGCTGACCTGGAGTCGACTGAAAACGGTTCACTCACACACCCCGTTCACACAGGCAAGGTGGGTGTCTTGCCCAAGGACACAACGAAAGACTGCACCTGTGGGAGTTGGGAACAGAACCAATAACATAATAACGATAATAACATGAGTGTACTGTCAGTGTTTTAAGTCTATGTCTAGTTTCATTACTATTTTTGAACAAAAACAAAGGGATACCTCACACAAGCCATAGCGCTTTTCACATCAGCTAAAGAACAATAAATACATAGTTATGCGCAAGACAACATGAAATCAATTGAAAAGATCATTCAGCAGTAAAAAGAAAATGCTGATACTTATGCTGCAAAACCATCAACTGAACAGCTACACAATAATAATAATTCAACAAATTATGATTTATTAGCTGAGCGGATTCCCATTTTTATCTACAAATTTGCCTCACACTTGCTTATCTTTGGACAGTGTGCGGACGAAGCAGGCTTGTCGATTTGAGGATCTAACCATCAAACTCCATGCCCGAAACACAGGTGCGCTAACCACTCTGCCGCCGTGTCTGTTCTTCGCAAGAGAATTTGTTCCAAAAGTCTCTTCTTAGGTGAGATCTTGATGTATTTAAAGAATATGAACGTTGTATAGGCTTTTGTGAGGTGAGAGAAGGAGCCCCCTGTGGTGTGTTTTTGAGCAGAGAGAGGCCTGAGCAGCAGACAGATGTGCGAGCCAAAAGGAAAGAAGACTTTGAAGGCAAAGGCAGCGGAAGCAGGATTAAAGCACAGGCTGGACTTGTAAGCGGAGATCACAATCCACTACTGAGGCTTTTCAGTTGACAAGCCGAACAGAATGATTTCTCTCCTCTAATTCTTCCTATGTTCTAATGCTATGGCCTGTCCAATATGGGGCGAAAATTGGAATATGTTTTATTATTGTGATATTAAAATTACAATATTTCATCAAATCCCCTCCTGGAACCGCCACCTTAACGTGGTGGAGGGGTTTGAGCCTGAATGATCCTGCGAGCTCTGTTGTCGGGGGCTTCGTGCCCCTGGTAGGGTCTCCCATGACAAACAGGTCCTAGGTGACGGGTCAGACAAAGAGCGGTTCAGAAGCCCCTTATGAGAGACCAACAGGCCCGGTTAGAACCATGAGGCCGTCCTTCTGTGGACCCACCACCTGCAGGAGGAGCCATAGGGGCTGGTGCAATGTGATGTGGGCAGCTCCAACAGCTGCCCCCACGACCCGGCAACGGACAAGTGTATGGATGGATGGATGGATGGATAGTTCATCAAACCATTTCAAGACACTCATTAAAATCCCTATATCTGATTTTTATTTTTTGTGGAACAAAATGTAATTTGTCCTCCACCAGTATATTGTAAAGTCAGATAATTGTGAGAAAAAATACTGTGCACTTATAAAGCATTTGCATCCATTTCATGAACTTGCAGGCTAGTTTTCTAGCATTTCGGTGACTAAGACGCTGAAAAGTGACCCTGCTTTTGGAACGTGAAGAATGAGTTGGGCCACAACAATTGAATTTGCTCACTTCCTTGTTCATTGTTTCAAACGGAAAAAATCAGGTATGAGGCCTTTAAACTAACTATTTGAACTATTATTCTATTGATAAAGCTTTAGATTACAGCCCGCTAGTTCCATGCAGGGAACAAGAAAGTAATTGCACATGTACAGGTATTTACACATTAAAGTGCAAGGTTTAATAAAGGTGCCCAAAGTGTAACAACTGTATACAAGGTGTAACAAAGGTGTACTAAATGTAACAACGGTTTATGTGTTGTTGCAGGGCTTTTGCCAATATATACTTTCATAGTAAATGACTAGAATAAGCTGTAACTAATGCAGTGTTTATACAGGCTTTTTATTGCCCAAATAGTACATTTGAATGCGACAAACGCATGAAAAACAAATTGGCACATATATAATTTCTTAAAGGTCCTATATCATGCAAAATCGACTTTTTTGAGTTTTTAGCCATGTTGTTATGCTATTTCCTTATCAAAAACACCCCCAGAGCGGTTTTTGGCTTCATTCACGCAGTTCTAAGTAATCCTCCTGAATCCTGCTCTCTGAGCAGCTGCTCCACCCTCTCCTGGTAAACGACTGAGCTGTTCAGTTGTGTCGTCACAGCGGAACGGAAGTGCTCTACGTCTGTAATGTAATGCCTTACAGCTTGATTTTTATTTATAAAACAGCTTTTTTTTTTTTTTTTTTTGAAAAAAAATAAATAAAATAAATAAATAAAGCAACTCTCCGACGCATCTGTGCTGTCCCACGACGCTAATCAAGCGCACCCACGGCTGGAGGAGCCATGGATCCGAGCATAAGTGTTGTTTTTGAAGACTGAGCTCTTTCTAACCTACTCTGGACACCGCCTGTTCTTTTTTCTTACCGATAATGCCACGGATGCGCGTTTGGCTACGAGAGGAACAGGACTATTCAACCTTCCTAAAGAAGAGTGCACTCGCCAGAAGTTGGAATTTCTTTCCGGGATTAAGCTACTATATCAACCAACCTGATGGATGCTTGGTGAACCTTGGCCAGAATCAAAGTGGATTAACTTTTATAACCAACGCGATCTCATGGGGAGTCCAGACTGAGCGGTGAGTCAATCAAAACGCGTGTTAGCGTGTGTGTTAGTGTGTGTGTTAGCATGTGTGTTAGCGCGTGTGTTAGCCATTTATGAAACTGCTTTGCACATGTCAACTCCTTATAACTGCATTATGTGAAGTAACTTCACTTTTTGCAGCAATATTTATATTTATAATACTGTAAATGTGGAATGAGTGGAGAGAGGGGCGGAGTTAACTGAATCGAAGCGTTTTGTCTTCCGGGTAGGGAAAATACCCCCCAAAAATACTTATATTTCTCTCAAAAATGAGTACTCCATAGTGATAGAGGTACAATATATCATATATATGGAATGGCTAAAATAGCATGATACAGATCCTTTAAGATTTCCAAACATATGAAGCCTAGGCGTTAATTCAACCTGGTAGACTAATTTCAGCATCACCGACCTCCAGCCAATGATCACTCCCGAGAGGGCCACACCTCCACCTCAGCCATCAGCGCAAGAGCCGCACCTTCGTAGCAGCCAATCATCGCCCTCGGTCCCGCTTTTAAGCCCCAGCGATCATGATCCGTTCGCTTCCCAGCTGCGCTGCGACCCACCTCCACCTCTTCCGTCACGGCTTCTACCCGCGCATCTTCACGGGTCTCCCATACCACCACCAGTGTCCAGGCTCCGGGGGAAGACATCCCTAACTCCAAGCTGTTTACCTACACTGACTTAAACATCGATGTCTACCACCGGGGTCTGATCGCCAAAACTAATATACATATCAATAAATCTTTCTAATCACTGCTTTCGTCTGTTTGAGTCTATCCAGGTTGAATTCATCAAACAGAGGAAAGGGAATCAGACAAAACGGGAAACTTCTGAGCTAAAAAAAAGAAAAAACAATTTTAGCCTAAACTGAAGCTGAATATGTTTTAGTCCATAGTTTTCATATTTTCGATGAACTTATATGGTTTGGCACAATTGAATGACTTTTAATGCTCCTTAATGCCCCGCGGAAACACTGTAATGTGTAACTACACATGAGCACAGGCTGTAATCTAAAGTAAGACGCTATGAACACCTTTATTACACCTTGTACCCCTTTGTTACACGTACACCTACATGTTGGACACACCTTCTTTGAACACGGTTATTAAACCTAATATGTAATTACCTATTCTTACATGTGTACTTACTTTACTTGTACCTACACTTGGAACTTGCGGGCTGTAATCTAAAGTGTTTCCCAACATTTTTTAAAAAAGTATATAAGAAAATGTATGGATAAAACTTTTTCGCATTTTACGTACTCTTATATTTTTGTTGTAGGCTGTTAGCAATATGAATATTGCCTCTCTTATTGCGAGAATAATTTGGCAGACCCATTTCATGTGGAAGTCTGATCCTGTTCAATATATTGCTTTTTCATCCTTTATGGTTGTGAGAAATGGAGCGGCTTATCAGTTGTGTTATAAGATCTGAACACCTATGTCACTATGAAGTTTCTTCTTTAAATATCTTTCAAATGTAAACAGAAAACAATAATAGTTTTTTTTTACCAATAGAATTGTATTATTATTAATTATTATTTTATTATTGGACAGCTACATGAAACCTAAATATTTAAAAGAGTTCTGATAACATTTGTGTCTTTTAAGTTTTCCATCATGCTTCCTCCTCACGTATAGGCTTTTGTGGCTGCATTTAAGTCTTAATAAAATGCCACAGTCATAACCTCTACTTCAAAACAATAATTAAATGCTTTCACATTCAAGGGGCCATGGGGTGCCTGAACCGCTTGTGACCTCAAGAATCAAAAGGGAGGCGCAGAAATGACCTAAATATTGTACTTTCAACTGCAAGTGTTCAAGTTGTTATCAAAACAGCATTTGAAACATGGCTGGGGTAATCTCTCTGGGAATATCCTTTTTGTATCTTGAGCCACACAAAGCCATTCAAAGCACCCTGAGCTAAAAAAGGCAGTGTCCGGGACTCAGCCGCACCCACGGGACCCTCCGCGCAAACCAAAGTGAAGTAATAGCCCAATTGAAACTGCACAGAGGGAGAGAGAGAGAGAGAGAAGAAAACCTACTGCGTTATATCCCCCACCTGAAGCCCCCTCACATCCCCTGCTTACATTTCTCTGTGTAAACCCTTACAGAAAGAAGTGGCTCATGTCTCTGCACTGCGGCTTTCTGTTTGTCCCTGATCTACAACATATTTTTGGGGAGAAGTGTGGATTCCAGTAAAAGCTTGTCAAACAACACATTTCATTCTCCAACTCCAACAGCAGCCCCGCGAGGCCCAGAGGCATAACGCTGGCCCTTTGAACATCCAAATCCCCGCGCTGCGCCTTGACTCGCCTTTGTTATTCGCTCCGCTGCTCTTCCTTGTTTTTTTTTTGTATTTTTGTGCTCAGTGCCATTGCGCTGTGGACCACGGGCCGTTTAGCTGTGAAAGATCACCTCATTTGCGGCTTCAAGACCCCAATTAATTGACCTCTTTAAACGATAACAGAGGGCCGACATATTGTTATAATAAAGAATTCATTAGAGGGAATTCAGGATCCTGATTTAATTAGTCCCTCCCTGGATTTAGAAATGAGAGATTACAAACACTCAACAAACGGCGCCCTCTGCTGACAGCTGTTCCAAATACACACACGTACACACACACGCGTCACATTCATGCCTCTCATATTTATGCAGTGGGTTTACAGTGATGCGAAACAATGAAAAAAAAAGTGGGTTAGCCTTGTTTACGTCAAATACGACAGAATGGTTTTAAAAGCGGAGCAACACAGGAATCCTAATGAGATTGCAGCCCGGGTTGGACATGTGTGATGAGGCGCAGGGGCCCCCTCTCTATGGGCTGAAGAGCACAATGTCTGACAGAGTAAAAAGGCGAGATGCTGGAACAAATATGTCTAATGCAAATGCAGTGACAGTCAAAAGATGCGGTTTTATATACGGGGCTTTGTACACAATGTATGCTGTACACAGAGATTCAGTATACCCGCATACAAATGAAAGTGCAGCCTTTTATGGAAAGCCTACATCTGATATATGTTTTAAACCTCTAACCCCCACGCCTGAACCAACCGTATTATCGCTAGTTGTTGGGCTTTACCCAAATCTAAAAGCTTCGTGACTGGAGAGCAACAGTGTAATGCCTCATTTGAAAGCTAAGACCTACAAAAGTGATCGTAACTTTTTTTGTCACGTTTTTGTCCGTTTTTTTGGTGCTTTTCTGGCACGTTTTTTGTCGCTATGTTGACGCTTTTAGATTTGGGTAAAGCCAAACTAGAGAAAATGTGCTCGGTTCAGGAGGGGTTAAGAGGTTAAAAAGGGTCAAATGTGAAAAAAAACAAAAAACAAAACCGACATTTGTTTATTTTTTGAAGGCGATTTTTATAATAGGGCTGAAATGTTCAAACAAAACAATGTCTACATTCATGCACCTGTGTATGCAGAGGCGGGTGAAGTGTCTTGCCCAAGGACACAATAAGATGAGAAAAGATAAGCCTTTATTGATCTCACAATGAATAATTTCACTTGTTACATCAGCTCTCTCAGGTGTTCAAAATAGATAAGAGATGTGCAAATGAAATAGTAAGTATAGAGGTATCTTATATACAATGAGCAGATGAAAAATAGAATTAGAACAGACTATAAAATGTAGAATATCAAAATGTCAACATTGGCGGTGCAAAGTTTACCGTCATAGAGCAGGTGGTTGATAAAGTGACGCTGATACAGAGATTGTTGCAGGTAGTTTTGCATAGTAGTTATTGCACAGGAGTTACTCTAAGGTAGTGTTGTACAGTCATGGGGATGAAGGACTTGCGGTAGCGCTCCTTCTTCTTCATGATGGAGGTGAGCTTGGCTAATACCCTCCTGTCCCACACCTCCTCCAGAACACATTGCAAATAGCCTGAACAAAACCACTTTATTTTAATGTACCTATACCTGTAGGATTCTTTAGTCTGTGAGCTTTATTCAGTAGGACAGCAGAGGATGGAAAGGGGGTGAAGAGCAGGGACAGACAATCGTTGGAGCCAATGACACTGCCATATGTGCAGCAGCCTTAACCACTATCAGCTCCACTCCTTCTTCTACTTTCATTATGTGACCGTCTCTACTGAGCTTATGCTGGTCAACTCAAAGAACAATTTTAAATGTACACAACAATTTACATCAGTGGTTCCCAACCTTTTCTGTCTCGCGTACCCCTTGAGTCGTTCATTTATAATCCGAGTAGCCCCTACCTCGAGGATCTTACCAATTTCAATACAAAGTGACCAACTAAAGTAAGATTATTGAGTATTTCATAGTGTGTCGTGTTCAAAATGAAGCTGGAATACTCTCAAAATCAAACCTTTGACTGTAAAACATCATTAAAACTTAACTTTCTTTTGAAATTAATGCTGAAATTCTACTCAGTTTCACCTTCTTTTTTCATCTGAAATGATTCCAAGTACCCCCCTGCTATATGTGCTCAAGTATAACACTGATATACATTGTGATATGGCATAATGCTTTGTGCCAGGTGCCCTTCCATCATGACACAATTCTTCCTAATTATACAGGTTTGGTACTGGCATACAGAGGAAAACGGCAACTATTTACAACTATTTTCTCGGAAGCAGTCATTTTGCATGACTAGCAGTTGTGCAAACACTTACGGAGAACTTGGCAAGTAGAGGTGACTTACCGTAACTAGACTTCCCTTTTTTTTCCCTCTGTAATTCACATAAACAAGGGCTGCATTATGTCACACGGGTCCAGAGCATCTTACTTATTTCTCCCAGCTTGCATTTAAATATATAATACAGCTGACCCACAGTGTTATAATTACTCATGTATTTATATTATGTTTTGTGTAAAGCACTTTGGTCGACTATGTTGTTTTTAAAGCGCTTTATAAATAAAGTTGGATTGGATCTGTCATAAACTGTAGGCTGGCTCAGACAATTTGGCCAATGTCTCTCCCTGCTCTTCACTGACTCGGGGAAAACAACATAAACATAACCTACATTTCGAATATTCAAGTGTATGCTCAAACAAAAGGATAAAACGACCACTGCTGCAGATAGCCAGACAGTCACAAGCAAAGACGAGCTGAAGAGAGGTCCTCAGAGAAATATTGGCTGCATTGTTCTGGCTGATAGTTTTCACCGTTATAATGAAGGATGATATTTCTTATCTTCTGCCGAGACTAAACTCTGAATAGCAATGAATAATTTGTGCCCCGCGCGCGTGCATTCATATTGTTCAGAGGGATTTCTTTTGACCCCCATCTCAAAACTCAATCTCTGTCGATTCATGTGACACCAGGACAGATGCAACGCTGCGTCTCAGCCCTGGATCTGATTGGTTTCGGAGCAGCAAAGATCAAAGCCGAGACAAAACAAAAGATAAAAGATGATAGAGGAAAAGCTGCAGGACAGATATGTTGTCACCGTGTCGTTTTTTTTTTACCCACAGCCTGGCCAAAATCATACATGCTAGTGCAATCTTTTTTTTCTTTTTTTCTTTAGGAGGCAGAACTTTGCAATGTTTAGGTCAAATTGAGTTTATTTGAAATCCCAGTGGGTGCATCGTGTGTCCTCCCCTGTGTGTTGGAAAGTCACCTTTGACTTGTCTCTAGTTTCCTTTGTAAGATGATGCTACATTCCTTTGGTGGTTGTTAGACTCATCTAAATCTTTATAAGACTTGTTGGAGATTCTGCACATAACAATACAATGTGTTTAATATAGAACGTTTATGGACATATAGATAAAAAACAAAAATCTCAATTACATCTGAAAATGTTATTTGTAAATTCACATTGACACATTTGGACACTGAATGTGTATAGGTGTGATGTGAACTCTGGAGAGCCCAACCATAGTCTATCTTCTAATGCACATCCTTTTGAGGTTAGTGAGCAAAAACATAAAGATCTGAGTCCTAACTTCGAAAATTAGGCTACCGCAGGATTGTTCCTCTGAAGAAGAGCACTCGCCCTAACACTCATTGGACACACTCATCTTTTTTAACATTTTACGAGCACATCATTATCTGATCAGTTTCCAGATGTGGGGCCTTTCTGTGCAAAAGTTTAATGTTCTCTTTGTGTCTGCATAGTTTTCAAGTAACAACTGTTGTTTTGGTCATAATTTCAGCTATATTTAATGTGTATTCAACATGTGTGCAGTATTTTACATGAAATGCAATTCTTATTTGGGTCTTGGCTTGCAATCCTATAGGACGATGGTCCTGACAGCATCCCAGTTGAGAACCACTGCTCCAAAACAGACACTTTTAAAGAGGGTGTATTATGCTTTTTTCAATCACATAGCACCAGTCTATAGCATACTACAATGATGACGTAACCTTCTGTTGGCCTGTATATGCAGTAAATTAAAATAACTACCTTGAATAAAATTGCTCTCTCAAAATGGCTGTACTGAACGTCTTGAAATAGGCCTCTGTCTCTTTAAGAAGCTTCCCGACACGCCCCCTTCAGCACACTGCTGTGGCATCTAAACAACAACACTGTGCGGGGAGGGGCCTCTGCTGAGCTGAGGAGCAGTGGTTGGTGGCTTGGCTGGTGACGAAAGGTCCAGAGGCGTCTCCAGGAGGTGGGGGCGTTCCTAGGAGGACTGAGGCATAGCTACACCTAAAATGGCTGCCGTCTAAGTTTTTACTGATTACTCAAAAATATGTGAATGAGCCAAGGCAACACTCCGGCATGTGTTTAATGAGGGAATGACATAATAACATGATATAAAGCTTGAAAAAGTCGATTTTACATAATCCCCCCTTCATGTGCTCCTGTAGAATTCTGGCTCAGATCTGGAGATGGGTAATTTGAAGTCACCCACTGCTGCTGACAGTTTGCCCAGCTGCAACGAAAGATGGAAAATTAATGATCAAGAGGACTAATTTTCCTATGGGGACAGTAAAATATCATTTACAATTTATTTTCTTAGCCTACAATAAAAATAAAAAAAAAAATACTACTATGGTGCATGTTTACTGTATCAATAAATTGACTTTTTTTTTTTACTGATTTAGATTACTTTCTACTGGAACAATTGACTGGACAACCATCAGCCCATAACAGTCCATTCTGAAGCGGACTTATATAATGTTTTGCGCCATTGTTGAATATCAAAGGTTTTAAAGGGGCCAACACGCGATCGTCATGTTATCCTACTCTATTTTCACCTTCGCTCCCACATCACATCACGACACTAAACTGAGAAGGATTTAACAACTTCTTCAGAAACCGGGGGAGTGGAGCAGCAACAGGCGGCCTGGGCTTGAAACTTTTGGGAAGTAGGTCCTTCGGGAAAAGGGAGGAGGCGTGAAGGTCCAACGAACACGGGCTCACGGGGGGAGTGACTCGGAGGGAGGTGGTCACGGTTTGGGGTATAAACAGCAAACTACCGCCGCCCTCCGGTTGAGCAACTTTGTGGCCTGTACGTCCCCTCTACGTGCGCCCGGGGAAAGTGCGTAGCTCCTGCCTGTGCAGCCGGTCCTCTCCATAGCTGCTGCGGCAAAACACCCAAACTGCAGCGGACATGGCACCTGCCTGGCCCCAAGTGTTTGCGCTCATTTTAGCGTCTGCGCTCGTGCAAACGGCGACAGGAGCCAGTATCAATGACACGTGAGTACGACAAGTTTCTCCTATAGTCCTGGTGCAATGCATTTCGGGGTTTTTGTGTGTGCGTCACGCTGAATGCACGTGTTGTGATGAAGGTATTCCTCAAGCATCATCTCCAGTCGTTTGAGGACATCCAGCAGCATCCCAGCGTGGAGGCTGGAAGGTCCACAAACAAAGCAGCCTGACTGCTGTTATGCAATCCGTAGAACACTGTTTGTGTTCTCTTTAAATTATTTAAATGTTCATGTTCTTTTCAAATCTGGAATGTGAGCAAACCTAGTAGTGATGAGCTTCCCTGCAATGTGTGGCTGTTGGCCTTTTTACTATCTGTTACACAGTATACATTATATGCATTTATGGAAAACAAATAGCCTAAATAAAAGGTTCATTGTTATCTCTTCTGCATTGGGCCTTCTCACATTATTGTCATGGCTTTTCTTTATTTATCTCTGTTCTGACTTATATACTGTTGTTTATAGATGTGGTCTGGCTTACTGTGTCTTATGCTCACTTTTCCATGACCCAAATGCCTTTCACAGAGGCGCTTGAAGCTGACCAGTCAAAGAGGTTTCATCATCATAGTTTCACTGAGGCAAAAACGGCATCAGCATTCTCCACAGCATCCCAAAACTCAATTAAATGTGTCCTTTAGTTCTCATTGGCAGCGGACAGCCTGTGCGTGCCAACCAGCTTCAGCACAACCTCAAACACTAATCAGCAGAGGGCCCATGGCTCCATAATATTTAAAATCTGCCCATGCAGTTACAGATGAACACTGCAGTTTCATCATCCGCTGAAACTTGGTTCAACAGGTTACTGATAAATATTCAGATATTAATAGGCTTTCAATAAAAGACAAAAAACACAGTATAATGCTAAAATGGCATGATTCCTATTGCCCAGTACTGGTGAAGTAGGATCTATAATACTTAGGCAGATGATGGTGGCTTGCCAAATATAGTACATGTTCCTGGTACATGTAGGAGAAATAATAATTATGATTTATTTTAGTCATAATTAAAGTAAAGGCCGGGGAATATGGCAAAAATGTTCTTTTACCCTGATATGGATCAGTCTTATTTTTCTTATTGTATTTGTTTTCATATTAAAAAGGAATATTCATGAAACATTCCCTAGAAAAACCTTTTAAACATAAACCTTTACAAAAAAATGTCCCACTCCAATATTATTTAACTCAAAAATCTTGTATTGTACTCCTCCAAACTATAAACAAAGGCGTTGTTATTGCCACAGAAGGCTGTCTACCTGACAATGAAAACAAACATGACGATTATTGAGACTGTGATTTATATTCAATTTCGATTCTCCTTTGAAGAATTGGAAAAGTTGACTTTTGTAAATGAGTGGTTTGTTCTGCAAAGAAACCGTTAGAGACATATAGGAGCTGCCATAGAAGGGGGCGGGGCAGTGGAGCATGGGTAAGTGCATGTTGTACACACAGGAAAGTTAGTGTTAATTCATCTTATTCTTATTTACTTAATAACATCATTTTCTGGAAAAGATCAGTGTAATCATAATTATAATTGGATTTTGCAGATTACACAGCTCAGTCCATGTATGTTATGTTTGCACTAAGCCCATATTCTCATATGCCTGATCATTAATGTTCTGTCCACTGCTGTAGGATATTTGTGGTGACGCTGAGCTCTCGGGTCAAAGCGGCCATCCCACAGACGCTGTGTGCCCAGGTTCATGGGCCCTCAGAACGTGTGGTCCTGACAGTGACTTTAGAGCTTGAGTCCAGCAGCAGCTCTCTGTTGGAAGAGACCATTCAACAGGACTTCTACCGCTGCATCATCTTTCAGGTATGGCTCAACAACACACTGAGAGCACCACGCTGTTGTTTAAAAGAAACATTCCAAGAACATATAAATGGGACATAATATATCTATTTTGTATTTGGGGTCATAATTTGAAGTAATTGTGCACAGTTTGGCTCTATTATGTATCCAGTTTTTGGCTCTGGCTCAGTGCTGACAAAGTAAATGGTTGTGAGTAAATTGCAGCTCTGGTTTCTGTCAGACCACTGCACATGGTTATGCAACTTACGGAACGACCCACCGACCCCAATCATCTGTGACAATAGCAGTGTGTGTGGACCTCCTGCTGCTGCTCTGGCATTTATCAATAGGCACAATGAGCACTTTCTGCCAGAGGCCAAACATGTACCTGCATTCCTCTGGACTGCAGCCCTCTGCCCTCTACTCAGCCCCAGAGCAGCCCGAAACCACAGCGTTTGGGATTGGCTCCAGCTTCTCTTATGTAAGAGCAACTCCATTAAGGAATAAAAACGTGTGCTATACAAGTATGACCACTTTTCCTAATTATCCTTGAGTGATGGAGAGGGACTAACATGGCTTAAAATGGGTTTTGCAGTCAGATGGGCTCTGCCAGCATTACAGAAAGCGTCCTGTTTCCAATTTCCAATACATTTGTTGACATGTGCTAGATGTGTGCATCGGCTTAATGTTTTCCTTTTCATTTATGAAAACATGCACCACCTCTCAAAGCAAGCAATAAAAAGATTGTTGTAGATTTTTACCCTAGGACTATTGTTATAATTATTTTATTGAATCAATTTAATTTAATTAAACTAAACTAAACAGACTTGTGCTTGCAAACACAACACACAGGATTGTAGGCATGGCCTAGGGTTAGGAGCATGTTGTTCCACACATGCTCTCACAAATATACTCTCATTTATCCTGTATCCAGAGGACCCTATTGTACATGTTTTAAACCCATAAAGGGAAACCGAAGCACAGTTGTGCACATTATAAGAAGGCTCCACACAGAAACAGTGCCACAATTGCCTACATTTCTGTGCTTTGAAAAAACTTGGAATTAATTCAAGTACTATTTGTATTTCTGTTTTATTTATTTTTTATTTATATCTTTCCAGGCCCCAGTTGTTCCCAGGAGCACAGTAGCATCGATTAACGTCACCATTCAGGGAGAGAGCGGCACTCTGAGTAAAAACACTAAAATACTGATCGAACCGGCTACTTTCATTCACATCATTCAGACGGACAAGCCCATCTACAAACCGGGCCAGACTGGTATGTTACCTAACACAGACACAGTCCACTAATAGAAGTAAATGGTATGAGGGGAGAGGGAGATTCACTGCTCAACCTCTCCTCTGTGCTGCTTAGAAATTCAGCTGCATTTGCACTATTTTGGTCTACTTTACAAAATCTGCATAATGCTGAGCCAAAACTTGACAACTTTAGGAATTATGTCTATATTCAGCAGTTAGGCAGGGAGCGGTTCCTCAACAGATTTTGCTACTGGATGTTTGTAAATGAAGAAAGCTTTCTTTCCAAAGCAAGGTAACGAGACTCCATCAATTGACAGTTCTAGCAATTTATCTAGGAAGCTATTTAAGCTTGGAGGCACCACTAATTCGGCTCTTTATTTGACTTGATAACTGAAAAACATACTGCCCGTAAGGTATTATTTATTTTTGTAATTTTAGAAAACAGATCCCATCCCTCTCTCCACAACAAACAAATGAAAAACCGAGACTAATATAAAAAAAATGTTTAGTCTGTGGTCAAATCTAGTTGTAAGATATTATTTTTATACATAAAATTGTCCATGCTGGCTGTATGCATTTGTTTGTAACGTCTTGTAAATAATGCATTATTTATTGCCAAATAATAATATAGCATCAGTTTGATATAGCACTTTGGTGGACACCCAAAGGCACTTTACATTGCTTTATTTATTCATTCACTCTACAAGAATTACCTCTCTGATAACCAACTAACCACCATTCACACACATCCCATTCATACTTGGGTGATGTTTCGTGTCCAAGGACACAGTGACATTAGGCACTGCAGCAAGGATTGAACTGCCAACCCTCTGATAATCAGAAAACCACTTTAACACCAGATCCGCTGTCACTGCAGAATCATTTCTTTTGGTTTGTTATGTCAGACTCATTCCATTCTCTTACACTGAATCACTAAGCCAATGATAAACAAAACTATAATAAAATGATTCGTTTTATATGACAACTTTATGGCAAAAGCAGCACATTTGCAGCACATAGTCTGTGACATAATGGTACCGGCTGTAAAATGAAATGTTTGCCTTTTCCCAGAAATGTAACTCATGTTTTGTTTGTTTGTAGTAAAATTCAGAGTCACCTCCATGGATGCTGACTTTATTCCTGTGAAACGAACAGTAAGTCTGTTTTTGTTTTTCTGAACAGTGATTTGTGGTTAAAGGTATAGTGTATTATATTAATTAAAAACAGTGCAAGTTCTTCACTCTGCTAATAACGCTATCATTATTTATATTTCCATGAGAGCTGACAGAGCATTTACACCAACAGTGGCAGGAGCGAAACGAGCGACCAGCTTCTATTCATTCCCTATGCGCACTGACAACCGGAAAGCCACTACCAGTCATTGCTTTCTGGTCGCCAGCCCGCAAAGGGAATGACAGGAAGCTGGCCGCTCATTTCGCTCCTGCTGCTGTGTGGATGCTCTGTGAAAGCCTAATGTTACGACATGCTCAGTTAAGAATTTGTGTTATCAGCACCGCCCCCTGATGGACAGTGTCTGTTCCTAGAACCATAGTTATAGTAGTAACTTTAGTTGGTTAATAAAAATACATTTAATTTATTATAGGCGTTCTACTTAAAATATAGCACTTACTTACCCTCTCTGCCATTTGCCAGTGACAGTTTTGGTTTTAAACATGTGCTTAATGCCAAAGTTTGTGTAACGCTGCGCTGTGTGTGATGTGTATTGAGGAGCTGGGTCTATTTTGGTTCAGAGAGTGGGAGGCGAGCGAAGGCCTGTTTGTTGGTTTTTAAGGAGAGAGTGGGTGTGCGGCGCCGCGTGGACTCCTGTGATAAACTGCTGTCAGAGTTCATTTGGCGCACAGCGCATCTGACCCAAACATCTGAATCAATATGAGCTCAGGGCCTTTTCCATCCGCGATCGCGTACATGAGAGCATCACTGTATACAGCAAACCTATCACATGTCAACTATCAATATGACTGAATTGTAAAGCATGTGTTTTTCTCTTTCAGTACAAAGTGATAGAGCTTGAGGTAAGCCACAGTTTCATCATTTGGCAGTGGAAAACCTAGCAGGTTGTCTTAAAATGTACCAACATCACACTAACCGACTGTAAAGGGAGAGAGGCAAGGCTGTACCTTTCTGCTTCATGAGCAGTGTATGGAATTTACCATACAAACACTAAACCTTTTTATGAATGTTCAAAAATTGCATTAAAACTATGAATATATATATGTGTATGTCTTTTTTAATTTTAAAGTTTACGTTTTCTGTAATTAGTTCAAAACATAGGGCTTGTGACTTGACTCAGAGTAGCTGCTTCTAACAGGATAAAATGTTTAATTGCTAACTCATCCATTTGCCTATTTCATATCTTCCCTCTATCATCGTTTAAAATACTGTGCACAATTGTTTTATTTCTGTAAAACTATTATCATGGAATAATGCTGTCAGTTTTGCTCCCCCTTCACCCCTTCTGCAATGCCTGATATCTGACTCGAGTTCTATTCTATGTCCAGGACCCCAGTACAGATCGCATTGCTCAGTGGTTGGATAAAACCATTGACAGGGGCATCCTGGATCTTTCACACCCAATTATCCCTGAAGCTGCACAGGGCACCTACACCATCACTGCCACCACAGAGCAGGGCGAGAAAGTGCACCACAACTTTGACATCAAGGAATACGGTAATACTGCCGTGCCTATAAAGTGGTAAAATACAGAATCTTATTTTATTTCTTGCAACTGTTTCATGAATTAGTTTTGCCAAAATATGAGGTGAAAGTGCAGCTGCCGAATGTGATCACAATCCTGGATACGGAGGCCATCTTTAAAGTCTGTGGAAAGTGAGTGTATTATTTACAAGCGTGCAAAGTTTGTCATTTTAGTTTTGTTTAGTATTTCAAATATTTATGCGTTTATTGAATGGAGTTAGAGTTTTAGTATTCTTTTATTTTGGTCATGCATATGTCTTGTAAGTAATGAAAAACAAAATGTCACAATGCGTAATTTGGAACATATGACTTGTTGTACTAGATACTGTAATTGCTCTGAATATGCTTGTGTTTGAAATTTGACTTTCTAAACTAAAGTATTCTACATTTATTTGTCATCACTGTACATAAGATGGCTTCCACACTGTTACTCCCATGTTTTAAAGTTCCTATTTCTTGGTGCAGATACACTTACGGTAAACCAGTGGAGGGCTCTGTGAAAGCAGTGTTTTGTCGAAAGGCCTTTCGACATTACTGGTACGGGAGCAACAACCAAGACGTGTGCAAGACCTTCCAGCTCACAGTAAGTATCTGCATACACCTAAATGGATGTAACTCTTCTTATGATTCATCCCAGTAATGGCATATATTTCTTTCTTTCTATTTAGACTGACAAAAGCGGTTGCACTTCTCAAACTGTGAATCTTTCTGAGTATTTCCTGAATAAGAGTGGATATCACGACAGTTTCCAGTTAGAGGCTGAACTGCAGGAGTTTGGAACTGGTATTTTTAATTGCTCTCAATTAAAAAAAAAAACTTAAACTAATTTGTGTTCACTTGTGCATAATTGTAATGGTTCACTCTGCAGGGGTGACTCTCCGAGGCAATGCACGGGCCAGCTTCACTGAAACGATCAGAACAACCACTTTTGAGGACGAACCTGCATCTTACAAACCTGGCATTGCATTTGAAGGAAAGGTAAACATGACTTTTATCGTATAATTATTGTCCTCTATCTTTTCTGATACTTTATATAGCCATGTTGTTCTACTGGCTCACAAAAATAATAGCCTTATTTGAATTGGAAATGGCTCATAGTTGATTAATCATATGCACTGTACAAGATTGTAAATTTAATGTTTGGTACTGGTACACACTTTATTATATACTATTGTCCATTTCTGCCTTTTTTCAACCAGACCATAGTGTGCCCCCTTTTCAAAAAAACAACAACTTTATGACACTTTTCTAGGTCAAACTAGTTGGTCCTGACTCCAAACCTGTCGCCAATGAGAATGTGTACCTCACCACAAGTAAATCCCAAAACCTAACGCTCACCACTGACCTCAAAGGCATGGCTTCCTTTGCCCTGGACACATCCCTCTGGACCGACTCTGTGTCTCTCTGGGTGAGTGCAAGGCTCCCCCCCCCCACCTGCTTCAGTATATTAAACCTTAAACTTTATTCTGGCCTATTGTCATTGTTTTGTTTTGTAGGCATCGGCGAGGGAACGAGGGAAGATCGATCCGTATGTCCCCAACCTGCGCACACCGGAGTACCGTTCGGCCGTTCGTCAAGTGACCGCTTTTTACTCCAAGAGTAGCAGTTTCATGAAGATCAAGCAAAATGAGGGAAGGTTTCGCTGCAACAAAGAGGCCTCGGTTCAAGCCGAGTACATCATACAAGGAAAAGAGCTGAAGGAGGGACAGGAGCAGTTGGACTTCTTCTATTTGGTAAGAATTTGCCTTACAGCGCAATAACAGCGGGGTCTGGAAGTATTCATACCCTTTCTCATATTATGCAGCTCGACTGACACAGTAAATGTTCACATTTTATCATGATTTTTAAGATAACAAAACAAGCTGTATCCTTCTGTATCATGGGCAATGACTGGAATTTCATGAATGATCTGAAACGGTAATGATTGAGGCCCATCGAATAGGGCTGCTGTAATTGTGTTTTTTGTTTTTTTATCGCATATTTTTAATGTTTTATTTTGACATAACCGCTGCAGAATTTTACCAACAGAAAATAAATGTATTTGATTTTCATATCACACAAGAGGTATGAAAACCTTCACAACCCATTTAAGTATGACTTGATCGAACAATTGCTTGCATTGCGTTGTTACACTTTCTCTTTTGTGTTCCTTTTGATGCAGGTGATGTCCAAAGGCTCATTGGTCCAACATGACCGTTTACCTGTGGCAGTTAAAAGAGATATGGGTAAAATTGGTGGATGTGTTCAAACTGGAGCAAAGCATTAGATGACTGTAATGTTTGCTGATCATGTTTTTTTTTTTTTTACATGTTTGTTACAGTGAACAAAGGTGTGTTGACAATTCCTCTGCACCAGGTTGTCAAACTGGCTCCGATTGCTCAGGTGCTGGTGTACACTGTGATGCCCAGTGGGGAAGCTGTGGCCGACAGCATGGACTTTCCGGTTCAGCTTTGTCTCAGTAACAAGGTACAACCACACCTGAAAAAGCTATACACATAATCTCCGCCATTGCAGCTGTCCTATAAATCAGGGGTCCCCAACCATTTTCCTGCTGTGGACCGGTACAGAACCCCGAAAAAATTTGGGCGCTGAGAAACACGTGCACAGACTATGGGTCACGTTTTTACAGCATGCAACGCAGCCCTTTGATCGCGCGCGCTGCAGCAGGAGGCGGAGAGAAAGGGAGAGGCCGCCGCGGCACAATCTTTTCTCTCCTGTGTCCGCCTCCTGCTTCACCAGTGGGATAAATACGGCTCTCTGTCCTGTGAAAGCATTAAAGGTTGTGACGAAAACTTGTGAGACTGCACTGCAACGCGATGAGCTTTTGGAAGAATTAGCGTGAGCTGAGGGGAAAGGGAGAGAGCAGACGCTCAGCAGCGCTGGTGACAGAAAGACGTTGGAGCTGCACGAGGCTGCGCTGATTCTGTCTGTAATAAAACCAGATGAACTCGAGTCCAAAGGATTTGTAGGGAGAATTTCTATCAGGAGTTTCGTGTATATATACGAGCTAATTGGCGTGTGGACAGGCCAAAGAGACACAGGAGAAAATGCTTCTTTTTTTTTTTTTTCCTATTTCTCTGCGGCCCAGTAGCAAATACGTCCCGGTCCCCGGCCCGGTGGTTGGGGACCACTGATATAAATGATCTTTTATGCCTCCAAATATTGCATAGCTAAAATGATTCACTTAATGCCCTTTCTATTTTAAAAGTTGTGTCTGTTCTTTGTTTCCTTTCTGTTCCAAAGGTTTCTATGAAGTTTGCAACTCTCCAGCAGCTTCCAGCGGAGAAGACCACACTGACACTGCAAGCTCATCCCGACTCGCTGTGCTCTGTACGGGCCATCGACCAGAGCGTCCTCCTGCTCAAGTCTGGGGTGGAGCTCACTGTGGACTATGTATGAGTTGTGCAGGCAGTTTTTCAGACAAGATTAGTGCTCTTGTTCATTCAGGGTTGTTCAGTAGTAAATGTTGCTTGTTGTCCTCTGTTCTTAGGTCTATGACCAGCTGCCTTTTCAGAAGCTCACTGGTTATCCGTACGAGGTGGAGGACCATGAGCCGTACCCGTGTTTCCCCATCCCCATCCCAGAGGTGGAGGTGGAGCCGGAGATGGATGTGGATGTGGAGGGCGGCGGCCGCAAGAAGCGCTCATTTTTTTATTTCGGACCGGTCGATCACAAAGACGACGTGTACAGCATCTTTAAAGTAAAGCCCTTTGTTTGATAACCTTGCAGAATCACACTGAAGGGTCACATTGAGAAGCCAAATGAGTATCAACGTTGAGTTACCTGTAGAATTTGTTTTCACTCAGTCCTTGTATTGAGAGTTCTGAGGTACAGTGGGAATCAGATGTTTACATACACTATATACGTAAAAAGACACATACGCATTTTTTTTCTTAGTGTCTGATATGAAACCAGAATTAACTGTTTTTGGTCAATTACAATTTTCGAAATAATTTTCTATTTGCTAAATGCCAGAAGAATGAGACATAGATATACAAATTAAAACCAAACAAAAAACAGAGGTTACTTTTTACAAAGTCAGAAGTTTATACACTACAATTACTATACCTTTTAAAGGGACTAGATGCAAGTTGGTCATTTGGGAACGCAAGTGAAAGAGGTGTTTTGCTTCAACGCGATCTCCTCTGTAACCGTGTTTATTTTTCATTAGGACTTTTATTTCTCAAACGTGTTGCCTTATGCTCACTTTGAGCTCCTCGTGGGGGGTGGAGATGACCGGGGCGGACTGAGGAGGAGACGGTGTGCGGTGATGTCGCTGCCGTTCGGAGGCGGCCAAGAGCAGAGTGGAGCTGAGTTGTGCGCATTGAGTTGCCTTGTGTATGAAATGCGCGGTATAAATAAAATTGCCTTGCCTTGCCTTGCCTGAGCGACCAGGTGGAAGATGTGAATGATGGGGCTCCTGTAGCCGCCTCGTCACTCATGGACCCCGCGCGCCTGTTTCTCTGCCGGTTCCCCAGAGCTGTGCTCTGAAACAGTTTCCCCGCAGGCCGCGCTCACGTCCCGCGGTCGTGCATTCACAAACTGTCCCTCTGCCAATCCTACACTCCTCTCTGCACGCCACTCCAGCAGTGACTTTTGTTTCACAAACTAAGCATGCACAACTAAAGTGACGCCCCTCCCCCAAAGAGGAATAAAAAAAAATACTTCACCTCCGCGAACCCGTTCATATCGTTCGTTCAAAACAGCCGGATAATTCGCGACCGACACATTGGTGCCCCGTCCTTTCGGCGCCCTTTTTGTGCCACTGAGCCACCGCATTTTAGACCCCCCTCCCCGCAGTCAAATTGACCGCTGCGGCGGTTCTATACGATGCATGTTTTAAATAGCTTTTTTTTTAAAACGAAACTCAATATGTGGCGGGCGGTGCGCCACAGAATAGTCTATGTGTGGGAAACACTGGAATTAACAACTTTTTGAGAGACAGTGCAGGATTTTAGAGGCAGTTGTGGTGAACAGGTCTGGGCTCATTCTACACATTAGGACATGGCTGGAACATGTGGGGGGAGGAAAATACTTAATTTTTAAAATTAATACTCCGTATAGTCCCTTTTAAACAATTTGTGAAAACTCAGATGACTATGTCATGACCTTGGAAGCACAAGTCTGGTTCATCTTTGGGTGCAATTTCAAGACACTTGAAGGTGCTGCGTTCATTGGTTCAAACAGTGATGGAAATGACCAGCCATCATACAGATCAGAAAGAAGGCGGGTTCTGTGTCCCAGAGATGAATCTGCTATGGTCTGAAATGTGAATATCAACCCAAGAACAAATGCAAAAGACCTTGTGAAGATGCTGGCTGCAACTGGTAAGAGTTTGTCATTATCCACAGTGAAACAAGTACTGTACCGACAAAAGGATAAAGACTTTAATTTTTGGAGACATATCCTGTGGTCTGATGGAAAAAATATATAATTTTTTGGCCAGTATGACCATCGTCGGATTTGGAGGAAAAAGGAGAATCTTGCAAGCCTGACAACACCATCCCAACTTTGAAATACAGGGGTGGCAGCATCATGCTGTGGGGTTGTTTTGCTGCAAGAGGGACTGATGCACTTCACAAAATAGATGACATGAAGAAAGAACACTGTGGAATTATTGGCGTAACATCTCAAGACATCAGCCAGGAAGTTCAAGTTTGGGCGCAGATGGGTCCTCCAAATGGACAATGACCCAAAGCATACGGCCAAACTGGTTACAAAGTGGCTTAAGGATAACAAAGTCAATGTTTTGAAGTGGCCATCACAAAATTGATTTCAATCCAGTTGAAAATGTATGGACAGAGCTGAAAATGCATGTGCACATGCATTTTACACCAGTTCTGTTTGGAGGAATGGACCAACCAGTTCTGTTTGAGAATGGACCAACATTTCTGCCAACTATTGAGAGAAGCTTGTGGAAGGAAATCCAAAACCTTTGACCCAAGTTATACAGTTTAAAGGCAATGCTACCAAATATGAATGAAATGTATGTAAACTTTTGGTTTTGTAAATAGAAATATATGAGAGCACAGTTTTATATTACTATGTTGCTAAATGCCAGAAGAATTATTATTATTTTTAATTCTAATTGACCTAAAGTAGTAAAATAACCTTCTGGTTTTATGTCAGACAGTGAGAAAAAATGTGTATGTGTCTTTTTATAAAGTATATGTAAACGTCTGGTTGATGCTACAATGAAATTAATGAGTAATGTAGAGCTGCCAGGCAAAAGGCAAAAGGAACAAATTTAAGAGTGAAGGCCATGGAGGATGTTAGTGTGACAGAAGAACAGAGAACAAAAGTTCTTATGTGACATTGACCTGTCCTGTTTTTCTCCTAGGAAATAGGAATCAAGATTGTGACCAACTCAGACGTGAAGAAACCCTTTAACTGCCATGCGAGGGTGTACGACATGCCTTATGAAGGTATTATGTATTATTCAATGGAACAGGATATGAACATGGATTATGAAGCAGGAACAACACCAGATGTATCAACGCCGACAAAAGAGACCGTTAGAACGTACTTCCCTGAGACCTGGATTTGGGAGCTGGTCTCTGTCGGGTAAGTGCTGGTGCTAATCGTTCTTTTATGTATGTGTTCTTAGATGTGGTGGTGCTAGATTCTCCTCCAATCCCCATGGCCTTTAACATGATGCCCAGCCAGGACAGTCTCCAAAAAGACCGCGTCCCAAATCGTGAGCAAAAGAAGGAGACCATCAGGACTTTCTTCCCCGAAACCTGGATCTGGGACCTGGTGCCTGTGGGGTAATGATCCAATATCATTAGAAGAGAGCCTAGAAAAACAAATAAGTATTGTAGCGCAAATAGTAATACTAGAGAACCAATGGAAGACATTTCTTTGTGCCACTGTTTCTGATGAAGGTGGCGAAGTAACCGAAATTTGTCAAGGCACAGCACAGAAATATAGGCATAAGAAATTCCCATTGTAATGTATTGTTAATTATATGACGGCAGAAAAAAAATCTACCCCAAGGATACAAAGAAGATTTCAGCGAAAGCACTACGGGACATGCTTTTAAATTACTTGTCATACAATATTTGCTGACAATTATTGTCATCTTCGCTAGTGCCCTGAGAGTACTTTAAGTTTTGCGCAGTATTATTGCGCTACCTACCACTAATAATCTTACTTAAACCAAATAATACTTCTATTTCAACATATTTCAGTTGCTCTATGGTGGAGCTACTTTTGTATAATTTTCACTTCCACTTTGTCTGCGTCTCATAGTATTGTTGATCAAGTTGTTTGTTGTCTTAAATTTCTTGAATTTGCTTGATTTTTCTAATTATTTGCATAATCTTTGGCCTCTATCTTCTACTGCATATTTTGCCGTATTTCTTTGTGAACTTTGTGCACCACATTTGAGTGTTTTTTGTTTTTTTTCTTGTAATCTTTAGTAATCATGTTCGACCTTGTGTTTGTGGACAGACCCAGCGGCTCGGTGAACGTAGAGAAGACGTCCCAGACACGATCACTAAATGGGCCGCGGGGGCTTTCTGTGTGTCTCCCGCGGGGCTCGGCATCGCCCCCAACACCGCGCTCACCGCCTTCCAGCCGTTCTTCGTCAGCCTCACGCTGCCTTACTCGGTCATCAGGGGAGAGGTGTTCACGCTCAAAGCCACGGTCTTCAACTACCTCTCTAAGTGCATCATGGTAAGTGTAATAATGTGCTGATGTCGCACGCTCAAATGCGGTTTTGTTGTTGTTTTTTGTGGTTTCTATCTTTCACTACGTATTTAGGCCTGTAACACCTTTGCTCTGCCCATGTTTCTCCAGAACCAATCGGCGAGTAAACTTTGGCACTTAGACCATGGTTCTTTTTTTCCATCTTTCTGTTGTTATTCACACCTGACTTATTTTCTAAAGGAATTGTAATTGAAAGTAACTAACGATCACTTTGATTTGTTGGTGTTCAGGTGCAGGTAACACTGGGGACTCAGACCAGTTCACCTTTAAGCCCTGCGACAGCTGCCAGTACACGGTGTGTCTGTGCGGAGAGGAGAGCACCACCTTCTCGTGGGTCGTCACGCCATCCGCACTCGGTAAAGCTTCATTTATCTTGTAGCTTTATGAAAACCTCTTAATAAGGCGTACAAGGAATTCTCTGCTGGTTAATTAAGTCGGCAACATTTTTTGTCTTTGAGAGACTGTTTAATTGTTTAAAAATGTTTATTCTTTTCTGGAATTTAGTTGATTTCAAAATCGTTAAACTATATACGGTGTATATTTTGGATTAAAAACAGCATTGGTAATGTTTAGTGTAAAAGCATTTTCTAGTCACTGTGTTTCTGCTTTAATTATTACTAAAATCCTAAATGTATATATATTACACTTGCCAGTTATGTACGATGTTTTTAATGTTTTTTTTTCTCACAAAACAAAAGCCCCCCCCCCCATCGTGTCGAATTGATGATGATTTAATTTGGAGCTGCTTTTGTGTTGTGTCTCAGTCACAAACATGAGATAGGAAAAGCTAATTAACCCTTATTATTAGGGCCCTGACAGCTGGGTGTGCTGCGGGCCATGTAAAAGTAAAGCACTTATTTTTAATGGTGTGAGCTTCATCAGCCTCCATCAGTGGGATGAGTGCAGGCTCCTCTAACGCCCCCTTAGAGCTCTGCTGACAATCACTTGAACTAACAAGTCAGGTAGTATCTCTGACGAAACAGCGGGAAAGCTCTCCCCCAGGGCCCGATCTGTACTTGTCCTCTGCGTGAGACGGAGTGAAGGCAGTGAGGGGGAGGACAATAATAAGGCAACAAATGGGGATTAATGAGGCCCAATGAGCTGGGAACAGGAGGAAGGAAAACAGGAGGCAGGAGCAGCTGGAGAGAGAAAATCCACAGGAAGAAGTTTTGCTTGGTTCACAAAATCTGACAGTATCAGCACTAATACGACTGTGTCCCACAGGTGAGGTGAGCATCAGGGTCAGTGCAGAGGCCCTCAAGACAGACCTCTTCTGTGGGAATGAAGTGGCCACTGTCCCGGAGATGGGACAGATCGACACTGTGGTCCGCACACTGCTGGTGCAGGTCAGTGTATACTGGACATAGACTGGGCTCATATACGCAAGGCATCATGTAACTATGTGTAATTTAAATCAGGCAAAGTGTTTACACATCAAATACACTATATTTAAACTGTGAGAACATTCGGAGAACCAAAGCAATGTTAAACTTGAACCATAAGACCAACCTTTTGGTTTCCTTCTTATACCTGGCTTAGTTTTTGGCTTTGTTCTCATTCTGAATATTAACTTTTAAACATGAGTAACATTTCTATTTAACATTTTCTCTCCAGGCTGAAGGAACTCCACAGATGGTGAGCCATAATGCACTGCTCTGTCCTGCAGGTGAGTCTTCATCACAGTCTGTGCCGCCTCTACTCTCTGCCTCTAAAGATAGGAATTTGATCTTCAGGCTGTGATCTTTTGCATATTTCATTTGCAGAGGGTCCTGTGGAGAAGAAGATCTCTCTTCTGATGCCTGAGATGTTTGTGGCTGGCTCAGCCCGAGCCACAGTCTCTGTTCTGGGTTTGTCACATCACATTTACTGTTTCACATTTAAATGTGTCCGATTGTATGGCAGTGGCCATACCGCCTTTGCTATGCCCAACCCCGACGGATCTTGGCTGCTAAGCAGGGAAGGGCCTGGTCGGTACTTGGATGGGAGACCGTTTGGTAACACCAGGAAGCCTGGCAAATGGTAGTGAGTGAGTGAGTGGTGGTGGTGGTCGGAGGGGCTGATGGCGCAGACTGGTTGCCTCGCTTCCGTCAGTCTACCCCAGGGCAGCAGTGGCTGCAATAGTAGCTTACCACCACTGAGTATGGAGTGAATGAATAATGCAATGTAAAGCGTCTTTGAGTGTCCAGAAAAGCACTATATAAACTGATGCATTATTGTTATTCCTAATGTTGCTTATGCATGTTTCCAGGCGACCTGATGGGCAGAGCTATAAAGAACCTGGACAAACTGCTGGCCATGCCTAGCGGCTGTGGGGAGCAGAACATGGTGCTGTTCGCCCCAAACATTTTTATCCTCAACTATCTGAAGAGCACAGGCCAGCTCTCCAAGGACATCCTGGACAGAGCGACTACGTTCCTCCAGTCAGGTATGTCACATGTGGATGTAAAACAATATCATTTTTAACACCGCTATAAAAGAATGTGCTGAGTGTCATTTGCATTTTGTAGGATATCAGAGAGAGCTCACTTACAAACACGATGATGGTTCATACAGCGCCTTTGGAAAGTCCGACGAGTCCGGAAACACATGGTCAGTAAATGCCCCAGTTATTCAGAATTAAAACCTGGGAGAAATACCAAGTCCAGTGTTTGTTTATGTCCTGCTCATGTCATTGGGCAAAATCCACATCGCATTATCCAGAGTGCAGCAGGAAGGGCATCTGATCTTAAAATACATTTGTATGTGATTGGTGAGAAAAAAACTGACAATTTTGATGGCACCAGAAACGCTACATTTATCCTGCTCCTTCTGCTGTTTTATACTGCACAGCGATAAACACCAAAAGAAAATGAGGTATATTTCTGATGGCATAACTTGTACCCATTGCATCACTTGTTACCCAACATTTAAAAGCATTTATTTAGGGCTGCACTGTGTGTATTTTCAGCTCTAATCTCACACTTTTTTTTGATTAGAGGAGAAGAATGGTGTCCCGTCAGCTGTCTGGCATCAGCGCACTTCCTAATAAATCTAGAGACGATGCCAAAATGTGAATATTTGAATTAAATGGGCTTTAAATCGCAGCCTCCGGGGGATTTATCTACCCCTCTGCTCTTTATTAGACGTCACTGGGCAGTTTGGCAGGTGCTGAGGCTGTGTAGGTGTGTTTGTGAAGCCAGAAAACTAGGGCTGTTTTTTCAATGCCAATGGGAGCTTGTCCAAATTGCCAAACACTGCGTTGCTTTGTTTAGGGATGACAATGGGGGGGGAAATACTGGAAGCATTTAGAAGTATTTGTGTTAGATTAAATTGGGTTATTATTGGAAAAGTAGCTCGGAAATTAAATGGATAGAACTTATCGAATGCAGATGAAAAAATAGCTACTATAAAATCAATCGTATCTTTCCTGTTAGAAGATGACTAAATAAGCTTTTTCTATATTTTGTAAGATATAAAGACAATTATGCATCTTTAGTAGTATTAATGATATGTAACGGTTTTGTAGTTGAAAGTTTACTTTGAACTCTCGATATATTGTCTATATTTTCTTTGTTTGTGTGGGACTCGCAGGCTGACTACCTTTGTGATGAAATCCTTTGGAGGAGCCAGACCATACATTTATATTCAAGAGGAGCACATTACTGAGGCCAAGAAGTGGCTCCACCGGTCCACCGAGTCCAGCGACCGGCTGCATTGCCTCTGTTGGCAAGCTTTTTCACAATGGCATGAAGGTGCTGAATTGTTGCATTTTGAACCTTTGTGTGTCTTAACAAAAGTGTTATTTTTCAGTGTGAATTTTCTTCCCAAAGCAGAAAATAATGTTCCGAATAATTAGGCTTCTCCGAGCTCTGGATATATAGCTTGCCTCAGGCCTAAACACAAACGACATGAACAATATAAAAGAATAATTGGCCAGACCCTGACAACACAGCTTCATTAAGGAAAGATGTGGTGTTCAGAGTTTTGATCAGGCTTCACTGTGGCTTCAAAGAATATCAGTCATTGGTCTCTGTGCGGCTGTCATAACAAATGCAACGTTAACGTATGAGGTGCATTGCCTTCACAAATTCACATTCAAACATGGTTAATTTATTGATTTAACACTTCTTTATTTATTAGTTTCTGTCATCAGGTTTTATTGATAAGATCATTACAAGGCATTCTCATTGACAAACTTTAAGTTAGTGTCTTGTTGTTTTTTCCAAGTTTGTAACTTTGTCAATTGCAAGAGGAATGTGCTTTTAAATCTCACTCTCTCTCCGTCTCTCCCAGGGGGGAGTCAGTGATGACGTTTCACTCACGGCTTACATTACAGCTGCTCTGCTGGAGCTCGACGTAAATGTGACTGTAAGTAACAGCATACAATTGATCATTTTTTACCTATATTTAATTGCATTTGTATTACCAATTATATTTCTTATTAAAATCTAGTGACTTTATAATGCTTAGTTACTGCTCCTTTGTGCATTAATGGTGTCTATAATTTACTGTAGTCTACATACTCTGTATACTCTCCTAAGGCTGGCTTAAAGGTAGGGTACTGTATGTAGGATTTCATATGAAAACAATGTTCGGTGCAGCCCTATGAGGCAACTCCTGTTGTGATATTGGGCTATACAAAACCATTGATTGATTCATTGAAACTCATCTGATTCAAATACTAATTTTAGTATGTAAAAGTTGTTCATGTTTTTCTATTTTAGCTTTGATTCTTGAAAGAATATTCCAGTCAGTAGATAGAATTGGCCGCTCACTTTAGGGTTGCAAGATCCTATGGCAGGACTCCATTAGTTAAAGCTCAGTGATCCTGAGCCTGAAATGGGGCATGTCCACATACTTGTCCATGCTGCTTATTGCATGGACACAAGTCTTCAGCGGGTTGAGTAGCGACTGTAAATCACGAAGAGCATGTCTTGTTCTGGTCAGGACCCCATGGTGCAGTTGTGCCTTCGGTGCCTCCAAGGGGCGATGGCAGGTCAAATGGACAACCTCTACACCACTGCCCTGCTGTCCTACACCTTCACTCTGGCAGGAGACCAAGACACCAGGACCAAACTCCTCAAATACCTGCACCAGAAGTCCAAGATGCAAGGTGAGAGAAAGATAGACATGCACACTAAAAATGTGAGAAAACTGCAGTTAGGTGCAAAAATCTGTGATAAAGCACATGCAAACCCTACAAATATGAACACTTGATCGTTCTGCATATTGATACAAAGGGAGAGTTGTTTTAGGTCTGGTGCGCTGTTTGATTGGCAGGTGGGACGCGGTACTGGGACAGGGCCGGGGCGTCAGGAAAGGCCTGGACTCTCTGGAAGTGGAGATGACGTCCTACGTGCTGCTGGCTCTGCTCTCCGGACCTGCTCTGCCAGAGTTTGGCCTGGACTACAGCTCGAGCATCGTCCGCTGGCTCGCTCAGCAGCAGAACCCGTATGGTGGCTTCTCCTCCACACAGGTCATTTTACAGATTCATTCTAACCAGTCCTTAACTTGAATAAATGGAAAGGTTTGCTTCGGGCAGGAAAATTAGAAATAGCAGATCATACAGATCAGCCCATGCAGTTCAAAATGTCGCCGTAAAAATTAAGAATAAATGAAAAATATCCAATCTAATGAAAGCCAATACGTAAAATAATCACTGCACTTGAACGTTATTTTGTAACAATCCCTCTCTTGTGCTTTTTAGGACACTGTAGTGGCTCTCCAAGCACTGGCCAAGTACGCCGCTGCCACCTATAGTGAGGAGGGCAGCACTACAGTAAAGGTGACGTCTCTGGGAGGCCTGAGCACAGAGTTCACGGTGGAGCAGTCGAATCGGCTGCTGTACCAGGAGGAGAAGCTCATCGAGGTCCCAGGGGAATACACAGTGAGAGCGGAGGGCCAGAGCTGCGTCCTAGCACAGGTACGGCAGACCCAGAGAGGGATGATCAATTCAATGTTTTTAACTGGTGTCTGTCCGCAGATCTCCATGCACTACAACATCCCCCCTCCCCCAGACTTCTCCGCGTTCAACATTTCCACTCAGACTATGTCCAAATGTAACGTCAGCAGACCACAGCTCATCCTGTTTGTGCACGTCAGGTACAGCTAAAGATGAATAGTTGAAAACTGTCCATTTTGCTAAAATACTATGGTGCTTTTCTGTAAGTCACGAGTGAAAAAGTGATTCTGAAAGCAGTTCAAAATTCAGTTGTGTGTTTTCAGATATCAGGGTCGGAGGGAGGAAACCAACATGGTCATCATCAACATCAAACTCCTCTCTGGATATGTCCTGGACAAGAGCTCTCTGGGCATGGTGAGTTACTTTGTGCAGGTACAAACTCAGCCACTTGGGCGTCATGGGGTTTTTCAGATACTGCATTGTACCCTTCCCGGAGTCGCTAATGAATACAGACTGTTATAAATACAGACCTCATTGCTCTCATTTATTGTGCCCCATGATGTTGTGTCCTGACAGATGAAGAGTGACCCATCAGTGAAGAGAGTGGATGTAGACGAAGGATTCATTAACATTTACTTGGATGGGGTAAATTGCCGCATTACATTTGCACTCGCATGCAAACATTCATATTCAGTCGGACTAGGTCAGTTTGATTAGTGGTGGGCAAATTAATTAATTGTTCCTAGTAGGTTGAAGCTCCATGCAGTGGCCCAAACACAACCATAATTTTGTACGATATTTAGACCTCTATTGGATGCAGTCATACTTATCGAACTCCGCTTGAGGACCAGAGGACACCTGCTAAGGGCCAGACCCGACGTCAACCCCGATATACAGTACTAGACTGCGACTAGACACTGGAGGGTTGCTCAAACTGCCAGTCATGGGGAGTGAATCCTCAAACTTTAGGCAGGGTTTCTACTGGCAGCAGCAAGTCAAATGTAATGCTTCTTAATGCCATTTTTGATTCTACTTAATTTTTAATGCCACAAATTATTTAAACAAATCTTGGCTTATTTCATCTCAATATTTGTAAACATTCAATCTAACGGGGGGATTTTGATATTCAAAACAAAATTTGACGCAACAGGAAACTTTGGAACCAAACATTGTAAAAATGTAGCTGCAGTTAATTTCAGTGTGAACTGCAGCTATACATTTGTTTTAGACCATAGGTTTTTTTGTACAGAACATGTAGATGAAAAGTAAAAGGTAATGTCCGAGGCACTCTGATAAAGTTAAAAGTCCTTTTATTGAGCAAGCAACATGTTTCGACCTGGCTTTTAACTTTATCAGAGTGCCTCGGACATTACCTTTTTTCTTTCATCTACATAGGTTTTTTGTGTTTTTGAATGTAGTAAATAATTGAGCATGTCACTCACTAAAGAAAAATATATTTTCTCAGCTTGAATCCGATTTAATGCTTTTTTTATGACTTACATTAATTTTGGCATAATTCTTTTAATGCTTTTTCATGCCCTGGGAAGACCCTGTTAGAGTTTAAGTTCGTAGTTAAACCAGTTTTCCGATGAGAAACAGTAAAATATTTTGCCAAATATGAACCATAATTGTGTGTTTGTCTAGCACTCAAATCTAGAGTGGTAAGAACTAAATAAGCCGTCTGTGTATTTGCAGCTGAAGAAAGACAAGCTGCGGATCTATAGTGTGACGATCGAGCAGGACCAGGCGGTCAGGAACCTCAAACCTGCTGTGGTCAAAGTCTACGATTACTACCAGACGAGTACAGACCACCTTCTTTTTTTTCTTTTTCTTTTAATACTATTTGACATTAAAGATGTGTGAGCTTTAATGCCTTACTATTAATGTTTGCAGGTGATGAAGCTGTCACTGAATACACGTCCCCCTGTGCAGAAAGTATGTTCTTATTTTTATGCCAACAAATGGATTTCTCACAGCGTAGAGAATGTCTGAAATGTTGGCAATATATAACTGTAATATTTCTTCTTGTTTCAGGTGACACTGTGAATGAACTGTAATGTCCACGAGGGAATAACTTCCTTTTGCAAATCTGGAGCAATCACTGACCCCTCTTAAATATTTTTGTGTACAATTTTTATTTTTATTTGAAGGTGTCGTTTTTTTAATATTTCCCTCTGCTTTTAATGTTTTGTTTTTAATTCGCTAGTCCTTCTTGTTTGATCGTTTTTAAACGCATTTTGTCGAGTTCAGAACTGCTCCCTCAACACTGGATCCTTCACATACTTTTAATCTGCTTTTAAAGAAGAAACACAGCCACGTCTCCGTAACAGTTTTGTTTTATTAGATCTCATCAAATCCATTTGTCTTCGTGTGAAAAGTGACGCTTGACACTTACAAGGTACCTATAACACAGTATGGTCCGAATTGTAAAATACAGCTTCTACAGTAACCGTACATTTTACTGAGTGCTAGGTGAGTCTCTGTGCGTCCTCTGCTGTACCGGTAAAAAAGTAGAATGATACATCACTACCATTTACAATTTGAAATGTAACGTGACAATAAATTTTCTAAAATGACAAAAATAAGTAAAAATCGTCCTTTTTTTTTTTTTTACAATACCATTGCATTTTTATAGTAAGATATTCATTCAGGCATCCGCTTTACAGTATAATATTTTTGTTCTTTTCACATAGATAACAATAGCACTACATGTACAGACAGCCTTGCCAGTGTTGATAGTTTGGTTTGCACACAACTGGACACGAGCCCATTGAAAACGGAGGCAAGGGGGATGATGTATATATGTCTCTTTTGTCACTATCTCAGGCACAACATCCATAACTTCATTACTTTACAACACATGAAACTAAACAACAGTTTCACATGCGCCAAAAGTCACAGCGTAAAGTCTTCCTAACCAAAGCAAGTCTTTTTTTTTTTTTTACTATATAAACAGCAAATGATATTTTAGTCTTGTCAATTGTTTTCCCAGTCACAGGGTGTGGGTTCAAATCCTGGTTCTGGTGGTAAACTCGGGGTCCTGTATTCCACTCTTCCCTCTCATTGATGTCCTATGGGGCACAACATCTTTATAAAATACATAAGAATGTGCTTTAAAGTTCCTACACATTCTGTCTTTGGTCAACTTATGTGTGCAAGTGTGATTTAAATTCACAACCTTCAGATTAAACATGGTCTTATTTGGGGCTCTATCCACTGAGCTACGGCCATTACTACAAAAAGTAAGCGTTGCTTAAATGATTTGAATTGAGGAAATGTATCTTGTTTTGAGTAGTTTTCACTCATTTGGACTTTTTTCCTGATCTGGCCAAGATTACTTTGCCTGTTTGATATTTCAGACTAGTTATAAGGTCGTCTTGCTTGAAATGCGAAAGTAAAACTGCCAATGGGATAAGACCTATTTTCTTACCCCATTGGTAAAGAAATAAGGACAAAATGTATTGAAACGAGTCCGATACATCTCAGAAAAAGCTAAATAATCTAGGTCAAATGCTCAACTAAATCTAAACTAGACAAAACAGACCAAATTTGGATTATTATGCTCAAATTGAGGCATTTAAACTAATCTAGTTAATTACTTTTTGCAGTGATCTTAAACCGCAAGCCTTTGTATGTAAGAAATCTGAACAAAATGAATAGTGTACATAACCATAAGGTTACCAAAAAGTAATTCATGACTGTGTCGTGAGCTTCTGTGCTCTAGTGGTTAAATCCAAAAGTCCGTGAGCTCGACCCCAGCCTGTGTGATTGTCCCGTGGCATGTAGCATTCATGTGATCATAATTTAATAATAATGAATAAGAAACTGCAGTTTAAAAATGTTCACTAACTTTAGAGATTCATGCTATACAGGCTACACACCCGAATTACAGCAACTAGAGTGTGTATAGAAGTGAGGATTTGAACCCACAACCTGCAGATGCCCAACCCCAACCAGGAGCAATCAACGCCCATGAAATTAACCCCAACTGCCAGTGGAGCATGCTGTGGTGTGGTCCTGCCTTTGACCCTCTTGCCACAAAGGGGATTTAGGCATGGTTTCATAATTATTACCAAATGTGTGTTATTTTGAAAACAGAAGAACATTTTTTTTTCTCCCCTTTTCTTTCTCGAAGCTGAATCCCATCGTTGCCTGGGCATGAATCTTCATTTCCTGGACTAATGTGACCGATAACCTGCAGTGTAGTAGAAAACCCCACTCACTCTATCCACTCAGCAAAACCAATCATAAACCGTAATGCTTGTTGTATCCACTGGACGAAGTCAAGGCACAGTACTGAGTTGCATCTTTTTACTATTATGTTGTCCATCTTTTGTGGCCCTGTATTTAAGCGGACATTGTAACGCCCTCTAGTGGCAGTGATGATACGCCGTCCAGCTTAGTTGTTGCATCACCCCAAGCTAAAGAAGGCTACTTGGCAAAAAAAAAAAAAAAATAGTGTGGTAAAGCGATATGCATTTCAGTTGGCAAATGTACCTTATACAGAGATAGTGACTTAATTAATTTTTTTATATAATTATTTTCACACAACACTGATGACCTGTGGATTGACCAATATAAAATCATCTAAAATACAGCAGGCTAGAGCTGATACTGTCAATAGCCTACTGGAGAAAGTAAATGCGTATGAGATTGTTTACGCGTATAAAACCTTAGCAGCTGCGTTCATACTGGTCGACCCACATAGAGAACTGCAGTGTGAACTCCTGAGCTGAAGTGACTCTCTAACACATGACTTTGGTGAGCCTGAACAGAGAAACATCTTCATAATAAATACCATTGTGTTACGCCGCATGTGATGTAGTGTCAGAAACAATGTGGACGCCAGGTGAAGTGACTTTTTTTTTTCCACAGACGAATCATTTGTGTCTACATTGTCTTTTTCCGGCAACATCCTGTTCGATGAACTAAAAGCAAAGGTGACTACAGAGCACTTAAATGAAAACATTGGCATTGAGTCATTTGGCTGAATCCACGAGAGTAAAAGTTAAAAAATAAAGACAAATAATTTAAAAAAAAGTAACTACAAGATCTCCATTTGGCAATATAGAAAGGCTTTTGCAGTCTTTACATTTGGTTTATATACAGTGGTGAGTTGAGCGTGTGTCCCTTTTTTCATCCGAAACACAATCATGTAAAAAAAAAAAGAAAAATGTGGTTGAAAAATTGATATCAGCATTAACAAAAAAAATAATAAAAGAGTGATACTGAAAGTGAACTGAGGAAGGCATAGTGTCAGGAAACAGGAAGTGGAGTTGGATGGGACAGATCAGTTCAGGAACTGTGTGTATCCCTCCGCGCCGGTCACAATCACGTCCATCCAGATCCGCATTGCCTCTGCAGAAGGGGCCACCATGTAGTACAGTCTGTCGTGGGTCTTTACGCAGAACGTCAGGGAGGGGTTCGGGCTCTGGGGACGGAAACGCAGACACACCGGTGAAGGGTATGGTACGTGAAAGTAGTCAAAACCAAAACCATGCATTTCACATTCAAGAACAAGCTTCTTTTTTTTTAAACAAAAGGCAGGTTTTTAGAGGAAGCGCTACAGTTTTGTGCAGCCCTACTTTGTGAAGCTAAAACTCGCATGATTCCTGATCTTTATAAATTCATACAAAGGTTTGCAACATGTGCCCGTGTGATCGGTGCCGCCTGTTCCTCCTCTGAACCCTCACACGCGCCTCCTTACTCCTAACTTTCCCCTCTGTTGTGTGACATTGGAAGTGACAAGTGAAATCAAAAGGTTCATAGTTGATCAGAGCCGCACAGTTGAGTCAGCGCCGTCACTTCGACACATGCAGCGCTGCGGAGGCTTTATGATGTGAAAGTGCCAAAGTTTTAAGTCGAGGCGGCAAAGGCAGCGATCAGCAGAGATCACAAGGAAGAGAAATACAGTAAAGGGCACAGGTTTTTCACGGGATCTGAATAAAAACTAGATCTAACAATGTATAGAGAAAATATACCAAATTTGTTTATCTGGAAATCGGAAATAAATAACAGACACATGCATCATCTAGTTAAGGAGTAAATGAGTTAATGCTTCAATGCCTACTTACTAGCAGATACAATAGGAAAACACTTAACCTAATCTGCATTTAGGGAAATATTGTAAAGTATTTAGAGGAAACTAAATGTGTTTTAGTTTTAGTTGTTTAAATAAGAATAGGGGTGTACTGTATAAGTCTCAAAGTATCTCTCTACCATTAGTATATGTATAAAAGCACCTCCTCATAGGAGGGAAACTGTCGGGGATATCTGAATTAGACAGTAATGATATCTGATTGTGAAGATACATTTTCAATTTTTTTTTCTTGAGTGAATTTTGTGTCTTTCGTCTGTATTAAACATTGTGCAATAGAAAATGGTGACCATGGCATGCCAACTATTACTACCACTATTACTACTACTACTACTAATCAAAAGTCTAAAAATATAAAACACTATAACTATTATAAAACCACCTCAATTGTTGTTAAATTTTAGTACAAAAACGTGAAATTACAGGCAGCTCTTGACAAGGGATAATTAGCGATAGTAGGAAGCAATGTTGCACTCAGAACGACTGTAAAGGCATTAGCCCTTAATTCTCCCAGATTTAACTGGACTAAAAAGTCATACTATTATTTTGTAGCTGCTTCAAACAGACCACTGGGATGGACAGAGGGATCAGGTGGGATCAACTCACACATCCAGAGTAGATTTTAGTACTTAGTACATTTCCTTTACATGCATCATCTTTCCCTTTTTAACAAGCACAAAGTGGGTTTACAACAAGGGCTTTACAAACACAGTGGATACATACACTAGTGAGATTCAAGTTGAACACTCCCTTCTGTGACAGCGGCCGGACAAAGCAAAAAAAGAAAGTGCACAAGCAGAGAAGACAAATGTGCAGAAAGCATTAAAATAAAAAGAAGCAAAGCTAACAGTGGGGAGTGCGGGGAGACAGAGGAGGGGCGTACCTTGGTGGCACTTCGGAGGTGGTCGTAGTAAACCTCCTCAATGGCCTGAAAGTAGATCACGCCCTTCAACTTGGTCTCGTGTTTATCTGTGAAAAACACACATGTCAAACAGGACATAACTGTGCAGGTGAGAGAAGAGCGCTTCAGAAAAACGTCACACTGAATAAAGGATGAGCTTATTAGGGAACGAAGCCACACTTTGATCATGACCAATTTATCGTTTTTGATGATGGATGGAAAAAGACAAGCACAGCACTTTTTGTCTGTTTTTAAAACCAATGGGGCTCTCATTGTATTTTCAGACTTGACTGCATTCTTACGCTGCTCTGGTAAATGATTGCAGTTTGTTTCATCAGCCTCTGCAGAACTGCAGTGAGGAACCGGTGGGGAACTCGACGCCCCTCTCTACCTCCAGGCACAAACACTCCACAAGCCAACTTAAGAGCAGTAGGTAGACACGCAGCACTTCATTTCGAGGAATAATAGTTTCCTTTAAACGCACAGCTATTATCCGCTAATGACCTGTTTAGCATTCAAACAGCCCCGTCTTTGCATCTCATTTGGTTGCGTGTAAATGAGCCAAACTAAAGCAGGGTTGGGGCCTGATTAGCCGCGGATTAGCAGCGCTCTTGACTCACGCTCGTCACCTCTGTTACACTTCACTCAAGGTCAAGAGACAAGGGCAAGCCGCTGCATCTCAATCAGCTCCTATGAGGACGGGCTGCAGAGCGCATTTCAACTAGCACCAAAGTAATCTCAGAACACCTCCTCGCCCTGGCTCGCTTTCAACAAGGTACGCTTTAAGCAGCTTTAAGCGGAACCTTCTGAGGACTTCAAAGGCCTGACAGCGAGTGTCCCAGCGCTCTGTGTGCAACATCAAATTACACCGGTGCACGCTTCACACACGAGGCGTTCAAGGTCTGGAGGACGCATGTTCCACTCACCGCTCAGACACACCACTTTTGACTGAAATATTAACAAGTTCAGCACTTTGCACAGGGCTCTACAGACCAACACCTGTGCTTTGGTTTAGCAGCATAATAGCTTTATGTGGGAAAGTGTGATGGTTTGTTCATGCATGTCTGTTTACTTTGTAAATAGAGCTACATTTCTGTTGAAAAAAATCCACCTCTTGGTCAGGGTTATAATGGAAATAACCATCTCAGTTGTGAGGGTTGTAAGATTTAACCACAGTAACTGCTTGGTGGTCTAACTGTCATCATAAAACTGTATCACCTATACATGTAGCCTCATAAATAGAGAAAGATCCATTTTATTTTCACCTTCCATATGAATGTCCTCACCAGCATAGTAGGAGAAGGTCCGTTTGAGGCGATCAAAGACAAACCAGCGCTTCTTCCAGGACTTGATCTTGCCGCCCATTTTGACCAGGTTGCCCTTGCACATCTTCTCTGTGACGATGACGTGGTAACATGTCTCCACGTTGTGTCCGGACGACTCCACGTGCGAGCGCAGGTCGAACTCCTCTTTTCGGATGGGCAGGTATCGGGTCATGGGCGAGCCTGGGAGGTAGTTGGATCACACGGTTAAAGTTAAATACACTGTGGGGCTATTGCGGAAGGACCACTGTGTCCAGCCATTCACGTGTGTTATAGGAAACATGCTGATATTTGATCTGAAAGCACTGCCCAACACTCGCTTTATTCTAATACATTTAGGGGTCATTTATCAGGGGCAGGTGCTAAATAATGGGTGAAAACGGAAAAAATTAAATCTGCTATTTTGAGTTGTTACTTCAAATTTACACTTTGATGTTGCCTCTATTACAGTATCAGGCCCACAAATCTGATGTAAATAAGACAATGCTGCGTGAGTAAAAGAAATGCATAGATGAGCCTTCTGCTGCTCCACTTTTACACGTACTTGCTTTGCGCACGAGCAAAGTTTGGTAAATTACCCCTCTTACTTTCTTATCATAGGGAGGTGAGTTGTGGACACTTTTTCTGACCTGGACAAAGTTCTTGGACCTCATTTTGACCTCCTTCTCGATGAGCTGTTCCCGATGAAGAGTCTCGTCGTGAAGGCGCTTCTCTGCCTCTCTCTCCTCCTCCTCTCCTCGTCCAGCAGCTGTCGTCGAGCAAGACTCTCCCGTTCCTAAGCACAATTACTTTTATTACATGCAGTGGGATTTATACACATGTTATATAAAGCAAGGACTGACCACCTAAAAAATAAAAAATAGAGAATATTAGTATCTCCTACTCCTACTAAAATGAAAAGCATCATTGAATTGTCCATTGCACATTGTTATCAGTGGATTTGCAGTGAAGTCATTCATCATTTACTAATGATTTATTTGAATGGGGCTGCGATGTTGCGGACGTCCTTTTGAGATGTGACTCACTCGAGATTCAATAAGTCTGGCTTTTTCCAGTTGTGCCTCTTTCAGCATCTTCTCCATCTCTTCAATCTTTAGGGTGTCCAGTCCTCCAACACTGCAGACAAAACAAAGAAATAATTTGCCTACATTTAGAATTAGTTTATAGAGTGTGAGTATAATTGTATATACCACAAGTTAGTACACATATTACACACATATTAAGCTATTTTATACTTTGCATTTATTGAATGACACCATTAAGACTGCACAATTAATCGTAATTTCAAAGGTTTCACTTAAAGCTGCAAAGACCGCAACTATTCAGACAAATTGGTTCTCAAACTGGGGTGCTAGGGCTCCTTAATTAGAGACATTTTCATTTATGCTTTAGTAAGGCATTTAAGTTTAGTTCAATGTAGCTCTAGTTTAGACCCTTCTTCCTTCTTAGACCTGTTTTAGTCCTGATTTGGTCTTGATCTAGGTCTGGTGTAACTTGGAAGGTGAAATAGTACGTGAAAAGTTTGGGAATTAAACTAGACCTGTACTTGCGAAGGTAGATGAATGAAAGAATCAGTGTATAATTGTAAATGAATTGTGTAGAAAGGCCCAACCAGTAAAAAAATACAATTTACATACATACATACATACATACATACATACATACATACATATATTTTAGTAGTTCATTCATTCCTTCCAGACATGATGGTGGTAAGCTACGTATTAAATGACAGTTAAACACTGTTAAAATGCTGAGGTACACGGTAGCGCGACTGCACCAACGGTCCTACTGACCACCACCGTTCATTTACACTCATACACCATCCTGGCCTATTGTACAGTACATGATTTTAGTAGTAGGGGAATCCAGAGTACCCAGAGGAAACCTACGCAGACACGGGGAGAAGATGGAAACTCCACACAGTAAGACCCTGTCCAGGGATCAAACCTGGGACCTTCTAGCTGTGAAGCACGAGTACTAACCATTGTGCCACCATGCCGCCAAGTGCACTGAGTTGAGTGCATTGGGACTGACTTTAACTACAAATGAATAAAAAGTAAACTTAAGTAAACAAAGAAGGAAAAGGAATAAAGTTTGGGCAAAATGGAGCAGAAACTAAAACGCTGCTACAAGCAAATAACCAGAGTAGCAGGACAATGCAGTATAATGCAGTATTTGGGTTATAGCATCAGGTGATCCTGATGTCTTATTTGTTCAGAGGTTAAGCCTCAACATACCACGCTCTGCCAGTTTGCTTAAGCCGTCATTCAATAAACACATGACATGTGGACAGCTGTCAATGTGTGCACTTTTCTTAGTTGTTAAAACTACGCAAGAAGTGGAGTAAAAACATTACTCACAGACTTACTAGTAGCCTTCGTCGCCACTTAAACTTAAACAAAAAACAGATACTTAGTCATTTTTGCCTTCCTCCTGTGGTAGCTGTCAGTCAGCTCAGTGCCACATTTTAAATTACTGCTAATAGTTGTACAATTGGACTCTGGGGAGCTGCAAAAAGCAGTTATGAGCCAAATACGCTGCTGCCCACGCTGTCAGTTTGACGCCACACAGAGCGATGCCACACGACCAGATGGCACTAAATGAGCTGATGTTGGCACAAGGACGCGCCCCGGAGAGCAGAGGATTATCCCGCAACAGATATGACTTTAATATACACTGATCCAGCACATTATTATAACCACCGACTAATATCTGGCATCAAATGTCTGTGCACCTTTTACCAGAACCAGTCCAAACTTCATCTGCCATTAGAGTCACTGCAGCCCTGGGTTAAATGTACAAGTTTGCTCAAGCAGATATCAGGTATCGTAAGAACTGTTAAAGTACTGGAACCCCTCAAAAACCTGAACGATGGATATACGAGGGAGCACATGGTTTGAGAGTGTAAGAGGAGGGGCAGACATTGTATTTTATGAGGAAACAAGACTAAAATGCAGCTAAATACTCAAAAATGTTTCTATACTGTAGGCCCTCTGAACTTGAAGAAATGTCATGAAATGTAGCTCCTGTTTGAAGGGCTTTATTTCAGTACCTGGACCCATTCTCAGGCGAGCAGGCGGAGTTGTTGCCCGTGGAGATGCTGGTGTCCATGCTGTCTGAGCTCTCCAGGCTGAGCGTGTCGTAGGGCTGCTCGCGGGCCGCGGGCTGGTGGTGCAGGATGGAGTGGTGCAGCCCGTAGCTCTGCAGGGGCGAATACGAGGGCGAGGAGGGCGAGGGGCTGAGGAACAGAGGCTGGGAGCCGTGGAGCGCCTCCCACTGGCACTGCGCCTCCACCGCGGCCCGCTGCTTCAGCTCGGCCAGACGCCGCCGCTGCTCATCGATCACCTGCTGACCTGGAGACAGGGGTCACACGTCAGTGGGGTTGTTGGCAGCAGGTTTTACGCCCATTCACAAACTGAGCAGAGAGAGGCCAAGTCCTGCACCTCCAGTGGACCCCTTAGGGTTTGACAGGGAGTTAGTGAGTGCGTTCAACTATTATGAGGTTTATAATGATACTACAACCACTTTGATTTGCCAGTGATTTGTATATATAGAGCTTGGTGAAATCGCTAAGATTTTTGGAGCATTCTATAATATGGATATTCAAAAATATAGCGTTTGGACACTATTATGTATTTATTGAGTTTTCCATGGCTCTTTTCTTTACTTTTTACATTGTTTTAGCTAATGTAAAACCTCTACACATTTGGCACCGCTTTAACAACAGTTGCCCTTATTAATGTTTTGGCCTCCATTTATCTGGGACAGAGCTAGCATATAAAATGTACCATATTCTACTGGTGAAGTAAAAAAAAAAAAAAAGGAAAAAGGTGATTAAAACTATGTATGAATATTCCCACCATAGTCTGGTTTTACCCTCGTACTCATTTAATTTCGTACAGAGGGTCTGGATCTTCACAATTGAGCTCCGTTATCAGGTGGGAGGGGTGAACTCCTTTGAAACGATTGGATCTGATTTTCGCTAGCGTGTGGTCGTGACGTATGTAGCGCGTCCGAGTGAGTGAAGCAGCTTTCATAACCCTTGGGGGCATTCCTTGCGCATTCTAAGGCTTCAATTTTAATTTCTGGATATTTGGGAGCCGAGCCAGAACGCATTGAAGAGCTTCCATTACTTTCGTATCCGCCGCCATTGCCGAACTACAACCAGCAAATGTGGCGCAAATGCTTGACGTCACCTACAACACCCGCCTCCTCCGCTCGCTGAATGGTAGGTTGAAATTCAACCGATGTAACGCGGCCACTGAGATCAGACCCAGACGTACATGTAGGGAAATTATAATTGACCGGAGTTTACGGATGGCTAAGCCCAGACTATTCCCTCCACTGACACAGGTCCACTAGAGGGAGCACAACAAAGCCTCTTCACATTGTTGCCAAGAGACAGGTAAACACAACATCCCCCACATAGTAGCCAGAGTTTCACCACCACCAAAAGAACAACATGCACCACACATACAACAAGTGTGTGCCCCTAAATACATAAAGTTTAACAGCAGCTCAGAAATTTCAAAACCACAACCTTGAGTCCTGATAAACCGAACCGAGATCAATATCTGCTAAGGAGGAGCGCACCAACAGCTTCAGACATGCAATATTTATTCTCCTGCAGCCAGACTGTTCATAGAAGATTGACGAAGCGGAGAACGAGAGTGCTCGATGTTTCAGACAAAGGCTAGATGAAAAGGGTTTTATTAGAAAGAGGAGTTAATGACACACCAGAGAAGAGCAGGCACAGACAGAAGGGCGATGGAGTCTGAACATACACTAGCCAAGTGCCAAGTGAGGTAAACGTTAGCTTTGAAGGAGAAATCAATACACGTAAGCTGCGAGTATGGCTTTACTTTCCAATTGGGCTGGAATTTTTTAAGCTCAGTCTTTGGTCTTTTGGCTGTGCTGAAGATGTGTTATTGGGTATTCCGGGCTCTTGGAAGTGAGTTCAGGCAACATACTTTAAAGGGGTTTTCATTTTATTTTAACGTGCCAGCTTTAAAAAAAAAATATAAAAAAATAAAATCTCATGTAGTCCCAAAACAGCAGTGATGGAAAATAGGAGTTAATGTCAATAGGTGTTAATGTCAGTAGGTGTTAATGTCAGTCATTGCCAGTAAATGAGAATAAACAGGAAGAAAAGAGCGTGAATGAGCCAACATGGATGCCCCTGGATCCGTCTACCTGCCAGTCTTCCCTCAGCGGAGGTCTGTGTGCAGGTCAGGGGCTCTGCGGGGCAGCGAGGCAGGAGACAGAGACAGTCGTGAGCCAAGCCTCAAAACCACTCGCACTGATACAGTATGGGCAGCCGAACCCAGCACCCGTGGGTGGGAGCAGCAGACACTGTGACGCCAAGGTTTAGTCTGATCCGTTTAGTGGGGCCCTAAAGCTTTGTGTTGCCACTTTCCAAAACACCTCATTTAAATAAACAGCACTTGCACAACTTAAATACAGAAGCTACTCACTTAACATGTAGTCTGTTTATTAGGTGAAGAAACACAATGAGCATGTTTGTCTTCGCTCTCAGTCGTCCAGGAGTTACCCATTGTAGTAAACGTTTACAAAGTTGTCAAATGGACTGGGTTGCTTGTGTGAGAACATAATGACTTCACATCACCTTCACGCTCATCTGTTCATCCAGACGACTTCAAACGACTTTGCTATTATACAGACTGAGCACTTTCTCTTTGTCGCACACAATTTAAAACATGACGAGGAAATGAACTGGCTGCAATGTATAGCAGTAGCAGCAGTGCCAAACTAATAATAGCAGAGGACATTTCAAAGCAGGTGAGCTACCTTTCTGCTGCAGAGCCAGCTGCCTCTTGGTCTCGATGTCCTGAAGAGTAGCTGCCAGGTTCCGAGGCAAACTGCCAGTGCTGTTCGCTGCCAGCAGGGGGCTCTGCTGGGTCAAAGAAGGAGAAAATGTCAGTTTCATCATTTACCTTAGATCTCCACATGACTAACTGTATAAAGCATGTAAGGAAGAGGAGACCAGACTGTACCTTGGTGCTGGTGTTGCGTCCCAACGTGGCTGCACCGTGCAGCAGGGGAGAGCCCGAGCCCGATCCACAGGTGTGGAGCGACTGTCCTGGATCACTGTCCAACTTCGAGCGAAACACCTGAAGAACAGAGTAAATATCAAACGCTGGTATTATATTGATTCAGCGGAGAAGAAGCACTGATGACAGTCTTAGCATCGTCGTCACAGATGGAAACAACACACCTGCAGGAAACCTTTTAGAATTAAGCAGTCAAACGCTTAGTTAAATGGAGCTTCAGTCAGCTGCTGACTCCACTTTGTGAATAAAATAATCAAAGACTTTAAAGAGCACTTTGATCACGCTCACTTAACTAATCCTGCCTTTATGTTGCTACAGTAAAGCTTCAAAGTCCTGACTTCAAAGTGTCAGATATTTCCTTATTTCAAGTGACGACTGATGATTCGGCCGACTTTTTCTGCCAAAAGCATTTTTTCATAAACACTTTATGAAAAGTTCGCAATACTTTTCATAAACTGTGTAGTGAATCAACCCAACAGTATATTCTCTTAAGACAGATTTGTGCTATAGGAAACATATAGGGCAAAAGTAAACACTTCACACAATACTGTAATAGTGCTAAACAGGTTAGGACCCGGCCATTTTTAGTCCCGACACACAAAAGGCAAAACTTACAACACACACACACACACACTGAAAGGTTGTCAGCTTGAGTGACAGAGCAATAGAATCTAACAGTAGGAAAGGACACACAGAGGCCAGTACCTGCAGTGCTGCTCTGCGACTGGACAGAGACTTGGCTGGAAGAGGAGGGGGCCCGAGCGCACTGGAGCCTGTCATCAGCTCCCTGTACCACTGCTCTAAATCTAACTGAGGGAGGCGCGGTCTAGAGGACTCTGACTGGTACTGCACAGTGTAGACAGTGAAAGAACATGGACAGGAAGAAGAGGAAAAGACAGATTAGAAAGCCAATATCAGCCAACCATTTCTAAGCCGCCTCAAAAGATGGAAATTAATGTTTGAAATGACTTCCTAAATATGCACACAATATTACGGTTGTCAGCTGTATTCTCTCGATTGCCTACAGCAGTTTTATCCTTATTTTACATTTCCTTTAGTCCCATTCATGTTTCAACTGCGATGGCCCAATTCTGCCTTTTATGGTTTACTTAATTGGCATATTAATGGTTTATGAAATCAAAAAGTTGCTAAGGTTGTTGTATAAGTTAAGGTCAAGGAGTTTTTCAAGAAACTTTCCAAAGGCGCTCTACATATACAAAGGTTTCATGAGTAAAATTTGATTACGGGTTGGCCAAACAACTCTGTAGCAAGTTATATAGATGTTATAGAAGTTATATAGATGTTATAGAAGTTATATAGATGTTATAGAAGTTATATAGATGTTATAGAAGTTATATAGATGCGAACATAAGTGCTTTAATGTGGAATAGGACAGAAATTTAAGCAAGGGGGGCGGGAAAGCAAAAAACATAGCAGTTTAAACATCAGTGGGAAGAGGAGCAGGAGACAGGACACACACCTCTAAAGAGAGAGAGAGGGAGGAGCCGTGGGGAGAGGGACGGCACGGGTAGGCGGGGTCTACGGCTCCAGACTGCAGGGGCTGAGGCGGGCGCAGCGGGGAGGTAGGGGACGACTCCACTTTGGGCATCCCGTACATCTGGGTTAACTGTCCCACCGTCACATACTCCTTCAGCACGGGATGAAAGCAAGGCACAGGCGCAGAGACAGAAAGACAGGGGGAGAGATGAGGCGACATGTGAGTGGGGCAACAGTTAAAGGGGGGGGGGGGGGGGCTTGAACCACAGCAACAACACACCGGGCTCTGAAAAGAATAACATGCAGCGTCACGGACACATTGAAGCGAAAACATGTGCAACATTTCAACTTCATCTGTGTCAGGACGAAAGCAGCACAGATGAGAGTAAGCTGCCGGCCACACCACTCAACAGCGTTTAAGAGTATTAGGCACAACGAGGAGTTCAACAAGCTCTTCAAATTAGATTTTTACTTATATTTGGCGCTTTTTAATGTATTGTTGACTACTGTGACAGCAATTGAGATGAATCAGTTTTGTCACTATGCTTGCTTTTACTGAGATATTCAGACCTTGTAAATAATGGCCAAATTCAAAATTTTTTTTTCACTTTCTCTTTCAGAAACTGAATAATAATTCATCTCTACATATACATTAGGCAGAGATATGTATGTCTAGGTAAATAATAAAGACAATATATAAGGTAATATAAGTTCTCCACAGTTGTCCACATTCATTTATTTTCCTTTTTTTTTTTTAAGTACGTAGTACTATATTTATTCATGTTCCAGTAGAAGGAGAAGGAACATGAGAAGGGACACTTGAGAAAAAAATGAGAAAAGTGGGATGTTTCCATCTCGGTTCACTCCTCAGGCCTTAGCTCCTGGATTTCTCAGAAATGAGTAAGAAAAAGCAATTAGGTAACAGCTAACCCATTTCTACTGGCTGAGGAAAGTGCATGGGGATGGGACACACCCAATGTCATGAGCGACACACACAGGACGTGATTGTACCTCGCAGGGAACGGCTAACGCGGCGTCTATGGCAAATGTGTGACTGTGGGGCCGCCCGCTGTCACTGCTGCCGTACATCTTATGCACATCGGACAGCTTCAAGTACTCCTGAGCACCAGTCAAGAGCATGGTCAGACAGCACTTACTACTGTAATACCAAGTCAGTCCACACACAAAGCCACAAGGCCAAACACAACACCGCAAAAGTGCAAAAACACAAGAGGGCTGAGTGGCAAACATCCAAAGCATCACAAGTGGCAGACACACACACGAGGACCGGGAGTCAGTGATGTAGTGTTAACTGAAATAAGTTTTGACAGTGCGACGCAGACTTGGCTCTTACCACAAACTGTAGGGTTTAAGTATTAAACAATGTCTAGATGCTTACTTATCACTGTACGCTTGGAACAAGTTCTATACTACAGCAAGACTATATCAATTACAGCATTGCAATGATTTGGCCAAATGTTTAGGAATATGCTCCATTGTATTTGAAATCACTTTTGAAAGAGTTCCACTCCAGGCTCATTTAACACAAAAATCTCCCATTGTCCTGCTTCAATCTCCAAACTCCAGACACAACCTTCTACATTCTATTTGTTATAACTTGTTCTGTAGAGGAGTTTACAAAACATGGAAGGTGAATCTAAAGAAAAATCTGAACGGCATTAACACAATAAGTGTATAAGCCCTTACTACATGCCTGTAACATGTACACGGCCCATTGTGTGACACATATACAGTATTATGTACTGTATGTGAGTGGAGCAAATCAGCTCATGAAGTCACTTTATTGAATAGACAAAAAGCAAAAGCACAGAAAGCAGAGGACCACATATTGACAGCCACAGTGCGACCGGGACAGTACAATGGTGACCCATACAGTAACATGTGCTTCATGCAGCGGTCCTGGCTGTTACCTCTGTGGGGCTGCTGGGGTACAGCTGACACAGAGGAAAAGGCAGAGAGTAGGAGCGAGAGGCCCGAGAGAGAGAGGGGCGAGAGGAGCGCACGTCCTCCAGCAGGTCCAGCTCACTGATGTGCAGCGCCCCTGCTGTACACAAGGACTTTCAATGACTACCTCAATAAAAGATAGCCCCTCGCATAGTGACAGCACTGCCTACAGGTTTACAGGTTAATGAATAGATGTACATTCTCACATTATTTATCAAATGTTAAATGACACACACAAAGGCAAGTTAATGATGTCAGTCATGTTACGACAGGGTCAGTTAGTTCAGAGGCTGGGGCTGTCTCACCTCTCTCATTGCAGTGGAGGACTTAGGGAAGCTCTTTCCTCCACTCAGGCCATGGTACCTCTTCTCCAGGGCAGAGAGTCTGTCTTTTTCCTGAAGCATATCAAAATTCATTTAGAAATGTTTTTTAAACCATTTGCACTCTCTGTCTTTGAGTCCAAGTTTGTACCTTCTGGAGCATCTGCAGAGCCAGCGTTCTGTCTTTGGCAAGTCGCTCACACTCCTGATTGGCCTGTAGCCCCAGCTGACTGGCCTGGGTTTCCAGAGCAGACACTTTTTCCTAAAAAAAACAACAACAACAACAACCAGACATTATGTAAAACAGGATGTTATGCAGTTATCTTATTTCTTATTATTGCCTCACAGAGTATGAATGGTGGTGCAGAGACCTTTATTGAGACTTTGGGAACTGAAACTATTACTATTTTAAAATAATGCCATCTATCTCTGAGAAACACATTTGCCTGCAGCAGCCAGAGCTCCACACAGAGCCCGACTGTTAAATATGAGACTTGTCCCGGAGTGAGTTGTAGGGTCCTACCTTCCTCTTGGCCACAGTGCTGTGGTACTGACTCCTCTCCTGCTGCAGCTGCTGGCTCATGGTCTCCCTCTCCTCCTCCAGGCTGCTCTCGCGCTCCAGCTGCTGGAACTCCAGGTCCTCAAACTTTTTGGTTCCTGCTTCCAGCGCCTCACCTTCCTGAGGCCGCACACAAACCCACGTGTTACATCAGACTCAGGGCACAGGCTAAAAGCATGTTTAGCCAAGCAGACAGTCATTAAGAACATGCTTCTACTGCTGCACACTTCTGCTGGTTTGGAGGTGAGTATTTTGCTTTAGTTTGCATCTAATGAAATCAATCTAAATGTACAGGCACAAGTTCTGCCATATAAATGTTTTTTCACACTTTTCTCCAAATAAAGAGACATTTAAAATCTAAATGTTCCTCTTACATTTACCTGTACAGATAGAATTATTGCCATGAACTTGCAAAACAGAAAACAGCCAATAATGAAAATGTATAATCTTTATTATTCACAATTCAGCTAAATGCACAAGTTGTAGATTTATAAACCTTCTTGTATTGCCCTTCCTGGAAACAGCTGTTACAGCTCTTTTATTGTATCACTGCTATGAACAGCCGGCCACAAAACGATGCCATCTTCTAACAGAGAAGTCACAGGATGAGAAGGAGGGAGGTTAAAGAATGGATCTAGTCAGGGCTTATGTTAATTGATTAGTGAGCAGTTAAGAAATGATTACATGAGCTGCAATAACCCACAGACGATGCACATCAGAATCACACATGCAGTGCAGCATGACCATTTGGACCAGTAAAGAGCAGCTGATAGGACTAGAGTTCGTGCTCCAGCAGAGAGTGGTTGTGTGGGGGGGTCATAGTCACAGCAGCAACAGCACGTCTATGAGAGCTTCAGGAGACCAGGTGTGTCATGTGTGGGGAGCCATGTGCGCTGGGCCCCTTCTTAGGTTGCAAAGGCTGCAGTAGCACTGTTAGGATAAAGGATGTGCATAGAGCTGGCAAATGTACATGCTGTATACTAATAAAGCCAGGCTGACACACTAGAGCACTGACACATTGCACGGGGATACACTGGGCTGGATAATTCTGTTCCTGGTCTTGTCATGTTGTAGACTTATGTTTTGTAGTTTTGTAGGCACATATCGAGGACAGGGACAGTGGCTTGGTGCTTCTGCTCGACTGACGAACCCACCCTTTTGAGCTGTTCCTGCAACTGTTCGCGCAGGGACTCGGGGCAGTTATGAAGCTGGCTCTTCAGCTCCGCGTAGCCCTCCTGGAGGCTCTGCAGGGCCAGGCGCTCAGCCTCAACCTTAGCCCTCTCCTAGAACGACACAACACACACACACGCACACACACAGGCACGCCAGAGGGATGGACGAGGAGAGAGAGAGAGAAACACACGGCTCAGTACACGCCATGCAAATACCAGGCTGCAGGTGTTAGCGTTAACGTCACAGATGAATGCCACAGTACTGCGTCAAAAATAGCTTCACTAAAGTTTCAACCTCTATGCTAAAAAGAACCAATACTGCTTTTATTTATGTTTGTTCTTTACCCCACCGTGCACTGATATGGTAGACCTGTACACTGACTGAACTGCTTTCTTCTGCAACTTTATTATTTCAAGTCCGATTATCACTGATCCAAAATGTATTTAACCCCTGTTTGGCTGGGAGGAAATAGTCCCAATTGTAAGTCCCACAGCAATAATTAATTTGGATAATAATCTATAGAGACACAAAAAGCAAGTAGGGACACTGTCTGAGCTTTTCTGCCAAACAGACAAAAGCATCACGTCTCCCGTGAGCTGCCCCACTTTTAAGTTTTAATCAGAAAGACACAAATTGCAAACCAACATAAAGAAAGAACAGTGGCCTCAAATGACTGGCCCAGAATGCAAAATGTTTGATACTAATAATTACAGTGAGGGGAGTTGAATGTTGAAATAACTAAAATCGCTGATTTATTCTAGGGCTGCATGGTTTTGGAAAAATACTAATTTACGATTTTTCTGTATTGCAATTGAGATTAAATATGCATTTCACTTCTTTATACAGTTCATATAAGAAATGTCTAATGTTTCTCATTAGCATTCTAATCTATTAATATCAACTCGTTCAGTTCAACAGATTTCACAGAATAAACTTCTATGACGTCTATGCAATATTTCAATGACAAATATATTACAAAATCACAATTATGGCTTTTCTTTTATATATGAACATAATTACATGGATATAGTAAACACAAAATACAGAAACATGCTCAGGAATCGCCTCCTTATCCACTAATCCTGTTCTTGTTTCTCATAGAACCCACCAACACTACAACCAACCACTATAGTGAAGGAGTTCATTGCTTCTAATAAGCATGCAGGTTATAGTTATATAAAGGCAAGCGGAGATGATTGTGAGAAATGGAGAAGCAGAGGACATCAGGAGTTAAAGGATGCTGGTTAAAAGAGCTTTGAGAAGTGAAGTCATGCCAGGAAAAGCACCCACAAAGAGAATCGAGACCTTAGTCTAAGCCTCTATACAGCTCTGATTTTAGGCCGAACCTCTCTGTCTACACCAATAACCAACCAGGAAAAAGGTAAGAGATCAAAGAGGACTTTTAGACGTCAGGCAGTGAGTGTCTGTGTGGAATAATGTATGAATGAAGCCTTTGTAGATTCAGACTTGAAGGTAACAAATGTGATATCCCCAAGCCCTCTCCCCGCCGCTTCTACCTTGTCTTTCTCCCTCTGAATCGCGCTCTCCAGTTCGTCCAGCTTAGTTTGGAGCTGTGTGATGATGTCTGTTTCGGCCTCGATCTGGTCAAGCTCCGCCTGTCTCTCGCCCTGGAGCAAGGCACGCTCCATCTCCGCCTGTGAAATTAACAACACAATGAGAAAAGGTAATGAGAGTTCAAACATAGCTAATACAATTCATCATTTTCTCTACCTCTTGTTTGGACTCTAGTAGCTGCTGCTCCAGCTCAGTCATGCGTGTTTTGAGCTCATCTATCCGGGCCAGGACCCGAACCCGCTCCTCCTCCAAGTAACCAAGCTCCAGGCGACTAGAACTGGACGACTCTTCATGCTGTAGCATCAGACAAAGGTCAGGCATAAAGAGGACTTTACCATGACAGGATACATGTAAAATAACCTCATAAATGTTGTGATCAACTTTATGCAATGACATTCAACGTGCATAAATGTGAAATAACATGTTGCTAAGTCTATATGCTGCAGAGAGGGAAATGGAATCTATATAGTTTATTCTCGCTGCTTATTTGTGCTTATCAGAGCGATAAAACGTGCCCCAGTTCTTACACATAAGATTACTTTATGTGAATAAATGTTTGGATGAGGCAGAGCAAAGCACAGCGTTCACATGCTGCAGAGACATGCAGAGCTCCAGCACCCCCGGTGGCGGAGGGGCAGCCCTCTGACCTGTCTGTGTCCATTGTGCAGAGCGGGGCCTGAGCTGGGACCAGGGGACGTCCTCACCTCCTGATGGGTGCTCTCCGTGCTGCTGCACTCCTCTTTCAGGTTTTCCTCATCGCTTTCTCGCTGTCTCTGAGCCAACCGCAGGGTGGACGAAGACGGGGTCCCTCCCAAAATGTCCACTGCGGGTCTGCCACATGAGCCCTCTGACAGCCCGCCAGGAAACCCTGTCCGGCCGGCACTCAGGGGGTCGGGGCCCTCGCCTTTGTTGTACTCCGCACACAGGTTTAGGATGGTCTCTAATCGCTGTCTTTCCTGTTGATACACAAACAAAAAGCATATAAGATGGGATGAAGGAGAATCACAGCACAACTATAGCCCATACAACCAGGTCACGGGTTCAAAGCCTTCGGTGTCAGAAACACTTTTGATCTGAGCAGCCGTGCAGTCTGCCAGGCCTCCACTGAAACAACACAAGGCTCGTCCTGCCCTCTCACACCAGACGCTGTGACTGTCCCGGAGTCTTGTCCAGCTGTCATTCTGAGGAGCCAGAGCCTTCCTTGACCCCCCTGGACCGCACTGCTCTGATCTTTAACCTGTGCCTGTCACCTGTCTGCTGCAGGACCCCACAGGCCTCCACATTGCACATTCTTTAGCATTTTTGGACCACTTTAATCAAGAACACCACTGTGCTCAGTTTCACTCTTTATGTTTATATTGAGTCATTCAGGAAAAAAACAACACTGAACAAAGGGACAGGCTTACATTTTGCCTAAACACCAAAAGAAGACGGACAATGCATTTTATTGTCAACAGTAAACAGAACTAAGCTTTGGGACCATGAACACATTGTTCCCTCTGTATCCTCTTATGCCTCAATCACATTTAAATCCAGCTCTTGTCGCAGAGGAACACCAGTGAAGCTGAAAACTCCCACCCACAAACACAGCCCACAGTTAGTAACATTTCCCACTGAAGGAGCATCTGCCTGATTAGCAGCTGCAGCGCTACCATTAGCTTTAGCCTGTAATCTAGGAGCATCGGCTTTTAACTGTGTAGGTGGGAGTAATAGACCCCTTTAGGCCGATATCTAAAAACGGAGTTAACTTTGGTTGGCAGCTAACGACTCAAGTGTCCTCCCACTCCACCACATCTGTTTAGCGCTTCCATTTTTTTTTTTTTTTTTGTCGAGAAGATTAAAAGCTACAAGTGTCATTGTCTGCTTTGATTGCCAGGCAGCCCAAGGCGACAGGACCAAAAAGATGAATACGCGAAAGCATCAAAGAAATGTTTTATAGCTCCGAATATGTCTGGCTACAACATGAATCAACAGCAAGTAGCATAAAATCTACAGCCTGACATGTGCCAAGTGAGCTAAAATGATGCTTCACACTAATTTAGCAAAGATAAATTTACCATTGGGTGTTTAGGCTACCAGACTGAGCCTTCAGATGTTGCTAAAGGTGCTAAACGGGTCAGTGGGCTAATCTAACGCAATGTAAATCTTTTTAGAGCGGTCATTGATTTTCTGCCATTGATCCGAAGTAAGACGTTCAAATGTACTCACTCTCATGCTGGTGTCTGCTGAGGCGCGGGGCTTGCAGCGGGACACTGAGACTTTGCCCAAAACAAGACAGTTGAACAAATACTGGCCTTTAAAAGCTTGTCACGCTCCTGACCTGAACGGAAGGAAACCCCGTCCCACCACACGATCGCGCAAAGCCTCCTCCAGCGCATCCTAAACATGTTATGGTGGAGGGAGTTAGAACGCGACGAATCCTGGGATTATCATCTTGGAGTATGGGTTTATGATTTCACGAACTGCAGCAATCCAGCATTACATTTTAGTATCTCATTCACACAACACAGATATCTATCAGAGGAATATCCATGGGTTGGCAACCTGTTAATAAACAAACTGCAAGGTCAACATTCAAATTGATTGTAATGACTTGGACACGATGCTCCAAGACAACGCATATATTTTCAGAGGAATGCCCCGTGTTCCCACAGTCCCGTAAAGCCTTTATCCGCCCCCCAGACAAGCTCCATCCCTCTGCCGCCTCGCCAGATCTGATGGAGAGGCTCACATGCACTCGCTTTAAAATGGTTCCCTACGCTGAAGAGACATTTTAAATTGATGATGCATTTTATGACAAATGCGATGTCCGCAAGCATTCGAGTTAATATCATCGGATTGTTATTTCTTTCATGCAAAATAAAATGGATCCACTCGCTTTCTGTCAATATAATGAGAAAACTCTGGCTATTTACTCATTTCTATTTTGACTCTTTTTTTTTTTTTTTTCACAGCAGTCAGCATCTCCTCATGTCTTCCTCTGCCCCCTGGGACCCTGTATCTCCTGTTTTCTCCTATGCCACACAATCTTCCTCCTGTCTCCCTCCTCCTTTCCCTAAGCGCCTGGGGCATTTCCCTGCCTCTGCACCTTTGATCAGCACAGCTCGTTTTAACAGCATACTCCTTCTTTACAGCGTACATACCATCGTAAATGGGTTCAGAAAGTTTCCAGACCTCTTTTAATTAGTTCTATTTCATTATGCACTAATCTAATACTAAAATCATGTACATTTACTTTCTGTTAAATTCCATTCCTTGGCCGCGGTGCAGAAAAGTACAGCCTCTAGATGAGCGTGAGAGTAGATCTTAACAACAATAAAACATGCCTTTACATAATAACAGAAATAAATACACGCTGCACTTTGCTTGTTACTATATGTGGTAAAGTTCAACAAAGCTTTTATTCTTTTCATATAACTAAAGGCAAAAGGAGATTTACACTGTGCGTCTGCAAAACAAACCGCGGACTCCTCCGAGGGTTCGACTTGTTCGGGGTCCCACGGGAGCCACGAGCAGATGAGCCTTACAAGAAAAACTGTTATATTTTCTCCTCTGTGCTCTTGCCTTTCCCCTGGTGAACACACTTAAGGCATCAAAGACAGGAAAAGCGAAGGGGCTGGTTACATCTCTCTGGATAATAAAAAGTAAAACCGGTGGTCCTCCTCTGCTGAAGTGACTGGCACAGGAAGGCGTTGACGTTTTAGCAGCTCCACTTAGGCCCTGAGGGAAAACCTCTCCGATGAAGACGCTCGGTTATCGTGTCAAACACTCGCAGCCAAAAGACTTCAAAGGCCATGTACAGTGATTAAAGCGGGGATAATGCACGTGCGTCTGCATTGACTGAACACTGTGGAGAATAATGGCAGGATTAGGCGGTGATTGTTCTTATAGGATGGAGATAGAGCAAAGCAGGCAGCAACATGTGCAGCTAATTGCATCAGCTTTGTAAAGTTAAACACTTTGTCAGGCCCAGAAATATTGGATTAGGTCTCACTGTATTCCCAAAAGCAGAAGTTATAAGTACATATTGTATTTTTGTGCTACTTTCACTATAGTTCTGGTTCAAGCTGCAAAGTGCAAACATGTATTTTTGTTGGCAATTGTACAAAGCAAAAGAAATTTATCATTTTAAATGTGTCATAGCTCAATTGGATATCAATTCATCATGGCTTCTACTAAGATAAACAAAGATGTTGTGAAACTGTTTCCATAAACTCCACTTCAAATAAAGTAAATTCTTTCTTTTTGTTGAGGTGAAATGATTGATACGGGGCTCTTAATGTGAGGCTGACCTTTGGACCCACTTCTGACACTTCGCTTTCATATTTATTCTGACAGTATTCTGACTAAAGTATAAGACTTATATTACTTATAATTATCTATTTCACTTTAAAAAGTCTGTACCTTAAAGGATACTTCGGGATTTTTGACATAGGGCTCATTTCTAGTTATCCAGAGCGTTGTTGATGTCTGGAGATATTTTTCTTAAATTCATGCAGTTCTTATTTTGAAGAGTCTAGTTGCACTAGCCTAGGGCAAGGCTAAAGCAGTTCTATGGTCAACGCTAGCCTGCATTAAAAAACAGTCTGACTCACTCCACAGTGCATCTGAGGTAAATCACTTATAACGCCAGACTAACAATATAAATGTCTGTGTTAATAGAATATTTTTTTAAATAAAACTGACATGTATCACATGAATTACCGCATTTGAGGACTATTTTCTCGCAGATCACTCCGCCGCTACCTTAGCTTACAGCCATGAAGCTGATTCCGCTCAAATATAACTTATTTTAAATGCAAAATGGTTAAAATTAACCTATCGACACAGACATTTATATGGTTAGTCTGACGTTATAAGTGATTTACCTCAGGTGCACTGTGGAGTGCGCCAGACTGTTTTTTAATGCGGGCTAGCGTTTACCATAGAAATGCTTTAGCCTTGCTCTAGGCTAGCGCAACTAGACTCTTCAAATATAAGAACTGCATGAATTTAAGAAAAAAATATCTCCAGACATCAACAACACTCTGGATAACTAGGAAATGAGGCCCTATGTCAAAAATCCCGAAGTATCCCTTTAAAGTCATATTGTTAAAGCCACAAACCGGTACAGCCCATAACTCCGTTTGTGCTTTATACAGCACAAACTAAATCCCTTGCCCAGATTTGTTTTCACTGTACACTGCAGTCATTCATGCCACTGTAATGACAATGAATCTTACTTAAACAGGACTTTTTATTTTTAGAAATCAACACACACACACACACACACACACACACACACACACACACACACACACACACACACACACACACACACACACACACACACACACACACACACACACACACACACACACACACACACACACACACACACACACACACACACACACACACACACACACACACACACACACACACACACACCACACACACACACACACACACACACACACACACACGTTTGATTAAATAATTGTGAAATCTACCTCCCACGTCAAACTCCACAAATGTTTACTGCTGTGTATTTATGTAATTCACCTGTACTTAAGGACCACACATGACTCCATCCACTGCACGCTCGTAAAGTCTCTATGTAAAGAACGCTTTGTCGGCAGGAGAGCCTGTAACCGCAGCATCACATGGAGGCCCAGTCTAAACACTAGACACATTATCCACCAAACCATCCAGAGTCTATTTAAATGTTACTGGCAGAGCTTTGTTAATATTAGCACCCCCAGGGTGCCTTTGGTTACCTTCAGGAGTGCTGCCATGCTGTGGAGAAAGACCGGCTTGTCTGTGGCCATGGAGAGCACACAGCGCATGTTCTGCTGGTAACTCGGGCCTCGCCTCTGCACAGGTACGGTCCTCCTAAACCCATAGTACTGCTCCATCGCCCGTAACTCATCACAAACAGAAGAGATGGGACAGAGCTGCAGACCGTGGTCAGGTCTTGTGAGAAGCCCATGTGAAAAGGGGGCGGGTCATAACATGCAAAGAGACGTCCCGAAGTGGGAGGCAGTTAACTAAGAAAAGCAAAGAGGCTAACTTTAAGTATAACTTTATATGCACTGGCAGCTCTAGTACTCTAAATAGGCCGATGGGTTCAATCCAGGCAGGAGCTATGAGAGAACGTAATCATTGACTGAAGTAAAATAGGGGGAAAGTGAAAAGATAAACAACGGACTGCCCAGAAAAAAATATGCACCCCATTGTGTACATATTGATATTTTCCTGTATTGAGTATTGTCTTTAAGTATTGTACCGAGTTGGGAGTAACACTATCATTTTTCTGCACATTATTGAAAAGTAAATTCTCTTACAGAGCAACATATTAACCTAAACAAAGGTGTTAAAAGCACATTTTGTCCTGAGGGTTGTTCATAAAGTCCCAAAAATAATAAGGAAATGATTATTTTATTATTTTGCTTTTGACACTATTGTAAACTATGAATAGTTTTGAAGGAAGCTATTTCTAAATGGAGATCCCTCGTTGTAACGAACCTTTAATTACAGTTTGTTCTCTCCCATTTGTGCACATCATTTACAATCTAGTGCCATTTACAAAGAGAGAAACGTTCAGCCTAAAAACTGCTGTGTTCTGACAGGAGGCACAGGCTTCACTGGTGAGGTTTGACAGTTAAACAACGCCCTCTAGTGGACGCTCTAAAGAACAGTGAATGAACAGATCGTAAAAAGATTGTAAAATCATTGAGAAAGAGAAAATCCTCCATCTTTGAGGTCACTGTGTATTAAATAGACAAAAACACTAAGCAGCATGTAAAGAGCAGGCTAAACCTCCCCTGAGGAAACTTGATGTGACTGTTTCGTCTTTCCCAGGGGAAATCCATACAGCATGTACTGTGTGTGTGTGCAATCACTTCCATAATACTGGATTATTGCAGCTTTCCTTTGCATAAATTTAAATTAAAAAGAGCCTTCTGTGCAGAATCCAGGGCCTTGATTACTGTTGTGTTTTCAAAACACTAAACCATAGCAATTGAGTCAAAATCACTGCCATCTGACATTTCTGTAAACATTTATTCCAAATGGGAGACACTTTTCTGTCCAGGGCACTACTCATGGAACCGCTTGTCTCCTGCGCTTAACCGAGATCCCACGTGGTTTTAAAGATCAACTTGTACTGAGGGTAAATGATTTTGTCAGCGATGAAATGTTTTGCCTTTGCAGTGTCATATTCAACGTTATTGTAAAAGCTCTTCTTGATACAAACATTGCAAATGAGCCTCAGCTGTTGTGACGTGTTGGTTACATGTTAATCGCGCGTTTCATTATCGAACACATTGACGCTTGTTTAAGTTGTCTGGGTCAGCAGGTTTGGCGGATATATTTGGTGGTACACATGATGCCAGGATACAGTGTTTGAGGGGGTATTTTTGGTCTTCTAATCCATCCGGACAGTAGCAGGGATGCAAAGTATGTCGCAAATATTCCCCACAGCGTCACACACACAAAAAGTCAGAGAATGAATATGTTTTTGGTATTTCTTTTTGTTAGGTTAAGTGAAAACCAAATCGATCTTGCAGCCCTAATAACAACCCAATTACTCTGATGATTACGACACGACAGGATTACCGGGTTCAAGCGTCACGTGTCCAGGAAGTGAACTTAACCCTGTAATGAAATACAGTCACCACACACACAGTAACATGAGGCGTCTGCTGCTGTCTCAAAGCTGCTCAGACTCGGGTCAGGGCCAAATGGGTTTCCTCCCTGGCATGGGGGCATGTTGCTCAGACACGACATGCGGACACAGGGCCGTGCCAGTGTGTGGACGGCCCAAACAGATGGACGTGGAAGAGTCACAGCAGGACAGCCATTAAACGGGGCTTAAACTGCAGCGTCCAGAGAGAGGGACATTAGAGAGATTAGCTAAAAGGTTGCATGAGCCTATCGACACCTGTATCATTTACGGTGGAGGTTTGGGACAACAGGTGTTTGAAAAGCGGGACAGAAACTAAAGCAATAGATCAATGAATTTGTTTTGCAGGAAAGCTGAAAATGCTGTAATCAAATATTAACTTGATCTGGAGGTTAGAAACAGCCCGAGAGGTCCAGGGTGTCACCTTACCTTACAAAGATTTTACTTTGGGTGTTCTTACAATCACCTCACAAATAATGAGGCAGAAAATCCCTGCAGCAACACTTTTCATCCAACATCATACAGTGCTTCATAACCTGCGGACCTGTGACACTATCGCTGGCCTATATTCTAGACTGCACATTGCATCATAGTCTTTGTATACAGCGCGCATGAAAGCAGCCGAATCCACGTTGCCTCCCTCTGCCTTGGAGCTGTGTAATCCCATTTGATACAGCAACAGGAGGACTCTCTCTCTCTCCTGAAATGCGTTTTTCGCTGTACACAACTTTGTTTTGTGGTAATCACTTGTATGAATGAGTAGCAGCAGGCTGTGTGCGAAATGATTAAAATTCAGACGCTCCGGGGCACGCCAAATCTGTCATAACAGTGACTCGAGTGTGACTAATTACAGGCCCCGCAGCTCGAGCCTCCTCAAAGTCTACGGAAAAGTATAATAGTCGCACATGAGCCTCAAAGAATGGCTCCTCCTGTGTGATTTGCTATATGCTCACACTCGCCCCTGAATCCCTTATTTATACAGCATAACTGTGCACTTGACTTTGCAGTCCTCTGGCTATGTAGCTTTAAAGTCAATATTTCCCTGAGTGTGTAAGCGCGGGCACCAGACCGAAGGTTGAACTGACTATTTTTCATATTGAACAAAGATACAAGGGCTTGACAGCGGTGATTTGAGGTAAACGTACGAGATAACAGCCTGGCTTTGTTACAAAAAGAAATATTAACCTTGTTTGGCTGATCTCACAAATGTTGCCTCCATAATAGGAAGACGGTTTACAGGAACAAAGCTATCTGGTGATAATACAAAGTTTAATGGATTTTAACATTTGTGCAAGACTAGTACCGGTTTTCACAATCTCACGTCTCAAAGTGTGTGTTTCTTTGATACAGCACTATGAACATTTAGTTCAGCCTTTAGGGCAAATTCAACAACAACAAACTACTCTAATCTACTACAATGCGCTGCACAGATTAAACTGCCAACTCGCGTTATTGATTCATTCATCTTTTCACACTCCAGGTCATTGGTCCGAGAGCCTCTCCCAGCATGTGTGGCAATTGGGCGTTGGTAAAGCTACACAATGGTCAAAAGTCAGTTTCCACATTCACTCTCAAATGAACTCACTATTACGATCATATCGTGCATAACTGCAGCGCTGTTAGGCACCTCAACATTGATTTTATTTATTTTTTTAATAAGAAAATGACCTCAATCAGCATAGACTGTCTTGGTTTGCATCTTAAAAGTGAAGTAAGAGCGCCCTCTTCTGGCTGCAGTGGGAATTGTACATGCTAAAAAGATTTTACATGTGGTCATTTTTTCATAACGGCAAGCTAACAAATCAATGGCACCGTAATGAAGGAAATTTGGTGTTCAGAACCAGACTGGTGATGGTTTACAGGCTATTAAAATGCAGAGGACACTTCCATGTTCTACCTAATTTACGCGACTATAGTATGTTTTCTGATGAGGGAATAACATTATAACATGGGGAATAAATATATTGGCATGATACTGTATGTCTCCATTAAGAAACAAGAGCAAAGATGTCGGTTTAGGGTTGAACCTAAAACCTCTTGGAAGATGGGCTGAAATGCTAACCATCCTCGTTCAGTACAATGAATAACGACAAATAATTTCTAATCTAGTGGTAAAACCTCTGCACATGTTCTGAAATGCCTGTGACATCTTTGTATTGGTTTAGCAGCATATTCAATGGTATGCAATGCAAATATAAATGCTCCGGGACCTGTGCACAATGAAATTAATTTGTATTTTAAATCATAAATTGCTAATGATTGTAATACTTCTGCAGCAGCTCTGAATGAAATGTTGCCCCTCATGATACAGTTTGATATAACATAATCCTCTTAAAAGTTTACAGGCAAAAAGTAAGCTCTGAAGTAATTATCTTGACACTTCAGTTGTCGAGTTACGGCTTAAAAGCATTCCTCCGCTGCACATGTGGCACTGTGTCACACTGTTTTATTGGCACGTCTCTGCAGGTGGTCCCAGAACACGACCAGCCCACAGATACGGAGGGCATGTCAGAGCGCCCTTGCAAACCAAGCCGCCTCCGCTCTGTCCCACACTCTTTAAAACGCCATTTGTAATCACAAGCAGGGCGGACAAATGCCTTCCTCACAGCAAGGCTTTTAAAGGAATTTTATTCAAACTGCCTGACAAGTTCAAGGCGACCACCGCTGCTCCCTCCTCCTCCTGTCCAGTTTACGAAATAACAAACAATGCGGTTGCTATGGGATCACTTGGACGTCCCAGGACCAACATGACAGCATTGGCACACACAGCCAATAGCCCTGATATGGACTTGTCACTCAAAAGTATTTATGGCCTTTTACAAAGAAACATGGAGATAAGAGACACTCCTAGCCTCAAAGACGGCGTCTAATCAACAAGTGTCTGGAGTAACTCTTTGAAGGACTCCACAGAAAGGGGGTGGCTACTTACATAAGAGATACTTTTATTTCTTTTCTTTATACTTTCTGGATTCTGCCTACTTATTTCTGCCCACACTGGTCAAAACAAATGTAATGTTCCAAATTCAATTGTTGAACTCTTACCACACAAACAAAGATGTGTTATGTAAACGTCGAACTACTGTTATTACTTGATTGATTTCACACTAAAAGAAAGACCAATCTTTCTAATAATGTATTACTGTATCATACGGACTGGGATTGTAACTCACCAGCCTCTCCATCTCCTGCTCCCTCAGCCGCTCCTCTCTCTGCCTGCGGTGGTACTCCAGCAGCTCGTCCTCGTTGTCACTGATCTCTGTGATGCTGTTCTTCCTCTCCCTCATCCCAGGATGGGGCCGCCCCGATGCCGACATCTTCCTGTGCGTCCTAGGACTCGCCGCCGGAGACGATCCCGGCAAAGACCCCAGACTGTAAGCGGGGGTCAGGGAACTCCCCGAACCCGCTTTCCTAGAACCGCCTCCGCCACCCTCCATCATCATCAAGGTAGGCGACGGACTACGCGCTCGCATCCCTTTGCTGATTATGATCTCATCGGGTGTCGTTGCAGTTCTGCGGCGCAGTCTGGGGCTTTCTGGAACCAGCTTGCTTATGCACGAAGGACTGTCTGGAGTCTTTAAGATCGGGATTGTTCCTGGCAGTGCCCCTGGAAGTACCGGCACCCCTCTCCTTGCCATAGACGGGCTAAGAGGAGGCAAATCCCTCATACTTAAATTTGCACTGCTACTACCGTTCATCTCCATATTTCGCCTCGCTACCCGCGGGCTCTCCGGCGGCTGTAGCGATCGCGGCTGTAGAGGCCCGCCTTGGATGATATGCACAATGGGGTCTAGGGGCGGCTGGAAGGCTCTTGTGGCTTGAGAATGTTGCCACGACGGGCTAGAGGTGAGCGAACGATCCCCTAAACTTGCCTGCTCCCGGAAAGGACTTGCAGGCCTTTCTTGAAGCACTGTGGTGGTCTTGGTCCTTGGATGTGACGGAGATGCGCATACAGAAAACTTTGGCAATAGTCTGGGGCTACTTGGCACAATGTTGCGGCCATTTATTGAGTCCTCTGGGGATAAAACAGGAGCGTGCCTTGGGAAATCGCTCCCATCCTGACTGAGTCCCCTCCTGATCGGCTTTGGACTCGGAGGGGTATCTGTGAGCACCTTTCGCTGCAACCTGGGGCTTTCCTGGACTTTCGGACTGGCCCCGCCGCTGCTGAAGTTAGGCAGTATGGTCCGTGGCTGTGGGACGGGCAGCACTTGGGAGCTGAAGTTGTAGCTGGAGGAGCGTACAGGCACAGGTGGCAATGACGAGGTCTGGTCAGGGGGTCCACCGATCGGGGAGGGCTGGTGAAGCTCCCACTGCTGGCCGCTGAAGGAGAAGACAGGGGGAGAATGGAGGAGACGCGTTTTCATAACTGGACCCGACGGACATGGCTCCCGGGCTCACGGGAGGGGACAGAAGGTACCGCCCACCACCGTTCACCATCGGAGAGAGCGGGGAGTGAGCGGAGCCACCCGGGGGCTTCTTAGAGTCGGAGGATGTGGCTGAGGGTCATCCATGACTAAGGAGTCCATGATGTCCTGAAGGTCCTTCTCAATGGAGCTGACGATCTTACTGTGCTCGGACTGAACTTTGTCTCCAGGGGCAGGGGGGGACTGGGCAGGGCTCGAGTGGTGATTCCCATTGACCAGGCTCTCCGTGTCTGCAAGAGAAGAAAGACTATATTGTTAGTTGATCGTCTGTCAGTCCCTATGTGAAGCTGAACCACAACTGTTCACATTGTTGAATTGTAACGTATAGATTGCCCTCTGAAAAGAAAAAAATCATATATAATATAATAATAATATAATCATGAACTTGACATTATGGTCTTAGTCAAGGCCCAAGATACTCTGACCATGAACATCAAAATCTGACAGTGGTCCCGGCATTAATGAATCATAGTGAGTTTTCTTACAGAGACGGTAAATTAAAGTTGAACTTGCAATAAGATGCAAACTGCCTGCTCCTAAACAACGTGCTGAAAATTATTATGAAAATTAAGATGAAAGAAAGATTTGAAGTGTACGTATAGAAAGTTGTTTTTGGATAGGGATCAGGAGAAAATGTGCCCACGTAACCCAATTACTAGATGGTTCGAATACGAGGTAGGACACAAGATGTAATCTAATCTCAACAGCCTCTCTCTGATGTCAGCGCCGCTCTGTCGATTACCGCCGCAGAAACAAAACGCCACACGAGATTTAGCAGCGTGGCCCCAGGGCATGGTTCACGGTCTGGATCAGGTTTGTATTTGGGCAAAATACAATTAGTTTAGAATTGATTGGGTGAGAGGTTTGAAGACAACATCACAGGTTAACGGGCCACCAGAATACCAAGCCATTGTGCAAAGCAGATCATGCACTATCTGCATCGTTCTCTTCAACTTGAGGGGACAAATACAACATGGCATCCAATCGTAAATGTGTTTTTAAAAGGTGGCCTAATGACACTGTTTGAGAAGAACATGCACCTATGTTTGTAGGAGTTTTTGATCCTATAAAGCCCACAACTCAAACAACCCAATCCAAACTCTTCAACAATAAGCATCCATGTTTTTAGATGGCTAATCTCTGACATGAATGCACAATACATTTTCCCTTTGTCACAAAATAATTTAATTGAAGCCCATAAACAAACTATTATCAGGTTGCTTGAAAATGACACATTCATTGAGGTCAGTAGTGTCAAGTTCAGTATTTGTCCTCTTTATAAATATGATGTCATCGAGATGTTCCCATAAAAGTAAAAGCCTCACAAATAATGCATTAGCTGCTTGTCCTACAGAGATGGGGCTGGACTCGCTTCCTGGTCGTTCTTCTTAAAGACAGAGCGCTACAATGACGCTCGGTGGTAATGACAGCCTGTCCACTGTCAGGACTGAATGCACGTCCAGGCCAATTGTACAGCATCAGGCGAGCTGTCAGGCTGATAATAGCCTTCATTTAAGGCGGAGGGCTCCGCGTGAGCTAAATGTCACGCCGTGTATTAAACAAAACACAGCAGCTGAATTCATATGTGCAGTGTCACCAGCAACAGGGGAGCGATGGTAAAAATAAATGCAGGCGTTTGCGAAGGGAAAGCCCATGATGTCATGGACTACCGCCTCAGCCAGGAGCACTTGACCAAATCCCGTTAGCAAATCACTGAAAACGATTCTAGCTACCCTTGCTTTAAGCCTACAAATGTCAGCCTCTTTAACGTGAAACAAGACTAGCCAGACATTTGTGTCCAAATCGGCAGCTTAACTTCATTAACAAATATTATCCTTCACAAATTAAAGTTAGATTTGCAGGCAATCTAATACGTCAATCTAGCCTTACTTTAACGCGCTACTTCAAGTTAAAGTTGTCGATTCTGCAAAAGAACAAGCACATTAATTCCCAACATTTAAACGGAATAAAATAATAGATGCTATTATTTCGTCGCAATCATTTGCTTGTTGTTTGGCTCGTAATTACACTTGCATTATACGTGAATAAACTAGAAACAGACGCTTTATTTATGGAGTATGGCGCGCAGGCAGGTACTATCGCATCTGTCAGGCATTCCGCGCGAGGCAGGTTACTCACACGATGAACGGATAAAACTGCGAGCAGGTCAGTGTCAGTGCTGCTATTTGACACACAGCAAAGCCGACATTCTGCAGACAAAGGTGCCAGAGAGGCCGAGGCGTGACAGGGCCTGGCCGGGCTCCATAAACCACAAACCGGGGTGGATATCAGCCTCAGCCAGGGGGTTGTTGGGGAGCGCGGTAAAGCTGCCTGCTCGTGCTCAAGCTGATTTCCGGTCAGGACTTTCAACGTAAAGTATGAACTAAATATTTACTATATCTCTTTTTTGTTATCTTAAATGGAGAAGATATTGTAAAAACAGACAGTAAAATATGTTTAGTGCAATTACCAAATCAAGCTAGTTTACAATAAATAGAAGGCAAACGTTATAAACGTAATCGTATTTATATTTGTAATTTGTTACACTTCCGATTATCCTTATACAGTGAATTTAGCATGACACCGTTTGCTAAGCGATACAAAACTGTCTAATAAGCATTTGGAACCTATATATTATTATTATTATACTGTTATTACATATTCCCAGTAGGATTCACAAAAATAAAATTATTAGCCTACATAATACAAAACAAATAAGCACTAGGCAAATGTTTTAATTACATAGGCTGTATTGTGCTTTGTATTTTTATTAAAAATTACAACAAAAATCATGAAAATTTCACTAAAGAGTACAATGTACAATGTACAATGTATCTTCTCAGTGTAACCGTGGGTTACACTGAGAAGATACATTGACTTTTTTCATAGTCAGGCCACCAAGAAGCAGTAAACCTATACAAGATACGAATCAGGGCAAAGGCTCATATTAAAATGTCTTGATGATAGCGAGAATGAAGGTGTGACAGACAGTAGAATAGAGGTTTATAAATAATCCCTGAGAAAGATAGTGCTGGCCACATTAAGTAAGCAGCACAAAGGCACAAAGCGTGTGCTGGCCTAGAAGAGAGGTACAGGAAATGTCCAACCCAGACACGCTCGCTGCTGAAAAGATGTTAGATAAAGACAGCTGGACAGTGTGGGATAGGTTTGCCCAGAACAACAAAATAAAATAGAGCATGGGCCATATTGAACTACTCTGTGATTAACAGAGGCAACAGGTTTTAGTATTATACATTGCGTTACTTGTAATAAATCATTTACAGTGTTTCTATATAGCTATATAGCAAACAGTCTAAATGGTTGGTACTTTTAATCTTGAGGGCAGATTTCCATTATACAAGCCAGCTTAAATTTTGGGGAAAGAAATCTGTCATTACGTTAAAATTACACAACCAGAGCTTTACTTCTTGGAGTCTTTTCTTTTTTTTCCAAGAGCACAAAACTACACACGAGGCAACATATCAATTACCTAAATTCTTGCTCAAAGCTTGGTAAAATTATGTTTAGTGTTGCTATCATGCTCTGACACAGATAAGAGTCATTTTGTTTCAGATATGACAAATGCTCGGAGATTACCATGGGAGTGGTGTAAATCTTGTGAGTGCATCTCAAGAATGCATAATTGAAGAAAATGGCAGGTTTCTAAACAACGGAAACCTTTCATTACTGGATCAGGAAATACACAGCAGCCAAGTTTCCTTTTCGATGTTCATATCTCGCAGTGGGCTTAATGTCACAGCAAACGCAGGGACATGTGGGGTAGTCTTACAGCAAGAAGCATTGGCAACAAGCACATACACACACACATGCATGAGCGTCCCTAATTTTGCCTGGAGACGCGGTGGAATGGGATGCTCATAAAACATGCATAGTGTGAATACAGAGCCAGGTCCCAGCTGGGTATTACTCAGGCTGGGGGGTACAGTCAAGTTGGCTTATGTCAGTGTGGCATTCATGGTGGCCTATACTGGACACATTTACATGGACTTTAAGTATAGTGCATAGAAACAGAGGATAATCCTATCATACTTCAACAACAAAAATCCCCAAATTACTGTCTTCCTGAAATTTGATTAACTAAAACATTTACATTCTTATAAGGAAGGGGTTCAGATTCTACTTCTTTTATAGTGATTTTTATGAAACCATTTAAACTGTTTAACAAATTACATTGTCATGTTATTTATTTTGATATTTTTATTATGCTTTATTCATATTCTCAAGAGTTGTATGTTATCCCATCATCACCTTCCATGCCAAAAAAAAAGTAGTTCAACACTGTACTAATTGCTGGGTTTCAGGTGACATCACAGCGTTCTAAAGTTCTATAATATTTACAGGTGGGGGCAGGTAAAATTGTTTTGTTTTTGAGGAGATTTTTGGTGTTGTACAGAAAGATCATGGACCCAGTCAATGATATAATGATATTTTTTGTAATTCATACATTTTCTTTTTAAATACTACTTGTGAAAGTGTAATGCAGTTAATTGGAACAACTGGCTCCTGCCCCCACATGGTAGTGTGACATCATCACATACAAATTACAATAATGATCACTAATAGGGTCAATGACGTATAAGGGGTCAAAAAACATATTTTCAAAAAGTTTTTTCAAAACTGATGGCATGCATATTTTTGAGTTGATAATTTTGTGTTTGAACAAGTTATGCTTGTTAAATAACATTTAAAAGTATTTAAATGTATTTTTTTGATGTATTTGTGGCTTCTCTGTATTAAAACCTGTCAGGTGGCGCAACCAAGTTTTTTCTAAATTTAAATAGTTTCCAAAAATTGTACAAAGTCAAATCTTTGCCAAGTATATCTTAGACAGCCTTTCTCCTCTGAACATTTCATCAGTAATTTGTAACTGACTGATGCTGTAATCAGCAATAAAACAGGAGGACCATGGACTGAGTGCTCGGTGTCAGCCCAAAACAGTTTTCGGTTCAGTATCGGATATTTGAAACCAATAACTGATTTTTTTTTCCCCAGTATTGACTCTGATAACTTATACCAGTATTAGATCAGTGCATCCCTATAATTTTTAGATGGTAATTTGACATTTTTTGCAGTTGCACCACTTGACTGTCTGGTTGCACCACCTGACATTAGCAACTAATTTCAAATTAAATCGCTTTTATGTGGAGTCTTACATTAGCTTTAGCATTTGTAAGCATGGGTAAAGATTTACTTTTAAAACAAATTAAGACTTTACAATAAAATAATATTTTCCAATATTTACATCGGTTGTACCACCTGACACCAAAAGTGTGACAGTTTACCTATGAGTCGGAAAAAGCTATTTTTTCTCAATTCTTGAAAGAGATTTTCAAACCTTTTCACTCAGCCATAAAGACAACTTGTTCTTCTGGCTGATGTCATATCCTGTTTGCTGTTACTATTCTTTATTTCAAAATACCAGCCCTGTTCTTACGGTTGTGCCACCCTGATATTTTAAGATTACAAATTGCCGGACAAAAGTTTTTTAGTGATCTCAAAAGCTTTAAAACTATGAATATTCACAAATGACGGCTTATTTGAAAGATATTTAACATACAATTATGCCATGATGTTTTATTTTTTAATTGTTACTCTGAAAATACAATTTTCAGAAGCTTTATTAGTCTAATCATTTGCTCGGACGGTTGCACCACCTGACATTTTAGGGGTTTGAGGTGTGAAAACATAAAAAAATGTTTATTATTGAAATGTGATGAAAATGTGTTTAAACTAAATAGGTTTTGTAGAATAAAGTGATACATGTAATGAAAAGATTAAATTATTTAAAAAAGAAATATAACACTCGGACACAAAAATATGCACGTCATGTCAATGACCCAATATCATTAACTGGGTCCATAATCTCTCTGCACAACACCAAAATCTCCTCAAAAACAAAATGATTTGACCTGCCCCCCACCTGTATAAATATTATAGGACTTTAGAACGCTGTGATGTCACCTAAAACCCAGTAATACAGTATAATACACTGTTGTGGGCCATATAGACCTTTACTTGTTTGGACCCCGCAGTGCTCCAGCTCAACACCAGCATGAGAGAAACACTACAGTCTATTCATTCATACGGTCCTGAGTGAAACCGAACCTACATGTGGGACGTTCTCCGAGAATGCTTTATTATTCATGGGACAAAAGCTCTGTGTGTACTTTACAGTAGTTTGAGAATAAGAACGTGTGCATTTAACAGCAATACAAATTAGGTTTACGGAAATGCACACCGTCCCATACCTGCACACAGTCTGTAGTCTCCAGTCGGGATGCTGCCTCCCTGGGGCATCATGCTCTTCATCCTAAAGGCCTCTTCAGGGTGATTGAAGCGAAAGAAGGCAGACTGGCCAAAACACAGCATACAGCCTGGAAGACATCACATAGACAAATTAACTTTATGCAATTAAATATTTTACAAGTAACATTAGAAACTCATAACCAAACGTCTAAAAAGTGTTGCAAAGAGTACATAGAAAGAAAACAGTAATATAACGCTGAAAACTTAATGACACAGTATACATGTGTTTAGATAGGTGCAAAGGGTGCATTTTTTATGTAGTTCCCATGTCAGGCATTCCCCTTTCATTCAATATGTGTGTCCATCAGATGTGCCTCACCCAGACTTCATATTTTTATACCAACAATGGTTTCATGAGGTTGGTCTAAAACTATATATCAGTACCATATAGTGAAAGAAGAGGAGTGAGCAGGTGTTGATGTCCTGATCCTACCGAGCAGAAATGTCTTTCTCTAAGAGGATTACACAGGTGTGTCTGTGACCTATGAGGCAAACAAACTGTCTATACCATGTGGGCCAGGCATAACATCAATAGAGGCAGATAAGTAATCATATGTTTATAGCTATTCATAAAGCACCATTGTCTTGTTTCAAATGGATCAACAAGCTTTAGTACTGATAAGATCCCTGTCTGTCACCAGTAGATGTTGTCTAAGTGAGAGGTTAACGCAGCCTCCATGTCCATATATAAACCATATGCGTTTTTCTAGTCTCAAAGGGGAACATAAGCAGCTGGATTTACACCAATCCTTGAAATACTTCATCAAAATACAACAGATATCCTCACTACGCTGTTAGATGGTGCTCATTGGAATCATCATCTCTTTGGCTCGGGTCTGCTTTACTCCAGGCTCTCCCTCTTTTCTTTATAAGGTTGTTGAAAAATCACGATTGGATCATTTTTGGAGCTTTCTGGTTATTTTGGATTATATTTTCACCAGCAGCAATTGATTAAAAAGTCCTCCTGTTTCATTTTCCATCCCATCATAATTATAGCTTTTCAAAATGATCGTGCTCTTCTGTCATGATCATCAGTTTTAGTACAAATAGGAAAGATGAGAAGATGCTGAATAGGAGTTTGGGTCTAGTCAGTGTGGTGTGAGTGTGTGTATAGCCACGTCAGCTCAGCAGTCGCCTAAATCCTACCTCTCTTTCTTTCTCTCCTCTTTTCTTCAGTTCTCTCCCCCTCCCTCCCTCCCTCTACCTGTAACATTCACCAACACGCAGTCCCGCCAGAAGATCAAGCACTCATTTCCAACAAAAGGAACTTCAAAAAGCGTAGCTGGGAGCGGCGTGTTTCTGGTGCAGTCATGACAGATTTGCCGCTCGCTGTGGAGGATGTGAGGGATACGGAGAGAGATCTGCGCGCCACGTGGCATTTTACTCAGCAAAATCACTGATGACTCAGGTTCACACAGCACCTGTACAAACTTAAGTGTCTCGGCACGTTTATATTTCACAAACGTGCCGTGACTGAAGGGCTACGGTATGTGTGTACCATAACTGGGATTCTTTGTAGTACTTATGTAAGCAGAGAAGTATATAATGTCCAACCTTTACTATATGAGAATCCAGTATGACTTACAAGAGTGTATAGTCTTGAGCCAACATGCCATACTGGCATTGTGTTCATTGGTCTTGCTCCGCTCCAAGCTGATTGAGCTGGTCCAGCATCTGTGTATTTTCCTCATCCTCTCAGCACAAACCCCCGCAGGCCTCTTGCTCTCTCTCTCAGGGTCAGGCTCCTCTGAACCATCATCCCTTGCCCCGAAAGCTCAGGGTGTGTGGATGCATGTGTGGTCAGTGAGAGGCACCAGCATGTGTTGAGTCAGGGAAACACATAATACACACACGGAAGTGCAACACAGAGGTCCAGTGGGGGTCATAGAGTCAGGAGCCTCCAATGGAAATCCATTCAGAGTGTACGAGACAACGTTATACTATTCATCAGGGTGAAGTGGCTGCACACTTATATCAATAATCAACACACAGACCCCCCCAAAAAAACATCCCAACCAGACTCCTCATTAGGTTAGACTTGGCCAGAATTTGTAATTAATGTATTAAAATACCAATTCTTGTTTCTATGCAAATAAAAGCTCTCTTCAACAATCATTACAGAACAAGAAGTCCAATGTTCTTAAGGTTTCTTGACCATGATGCAGAAAAAAGAAACTCCCTAAAGAAATGACCTGTCCTTTGAAGCAACCCCATGCATATTTAGAGTAGGTGACTAGCTGAACGTACAATATTTCCCTAATCAATCCATCTGCTTTAAGCCTTATATGCCTGAGTCCATTACCAGATACCAGCGGTCTCTCTGCGCTAATTAGGACTCGTCAATTCTACCATTACAACTTCTCATGGAACTATTTATCTTGATGGATTCTCCTACAGCGAGGGCCACGCTGCAGGAGGGTTTACCGTAGCAGCAGAAGTAAGGAGATTAATAGCGTGGTATGGTGTCGAGTATTTATCTATGTCAACGGGACATTTAGGAAGCAGGGGATGCTCTAAACACGCCCATGTATCACGCACAGAGGGGTGAAGGTGGGACGGCGAGGGATACATAAATCAAACTGCATTTCATTACATAAAACCCACACGGTGTTGACACAGGAAAACTGCTGTGAGATTGGAAGGTTATTTAAGTGAAAGCACAGTGTGTGAAGTGAAAACAGGCACTTGCATTATACAATAAGTGGAGTCCTGTCGTTTTAAATGCAGGACACTTTCTATGGCCGTGTGTGAAGGCAGGAACTTGTTACCAGTGTGACAGGGAAAGGTGAAGTATGGGTGATGGAGGGTCAACTTTGGGGAGCTACTCGCCTGAAAGTGTCAAGATTGGCTCTGAAGACTGATGTGGACTTATGCTTTTTGTGGAAAATGCAAACCAGCTTTTAAAGCTATGGCAAGTGCACATGCATATTTTCTGTTCTTTCTATTTTTGTCCCCAAATAAGAAAACAATTAATTAGACCATAAATGCTACAATTACAGTGGTAGAATATCAGACCATAAATGTCCAAAGCAGGAGCAGACTACGTTTTGTTACCTGGCAGTAAAATACTGTCACTTGATCTGATATTTCCAAATAATGAGTATTTGCAGGGAAGGCCTTAAGCAGTACGTCCATTCAAGTATCTGGCCCACATCTGGCAGGACCACGTTGGCACTTTTTTTTTTTTTTTATAAAACACAGCAGTATCTTCAGGGCAGGATTTTTTCCAGCTATCAGCAGTTTTCATGGTACAGATCTTAGCCCGTCTGGGAAGAAAACATATTATACGGCTGCATGAGTTTGAAAAAGAGCGTGCATTTTTAAGGATGTTAATTAGAGTTTGAGAGAACACTGAATATAAACTAATGCAAGCATCACATGTATTTCAGAGCAGTTTGTACATAGAGCTCTAAACAAGGACATCTTGTTGTTTTCAAAGGTCTCAAAAAGTTGACAATTGAGTCCATTCATATGGCAGTTCTGGATTGATTGTGATATATCTTGTGGGTGCATGTTAATGAGATGGAGTCTGTGAGATTAGACTCCAGCAGGGGGACCAGTTCATCAAACAGAGTGCTCCTCAGCCACAGCAGCAAGATTCAACTATGCTATACTGTATATAAAATCAGCTCACGCTCATGAAAGGAATAACCAAAAACAGAAGACAAACTAGCCACAAAATCAAAGTAATGCTGCATATCCTTCAGAACAAACTTTATAACTAGTAATTAAAATAGTGTAGTAGTTTGTCTATTGATATGACAATTTTCAGCTCGTATAAGTCATCATGTTGGTTGGGCCATGTGTTTTTTCTGATTGTGGGGGTCGCCAGAATATATCAACGCAAAATTTTGGGCCAGGCGAGTAATCTAGTCGGATTAATGATAGATCATATTAATGTGTAATAAGATCTACAAAATGGATTCAAGAATAATGACTTTTATTTTTCTTTCTTGGGTATTCAGGACATACTGCTGCAGAAGGACAGTCGGTCAGATCCCGCTTTCTAATAAAACCTAAGTATACGGTGCATACAGTAAGTGGATTATACACTGAAGCATTACAAGGACACATATTCATTTGGAGAAGGTCAACATCTATATAGAGTCAAGTGAAGTCAGCAATTTACAAAATGGAGTGCTTCTTGAGAGACATTTAACATTGAACAAAAAGTGGAGTGTATGCTTTCAAGAAAAGAGGATTTTGCATAGACAAGATTTGGAGTGAAAAACACATGTAAAAATATGTGTATAATGCAAAGTTGGAGGATGATTACAGTGACACAAAAATGTCAAAAGCATGGGTAACTAAAGATTAAAAATGATTAGATCAGTGTTTCATAAATAATTGGCTCAGAGTCATACAAAAGTGGTTTACATTTTAGAGTTTACCTTTTTGAAAATCGGAATTTTTGCATCTGGCTTCAACTTTACACCCGTGACATTTTCTCAAGATGCAATTGTCTATAATGGAAAGACATTTTATCAACTTAATGTCAGCCCTGGCACAACTGATCACTGTGAACCTTTGAGAGAACTTCGTCGTCCAATCAGGGCTAATGCCACGCTGTGCCTCCAGGCAGCAGTGGCATTCAGGTCCACTGTGGTAAACCTTGTTCCACTCACTCCATTGAAAATGCATCAGAGCAGCAAATAGTCCTGTCCCTCTAATAACATGACTTCAGATTTCTGTACTTTTCCTGTGACCACATTAAGTCTTTCCACTGTGTTCGCCCCAACCACAAGTGGCGGTCGAGAGGTGGTCCATGGAAGAACGTCTGAGTGGAATTACTTCAAATTGAGTGAGAACACGAAACAGGAGAGTTTGCTTTTGTTTGCTAATAACACAATTGTCCATAAAGAGAAACATTTGTGTACGTGATCATTGCAATGTGGATGCTCGAGGCTACCGAAAGTCCGGCCTGTCAGCATCATTAAAACATGAATCGAATGCAGATGACAGAGGACAGAAGTATCTTAATCAATAAGCTAAACTAAAAAAATGCAGCCTCTACTTCAGTTAAGACTCCAGTTTGACAGCACACATCACAACACTTTAAAAACTATGGAAGAACAGAAAACCAGCTCAATTCTCAGCCAGTGCTTCATTCTCCTTTTCCTGTCCGAAGCAAACTTTCCAGGCAAGATGTGATGCACTACAAAACAAAGGCATCTCCACTTTAAAGGCGATCGGGGACGTCACTAGAGTGGTGCAGGGCAGAAGACAAAGGCATGCCCACAATACACGGGACAGTTGCTATGGAAAGACGAGGGTTTACAGCCTCTGCTGGCCAAAACGGAAACCCCTCCCCAGTTAATCAATAACTCGAGTTTGTCCTCGTCAAACAGATAAAGGTCTAGTGTAGCAAAAAGGAGGAGGTGGGCAGTTTAACCTCTCATTGACGTCATGTGGCGAGACTGTCTAAGCAAATACAGGTTGGAAAAATTGACTCGGAAAGCAGCGATTGCATGTTTAAACCGGTCTGACGCCAGCACTAAGCCTTTGTGGTATTTTAGCGCTGGATTCACACTAAAAGGACAGATTGTCTTTCACACTTGTACTTAATATTCATAATAGCCGCAGAGACCAGATGCAGTTTGCATCGGCAGGCTGTCAGCTGTGGTCTCCAGCGGGCGCACGTTGGTCGCTGGTTGTCGGACGTCCCAACAGATGTTCCCCTCCACACCTCCCATGAGCCTCCATTTGTCGGAGCCACTGTCCGCTGATAAACATGCTCACACAGGCAGATGGCTGCAGCAGCAAGTGCCTATAGAGATGTGATCTACAACTGGACTTTAACTCACAGGGTCATAAAACGCAAAAAAAAAAAACTGCATCAAAATTATAGTTACTCAAAGAATAGATCTGTGTTTAGCAATATTAAGTTTGCTGTGAGCACTTACGCTTAAGAAATGCATTTAAGTGTGATGTTTTCTGGTTTAAACCAAGTTTGGACATATTTCAGTCCAATTTAGGTCAATTACAAACCCTTTTAGAGCAGGTTTATTTCAGATTTGATCTTGTTGTAATCATACTTAATTAATACAATAAAACATATAGAAAAAAACTAGATTAGAAGAAGCTGGGTACCGCCTAACCACTGTATACCGGTAGATAGAGTATGGTGTTTTTGAGGAGTTTATTCTTGGGCCAATTCATCAGGGACCCTGACAGTGCCTTGACCTGCACTTGTCAAAGGACAAGTCATGGACAACATACAGGACCCCGGCGTATGTGCACCTGCTGCTCCCACCTCCGCTGTCCCCGCTGTTCCAGACATGTGCAGCTATGACCTGTGCCGGGCCCCTGGGAGCCCATCATAAGTGCACAGCAGCCTCGACTGTGTACGAAGGGGCTCCACATCCTCATTTCACAAAAGGGTCAACGCAATGTGTCACGGCCAACAGATGCTGAGGATACACTGGTGAGCAATTACAGGCTATAGGAAAATATGACCACAATGTGCAGCCCACTGAAAAAGAATCCAGGAAATCCAACATATCAAGCATTTAGACATGATGTAATTGAGGGTTACAAAGTGATGGTGACAGGATTCAGCTGGTGATAAGGCCCCTTTTGTTAACTTTATATGTTACTTGGCACTCTTGACATAACCTCATCACCTGGGGTTGACACAGTGAATACAATGACTAGTGGTAGTGGTAGTAACAATGGACTGGTAACTCTTCACATAATACAATTCAAAGAACCAGCCACAATACAGTAGCTTGTGTGTCCCTTCCAAAGCCCAGATAAATATGCATTTGGAAATGTGAAATCACTGACACAACATGCAACAGTTCCAAAAGACCCCAGTGTTGTTTGGGAACGAGTGGCTCAACTCAAAGTAAAGCCACCCGCTCAGTTCAGTGACAGTGGCACCCAGGAATAGCCGTGTAACAGTAGATAGACACAGTGCAGTCTGGTCATGCCGAGCCGGACAGGGGTATCCAGGGGTAACTGCAGACACGTATATATGTGTGTGCTTATTATAGGGACTCACATGGAGGTTAGGGGAAGTCAGGACTTTATTGAAGACAGCAGCGCTACAGCAGGTGTTCATGGACCAGAAACAGCTCTTCAAGTTTGGACAAAATGAAACTTGTGAATATTTAATTTACCCCCAATAGCTTCTGAAATTCAACCTAACAGCTCCATTTCTAAAACTAAAATGGGACTGTTAATCTTTTCTTGTCCTAAGCATTGTTTTTTTTTTAGGTTTTTGATGTTCTGACAAATTAGACCTAGGCATAAACATTAGGCCTATAATTGGGCAAAGTATACTTGCTACTGCTAGTAACTATTGCCAATGTGTAATTTAACTTTTAGTATAGCCATTCATTGCAGTAGTCTAAGTCAGCTTCAGTTTGCCTAACATCTTTTAGTAGTGGTTTTAGTGGTGTAGACTAGAGTGTAGTTGACAAGCAGAAACTCAGTATTCTTGTCATTCCCTTTGCTCTCTTGCTACATTTTGTAACTTGCATCACTGGAAACACAGCGGGGCTGCAGGCAAACAGTTCAATGCGCCTTGACGCACACAACCGGCGTCTGGGGTAAGGTTACCGTCCCGTTAAATTAGCACCAAACACCGGCTACAACACATTACAAGCCAGAAAGCGAAACAAAACCTTGAAATCCGTGCTCCAAAAGGTTAGAAGGCGTAATAAACTGCGGCGCCTTATCATTAACACCAGCCATAGCTAACCAATTGAGCCCGAGTGACCACCGGAGAGATGACATTACTGTAGTAGTCTAACATTAACTTCAGCAAATCAACTTACTTTACAAGCGCTGAGTGAGACTTCTTTGCACCTCTGCCGCTGTTTTCATCGTAAACTCCTTTACAAAAGACAGCCACGTGTTGTTTTTCGTTTCAGCCGCAATATTGTGGAACACCAGCGATAATAGTAGGGTTTTGTCCCCAATGGCTTTTGTTATGATAATCCTAGAAGCCCATAGACTCCGCGATGTTCTCCAGATATGTAAATGTGATTCTGGTTTAAAAAAAAAAGGGGAAAAAGCGTACCCACTGACGCTGTGGTGGTCTGTGTGTCCTTCTTCATTCAAACCGGAGGTTACAGACATAGTCCATTGTGTCTCTGCTGCTCACTACCATAGCAGACGCTTCTACTGCTGTGGCAGCTTTCCCCGCGCTCCTACAGCTGGTGCGCAGTCATGTCTCCAGGGCGCAGGGAAAGTCAGAGAAGCGAAGAGCAGGAGGAGGAGGAGCAAAAGGTGGCGGAGATCCTGACTCAGAGCGGGGCTGAGGGGGGTTTAAGTAGTCTATCACTTAACAATATAAGAAGACCGAGGGAAAAACGTAACCGATAATTTTGTTTTCCATTTTCCTTTTTTTCCCCATTGTAGTGAACTGGGTTTGTTGGCAAACGTGACGCAACATGACTTGGATAAATGAGTGTTGCTTAATGTCCATTTAAACCGGTAGAAAATGGATTATTGACATTCATTGGCACGAAATGGCAAAATAAACACCGACTTGGGTTTAAACATGCCGAAAAACCATGACGCCAATCTTGACATTGTTATTATATTGGGTGATACAAACTGAATAAAGCTGTCATAATGAAAATGGATCCAGACTGTGGAACTCTCTGTCCACTGATTTAAAACTGCAGACTGACATGAACAGTTTTTACAGAGGTCTGAAACAATGGCTGAAGTCAAGTCAAAGCTGCTCACATGGTAACACTGTATGAAATGTCTACTGATGATGTGTATTGTTTACCTTTTTAAATATTGTAATGTGTACTGTATTGTATTGTGTTTTGTGAAATGTGTCGCCTCCTATGGACAAGTGTTGCAAATTAGCAGTTTTGCTATAACACTAAAAAACAATGTATCCGGTTTGTCCAATGCAGTTGTTATGTCCATATCAAATAAACTAAAAATAATAATAATAAATATGTGATAAAAATGATATGAAATGTGAGGTCAAAGGAAAAGCTCTGCAAATGCCTCCCTGCATTTAGCCATAAAATAAGACCAACTGTTTTTGTTTATAGGCTTTAAGTGTAACACTCTTGGCGTCTCTTCTTTTTGTTCTTTTTTAGCACTTGTTTTCCGGAAAAACACAGAGGAAAATATCACTGAAACTCTATTTGCAGTATGCATCTGTGGAGTCTCTGGCTTTTATGACCGTGTTGTTAAAGATCAAAGATGCACTGTTTGTTTGAAGGCTACAATTATGCACTAAAATATTATATTGTCACATTCATCCGACCCATAAATCCTCTGGTGTGCATCCCATATAATTTGTGCTTAACAGGGCAATAGGTATGTAGGATATAGGCTATACTCTTTTTACTCTTGCCCTTTTGCCAAAATCTTACAATTTAACATTAAAGTCACTCATCCATTATGGCTCCAAATGCAAAAACAGCCATTTCACTTCTCAGTTCCAAAAAGTGTGTTCTTATAGTTATAACACTTTGTTTCAACATGTATTTTGTTATTGAGATTCCCCTTTCCCTCTTTCTACCAACTGAAGTTTACCACTAAATGCTTGTTAAACATTTTTATCCTTTAACAATCCAAACTTGTTGTTACATGGCTGTCTAGTGTGCGGCCAAACTACAGTAGGCCACAGTTTTAAATGGATAGAGGAGACAGCTTTAAACACACACATGCTTAGTCACATATGAAGATAACGTCAAGCATTGCTCATTATAGAGGGTGTGTAACCAAAAGGTCTGGAGCATTTCCTCCCTTCAAAATAACATTCACGTCGCCGCAATAGCCGAAGGTGTAAACAAACATAATCTTTCACAACCTGAGACCAACCCACGACACATTACAGCTTTTTCTGACAATGAACTTTGTTTTACCCTCTCACTCTTTCTTCCTCAACATGAGAACCGCTCAGAGGCTAAAGTTGGAGCAGTCTGGGGGGGGGGTAAAAATAGTCCCAACTCGGGTTACCTGTAGGCCGGGACCTGCAGGTTAGGATTCCGAAAGACCGTCGGACAGAGTGCAAACAGAAAGCATTTACGTTACAATGGAGTTTAAAAGGAGACTATTTCAGAATCGCACTAGAACACCAACAACATAACAACAATAATCCATTCCTTCTTCATCATAATAATCGTAATGTTTGTAAAAGATAATCTGATAAAAAATAAATAAGAACGCCCTGACAGGAGTGGCCTTCCTCAGTGTGACTAAGCTCATATCCTCAGGGCATATCTTCAAGCTTTGGTTTTCAGAGCAGTCATATGAGTCATTGAGAGCAATATACCGTAGGCAACCATTCACCTCACCCACACTGGCCCATGGGTAATTGAACACAGTACAGAGCACTTGTTACACATTTTGAGTCATTAATGAAAGATCGTGACCACAAACACGAGGGGAATCAAACAGAAAAACTGTGACCCAAAGCACCCACTACGTTCATAGACTAAGATTCAGGTTGTAATGAATTTCCAGCATAATTACATTCAACAGTCTCTGCTCTGAAAGCCTGAGGAGCACAGGGTAGGAAATCAATTCTACTCCTTCATTTTCTTCATTATCTACAGTAGTGAACATGCCTGAGCGGAGCAAACGCACCAAGTTAACTCATTAACATGAGGACCCCGGGCGCTTCTAGAATCGATCCCTGGTTAAAAGCCCGGGCTGTGCATTTTGAGCAACGAGGAGCTTCTGGCTCTTTCATTCAATTTCCATTAGGTAGGCAAGATCTGTTGTGCTGATCTCTCTAGTTTACAGTAATGCTGTGTAGTAGCACCAAAAACATGGAGAACGAAGCATACGGGAATGAAAAATAAGAAACACATTCGCTGTGGCACCGGGTGAATGTGTTTCTCACTCCAAGAAGGTATACGATAAGCCTTTATTGATCTCACAATGGAGAAATTCACTTGTTACATTCAGCTCTCAGAAACACTGAATGTGTGGGGTGTGGGGTTTGATTCTCAGACCTAATGGGGGTAGATGTTCTCTGCCAGTGACCACAGCTGGAGTAACCCCCATCTGATATGTAATGTTGTGGTAGGCCTACAACTTGCATGTACAATAACAAGTCAATGACAACACGTAAGCTTGACCTAAATTGTTTATGAATGTGACTGCATCATTTCAGTGCAGCATTAGAGTGATGTCTGTCAGTACAGCTCTCTGTCTTACCTTGGGACAGGCGGACGGGCTGTTTGACCTGGAATCCATCCACGGAGCAAAGGTTGCCACAGGGGTAAAGCGTGATCACCCCGACCTGTTCTCAATGAAACAGTGCTGGGCTGCCACACCGGGACCCTGGATGGTAATATCCATCGGACCATGGCCCAGAGTGGTCCGGCCTAGGATGAGATACATTACACAGTAAGTTTTACATTGTACTGTTTGTGTCAGTGAAGTGCTAAATCATTACCTTCAGGCAGTGGCAGCAGGGTAATGGCTGTGCTCAGGCGTCCACTTCCTAGACTGACCAGATGGGGGCGCTCTGCTTGGAACTTTAAACCCTTTCCTGTGTCAATCAGGTCCAAAGGGGTGCTCTGGAATACAGAGAATAAATTATGTAAAAATACTATTTGAACCATTCACGGAGATGACGTCTGACAGTCCATGTAACATGCTCCACGTAATCTGAGAGAGCAGTCACACTATCGGACCTAAGGAGGCCACTTCCTCTGTCTGCATTTGCACAACTGTCTGAGCTAGAATTAGCTCCAAGTGATGAGAACAAATCAGAAACAATTTCCTGTCCATTAGCTAATCACTACTGCATGAGACACCAGTGGCATGACAACAGAACATTTGATTTTCTTTAAATATATTGCTCCTGTACATGCATTCTTTGTTATGCATGCTTAATACTACCTTTAAAACTCTCAGCCGCTCAAAACTTGTTACAAATTCAGCACAGTGAGAAGGATATGTGCTTGCCTATTCTTTGGAGAATGTGTACTATGAATATAGATTGGAAAAAGTGACCCAAAAAAGTAAGTGTTAAATAATAATCAACACAGCATCAGTTCATACGTGTTTCTTACAGACACAGACTGATATAGTAAGGTCTACATTCAGGGTGTGATAGATCTGTGTATGTCCCTCTCAGATATTCATTTGAATATTTGCTGCACGCGTTTGTAGATTTTATTAAGAACTTGTTGAAGACCACTCTCTGAGCTACTCCTCTGGTTGGATGCCTCTGTTTACGTTAATGGGATTATGGCTGAGACTGTGCAGTGGATGTAGTGGGGTGGGCCTAAGAGGATTGGTATGGGGAGGGGGTCTTTGGGGTCTTTGGGAGGGGCTTATTAGGAGATAGTGGGACATGACACAGTTTATTGTAGTTCACTGTGTACTGCTGCTCTCACACAAAACAATAGCCTATATCCCCCTGTGCGTGTGCTGCACTCGGGCTGCGCCACCCACAAATACAATAAATACACTATTCATGCTTAATTTGATCATGTAATAATCTCTGTGTACATACCAAATTTGGTACAATGTAATGTTCTAGGAAACAATGTGTAATAAGTTGTACTTATGGGTTACATAAACAATGGGATAATGTGTATTAGTTTGGAAGAACAATGACTACAACCCTTTTTGTGTATGTACAAGTTATTACTGATTGTTATAATGCACATTACACTGAACTAAATTTGGTAGATCCAATGTTTCAAGGGTATAGGGTAAAATAAAGTGGAACCTTAGCCACAACTTTTTTAAAGTTTGTGTCAGAAAGATGAGGTAACAGAAAATGATTGAGGATTGAGGCGACCAGCAGGTGGGAAACCATCGGCTATAGTATTTAAGGACCAACATCACACTGACATGTGAGACCAAGCGGTGACAAAATAAAAAATGCTAAAAAAAAAAACAGCTCGGATTCAGGTTCCATAAACATCATTGCACCAAAACACTTAGTTTAATATTGAGGTGAAGGACAGAATTATTCGGAATAGAATTTGTCTCTTAGCGCTCAAAATGCAGATATGTTTTGACCTGCTATATTGTTAGACATGATCACACAATTATTTGCCAAATTCACATGAAACAATCACTAACAAAAAATATCCTTTGTGGAGTATTTGTTTGGTTATTTAATTTAAAACAGTGAATTGTCCATAAAGGTTATGTAGAGTTGCCCTCCATCTAAAATTATGACCAGAAAGTCTATAAAACGCACTTTCTTTGAAGAAGCTCAGTAGACTCAGCCCAAACTGTATGCACTCATTTTTTCATTAAGTCCAGTCCCACTAGGGTGCCCCTATGTTCATCATTACTATTGACGGACCTCGAAATAGAACTACAGTCTTTCATAAATCATCATAGATAGTTATGTTTAAATATAACTCCAACACTCAAGCCCCTTTTTTGTTTGTTGTTTCTTTTGCCATTCAATTCCAGACGTCAAGATGATGCTCTTTCACTCATACCATTATCTCACATCTATACAGTCTCTCACCTGTAGTGTCCCGGGGTGGGTGCGTCCACAGTCGGGCATGTTCCTGTTCAGTCGGTCCATGTCCACAGAACTGTCCCCGTCTCCGGTCGACACATGAAGGTCCTGCAGGAGGAAATGATGTCATGAGCACTGCGTTTGCAACATCAACATAGTATCCAAATCAATGAGATCACTGTTCTGATGAAGCTACAATGTCTTTTTTTCAATGTATTTTTGTTCCAGGGCCATTTCTAAGATTGTGCAATCTGCCTCTTCTGCAAATGTGTAATCATCTGTGATTCACGGTGGAAAACAACATAACAGGAAACATGTATGAACAATCTGTAATGACAAATAACACAGTGTAATACAGCTAATATGTCCTCCTTTGGGCACATAAGAGTACCCGCATTCATTTTGGATAAAAGGCACAACGTCATTGTTTCTATTTTTGTCTGATGGTGGCCAATCGGGACACAGCTGGAGGATTGTCCTACAGTATGTTTCTCATGTTGATTCCTTTATTATTATTGTTTTATTTTTCTTCTCTTTCTTTGATTGGTTGATGCAAGGCAAAGGGAAGCAACATTTTAATTGTATATCTATCTACTTTCACACAAAAAGACTACACTTACAGCAACCATATATAAAACTGCAACCTATTGAAAGGGTTGAATAAAGAACTGGTTGAATTTGTTTGAGCCTGACTATGCAAGGGGGGTATTGTTCGACCCCGAATGAGGATGTGAAAGTCAACAAAGTCATCTTGGCACACACATACAAAAATCGCTGACCAAATTGCTATTTTAAAACAACTTGCTGTTATTATTAGCATTATCGGTCACTTCTGACGTGGACGCTAACTATGCCCCCATTAATCCCCTCCCATGTGCGTGTAATAAGGTGTGATTCATGCGGTCACAGAGCAGATGGTTAAGCGGCGTTTAGCAACAGTTTTCCTGCCCTCAAGGAACTAGCACACGCTCTAAATGTCTTCCTCATTGACACATTCACTGAAAATTGTCCCACTTAGTCGCTGTAAAAACACAAATCACCACAAATGCCTCATTGCTTAGTCACTTCCCAGGATAAAAACCTGCATATAGCGCCACACAAAACTGCACATTTCTATATTAAAAGCATTTATAATCTAAAAGGACTTGAGAAAAGATCATTATAGCTACAGGATAACGAGTACCCGGAGTCGTTTGACTTTCTGAAAAGGTTGATGGGAAATGCACTTGTATGTATTCCATCCTCAGGATCACAAAATAGACCTATCTGAAGTACTGAAATGATCATCTGCAGCTCGGAGTGAACTTTAAACAGCATGCTGCAACATAATAAAAAAGATTTTGACTTTGATGGAACAAGTGTAGCGAAATGTCTGTCAATGGCATGAAGAAAGACAGGTGCACTGAATCTACAAAAATATACAGAAAAGTTGAAAGCACCGACCACAGTCAAGGCACTGATGCTTTCTTGCAATGTTAACAATTTAGCCTATTTTCTTGGGATCAAATTGATAGGCTTAAAACATTGCTGTATAAACTGTCATCTGGAATCGCATCAAAATTATTCATGTTGCTCTTTTCCCCATTACAAAATTAATAATATATATTTTTAATGACAAAAGCACCCCTCACTAAAACTGTGCCACAATTCCCTTTCAATCTTTACCTTTTTCCAGTTGTCCAGCCAAAACAGAGCCTCCATGGCTGACCGCGGCTCTCCTATACAAAAGACTGACCCAATCCTCTGAGCGTGAACCCGATTAAGTAGGACACCTCTTAAGACCTCACGGCTAATTTGCCTGCGTTTCCTACGCGCAGCGTCTATGCTCTCCGTCTCTTTGTCCAATACAAAAACTCACACACACACAAGGAGACCGGAGAGGAGAAGAGCTGGACCTGTCCCTGCTTGCTCCACTTAAACTAAGACCTGCATTCCTGACTGGCAGCTCCTAAGTAACAGATAACCCCATGGACAAATTTGTGGTATTGGGGTTTGAGAAAGTGTTTGTCCGAGGTCTGAATGAGGAGACGGACAACAATCCAGACCTTTCTTATGAGTATTTGAATTGCTAAAGTGCACGAGGGAAATAGGCCAGCATACACTTGATTGAACATGCTCCAGATTTAAGTAATGCGTCTGCTGTGTTTACAAAGGGAGGCATGAGTAAAAAAAATTATTAAAAAAACGTGGTACAGTTTATCATTATCTAAACAACACTGGCTGCATTAAGGTAGATGAATAGATCCTATATTTGAGTTTGGATCATGGAGATGCTAAACTGTTGGCAATAACCAGGATTAAGCATATGTCATGTGTCATATCTATCTGATCCATACAAGGGTCTGTGTCCTTCGTTCTTCATAAAAAGGCATTTTGTTCAGATTTTCTTTCATGAAAAAACAAAGTCCAGACTTTGGCTGAACTTGACATGCCAGTCTTCCAAGCATGCATTACCATGGTGCTTGATGGTGCTTTGACCTCTAAGAAAACTATCCATAGGTCAACTGCATGGAAACTGGCACGTTTGCCACGATTACTTGCAATTTCTTACTCATTTGTTTTCCAATAGCCTGAATGATATACTTCCTCCTTTTCACCCAAACTCCATCAGCGCCTATTCCACCACATCACAGGCCCCTTTCGCTCACTGCGGGGGGGCGTCAGTTTCAGTCCCTCATATTCACACTCACTGAAGAAGAGACAAAGACGGCCCGGTTCAATGTGTGGCTCTTATTGCAAGACAGAAAGGCATTGTATCACATTATAGCAGATCCTCAAGCTCTCAACAAGAAGGGTCCCAAGCGGAGGGAGGATATGGGAACAAGCTTATGGTCAAGCTACCGTTGAATATTTCCACCGGGAGAAGCTCAATGGCCATTTCTCAGACTGGGATAACGTGAAGAGAATCAGGATTTAGATAAATATATATATTGAGGAGCCCAGACAACCATATGTGAGCTTACATATCCATCCCACACAAAGGCTGGAGATTTGGATCCATCTATTATTCCCAAGTCAAGTATTTACAGATATTGATAGTATAATGAGCGCTGCATGTCCCAGCAGGCAGTACACCGGGCAAAGACTGTGGTAAAAGTGAAGAGGAAGTCCCATGAAAAGACCGTGAATCTTCACAAGCTTTAGTTGGCATCCAGGCCACTTCCCAAACACACCTGCGTTTATAAAAGAACTTTCAAAATGGCTTTAACAATATTATAACAAGTCTGTTTGAGGTATTGCAAAAAGCAAAGTTAAAGTTAATGCATAGTATAGGACACTTAACAAATGATGGTCTGGTTGCTCGGGGGCTGCTCCCCTCTGGCAGCAGGTCCAGTCACAGAAAAGAAGAAAAAGAAAGAAAAGCCCCAAATCCCTTTTAACACATACTGTATCATTAAGACTATTCTTGTTATCATGAACATCAATCAGTCTGCGATTACTGTACCTTTCATGAATAAATGTGGAGTATTTTATGTATCATTCAAACACTTTGATACAGAGTAATGTTATATGGGTTGAAATGGTGATGGTGAATAACGGTAATGCCAACATGGTAATGAATTCTGTATGGGAGACAGAAATAATACACTGGTTGTAGCGTGTGAGATACAGTGAATGTTGACCTAGTATAATGCAGTGTCGCATTTGTTAATATGTAACCAACTCGGTTGATAGTTGTTTTGTAAAATGGTAAGAAATATGCACTGTTGTTAGTTAGTTATTGTTATTTAAGTTTATGAACAGGGGTGGGAGTCAATAAGCTTGTCTTCTTCCCACTCCTTTTCGAGCTGTAATGTAAATTATTTTTTTTTTTTCTTTTCTTTTTCTTTATTATGTATATATATATTTCTGTTTTTCTTTTCTTCTTCTTTAGCTCGAAATAAAATATTCAAACTCAAAGGTACTCATTTACCTAACTTAGTAATCTTAATCGTAAAGTTTTCTTTTGATATATATTTTGGCAGCCGCAGTAATAATACTTGCATATGATTGGTAGCTTACAGTGGATTTTTGAAGTTTAACTTGCTTCACCCTCTTTCCACCTTTGACATCTGCAATTTCTATGACGACTTCTGTGAACAAGGAACCTTTTCACCATGCAGGCATACGCTCAACAGTGTTTCACTTTATAAGTATGAGAATAGGAGCACAAATAGCATCTGACTTGAACCGTTACATTGAGTAAGTCCAGCCTGTCTGCTCTGATAAAGGTGCTTGTGGACAATCCTGCTGTAGCACTCTCATCCATCTTCCTTCCTTCCTCTATCTCCCTTTCTCTCTCTCTCTCTCTTATCTCACTCACTATATTCCCCTCATAAGTCTTACACTCCCCCATCTCCAAACGTTTTACTGCTTTCACTGTCTCAATCAGTCATGGGCCCTTTTTTGTGACTTTTGGCTGTCACACATGGATAACATTGAGCAATTGTTGTTGTTATGTTAGAGGCAAACCAACAGCTTGTGTCTTCTTGCCTTTAGCTTGATAAAAACATAAACTAAATTCACCAGATTCTGCAATCAGACCTCCACCAAGGCGATGGCTGTGTCTCACAATGGAAAAGATTTATGGTATACGTGGCTATAATCACTCACTTCAAAATCATTATGTGCATAGCCACTACTTATTAATTCTTTATAAAACATAATATAAAACCCCAAAAAGTCAATGGTCCGTCCATTGGAAATCTATCTCCACAGGTTTACAACATGTTGTCTGGTCCTTTTCTGCAACGCTGCAAGGTTTGGATAGTTTTTGATGCAGCCAACACCAAAATGACATGATCTGTTTTTAGAAGACGACCACAGAAATGCAGTAAACTGGCGCTGTGGGAAGAACTGTGAGCCACAATAACCCTGCACCCGCCAACTCCGCTGTGGAAAGCTAAGGTCTATAGTATTATGGGCTCAATCTTACTTAATGTCCCGTATAAACTGCACAATTCTATATGGAGCAACTTATGATGACAGCTCAGCTTCAGTACAATAGCAAATAGAAAAACAAAAAGGAAAACAATTGGCCCTATACACATTTTAGTGACTGCTTTCATGAAAATGACAAAACACTTTGGAAAGGAGATACAACATCAAGGATAGAGAACTTTACGTTGTTCATAAAAATGCATTATATTCTGCATATTTAACTTATTAGTAATCAAATGCTATCCTGAATGTTTAGCAGGCCCGCTATGGGAAATAACTCAATGCTTACATTTCACATCATGTAACTAACAAGGCAAACTAAAATGACTTCTTTAAAAAATAGGTATTTCTTTGCTATATTTAAAACACCCCTCCTGGAACCGCCACCTTAACGTGGTGGAGGAGTTTGAGCACCTAAATGATCCTGGGAGCTCTGTTGTCGGGGGCTTTGTGCCCTGGTAGGGTCTCCCATGGCAAACGGTCCTAGGTGACGGGTCAGAAGCCCCTTATGAGAGACCAACAGGCCCGGTTAGAACCATGAGGCCGTCCTTCTGTGGACCCATCACCTGCAGGAGGAGCCATAGGGGCTGGTGCAATGTGATTTGGGCAGCTCCAACAGCTGCCCCCACGACCCGGTAACGGACAAGTGGAAGAAAATGGATGGATGGATGGATGGATGGATGGATATTTAATACAAGTAAACAACAAACCTACAGAAGCTTGCTAATTCATGCACTCAAAACACATTTAATTTTCCTAAGCTTTCTTCCGTGTCTTGATTTTCACTTTGAACACATCAAAACAAAACCCCAAACACACTCTTTTATGGGCAGATCGCGCTGGTTTGTGGCGTCTTCTATTGTGGTGCAATGACTTTTTTACAGCCTCAACAACAAAGTTCACTCAACACAATTTTGCCACTTGAGGATCTATGCCCATTCGCAGAGACACAAAGCGTCTTGAAAGCAACAGGAAAGGCCATATGACAGACAGAGGAAGAACATGACAGACTGATGCCGGCTCGGTGTCACTATAAAAGGACTTCCTGTTCAGCCCGGGACACGCTTCCTGTTGGCGACAGTGGTCAAGGTCAGGCCACGGCCCACAAGAGCGAAGGCAGCGGCACTCTACTGTCACATCTGCTTCACTTCTTTCTCTGTCCACTTTTAGACACTAAGGAAGCTGAGGCCCACAGACAGTAGAAATAAACAGTGGACTGAGCGATGTGGCAAAGTAAAGGTATTGGCTCCATAAAAACTGGCTTTGTCACTGACCCGCAGGAGAAATCAACGCCAGCCTTTTCCCCTCTGCTTAGAATGCTTTATGAACTTTAAATGAACTTTATGTTTTTTGTGTTGTGTGTTAAGAGCAAACTCCTCAGTGGAATGTGGAATTATTGTCCCATTCTCTTATTTTGCTGGGGAGTGAAGACATCAGAAATCGTATACAGTCTGGTTATTGACTTTTCATGCATCCATAAAAGCCCATGGTTTTAAAATAGACCATGTTTTTACTAAATAGATTAACACTAATGACCTGTGCCTGATGGTATGCGTCAGTGATAAGTCTAATCCTAACCACAACACATTGTAATGCAAATATATGCAGAGACTGATAGCAGCGTTTCTCCCCGAGTGTGATAACATGAGTAAACACATCAGTTATTCTGCCACGAGCGTTTCACTGCACCCTCGCCACACTACGCTCAACAGACAACCAACTCTAAGGTTCTAAACGTTCATTTTGTTATTTTTCTGCTCCTTTTCATGGACTAAGTGCTCAGTTCTGTTTCATCACTGTGCTTCCCCTGCAAATCATGAAATGTGCACGCACTGACCAAAGTGGTACTCTTTCATTATGCAATCAAATGTTTAATCTGTTAACTGCGGTGTAGAGTAAGAATGCATTGTTTGCATCTAAAATTCTTAATTGTTTGATACTGCACTGTCTGCATACCCAACCCATAGTAATGCATACTAGAACCTCTAGTTTACATTTGAATATGGTGATTGGTATTTTGGCAATGTAAGTCACATATGAGCCCTGGGGGTAAAACATATGAATTGAACACACTCTCTTAGACGGATTCAGCATTTATTTTTTTTAACTGGCCCTGTTTGAATAATAAGGCCTTGAAAAGTGAGATTAGAAAATCTATGGAAGATGTAAACCACCTATGAACCGAAGGTTGCTTTCTATGCTATGATATGTGTGCCAGTTTATTCATTTTAATCAGAGATCATTTAATTCATGATTTATGTTTTAGTGGTGCATTTAAGTAATCTGTTTATGGTAGACATGGTTTGCAGTTTAGACATAATTAGTGGAAGACCGTTCTTGATCCAGGTCTGATGGTACTGTTGGAGACAGTGGCGTGTCTAGGTTTCTGATTTCTGCTGGGCCACCCCAGGTGCCACCCCACTCAGGAAGGCTGAGGAAGCATGAGGAAGAATATTAGTGGCAGTGTTTCCTCATTAGCACACCCCTCCTCCCACCTGCACAATCATCAGAAGAAGTCTTTTGTTATGCAATGCTAATCACTAGCTTCCATATAGAATACACAATAAAATGAATATTAATGCTATAATTAACATTATATTACAAAGCAAATAATAATGTTGACTGACACTTTGTGGGTAACAAAATCCAACCCATTTTATTGTGGTGGTAGCATTAGTTAGTGGTGGCACAGCTTGGATTTTTGTTGGTTGGTTCAGCAAGGAGATTTGACCTCACTAATATTAAATGGCATTTGCTCCAAAATTTGTTGTGTGAAAAGTTTGAAAGCCACAGATCTAATCAACCTGGGGCGCGACACCCCGATGCCTCTGCAAATCGCTGCACATACAAAATGCATTTTAAACTGCATTTGCCGTCTATAAGTATGGAGTTCACTAAACACAGAGAAACACAGAAGATCAGAGCACTTGTCATTTACAGATTATTGTCCTCAGCAAAACCTACTCCAACCTCCTATTATCACCAAACCACTGTCTCTGAACCTATGTGCTTTCATCCTCATGAGAGAGTGTCACCTACTTATTTGACACAAGTAGAGGCGTACTCTGAAACCATGTCTTGTCCGTGTAGAACCAGACATGATTTGCTGATTGTGAGCAGAGGTCCGTTACTCATTGGTGCCGTTGGCTTTTGGCTCAGTGGTTCTAAAGACACAGAGCTGGACGGACATTCCCCACAGTTTCACAAAGAGGCTCTTTCAACTGCAGTAATCCCAAAGAGGGACAGAGTGGTGTGAACAACTGAGTATGAGTCTGTGTTTGTGAGCAAGCGCCAGGTAGTCAACCTAATGGTAAGCATCTGTTCTTTCATTATGTCCGGGAAAACGACGGTCTCACAACTTTATCATCATAGAATAGATTACAAGAAATTAAGTAGTAATACATGGGGAATACATGTTAACCTCTTAACCCCCACCTGAACCATTTTCTCCAGTTTGGCTTTACCCAAATCTAAGCTCCAACAACAACAACAACAAAAAAGCATCACAATAGGGACGAAAACAAGACAAAAACGACAATGACAAAAAAGTTAGGATCAGTTTTGTAGGTCTTAGCTTTCAAATGAGGCGTTACACTTGCTCTCCAGTCAAGAAGCGTTTAGATTTAGGTTTAGATTTAGGTAAAGCCGAACTAATGAAAATGTGAGATTTCAGGCGGGGGGTAAGAGGTTAAAACATTTATGATTAAACATAATACATTAATTAATAAATGTATTATACTTAAGTCAAATGAATATGGATACATTAAATTGTTTGTGTGTGTGCTGATACGATCCCCAATGAATAAAATCCTCTGTTTTATGCAATTGGGATTTGTGTGCTCTAAAGTAGAACTTATATTTACTAGTTACTAACAGTACAAACTTTTAAAAATAAATCTTTAGTCTAATCCTACAAATGTCCTGCAACACAACAACAAACAGCTCAAATACTCAGCGATGCACTTTGATTCCTTCTTGTCCAGGTTCAGGAAGAAAACACTTGAGCTCCATCATCTCTCGGTCTGTTTCCAAACAAACACAGCAGCATGTTTCTGACGCCGGCAGCTCGAGCCATACACACAACACACGCCTATCCACTCACCACTTCAGTCTGACGCGCTGCCCTGTCACAAAATCCCCCAAATCCTGCCAAAATCCATGTTGAAGTCCACACGAAGCTTTTCGGGCAACGCCAGTGGTAACTCTGTAGCGCAGTGAGGGGAAGTGGAGGTGACCAGGGGAGGGGTCCTGTGTGGGATATCCCGATTTGAGTCATGGAAACAGCCCTGAGTCAGTCTTGTGCTGTTGTTCAACTGCGACTTGTGGAAACGTTTACTACACTTCTTCGACAAAGACATGGTTGTGCTCCCCAAGACATGTTTTCAATTGTCTCCGATACACAGATGATAGTTTTTACCCATGACTTCATCGGTGACCCCCAAATGAGAGCTATAGCTGGGTTGCAGTGGCATAAATGATAGGTCTGGTAGGTCTGGCTTGAAGGCTGCCTCATGTCCTCACACAGACCGTCGGAGCTTGAAAGAGCAGGTGAGGGGGGGAAGCAGCCAAACGCCGTGAGATCATCTTTTACCACCGTCTGCTGCCAACTCCCGTCACCACGGCAACGGACAGGACAAAACACGGCGTTGTTGTGTGTGTAGCCGACTGATTTACTATTGTTGGGCCCAAGGAGCTACCGTGGCTTTAGGAGTCAATGCCCTCTGTGGACCACTTAACGCCCGTAAACAGGATGACTGCAAAGAATGGTGACATGAACCTGGCTGACCATGATGCGTTTTTAATAGAAGGTCTAGTGTCAGCATCTAAATATGGCAAAATGTGAATAATCAATGTGGCTTAGGCTGTATATCTGTATTAGGGTCAATGACGTTTAAGGGGTCTAAAAAAACACAAAAATGTGCATCAGTTTTTTCAAAACTGAGGGCATGCATATTTTTGAGTCGATAATTTTGTGTTTAAACAAGTTATGTTTGTTAAATAACATTTAAAAGTATTTAAATGTATTTTTTTGATTAATTTGTAGCTTCTCTAAAAAAAGTGTCAGGTGGCGCAACCAAGTTTTTTCTAAAATTTAAATAGTTTCCAAAAATGTGTAAAAAGTCAAATCTTTGCCAAGTATATCTTAGACAGTCTTTCTCCTCTGAACATTTCATCTGTAATCTGTAACTGACTGATGCTGTAATCAGCAATAAAACAAGAGGACCATGGACTGAGTGCTCGGTGTCAGCCCAAAACAGGTATCGGTTCAGTGTCGGATATTTTAAACCAATATCTGATTTTTTTTTCTAGTATTGACTCTGATAACTTATACCAGTATTGGATCAGTGCATCCCTATAATTTTAGATGGTAATTTGACATTTTTTGCAGTTGCACCACTTGACTGTCTGGTTGCACCACCTGACATTAGCAACTAATTTCAAATTAAATTGGCTTTTATGTGGACTCTTACATTAGCTTTAGCATTTGTAAGCATGGGTAAACATTTACTTTTAAACCAAATTAAGACTTTTATAATAAAATTATATTTTCCAATATTTACATCGGTTGTACCACCTGACACCAAAAGTGTGACAGTTTACCTGTGAGTCGGAAAAAAGCTATTTTTTCACTCAGCCAACAAGACAACTTGTTCTTCTGGCTGATGTTATATCCTGTTTACTGTTACTATTCTTTATTTCAAAATACGGTTGTGCCACCCTGACATTTTAAGATTACAAATTGTCAGACAAATGTTTTTTAGTGATCTCAAAAACTATGAATATTCACAAATGACCGCTTATTTGAAAGATATTTAACATACAATTATGCCATGATGTTTTATTTTTAATTGTTACCCTGAAAATACAATTTTCAGAAGCTTTATTAGTCTAATCATTTGCTTGGACAGTTGCACCACCTGACATTTTAGGGGTTTGAGGTGTGAAAACATAAAAAAAATATTTATTATTGAAATGTGTTGAAAATGTGTTTAAACTAGGTTTTGTAGAATAAAGTGATACATGTAATGAAAAGATCAAATTATTTAAAAAAGAAATATAACACTCGGACACAAAAATATGCATGTCATGACAATCACCCATTAACCTCTTAACGCCACAAAATTCGATAGATTCGATATCACCAAATGATTACAGATGTGTGCATAACTTCATCAGAGCGCGTCACTAGTGGTCCGTTAGAGACCCACTTGATACGAGGGGACTCTGGCATGGGGGTAAGCTCCAGATGAAAGACACGGTGAAATGAGGAAGCGATGAAGGAGGGGGAAAACGGGGAGGAGGGGGGGGAGAAGGCGCAGAGGTCGTGTCCCGTCTGTGTAACAAGGCACGCTCCGTGTGTGTTGAACGGGACAAAGTGCAGCTGTTGGACACAAGGCACAGCTGTTCCCCCAAAACATATGGCCTGAGAGCTTGGGCCTGATGTTCTACAAGGCCTGACCAGACGGTATTAGTTTAGCCTTTGAAGATATGACTGTTTGATTCATTTTTCTTGCTCATTATGTGTAAATGTGGTTGATCTAAAGTTCCCTTATTTAATGGATGCTTGTGTGAGAGAATCTGTTCTATATTGACTCCCTATAAGCTCAACGATTCAAGAAGCTGGGAGCCTCTAGCCACATAACAGAGATGAATGATTCAAACTGGACCAAGAATTTGTGGAAAATCTCCTACGACGCTGTGACGGAATGTGCTTATAGTTATTTTTTCCACAGGTGATCTCATTTGCTGTTTATTTTGAAGAATATTCACTATGGAAGAAGTTTGTCTTTGGATAATTTTGTGCCATAAATGAATAATGCTGAGGGAGTAAGGGAAAACAATTTAAAAAATGAGCTCTTATTTCATTTCAAAGAATGCCCAACTGGTTTGGCACTTAAGTACGCAAACTTGTCTCTACAGAGAGGTCATTTTACCAAGGAGAATGATACCAACATTAGCAAAAGAAAAAAAAAGGCGATCATTTATATGCACAACACAGTGAGGCTGCATTTCAATCAGAAGCTTACACCATGAAGGTCGATTACCACTCAGGACCAACTTCAGAGCAGACCTCCCCAGAGCAAACGCCCCAAAGTGAAGATGCTCCATTTGCTCTCCAAATGAACAGCAGTATCAAGTGGCCGCTTTTCATAAACCCACTCATTTCCCCATGGGCCTCTCTGTTAGCGGCGTGATACAGTGAAATTATAAACCTATTAGAGTCCTCTGCGGGAACCACTGTTGACTTCCTGCATTCAGTCGAGGTCAGTCTAGGAGGGGGAAGAAATCATCACAATACTCAATTTACTTTAGTTAATGCTGCTATTCCATATACAGTATTATACCAACTAAAATAGAGATGCACTGATGCGGCTTTGTCAGTCCCGATAGCAAAATTCACACTTGGCTTTTGAGTAACTGCTGAAACCCATCCATCTATTTCTTCTACTTTATCTGGGGTTCAGTCCCGGAGGCAGCAGTGTGAGCAGAGATGTCCAGACTTCCTTGTCTACACTTACCAATGTACAGGGGGGAAAGTAAATATTATTTTTCTGCATCTGCATTGTACAAATCATTTTGAGACTTTCAATAACTAAGAATTGCCTAAATTATACTCTTAAACTATCCTGTGAATGTGCAAATGAGGTTTCGAGTTTCAGCTTACAGTACTCGTCAGCATCTCACCCGTAGTTTCAGAGGGGACCGTCCCGAGTGAGGAGGGCTGGAAGGGGCTATAGAGTGCCTCTATGTGTTGACCTGATTGTGCTCTCAGCAGAATGAGCTCACATAACAAAGGATTTATTATCAGTAGCGGGAGAGGAGCAGCAGTCTGGGAACTCTTTCTCCTGCCAGGAGCCCGAAAAATGTGTCCCAGCTCTGCTCCGATCCGGGGGCGCGAACAACAACACGCACTGTGTAGGTCTGTTTCTCTGGACCATAAAGCAGTCTGTGTTACAGTGGAAAGAGTGAGAAAGAGCGAAAATAGAAATGGAATAAAGACGTATTAATATGAGGTCAGGCCAAACCAGCAACACTTATTGATGTACAGGGAAAATAGTAATAATGATATGAATATAAAAATCTGAAGAAATTCATCAAATCAGGCTGAATGCAAAATGCATGCTACACATTCACAAATTGGAAAAACATTGAAATAACATTGTTTACTATCTTTGGCACAAAGATATTAGATTTTATCAGTTTCATGACAATTTGTTGTTAAATTCCCTGTTAGTGGAGCCGTATCCATTCCCCTTGGTTATTTTCAACTACTACAAAGTGCATTTGCTTGCGACTCTCTCTGAAGATTATTTTTGTAAACAACGTATTTGCTGAATGTTGCTGTTTGTGGATTTCAAGGACTCTCCCATATGACACCCACTAGTATCAGTTCACCTAGAGATGTTTTCCCATTTCTGCACTTTTTCACATGTGATCATAGTTTACAAAGTCCAATAGATTACACACTAAATTCAGCTACAAAAGCCTTCAATCTTTGACAAATCAAGCGGACAGTTTCTGGTTAATCTTTAAACGTCTGACACTATGTAACTTACTATAGCACCTTATTTAATATAACAAATAGCTTGACATCCCCATGGAAGAATAGTCTGTTGTTTGAACATAGTGCACCTGCTCTACCAGATGTTTCATTGCACTAAGGAAATACTACAAAACAGCAAGCACCATCTGTCTGTTGCTCAATGGCAGCACTGGCATTTCCTTCAGAAAGACATGTCATTTTTCAGTTTGTCACACAAAGACTGACAAAAAGCCATTTGCTCCACTAAAATGTGTAACAAAAAAAGGAATAGGCACATTGCACTATCAATACAGATATCTTAATGTCTCGTGTGTTGTTGTTAGCATTAATGAAGAGTAAACTCAATAGAATTGCATTTAATAATCAGAAAGCTTTGTAGAGTTCTGGAGAGGTTGAAATGCCCAAAAAGGCTGCTAAAGTTAATTTGTTAAAGAAGTATATTATTTCCTGCTTTAGACAAGACTCCACCTGTCTCTGTAATCTGTGTATGTGCAAATAAAGTTTGCCCAACAACTCTAAGTGCACTTTACCTGTTTGAAATCCCAAAGCAGCTCCAGCTGCTAATCTTAAGTCTCCATAGAATCCCAAAGTGAACCGAAGGGAAATAGTCCAGTCGTGACAGTGAAAACTAAACCATCATGTGTTCAGGTTTGATACTGAGCCTGCCTGCTCTGTCTTTGCCCCTCCCTCTCACTCTCCTCCTGCCACCTTTCACAACGCCCCTTCCCAGCCCAGCCTCGCCTCGCCCCACTGCCGGAATAAGGTGCTCATTCTTCTGCAGGACAGTGCCCCTGTGTTGTTGGTGCAAACCTACAGTGCACCCAGGCCAGGGTAAAGGTAAATACAAGAGTGGAAACAGCCTGGTTTCAAATCTGCTCTAAAGACAAAGTTACTGCTGCTGCTGCTGTGGAGTTATGTTACAGAGGTTGAACTTACTACTTACTCAATAATTTCATTACATTTCGTAGGGTTTTAGGCTAAAGATGTCCAATGTGTGGCATGAGGACCAAACATGTTCAGTGAACTGGGGTAACTGTATCACTAAAAATGATAAGAGACACGGACTTCCACCAAGATACTCACCCTATTTGAATTGGTAAATAAATAGTGTCCATACCACCATGATTTTGTTTAGATAAGTTTTCATATAATGTAACTTTTTTAACTGAGAAGAAATCATATATTTGAGTCTATCTGACAATCAACTGAGTTGATCTCAAATTTAAATAAAAAATGTATGATCATTGGGGCGGGTTGAAATGAAACAACACAATAATTGTGGGACATACATAAAACCTGCAGCATTAGTGAATGGTTGACTATGGCAGTATTTCCTTATCCTTGTCTACAATGAGCTGCAGACTCCATAGAGGAGCCGTAGAGGCAGATGTGCAGACTCCAGATGTAGCTTTAATTAGTTCAATGTGTCGTTCCACCCGAGACTGAAGTGAGAAAAAATAAACAGAACATGTACATCCAGACAGACAGCACAAGCCAATGTACATCCAAAACCACTGCTATGTTCGGGACAGTGCAGGGGACTGAGAGAAAATGCCACATATGCATACATTACATAAGGGAGAGAACAAGATACTCAGGCTGGGATTACTGTTGCATAATTGAAGGTTTGTTTTGTTTCAGACCAAAACAGTTTCTAAGTCATTTGAGAATTAAGTAATGAGCAGAATGTCGTGGGCATGTGCTTGTATGTAAACACGTTTAGTGTTCAAGACACAATCCTTATACTTTTCAAATATTAATCAAATATTAAGAAATAAAAATACATTTTAAGCAAATGAAGTTGAATATTTTTTGTCACAGATTCATAGCGTGTGTCTACAATTTATATATAAATAATTAAATGTTTTTTCCTCATGGTCTTTAACGGAATTTGCTTCAAATTTGGATGCAACAAACTGCACATTCCTGGCCTGACTCTGGGTGGGATGTACCTTGATTTATACTCAGCTGTCAGTTTGTATCACACACTCACAAAGAGCAGAAAACATCCCACATATCCCACAATGCACTGAAGTGCAGAGCATTGAACCTGCTAATCTTCTGCTGGCTTTGACAGCTGCTGGAACTCTTCAGACATTGGCACAGACTAAATGCTGTAAAATGGTGTGGTAGGCAGAAATATAATTTCAAATGAAGTGTGACAATGCAACAGAAACAGTTGAAAAGCAAGACATTCAAAAGTAGTTGGGAAAAAAAAGATACGATACGATAGCATATATTTGACTTGACTTTTAGGCTATATCCTGTATTTTTGGTGTTCTCACTGCGTACAAAATGACACCCTCCACACACAAAAAATCACATTCTCAGCCATGGGAAGGAGAAACCACAAGAACAACCACTCCCAGGACGGACAGACTGTGCCACGGACGGTGCCAATAAAATTACATGCAGAACATTCCACACAGTCAAATTCTAGACACATATTGAGGGGTGGGTAAAGAGTTGGATTCACCAGTCTGGTCAAAAGGTTAGATTTAAAAATGTGTTGTCTCCTAATGTTCATGTGCACTTTGATCATCTGTCAGTGACTTCTCACTGAACATGAATGTGGAGTGCTTAAGTTAGTCTACCTACTGGAGAATTAACTGAAAGTATTTTTATTTTGTGGAACAACTACAAAGCTGTATCTCTGTTGACTCTGGGAATTGGGGAAGAAGAATTGCATGATTTTATTTAATGTTTTATTCTTATGAAATAAGTTATGCTATCTTGCTCCCTAGAAGTTTCCAAATACTTGCTGTTTTTAGTCATTCATATTTTGATAAAGGGACAAGACTTTTTCCTTACAGCTATGTCCTATTTCACAACTAACTTAGACATTTTAGTCAGGAATTAAAACACCTCAATCGCCCTCGTGTCCCCTCCAGAACTTGAAGGTAGACGCGTCTTTTACGCACATTTCCGGCCTCACACTTTGCATTGAGACAGACCGTAAACTCGAAGAGCTTTCATGTTAATCAAAAGCATATTTGGGTGAGCTCTCCTCCCTCCAGTGGCAGGAGCGAAGGTGCACCCACGCATTCCCGTTCAACCGCCCCCTTTATGGAGAGACGCACCGAGCCACGCTGCAGGGCTGAGCCGCGGGACGCTCATTAGCCCTACGAACATCAAAGCCTGGTTAGACGGCCACTGACTGGCTCCTCAAACACGATTGCTGCATGCAGACCTACTCCTTAAAACAGAAACATCTCTGGATCGCGCACCGGATCAAGTGCGTGAGGCTGAGTACGACATCGAAAAGACTGTGAGCAAGGGTATAAAGGAAGTGGGTCGGTCATATTTTAGTAGAAGAATGTGTTGGGAGGTTGGATGAAACTCCCACGTGTTGCCCTGCGAAGCCCCGGGCCATGCGCCGCGCAAGAGATTATTTACATCGCTGTATTGTTTAAAGCCGTTCATTGACGGTCCCAAAGCTTTATAGATGCGATATATGGGCGACAATAGGTACTTGTCAGTGTCAATGTCATGCTTGTCATAAGAGCAGGGAAATTGTTGTGACAGTGGCCAGCAAAAGGTGGTGTGAGGGGGAGTTTTGGTGGATGGGTAAGTAAAAGTGTCACACCAGTGCCATCCAGTGGTGATCAAATGAAGGGTCATCATTATACCTTAAAGTCACTATACCAGATTTTTTTTTTCTAGTAGCCTAGTGGAAGTTGGAACACATTTAGTTTTTTCCTCCTTTTGTATATTGTAAACTCCGACATTTGTGGGGAAAAACACTGTCCATCTAATTGCAAAGCATTTGTGTGTATTTCATTAACTCAGGCTAGTTTTCTAGCATTTCTGTGACAATGACCCTGAAAAGTGACCCTGCAAGATGTGAAATGTGCCTACAACCTTGTCCCTGTGAAGAATCGGGATATTACAATTATGTTAGAAAAGTTAGGGATGAGTTTGGACCACAACTTACTTCATAATCAGAATCTGAATAGTCTATTTTTTTTTTTTTACCATGATTTGAGAACAGGTTCACTAGGAATTGTTCTCGCTACAATCATGCAACATAAAACATAACACAGAATTTAGATATTTTTTTTTAAAGCTATAAAAACTTTTAAACTATAAGGCTATAAGGGCATGCATAAAGACAATTAAAATAAATAAATACATAAAAAACAGAAAGTAAAATATAATAAAGACGACAACAATTTGACAGAACAACGGCAGTATTGTATTGACAGATGTGCTGGTGTATTAAGTGATAGCAGTTGGTTAGGGTAAGTGTGGACATGGCACACATAGTGCAATACTTCCTTACTCACTAACTAACTATTAATGTTGTGTTTTCCTCTTTCATTGTTTGTAATTTAAAAAATCAGGTTGCTATAGGGTCATTAAGGTCCTTTCAGAGATTGTATCAACTTTGTCTCTAGGAACTACCTAATGCACATTTGAGCATAAAGTTTTAAGTCAGAGATGGGCAGCAAAAATATGATTTAAAAAAGTGTCTTGTCTACAGTTTGCACTTTTTTAAATCACCAGGACATACTTGATGAGTCAGTAGAAAATGTGGCCATGATTTGTCTAAAACTGATCCATCAAAGAGGCCATTGTTCAGAAAACAGGAGTTTGCATGTAACATCGGAGCGCAAGCCTGAGTCGTGTTGTTTGAAGGGACTCAAAAAGGAAATTCCACATGAGGCTTCAAAATTCATCCAATATCCTCTTTAGACCATCTGTCCACAAAACTGCACAACCAAAAGAGCAACAAAAAAAACAACAACAACTGAAAGCCATTGTTTTTTTAACCATGGAGATTCATGCTTGAAGGTGGCACAGTGGTTGACTGGATAGCAGTCTCACAGCAAGGAGGTCGTGGCATTTCAATCTCTGTGGATTGCTTTGTTTTTGAGTACTTTACACTGCGTGCTCTTAATTGTGGATATGTAACACTTCCTCCCATGTTTAAAAGGCCTGTTTAAAAGGTCTCGGTTTCTTTCACTTTTACTGTGTGACCTCTGTCTTGTTTTACAGTGCATCGCTGAACCCCGAGAAAAGCGTCACCCCAGCGACCTGCGGAGCAGCTGACGTTAAACAGGTGTCAGTAAAAGAGGTGACAGGACGCATAGCAGCCTGCTATCTCGCCCATCAGTAAAATCATCACAATGCTAACAGTCAGTGATTGTGTGAAACCCCATTATTATGAAGTTGGCTACATTAACAGCATTGAAGGAAAGCCCCCTCCCTTTGTTCGGTGACCTCCAGGGGACCATTGTTAACCCCTCAGAGATCAATGAAACAATAAATATCCGACAGCTCACTAATGATAGAGACAGTTTTAATAGACTTCGTGTCATTTGTCACTTTCAGAATACCTTTAAACTCATGGCAAAGAGGTTCCCCATGGCTGTTTGTTCATAACACCATGGGCAGAAGCAACTTATGGGACATGTACTGAGTAGTTGCGGCAGTAGTGAGTATTAGAAGTGATGGTTGCTCCTGTAATTACCGCCCGTGTGTCAGCTCAGGGCTTTAGCGGCAGATCCGTTTGAACCTCAGGCCGTGAGGAAGAGGACACACTGCACTTTGTTCGGCCCAACGTGGAGCATGCTCACAGCCAATGAATGAAACTTTGAACAGCTACATGTCGATGTTCCTCCTGCACTAGGGACTATTGCGGTGTCCTTACAATTTAAATGTACTTCTAAATTTTTTATCAACATGAAGTAATGGTTTGAATCATAAATGACACCTTTAGTTCTTTATATATGTTTAAAGCGTGACAAAAAGCACAGCCATAACTTAATATTATCCTAAATTTGGTGTGAAATATAATGGGTGAATGAATTAGGCATTTTGAAGTTTCAATGAAGGCGGCATGCCAAAGTTGAAAAAGTAGTCCACACACAAACTCTATCTCGACATTATTTTTAAATTGCGATTTCAATTCCACAAAATGCGACATAAGTTCAGAAACAAACAGAACACACTTTTTAGTCCTCACCTTGAATCGCACCTTCTTCAGCATCATCTGTAAATCCAAGTCAGTCACAATCTCCTCAGTCACTTTTCCACTGGTAGTTTTTTTTTTTCCACTCCATCCAGATACAAGTCTCCAGCATATATCCCAGTCCGATCCCCTCTTTTTACAAACCCAGTCAAAACACGCAGACGGCCTGTGTGTTTTGCGTGCCAAAGACAACAGTGTTTGGTCCTCCGCGGGCCGGCTCTCCCCTCTCTCCCCTCTGAGACCTATTCACAAAGAGCTTATCAGGCTGCTCATTCATTCGGAAAGGGGCACGCCCACTTTTTATGACTGGTGGGACGCCATTAGCACGCCCTTCCTCCAGCGACACCCGGCGCTCCAAGTTTGGGCACCCATAAGCTGTCTTTAACTCGCCCCCTCCTGTGTGCTGACCTGGGACAGTCCCTGCTCTCCTCCACCCCCTCCCCACTCCCATAGAGACACTTCTGAACTTCTTCTTAGTCGATGTCTCCACTGACCCATCTGTCGGGTCACGGCGTCTCTGGACATCTGACGTAACACATGTCCCGTCTGGGGATGCCACGAAGTCAGAGCCTAGTGTAAAGGGGCAAGTGGATAGTTTTCGGATGCATTGTGGTATTTTTGTGATGGCTGTGCTGCTTGATGGCCTAGGCCCTAGGGGTTAGGTTGCAACATACATGGCCCGCTCTCCAGCGTTGACAGGTCAAGGCCTGGCCCTGATCATTTGCTGAATGTCTCTGCTAGCTCTTTACTGCCTATTTAAAACTTTGCTGTTTTGTCCAAGAGTATCTGTGGAAACCATCATGTGTTTAATGTAAAAACTCTCCACAAGTGAAAAAGGAAGTATATTTAATAACTATCAGCAACGAGGTTGTGGGTTCAGTTTCTCTTAGTTGTTGCATCCTTCCATTGTCCACGGCCATTTTTTGTGTGAATCTAAACTACCCTAACAGATAAAGGCCCTATATCTGATTTTAAATTGTTTGTTGTGGTCCCAAATCATTCCTATGTTTCCTTACGCATATTTAACACTGCAATTCTTCACAGAGAATAGTTTATAAGCACGTGTCACAACTTTCAGGGAACTTTACTGTGATGGTAATGAAAACACCATCTAGCCTGCTAACTCACAATCAATAAGAACAAAAACACAAATGTGTACTTTTTACAATAAATTGAGGGACAAAACAAATTGTATTCCATTTCTAGAAAAATGTTGATAGTGCCCAAACTAACCCTATGTGAAAGTATTTAGGCGGTATACTATAACATTATTGTCCATGGTGTGCCCGCATAAACCAATATCCATAGTTGTTGTAAAGCCAACATTTTAAAACATGCCTATGGGGGGTTCTTCTACAGAATAGATTCATTTTCCACGACATTTAATAATAATAATAATGCATTAGTCTTATATAGCACTTTTCCAGACGCTCAAAGTCGCTTTTACAATTTGGTGCATTATTCATTCACTCCATACTCGGTGATGATAAGCGAGGCAACCAGTCTGCGCACATCAGCCACCACCACCAACCACTCACTCACTCACTACATTCGCTAGGCTTCCTGGTGTTACTGAACGGTCTCCCATCCAAGTACTAACCAGGCCCTACCCTGCTTAGCTTCCAAGGTCTGACGGGATTGGGCATCGCAAAGGCGGTATGGCCATTAGACTTGAATTTACTTGATTTTTAACATCATACTATATGAAAGCCCGACTTGTCATACATATTATCCTGTTACTACAACATGGCCAAAGGGACTAGACAGATTTTGTTTTGACATTCAAGAGAAGCTTGTTTGACCTCTGCCCTGGGACAGCGAACACAAACATGTTAACCACAGTCCCACAAAAAACGCCACTGAAACCATGAGTCACCAGTGGGTCATCAGAGCAGCGGCTCCAGCCAAATCTCAGATACCGCCGAATGTCTGAGCAGGTGCAAGTGGTTTGGGGTCTAACAGGGAAATGTGCACTGCAGTAGCCATAGGAGTATTGATAAAGGTGAAGTGTTAGTAATAAATAAAGTTGACCATGGTTCACCGTTTTCTTTCAAAAGCTGATATAGCAGCTCCTATTGCAGCAGATCTACAACTTTTGAAAATTAGATACTTAGAATTGTAACAGTTGCTACAAAACTATATTGATATATATTATATATTTTATTGAAAACTAAATATCATGTTATCCTAGCCCGTCCCCCAGGGGTCAATCTTGGGACCCCTCTTATTCAACCTGTACATGCTTCCATTGGGTCAGCTAATAAACAGCAATGATGTGTCCTACCCCAACTATGCAGATGACACTCAAATCCATGTGTTATTGACAGCAGGTGATTATGGGCCTGTAGATACACACCGTCACTTCATCGAACAGATTAGTTTGTGGATGCAAAACACTTTCTCCAACTAAACTCAACAAAACTGAGATCATTGTTTTTGCCTTACAAGCACAGAGAAAGTGTTATCAGTCACAAAAAATCAGGTTAGAAATCTGATATATATAAATGTATCTATAAAATGTTGTAATTCTAAATGAATGCATAAATGTTTGCACAACCAAGCCCCTGATGTTCTCAGATAGCTCATAGTTCCACTCTGAGCAGTGGGCTCCATCACACGAGGAGCCACCAATGGAAATGTGAAAGTGCCCAATAGAAAAAAGACCTTTGTACAGTCAGCCTTTACTACTAAACTGTGAAACTTCTTATCTTCTGAGCTGAAACAGGACTTACATCTGGGGACTTTAAAAAAACTAAAGCGCATTTTTAAAAGAGAAAAGAGAAAAGTATGCAATAATTTTTAGATTACACTTAAATGCACTACCTTTGTGATATGTCAAAATTAAGGTTACTGTAAATTACTGTAAAAAACACCGTCTAGGGACAGACATTGCAAAGTAGCCTTGGTTATACAGGTGAAACACGGAAATTAGAATGTCGTGCAAAAGTTCATTTATTTTTGTAAATCAACTTAAAATGTGAAACTAATATACAGTATGATATAGACTTACATGCAAAGTTAGATATGTCAAGCCTTTGTTTGATATAATTTTGATGATTATGGCTTATAGTCCATTTTTTTAATATTTTTAATGTGGGGTTTTTACAAGCTGAGTCATAATACTCAAAATGATAACAAATAAATGGAGTTAATATTTACTGACTAGGTTCGGGAGTCCGGCCAGTCAGCTCTGCACCCTCGTCACGCCGGCTACAGGAGCTGCTCTTCCCGGCCTGTTTCACACCGCACGCCGACCGCAGAGCCGAGCGCCCTTTGCGGCCGAACTACCTCGCGGCAAGCGACATTTATTCAGACTGCCACAGAGCGGGGGCGAAGCGCCTAGAGTAGTATTGGACTCAAAACAACTCCTCGTGATCGTTTCTAAAGCAGCACTATTAATTATAAGATAGGAATACAACTGATATGTCTCCTTAAAGTGCATATGAATGCATATGATGCATATGCATCAAATAATTTATGCATATGAAAAAAAAAATCTAAATGTATTAGTACCTGGAAAATGATGTTATTAATACGCCTAAAGTTCTATTTCCTTATGTATTCCAAGTACAAGATTGGATAGATGTGAAATTGCTTTATAAAAGTGATGTTTGCACATTTAGTGCTGAAAGCCGCTTCGCTGCGCAGCCCACACTCGGAAAAAATGCGCTCGAGTTAGGCCTGTTTCACACCGCACGCCCTTTGCGGCCGAACTACCTCACGGCAAGAGGCATGTATTGAGACTGCCACGGAGCGGGGGCGAAGCGCCTAGAGTAGTATTGGACTCAAAACAACTCCTCATGGTTCATTCTAAAGCAGCACTATTAATTATAAGATAGGAATACAACTGATATGTCTCCTTAATATCCTTTATATGCACAAAATGTGTTTTATGCATATAAAAAAATCTAAACGTAGTAGTAGATGGAAAATTATGTTATTAATACACCTAAAGTTATATTTCCTTATGTATTCCAAGTACAAGATTGGATTGGATTCGCCGGCCTCGTTCCTGCTCGTTGTCAGGTCACCGCACGCCAGCATGGCTTCATCAGGAATTCACCGCTACAGTCTACGTCGGATAGATACCAGCGCTCTCCTTCAACCCCGTGTTTGCACCAGTATAGCTCCCGCGCACCGCGGATCCATTCAGGTTAGGGTTCCGACTGTACCAGTAATATTTAGGGGTATGAGGTGCCTTTGACGTCAAAACATTTCGGCACCAGTGGCACCTCCCACTGTGTTTCTTCAACTCATCAGTCGGTCCAACCCAACCACGTCATGTTTTCCCCTGCCAGCTTGCTTGTGTCGCTGGCTCCCCTCCCCTTTCCCTCCCCCACCACCTTATGCAATTTCACATAATTTACAACCAATTTTCCTGCTCAAGCATTCAGCCTCTGTTTACTCTGCTATGGTTGTTCAGTCCATTTCGGCTTCTGCTAACTCACTTATGCTATGCTAACTCACATATGTCCCCAGATAGCAAAAGATGTTATTTCAACGTTGATTTTTGGTCAGATTGGTTATTTTTGGTTGAGATTGAAATGTCAATGTTAATTCAACGTTTAATCACCGACACAATATTAATGGTTGAAAAAAAGCTGTTGAAACAACGTTGAATAAACGCGGGTATTTTAAGGTTGAAGTGCCAACATTGATTCAACATTGTTTCAATGTACATGGCTCTGATGGTTCTGCAGGTGCAAAAAGAGCGGGAATTTGAAGTTGTCATGTGACCTAAAGCCTTCAAATCTCAACTGCTCTGGAGCCACTTAGTGCAGTTTTCTCTCGGAGAAGTCAGGAGCAGACCGTCTTACCGTAAGTTTGTTAAGATTTTTATTAGGATTAGATGATTAATAATATTTATAATTGTACACACTTAACCCACACAGCATGTAACATAATCTTTTGGTAACTGTTCCTTTTACTTTTTAGTTATCTTGTTAGGCGTGAACCTCCGCTTCGCGTCGGACGGTTATTCTGATAATGGACACCTCGGAGTGCATTATCCCGCTTATACCATGGTCTGGCTAACTGAAATTGTTCATTGGGGCCTGTTTGCTTATTTTTTAAGTCCTGGGCAGGAGTTATTTCACTTTTTTACCTGCAACTAGTTCCATCTCAATTGTTTACCGTTACTATGGAAACAGCTGCAGTGGAGTGATATAGAATGTGATTTAACTGTTTTTTTAACTGGTGTACATTATCACTTTTTAATGGACACCTTCCAGCCAATCAGAATCGAGTATTCACCCAGACCATGGTATAATCTGATATAAAGTAGTAGATTCATTGTTCTACTTTGATGTCAATACAATCAAACTATAAATAAAAAAATAATTAAATGTCTAATGTCGTTGTAATGTTGGTCTCATTGTCTTTTTAGACTTCAAGGATAAGATGAGCTTAACGCACATAATCTTGGTATGTAATTATTTCAACTAATTCATTTCTAAAAAAACACATTGTGGTTTGTTCAAACCTGTCTTTTCCACTAACTGTTACAGCAGAATATATTCTTCCTGAATATGATTATATATGTTTTATGCTTCTACATGTACAGCCCTGCTTACATGTTACCTTTAATTTATTTGTTTGTTTTTTTGTTTGATTTTAGACTCTACACCGGCCTGCAGCACACCTGCATTTGATCTCTTTGATACAGGTATTTACTTTTATTTTCTTGTTACATTGGCATCATTGTTTCCTTTAAATATACAAACTGATAATAGTTTACTAAAACTTTTACCAAAGTGGACAACAATTTAACCATGCCTACAGTTCAACTCCAAGCAAACATAATCTGACTTTATTATTTCTGTTGTAGCTGTTCAGGTTAGGCTCCAGAGGAACTGCCCTGTAGAGCCCAAAGTGTTAAGAGGTGAGTGTCAGTTTTGTGCAGCTTGTAGTCCTGGTGTAGTCTCAGTTGTATCAGGCCCAGTGCAGCCTGTGCGCCATGGTTTAGGTCTATTCTAGTACATTGTGTATCAAACTGTGTCGGTTTTCTCCTCTTCGTTAACATTAAATTCTAACAAGTCTTCTTTTTCTTTCTTTTTTCCCCTAGCAGCTTCTTGCCAGTTTTCTTCACCTAAACTCACCTACAATGATGAGCTGAAGAAGTAGCCACTGCGATATATGGACTAGAAAGCAAAGATGGCATGAAAAGCAAGGTAGCAAATTTCTAATTTGTCCAAAAGCATTTGACCCACAGTATGAGAGGAAGGAAATATGAACTGTTAAACTAATACAACAATCAAAAGCATTTCTAAAAGTGTTTGCTCTAAACTACAAACTGTATGTACTCTGTGAAGGCCATTCATTATAGTTTAAATATATATTTTTTTCAACATAATTTGTAACATTTTTGTAACATAATGCAGCCTGTAGTGATTATCTGAATTGAGCTCAACAGTCCCGCCTACTTCCTGTTCTTTAGTGAGAGTCCGAGGTATAAATCCCATTTAATCCATTGACTTTGAGAAATATTAAGAGTTTAAAAGCTCAACACAGACTCATTATCTATGTGCTAAAATTGTGTGCTAAAACACACAATTATAAACTGAATATTTATTTAAAATGTTATAACTGAAATATATTTCACCATATGTTCAAGTATTTAGTGGGATTCTTTGTGTAAAATATCCATGCCATGGTTGGCAGTTAGCACAGAGCTGATTACCATGTGTCGTGCTTTGTAACTTTTTATTTTTTTATTTTTTTTAATCAATAGATGAAATCAATGGGGTTTTTACTTGCAACACACGTCCAAGACTGGGAGTGGGCGGGACTTTGTCCTATAGGGCTTGGTGTCATTAAAGCTAAATTTAGACAAAAAGGTTAATGTCTAGTATGATAATTCTTCACATGCATTTTTATGTTACATTTGCTTTGTTATTTTTGTCTGGTAGTCAAGTAGGTAGTTTTGTACAGTCATGTTTTTGTATTACAGTTTAATAAATTGTGTAATAAAGAAGCTGCAATAAGATTGATGGTCTGTTGATTTTAGAACATTGTTTCAATGTCAAATCAATGAAATATTAATGCTTAATACTGTTAAATCCATGTTGATTCAATGTTGATGTAGTGTTGAAATTCGACGTTGTTTCAATGTTGATAATTCTAGTTGATCTGATGTTGTTTCAATGTCATAATCAATGAAAGATCAACGTTGGATCAACATTCAACATAACGAGCAACGTTGACGCCATTTCAACGTCAGAAATCAACGTTGATTCAACGAAAAAGCCTGACGCTAGATCAACGTTGATTCAACGACATTTTGCTATCTGGGTCTGCTCCTGCCAGCTCACGTTATCTCAGCTTCTGTTGGCTCATGGTTATCTCAGCTCCTGTTAGCTCATGGTATTTCAGCTCCTGTTAGCTCAAGTTATCTCAGCTCCTGCTTACTCAGCTACGCTATCTCAGGCTATACCAGCTGTGCTAACTCATGTTATCTTAGCTTCTGCTAACTCAGCTTTGCTAACTCATGCTAACTCAGCTCCTGCTGGCTCATGCCAACTCTGCTCCTGCTGGCTCATGATATCCGCTCCTGCTAACTTGGTCATTCCTGCTATCGCAGCTTTTCTAGTCTTTCGACAGGAGTATGATGCTAACATCGGATCAAGTTCTTCCATAAACTAACCCGATTTCGAGCGGACGCGATCAGAGATTACGGCTCTGATATTCTCCGCTAGGAGCAGCAGCGCCAATGGCCGCTGGCTGCTCTGCTTTGTGACGACGACACTGGAGGCAGCCATTGCTACGCCATTGCTGAAGTTACCGCCATATAGCCGTTAGTCCCCCATTGAAATCCATTGCAATTTAGACACATTAAAAACAACTTTAATGCCCGGTGCATAATTTTTTGGAACTGTCTACAGCTAGATATTCCTCCTGTGATTACGCTGGGTTAGACATAATCAGAGGCACCAGGCTGGTTGTTATCCAGTGTCTCCAGATTGCTCCTGCAGCTAGCCATACTGCTAGCATGCAACTCTGCCAGTTCCGGCGCCATTGCTGGGTCTTCCTTCCCCTGGTTCTTCTGGTGATTCTCCTCGAGGGCTCCCGGCTGGGTCCGCTCCTTCGGGTCCCCAGCCTCGTCGGCCCTGGCCTCGTCGGCCCCGTCCCTGGCCTTGTCCGCCTCACCCCCTGCTTTGAGTTGGAACTTACGGGACAGCTCTTTATCTTGAATGCCCACTACCAAGCAATCTCTGATGTGCTCGTCCCGCTTGTCGCCAAACTCGCAATGCTCCGCCACCTCATACAAAACACGTTTCCCCGGGCTGCTGGCCGCGCTGATAGAAACAAGCCCGCTCATGTATGATGTTAACAACATTCAAAAGGTGCACAAGGTGCTTTACAGATAATAAAAACAACACAGACTAATAAAAAGACAGGTGGCAGGATCAGGTGTAGAGCCCTGCACGGGCCTGATTTCTGGGCCCGAGCCCGGCCCGGGCCCGAACCTCACGGGCCCGCCTCTTCTCTCTCTCCCTCTCCCCCCCCCCAATATTTTCCAAATGCGTGATTAAACAGCGCTGCAACAGTTGACCTGCATTGTATGAATAAATAAACACTTCTATCTAAACGTAACATAAAGCACAGTGTTTATTCTTTATTGTTGGGAGGAACACGCATGCATTTGTTTCCTGGAAGCACTGCGAAAACATACCGTCGATAGAAGCACTCCGCACGCGAACCGCTCTGTCCTCTCTCTCCATACGGCTTTGCAGAGGTTTACCCACAGCGGGGAAACGAAACCCCCCCACGCCACAGCCCACGGGGATGGCAGGTACATGTTTGTGGCAAGAGGTGGCGGGTCAAGACGGGGCGAGAGGACATCGCGTCGATAGAAGCACATCCGCACGTGACCCGCGCGGTCCTCTCTCTCAATACGACCGCTTTGCAGACCTGTACGCACGGCGAGGAAAACTCCCACGCCACGGCCCACGCGGGGACGGCAGGTACATGTTTGTGTTGTGTTGGCGGGTCAAGACGAGGTGTGAGAGAGGGAGTGAGGAGAGCGGGTGCTTCATTTAATGTCGCCATTTAAGTTGATTAAAAAATAACAGCACAACGCATTGGCAGGGGAAAACCAAGCCCGAGCCCGGCCCGTGTCCGACGCAATGATGCGGTAATGGGCCCAAAGCCCGGCCCGCGGGCCTTCGGGCCCCTCGGGCCTCGGGCTCAAATGCAGGGCTCTAATCAGGTGTCAAATCCCTATCTGAATAAATATGTCTTTAGCTCTGACAGATAGTTCAGTGATAGAACGAAACTTACGGTAGATGGAAGAGCATTCTAGAGCTTGCGAGCAAAGACTGAATGATATCCCCACTTCTTGTAGTACCACCTGGGGACCATCAGCAATGTAAACTCAGAAGAGCGCAGGGCCCTGACAGGACGGTGGACAGTTAGCAGCTCAGTGAGATAAATTGGACCCAAGCCGTTGATGGCTTTGAAAGCAAACAGGAGGACCATGAATTGGACCCTGAACTGGATTGGGAGCCTGTGAAGATCCTGCAAAATGGGGGTAATGTGAGCATGCTTTGGAGTCTTGGTGAGCATACGAGCTGCAGCCTACGGAGAAGAGACTGGTTCATGTCAATGTAGAGGGCGTTACAATAATCCAGTCTCGAGCTGATGAAGGCGTGGATGGCACTTTCCAAATCAGCACGGGACAGTAAGAGCTTGACTTTCGCCAAAAGTCTGAGCTAGAAGAAGCTCACCTTCACCACTGCACTGACCTGCGTGTAGAACTTAATGGAGCTGTCAAAAGTGACCCCTAAGTTCCGGACAGCTGTGGAAAACTGTGGTAATGAGGGGCCAAAGCAGGGCGTGTTGTGGGGCAAAAATTAGCCAGTTTTTAATGTCTTGAAGGCAGCTGTGGAGAGAATCCAGTGCAGATGTAACACCTGGGATCACAGGGAGGTAAAGGTGTAGATCATCAGCGTACAGATGAAAGTTGATGTTATGTGTGGTGTGGAGATAATTTGTCCCAGTGGCACCATGTACAGAGTGAACAGAATGGGTCCAAGAATAGAGCCTTGCGGCACACCTGAGGATAGAGGAGCTGTTGCGGATGAGATGTCGTTAACCACCACAAATTGGGCAAAGATACGTATCACTAATTTGCGCAGTGTAGGGCTGGGAAAAAATCGATTCGATTTAAAAATCGAGTTGGTAGGTCAAATCGATAGATATTTTGAAAAAATCTCTATATATATATATATTTTTTAAATTATTTTATTTTATTTATTTTATTTTTTTTATTTTTTTAGCTCTCTGCCCCCCTCTCTGAAGAAGGTCCTGCTGTATAAATGTGCCAAGAAGAACAGAGCCCACCTCAGGATTTTTTGTTTTATTAGCTCAATCGAAATACAGCAATAGGCAGCCATGCTCTGCCCAATCCCGTCATACCTTGGAAGCTAAGCAGGGAAGGGCCTGGTCGGTACTTGGATGGGAGACCGTTTGGTATCACCAGGAAGCCTAGCGAATGTAGTGTGTGAGTGAGTGGTTGTTGGTCGTCGGAGGGGCCGATGGCACTGACTGGTTGCCTCGCTTCCGTCAATCTACCCCAGGGCAGCTGTGGCTACAACAGTAGCGTACGACAGTGACAGTGTGGCGTTTTGAGAAACTTGGTAATATAGGCTTGTAAAGCGCATTACAAGTGCAAGGCATCATTATTATTATTATTAATACAGTATAAATAATTTGGATGTTTAACAATCTTTGTACAGTGACTACTCAGTTAGAGAAAGTGTTGCCTTTGCAATTTTGTTTATGTTTATGCACTTTCATTAAATACAATAAACATATATATTTAAAATATATTTACAGTTCGCCGTTATATTGTCTAAAATGGGGGAGGAAAAAATCGAATCGTAAATCGAGTTTTATATTTAAAAAAAAATAGCTGATATTTTTTTGGGGGGAAATCGCCCAGCTGTAGCACAGTGTTATTTTTGCGCTTTCTGCCAGATTAGAGACCAGCCCGAACTCCACAAGTAGGTATTTCCTCCCCTGAGACCGAGAGAGGGGACCGGCAGCATTTCATTTCTCTCTCTTTCTCTTCTCTGTCTCTACAGAAACAGTTCCCTCTAAGCTGCACAATTGCGCATGGCTCCCGTGTTGTCTGCTCACAAAATAAAACCCGACCGGAGAATAGCTGATAACGATAGAGGTCACGTACGTCTCACACTCAGCTCAGCGTCTCCCTGTCATAGACACTTTCCCTGTTCATCCCCTCCGCTCTGAGAGTCCATCCTGTCGGACCCTTTAGGCTGAGCGCATATGTCTGTCCCTCTTTGGCAAAGGCAGTGACAGGTGCGGCCTGGTAACAAGCAATCTGTATTTTACTACAAAGCGTTGAAGTCCGCGGAAAAGACCCAGCGTATTTGTTCGAAGTGTGCGTGTTACTGCTGAAGGTTTGAAAAAGACTGAAAAGTGGATGCGCCTACAGCACTGACCGAGCCACGCGCTCTCCTGTTTATTCAGAACATAGTCCAAAAACGGTAGTAATTGTGCCCCCTCGTGGATTTCATATGCCCCCCCCCCCCTTAAGACTGATGACGTCAGACAAGGCAAGGATCAAGAGTATCAATGGCCACCTTCAATAATCCGGATGAACGACATCAAGGGAGCAGGTGGTGGGTTTGAGCTCGTGGACAACTGTTTTAAGGTCCATAAGAGCAACAGGCTCAAAACTCTCAAAAACAGTGTTTGGGGGCAGGAGCAATAACGAGAGGTATCATTCAGTAGGGGGCAGAAAATACATGCATCAAAATGATTGAATTACAATTTTTCTGACAAATAATGCTAGACTGGAGATGTTTGACAATCACACATTTGTTGTCCAAGTTGTCCAGGAAAATTAACATAAAATATGAACTAAATTACACAACAATCACATGCATTTTGGGACTAGCAGTCTCTAGGGCTGGCAAGTTTTATTAAGACCTCATGGAGATGTTTGTTTGCATAGGACATTATTGACAAAAAATATATTTTGTGTATTCTTAGTGACTGAGGCAGAGCCGGTGCTGGCCCTTCTGGGGCCCTAAGCAAAAATCCACTCGGGGGCCCTATAGTTCGCATCCCATGGCTATTGATGAAGAGCGAACCCATTTATGGACAAAACAGTTCCACTGTACAGTAGTGCAGGGCAAAAGTGGAACATAACCTCAATTTGGGCCCTGCCCCACTGTGTGAGAACCATTAACCACTAAGCCACTGTCAGACTGGAATTTAGGACACCACTAGTCTATTTTCCCCCACTTTTTAAAATGGTAAAAGGTCACTGACCCGGTTTGGGAACCACTGACTTAAAACTAACTGAAACCTGCACCTGGTGGTTATATTTTTATCTTACCACTGAGAATCAGCCTGACAGTAACTTGTTTTATGCGTTTTGGCTTTTTCTCTCCTCTATTCACTGCAGGAACTGTAGGATGTGAAATACAAATTAAAAGTGTCATTATGATATGTCGGACAAAGGAGGACAGATCACTTTAAGCTCTCGGGGAACATCTTGAATGTATGTGATGTTGTCAAGTACCTTGGCCACATCATAACTGATCGTTTAACAGATGAGGCATTTACCGTCAGTGCCGGATGTTATATACACAAGCGAACATTCTGTCTCTGAAATTCTCCTCCTGCTCTGTACAGGTGAAACTAGCACTGTTTCAAGCCTACTGCTCACCTCTGTACACCGCACATCTGTGGATGAATTATAAAAAGTGCAGTTTCCAGAAACTTACAGTTGCATTCATTGAGAATTTTATGAAGAAAAAAAAAATAGATGGACAGGTGAACTCTTCGTGTCGAATGAGGGAACACTTTGCGTGCTGTCTTTCTTGAGAAACCAATCTATTCACCAAACTACTGGCCTGATACTCTACAGTACTCGAAACAACAAGATAGTTGCCCGGTCCGAGCAGAGTAAACATTAGGCGAGCAACGCCCGGGCCGGGGGACGGGAAAGCCGCACGGGATGCGAGCATGAGGCGAACACCGGGAGACGGACCGAGTGGAGGCGCGAGCGGAGAGGCACTCACGCGTTGGGAGTGACAGGAGGAAGGCGGTAGGTCTCTCCTGCTCATCCACTTCAGCAGACTGCTCCATTTCGCTGTTGTATGTGGCAAAGTAGGCGGAGAGTGAGTGAGCGCTGCCTGTCAAACAGCCTGTCACCGTAACAACGCTTAATTAATCAGTGAAACACCGTGATTTGACTGAGATGCGGGGCCCTTGCAGCAGTGGGGGCCCTATGCACCTTGCGTAATCTGCGTATAGGAAAAACCGGCTCTGGACTGAGGTTATTATGCACATTCAGTATTACCCTATGAAATGTCTGCCATCCAGTCTGTTGCTAATCTATGTCAATCAGAATATTGAAAATGATTTCTATTTGTAAAAATCCTGAAGAATGAGAGATAGAATTGTGTACACAATTTTGTTTTACTTTTTACAAAACCACATGCATTTCATTAATATTTGGTAGCATTGCCTTTAAACTGTATAACTTGGGTCAGACGTTTTGGATTTCCTTCCACAAGCTTCTCACAATAGTTGTCAGGAGTTTTGGTCCATTTGGTCCATTGGTCCATTCCTCCAAACAGAACTGAGGCACATTTGTAGGCCACCTTGCGTGCACGTGCCTTTTCAGCTCTGCCCATACATTTTCAACTGGAGTGAGATGAAGACTTTGTGATGACCACTTAAAACATTGACTTGTTATCCTTAAGCCACTTTGTAACCAGTTTGGCAGTTTGCTTTGGGTCATTGTCCATTTGGAAGACCCATCTGCGCCCAAACTTTAACTTCCAGGCTATTATCTTGAGACAATATTTCCACCTAGTGTTCTTTAATAATAATAATAATGCATCGGTTTTATATAGCGCTTTTCTGGACACTCAAAGACGCTTTACATTGCACTATTCATTCACTCCATACTTGGTGGTGGTAAGCTACTATTGTAGCCACAGCTGCCCTGGGGTAGACTGACGGAAGCGAGGCAACCAGTCTGCGCCATCGGCCCCTCCGACCACCACCAACCACTCACTCACTCACTACATTCGCTAGGCTTCCTGGTGTTCCCAAACGGTCTCCCATCCAGGTACCGACCAGGCCCTTCCCTGCTTAGCTTCCAAGATCTGACGGGATTGGGCAGAGCAATCCCGTCACAAAATAGATAAATTTTGTGAAGTGCACCAGTCCCTCCTGCAGCAAAACAACCCCACAGCATGGTGCTGCCACCCTTGTATTTCACAGTTGGAATCGTGTTCTCAGGTTTGCAAGATTCTCCTTTTTCCTCCAAATGTGATAAAAGGTCATAATGGCTCTTTTTTTTTTTTTTTTTGTCAGACCACAGGATGTCTCCAAAAATTAAAGTCTTGATAGCTTTTTATTTGCAAACTCCAATCTGTTTTTAATGTTTCTTTTGGAGTACGAGGTTCTTCCTGGCAGAGTACCCTCTCAGCCCATATCGGTACAGTACTTGTTTCACTGTGGATAATGACACACTCTTACCAGTTTCAGCAGCTTCACCAAGTCTTTAGCATTTATTCTTGGGTTGATATACACATTTCAGACCACAGCACGTTCATCTCTGGGACCCAGAACCTGCCTTAATTCTGATCTGTATGATGGCTGGTCATTTCCATCATTGTTTTAACCAATGTACCAATGTTGGTTTTGTAAAAAGTAATACAAAATTTGTAGAAAATTCTCTCATTCTGGAATTTGACAAATAGAAATTATTTTGAAAATTCTAATTGACCTAAAAATAGTTAATTCTGGTTTCATGTCAGTGAGAAAAAAAATGCATCTTTTTATGAAGTGTACATAAACATATGGTTCCCGCTGTATATAAATAAATTAAAAAAAAACATGGTTCGTGTGATATTAAAATGCAACAAACGGAAGCATCAGAAAATGTTCAATAATACATTTTATTCCATTAAAGAGTCTTCTCTAATTGTACACTGGAATGTTAAGATTCCCCTTCAGTACTTCAGTTAAAAATGTTCAATCTAGTCATTGTCAACCCACATCCAAACAACCACGGCCAAACTGAAATCTGTAGAAATGAAAAACAAAAACATAAAAACGACAAAAGTAGGAGTCTGAATCATGCCGACGTAAGTAAAAGATGACTGTGTAAGGTTCCTTGGCTAAACTGAAATAGTTGCCAGTCCCACTAAATTATCCCAAACATTTAACACCATATGGGACGTCAGATTAAGAGGCGTGTTGTCGTTTCTGGGCTGAACTTAAAAGTACTGTTTGGACTGCAGTAAATTAACCAGGCAATCCATTTTTAAAGTAATTAGACAAATGAGGAGTGGGAGCTACAGTGTTAAGACAAACGCAGATAAGGATCATTTAACTACTGCCAAAGCCGCTCTAGTTTGCAGCAAAGTGCCCCTTTAAACTCAGCTTTTTACAGATAAGTGAGCAATGACAAATTATACATAGAGGAACCAAAAATAAAAACAAAGAAGCGGGATATTTAGCACAAAGCATAAACTGAGAATAAGTGGACTGACAACTCAAGTAGGTAAAGTAGATTTCAGAAATACGATTTTGCTTGGCGACGTTTTAGCGCCACCTAGCATTTACTTCAATAGTGACAGTTTTACAGTATGTGAAAAGTCAGGTCAATTTACAGGTAACCTATTATTACAAAGTACAAAATGACAAGAAGCCAAAACCTTCAACAAAAACATTGTTTCAGTGTTTCCCACAAAATCCACTTTGACTATGGGGGCACTAGTGATAATGTAATATCTTTAGTCAATACAATTTTCAGAGAAAAATGTCACTTATTGCCTCTATTCAATCTTTTAAAATAGTTTTTTTTTTTCATTTTGAATCTATGCATAGATTCTCAAATGTATTCTGTGACTTATATTCAGAAAAAATATATATACACTGCCATACAAGCCTATCAATGGGAAACACTCAGTCCACAATTCTACAGTCTATGGCAAAAAAATAAATGATATGCGAGTTATCGAGGACAAATCAGGACAAACAAGAATCCGTAATGATTGAATAAGCAATGGATCTGTAAAATGAATGCACAATACAAAAAACAATACCGACAGACCTTTGAAAAGCAATACGCAAACTTGTCGACACATGGTTATCGGAGGCAAAACTAGCAGCCGTCATTTTTGAAAAACACAGTTGCTGTGAGTAGGGACAGCCTTCAGAGACCGCCATTACCCTCCTGGGTCGTCTGTGGTTTTGTCACTGTCCCAGTCCCTTTGCTCCGCAGTCATCCCCTACTTACGTAAGAACCTCTTTCACCGTTCCTGCTCGGTGACGACAGCATCAATGTACGTTTAGATTTCGTGTGTTGGTTATATATAGCAGATCCTCTCTTATACAAACATAAATACACCACGCTGTGCTGCTCCACGACAGGAAGGCTGCCATAGTCCGGTCGTTGTACACAGTCTGTGGTGTTGTATACGTGGTGGACAAGCAAGTTTTCTTCAATCATTCTCTAGAGCATAGAATTGGACTTGACGTTGGTGATTTTTTTTCCACTTTCATTTGTTGTTTTTAGATTTTCTTTTTTTTTTTTTTTACAGGATTTCGTATTTGTCAACAACAAAGGAGGTTTCAGAAGAGAATCTAACAGAGCTGTCGCCGTCTACATGAATCACTTTGGTAACCTGTGGGGAAAAGAAGAATTTTAGCCAAATCATTCGTAACCAATAGGAAAACAAACACAAATCTTGTCAGAAAATTTTGTAATACATGTAATCTGTTTTTGATAAGTGCTCTGCACACCCGAGCAGGCGATAGGTGCGTAAAAGAATAGATTACTTAACTTGAAAAAAAATCTCCCGCACACCGACTCTTTTTTCAAGTTAAACTATCGGTTTTTGACAAATCATTTTTGCCTTAAAACTGAGGCAGAGTGTGATTTTTCACACGTAATCCTATGGTCAAAAAACACTTGAGGAATTATGGAATTACCTGCACAAACAAATTCCCACGGCTAACCGCAGCCTGTGTGATCAGATCTGCCTCAGATCCATAATTTATATCGTTTTTGGCATTTTGCACAGCAAATTACAAAGCCGCGCATCAGGGGCACCATGTCCACCCACTGCCAGAGTGGGCTCAAATGGCTTTATATTTTATTATTACTTATTTTTTATTTAATTTACTTTTTTCATGCAAAAGTGACACTACAAATATACAACAAAACTGCTAGGTCAATGCAGTTTGAATGAAAAGGAGCAGACAGACAGCAATCGTGATATCTGCCCTTTGTCACTTTACATCAGTCTGTTATTTTGTCTTTTTGCGATACTTACAAGCAAGTTCCAGTTATAATTTAGTGCATTTTGCAATGGGAGAAAGTTGAGCAGAATTAAGTTAAAGTTATCATTGGTGCGGTCCTCTAATTCACTTCAGGTTACTCATGTGGCCCCTTGTAAAAATTAATTGCCCATCCCTGACTAGCTTAAAACTTAAGCAACTATGATGAGGGTAGGGGTTAAAGATCTCAAAATGAATAATTTTCTCCATGATTATTATTTAGAATTCGAACTCTATGCCAAAAATGGCCTTGAGAGAACGTAAGAAAGAGGTTAGATATAAAGCAATTCTATGATAGAAATAATACTTTATTCATTCCCGAAGGGTTAATTCAGGTGTCTGAGTACCATTACACATCACATAGAAAAATAAGAAATAAAAAGCTATATGAGGCAGGTAAACAAATAAATGAGTGTCTGACCTGAATGTCGCAGTAGTTGCGCTTGGACACAAAGGACACGTTGATGGGGAAGAAGTCGTTGGGCTGTCCCGCGATGCTGAATTCCAGACTGCCTGTCTTGTTGTTGGCGTCAATCACCGGAAGGCACCACTCCAAGACGTTTCGCCGACTGTCGTGTTTGTACTCACCATCCAGATCTCCGATCACTGGAGCCCCAACACCGGACCTGAGGGCAGGATAAAGGGCTGAATTTGTCTGAAAAGAAATCTCAACAGATGTGAAAATACACATTTAAAAACAATATTGTTTTGTCTCAGCAGCGCTTACGGTACAGGGATGCTAATGACCACATCATTGAGCTCGAGGCTGTCTTCTTGTAGCTCGTATTCAATATTGACGTCGCAGCCACTACCGCTCTCTGAAGGCCAGCAGTTTACTGTGCAGAGATGGTTTAATTTAAGACCAAACACAACATGTAATCTGTGTAGTTAACAAGTGCATGGACACTCACTGGTTAATGGTATGAGGGACTCGTCTGTGGTCTGTAGCCTCCACTTGAGGACGCCAACGTCATTGTTGAGAGGGAACGATTTCTCTGGGTTTTTCAAACCAATCACTGAGTCGGCAGTGAACAATTTCTTGTCCACGTTGGGATGTGTCTGGGAGGATGAAGGATGTTGCATCATTTACACGTATAAATATTCTTGGCTGTATGCAAATCAAAATTACCAAAAAACCAACAAATCAAGCATTTTTATTAACCTTTAACACTTATAAAGTACAATGCCTGCCAAGAAGATTTAATTATATTAAGGAATATTTAAATCCTTTTATAATATGGAGAACTTACTTGCAGCTGAAGTCCTTTGCCATCGTTGTTGTTGATGATGAGGCGGATACGTCCGCTTTTGTCATCTGTGACTCTCAGTGTGACCATTCCCAGCAACTCCATGTTCTGCAGGCCTCCATCACGACCACATGTCAACAAGATCTTCTCTTCTACGCGCAAATGTACACTAGAGGAAAAAATGAATTCTCAAATGACTCTTTTAAATGTTTTTCATGTTCTTCAGTGGCAATAAATTACACATTACACTCACTTCAAAAATAATGATTACTTTAACATTCACAGTAAATATCTGCCTTGAAAAAGACATGCGAGGCCTGACAGCTGTCAGCTATTTATTATTTGATGCCTTCTGTAACTTCCAAAGATGTAATTCAGGTGGGAGTAACTTTACACAACAGGATAGTTTACAATTGTACCTCTCAACGTTGACAGGTGGCGGCAGAACTTTAGATGCATCTGAGCCTCTCTTTCCGGTGCTGGAGATGATGGTCTCACCCTCAGACTTGAGTTTGTCCACAAAGTTGTCAACTTCTTTCCCTTTAGCACCCAGTTTAAGAGCTTTGCTTGGTCCACTTGATCTAGAAAAAGGATATTATGATGCATTATGAACACCATGCATATCTTAGGCAAAACATGACTTTCAAATTGGGTGGTCTATAGTATGTCAACATTTGTTAAATTAGTTGTTCATGTTAGAGGTAGGAACATTTGCAACAGTGAGTTTATGAAGGCTAGACCACTTTCATTGATTCAATCTTTATTAAGGACACAAGTGAGGACACATGATCCATATTTAAATTTAAAAAATACATAAAAGAAGGTAGAAAAGTATTAAAATACTGCAAATAATTGCAGCAACAAAACAAGGCACTAGAGTAAAGCATTTCAATTACTGCAACACTGCTTTGCCTGGTCTGGGGAGCCCTCAGCATTGAACACTGTGAAAGTGCCTGTTGCTTGTTATATTGAGCTGTGCAAATAGGTGTTACCTGGCAGGGGCTGGTGTGATTTTGGGTTTCTCTGGTTCAACGATGGTGTCTGTGATGATGGACCCCGAGCCGCCGCTGGTCATGCCGCCGCTGCCAAAACCGCCAAAACCGGGGGCTTTCTTTCCAGAGCGTTCAGCGTCCCGCCTCGCCTGCTGCAACTCTTTGGCCTTTCTCCTCATCTCAGCCTTGGCCTCCCTTTCTTGAGTCTGAGAGACACAAAATGTATACATAAAGTGCCTCTTGAAAGTACATTTTGTCATGTTTACAACCATAAACAAAGATTTTATTTTGAATGTTTTACTGAAAGTTCACACATAACAGACAACTGTGAAGGGAAAGGAAATGATACATAATTCTGTTATTTTTCAAAAAATAGAAAACCGAAAAGTGGGGCATGCATAAGTATTCATACAGCATGAATTAATACTTTATGGAACCCCCTTTTGCTGCAACAACAGCAGCAAGTCTTCTGGGGTATGACTGTACAAGATTTGCACATCTAGAGACTGACATTTTACCGAATGATGGATTGAACAGTGCTCCGTGAGATGTTCAAATCTTGGGAAATCTTTGTATAACTTAACGCTGCTTTAAACTTCTCCACAACTTATCCCTGACCTCTCTGGTGTGCTCCTTGGCCTTCATGATGTTGTTTAGTGACCAATACACTCTGACCATAGCTCTGAGGTCCTCACAGAACAGCTGGAATTATACTGAGAGTTCTGTTTGAGCAAAGCATCGGAACTGGACGTCTACTTCATTACCGATCCCTCGATGCTTCTCCGCTCTAAAAACACTCCCTCCCTCCCCCCCTCCCCCAACTGAAATGTTCAATACATTTCAGTTAAAATAGCTGCTTACAGTTTTCTTTTTATTGCCTACAGTATTTGCATTATACTCAATATTATCGTTTATCGCGATATTTTCTGAGACGATATATCGTCCTCAAAAAAAAATAATTATCATGGCAGGCCTAATCATGTATCATTTTGCTTTCACTTCACAGTTGTCTGTTACTTGTGTGTAAACTTTCAGTAAAAAGTTCAAATAAAATCTTTATGTTTAGGGTTGTAAACATGACAAATGTGCAAAAGTTCAAGGTGTATTAGTACTTTCGAGAGGCACTGTATACTAAATTGGGAAAGATATTTAACAATGAACAAAGACCCATCTAACCAAAATAAAAAATATTAATTAAAACTTAAGTTTGTCCATTACAGAGTTGGCTTTCATAACATTTAATAATAATTATTATTATTTAGCTCAGTCCAATGCATTACATTGAGAGAAATTAGTTTCATATTTTTTGCAACGTTCATTTTAATTTCACAAATCATACATACCACTAGGGGTGTGTATCGCCTAGTCTCAGGCGATACGATACGTATCCCGATACAAGGGTCACGATACGATACGATACGATATATCCCGATATTGAAGAATTAGACGATTATTGCGATTTTTTTTACTACTTTGGAAACAACTATTCAGTAAACTAGTCCACCTTCATTAGATTTGTATCAAATACATTTGATCTATCCATCTTATGATATAAATGCTTTTAATAATAATAATGCATTAGTCTTATATAGCGCTTTTCCAGACGCTCAAAGTCGCTTTACAATTTGGTGCATTATTCATTCACTCCATACTCGGTGATGATAAGCGAGGCAACCAGTCTGCGCACATCAGCCACCACCACCAACCACTCACTCACTCACTACATTCGCTAGGCTTCCTGGTGTTACTGAACGGTCTCCCATCCAAGTACTAACCAGGCCCTACCCTGCTTAGCTTCCAAGGTCTGACGGGATTGGGCATCGCAAAGGCGGTATGGCCACTTTTCACTAATGTGCTTGTGACTGTGGTGTTTATGGTGATTATGTACCTTTGAACGGAAAACAGATTTCTTGGAAACCTAGTAATGAAACCAATTACTGGGGATGCACGTTTTCTAGTATTTCTATAGTTGGGAGTCCTTGGCGATCAGTAACTATTATGGGTTTCATCCATTAAAATATACAATAACTCAGACGGGGCATTTAAAATTGTGTCTACTCCACAACGGGTGTCACTCGTAGATCTGGGACATAATGACACGGGCATCACGCGCAGCAGTAGCACACAACTGAAGCAGAGGGGAAACTACATACAGCAGGCTCTTTTTAAACTTGTGTCGTAGTACTGCAGTGGCGAGACACAGGTTTAACATGAGTATGCTGTATTTACTGTAGTTTCACCTCGGTTTCGTTTAATTCCGTAATAAAATGCTACGAAGATAAATCCATGCTACGAAGATAAATCCTCTCCAAACGCAGCGGCGACGCACTCAGCAATATGCACAAAGCTGTGGCTCTCGTAATAATCCAGGTCTCTGTCTTTGCTGTAAAAGCCAAAGCCAAATGTAGAGTTTTAAAAGAGCCCCGTAGCGTCTCATAACTCATTCTTTTCCATGCTAAACTCTCCCTGTGTTTCTCTAACTCTCACTAAATTCTAGTGTTACTCAAGCGGGCTGCGCGGTGCGCTGCCATCTAGCGGGCGGGAGTAAAAGTGCAGGACCAAAGAGAGACGCTGCAATGAATATTCCCCAAAAATAGATGTTTAAATATCGATACGGGCGCTTTTGTATCGATACGAGAATCGCGCGACGTAATATCGCGATATATCGGCGAATCGATATTTTTCAACACCCCTACATACCACCATATTAAAGTATTACCTCTCTGACAGCGCGGAAGACCTTCTCTTCGTGGGAGTCCATCTCTGTGAAAGTGCGAATCTGTGCCAGGTTCACGTTCTCTCTGTAGCCAAGCGCCACAATCTCATCAAAGGCAAAGATCAGGTCAAAACAGTGCTCTGATATCTCCGCCTCCTCCAGCACTCGACAGTACTCTGGGATCTGCAATTACAGATCTTTTTAATTCATTTGATCTTTAAGGAACAAAGCAGCATGCATTCATTTTATTTTTTTCATACGGAAGTTATTTATTTGAGGGCCAACTGTTTCTGGGTCTCATTATACTTATGCCATTATAGACCAGTGGCCAATTAACCCACGTACCACACGAGAGAAGAGTCTAAGCGTCTCCAGGTCCTCCAGGATGTTGCTGTTCTTGGTCGTTATGAGCACCATGTAGAGTTTCTCTAGCGGCTGGTACACGTAACGGACACTGTCTGTCTCCACAAACGTGTGCTGCTTCCCGGTGTTCATGAGTTTGGGGAAAGCCGCCAGCAGGCCTTCGACTCGCGTTCGGGTCATTTCCACAAACTGACGTGAGACAATGGCCTTACCAGCCTTGGTGCACACCGCCGCTGCCAACAGCACCTGCAGATGAAACAAATACGACAGATTTGATCACAAAAGAACATGGTGACGTTGGTTTAGAGACTGTTAAGCCTTAGAGATTTCCTTACCAGACATACAGTGCCTTGCGAAAATACTAATACACCTTGAACGTTGCACATTTTGTCATGTTTACAACCCTAAACGTTTATTTTGGATTTTGTACTTAAAGTTCACACACAAGTAACAGACAACTGTGAAGTGAAAGCAAAATACATGATTCTGTTATTTTTCCAAAAATAGAAACGTGAAAAGTGGGGCGTGCACAAGTATTCATACAGCGCGACTTAATACTTTGTGGAATCCCCTTTTGCTGTTATTGCAGCAAAAGGGGAAGACAGCAAGTCTTCTGGGGTATGACTGTACAAGATTTGCACATCTAGAGACTGACATTTTAGCCCATTCCTCTTTACAAAACAACTCAAGCTCTGTCAAATTAGAAGGAGAGCGTTTGTGAACAGCAGTTTCAGGTCTTTCCACAGATTTTCAATAGGATTTAGGTCAGGACTTTGACTGGGCCATTCTAACACATTAATATGTTTGTTTTTAAAACCATTTCATTGTAGATTTAGCGTTGTGTTTAGGGTCATTGTCCTGCTGGAAGGTGAATCTCCACCCCGGCCTCAATTCTCTTGCTGACTCCAGCAGGTTTTCCTCCAAAATGTCCCTGTATTTGGCTCCATCCATCTTCCCAACTATTCTTACAATCTTCCCAGTCCCCGCTGAGGAAAAGCAGCCCTATAGCATGATGCTCCCCCCACCATATTTGACACTGGGGATGTGGACTCAGGACGATGAGCAGTGTTAGGTTTGCTCCATACATAACGTTTTGCATTTGTGCCAAAAAGTACAATTTTTTGTCTCATCTGACCAAAGCACCTTCTTCCACATGGTAGCTGTGTCCTCCATATGACTTCTAGTAAACTTCAAATGGGATTTCTTATGGCCTCCTTTCAATAATGGCTTTCTTCTTGTCACTCGTCCATGAAGGCCAGATTTGTGTAGAGTACGACTTATAGTTGTCCCATGTACAGATTCCCCCAGCTCAGTGGCAGTACGTCGCAGCTCATCCAGAGTTATCTTAGGGCACTTGGTTACATTTCTTACCAGTGCTCTCCTTGTTCGGTCTGTTAGTTTAGGTGGACGCCCGTGTCTTGGTAAGTTTGCAGTGGTGCTATACTCTTTCCATTTCCGAATGATGGATTGAACAGTGCTCCGTGAGATGTTCAAATCTTGGGAAATCTTTGTATAACTTAACGTTGCTTTAAACCTCTCCACAGCTTTATCCCTGACCTCTCTGGTGTGCTCCTTGGCCTTCATGATGTTGTTTAGTGACCATTACACCTCTGACCATAGCTCTGAGGCCCTCACAGAACAGCTGGAATTATACTGGGAGTAGATTACACACAGGTGGCCTCTATTTAATGGTTAGGGCAAGGTGTGAACATTCTGCAGTCATTAGGAATGTTATAAAGGTAATTTAATGCACTCCGAAAATGCTGTATGAATACTTATGCACACCTTTCACCTTGAAAAACAACAGAATCATGTATCATTTTGCTTTCACTTCACAGTTGTCTGTTACTTGTGTGTGAACTTTCAGTAAAAAAAATAAAATCTTTACGTTTAGGGTTGTAAACATGACAAAATGTGAAAAAGTTCAAGGTGTATTAGTACTTTTGCAAGGCACTGTATGTTGAGTTGTTAAAGTAAAAAAGTATGCTAAAACATCCCGGGAGACAAACTAAATGACAAATTGTCAATATTAAGAATTTATATTAATATGACAACTTTCAATAATTGAATTAGTCTACCTGGATCCATAATCATCTTGTCAATGACAAGTTAATTATGGATGATTTGCAATTTGAAATGACACCGAGATGCCAGAGGGAGGGGGAAAAAAAATAATAAAACCTAAACCTTACTTATATTCAAACAGTGTTGGGGAGAATACTGAAATTGTATTTAGTTACTGAATACTTGTCTTAAAATTTATTTGTAATGTATCCGTTACGTGTCTAATCACAGAATATTGTACTGTACTGTACAGTATAGTACTGCACAATATTACCGGTACAATATTCAGTACTGTAATACTCTGAATTCTTTAGAATACTTTCACATTGATTGTGGGGCGACGGTGGCACAGATGGTAGAGCGGGCCGTCTCGTGATTGGAGGATCGCGGGTTCGAATCCCAGCTCCCGCAAATGCACACTGTTGTGTCCTTGGGCAAGACACTTGACCCTAGTTGCCTCCAGTGTCTGCTTGCATTGGTGACTGGTTCCTTACTGTAAGCCCTTTGGGCCTGATAAAAGGTAGAAAATATATACAAGCTATACAAGTTGAGTCCATTTACCATTGTCATTATGTTCATGACAATGGACATATTACACCAAAAACGTAGGTTTTGGTGTAATATATGACATAAATTACAAAAATGAAGACTACGATTGTTGTAACACCTGTTATAAACACACTTACCATTAACAAGCAACTCAAAAACTCTTGGAAAATGGAGCAGCAGATACATCATCATGTGACGCATGTGCAGTGTTGTATGAACTGTGGCATAAGGCGTTTTAAATCTTTATTTTAGGAGAATAACAGGAAAACATTAAAAGTTCTTAATAATGTTGTGAAATATGGAGCTAAAATGTAATCATTGAGTTCTGTGAAGTACTCCTTTGTTATTTGGAAAGTAACTTTATCAGAATACAGTTACTGAATATGAGTATTCTGAATACGTATTCTAAAGTATTAAGTTACTCCTCAACAGTGTATTTAAACCTACCATTGTGGGAATTAATAAAAACAAAACCGTTTCAAATGCCCGCAGCATTTTGTATAAAAGGCAGTTAGATGTAAAATAATTACAGGCTCCGTGAAAGCGGAACAATAGATCGCAGGTTTGTGAGGTAGCATCATATCCCTTGGTATTACAGAGTGCAATACCAAAGGGCTGGAAGGTTATGACAGACTAATATTCAAGTGTTTATGAGCCGCTTAATAACGAGCTGCTTAACAAAATGTCAATGAAAATGAAAATCAAGCGGACACAAAATAAATGTAATTTCATTATATTTCAAGACAACCACAAACATGTTCTGTTATCGCTGGGAGGGGTATTTTTAACCACTCTATAGTATCTTCGTAACCGGAAAATAATAATAGGATTCGAGAGCTAAAGCCATTAGCCTCGGATGCTAATATGAAGTAAACGTCAGCACTCTGCACACTCAGCCGCAAAATATCATTACAAAGTTTTCAAGTTCATGAAGTTAAACACCCAATCTATCCTAATATATAAACTACATTCTGATTCCTGAAGAAAAATGACAGCCTAAATGTGTCGCTAATAAGGTCGCGTTTGAAGGAGCTAACCAAGCACAGCCTAGGCTTAGCTTTCTTTCCTGTTGTGAAGCCTCAACGCACAAATAACTCGAATAAGATTGACTGTCACTCACCATTTTTGTTTCTCTCTAATTGAAAACAGCCGTCCGATCGCCGTGTATCCCGCTGCAGTGTATTTGCGCCGCAGAAGGATGTATAGATGTGTGGAAGTTGTTGGTTGTTAGCTCCACGGCGTCAATATGGCAGCAGCAGCAACTCAGAGCCACGTCTCCACCGGAAGTGCGCCGCAGCGCTGTAAAAAGCAGTGACGTGGGCCTGAAGTGTTGGCTTGTGTTGTTGTTGCTGCATAAAACTTCACTCTTTGAAAGAGGTGGGTGTAATGAGCAACTCTGTGTGCATTTACTGCACTCACGTTTAAATAAATTGTATTTCTGCCGGCCTATCTGGCTTGGCAACATTATTATTAGCGGTCAAATGAAGACACGTGACCAACGAGTCCACTGGAGGTCGCCATTTCGGCTGCGTGTCATATGACACCTGTCAATCGTTGTGTTGATTGGTTGGCAGCACGGAGAGCCACGGAAATCATTGCGCCCCACGGTCCTGACTGGCGTAGTTCAATGGGCGTCCCCTGCTGCTCTACCTGCCTTCCATGGCATATTTTCCACCTAGGAAACGTAGGTTTTGGTGTATTTTTTGGTCAGAATTGCTACAGCAACTTTTCACGTAACAACTGTTCACCATTTTCTTACTGCAAACTTTTCTGTGGAGCGGTAGCTAACGTAAATAATCATAATCACTCCACCTCCACAATGGCGCGCTCCTGTGGGCCGAATGCGACGTCACCATTTTTTGACCGCTATTATTATTATTATTATATTATTGTTATTGTTATTATATTATTAATGTATTTATTCCTTTTTTAATTTAAATACTGTAGACTATCATTGTGACAGACCTGCTAAACAGACTGAGAGGCATTTTCACTTTTACACAGGCCCCTGATAGTGTCAAACTTGAACCACGGCCAGAAAATTCCTAATGACTTATTGCAAAATGTGGTTGTTCTTTATTGGCAGACAAAAAACATAATGTGTCCGTCCACAAGTAGCTCCGGTATAATTCTGAAAATGCCAAAAAATAAATAAATAAATAAATTTAACTTAAAGCGTACAGCCTGAAGCCTAGGAATTATATTTCAATGTGGAAAAAAATGATCTCCTACAACACATACTCAACAGCAATACGTATATTTGGGAGAACAAATAATGACTTGAATGGTTTTCATCGTCACCACCAGATGTCAGCAAACACACTACACCAAGGTCATAACGTGATAGGTATTTCCAAGATCCCATACGAAAGCAAGTTTACTTAGAGGGGCAGAAATAACAAGGAACAAAAGCTGAAGCAATAACATAAGTAAACATAAGTAAGCTGGGGGAGCTGTCCCTGGTCCTGGAGCAGTACTTTGGCCCCCGGATCAGCTTAGCTCCTTGGCTCCATTTCTTGTTTTACTTGTTTATAAATATTGATAGATTCCTTGGAGGACTTCAGAACTGACAACACCTCCTAAATAAGAAGAGAGGGTTGGAATGATCATACATGGTTGGGAAGATGATGTTGATCTCAATTTAAACAAGAGCTACCGCATTCCTGTCTGTGGATCGAATATGTTTTGGATATAAATGATTTACTGGACATATTATCTGGAATACTGACAGATTGAGACCATCATGCTATCTGGACTGTGGGGAATATCAATTTATAGCAAGTAGCCTAGTTAAAATTTCAACTTTTCATATCTCAAAAAAGAAATAAATGAATTTAAAAAAATCAACAACAACTAGTTGTTGCTATCAAGCTATATGTCCATGTCAGCAAAAGGGTAGTTGTGTATGTGAAGCCTAAGCTAGAAGTTTCAACTTTTTTATTAATAGGCTACTGTACAATGAAATGTACAAAAATAAAACCCTCAGTAATACAGGCATAACCATGTGTGATCCAAAAGATTGTTATATTTCTACAAAACATTACAAACACACTAGGGCTGAAAGATATATCGTTATCGTATCGATATCGAGATATGAACATTCAAGATATTAATATCGAAAAAGCAACGATATATCGTTATCGTATCAATATCGAGATATGGACATTCAAAACATTAACATCGAAAAAGCAAGATATAAATGATATAAATTTTCATCAATAAAACTACTCTTTATTATTGTGTTTTTATTTTTCTGAAAAATGCTTGGTTTTCACCTAAACCATAGTTATATCGAATCGTATCGATATCGAGATATCTGGCATGAATATCGAGATATGAAATTTTGTCCATATCGTTTAGCCCTAAAACACACCCTTACATAATACCAATATGTGTATGTTTGGGTTCAATATATTGTATAGAATCACTTTCTGATTGTGGTTGTATTAAAAATTATTAAGGAAAGCGTCATTTTCATCACACTCAACAAAATAATTTCTAATAAAATTCTACCCAAAATTCATGTTCCCAAATCATTTCAAAACTTTACAGTGAGATGTATTAAGACAGATATGGTCACATCCACTTTGAATTCAATGTTATGGTGGATTGAATGTCCAAAACTAGATCCATGGACAAGGGGCGCTCCAATGTGAAACCACTTTTCAAAGACATATTTCATAAATAAAATGTAATAATAGAGTTAAGATTGGATTTGATATTTTTCAGAACTCATGAATACTAATATTGGCAAATGAAAAAAAAAGAAGAAAACGCCATTTAAAGACACACTGCGTAACATTTTGGATTGTACAAAACATGCTACTCATGACTAGCTAGACACAGAAAATGCTTCAGGTAGTCGATAATCAAAGAATTTATTTGGATGAGGACTTCAAATATTAAAATCTCATATTTGGCTGCCTTTAGACAGCCAAATCTCCATGGAGACGAGCTGGAGACGTTCCCAGTAAAGTTACAGTCAGGTCGTAGGAGGTGAGCCACTCGCAGCAAAGACAACAAACATGTTTGTTATCAATTTTTTTTTTAGGTATTTTTCAACAATAACAATATCTGTAATAAAATAAATGCTTGTCTTATATTCTATTTATTGGGTGAAATGTTATGCGGTGTAGCTTTAAGTTTTTGTTATTTCTGTCCCAAACACAAATTTCACAGTAAATTGTACCCACCTACATCAATTTTTAAGTCTGTAATTCCTCATATGAAAAATAGTTTAAAAAAAAGACAATAAAATAAAATGTAAAGTTAAAGTAGACGGAAATAGGAAATGACCTCTAGCCGGTCAGCAGCACCAGTTCCGCGTTCATTCATACACAGCTGTCAGTAGCAGTCGTTGGGCGGCACTGGGAGTTTATTTGGAGCTAAGTTTATGTTCTACATGTTTTCTGACTGAAATATTAGGCGTGAATCTAAAGCTCACAAGGGACAACTAAATCGGAACCGCGAAATGTCGGGGGAAGCAGCATCCTCGGTAAGTTTTCTGATATAAATACCCCAGTAGGACCACGCTCAGTTGTCAAAGGAGGAGAGCGTTGCCATTTCCGTGTTCTGTGTAATACAGCGTTCTCATTGGTCAGCTTCTGTGTCTGTTTCTAAATTGTGTTTTTCATTGGTTCAAATAGAGGAGGGGCGGGATGTGCAGCTCATACTACAGACGAGTAAAGTATTTTATTTTGCAGAGGAAAACAAAAACATAATTGATTAGATTTGATCACATTATAGTATAGTAACAATCTGTCAGTAAGCTATGCCACTAGTCTCACTAAGTATTCTACTACTTGAGCATAATTATTTTTGAAACTTTATGATCTTGGATCCCTTCGATCTCAGTCATCCGGGAGAATAGTTACAGGTTTGAAAAGTCCTCAATAAAGGTGAATCTTGAACTATTCATTTTCAGACGAGAACTTAAAAAAAAATTCTACTACTACTACTACTTACTACTTACTACTTACTACCCACTAATGGCTGTGGGTTAAAGCTGTATCGCCTGTGCCCAGACAACATTTGACTAAAAATCATTAATTATATTCAAGTCATCACTGTCTGGTCCATTAACAGTGGGTTAAAAAAGTCTCAGTACCAGTTGCATTAATCAAAACATACTTTTACTCGATGTCAATATCACATGTCAATGCAAAATGAGGCATAACAGCCCTGTGATGCAGTGAAGATGCTGCTTAAAGACCACACCTTTTGGACTGACCCTCCTTAGCTGCCACTCCCTGTGCTTTATAACGGACTCTGTGAATTGGGACACTTATCTATAAGAAGCAGAGATGTGATGGGTGTGGGTCCCGTTGGGAGGAGGGGAGAAAGACCCAAGTGTTCATTTTCTTGAAGCTGTATGACCTCAGTCTAGCTTTTTACTGAGACACTGAAGACTGTCCCAGGCCACAGTCCACACAATAGTCCACAGAGTGCACTGACTATGGAAAACGGCCCATACAAATACTTCAGGGTGAGACAAGCAAGGGAATTTCTTTGCGGATGTGATGATTAGACATAAAATGTTGCTTTTAAAAAAATCTATTCCCATGTTGTATTTTTAGGATGGGAATGGCAAAGTTGTTCGAGTCATCCGGATAGGAACTCGCAAGAGCCAGGTACTGTGTGTGCCCACTCTACTAAGCTTTTCAGCTAATAGCTTTTGTGTTGATTTATCTGATTTAACTCTTCCTGCTAACTAAATGTAAAGAAGCATAGAGAAAAGCCATGTTTTTTATCAGAGCCCTTACTACACTATGGGCACTTACAGTAATTTCTTTGTTTTTTTGTTTTTTTATCCTTCAGTTGGCCCGTATCCAGACTGACAGTGTGGCAGACAAGTTGAAAGAACTGTTTCCTGACATCCAACTGGAAATAAGTAAGACCTGTCCCTCTCAGTGTCTTCATTCATTCATTCATTCATTCATTCATTCATTCATTCCACTCAATAAAACTATCTGTACTGCTTTATTTTCATAAGTCTAGCAGACACAACAAAAATTGATTTGCTTCTTTTAATTCTGGAGTATCCCATGGATTTAAACGATTGATCTATGTTGAATACCACAATGTATGGTGACTATAAGGCGATGTCATTCTGTCTGATTTGTGGCTAAAATGGTTGTACCCACCAGAGTGGGGTGAGAGTTGTACCCACTCTCACACACACCACACAGTGAGTGTGTGTGAGAGTGTGTGTGTGTGTGTGTGAAGAGTGAATGAATGAACTGCTGAGAAACACAAAAATATTTTATATACAGCGGTTGCACTTGCAGTGATATTATCTTTATTTTATAAGGCCTTTTTGTGTATCAGAACAATTAAAATCCAATTTTGCACTTGTTCTTCCAGTTGGTATGACGACAACAGGAGACAAAATCCTGGACACGGCATTATCAAAGGTGAGACTCCATCTGCTTTAGATTAAAGGCGTTGATTTGTGTGTTAGTATCAAGTGTTTTTAAATAACACTATGTCTGTTGACTCTGCAGATAGGAGAGAAGAGTCTGTTCACCAAGGAGCTGGAGAACGCTTTAGAGAGAAATGAGTGAGTGTTACTTGTGTCATTTGTGACTGATACCGCTGTGGCTTCACAGCATTTTCCCACAAACCAACACCAAACAGAAGGCTTTACTGTGGACTTACTGATATTTGCTATTGTCATATAGCTAAAAGAGCATCATTAAACCTTTCCATTATGAGAATTAGTCTTATATTATCAAAATACTTGAAAGGGTTATCAAATTATTATATTTCAATCTTTTGTTTCTAAGATGACTATTTGAGCTACTGTGACAACGCATTTTCCTTTGTGGATCAATAAAGTCTAAGCCTAAATTTATTTTTCAATATAATCAAAAACAATTTTTTATTTTAAGATTCTATCTTGATGTAATCAGGAAATTGCCACTGTGATATGGGATCTCATTAATAGGGAAGTTATGGCCCAAGAGGGAACTTTTGTATATGTTTTTGCACATTTGGCTAAAACAGCAGGACTAGTCTTAACTCGATGCACTTGATGACAAACCACTGTGCCATTTTAAAGTGTGAATTAGTACACTGTAAATGCAGCAAACATACTGCATAATGCATAGCTCATTTAGCTGCTGTTTAATGTATCTATCTTTCTAGATTATGAGTAATTAAAGGTGCAAAGGTCCAGATATACATAATTGATCATAAAACATTTTAAGAGTGATATATTGCTGATATATTGAAAAGCTTTTAAAGTAATTAGATACTAATTACTGTAAATGTTTTTTCCCCCGTTAAATATACCTAAACATGTTTTATTTAACGCATGAGCTCCCATAAATGGTAACACTAAAACACAATTTGGTTCACTAAAACAGTATAATACTATAATAGATGAGAGTCATGTGTGTTCATATTTGTAGTCCTATAATTGAGGTAAATATGTAAATATCTTTTATTTTTTAACAGTCCATAAAGCACGACTGGACGTATCTCTTGTTACAGTATGTTTTCATGACACCAATCAGTATTGCCTACAACTTCCTGTCTGCAGCCTTCAGATCAGTCAATTGCGTAGTTGGCTTCTGATGTTCTCTTCTGATGTGGCAGATGTGTTGGTGCTGGAGAGGCTATGAAGGACTGCACTGTGTTGTATTACACCTATATAATGAAGTTCATGTATCTTTTGTGTCCTACAGAGTTGATCTAGTGGTTCATTCACTCAAAGACCTGCCCACTGCTCTGCCTCCTGGATTTACTATTGGTGCAGTGCTTAAGTAAGTTACCATTCACTAGGTTGTATGGTTGTAAGTAACTCCTTATTTGATTGTGTATTCTGTTTAAGTAGTTGCCTTCTATTCTTCTTTTCTTTCCCTTGTGAGTATTTCAACTTGGTCAAGTATTAAAAGTTTTTATTTGTCTTTTTAGGAGAGAAAATCCTTTTGATGCTGTGGTGCTACACCCAAAACATGCTAACAAGACGCTTGATGTATTACCAGAGAACAGGTGAGGTTCAGTATAACTTAACACAGCTGCAGTAGTGATGCTTTTTAATTACGTTCTTAATGTGCTGTTGCCTCTTACAGTGTAATTGGCACTAGTTCGTTGCGGCGTGCTGCTCAGTTGAAGAGGAGATACCCCCACCTGCAGTTTAAAGACATTGTATCCTTAAAAAAAGCCTAATCAACAATATAACATAGTCATAGAGTGTGTATAGTTTTTCTCCTTAGCTGCGGGTCTCAGCGTGGAAACTTGAACACTCGTTTGAAGAAGTTGGATGAAAAAGATGATTTTGCTGCAATCATTTTGGCCGCAGCTGGCCTGAAGAGGATGGGCTGGGAGAACAGAATTGGTCAGGTATTGGTCTCTTTCTCACTCTTATTGAGTACACTAGACGTAGGATGATTATGTCGGCCAGCACTGAAACTGAGAGTGACCAGGCAGTGAGTGAGTGTATAGAAACCTCTGGATTCACCTCTGTATATCTGCTCATTAGCATTCAAAGATATAATTAGAATAGGTTTTACACCAGATGCTCTTCCTACCACAACACTCTCCATTTAGTTTTTTGTTGAACTGGCACAATACACTTAATGAAACGAAATATACAGTAATGTTATATTTTTGAAATTGACAAACCTTTTAAATTGTTTTTTCTTTCTCTTGGCAGATTCTTACACCAGAGGAGAGCATGTACGCTGTCGGACAGGTGTGATCATAGAAGAATATCTGTTATTCAAGTTGGCCATTATTGTTTGAACTCTTGTAAATTGTATTAATTTTGTCCAGGGGCTTTGGCGGTGGAGGTCCGAGCCCGGGACACTGACATTTTGGAGATGGTCTCTGTCCTTCACGATGCAGAAACTGTGTTGAGGTGTATTGCAGAGAGAGCCTTTCTCAAACGCCTGGTATAAAAGCTCTTTTTTCCCCCTCAATTTTATAAAGATTTAGTTTATTATTTAGAATTATTATTATTTTCTTTATCTTGTAGGAGGGAGGTTGCAGCGTCCCGGTAGCAGTGCACACTGATGTTACAGACTCACAGGTAAAATGCAATTTCGTTACCACTTAAAACTGAGATTGTTGAGATGTAAAACTATGTTGGTGCTAGTTTCTTCATGTTATAATAATGTAATCCCTAGCTCTACCTGACGGGGGCAGTGTTTAGCCTTGACGGCTCAGATAGTCTGAAGGACACCATGCAGACGTGTGTAATTGACCCTGAGCAGGTGAGGTGCCTTTTTTACCATTGTCGAAGTTTGAAGATGACATAGTTATATTAATATCATGAATGTTGGACAGGACCAGGAGGATGAATTCACACAGAGAGTTGGAGTCACTGCAACCAAGATTTCGGGTCAAGTCCAAAACAGAGCAGAGCAGCTGGGAGTTGATCTGGCCAACCTGCTGCTGAGCAAAGGAGCCAAGGAGATCCTGACAGTGGCCCGGCAGCTCAATGATGCCAGATAAGCCATAATACATGGCAATAAAGTTACTTCTGACAGAGGCTATATAGAGTAGCAGGTGCAGGTAGAGACATCTCTACCTGCACTCTCAGTTTCCAATAATACCTCATGTACTTCAATCCATGAGCTAATTAGGAGTCCCTAAATGACAAAATGGACTGCACAAAAAGAATCACTGCTAGTTATCTGACTTACCACCGCATACTTCATAATGCACACATCAAACTAATAATGCCAAAGTATTTTAGGACAAATATCGCAGTGCTTTATAAAAATGTTTTTAAGAAAACAAAACATAGGTAATCCAGATCAATATCTATATTATATCTGTTGCCATTGTTTTTCTCCAGAGTTATTGTTTGTATTTACTTTTTATTTTTGGAAACTATAGATGTGCCTTTGCAGGTTTGCAGTATGCAAGCAAAATGTGATAAACATTTATGAACATAAATCTGCTCCTTACTCATTGCTAAATATTCTCTAAGGACATATGTGTTTCAGTACTATGTACTGAGATTTTAATAGGGTGAATATATTTTACCACAGGCACTGATGGTGTAATGTTGTCCTGAAAAACCTCCACTTTCACCTAATCTAAAGCTGTATTTATTCTCATAATTTGTAAACAGTAGCCAAGTATCAAACACGGTGATTGGACTGAACTGTACATGTGTTTTACATATTGTACATCGTTTATTGCATATTAATGATATAAATTACTCAAAATGGTGAGGATTGTGGATATTTTTATATTTTAGCTGTAATTAATTATTGTACTATTTACTGTTATTCATTTTGAGTAATAAAAAACATGCACTAACAATAAAAGAGTACTCCAAATTTGGAAATGCCTTTTTTTCTTCTTCTTACAATTAAGTGTATTAAAAAAATGCCGACTGCAGCTTAGTGGTTGAGCAATTGAACAGAAATCCAAAGGTTGGGGTTTCAATCCAGTTTAGACCCATTCATAATGTTGTGTCCTTGGCGAGACACTTACTTGACCCACCATGTGGTAGTTGAGGTTGATGGTGGTAGAAGGTTCTGATGCCAATTCTTGGCACCCTCGCTTCATCAGTCTACCCGGGCAGCTGTCAGGACATACAGTTTACCACTGTGTGTGTGGTGAGAATGAATAATGCAATGCAATTTAAAGCATTCAAAAAACCTACATATAACTGATGCATTATTGTTATGTTTTGACATTGGTGTTGGAAGTGAAATATTGTGGCGCTCAGTCTGATATTTAACAAATTGACTTGACCAGCAGTCACTAATGTTAAACCATTACAAACTTTATTGTCCTCCTTAGTTACACAGTACACACACTGACTACTTTCATTTGGTTTTCATCCTCCTCTCCTCTTTCCCATTCAAACAGCAGCCTGCCGTACTCTGTCTCCCCATATTTTTCTAATGAAATGAAGTTATTAACTGAGGGCAGTGGAATCACACAGTGGAAATCAGTAGTGGCTTTATCCATAATGTCTTGAAACTGGACTCTATGTGACACCCTCTCATGAAGTACACTGGAAGTTATGGCATCCCAATACTGGAATAGCTCAACATTTCCCCGTGTTTTTTAGGCTGGGTCTGTGCATGCTTTTCTTTTGCAAAACGTTTTGCTGTTTGAGGAGAACAGAAACCATAGAGAAAGAGGAGTTTGTATAACTCCTTCTTGCATTTGGGCATCGACTTATTTTTAGTTTTGTCCTTGTTTTGGTTTTGTGTCAAGACTTTGAGAAACTGCTCTGGTTCCATGGTGTTCAGTAACCCAGGTGTGTGAACCTTGGACAGCACTAACAAGGCTTGGGATTTATCTTCAGGCATTGTCCCAGCTGCAGACTGTCTAGATCCATGTACACTCACACCTAAAGTCCCACTTTCGTCTTTTGAAGATGCTCCAACTCCTCCAGTATGACCCGGGGACCCGTTTGGTCTAACCAGCCCATCTAAACCGTCCTGGGCTTTGTATTGAAACCCATGGAATTCAGAGGAGGTTTCGTTAATCATCCCAGGACTTGCCACAGCTGTGCCTTTAGGTACAACCCCAGGAACATAGTGACCCATGGTGTGGTCAAACTCTTCCGTAACTGTCTGTAGCGTAGACTCTTTATACTTTAAGTTGGAAATAACTTCCTGTCTAACTCTTTCTAATTGGTCAAACGCACCCCCATCCCTGCTTTCTGCACCAGGACCACCTCTGGACCCTATAGTCCTGCTTCCAAATGGCCATCTCTGAGCTTCCTGTGCCTGGCTTATGGTGTCTAATCCTAAATGTCGTTCTTTTCCAGGGCCATCAATAAAGACAGCCGGTGCGCTGTCATTTGCCATTTGCACTGTCCCAGAACCGTTATCATCCATTGGTCTTGCACTGGTTGGTCTGTCATGAATACTGTCATCTGTGAACCCAATATGTCTTGTCATGTCTCTGCCGCCCATCCTGTTTGGAGTACCTCTATCCCTTAGTAGCCTCATAATAGCGGCATAGTCTATTGACTTATTTGCTCCTCCCAATTTAGCAGAGCCAGTCACAAGTCCTCTCCTAACTCGACTGCTCTGGCGGTCTCTGGGTCCATCTTGTCGGAGGTCCCATAAAGTGTTCTGGCCAAATGGTGGTTTCACACTGCCAGGTCCTCCAGGAGAGGTCTGGTCCATCATCCCAGCAATTTCTCCTATATCTGCACTGGATTGCTGATCTTTGGGTCCACCTTGTAGGCGTTCCCACATAAAGTCTGGGTCAAACACTGTTTTCAGACGATCAGGTCCTCCAGGAGAAGTGTGGTCCCTCATCCCAGCAAGCCCTGCCACACCTAGACTGGTCTCGTCTTTGGGTCCATCTTCTAGGACTTCCACAGACTCAGACACCCCCTCTATGATGTGTTTCCAGAGTCCACTTTCACCAAGGAGTCGGCTTGATTGTCCTGCCTCCTCGCTGGACCCATGTTGATATGGTAACCGTGCTGTTCGTTGACCTTCAAGTTCAGTGCCAGAATCAGACCATTTGGACTTTGAGGGATTGAGATCGGTTGAGGACCACTTCCCTTGAGGCTTCATGAGTGCCACTTTGCGGTTTTGAATTGTTTAAGAAGTCCCAAGACATTTTTATCTTCCTGGGCAAGGATAGGGTCCTTCTCATGCTTTGGAAAAGAGGAAGGTTCTGTGATCGGTTGTGATAATTTGGAGTGTGTCCTAGGCGAGGGACTTCCGGATTCTGCAAAAAAAGAAAAGAAAAAAAAACATTGAAAAACAATTTACTAATTCATTTGATACATTTTTAATTCTAATAAAAGGATATGTAAATAAACAGCAAAACAGTAAACTGCTGATCATTTTATACTGTAGCAATGAAAAACCATACTCTTTCTATCTTCACTAGGCGCCAGTAAATCAGCTTTGTGTTTCCTTGGTGTTGGTGCATCTGCCAATGCAACAGGGGGCCATGGTGAAAAATCGGAATGGTGCAAGGGAGGTTTTAGTGGAGGCTTGGTTGGTTTGTCCATGAGCTTTGAAATATCTATTAAAACATATATAATTCAAATTAACAACAGCAAACAATTTACTACAAATTTATATTTCAGGTTTTTGATACTAGAAAACAGCAGGTACGAAATTAGCAATAAATCAAATAAATGTTTACCCTACAAAATTTCATCGAACAAAACTGAATTTGTAATAACAAGCTAACCTGGTTCTTCTGTGGTTGCTTGCTGTTTATTGGCTTCAGAGAGTTTGGTTTCAGCATCAATGGGATCTTTTGCTTCTCTCAGATGTTTTTGAGAAACTTTAGACCTACAAGAAATAAATACTTTCAGTTTACTGTAGTGGCCTTTTTTTTAATGTGTAATAAATTGTTTTGGCACTACTTACTTTTGTCTCTTTATTTCTCTGAAGATGCCTTTGTCAGCCGTGTTTCTTGTGTCTTGGTTGTAAATTCTTGACTTGGAGGTTCTTTCTTATTCTCGATTTGAACGTCTGTTGTTTTAAGGTGGTCAATATCATTTTCTATCTGGACACTTTGTGTATCTCCAGACAGGGACTCAGTGGGACCATGAGTTACTTCAATACCTTCTGTTGATGCTCCTTTGTCTTTATCATGGCCCGATGCATCTTCGTCTTTGAACTCCTCTTTAGTTTCATCTTTACTTTGTTCATAACTTCTGTCTGCATTAGGAATTGTGTCCTTGTTTTGTTCGTTTGTAGTACCAGCTCGTCTTTTCAGTGCAAACTCAAACCCTAACCTCTCCCTACCATCTTTTGTTTCTTTCATGCCATGTGAGCTATCTGGATCATAATCTTCAACATTCTCATCTTTTGTTTCTTTCATGCCAAACAAATGTGAGCTATCTGGATCATAATCTTCAACATTCTCATCGGTTGACCGTATCTCCTCCTTGCCATTTTCAGACTCACTGCTATATTTACGCACAATTGGTGCATCCAACTCTGGTAGGTATTCCCATTGCATGAAGGATCTTTTTCGCGTATTGGCATTGGCGCGCAGTCGAGCCCTGAGATTCATGTAGTTGCTGGATAATGTCCAACGCAAAACTCATCTTCGTCATCCTTACCACCGCCCTGGTTGATCCCCATTTGGCCCGTTTCAAAAATTTTAACCATCCTCGGATCACAGAGTTTGGGACGTACCCATCCGGAGCAATGGGCCATGGCACATCATCAGGGGTAGATGTATCCTGGGATTGGTTGGTCTCCATCTTTGTCAACAACGCCTTTCCCAGACAGCGTATCTACAAAATACAGGAATGTTGTTAGTGTACTTTGAGAGATGACATAATAGGTATAACCACAGTTGCTGCCAGGAAAAATACGGTCCAATTGCTTTTGTTTTGTCTTCAATAAAAGTATGATCAAATCTCATTACAGTACGTTAATGATATACGTTATTAGAAATGGCCCTGCTCCATGCCCCCCAAACTCACTGTTACCTGAAATGCACATCACTATTTCAGATGACCCAACCAACCTAATGAAACCATAGTATGTCGACGGCAGGTTTGTTCATATTGTTTGTGCAAGTTCGTGTAGGCCACGGGTAGGGAACACCATCTAATGACTCGGAAAAAAGATCAGCCCGTCTTTAAAGGAACTATAGGCCGACCTGATTTTTTTTCTAGTTATGGCATAAAATGTGTTTATCCTTCTTTAGTTTATTGTAAACTCAGACATTTGTGGGGAATTGCATGAACTTACAGGCTGGTTTTCTAGCATTTTTGTGAAAGTGACACTGAAAAGTGACCCTGCAAATTGTGAAATGAGCGTATAAACTCATCCCTGTGAAGAATTAGGATGCAAAAAATATATCTAAACAAACTAGGAATGTACTCAGACCTCAACTAACATTTTAATTTAGTGGTTTCCTCTGTCATTGTTTGAAATTAAAAAAATCAGGTACAGTGCCTTTAAGCAAACCTGCCTACCCTGATGTAGGCAGTGTTGCAATATGCAATGTAACCACAAGGTGATGCTACTGTAAGACAAACTGTGCATCATACGGTACCTTTAATGTGAATGTGCTAGGTTTCATACTAATTACCCTTCGTGGCTTTATGGGATAACTGCAGTTTTACATCAGTGCAGTGGCGATTTTGTTTAACCCCTCCGAGGTCACATCTCAGTGCTCATAAAAATGTCAGTCCAGAAAGAACTACTGTAAGCTAATACAATATGAATATTGATAAATAATTAGAGAATATTGGGCCTTAAAATATAAAGATGCTGAAACATCTGACTTTTCTCTCACCTGTATGATGTCTGATGTGTTCCACTGGTACTTTGTGCCAACTCTGCAGTAGTGTTTACATTTGAATATTAACAGTGACTTATTTCAGAAAACAACACCACAAACTAAGTTCTGCATCATTTTCTGCATTGGTAAAACTTATCATGAAAAGAAAAAACAACAAAGTGTCCTTTAATCAAGTTTGAAGTTTAGTACGTTGTTTTCGTTCACCACATTGATTTAAGCCACAAATGACTAACCATTACCTCCCAAAAAAAACTTCTAACAAAATGTCCAATAAATATCATGAAATCAGACAGCATTGTTCACATATGTGGTTACAATTGTAATACCTTTTGACAACTGGAGAGCCAATAATCAGTCAGTCGATGGGGTTGGTCTCAATAGGGATTAATAACTATTTTTTAACACAGTTTCTTTTCTATTGTACGTGAAGCAAGAATTCACAATAGCATGGTCACCCGAAGCTGCATATTTCAAATGGTTTAAATGCAGATAACACCTGAGATACAGAGGATTTAATAGTTACATGCCATTATAACTCTTGATGGTCCTTGTTCAACAACATTTCACTGGAAAGAGACTATAATAAATAAAATCAACAGAAAATGGAAGACTTTTTTCATTAAATAAAAGAAAAATGTACAGCTGAACATTTAACATTATTAAACGCTGCTGGAACTGAATCATAAGCTACAGTATGATTGTCATTATTGCAGTTTGTGCCTCTTTCAGGCAATTTATTTAAATACATTATTAGCAAAGTAAAGGAGTAGACTGTATGCACTACAAGCAGGCTTTGTATCTGGGAAGTTTGTTATGAAAATCTCAAACTCGCAAAAAAAAAAAGATCATTCACAATGTATGCAAATGTTGACTACACCTGAGCTCTGAGTGATGGATATGTATGTGCTAAAACCGGAAATGTTTCTTCTGTTAGCAGTAGGTTGCAAGTGTATTCCCTTTTGTTATTATAAATGGCTTTTTTGTAATTTGCATATTGACATGCAAATCGATCGCCATGAATTCTAAAGATACCCTGGTGGGGTGGAATACAATGCACGCCCTGACTCAGTCTCTCTATTATTGGGTTTGGCACGCAAAGTAACAGACACATGTGGGTTTCAGTCACATAATTTTTCCTGTCATAGGCGCCGTTTTTATTCACAGATATAATACTTATAGACTTTTTTAAATTAATTGCTATAACAACGGTCCTCATATGTAATTTATCATATACCTATGGCCCAATGTTACTGAAATAGTCTTTTACCACAGTGGAAATAAGCAGTAGATGAATGATTTATCTTAACATGTTAAAGGTAGCTAATGCTACAACTCAAAAATGTTTTTGTGACAATATATGGACCTCCAATTAACATAATGATAATACTGATAAGGACATGGATAAATAGCACTGTAATAAAATTATTTAGACACCTGCTTTTTAATTTCAAATCAACTGCCATAACTACTGGTTTTTGTCAAACCTAGAGGAACCTGAGTCTTTCGTATTTCATAGGAAACTCTTACGGTGGGGTAATATACAATAATTTCATGTACAATCATTAAGAAAAATAAATAAATTACTTTTAACTTCACAAAACTGAGCTTCTACTTAGTGCAGCCAACTCCCTACTCAAAATCTCCAAGTTCCTAGCTTCGTGCAGCAAAAAGCAAACCACAAGATGGGGCTAGTGGATCAATGGTTGATCAGTAAACGGCATAGATAGACCAACTGTAGAATCTTTTAAATGTCTCTGTGAAGTCACCATTGTTCTAGTATATGTATAGTTTTTGGGTTATTCCTGCAGCAGAGCCTCCCTCCAGTCGAAGGTGTGGTTAGGTCCATGTGTAAGGGCAGGATGGGCGGGTCCACTAACTGCCACACCCCTGTGTCCGGCTGCTCCTCACAGGAACAGAAGCCCAAATAAGGAATCTGGAAGCAAAGGCAATACAGTTCAACCTGCTGCATAAGGTGGTGGTGCCCCTGTGTATTTTTGAGTCCAGACAGCAATGCTAAACTTCTGATCATTTCAGCACTCAAATTGCCACCACTACAAGGCATTTCTTAGTAATTTCATTCATTCATTTCATTTATTTCGGTTTAGTCATTTACAGAGCATTCAAACAATGATAATTACTTTTTTAAATAAACCTCCTTGGTGGTAGCAGATCTTTTCTTCGAGCCACGTTTATAGGTGTGCAAACTATGCTTAGCCCACAAACCACAATGGGTTTTCAGAACCTGTGTTCTACCTTGTGTGATATTTTTTTGTATATAAAGCATTGTATTTAATGCATTGTAAATGCATGATATGTCTACAGTGCAGCTCATTTACTACTGGGTCTGGTAGTAAATGAGCTGGCCCACCTTTCGGACGACTTGTATGAAGTCCTTGGTGTTCTGTGGACTTCGACCCTGCAGCTGTCGAGTGCAGGCCTCTAAGGAAGACGCGTGGGCTACAATCAGCACGTTGTTTCCTGTGCAGGGGCACACGTAGCACAGTCAATATAAACTTTAATACAATGAACATTTTATTGAGTATTTATAGACACATATCCCAGGATGGGGGATGTACCGGCGTTTTTGCAGTCAGACAGGATGTCTTTGGTCACTTGGTAGCTGCGGCTCATGTAAGTCTCGTAGGATTCAGACACAGTTAGCTTGTTAACAGGAACCAGTGGTCTATGAGACAAGAGAGAGGGAAAGATTAAATATCCAAATGATGTCTCATTTCATTAAGCTTATCATAGAATATCAGCGGAAACAGAGGGAGAGAGGCACAAGCTTGTACACTCTTTTTGCTGAGCCTGAATACATTAGTTGAACCAGGCCAATAATGACAACATCTGCTGTGGCAAACTAAACATCTTTGATTGGGGAAGTATTTCAAAACTAACATGAAGAGGAAGCAAAGAGTATAGTGTAATGTGTTACCTTCAGACACAAAGTAAATAATCGTATTCATGCTGCTATATTGATTGGTTTGTCTGACCTGTAAGTTGTGTCTACACTGAAGTGGGATGCTGCCAGGTCAGAAGGGGGTATCCAAGCAGGAAGTGAATTTCCTGTAACCCACTTTGTCCATTCGAACAGACCTGGCTCTATTCGCAACTTCAGCTTCCCCTCCTGCTGCAAACCTGAGAATGCAAGAAACAACTATTACTGCACGTATGCTTTTTAGCTTGGTTCACTTAGAAATGAGACAAAATAAATAAATACATTGTACAAGTCTCTTACCTTTGAGGATATTCTGAGCTGTCTGGACACACCGTAGTGAAGGCGAGCAGTACACAAACTCTATTACTGTGTTACTTTCTAACAGTGCCTCCCCTAGAGAAAAAAGCAGAATAGAACATTAGTTACCACACATCTATTTTACAAACATATTTATATTAGAAAATGTGCTTACCCACGAGTCGTGCTTGTGTGCATCCCACCACTGTGATTGGAGCATCCATGTCATAGTCCCTCTGACTGCCCCACATCGGGAGACTGGGAGGCATGTTCAGGTTGGAACGAATATAACGACCTAAAGAAATAAAAGCATTGTTTGCTGTGTGAATATTTGTTGCAGAAATATATGTGGATCAATGACACTGCCATAAAATAAATGTAGCTCTACATTGTATGTGGACATTGGTGTGCATTTATACAGTAGGAAGAGTGTCCAAAAACACATGCACACGCACACGCACACGCACACGCACACGCACACGCACACACACACACAATTAAAGTATACCCTTATATTCATTCACTTAAGAATAATTAAGATAGATAGATTCTCCAAAAACACACAGGTCAATGTAACACAGGGAGGACATAATGGATGCAACAATTAGGCAGTATGCAATAGCTTAGAATGGACTAACCCCAATCTCCATTCATTTGCATAAGATTTACAGGTATAGCCTTTGTAAAATGAGCTTGTGAGATGAATGGACCTAATGTTTTATATTTTTATGAGAGATAAATTGATGTTTTTACAATAAATTATGTATAAATCGTCTTAACACTGTAGGTAAAGTACCATATATATATATCAGCAAAACTGCAGGAACCATTGCACTAATAACTTGAAGAAACACATGTATTCATAACCTTTACTGTCTGAGCAGAGTTGGAGCCAGTGTTTCCCAAAGACCACGTCCATCCTCTCCCCATGACGACAAACAAAGAGTGTCCTCTTTGGCTGTCGAGAGTGGCTCCCGCTAATCCGCAGAACCTGCTGCAGAAACATATAACTAATAAAATAATCCTAAACATTTCTTTTACAATCTCTGCTTTAGCACTGACTCAAATCCTGTTGTTTCCTCCATCACTGTCTACATTAGTTGATTAAGAATTACCTGCATGGGATGACAGATAAGGCTGAGGGTGGGTGTTTCTCCGGGGCTGGTGCTTTCGGGACGGCGACTGTCCAGCAGGCCATCAAATACCCCTCTGTCTTTACCGCTCTTATCTGACGGGCCACAGCTGAAGAACGAGTGTGAGCTGCGAAAGAGACGGGAAAATGTACGAGTCCAATTTCAGTAAAACAAGCTTTGGATATTATTGTAAATGCAGTACATCAAATAAAGATTTACATTGCTTACTTCCAATGTGGATCCAATACATTTTTCATCAATTAAATAATGTGTGTATTATGTTTATGTATTTGAATTTTCATTAGTCATCCTCATGATTGCAAAAAATATTAAGGCTTCAGACAACCTTTTAAGTCCTAACAGACCCCCATAGATTCCTCCTGACTGGGTGTTCTGCTTTTTCTTGCACTCACCCGTGGAAAACCCATGTGTCGGACTCATCGGCCAGCATGATGTAGTTTTCGGGCAGCAGACCGGACAGTCCCGAGGAGAGGGAGGTCCCGAACACCCAGCCCTCACTGGTGCTGCTTTGGTCCATCGGTGACATGAAGACGTAATCCCCGGGAACCAACTCCAGCTCATCCTCATTCTGAGGCGCATAGGGGTACTGCACCCGCAAAGTCTGTCAATCAATAGACAAACAAAACACGATAAAATGCAAGCAAAAGCCACATTGATATAAAGAGGGATGGAAATACTTTAGTAGTTCTATTAATAGATAAATCATTACATTTCCAAATTATGTAATATTTTAAAGATTTAAGATTAAGATTTTAGATGTTGTCAATTCACCATGAACATGTCTTGTACAGAGAAATCGTATTGCTCTCAAACTCTTGGTGCAAATTGATTCCAATAGATTTGGGGGGTTAGAGACCAGGGTCTTTGAGGGGCTGGAGTGGACCACAGTTTGTGAATGTGCAGGTGGAAGCAAAGGGAATAAGGGCAGAGAAGGAATAATAAGCCTTTAAAGATTAGAAAGTAGAGAAGAGAAACTAGAGATTGATGTGTTTTGTTTTGGCCTGGACCATGGTGATTTTAAAGGAGCATTATGCAACTTTTCATTTGGAAAAAAAGTTGATATTTGTGCGTATTTCACCTTGTAGTGACCCCACGGCTGTATGAGTGGTCAGCATGAACCCTTTACTTTCAATGACAGAGGTCCCTAGGACGCTCCAGGATCAATTGTTTGGAAGGTTTTCACTGCTGACGGATCCTCGCACCAGAAAACCTACAAAGCAATTGATCCTGGAGAGTTGTAGAGACCACTGTGATCAAAAGTAAAGGCGCCATGCTGACCACTCATACAGCTGCTGTGTCACAAAAAGGTCAAATACGCACAAATATCAACTTTTTTCTGCATGTAAAGTTGCATAATGCACCTTTAAACTTCACTAGGATAAAATTAACGTTGACAAAATCAGTGTCAATGCAACGCACTCCTATGCATCAGAAAAATATAATAAGAGAAAATAGTAACAATTGCAATGATTATTCGATATCTACAATGGATAAAGTATCAGTAAATATGTAAATAATTGGAGATGGATCATTCAGAAAGTCACTGTTCTTGAATACCATATAAATTTGCATACACGTAAAAGAAGCAAGATTTGTTGTGGTCATCCAATTTGGAAACATTAAAAGAAAAGTGAGCTGAATTACTGAAAATACACCCAACTTAGCATTATATTTTACATGATTGAATAATACTGGTGTATCATTGAAACCATCATCGACAGGTTTTAGTTTACCTCGTGGTTTGCAAATCGAATGTCCCGGGAGAACAGGACCGCCAGCCAATCACAGCCGAGCTTCACCTCGATGCCTTTGGCCAGTTTCTCCAGCGATGGCAGGTGGTCCGTGGGGAAATTATAGGCCAACGTAACATGAAGCTGCTTCTTATGGGGCTCCACATGCACTTCTGTGACATAAAATTGAAGAAATGTAAAGAATGAATGGATGAAGGGCTAAGACGCCCGAAACGTCACCTAGGTGTAAGCAAAAAATACATTTTCCACTTTGGAGCTAAGTAAGCTGTGCAGATCTTTCTTGTTTATTTATAAAATTGAAGAAAACCTTAATATATTTTGATGAATTTAACTTCAAATAGACTTGAAATGTACGGCATAGCAGTCTCTTCATCATTTCCATATCAGATTCAGCTGACATTTTAATCTCCCTCTCCACAGTTGATCATAAACACACCATGACAGCATTAGCGCTAACAGCCCAGTGCTAATCTGATTTGGCACCTACTCCACGGCCTGAAACAGAGTACGTGGACATATTCAATTTTCTGCCATCATTGATGCAGTGGGGATGAACTTAGTGTGAAGTGAGTGGCGGGCGCAGGGAGCATTTTAGTCACCTCAATTTGCACAGTGGATTAATGTTGACAAAGTGCGTTACATAAAAGGCCAAAACCCCATCTCCACTAAAGAGCTATCTGTCTGTGTTGAGTTTGAATGTTCTCCCCGTGTCTGCGTAGGTTTCCTCCGGGTACTCCGGTTTCCCCTACCACTAAAAACATGTACAAGAGGTGAATCCTCCAGCCAAGTGACACTGACCATCAGCCTGGCTCTACATCTGGAAATGGGTCCCCGGGCGCTACACTGCGGTCGCCCACTGCTCCTTACAGGTCGTCCCAGCTGCATTGAAAGATGGGTCAAATGCGGAGGACAAATTTCCGTACGGGACAATAAAGTATAACTTGACCTTAACTGTAGCTATGAAAAAACAAAGTTTGACTAGACTATACTGTAGATAACTGATTGGTTAATCTGTCGTGTAGAAAACCAATAATAATTTGCAATAAAAGTAAAATAAAAATGTAGAAGCGGGAGAATTTCAGTATGGAATTTCTTCCTCTTATGCCACATCCAGTACCCCAAAAAAGTTCAGTAAATTAATAAATCACAAAAACTGTAATAATATAACAGTGTTAACTATGTTTATTTTAAGTGGATTTTACAACATGTCATATGCACTTAAAGGCAACACTCAGTCACAAACTAAATTCATCTGTACTATGTACAGATGAATTTACCTGGTGGTTCCCAGAGTCAATAATAAACACGGTGAGGCTAAATTTCAGTTTCATGCAGCTAAAATCTGGAACAGTCTTCATGAGGATGTGAGACAGATCTATGCTGAAAACAGCTCTTTTTACCCGTGCATATGAAAACTGAAAGATTTTTATCTGCACTCTTGCCTTTTACTGTTTGATTAATTGATTAATTTTAATGTTGATGTTTTATTGATTGATTTTTATCTGTTTTCTTGTAATTTTATGCAACTGTGAAGCACTTTGAATAGTCTTGTGTATGAATTGTGCTCTACAAATAAACTTGCCTTGCCATGCCTATATCTCAAGTGTGGTCTGTATAATGCCTCTTCCTATGTAGACTAGGGTGTACAAATGTAAATGTCAAACAGCTCTCATGACACTTTGTTTGGTGTTAAAATCTGACTTTGAGGTTTTGGTTAGGGTTGACACACGTGGGAGGGAAGTACTTAAAGCTTGAGATAAACTGTTTTTGAGAAGGACAAGCTGACACATAATAACTCATCATGACATTAACAGAATAAAAATTCTGCCACAGCAGTTTACAGAATATTTTGTCAAAAATGTTTGATAAAATATTTCTGTAACTTTTTATTACCTTTTGAGCAAGGCTCAAATCAAGAGGTTGTGACTAAATGACAACTGTAGAACATATATAATATAAAAAATGGTTAATTGGCATATTGTTTCCGATGTTCCCAGCATGTTGTGTCACAAAGCCACACCTACATAAGATTAACATACTAGATCATCACATTATGTTCTGGAGCGTACCAGCTTTTCTCGCTGCCTCGGTGGTGAAGTCTGCAGCGAACTGCTTCAGGACGTCCGCCACCTGCTCCTCCACGAAGAGCCCAATGAAGTTTGAGGAAGTGTAGAGCTCCAGGGGCAGCGGGCTGGGGAACCTGCCCCTCCACTGCTGCACTGTGGTCTGCAGAGCCTCACACAGAGCCTCCACTTTGTGGTCCGCACACTGAATGGAGCAGTCAGATAAGGTCCAAGGAAGAAAAGCACGTTGAGTAAATGCATTGGGAAAGTATAGTAAAAGTTGCATTATAGTTTTAGGTTTTCTTGTCATAAGCCATAGCCATAATAGTAACTACTGTATACTTTACTACTAATATCTCTACTAATACGCTCTCAGTCATATAGAATTTGGCCATCCTAGATGACGGTTCATGAGTCATTGTCTGTACTCTGTAATGAAGTGTCAGACGTTTCGCCTCTCATCCAAAAGGCTTTGTCAGCGACATTAAGGCTTTCTGTTGTATATAGACCACTGGGAGGGGTTAGTTTGTCCTATAGTCCCCTCTTTATTCAAAAGCTACTCTCAACCTGTTCAATCTTTGTGACTGTCCCAACAGTAGCCTTTGAATAAAGAGGGGACTATAGGACAGGCTAACCCCTCCCAGTGGTCTATATACTGTACAGGTATATAGTCCGTCTGTGAGCAGAAAGCCTTAGTGTCACTGACAAATCCTTTATGATGAGAGTCGAAACGTCCTACACTTCAACTACAGAGTGCAGATGATGATTCAAGAACCTTCATCTAGGATTTACTACTATTCATTTTGGGGCTATTTCACATCCATTTGTTTTTACTTTAGTTTTTGAAGTTGCTCCCCATAAACACTTTACTACTAGCCAGTTTAAACCAGCCATGGACTTGATTTAGTTTTGATGATACTCACAAATATATTTTCTTTGCTGCAACTTTGTCAAGACTTTTAAGTGAAAAGAATTAAAACCATTCTTCAAAATCAAGGGCAATGCTGCAAAAATATGTATTGTATTTCCATATATGACACTGGCCTAAGCTCACCATGAAGAACTGGCAGAGCGTGATGTGGGGAAAGATGTTGTGGGCCTTGTTTTTGCCGCAGGTGACCCGGCTCTGCTGCCAGAAGTGGGACAGCTGGTTCTGGAGGGGGCCGCTGGGGCGCAGGTACAACACAAACTCTCGAGGCAGGGGGTCATCTAGGAACGGGTCGTCCACATGGGAGAATAACCTGGACAGAAGAAAAATGACTTCACTAATATAGGCACCAAGAACTTGTCAGAAGATGTTGCTTTCATGTTTTAACTTCAAACGTTGAACTGTCCAGCACTCCAAGACAAACACAAAATGTAACAACTCGTATCACACATGTATGAAGAGATTTCATATAGTGTTTTTTACTGCAATATTAAGAACTGCAAAACTACAACATAAAGATGAAAACATCATTATAGATTTTCCAGCAAATGCTTAACCATACTCCAATATGTTTATGTTTATGTTTATTGAAAGGATCCCCATTAGCGCAGCCAAACTGTTGCTATTCTTCCTGGGGTCCAACTCCAATAAATGGTCCAGTAGATGGCAGTGTCACCCACTCAAGTGTATTAGTCTGTTGTGGCAGTCACATCTGTGGAAACCTCTATTCATGCAAACTCACCAGTCACAGGCAGCTTGGACACTACGGCCTCCGGTCGAAACCAAGGCTTTGAGTCTGAAAAACACAAGAGTAAAATCTTTCAAATAATTCCTTAAAATTAATCATCCATGCCTATGTCAGTGTCTTAGCAGCAAAGAAACATGGGAGCATGCTGTGGATTGACACCTGTGTGGAAACTATGAGAGCGTCAAACATGAGAGGAGTTTTAGATGACGATGAAGGGGGGGAAAAGCAGCAGTTACAGAAATGATCCAGAGACTCAGTGCAAAATGTCACTGGAAAAAGAAGCACTTGTGAATTATTTATCCACCCCTGAATGGATAAACTGAGCAAGAGCGCAGAAATATAGGCTATGTACATTCAGGCATAAAACTACATTCAGGCGCATTGAGTTGCCTTGTGTATGAAATGCGCGGTATAAATAAAATTGCCTTGCCTTGCCATAACCCAGTGTCACGCAAAAGGAAATACAATAATGGTAAGGATTTAAGGAAATAAGACCATCCCATAGGAGAAAAGAATGACAAATAATACTTAAGCACATTTGAACTGAAAAAGAGTCTGGTGATTTTTAATAAGCTTTAGGAATCATAAGCAGGTTTATTTTAGGACAGCCATATTGTCTGGTTGGAATATTGTAATTTTTAACTTCAAGTCTGATTATTGAAAGCATTGTGGAGTTTTGTCCCCTTAACTGAAGTCATCCAGGGAAAATAAAGAATACAAGATTATGTAAAACATTGTAAAGATTCTCAGTGTGTGCATTACATGTGGTAGAACTGATGATCAAGCTAATTAAATTGAAGTGAATAATAATAGGAACATAAATCAAAGTGATAAAAGCAAACCATATCGACAGTATTTTATGTATGTAATGTTTCTGTAGTGCCTCAAAATTGTAAATGTGAAAAGAACATACAATATGAGAAAAGAGAATATATAACAAGTCCAGTAACACAAACCACATTGGCCAGTGAGAAAAAAATAAGAGGCAAAAGACAGAAATCTAAAACCCTTCAAGTATGACTTAAATTATTTGTCACTTTTCCATCAATAGTATAGTATAAGACATTTACGCACTGATCTGCGCAGTGGATCTGTGAGGCTGCATTTTGAACGAAAGTAGTTAATAATTTAGCAGCAGAAGTTCAGTTTTGTGTGCACTTCCTGCTGTAGGAGACCTTTCTCATAAAAGTTGGGTTGTTAATATTCACTTCTGAGTTAAAAAAAAGTCCCCAGGCAGAACTCTGCTACACACAGTATTTGGAAGGGAACATGAGAAATGTTCTCTTCCAAATACTGTGTGGAACAAATTGTCTATATGTCCATATTAATGATTTAGTCAATTCATTTGACTTATCTCAGACTCATGACTGACAGTAAATCGCCTATCTACTTTTTCCATTAAAATAAACAATTGCGTAATTTTGGACACGTTTAGTTTCAAGTAAATAAAAAAAAACACCTTATGCTAGATGTGTAGCTGTGTAGTAGGAGTAATCCCAGTAAGCTCGATACTGAAAATAATAGCAGTAAATAATTATAGTTAGTTAAGTGTTGCACTAGAAGCTGTAGTAGTGACAAGAAATTAGTAGTAGGACAAAGAGAAAAGGCTATTTTTTGCTTGATACCATCTATATTATTCATTTGATTTTACAATGGGGGTCCCGGACTATTTGCAACACCTAATATTGCCCACACATGTGCCTACATAGAGCTATGGGAGCCGTTCAGTAGTTTATTTATACTTCTAGTTTACTTCCAAACACACAGAGGTCAACTCAAGAAAATATATAACTCAGCTGCTATCGGTAATGATTCACGAGGGTGTGGGAATAGTCACTGATGAAACTGGTTGCCTAAATATTGAGCTATATTTGACTAAGCTTTACCGTCAGCTTGGCTATTTTTAGGTGCACAAATAGCGGCTATTGTGAGCTCAAAGGGATAAAAGCAAAGCGAATGGTAATTTATCTTTTCATGTCGATGCTGTTGGCTGCTCACACCTGGACCTCGGTGATAAGAAGGAATACAGAATAAAAGTAATAACACTATCCCCATTAGAGCCACACAATCCAATTAGCTGTAATTCGCCAGATAACAGCGGCATGCGTGGATATGCTAATGTTCTTCCATAGGGAGGAGGCGACCTTTTTACACTGTCCCAACAATTGAACAGATAGAGGCGATGGGAAATACTCTGTTGACCCTAAAGTTGGACAAGATATTTGTTTCTCAGCATCTGCAGTCATTTGTGTGAATAAAGCGTGTTATCAAACGCACACTCTCCAGAACAACGAGTAAAAACCACTAAATCATGAGGAAACAGAAACACTCCAAAGGGAGGGTTGGGTTGGGTTGGGATAGATACTGACATTTATCTATGACAGGATGATATCTCATAGGATTATTTATTTTGTTTGGTAAAAGTTGTAATATTGAAACATTAAACAGGTATTTCTTCACTTATATACTGTAACTATTTTTTAAAACGTCATTATTGAACTTGACTTGCAGACCTTGATAACCACTAATATGTACAGGAGGCATAATAGATGGATCAGACCTGTCAGTACCTCCTACAGATAAAGGGGAACAGCATGAGAACAACAGTCTCTGGATTCATAAGTTCTAATAAGGTCTTCCTTTGTTTGGGTTTGCAAACAAAACAGAAGAGCCAGACCATCCACTACTTCATCAATAACACCTCAGAGTTTGGTCCATGTACACCAAGTGTCAAGTTTAAAAGGCTAGAGAGTAGGAGTAAATGGTCACATTTTTTGGTAAATGGTCACATTTTTATATAGCGCCTTTCTACCTGCTTTAGGCACTCAAAGCGCTTTACATCAAGGAACCAGTCACCCATTCACACACCAGTGTATGCAGACACTGGAGGCAAGGTGGGTGAAGTGTCTTGCCCAAGGACACAACGACAGTGGGCACCTGCGGGATTTGAACCACCGACCCTTTGGTCACAAAACGACCCGCTCTACTCTCTGCACCACCGTCGCCCCAAAGGAGGAGGAGGAGGAAGGGGAATAATAATATTAATATTAAAGGTCCTATATCATGCAAAATCGACTTTTTGGAGTTTTTAGCCATGTTGTTATGCTATTTCCTTATCAAAAACACCCCCAGAGCGGTTTTTGGCTTCATTCACGCAGTTCTAAGTAATCCTCCTGAATCCTGCTCTCTGAGCAGCTGCTCCACCCTCTCCTGGTAAACGACTGAGCTGTTCAGTTGTGTCGTCACAGCGGAACGGAAGTGCTCTACGTCTGTAATGTAATGCCTTACGGCCTGATTTTTATTTATAAAAAAAACAGCAACTCTCCGACGCGTCTGTGCTGTCCCACGACGCTAATCAAGCGCACCCACGGCTGGAGGAGCCATGGATCCGAGCATAAGTGTTGTTTTTGAAGACTGAGCTCTTTCTATCCTACTCTGGACACCGCCTGCTCTTTTTCTTACCGATAATGCCACGGATGCGCGTTTGGCTACGAGAGGAACAGGACTATTCAACCTTCCTAAAGAAGAGTGCACTCGCCAGAAGTTGGAATTTCTTTCCGGGATTCAGCTAGCTACTATATCAACCAACCTGATGGATGCTTGGTAAACCTTGGCCAGAATCAAAGTGGATTAACTTTTATAACCAACACGAGGGCCATAACGTAAACACCCGACGATGGGGAGGCCATGCTGAGCGGTGAGTCAATCAAAACGCGTGTTAGCGTGTGTGTTAGCGTGTGTGTTAGCCATTTATGAAACTGTGTTGCACATGTCAACTCCTTATTACTGCATTATGTGAAGTAACTTCACTTTTTGCAGCAATATTTATATTTATAATACTGCAAATGTGGAATGAGCGGAGAGAGGGGGCGGAGTTAACTGAATCGAAGCGTCTTGTCTTCCGGGTAGGGAAAATACCCCCCAAAAATACTTATATTTCTCTCAAAAATTAGTACTCCATAGTGATAGAGGTACAATATATCATATATATGCCTATACTTTACTTTGGAATGGCTAAAATAGCATGATACAGATCCTTTAATATTAATATTAATATTAATATTAATATTAATATTAATATTAATAATAATATTAATATTAATAATAATAATATATTAGTTGATCTATTTCACCTTTTGCCTTAAATTTTGTTTGTTTTCTTTTACCATATCAGACATTTAGCTCCCCGGTAAATGTTCGGCCATCTTTTTAGTTATTTTAAATTTGAATTTGGCTAATATTGGTTCACTTTATGTCACTATATTTCTTTATGGTCTTCTCCTAGCCCTTCAGCAGCATCCTTCACCCCCGCTCTACCATCTCAATATCAATCTGACTTCATCTCTGCATCATTCATGAGCTGTCTCACCACAGTCTTGTCCTTTCAATTGTCCTCTACATTGCTCAGGAGAGAGCTATAACTGCTTTTTCTCAGTATGAGAGGGAAAGGTCTTTTCAGCAGCCGCCCACACACCAGCAAACTCATATTGGGCGTAAAAGTACATCAGCCCTGGAAAAGAGAAGTGCGTCCTGTGACCTACCATGTCACACCGTTTGTTACCAATTAGTCACAATAGTACACTCAATATACGCTCTATATAAGAAGTGCTGAGTCAGGATAAAGGCTGAGTCAGGATAAAGGCTTTCTGCAACTGTGAAGCACTTTGAATTGCCTCGTGTATGAATTGTGCTCTACAAATAAACTTGCCTTGCCTTGCCTTGCCTACAATGCAAATGGGTATTTTGACTAAGGCATTTCCTTAACAGATCAGTGTATGAACATTTATTACATTGTATATATTGTAAAACTTTGGATTATCTTTGATCAGTTCTATCAGCTTTATTCTATTTATCCCTCATTATTAGTTTCTTTTGTATTGTGTTTAGCTTTGACAGAAACATTCCATTGACAAAAAGTAAAAATATGTAAGTTTAACGCAGTTCAAACACTGAAGGCCAATAATATTATCTACAAGCACTGACATGGTTGACGATGAGCTAATAAAGAATTTGCATTTTGTAATAATAAAATAGTTTAAAATACTAAGGGACTGCAATTTAACATTTTCCATGTTTCCATTCCATAAACCTCTTGTGTTAGTGTCCAGGTGGGCTCGACAGCTGTCCCACTTCACACACAGTACACACAATAAGTGTTGGAGCAGTCCACCTGGGCCCGGCCTGTGTGGGCTCAGAGCAACGAATAAAAGGGTTTGGGAGAAAATATTCCCCAAATGACATCATTTTATCTCCAGTACAAAACAATTGAACAAACTCCACACAGCAAGGCATTTGAAGTATAATCATTAAAATGGTGTCTGACTGAGCTTATTTTCTGATTCAGTGATTTTCCGCGCGGTTTGGCAAACGACTGTGGTGAATCTGAATTGCACTTGCCTACGGATGAATGGCATAAAACTACAGGACCCAAAAAAGTAGAAGATAAAAGTTATATACTAGTAGTTAAAATGTGTCTGATTAATACATGTAATATGAAATACTGTCTTCTTTGTCCACCCCATCTTTTTATTTTTATATTCTGTACTTATTTTGCTTTATGTTTATAGTTACATACTTATTTAATTTATATTTTGATATCAGTATATTTGTTTTTACTATGTTTTTTAAATACAGTGTGTTATTGACCAACTATGACAAAGCAATTCCGCTCATGGTTCAATAAAGCTGTCAAAGGTCTACTGCTTGGACAAACTATAGAGAATTCTACACATCACATCCAAATGGCACAGGATTATACAGTCACTGAATGGTTATGTAAAATGTGTGCGCGTGAGAGCCTGTCACCCACGTACATCTGAATCTGTCCTCAGACTGATCCTGAGTGAAGTGTTTGAGACAGGAAGAGGAAGACACAAACAGAGAAGAGCCCACACATCGCTCTTCAGCCCATACATACACCAGTGCTACTGTACACTATCATAGGCCTGTATGGTTCAGCAGAATAATGTTTCTCAACCTTCTTGTCTGTCATCTCTCCTTCTTGAAATTCAACACAAAAAGAGCAGTTGCCAAGTTCACCATTTGAGAAGATAACTGAAGTGTGATCTTTCCACACGTCTAGCATTTTGTCTATTTCAAGAGATTCCATTGTAGAAACCATGAGTGTCCTTGAGACTGTACAGCAAAATGAGCATGGAAAAAGAAATAGCATTTGATCAGTGCTAATTTGTGCCATCAAACAGCCCCCCAAAAAATTTTAATACATGTTTTAAATGTTCAGAAAACACATGTACACTATGTTTCCTCACATTCGAACACCACAATGTACAAGCGTTGACATGAAAGGGCAGAGGAGCAGAGCCGTGTGGGAGTGAAGCACATTGTTTTAGGCTAAACGAGTCAGTTTCTGCTGTTCACAGCAAAACTACGGGAGCTTTATTTAATCACACCAGGAAGCTGTCTATACGCCTTCTGTCTAATTTGACAGTTGCAGTTGCTAGGTTAAAAGCAGCACATGAACGAAATGCAAGTGCTCCCTCAGCTGCCTTTTTGTTATGAGCAGCAGAGTTTGTCTGGCAGCTGCTGAACTTGGAAAACAGCTTCACCTGCTTCAAACACTAGCTCTAAAGACACAAGCGCTGGTCTAAACCCAGTATCTGTAACAGCACCATATGTGTCCAGCTGACTCCCTTGTATTGGTTTTAGCTCACATCATAGCACCATTGGCGGATCAAACGACCACTGCTACTATGCAATGGCCATCACAAATATCGCAGTTATTAAAATTCACCTTTCTTTTCATTATTCAGCCCCCAAATCATTGGCGATATAAGAAACCTTTATAGAGTTACATAAAACCAAAGCATTATTAAAAAAAAAGAGTAAACAAAGGAGTCATAATCATTTTAACTGCTGGTTGAATACATTTAATTCAAGTGTTCTCAGCCTGAAAGATGTTGTGACGTGAAGTCAAAGCAGGTGGCATATGGCGTCAGTTCGAGAATGACCCCACCTCAAGCCGTGTATCAGCTGTCCGAGAGGAGCTACAGTATTTAAGCCGCGCCCACCGCTCAACCAACCCTAATTTACACCCCCGTGTCGCTGTGGGAAACCCTGAACCTCTGCAGGCGTTCACTCCCGCACTTCCTGTTTACAGACACACTGACCCCACATCGGCTTAAAAATAGGTTAGCATAGATAGTACATTATACAGAAATATTGTTCCGTCAGCTCTCGGCGTTAAGGCAAGTCAGGCTATGTTTATACTGTATGATAATGAAGTGTAAGTCTTAGAGATAGATAATTTAATTTGATTTTGTACAATATTGTATAATGCGTTACAGTATTCTATTTTCATTCTTAAAATAACAAGTAAATTTTTTTTTTTTTAATGTGATAATCATCTGCTATTTTTCCGCAACATTACTGTGACTAGGGGCAAAGTGACTGAGGCGAATTGTCCAAAGAGAAAATGCACCTCAAGTGAGTTTAAAATGGCTGCCCTCTGGCTAAGGGGAAAAGGTGAACCGAGTGTGCCACCTCTGCCCCAGAACAGAGGCAGAATAGGAATATTTAGCCAAAATACAGAATACAAAGCCACCTGCAGCAAGTTTCAGCTCAGTCAAATTGAAATCGCAATTTGTGAGGTCACCATCTAATATATTGCTAGTTCATTGCAATGTATAGAAAACTATACAACATCCTCTGAATTGTTTGTTGTTTGTAATAATATTATTATTCTTTAACATGTGTGTATAACACAATAATATGTGCAAGTCTAAAATCTGAAGCTTGATTTTAAATCATAAATCTACTCACAATCACAAAACCTTTCAGTAAATCTGACATAATTCATTCAGCCCTATTCCAGACTCGTTTCCTTAAAGTGCATTGTCTAACATGAACTAACCAGGACAAAACCCATGTCAAGCTTCTCATCGCTGCGTGCTGTACCTCAGAGTGTCTGTAGATGTAATGACACAAAGAGAGTGTGTTGGAGACAGTGTTTCTAAACTGAGCCTCATTGTGCTGCTGAGCGAGGAGGATGAGGACATAAACTTCCGCCTTCACAAAAGAAACGCTAATCTTTTCCTAAGGTTCTGTGCACTGTCCCGGGAGCGCTCCTATTAAATGATATGTTCACTTCACACTGGAGTTCATGATAAATACTGCAGCAAAACTCAGTCGCTTAACTCTGCATGTATTTCAGATTTATGGAGCTCCTGTTCCATTTGAGCTGTTAAAAACATATTAGAAAGTTTTTTGTAGTTGAACTGCTATAGCCTTGTAATCACAGTGAAAAAAAGTTGGCGTAAACTCCCACAAAAAGCCATTTCTATGAGCGCACATTACAATGTCTTTCACATACCTGGGCTGGACGAATGCTACATTTTCATTTAAGTACGCAAGCAAATTCATTTCCAACAGTGCAACAATGCCTGGCCTGCCTACCTGAAAACCTGCCTTTGCTCGTTCATATTGCAAACCTTTTGTGACAACAGTGTATGTGGAAACTCATGACCTTAAAACTAAACTAATATCGCATTTATCTGAAACCAAACCAAAAACAAATCTGTTTTGAGGTATTTGGTATTTTCTCTCTTGAAGGAGGGCAGGACTGTTGAGCTCCGTTTATAACTCTCAAGAGCTTCACAGTGGTTTTATTATTTAGCTTTTTCATCAGTGTAGCTTGTATGCCTCTCAAATGTTTCCAGCTCAAAACGGGTTCTTATTTCTACGTGACAGCTTTGGAAATGCCACATAAACACAACCCTGCATAAACTTTCCTATCAGATTATCTGTCTTCGTTAGATGAAGTTAGTAATATGTATCATTAGCTGCACATTACCAGCACATTGATCTATTTCTTCGGTCTGCAACACTATCAGAATGAAGTATGTGTCGCAGGATGCTTGTATCTTGTTTATGAGGATTGAACAAAGAGACAAAATACATAGATAAGATGCATGCAAAGCATTTCAAGGCTGAATGAGCAAAGTCTCTGTCTCTCAGTTTATTTGTGGTTCGTGGATGTTTATGGATGTAAAGCTCTAATTGGCCCTACACTGTTTGTTTTTGAAGCCAAAGATATGTCTCGGTCAAAAGACTTGTTGGACTCTTCAGGGGAAAAAACATTTCTGTGTGTTCTTCCACTGATTGACAGTACACGTTTGGACTGCTAACAACATTTGCTTATAAATAAGTAAACATATTGTAATGGCCTGCACTTACAGGCAATAACCAGCCAACGTGTACTTCAAGGTGCTTTATTAATAAACAGGCTGCCAAAAGTACAAGCTACTGTTCAGGCCGCAGCTCACGCACCACACACTCAACCCAGTCCCGACAGCTCAACTTCTCTCTCTTCCAGAGCACACTTTCACACATGCCCACAGCGCCCCCTGGTAGCATAACAGGTAACCACAACAGAACACAAAGGAAAACACAACAAGTAATACACAGCTATTACACTGCCCTCCCCTTTATGAAACCCCTTGCCCACAAGGGGACATAACAAACCCCTCAAAACGTGGGGTCTACGTCTCAGTCGCCGTGGTCTTCGGGGCTAGGCCCACGAGCACTGTCAGAAGTCATTACGGTTTGGATGGGAGAGGCAACAGAGGAAACTGGGGAAGATGGGCCAGCTGAATGTCCAGAACCGGTCTGTTGGGTAACCCTCAGTTCAAACGAAGGAACAGCCCCCCTCTGTAGGGAGCCAATCTGTCTCTGTGAAGGACCACTTTTCTGCCTCTGGGGGGTACTTGTACTCTGTAAACTACCTCCCCCACCCGCTCTAGCACCCGACAAGGTCCATCCAGTGGCTATCAAGTTTGGGGCAACGTCCTTTCTTTCGCTTGGGTGTGTAGACCCAAACCAAATCCTGAGCTTGGAAGTCTTTACCTTTATTCTGACGTCATAGTTCCTTTCTGTCTCATACCAGCCTTCTCCAGCTGATCTCGCGCAAAAACATGAGCCGACTCCAATCGATCTTGCAGCTTCCTGGCATACTCTAATCCTGGCACGTCCTCTGCACTTCCCGGAGGCTGCCCATACGCCAGCGCCGCCGGAGTCCGGATCTCCCTGCCCAGCATTAACAGAGAAGGGGTGCAGTTGGTGGAGTTCTGGACAGCAGAGCGATAGGCCATTAAAACAAGTGGGATGTGTTGATCCCAGTCACGCTGGTGAGCGGCAGTGAGGATAGCCAGCTGTTGTTGCATTGTGCGGTTAAATCGCTCCACTAAACCGTCACTTTGTGGATGCAATGGCGTGGTGCGCGTTTTCTGCATGTTCAGGCGGTCACACAGGGCTGCAAAGACCCGAGACTCAAAGTTCCTACCCTGATCGCTGTGGATGATGTCAGGGACTCCAAAACGGCTGAACATGCCCTCCACCAGCGCATTTGCAACTGTCTCTGCCTCCTGGTCTGGCAGAGCGTAGGCTTCAGGCCACTTCGTGAAATAGTCCATGGCACACATGACGTATTTGTTTCCCCGGTCTGATACAGGGAAGGGGCCCATAATGTCCACAGCTACCCTGTCCATGGGTGCGCCCACCGCTTGTTGTTGCAGAGGAGCGTGTGACTGGTCAAGGGGCCCCTTATGAGCGGCACATTCATCACATCGTCTGCAAAAATCTTCCACATCACGACGGTGCTGGCCCCAATAGTAGCCCTGCCGGAGACGCCGCAGAGTCTTATTGGTCCCAAAATGTCCAGAACCTGCACTCCCGTGGCATGACCCCAGCACAGCTTCTCTGAGGGCTCGGGGAACTACCACTTGCCACCTCTCCTCCCCGGTGGCAGGTTCCTTCCACGCCCGCTGAAGCACCCCATCCACCACGCGGAGTGCATTGAACTTACTCCACAGGCCCTTGGCAGCAACTGACAGTCCTGTCACGTGCTCCCAAGCTGGCCTCTCACCGCTCATGACCCACAGCCGCACAGAATTCACATCTCCATCCTTCTCCTGCTCAGAGGCCCAATCAGCAGGGCCCACCAGCTCCAGGGAACAGCAAGTGGGCTCGGTTACAGTCATGTCACCTCGGAGCTCCATCTCCCTGGACTCTCTCCGGTCACAGTAGCTACAGCCGACAGCTGCACATGGACGCCGGGACAGGGCATCGGCATTCGTGTGTTGGGCACCAGGGCGGTGCACGACTTCAAAGTTAAAAGACTGCAGTTCCTCCAGCCATCGCGCCACCTGCCCCTCTGGTTCTCTGAAAGACATCAACCACCGTAGAGCAGCATGGTCTGTCCTAATAGTAAAAGGCACACCACACAAGTAGTACCTGAAATGCCGGACAGCTAAAACAACAGCCAACAGTTCACGTCTTGTCACACAGTAGCGTCGTTCACTCTTATTGAACACGCGGCTGAAATAAGCCACCACGCGCTCACCTCCAGGGCCCACCTGCGATAGCACTGCTCCCACACCGACGTTGCTGGCATCCGTATCCAGCGTGAAAGGCAGTGCGGGGTCAGGAGGAATGAGGACGGGGGCATTGATGAGGGCCTCCTTCAGACTGGAAAAGGCTTCCTGGCAGTCCATTGTCCATGTGAAGGGCTGATTATTCTGGAGGAGCCGAAACAAGGGTGCACCGATACAGGAGAACCCCTTAACAAACCTCCTGTAGTACGAAGCCAACCCCAGGAAGCTCTTGAGTTGTTTCTGGTTATCTGGCACAGGCCAATCTCTGATAGCCCGAATTTTCTCTTGGAGCGTGCTGATACCCTCACCATTCACTTTGTGGCCAAGGAACTCCACCTCCTGCTGCATAAAGTGGCACTTATCCGGGTGAAGTTTCAGTCCTGCAGCAGCAATTCTTCCCAGCACCAGCTGCAGGGAAGCCAAGGCAGCATGGAAGGACTTCCCATGGACGAGGACATCATCAAGGTATACCAGGCACTCCTGCCGGGGAACACTGGCGAGCACCTGATCCATTAGCCTCTCAAATGTCCCTGGTGCATTGCATAGTCCAAAGCTGAGGACCTTAAAGTGCCAGTGCCCTCTGCCTGTGCTAAAAGCAGTCTTTGGTCTCGATTCAGGGGCGAGAGGGACCTGCCAATAACCACTACGTAAATCAAGCGACGAGAACCATGAGGAGCCTGACACTAGATCCAAGGTCTCATCAACTCGTGGGAGGGGGTAGCAGTCCTTTCTAGTTACCTTGTTCAGGGGCCTATAGTCCACACAGAACCTCCATCTTGGGCTCTTCTTTCTCGGGACCATGACCACAGCAGAGGACCACGGGCTGTCTGATGGTTCTATTATGCCCGTTTCCAACATGGTTTCAACCTCTTTATCTGCCGCTTCCTGCCGTATCATGGGTAGGCGACGGGGGCGTACTTTAATGGGCCGAGCATCTCCGGTGTCGATGTAGTGCTCTGCCAGGTGTGTGAGTCCCACCTCATTGTCATTGAGCGCAAACAAGTCCTCATATTCCCACAGAACCTGCCATAGCTCCCCCTGTTGCTGGGCATCCAAACCTCCACAGTTCTTTTGCCATATGCACCTGATGGCCTCCGTCCTGTCGTCTGGGGCTCTTATCTGCTGTTGGGATGGGGCTGAGTCACACGAAGGCTGAGTGGAGCCTGCGGTTGCCGGGAGTGGGCTGGGTTGGACCACCTCTGAGAGTGCAGAAGTGCAGCAGGTGGGTAATACTGGAGGAAGCTGGCTGTAGGGGGAAATTAACTGAATAACTTGACCCCCTGGCAAAACTAGAAGGCCCGCCCCCAAGTCTAGCACACCCCCAATAAATCTCAGGAAGTCCAGACCCAGGACGCATGGGTCTTTAACTTCAGCCACCCAGGCCTGAAAGGACACTAAAACATTCCCGATAGCAAAAACAAAAGTGCCTCTCCCCTTCATTGTGGCGGTCTGTCCAGTCACTGTCCGCAATTTCACCGATGTTGGCTCTAGAATGGCCCCTTCTGGAACAACATCAGGCCTCACAAATGTAGCTGTAGATCCTGTATCTGCAAGGGCCGGGCAGGAAATATTTCCAACCATCACAGGAACATGGCAGCGGAAGCCCACCTCCGTCCAGCCTACAGTCTCCACCGCATCAGCATGAGGCAATGTATCACGGACGTCGTCCTCTAGCAGAAATGGCAGCTCCCGGTCACTGGCAAATGGGGCCCGTGTTGTCCGGGTTACACGGACCCGCTCTCGTTTCCCTTCTGACCTTTAGCTTCAGGGCAGCGGCGGAGAGTGTGTCCAAGCTTGCCACACCCCCAACAGGCGCCAGGAGGGGCGCGCCGTGTGTCAGCACTCCTGGGTTGCACAGACAGGGTCTTCACTGCATTTATCAGCTCCTCCACCCAAGCTGGTTTTTGATCTGGCAGTTCCTTGGCAGCAGCAGCCATCATAGGAGCAGGGGTTGTTGGCTTTGAGGTACAGATGGCAGTCTCTCTTTCCAAAGCCAACTCAAGCGCCTGGCCCAGCGTGACAGGGTGGGCGAGCTGCACATACAGGCGCAGTTCCACTGGAGTCAGGGCATGGACAAACTGATCACGGACTAGCTCACTCTGGATCATACTTGGCAAACTGGCATAGGCGCGCCTCCCCAGGGTCTCAATCTCATGCGCCAAAGACCGGAGGGACTCACCCGGCTGCTTGACACGATTCTTAAACTCACATCGTAAAGAGTCTTTAAGATTAAATACTCCAAAGCGTCTCTGCAGGGCCCCCACCAGCATAGAGAAATCCTCTCTCTCCTCCGGGGACAAGAGCAGCAAGCACGCAGCTGCATCATCAGTCAGGGAGAGGGCCAAATGCACTGCTTTAATCCGGCCGGACCAGCCCGCTGCAGCGGCCAACAGTTCAAACTGCGCAAGGTATGCTTCCCAGCTCCCCTTGCCCGAGAACTTCAGCGCCATCACACCGGTTGAGAGGAGTGGATGGGCGCCGCCATCTTTGTTTACAACCTGGGCCGTGGCGCGTTCATGGCGGGGCTCTGGCTCACGCCGAGCGGCGCCAGAGCGGCTGGCATATGAGGAGCCCGGGGGCTGCGGCACAAAGTCCTCCCGGGACAAATCATCGTGTGCAGGCATGTCTATAGTGCACTCAACGGCTTCTGTCTTCACCTGCGGTCGGGCTTTCTCGCTTGAAAACATCCTTCACTTGTCTTCCGTCGAACACCAACTTGTAGCGTGGGGCGAATCTCTAGCTTCTGACACCAATGTAATGGCCTGCACTTACAGGCAATAACCAGCCAACGTGTACTTCAAGGTGCTTTATTAATAAACAGGCTGCCAAAAGTACAAGCTACTGTTCAGGCCGCAGCTCACGCACCACACACTCAACCCAGTCCCGACAGCTCAACTTCTCTCTCTTCCAGAGCACACTTTCACACATGCCCACAGCGCCCCCTGGTAGCATAACAGGTAACCACAACAGAACACAAAGGAAAACACAACAAGTAATACACAGCTATTACACTATGAAAGTCTTCTCCAAAGCGTTTTTATACTAAATGCTGTGATCGAAGTGTTACTTTCTATTGGCCCATTGTCCTTCAACAGCTAATGACTGAAAATGAAATACTAATCACTTGCAAAATGCTATTGGTAAGCTTAGTTTTTTTTTTAGTTTATTTATTTGTTTGTGGAGTGGGCCGAAGCCAAAGGGTTATAGGCGCCCACCCCAAAGGCTCAGAATAGGATGATGAGATGATAAGGTTTTCTTCCCCACAATCCTCGCTGCTTTTGTATCAAACAAGGTTCGCAAATAGGTGTTTCCAGTGGCATTTTAATGCGGTCGATTTGTAACCTTTCAGTTGAAGCAAAAACAACAAATAAAACCAGTACCATCTAGTTTCCTCCAAATAAAACCGATGTAAATTACTGACAGAAAGGAAATCATTATTCACGCACTACTGTAGCTGCTTCATCCACTTGCATCACACAGAATAATGTCATTCAAAACAGGCCAAATTTGAATGCTGTTGAATGTTACACTCTATTGCACTCAGTCACATTAAGGTCAAATGGACTGGAGCACATTTGGTTTGGCCGCGCTCTCTCTCTCTCTCTTTCTGTGAGCCGTAGGTTCTTTGAATGCTATAAAATCACTTTTTTAAATTTTTTTATTCTATGGTTTTAATATCTCATGGTTTTTATTAAATGCCCTACACTTGATGTTTTCTTTCTAGAAGTGGAATTATAATCATGTCATAATTGTTAAAGCGATCGTTTGTGGGGGGAAAAAAGACCTTTGTGCAACTAATTATAAAGCATTATAATGGCACACATTGGCATACATGTTGTTGTTGTTAAATAATAATGACAGCATTTTTCCCTGAACATTGTGAAACGTGCTTATCAACTCATCCCTGTGAAGACTTGGGATGTTAGAAATGATGTTAGAAATGCTTTAGGAAAGTTAAGAGTGAGCGTGGATCACAACAACCGATTGAAAAATGTCACTCTCATATTGTGTGTAAACCAAACTAAAAAACAGGTACAGGGCCTGTGAATTAAGTGGATTGAATGAGATATTATATCAAGCATACTATATACAACACATGCTTCTACTGGGCTGAAGATCCTGTGTGGTTTCTCCATCAAGCCGAGTCTCTAAAATCAAATTCAATATGTGTCCACTGAACTGAAACAGAAGATATCACGTGTCCATATTTCAAATGTATTCCATTCTAAATATTTGCACATGTGTACGGATATGGATATGGCTCATTAGGGAATCGGTGAAACATTTATGGCAGCCTTTAGCACATTAATATGAGAGCATTGAAATCTCACTTTTATTGACAAGGGTTTAACAGAGCAGGTCGATGTCCCAATTCAACATTCAGTATAAGTGGTGGTAGAAAGGCTCCTCTCGTCATTATGTCCGTGAGGAGGCGGTTTGCCCACTTCGATTTGTTGTGTTTGGTTGTGATTGACAAATGGCAGCCACGTCGCTGTGACTTTACCCCAGAGAAGAAAGAAGCATCTTGTCGAGTTCCGTTCTTTATTGGGTGACAGTGGAACACGCGACCAAAAATTTCCCCTCAGTTTAACACAGATGCAAACCCTGTCCCCTACGCTGGAAATGTGTAATGTATGTATATATTTCGCATTTTTTTCCAAACTCAAGTAATTCACAATTCACACCTAATTTCTAGCCAGAAAATGCTTGGACAAACCGTCGTCTCTTACGCGGGTGTTTAATCAAAGCTTAAAAACAATACCTGCATAAGGTATAAGGGAGACATGCTTTGTAGTGGAGGACATTTGAACAATAAGCACATGACATCAGCAGGTTTTTTATTTGCATAATGCGAGCCCTTTTGAAGCTCAAGTAATAAAAAAACAAGCATGCAGTAAACATCTTCCTTCGCACGCAATCATATCTGTAATTAAAAAGTCTCATCATCTCATTTTCCCTCTAATGATGGCCCAGCTCTCCAGCAGGAGGATTACATGCAGGGGAAGCTGGGGGAGGGGGCCCGAGCAGGACGTCCAGCCAAACCCCATGTCCCGGTGCAGTGAGCGCGAGGCCAGGCAACAGGAGCTGGAGCAGATCCAGCTTCTGGGTTTGGCAAAGAAGCAACTCGTGCACAGATGGTTCGGTCATCAGTCAGCACACACAATCGCTCTGCATCCTTCTCAAGACAAACACCGCAGTGGACACAAGGAGACTGCGGTGAGTAACCGTCAGCCTTCAGCTTAATATTGTGGCGCTGACACCAAAAGCCCGTGCAAAGTCGGCATTAAATTGGGCGTGAGATTAAGAGCCACGTCAAATCTACTTTAGTCGCTGATCCATTCAGCCCGGGAGTGCCCTCGACTTGAGCCCATGTCCAGATTCTGGCATGATTTGGGGAACGACAGGTGGATCAGCAGGTGCACCTCTAGATGAGGAGCACGAACAATCGCAATTGAATAAAAATTACAGCATAATGTCTCAACATCTCCAAGTTCTTATGATACATAAAATTTGCTGTATCAGTGGTCCTCAAACTATGGTGCACAACTGATGGTACCTGACTCTTAGCAGCTTCTGAGGGTCTTCTGGCTCCTCTGCAATTCTAGACTTTATAAAGTTTTTGTCTTTGGTTAGAACTACTTTAGTCATGGTTTAGTCCTAGTGTGGACTTGATTTCCACTCCAAGTGCTGTTTTTGGACCAATCTTGTGCCACTCCATTTTGTGTGATAGGTTTGAGAATACACATTTTCAACCAGGGGGGTTCAACCAAAATTGCAATAGGCATTACAGCCTCGTAGGAAATGCATGAAATTGTGTTGTTGTGCTGTATAACTGCAGCAAACTCTATCGCCCACGAGACACCTGGATGCTGTTTAGCACCGAGCAAAAAACAATCTGATGAGAGATGGGTTTTTCGTGTCTGACACTGGAAACACTGCCTCCTCTTGCACCAACAACAAAGGCTTAAAGGCTTTATTGATGTTGTGAGGAAACGGGCAGCAAGATCTAAATAATAAGGTGATGGAAAAAGCATGATCATGCTTTTATACAGCTAAGGCTTATTGATATTGAGTTGACCTGTTTTGTCTGTAAAGCAGAATTAATAAAAAAGAATAAGTCCAGTAAGTTATAGTTATGCAATTTGTGTCTCGGAGTATTGCTAAAGGGAAGCCTGTAAGCTATTCCTCACTGCACGACATCAACCCTGGTGCAAGGAGAGGCAATGGTATAAGGCATGAAATATTTAAAATAGCGCCTCCGTTTTTTTTGTATAACCACACAAACATTGGAGATAAGACAGCATGACTGCCTTGTAGTTTATGCAGTATTTAAGGTGCTGACACAAGCATGAGTGTGAAACATTTCCCGTATCATTTACGAAAAAGAGAAGATAGAAGATGTTATTTGTCCTTGAAAGCAGGGCCATATCAAAAATCCATGCTACATTTGTGTCTACACTGCTTCACTCGGCATCAGTAAACAAAAACGGTCTTCTCAGGGTTACTCAGTGGTGGCAAACCACTTTTTAAGAGCATAGTGATGTATAATTTCTTTTTTTTAAGTATGTACCGTAGGTGGTATCTAATTACATGTGATGTAACGTTAGCATTAGTATTTCAGTACTTCCTATTGTCTGTGTAGGCTCTCAGTCGTACAGGACGTTACATGATGGTTCTTGAGTCATCATCTGTTCTCTGGAAGTGAAGTGTAGTTTGGATGAGACTTCCTATTTGTACTTCCTATTTGCAAACCTTTTCAAATGTTAGCTTGACCTTCCTGATTTGACAGAAGAGGGCTATAAGATGACTAAATATGGCATTTGAATTAGGGCTGAACGATATGGACAAAATTTCATATCTCGATATTCATGCCAGATATCTCGATATTGATACGATACGATATAACTATAGGTTAGGTGAAACTAAGCATTTTTCAGAAAAATAAAATCATAATACAAAAGAGTGCAGTTTTATTGATGAAAATCTATATCGTTTATATCTTGCTTTTTCGATTTTAATATTTTGAATGCTCATATTTCCATATAAATACGATAACGATATATTTTTCTTTTGCGATATTGATATCTTGAATGTTCATATCTCGATATCGATACGATAACGATATATCTTTCAGCCCTAATTTGAATGGTTGCAATTATTTGGGTAATATAAATGACTTCTGGAAAAAAAAGTCTTCAACAGGGTTTCTTATAAATATGTTCATCCTGTTCATGCTTGCCTCCCAGCAAAAAAGTCCATGAAAAAGTATAGAAACAACTGTTAAAATGACTGTTGACGGGTTATTTTTTATCCTGATTTCTGCTTTTTAGGTTTTTTAGTGCTAATTCAACAATGTTTTGTGGGGAAAATATAGTATTTTACATGATATTTGAAAGAAAAAAGTGGCAGCAGAACCCTCGACGTCAAATGATAATGCACACTGGCCAGCGCGTTCTGTTCCCATGCTGTTGTTAGGCTGTGATATCACTGGCGTTCCCTCCATACAGACAGATGCATGGGGGTAACCTGTCTGTACTCCCTCACTGATGGGGCATTTACAGTTGTTGATGCAGTATGAAGCACAGTGCAGCTGTCAGCCCTCACTGCTGCCTCGGCAACTGTGACCACATGACTGTCCTGGGACCGGACCGGCACCGTTAGGCTATTACATGTAATTAAAACCCACGCCTCCATGTCCACACCTACAGATGATGCTGACAGAGTATTAAGCCGAGCAGTCGTTTTTAAAATAACTGTTGAGATACCCAACAATTACTTTTTCTAATTGGCTTTTATTTCAGGGTTTACTGGCGTGAATCTTCCGTCTTCTGTGCGACACATATTCAACTGAGTCAGTGATTGGTTTTAAAATTGGGCACACTGATTTCTAAATTACAAAATTCAAATACATTTCCGAGCAGTGTTGCCAATTTAATGTTTTTTGTTTTTTCAGTAAAGGTTGCTAGTTGACTAGAATAATTCACAATGCACAATGTAGTTGAAATGCCTGATGCAGAAGCACAGTTGGGTAAACCATGCTGCACGGTTTTGTAAGCGTTGACTATATGATTCATCATTATTACTACTAGCATAATTTAATTACATTTTTGCAATGACATTGCTATGGTGTAGGGTGTTTTAAGCTTTTCATTACAGGCTTTTGAGGGCCCCACCCTGCTCTGGGTAAACAGAACCATTTACTCCCCAAGGCTCTATCTAAAAAAAATAGTAAAGCTTGGGATATTAATATACAATAATTTATTTTACACTTTGTGATTCTGCCTTGACAACATAGCATTGTACATGGAGTCATTTGTTTCGGGCCTGACTCACCTCGTTTCAAGTGGTGCGATGTGAGTGGAGACAATGGTTCATAATCTGATATCTCAGTGTTGGGCCGCTTCCGGACAGGGTTTTAAATGAGGCCTGATCTGATCTGCAGCACGCACTGAAGCACCTCTCCCGTTTCAGAAGGGAGAATAATGACATCTGCACGACCTTGTCCAAGGACTTTCTGACAAGACACACACTTTAGATGAAACGTTCACAACATTACACTTCAAATGATTGAAGCAGATTGGGAGCAATTTATAAGAGTAGCAGAGAGGCAAGGCGCATCTGAAAGAACCCTATCCATCAGCATTTTCAAAGATACAGAGCCAAAAAACACATCTATCTATAATTCATGAGAGATGCTACCTCTACAGCATTTCAGAGCTCCCATACAACGCCTATGTAGTAGCTTAGTAATGTTGACTGACTGTGTATAGCCACTATTGGTAAATCTCTTTGGCAACACATGTTTTTGCTCTCCCAAATTCAAGATGTTTTGTGTGTGTTGTGTTATGGGGCTGTGATCTCTCCAAACCTCAACAAGCAGTTTGACAGAAAACGAAGAGCAAACAGCAGAGAAACCTGAGTCAGCCCACCTGTCCCTGTACTTGTAGAGAACAGAGAACATAACTCCTCAGTGGAGTGTGTAAGACTGTTGTGTTTTGGCTGAACAATGATTTGGACAGGGCCCATTTTCCTACGGCAGAGAGGACAGGGTTATCTCAGCCTCACAGCCTCTTCAGCTCTGTCATAGACTGCGGAGTCTCAATCAGTGCCAGGTGCAAATGACTGAAGGACTAATACATGTGGTGGAATTGACAATATCGTCAAGTGAACTTCATGTCAATTTCTTTATTACAACAGTATGTGATATGGGATTGTTTTTCTGAATTATTGTTTTGAAGCACTAGGTCATAGCAAATTGGCCATTGTGAAGTCCCAACATCTGCGACATTTCTCACACAAAAAAACATGTCCCGCCTTCATAGATTTCTCGCTCTCTCTTTGGTCGGTCTCAATTTGGCTTCACTATCTTCAAAACATAAGAGGTTTTTTTTCTTCAGCACTAGTCCACTGTACGGCATGGGAGGAAACTGTACAGTTGTTGGTCTTGTATGACACACAGCTGTCCATACTAGAAGCCCTCGGCCCCTAATAAAACTCAGCATAGGCTCCCAACTGTCCTAAGACCAGGCCAATGGCGTGTGTTGCCCGCTACAGCGTGATAGACTGACATTGCAACAGGGAACGCCATTAGAACAATTGTTTGATGTGTGCCGAGTCACACTGCAGTTTATCCAACAATATAAAGTATTTTTTGTTGCAGTATAAAGTTATTTTTGATTCACATTCAATAGATTTGTCATTCGTTATTCAAAGTTTAACTATAAATATAAAGGTGTGCAAATGTGAACAAAAAGCTAGCGTAAACAATACGGAACAGGAAGGATGCAGAATATTCTATTTGTTGTCCTTGGGGTGACTGTGTACAATTTCTGCCCAGATTAGCACACAAAAAAGAAAGAAAGAAAAAAACTGCACCGATAGATATATCTTCACAGGAAGTGAGTGGGTGTCGATCTGATAAAACAAGAAGAACAGGGTTTGACCAAAATATAATATATAATATACCTGATTTAAATATTCATCATCACCTACAGTATGTATTATTCAGGCTCATCTAAACTTCTTCTGGACACCTGCATTATTAAGTCATGTTTTATAACTTAATAACCATAAAAGTGGTGTATGTAGGGTTTCCCCCCACGAAAAAACAGAATTGTTTCATTTTAAGGCCTGTTTAAAAAAATAAATAAACGGTTTGCTGAAATGTAACATAGGCAGCAGTTTAGTGAATGATGTCCCACTGATAAGACAATTGTGGTCAGACGTCATTTATCTTGTAACATTTTCACATAATATCAGTTTTAGAGATGAGACCGATCTAAAGGTTCTCAAATAATTGCATGAAAGAATTCTTTTGAACAAAAAAAAGAAGCAAACCAGCATGACTCAGCGTCGTATAATCGATGGCCGCATTAGGAGCTGACATGCACAAGGCTGTCCTTTACAAAGTGAGCTGCACCTTGTGACTTGCAGGAAGCAGTTTGTCTTCTAAAGAGAGAACAATAATGTTGGATCGATTCGGTTTTGAGAGTGATTTAACCTGTTGTCGGTGCAGCAGACCTTCAGCCCATTTCCTGGTTCGACCCTGATGGATATGGCAACTATTGACCAGAGAAACGGTGAAGTGGTGGACTGTATCTCCTATTTCAAAGCAACAAATGGTATAAAATAGGACGGAAAAAGCATTTAAAGCGTTTAAAGATATGTCAATGTCTGTCAATTGTTTATTAGTACATTCATTGTGTGATGAATAAATTATAATAGTCTACAATTAAAATAGTCAGCAACCAATTTGGTCATCATCAATACTATTAATACAGTACGGAATCAGAACACAGCTTTTATCACACAACTTTGTGTATTACCTAATTTTTAGTCTAAACAGACCCTTCTGTGGCAAAACAAATAATAACAATAGACACAAGTTGCTGCTCATTAAATGAGACAAATTTTATCTTCTATTATCATGCTGTGTGACATCACTTGCATTCCCTCTGTAGGCTAACAAATTACATTTCAAATCTCACAACTATGTACTAGCCTACATGTTGCATAATAAATCTCCCTGTTCGATTATATTATATTGTGTTATACTGTGTGGGCCTTATTGACTGGACAAAGAGCTGTGACACAGACATGTCAATACACATACACTGCATTATCTTCCTCAATTTAATCAATGCCATTGAAAACCTCTCCAATCGAACGCACTGTCCTGAAGCTTACAACATTTGTAATCTTAACACACAAGTGTAATCCTTTCAGAGCATAAAAATTGGGACACCTGCAACGGGTTGTGGAATTTAGTGGGTCAACCCCTTTAGCGGGACTAAATGACATAAGAGAGTGGTCGTGTGGAGGTAAAGCTGTTATGGCCCAAATAAAGGAGGATGCGACGGCCCCGGGGGACTGAGTGGCCTACTGCCTTTGGGACGCTCCATTCATCGTAATGGGGCTTCCTCAGACACACTCCTAACCTTGGTGTGACAGCTGTCTGCAGGGGGAAAATACAACAAGAGTTCCCCTGGACTATAAATACTATAACCAGGGCGAAAATAGACACAGCTTCTTTCACTCACTGATATGACTCTAAATGTGATAAAAGTGGCATGAAATAACAAGACTGTCCCCATGACGCCCTTTGAGGTCACCGCAGCTGCTCTGACAAAACACAAGCAGGAAATTAAAGAAGAAAATAAAGGATTCAAGGTAAGAGGAAATATAAACAACGCAAAACAGCATAAAATAGGGCACCACAAATTGGAGGCTCATAAATATTCTCGAAACATTGGGTAAGTCTGAGGTTCTTTATGGTCAAATCATTTGATACTGAAATAAAACTTAAATAGTTTGAACTAGTTTACATTAAGTATACTGTACACTGTGAAACACAATATTGGTCAAATAATTGATTGAAAAGTTACATTAAAGCTGTTGGACGCCCCTACTCAAATAGGAAGAGGAATCTGAACAGTTAGCTGCAGCCCCACTTGTTTTTGGCAATCAGGAACTGTTTTGCGTTTCCAATGGATGCATGTTTTTCAAAGGCAACAGAAAGGCAATAATATAAATTCAAGGTAATGAATAAGAAATAATTGTTTGTGGCCGCTATAATTAAATACCTTGTACTGTAGCAATCCTGAGTCTACATAAATTGTGTGGGTTGCATCATAAAGGCCATTCTTACAGTACCTTGCGAAAGTACTAATACACCTTGAACTTTTGCACATTTTGTCATGTTTACAACCCTAAACGTGAAGATTTTATTTTGAATTTTTTACTGAAAGTTCACACACAAGTAACAGACAACTGGGAAGTGAAAGCAAAATGATACATGATTCTGTTAATTTTACAAAAAATAAGAAAGTGAAAAGTGGGGCGTGCATAAGTATTCATGCAGCATTTTTCTGAGTGCATTAAATTGCCGTTATAACATTCCTAATGACTGCAGAATGTTCACACCTTGCCCTAACCATTAAATAGAGTCTACCTGTGCGTAATCTACTCTCAGTATAATTCCAGCTGTTCTGTGAGGGCCTCAGAGCTATGGTCAGAGTGTATTGGTCACTAAACAACATCATGAAGGCCAAGGAGCACAGCAGAGAGGTCAGGGATAAAGTTGTTACGTTATACAAAGATTTCCCAAGATTTGAACATCTCACGGAGCACTGTTCAATCAATCATTTGGAAATGGAAAGAGTATAGCATCACTGTGAACTTACCAAGACACAGCCGTCCACCTAAACTAACAGACCGAATAAGGAGAGCACTGGTAAGAAATGCAACCAAGTGCCCCAAGATAATTCTGGAGGAGCTGCAACGTACTGCCACTGAGCTGGGGGAATCTGTACATGGGACAACTATAAGTCGTACTCTACACAAATCTGGCCTTCATGGACGAGTGGCAAGAAGAAAGCCATTATTGAAAGGAGGCCATAAGAAATCCCGTTTGAAGTTTGCTAGAAGTCATATGGAGGACACAGCTACCATGTGGAAGAAGGTGCTTTGGTCAGATGAGACAAAAATTGAACTTTTTGGCCCAAATGCAAAACCTTATGTATGGCACAAACCTAACACTGCTCATCATCCTGAGTGCACCATCCCCAGTGTCAAATATGGTGGGGGAGCATCATGCTATGGGGCTGCTTTTCCTCAGCAGGGACTGGGAAGATTGTAAGAATAGTTGGGAAGATGGATGGAGCCAAATACAGGGACATTTTGGAGTAAAACCTGCTGGAGTCAGCAAGAGAATTGAGGCTAGGGCGGAGATTCACCTTCCAGCAGGACAATGACCCTAAACACAAAGCTAAATCTACAATGAAATGGTTTAAAAAAAAAAATATTAATGTGTTACAACGGCCCAGTCAAAGTCCTGACCTAAATCCTATTGAAAATCTGTGGAAGAGCTGAAAACTGCTGTTCACAAATGCTCTCCTTCTAATTTGACAGAGCTTGAGTTGTTTTGTAAAGAGGAATGGGCTAAAATGTCAATCTCTAGATGTGCAAACCTTGTAGTCATACCCCAGAAGACTTGCTGCTGTTATTGCAGCAAAAGGGGGTTCCACAAAGTATTAAGTCATGCTGTATGAATAACTTTTCTATTTTTTGAAAAATAACAGAATCATGTATCATTTTGCTTTCACTTCACAGTTGTCTGTTACTTGTGTGTGAACTTTCAGTAAAAAATTCAAAATAAAATCTTACGTATCGGGTTGAAAACATGACAAAATGTGCAAAGGTTCAGGGTGTATTAGTACTTTCGCAAGGCACTGTATTTGCTACAATCTCTGCATGTAGGGGGGGGAAAAAAAGGCTCCTAAATGGAAAAACCCAAAAGGAAGGAATAAGAAGTAATTTCCAAACTTGACTTAGCCCTGAAGAACTGTGAGTAGCATTTTCGACTCTGGAAACTATTATACTTACAGTAGCCTTGTTGTTTTAATAGGATTTGCTTCCACTGTCTTGCATGATTCCATAATGATTAATCTATGGCGGCAGTGATTTTTAGTAGTAGAAAGTTGAATAGGATTAACGCATTTTGCAAAAGTATTGTAAAATCGTCTAACTTTATTATCATATTGCATAAAATGTCACATCTTTTCACAATAACATGAGAACATTCAAAAGTCTGGTTAATTTAGTCTGGTGCCCATTGTTTGACCAGTAGAGGCCAAATGTGGCTGAATAATGATCTGATCCCTGTGACGATCTGCTTCTTTGGGACATCGTTATATCGGGATTCAGAGGTTTTTAATGTTTAATGCAGATCGATGCTCAAATACAGACACTTTTCCCCCCTCACTGCGTCTCCTTGTCGGTCTCGAAAGCTCTGACTGAGTGCCGGGGGGTTTACAATCAGAGTGAAGCTTGAACTTTCACAAGAAGCAGAGGGATTTAGTTGCCTCTATAAGGCGATATACAGATAATACATGCACTGTTTTTTTTGCCATGTCACCCACCCCCATTGAGACATAGAATACCACCTTTTTTCTTTTATTCCGCGGTTCCGATGTCATTAGCATACCTGACAATTCATTAGCTACGTGCAGCGGAAAGAAAAAGTCAGTCTGATCAAAGGCCTCCTTCTCAGAAAGTCCAGGAAGTCAAGTTTGAGTGTGTTTACCCCTGTATGTAACCTGTATCCCTGACAAACCATGCAGCGATGTTATGTTTACTGTCAAGGGCTGTGGTTGGCTTCACAGATGTGGATCCAAAACTCGGTCCAAATCACAGACAGTCGCTCCATTCACAGACAGCAGTGGACACAGGCTGATCCTATAACACCCACACAAAACCCTGCTTTCTCTATCTTTATGAGGACAGTTTGGTATAATAGTGATCCGATGACTCTACTGTACAGCAATAATGAACAATGCCATAATAATCTGTATTGAGGGTTATATATACCTCTAAATATAAAAATGAAAGCATAAAAAGTACAAAATAAAATAAAATAATCAACTTTGGAGTTTGGACTTTGGAGAAACCTTTTTGTTCTCAAGAAGTGTACTTTTTGTGCTGGACGCATAGCCTGAATGAAGATGGCTGTTTAGCTACTATCGGAGTTACCATCTATGCAAATATCCACTTGCACATTGAAGAGGCAGATTTAGTGTGCCAACTCCCAAGTGGAGGAGAGAACAAGAATAAAGAGAAGTACATAATGCTGGAATTACCTAATTTTGACTTTGTGACCTCAAGGCAGTCTTCCACTTTGTCACCAAGGTCAAAATAAGTAACTTTTTATTTATTCAATAAAACGTCTCAGAACTTTTACTCAGAATGTGTAGTTCTGCATCAGCATAATAAAAACAATATTCAACAAGTTGTGCAAGTGGCTTATCAGTATGCTTGCTGGCACAACATTCAGTCAAATGTTTCATTAATTAGTGAGCACAAATAGAAAGAAGTTTAGTTTAAGTTGTTATGAATTAAAGGAACTGGATAGAAATGAATAAGCAAAAGATAACAATAATGCTGTGACAGCCTGTTTCCACTGTTCACCATTAAACAATATGGAACGAGGACCGGCAAGAGATGGACCTGGTGGAGGTCTCCGAACTGTCTCACAACAATAACTAGTTAGGGCAGCAGGGTGATGGCTTGCTGATGGGGGGCTATTGCCCTCTACCAACTGGCCACATTACACCCTGTTTTTTTAAAGGCACCTCACTAAACAAGGCAAACAACAAAACAAAACAAAACAAACAATAAAACAATCACAACTAATATTTTTACGGTGGAAATGGGAATGTCAATAATAATGGGTCATGTTGATTACGTAATACTTAATAATAACCAAGTCAATGTTCAATTAATAGAATGGTGACTGGTGTTTATAAGTAATGATTGGTTATGGTTATTAAGCGAATGGGAAGAGGAAAAAGAAAAAAAGTACAAATTGTAAATAAAAATAAAATTAAAATAAATGCTTATACATATTGGTAAACTGCATACATTTCTATCTTCGTGTTGTCTTCTTACTTTGGAAGTCTTGTAATCATTACGTGATTTTCTTTTTGTTAAACATAAATGTTTTTTCTTTAGCAAAGCTGCTGTACGTAAAGTCAATGTGGACAATTGTAATTGTGTAATCCACGAATTTGTAACGTAAAGTGTTATATTGTACGAGATGATGTATCACTGTAACCGGAATGTAAATACATTTTGAATATGGGGGTAGGCACTTACAAGCTTTCTTGCTTCGGCCTATTCCTTTTGAGTTTTTGTTACTTTATTTATTTTCTGCACTGCTACAATGTTAATGTAAATAATGTAAATAATCACTCAAATAAATTCCAAACTAACTAACTAACTAATTGAAAGAAGTCTCTCTCTTGGAAAACATTGTACATGGTCGGTTTAGCCTAATCAGAGGGCTACACAATTGTCCTTTGAGCTGAGGCTGCTCATTATGTTTCAAAAGGAGATAATCATGGAATTTCAGTCAATGCTGATCAATTAGTGACACAGTAATAAACATAAATGTAGCTATGTTTCACAATAGCGTTGGGATTCACATCTAGGATGAGACATAAGCAAACTTGTCTATTGTTGCCAATGTTGTGTGTTGTTTTGCAGATTAATAATTACAATTTCTATAGCTCCAAATGTAATCTTTCAGCAGAAGCATTGAGAATGTAGAGTGCAACAGTATGGGTTGAGTATGCTGACTTAAGTTACCAACAGTCGTAGGAATATATCAAATATCTGCTCAATCTCAAATGGTAGGTTACAGTTCATGTTGACAATGATTGAAAAGCACTTAGTTCAGTGCGACCAGCGATGCAAAACACTTCATTAACTAATAGGCTAAATAAGATTCAAAAGCCGATGCAATTATGTTTTTACTCTTGTTTAGCATCGATTTGACCATGCATGCCCATTTCCTATAACTTCCCTGGCATTGATGGTCTGTCAGTGTGAGTTGCAGCTAGCGATAAAAAATGATATGCGCACAGGCTCCAGCAGCGGTGAGCGAGATGCTGAGCGCAAACCCCGTTATAAACCAAATAAGTCCCCCCTATCCCAAGACCTTTGACATCCCCAATCCCCGCACATGTACACAGTCCGGTACTCACGCCCTGGGTCTGGGGAAGCCCATGGACAGCAGCACGTCCAGATTGGAGCCACATTTGACCGATCCAAGACGAGTCTGACGGAGCCTGCGAGGGAGGATTTTGCTGTAAATATCCTCTTTAGCGGCCATCGTCCTAACACAAAAAAAGTCCGCTTCGCCGTTCGCTGATCGCTGTCCTCGGGTCAGTCCATGGGTGTTCTCTGTGAACGCATGAGTAGAGAGGAGGAGGAGGAGGATGAGGAGAAGGAGGAGAGGAAAAGGCAGCAGCGGTAACCTCAACAGAGCGAAGCCGGAGGAAGAGCAGCGCAGCACGGCCACGCAGAGTCTCTTCACCCCGCTGCCCCGCCTCTGGAGGGGCAGCCAATTACAGACGCTCCCTAGATGTTGACAGTGTGGACAGGGGCGTAACTACAACAGTGCGCACAAAGCTGTCAATTTAGGGGGCTCACTCAAGATTTGTGCCCAGTCATTTGCTTTTGATGAGCTTGCAGCAAAATAATTGTCACCCATTAGTTTCTTCTAGCTTTTTTGTTTTGTTTGTTTTTTCCCAGGGATTCAGATACAATTTGTACAATTCATTAATTCATCGACATACTATCAAAATGTCAAGTCACTAGAAATTATACGCATCAGCTTCATTTATTTTTTGCAGGTAAAACAAATGTAGCAGCACAAAAAAAGACCTTAATTTGGTCTGAAATGGGCCGATGTGGTTCTTTTAATGTTGAGTTAGACCCATAGACTATAAAAAATAAGACCACATTGCATTTTCATACATTTCTTAAATCTTTTGTGAGATATATCACATTAAAAAGATCACATTAAACGCTAATTTATTACAGTGATATAAAATGTATAATTACAAGTTCTTATATTTTACAAATTATACACAGAATACATAATTTCTCTAGAATGCATCATTTTGGTCACAATTAGAGAGTAAAGCAATCATGGCTTACAAAATAAAATGTGGCTTCAACATAATTATCTACTCTAACTGAGTCCTCGAGTTATTTATTTTATTATCTATCCATTATTTTTGATATAAATATATAGATTCATACATTCATTCATTCTTCCTCGTTTTGCACTGAAATGGTCATGTCATTAAAAAATTCCTAATGCTATAAAATCTCCTACTTGCCCTCAGTATTGTGATGATCAATATAAATGCTCTGGACCATGTGAAAGTGAATGTCCCGTGGGTCAGAGCTGGTTGGTGCATACGGAGGGGTTGTAAGGTGAGATCACACAGAAGACACAGCCGGCCTCCTGAAAAGCTTGTCTCATCTCCACCTAGCGGCGAATCATAGCAGTGCATTAGAGACGAACGAGTTAATGACACACTATTAACTACAATAATCAAGAACATTCAAACAAAAACAACAGTAACATGTTATCACTTATCTTAGTGTTTGTTGAAAGTTAAAGGTTCCAAAGCACATTGCAAAAAACAATGCAGCTTGTTTGATCTGATAAACTTTGTTAATAGTACTTACCAGTTTAGCTTGGTCCAAACACAGGCCGACAACAGCCCCTCCACTGCCTGGCAACTTCACAGCAGAGCCAAACTGTAACATTCACAAAATCAGGATATTGAAACACATGTTGCACAATACACAATGAATGACAATAGTATGTACCTGTCTCGCCATCTGCACCATTTTGAGATTTCCAGAACCTAGACAGTCATCAGTGTACACAGTCCTGTTGGTGAAGAGGGGCCTGTTACTACAGAGGTTCCAGCTATAAAACATTTGTGTAACATAAAAAAATATATATGAATTTACCGTCTTAGTTCAAAGTTTTGGTCCATTAACTGAACCATGCGACCCCAGTCTTTTGTTTCTAAAGCAATTCTTGAAGAACATTTTGCAAGAAAAGAAAATGTGAGTCAAAATGAACTCATCAACATTTGGAGAATATTCTGCCTCGGCCAACCTTGCTTGATCAGTCAGTTCTGCGAAAGTCTTCATGGCATCGACAACCAGAGGCTCCCCTGTAGACAAGAAGATTACACCTGTCTGTGACTTTTAGTTCATCACAGAGTGCAATAATAGCCTTGCGACCACTCTCCAATTATTTAAACGCATTCTCCCCCAATGCTTAATCTTCACCTCAGCAGCAGAACCATCAGCCTACTCAGCCTTTCCATCTCCTACTTATACCAGTTTAAAGGCCCCTGTTAGAGGACATTTACCTTAATGAAAAATTAAACACTCCCCTCTTCACATTGCTGTCATCTCATCTTGTTAAGGTTGAACCTTTTCTGTTTCATTCACTATTCATCAGAACTCTCGCATTTAGTAAATAAGCCCCCATGCCCTTTGTAGATCAAATGTTATCTTCGTTAACTAGTCCTTATTTTAATTTCGCGCTTCATACCATTGAGCCAGCGCTGTTTGATGTTGCTGTGGATGCGTCCGGAGTCACTGGGATCGCTGAGGTACGCCAACCAGAAGTGGGGAAGGTCACTCATGTCCATACTAACATAGTTGCCTTAAAAGACATGGGGAAATGTATGTAGAAAAACACAAGGTTGTTTGATTATATTATGTTGGTACTGTAGATAAATCAAAGTATGCAAATACCATAGCCCTGTTCGTCCATGAGCTTCTTACTGAAATCCATGTAGACCAAACCTTCGTAGACCTGCATAGACAATATCATGAAAGTTCTGTTTAAGCAGCAAATGCAAGTACAAGGAGCGGATATATGGTGAAATAAATATCCTATGTAATATAGTAATAACATGGCAAACTATCAAAGAAAATATATGGACTGACGTGATCTCACACCAGTCAGCATCATTGACTGCAAATTTGATGGACATGGTTAGTTGACTTCCAATTGAAAAAAAAAAAACTGAACCTGTCTTCAAGTTGTGATACAGTAACTTGTTACCTGTACAACTCTGTCTTGAAGTCCCGCTGTGATGAAGAGCTCATCTGTCTCCACATTTAGGATAAAATTGGCTCTGATGGGCTTTGGTAAATCCTACGTGTCGGGTCAGTTAGAAATAAACACATTTGTTAAAGTCTTCTGTCCATAAAGTAAAGGACAGATACTATACCACCTCTTGAATTAGTATTGTATATAAGGGGCACTTACGTCATCTGTAATGTTGTAGAATTTCATAAGACACTTGAGAGTAGCAGACACAATGGCACTGTGTCAGAGAAATAGACAAGAAGCACAGTGTCAACAAGTATAAATTATTACAACAAGTTTAAAACAAAAAGAGGAAGCATACCTGCTTCCAGCAAGACCCTTAAGGAATAGACACAAACAAAAAACGTATTTCAGGTATAAGTCTTTTTGGTCTGCAATTTACTGTTGGTAATGTACTGTAATGACCGCTCACCACTTGTCGAGGAATGTTTGTGTCATACTTCAAGGTAAAGTTCTGTTTTGTTAAAGCAATGCTGTACAAACACAAAGGGTTTAATTTTAAACTCAATTTGGTTTGTGAAAAAAACAAAAACTCACCCCTGTTTAGAGCAAAATTGATAAAACTTCTTGCAGGTTGCTTGCAGAAGCCTCAGACCTCCAAGATACCTGTCACAATTATTACAAGCATAACTTTCTTTTACCTCATATGAGGACTACCCATTGTCCATAGAGGGCAGCAACACAATATGATGTGCACTCACCCTTCTTTCCTGCTGATACAGAACAGATCCTGTAAGCTGCCAAAGTCTGTGGGGTCATTGAGTGGGTGAGGAACCAAGACCTAATCATACATAATAAAATATAGAATAACAGAGCATTTATAGTTAATTCATCTTTTATCTTAGAAAAGCACAACGCTTTCCTCTTCACATGCTGATCATTTTTAAGAACAAATGTTAAATAACTTCTCAGACCATGAATGTTTACTACCTATAAGACAACAAGACCAAACCCAGTTCCTAACCAGACAGTGAGGTGCACATACAGCATTTTTTTGAATTAAAATGAGCTATATCATGCAAAATCGACTTTTTGGAGTTTTTAACCATGTTGTTATGCTATTTCCTTATCAAAAACACCCCCAGAGCGGTTTTTGGCTTCATTCAAGCAGTTCTAAGTAATCCTCCTGAATCCTGCTCTCTGAGCAGCTGTTCCGCCCTCTCTTGGTAAACGACTGAGCTGTTCAGTTGTGTCGTCACAGCGGAACAGAAGTGCTCTACGTCTGTAATGTAATGCCTCACGGCCTGGTTTTAATTTATAAAACAGCTTTTTCATTATTTTTGTTGTAAGAGAAAAAAAAAAAAAGAAAAAAAAAAGGAACTCTCCGATGCGTCTGTGCTGTCCCACGAGGCTAATTAAATGCACCCCCGGCCGGAGGATCCATGGATCCGAGCAGAAGTGTTGTTTTGAAGACTGAGCTCTTTCTAACCTACTCTGGACACCGCCTGTTCTTTTTTCTTACCGAACGATAATGCACGGATGCGCTTTTGGCTACGAGAGGAACAGGACTATTCAACCTTCTAAAGAAGAGTGCACTCGCCAGAAGTTGGAATTTCTTTCCGGGATTCAGCTAGCTACTATATCAACCAACCTGATGGATGCTTGGTGAACCTTGGCCAGAATCAAAGTGGATTAACTTTTATAACCAACGCAAGTCCCATAACCCGATGGGGAAGCCTGGCTGAGCAGTGAGTCAATCAAAACGCGTGTTAGCCATTTATGAAACTGCGTTGCACATGTCAACTCCTTATAACTGCATTATGTGAAGTAACTTCACTTTTTGTTGTGATATTTATATTTATAATACTGCAAATGTGGAATGAGCGGAGAGAGGGGCGGAGTTAACTGAATCGAAGCATCTTGTCTTCCGGGTAGGGAAAATACCCACCAAAAATACTTATATTTCTCTCAAAAATGAGTACTCCATAGTGATAGAGGTACAATATATCATATAAATGCCTATACTTTACTTTGGAATGGCTAAAATAGCATGATACAGATCCTTTAAGTATTTACCAATGCGGAAGAAATGCTTAACATGTGTACTTAACTAAGGTATTTTAGCTTTCTGCAACAATGTGTTTATATTACCAAAGTCTGGCTCTCCGTCAGAGTAACCTCAGCCCAGAAGTTAGAAATGGTCATAGCAATAGTTTTTCCATTAAAGCCGTCTGAAGGATTCCCCATTAATCCAACCCTAAAGGCATATGCATTTTTAAGTTTTAAGTAAAATGTATAGAAATGTTTTTTCTGTGAAACTGACCTGGCATATGACTTGCATGTAATTGGTTTAGCGGGATTGTCCTGTTGCTTGGTGGAGTAGTGTGTAAGCCACTTGGTATAGTCAGACAAGCCCTGAAAAGAGAAAAAAAAAAACAAGTGAAGAAAAACAAAATAAAAGGATAATGAGTTGTACATATTTTCATAAGAAACTCACCACTTGCCCAATAAGCTGAAAACCAGTGGGAAGCTTCATCCCAAACACATCCAGCTGCTTCTCGTTTATAAGCCACTCCTGCAAAAAAAACACAATAATAAATGAATAATTGAAAACCAGAGAGAACAATGGTTATTTTCTTGGTATATTTTGAAAATCTACAAACCCAGAATTGCCCAAAGGCCTGAGGTTGCAGACAGAGGAAGTCAGACAGGTATGAGAGAGTGTCTTTCTGAAGGCAGTAAAACACTACACTGGCCAATCGAGATGTGGTCGACCCCTCAGCGGGCTTCTCCAAAAAACGCGTTATCCTGAGTAAAACAAAAGGCAATACAGTGATTAAAGAATTGTGTTATTTATGTCTTGTTCAAAGAGGTACTGAACTCACTTATTGGAGTCCGGACAGACCTCTACAATGCCTCTCGAGCTGCTCTTCTCACCTTCCTCCAGCTCGTAGTAGATTATCAGCTCTCCAGGCTACAGCAAAGACAAGGAAGATAATTTTTGTCCAAATATAAATACACTATTTTGCTATCAAAGTACCATCTGTAAAAGAGATTTATTAACTGTACAACCAAACAAGAAAGAAAATGAAATAAAAACATAACTAAAATGTTGCCTTTGCTACAATCAAATAAAGACACTGGGAAAGAAACAGGGCTTGTAAATAGATAACCAGTTGTGTCCACAGTTTGAGACTTACCTTGGATTTGAAGAAGCGGATCACTTGAGCAATGTCAAAGTTTTGATCTGCACAGAGCATGTCTCCTGCAATCTGAAAAATTACCAAAGGAACATTGCGTCTTCTTGAATGTAGTAATAACAGACCTTTGGATTAGTGAGCGAACACTGACACAGCAAATGAGCAACTGAGGCCCCTGCAATGATGGACCAACTATACACACCTACACACACCTGTCATTATTGCAGCCTCTAACCAGGATGCAAGACAAAGGCAAGGACAGGTTGCTCTTACCACCATAATGTCATCCTGTAGTTTTTGACTGCGTATAACCAGCTCTAGATCAGACACTGCACCCAGACGATCCTCCAGAGTTGTACTGCCATCGTTTATGATGTTTTCGACAGGAAAGTCATTAGCTGTGGCCCAACGCTCATAGTGTTTGTACCTAAACAGGACAAAGCAAATTTAAACACTTTGGACTTTGGTTTATTGGGTTTAAAACCTATTTTTAAGTCTTTACTCACTTGTCAGCATTTGTAACGAGATAGACCTCAGTAAATAGTTGTCGCCTAGACAGGAGAAAGTAATCTGGATCAGATTCAGATTCAGATTCATTTATTTACCATTTGCAGTATAAAACCACATTGGAAAAAAAAGGTGCAAGTAGCTCAAAGTGCACTGTCAAACATTCATTCATTCATTCATAAAACATAAAAAAAAAAAAAAGCCACATAGTTAAATAAGTTAAAGGTTACAATACATCTTAAGAATTAAAATGTGTGAAACGCAATTAAAAAGGTAAAAAGTAATGAAGCCTGATCAAAGTGTACCATTCAAAGACATCACAGCTTGTGGAAAGAAGCTTTTACTGTGGCGGCATTCATCACATTTGATAGCACCTCCCAGAAGGGAAAAGTTCAAACAGGTCCTGGCAGGATGCAGCGGGTCCTTAATGATGGCTAATGCCCGAGACATAAGTCTTTGTTTGTAAATGTCTTCAAGGACAGAAGTTCCACACCGATGGTCCTACTGGCAGAGCGGACAACACAATTTAAAGCTTTCTTTTCTTTCACAGTAGCGTTTCCAAATCACACCGTGATGCAGAAGTAAGAAGGCTTTCTATACCACAGTGGTAGAAATTTAAAAGAATCTGCTTATTAAGAGTAAATTATTTCAATTTATGCAGGAAGAAAAGCCGCTGGCGAGACTTTTTCACAACAGCACTGATATTTGAACTCCAACTTAGATCGTTTGACAAGGTCACACCAAGAAATGTACCATTTTCAACAATTTTGACCTCCGCACCATTTACAAAAAACAGGTACAGGTTTACTCTTACTAAAATCAAAGACCAACTCAAAGGTTTTTGAGGTGTTCAGACTCAAATTGTTTTGCTCACTCCAGGACACTACATTTTGCACCTTGGTTCTGTAAAAAGAGTCATCATTTGAGGAAATCAGGCCAACAATAGTTGTGTCATCTGCATACTTAATTATTAAATTGTTAGGACTCGATGCAACGCAATCATGGGTGTACAAAGTATACAACAAAGGGCTTAAAATACAACCCTGTGGAGAGCCAATACTCACAGTGAGTTCATCAGAGACACAGTCATTAACCTTAACCTTTTGTGGCCTACAGGTTAAAAAACTAAAAATCCAATTGCAAATGCATCACACAGTCCCAGAGACTTCAGCTTCTGAATGAGCCTTGAAGGAACAAGAGAGTTAAAAGCAGAGCTATAGTCAATAAAAAGCATCCTGGCTTGGGATTTGTGCTTATCCAAATGTTCATACACAGAGTTCAAAGCAAAAGAAATGGCGTCTTCCACGCTCCTGTTCTGTCTATATGCGAACTGAAGCAGATCCACAGACACAGGGATCTGGGCCTTAATATAGTGCAGCACAAGGCGCTCAAAAGTTTTCATAAGAACTGAAGTGAGGGCCACAGGCGATAGTCATTTAAACATGTGATACGTGTCTTCTTAGGCACTGGGATGATAGTTGATTTTTTTAAAGTTATGTGGAACAGTGCAGTACCTGAGAGACATGTTGAAAAGGTCAGTTAAAACAAAAGCAAGTTGTTCTGAGCACAGCTTTAGAACCCGTGGAGGAATGCCGTCCGGTCCAGGCGCTTTCCTGACCTTGGTCCTGGACAGGACCCGCCTTACGTCCTCCTGAAGAATGGTGAAACCACTTTCCTCACAGCCCACCAAAAAGTCCACCGACTCACTCTCCATGACGTCCGAACGACAATAAAAACGGTTCAAATCATTTGGCAGTGAGCTGTCAAAGGTAGTAATCTTCTCTTTCTGAGGTTTCCAAGAGGTGATGGTGTTCAGTCCCATCCACATGCGCTGTGGGTTATCCTCTTTGAAGTAACCCTCAATCTTGTCCCCATATGCCCGCTTAGCAGCTTTAACAGAGCGTTCAAAAGAATATCTGGCCTGCTTATAGGCTGCAGCATCTCCAGAATTGAAGGCCATCGCACCCTCCTTCAACTTCATGGCCACATCTGCGTTAAACCAATCCCATCATGGTATGAATTGAGGATGGCAAAGTGAAGATAAAACAAAAAGCATGTTGTTTTTGTTAAACATTTGCCTTTGATAGGCCTACAGTACAACTCACGTATTGACAGTTTCCCACCAGAAGTCAAGGATCTTTTTCCCTCCGATGCCAGGCAGCAAAGCCTTCGGCACTCCTGTGAGGTGGCTGTACAAACCAGTGTCATCATTCTGGAAATAAGATCAGATTATTTAACTGATCATTAGCCTATAAAGTATTTCTCAACAGTAATCATTTTCCCTTTATTAGTAAATTGTGTTTTGACACGTTTTCAAGTTTTTTTTACCAAACAGACTCATGTTTAAATTGGCACATATTTGTTTAAGTGTGTATGCCTATGAAATAAGGACAGCATTATCGCCATCAGACTTTCACACTCAGTTGCTTAGTACTCAGTTTAAATCACTATTACTTGAGTATTTATTTGTGTCACTACTTTTTACTGGTAAATGGTTAAAATATTTCTCTATTCACCTCTGCTATTAGACAACACTGAAATGAACGGTAACATACTGAGCTCTATTTCTGTAACATCAAGCACCATCTGAGTCTTGTATCACACTGTTGCTGTCTATCTGTTTGTGTGTGATAAAGGCGCTGAACATAGCATAATTTATTTCTGCGTGCGACGTGTGCAGGATCGAACTTTGCACTCATGTCACTTTTGCAGCTTCACTTACCTTGATTTGGGTTTCTAAGACCGTGTCGTGCCCAGCTACGAGCAAAATGCAAATCATGGTGGACACTTTGCTCCTGAAAGTATCCGAGGATATGTTCAGAGAGGGTTAAATCAGTAGTCATATGCCCATGGTTATATCTAAGTCAGAATGGGACAAGACACAAGACAAGCTGTGTATAAGGGTCCTTCTAGTATGCTTCTAGTTTTTCTTGAATTACTTCCAGGCAGAACTTTCAAAATAAATTGTACTTCCGTTCTACAGGTTAATTTGTTACCGTCAGATTTATCTTAAAAAGTGCCCTCTTTGTATGTTGATTGGGGGTTATAGTTGGCAGTCCACGTAAATGGTAACTTATATAGCGCTTTCCCACCTTCATTAGGCAAAAGCGCTTTAAGATTCATACACCAGTGGACGCAGACATGCAGGCAAGGAGGGTGAGGTGTCTTGCCCAAGGACACAACGACAACGTGCACCTTCAGGATTCGGGATTCGAACCCCCGACCTTCCGATCATGAGACGACCCGCTCTACCATCTGCGCGACGTCACCCCAATATGTGTTTCAATATCTTGATTCTTGAGCACATTAAAGCTTATAATAAATAGTGTTACAAGTGCCTTACACCTTCGCATTGGTTTAGCTCAGTGGTTACTTCTCACGTTCTTTTGGTTCATAGAAATGTATACATATCCAAACTCCAAACTCCAAACTCCAAACTCATGTACATATCCAAACACTAAACAGAAGGTTTAACAGGCTTTCCCATCTCCTCTTCAATTGTTTTTTTTTTCAGCATTCAATAATGTGTTCATATAAAGAGAGAATGTTTGGCATTATTCATATTTTAATAAAAGACATGAATACACACATACATATACATTGTAATTCTCAGTTACCATCGCCTTTTTTTCTTGATTTTACATAGTGACAATTGAATTTCAAGCTGTGTGTGACTAATAATAATAGTAATAATGATAATAAAAACTATTAAAATGCATCATGGTCTTGTCAAAGTCATAAATGAAAGTATTGTCAAAGTTATGAAAAGTTATTTAAAAATACAATGTTTAAAGACATAACTATGAACAATAATGACATGCACAGAAATGTGATTCTTTGTTTGTAAGCTTACTAGACTGGATATGGATTTCGCTGTAACTGCATGAATTTACCATTAGCCTATTTTATGTATTTTTGTGAATAATTACAAATCTTTAAAAGTAATAGCTGAATGTTGAATTGCTTGACCTTTTCATGCAAACAATTACTGTTTGTAAAAGTGTTTCAAGTACTTTTGGCCCATTGTTTCTAATATACAGCTTGGTAACTGGCCTCTCACTGGGGGTCTGTGCTGGATGATCCTACAATGCCGTTCTGTCGAAGAAGGTTTCTCAGGATCTGGTTCTTGGACTTCCAGTCTTCCACCTGAGCAAGAGATATGCATAAAACTAAACAGAGAAGGAACCAAACCCACAATTTCAGAGAGTTTTTGACAGAGAGTAAGAATGTAATGACACCAGAAATTAGTTGGATAAGATCAAATACTGTATGTCATGTCGAAGTGTTTCAATTACTGTACATAAAAAATACTGTACAAAGCATAAGTTATACCTCCTGTCTGAGGAGCTGATTGTCAATTCGCAGACGATCTAGAGTACTTATGTCTTCTCCGAGCTTTAGGTTGCTTTGTCTGAGCTCTTTGATGTAATCACAGGCTTTTGACAAGATGCCTCCTTTACTCTGAACAGAAAATGTAATTAATAAAGTGTCATCATTATAGTCAGATGCAGTAAGATGTGAACAGTAGGTCTCACCTGTCCAGTTTTGGTGTAGTCCACATTACAGTCTGGAATGGTCTTGGAAAGCTGAACGATCCAGTTGTTGATCTTGTCTCTGCGCCGACGCTCAACTGTTGGAAGATACACATTTCTTAAAAACTGATGACAATTTTAAATCTTACTGAAAACAAAACATGCATTCATTCTATGCTATTGTGTGCGTTGTGAATTTGTTTTTACTCAGATTTCTTCCTGTTACATGCCAACACTGACCCTCATTGTGCTGAGCCCGTCGTTTCTCATCTCTGGAACCCCGAGGAGCATCTTGTTTTCTACAATTCAATGGAAAGTTTGCTTATTAGCCAGGATCAACCGTGATACAGTTAGTTAATAATTAGACAGTAAATTACGCTAAGTACGGTTGAGTGCGTGGTGCGATGGTTCTGGTATTGGTTCCTGTCAAAACCTCCTGTGGTGACATCATTACATAAAGCTGTCCTGTAAAATAAATGAGTAGACCTTAGTCATTATGAATCGTCATAAACTATGATATGAAGTACTTTCTGCAGCAGTTACCTGTGGGTGCAGGCTGGCCTAAAAGTGTGTCAGCCTGAACGGTAGTCACCATCGTGCCGTTATTGGCATCAGCCAATGTTGCTGGGTAATAAGTGTACTGTGTTTCAGCACTACCGTCTCCCTCCAATCCCTCCGACTGAGAGAAAACAGCCTAAAACAATATAAACACCATGTGTAATTCCAGTCAGCCTGGCCAGAAGAGTTTATCAATGTATTCTATAAAAACAAGATTTGTAAACAACATCAATATTACTGCATATATGAGGTTGTTCAAGGACAGGACCAAAGTTGCTTTGGTCCTGTCCTTGAGAATACATTGATAAACTTACAGAATACATTGATAAACTTGTTACATTGATAAACGTGTTACAATTGTTGATTGATTGCTATGAGCTTCCAGTCACATTTCCTCAGTTATGTCTTGAAAATGTAACAAAAACAAACATTCAAAACAAGCAGAACCAAACTGACTTTCTAATGTACATTTTAGATCGCAATATCATAAAGAACAGACTGTGTATACACAGATAAGCATAAACTATTGGAATTAATCGTAGATTAAACCAAAGTACATAAATAACCACTAAAATGAATTATTAATTTTAACATTTCTGAATTACCCTATAATAAATATTACAGTATTTCAAAGTAAAATAATAGCTATGTACAGCTATTATTTCTAATGACACATAATTTAAACAGAGATACTGGCCCCGTCACATCATCAAATTTGAGAATCTGAAAACATTCATTCAAAGCCTACTCTACTATGCCATACAAGCTCTGAGTAAGGTGCCTGGTGTTTGTGGGGCCCTCACCTGTGTAACAGTCTGTGACGTTGCAGGGAATCCGGCAACCACACTAACTGCTGCCGCTCCATCCGCCTGAGTCTCCAGCTGGCCATCAGAGACCTGGATCACCCTGTATGTCACCTGCAACAAAACAAGCAATAAGGCCTGTCACAATACTTACTCAATCAATGTATGGTTTGCAATCTCCTAATATTAGTACAACAACTGGTACGTGTAGAGGGGTGAATAATAAACAAACCTACGATTCATTATGACCTACAGTTTTTAATGAAGACTTTATTCTTGTGACAAGCCTATGCAATCTCCTAACCTTATTTAATATATAAAGCCATGAGCATACTGATGTTGAAAGATGTACTAACTCAATCAATGTCAATAAAATGTGTCCATGTTCTAGAATTTGATTTGTCATAATCTATGCTGCAGGGCAGGTACTAATAATAATTTATGGGAGAGACACAAAAAAATCTAGATAAGTTGAAGCTAATAATGATTTGGTAGTGATTATGTGATATTACCATTATGAGAAAATAATGTGACCTTAGTTCAGGGTTGCCAATTGGGTGGCTTTTTAATCTCTGGGTGGTTTTTCAGATATTTTTGGCAGAGTTTTGCTGCAGATACCTTGCATCTCTGCCTTAGGTAATTTGTGCTGACAGAGAAGGCATTCAACATTGTGCCAGTTTTAGTTGCAAATGGATAATAACAGAGATATTTGCCATAAACCAAAATAAATACATTGGAAACTAGCTCAAGCTAAACCTGGTGCAAAAGATCTTGAATTTATGTTTTTTACACATTGTCCCTGTTGAAATAAAATAATAAAATAATATAAAATGAAAAATCTGCATTTTGAGAGTTGCCATTGTTACACACCAACTCAATATCAAACTACAGGCTTTTTAGAATGTTGTGATGTCACATGAATGCAACCTACAGATGCTTTATGATCTAAAATCAATGACTTGCTGTGGGTTTGATAGTGGCCATATACCTGTCCACCAGCTCCCTCTGTTTTAAAGAGATATTTAATGGGCTGATCAGTGAAAGTAGCTGCAGACTGAATAGTAGCGATAGCCGCAGGATCTTCAGCAGTGGCAACAGACCCTAAAACAAACAGGAGAGTAAGTTCCAATTGCATGGGCATAGCCTTTAACAACAGTATAATAGCACAGTTAACTAATTAAAATACCATTGATAATTTGTAAGTTGTAATAACAACTCTAACTCAGATACTTAATGTCTCATTTTGCAGTAACAAGTTTTCCAGATTTTGATAACAAGGAAAGTTATGTTTACCTTCCTCATTCACAGTTGTACTTTCATCTGGCAGGTCGGGGCTTTTCTGTTGGCTGCATAAACAAAGTGGAAGTATCAAAGTATGCATATTTCTCAAAAAATTAATAAAAAGCTACTGTAGAAAAGCAATTGTGCCACAATACTGACAAAAGGCGGGCACAAAAACAAGTGGACTTCAAATGACAATCAGAGGTGAGTTGGTTGTTCAGAAAAATACTCTTTTAAAACCATGATATTTGCAGGTATGTGTAGCTAGTTAGTTTCTCGAGTTAACACGCACCTCTTCATTTCTGTCTTGGTCAGGGAGACCGACTTGGTTTACTCCAGAAGCCAGACTGCAAGATAAATGGATGATTGACCACCCACTTACTAGTGAAGTGAACAAGAAGACTGCGTTTCGGTCTGCAGTTAAGAAAATAGGCACAAGAGGATAACACATATAAAAAAAGATGAATATGGTTGCTAACACGGTGAAGTTCACAATCATCTATGAACGTTAGCAACCAAACCGGAAATGAGTTCATTTTACGTTCAGAGCATGGTTTAGAATAGCTAAACACCAACAATGCGTGGTTACAGCTAGCGTTAAGTCGTCAAAGTCGTGCTTTCCAAACAAGCAACTAGAGTCGACTTAGACCCAGTCAAACAAATCCATATTTAGGTTATGACCAAAGCATTACAAAGCCTGCCGGATGTTCATCAGTTCATTGTAACTAGCTTGGATAGCTTTCTTTATGTTGGCCCACAGCGGTTTTTACAGATGTTTAACACATTTTCTCTCCTTTCTAGCATCGTACAAATATTGGGCAGAGGCTTTACAAAACACACAACCTGCCAATGTGTCCGTTTGCTGCTGTAATGACTTTGAGTCTATGTTCCAGTCATAACAAAGGTCTACTTACGCCGCAGTGGTCCCTCCCCCGATATTTGTCAACAGAGCTGGCTTTGAGCGCATGCGCTTTAGGAAATGTCTCTGGAAACACTACAGCACATCTGTTTATGTCACATACACACACGTTTTATATAGTTTTAAGACAAGCACCATTTGATTTAATACAGTCGTCGCACCTTTATATTTTTACACACACATAGGCCTACAGTAAAATTACCGCTCTTTATTCTTGGCAGTTTCTCAATGAGTATAGTTTACCTGAAATGGTTTTCAACAGTTCTGTTAAGTGAAAACCATTTCTGGTGACTTACATTATGACGCCAAATGAGAAAATGTCAAAAGTTCAATTTCAACTTATCTGTTAAAAATATAATTCCATATGTTCATTTATAATGCCTTCAGTGAAAATCTATAAGGTAAATAGTCTTGCATTAAAAAAGTAAAGCTAACACATATAAACAGTGCTGCTGCCATGTTCATGAAACACTGTTCCAACCTCAGTGTTGTGGGTTCAACTCCCAGTTCTTAAGATTATCTGAATATGCTGTGTTGTCCAATAAAGCCCATGGACAAGACATGGGCTTGTCCATGGGCATAACTAAATTATGCTAAAAATAGGAATTCCATGCATGTTTTGAGCTCCATACACACCTCACTCCACTTTTTACCCTTCCTTACCACAAGGCATCATAGAACACAGACACAAAGACCATTTCTTAAATGAAATAAACCTCAGTGAATTTTATTAAGAAGAGAACACTTGAAGGCCTACTTCTCATCCTCGGTTACTCCCCACTGTCTACTGTATGTGTGTAGGCACCATGCCACTGCCACAGCTTTTACAAAACTTTCCAATTTGAATATACTGATTATTTGTTATTTTAAATTTATCTGCCAAACAATCATTGATGTGGATTATAAGAAGAAGAAAAAAACGGAAACATATTTAAACAATTTTGAATCTCTAATATATGATTGCAGCATAGTCATACCCATTGCAATGGTAATTCCAATTCTTTTGAAAGGTCTCTGGGGGAGGTGTGGCCCCTCCGGCTCCGGCTCCGGCTCCGACTACTGCTCCGACTACTGCTCCAACTCCTGCGTTGGCTCCTCCTTCTCCGGCTCGGGCTCCGACTCCTCCTCCGGCTCCTGCTTGGGCTCCTGCTTTGGCTTCTGCTCCTGCTGTGGCTCTTGCTCCATCTCCTTTTACGGCTTCTGCTCTGACCATATTTCGTTCCTGTTGCCATTTCTTCCGTCAGACGCAGTATTAATTCCATCTTGGAACCTTTGGAATTAATCCTGCACTCCTTGCAAAGTTTGCGGATGGAATGGACCTATCATATCAATAATTATGCACACTGTAAATCTCAAACTCTTGCTTGGAACATTTCTAGTGCAAATTGCGTAATTTTCTCTAATTATAGAGACACCGTGTTAACGTGAGTATACAATAAAATGGCGAGGCATAGGAAGGAAATCACGGGCTGCGTCTCATGTTTGTGGAGAGAGGCAGATGCAGGATGGTCATTGAAGAGTCACTAGTCTATACGCTTATTGTGGTTGCTTTATTGCTTCTTTAAAACAAGTCCAAATCTAATTCTTTATTAATCTAATGATTGTGTTGATTTAGTGTGAACATTTAGATTTTTGATTTCTCATTTATTTTAAATATTTTTGCTACTTCTTTTCAACCCTTTACTCTTCTACTTTGCTGTTGTAACACATTTACTCACAGCATGAAGGAGACAAGTGAACAAACATAAGACACACCATTGGTATGGATTTATTCTACTGTAAGCTCCTGGCTGGAAGGGGAAAAGGCCTCTTCATTTGTTGCCCACCCGTTGTATATTTTGAGATTGTTTGACTGGAAACTAATGTAGGTTTGTGATTTTTAGCTCTTACAGTGGAACTACAGACAATAATCAGGGCATACACATTAACTTATTCACTTCACTGGGCTGAATCAACTAATCCATTAACTGACAACTAATGGATTATTGAAATGGTTGCAAACAACTATTTTGGTAATCAATCAATTGTTTTCTGGTTTACACAGCACATGTTTCTGGTTGCACATTGTAAGTGTCATAAATAGACCCATCTGTGTCTCAGGACAATTATCCAATCAGAAAGCAGAATAATCTCTGTCCACTGTTATTGTTGAACTCTGGAGGTTCTTACATTTCAAATGAGGAATGGCCTCTTCACGCAAACGTATGCTTGTGTTCATGTGCAGCTTTGAGTAGACCAAATTCAGCTTCAGTGACTTGTTTTTAAGTATTAAGAGCCTCCTTCAAACATTCGCTTTGAGTTTACTCCATCAACGTCATTTTAGCTTTATGTGATAAAAAAGTACTATTTTCATGAGCTTTGATTCTCAGGCAATTCATTGATTGTTTAGTTGCAGCCCTAAACTTCATCCATTGAGGTGGGACAATGAACTTAGATAGAATACAAAATGTCATGCAGATGCATTTACCTTGAAAGTTGATATTTCATCCAATAGACTGTCCTTTATTAAATCCACCTCTGTGTATTCATTTGGTTGAGTGGTGACGTGGACTTTTTCATGTTCTGGATTAAGCACCATTTTCGATTTATGAGAATGAGTTTCATGCCAAGGGGCCCAGTGGGGTTTTATTTGTTTAATTGTGAAAGGATTTTGCAAGTCACCTGAAAGAAAATACAAAGTTTCCAAGGGGAGTGCAGAAAGACAGAGACAGAGAGTAATGGACAAATTTCACATTGCAACAGGCTAAACATTCATTAAAAATAAAGACCCTTACTTGGAACAAATCCTCGGGCAATGCTCTCAAAACATACAGAATCCCAGAACTGTCCACAGTGAACACAGAGGGAATCATAATCATGCTCTGATAGCGCTTCAAAATGAAGGTATCCATGTATGAGGGTGTTCTTGCTGGGATACTTTTGTCCTGAGGTCAGCTCCCATGTTTCAATAGCTTGACCAAGAGCTGTGTGTGTCTGTAAGATATTTTTAACAACAAAACATCTACAAGTTGTGCTTGCATAATTGAGATCCATGAACTATCCTATTTTACAGATTGAATATTACCTGAAGGCAATTTCTAAGGTAAATACAAAAATGGAGGGTAAGAATGATTTTGTCATTGAAATTGTGTACACCATCCTCCCAGTCTTGATAACGAATCATCATACCACATGAACTGCATTTTTGCAAAAAGTCGTCACACCTGTGTGGCAAGAAGAGATCAGCACAGTAGTGATAACTAAACCTCAGAATAATAAATAAATACAATTAAATGTAAGTTTTACATGCACTTACCTTCAATGACTCCCTTGACTGTGATTATTTTGCTGATTCAGTTAGGATGAAGGGTTCACAAAGAGCAAGATTTCCAGGACATTCAGGACAAACTTGTTCCTTTGGGATCAAATGTGTTGGCAGATCAGACTCACTTGTCAGACCACAAAAATATGCGGGCAAATTGGCAGGAAGCTTCTTGTTTCCATGTATGTATCTGACTATTCTTTTCAAGTCTTTGTTTTGTGGAGGGTACTCACATGAATTCTTGTATTGTGTTTCAGGATCTCCTTCGCTCACATCACTCTCTTCAACATCACTACATTCAACACTAATAAAATACTCCTTCATTGTGTGGAAAAGGTGCCATTTGGCAATACACTTGTGAATACAAGCCTGTTTTGTAGTTGCACAATGGCAGTGCCATGTGTTTTTAACTTTGTCAAGCATTACCATCAATCTGCCAAATTGATTGTAGTAGGAGAGGTGTGGCTCATAAACGGACACAAATTTCTTTGTGGAAGAACTTCCCACTTTGACCTCCACACTGTAGGGGACGCCTTCTTCGTTCGCTGCAGCTTGTTTCTGGAGACATATTCCTTTTTTCTCTTCACTGAACCACTTGCTGATTGCAATTTCTCTGAGGACATTCTCCTTTAGTTGGATCTTGGGGGAGAGGGGTGGTGGACAGTAGTACTTCAATGACTGTATATGGACACAGTCATATGCAACAAAACCAGTCTCATGCATTTCCTCTTTAATGCGTAAACAGTCGCTTAATGTGCATCTAATTTGGTGGTTTGTGCCAGATGTTTTCTTCTGGACATGAATGGGTGCACTTTTACTGTTGAATGACTTTAAAACAGCATATATTCCTAAATCAATGTCCAGACATTCGCTTGCTAGAAAACGATCTGCCCTGATGTCCTCTTTGATAATATTGTGCCTGCGTCCCATGTGCTGTTTTAGATTTTTCCTATTCAACTCAACTTGACAAATCGTGCACTGAACCCGTCTCACATGTGAAATACTGCCATTTGGGTGGGACTGAGGTTCAGGCACAGGCTGGATTTCGGGCTGAGGTTCAGGCACAGGCTCAGGCTGGATTTTGGGCTGAGGTTCAGGTACAGGCTGAGGCTGGAGTTGAAGTTCAGGCTGGGTATTGTGCCTGCGTCTCATGTGCTGTGATAGATTTTTCCTATTCAACTCAACTTGACAAATCGTGCACTGAACCCGTCTTAAATGTGAAAAACTACCATTTGGGTGGGACTGAGGCTTGGGCTGGGGCTCAGGCTGAAGCTTGGGCTGAGGCTCAGGCACAGGCTCAGGCTGGAGTTGAAGCTCAGGCTGAAACTCTGGCTGTGTATTGTGCCTGCGTCTCATATGCTGTGATAGATTTTTCCTATTCAACTCAACTTGACAAATTGTGCACTGAACCCGTTTCACTTGTGAAAAACTGCCATTTGGGTGGGACTGAGGCTTGGGCTGGGGCTCAGGCTGAAGCTCGGGCTGAGGCTCAGGCACAGGCTCAGGCTGGAATTGAGGCACAGGCTGAAGCTCGGGCTGAGGTTCAGGCTTAGGCTGACGCTCAGGGTGAGGCTGGAGTTGAGGCACAGGCTGAGGTATGGACTGAGGCTGGGGATGTAAATGTTGAGGATGGCAAGTGTTCAAGTGTTTCATAATCGCTTTCCTCCTCGTAAAAGATATGTCACAACCACAGCAGTGGAAGTGACCGTCTTTCTTGCAGCCCCAGTTACAAATGTACATCACAAACTCTGAAAACAGAACGAATAAAGTAACAAGTAAAATGGTGTTTCAAGTAAAAACATGACTTTTCGTGTTTGACAGCTCTTAGGGAAACAGGCAAGACTAAAGAAAGCTAGCATCATGCTCTATGCACTGTGTGCAACTTTAAATGCATTTTCAAATCCAATCAACTGACAACATACCTCCGTGACGTACCACCGACTTTAGATGACTTTGGATATGCGTTTCCACCTTTGCATAATCACCTTTGTAAAGTGGGCAAAATGGGCAGTGCAGTAATGGACACTCTGGGTCTTCACATTTCTGCAGCTGTGGCTTTTGGCCACTGGTCAGTACAGAAAAATGTGCCTAAAGATAAGGAAGAGACATTTGGAGAGCATTAACCAACTACAATATTTTTTCATCATCTTGCTAACAGAAGAGGAGAGTGCAGTGTTCCAAGAGGCAGAATCACATTTGGTCAACAATCGTTCTCTTATGAAGCCTTTGGAACAATATTCCAAACAAATTATTTTCATGCAAACTACTTTATAGCACATTTACACGCCTGACCTAACAGTGGTTATTATCAAAGGACACCCGTACGACTGAATAACTGTGATGAACAGTGTAAAATGTGAGTGAGTGATAGTTTCCTGAAGTTCCATGTAATATTATTCTATATCAATTTAATGAACTTTTGTATGTATAACATCAGCCTGTCCAGGGACTGTGGGTGGAAATGATCATTTTTGCTATAACCTGGCACATGACATCTCTTCATTTTTAGACTAATGTCTTTTGTGCATTGTCCCTGATCAAATAAAATGGACTCAATTCAAGGTTTTCTGACAAGAATGGATACACTGTTACTGTAGAATGACTAACCAGCATACATATATACACACACATATATATATATATATATATATATATATATATATATATATATATATATATACACACATACATATATATACACACACATATACATATACATATATATATGAATATGAATATATTATATTCAAATCAATGCCCATCCAGACACTTGTGTTGTTTCAGATTTTTCCTATTCAATACAAGTGACAAATAGAGTAAATGGTAAATGGTAAATGGTCTCAACTTATATAGCGCTTTTCCACCTTCATTAGGCACTCAAAGCGCTTTACAGCAAGGATCCACTCACCCATTCACACTCTCATTCATACACCAGTGTACGCAGACACTGGATAAGTGTCTAGAGCACTGCACTGCACCTGTCTTGTGTGAGAAGAACTGCCAAGTGGCTGGGACTGTGGCTGGGAATGAAACTGGGACTGAGGCTGGGACTGAGGCTGGGACTGAGGCTGGGACTGTGGCTGGGACTGAGGCTGGGACTGTGGCTGGGACTGTGGCTGGACTGTGGCTGGGACTGTGGCTGGGACTGAGGCTGGGACTGAGGCTGGGACTGAGGCTGGGACTGAGGCTGGGACTGAGGCTGGGACTGAGGCTGGGACTGAGGCTGGGACTGTGGCTGGGACTGTGGCTGGGACTGTGGCTGGGACTGTGGCTGGGACTGTGGCTGGGAATGAGGCTGGGAATGAGGCTGGGACTGAGATTGGACCAGAGACTGTAGATTTTGAGGCTGTAAATGCTGAGGCTCGGACTTCAAATGTTGAAGCTGCGACAGGAGCCGAAGTTGTAAATGTTGAGGCTGGTGCTGTAGATGCTGAGGCTGGGACTTCAGGTGTTGAGGCTGGGACTTCAGGTGTTGAGGCTGGGACAGGAGCCAAAGTTGTAAATGTTGAGTCTGGCGCTGTAGCTGCTGAGGCGAGGACTTCAGATGTTGAGGCTGGGCCTGTTCATTTTGAGGATGGCAGGTGCTGAGGTGTTTCATAATCCATTTCCGATTTGTAAAAGTCATACCACAAACACAGCAGTGGTAGTGACTGTTCTTTCTGCATCCCCGATTACAAGTATACATCACATACTCTAAAAAAATATATATATAAAAGAAAAGAAAAAAGAAAAGGAATTAATAATACAATAAACATAAGCTCGAAATAAATTGCTGGTAAAGTAAAACCATAGCTTGGCATACGTTTGACAGCTGACCATCCCTTTTCATGCCAGCATAAATACCAGTAGCTGTGCCATTTCATCAGAAGACATACCTCCGTGACGTACCACCGTCTTTAGATGACTTTGAATGTGAGTTTCCACTCTCGCATAATCACCTTTGTAAAGTGGACAAAACGGGCAGCACAGTAATGTGCGCGAGTCTTCACATTTGATCAGTTTTGGCTTTTGGCCGCTGGACAGTACAGAAACATGTGCCTAAAGACGATGGAAGAAACATTTGACAAACATTAAACTCTTTTGTCAGTGTTTACACCACACACACGAAATGGTAGTAGAGCTAGACTATGTAAAATCAATATAATGATCGGGTTTTCATTTTTATTGTAGACCTAGATAAGATACCGTTATTATTATTACGTTGTGCTTCTTTGATTGCACATCAGATGTCAGATATTGTACGGCAACCCACCTGTACTTCTCCATCTGTGCGATCAATAAAAGTTATTTTTATTGATATGATCATTTATAAAACTAAATATTAACTCTCTTTTTTGTTGTTACAGTGCATAATATAACACCGCGATTCAAACTGTATAAATAAACGATACTTACAGCCATGGCGTACAACGAACCAAGAGCTTGTTTACATTTTTTAGAGAAGCATGCGCAGAAGACAAGCGGAACCGGAAATGAGGTTTTCCAGCAGCGCGATGTGAAAAAGCTTTCTGATTGGTTGATGAAAAGCTTTTTTTTTTTTTCATAGAAGCAAATACAAACAAAGTAGGTACAGTACAGTGTAGAAATCGTACTAAGGGACTGCAGTGCACATCTTTGAAGAAAAAAAGTAAATAAAAAGAACAGAAGAATATGGGACGTATTTATTAGGCGTATTTATTAATGTATTATTATTATTATTATTATTATTATTATTATTATTATTATTATTATTATTATCTCAGCATTTGAGCTGGTTCGTTCACCAGGGGCCAACCAGGTCGCTCAGGTTTGGCTCAAGTCTTCAGCCAAGGACTCTTGGAAGAGATGCGGGCAGTCCCTAACAGCACCGTCTTTTGTATTTTTTTGGCACTTGTTGGAGCCATGTGTCACCACTAGTAGGAGCTGTGGTGGTGCTCTATAAATGGGGAGCCACACCTTAGTCCCACAGGTGTTGGCAATCCAGAAGAGCACACAGTTCGTTGACCGTTTTACTGTGTGTGTTTTTAGCCCCTTTTAAGGAAATGATGACCTGGATTTTATGACGAATTATTGGAACTTGATTATGAATTTGAACCTAATAAAGCAGCTGTAATTTTGTACAATTTGACTCTTCGGATTTGTATTGAAGTGCACAGTCAACGCGTCACTTACTTCACCTGGATTTGCGGCCCTCATCGGTCTAAATGGGAATTAGCCACTACAGCACTGATTCTGCAAGGGAGTTTATTCGAGTTTTAGTGTTCCACGTGCACTTGATTTCAATCTCCAGATCTCGATACTTTGTGATTTTCGCCTCTTTTTTTAAAGATGTTTTTGTCAACTGGGATAGCCACATCAGTCAAATAGCACATTTAGTTGTTCTGATGATGATGATGATGATTGTTCTGTTTTCAGAACTAGAAACTGCAACAAAGGTAACACCATATACCAGCTATACTAGCAGCGCTGTCCATTATAGACGCAAAATACCCTTTTGTACTAGGACTTAGGCTAGCTGGTCCTACTAGGAAACCGATGACACAATTTCCATTTTTCTTTTTAAACAGAGAGGGGAAAGACTACAGGCCATAATACAGATACAAGTGATGCATTTATTTTATTTAACGTTTTACAAAGCTGCAAATAAGGGAGAAGCCATGCCATGTGCTGACAGAAGAGGTGTGTTTATCACTCAGACAGAGCCGAAATACATCAAAAGGACACTGCATTCATTTAGTGTTTATAGTACCATTTAGTACCATTACAGTGGGAGGAAAAAGAGGAGTTTCTCAAAACAATTCAACTTTAGGTTAATCAGTCCACAGAATATTTTGTTGTGGAGCATCCAAGAGCTCTTTCGCAAAACAAAGTTGAATAGTTCGGGAGGAACACACAACGTCATGTGTACATGGAGGAAAAATGGAACAGCACACCAACATCAAAACCCTATCCTCATTGTGAAGTATGATGCAGGAGAATCCGGGTGTGGGGCTGTTTTGTTGCCTCAGGGCCTGGACAACTTGCTATCATCAATGGAAAAATAAATACACAGGTTTATCAAGATATTTTGCAGAAAGACCTGAGACATTCACAACAGCGTGGAATAAGTAAGTGATCCCTTGTATTAAATAGATGGCTGATCCTTCTTTTGCAGCAATAACTGCTTTTGCATATTAGACGCTCTTTACAAAACTGCTGCAGTTCAGTGAGATTCAGGCGGTGTACTTACTTATTACACGCTCTCCTGTGAATGTCCATGTTATGGCCAATAAAAACATGATACAATGTAAATGTTTGGGTGGTATTAGTTCAAGCAGACACTGTTTATTCATTCTTATGATTTTAATAAAGATCAGACCACATTTTATGACCAATTTAGGCAGAAATGTGAGAAATTCCAAACGGTGTACAGTACTTACTATTTCCCCCATTGTATGTACGTAAGTATCAGTAATGTTCTGAAGCAGAATATACAATGTCCCTACACAGCACAGGCCTTTATTTTTTAATCATTTTTGGTCGTCTATTAATTGTCTTGCAGGGTAGTCCACATCATGATCACAAGAGGCCATAGCGAGGCAAGGATTGGATTCCGCATTGTACATGCACCATCCTCGCAAGGTTTGAGGCCATCTGGAGGTAAACATATAATAAGATAAGTAATAGGCTCAAGAAACACACACAATCCCAAACATGAACAAGATACACTCATAGCTGGATTTGAACCAGCAACCATAGGATCTGTTGGTGAATGCTCAAACCACTAAAACACAGATATTCCTTAGTTCATCTTTTACTTAGGTTAGCTCTTGTTTAGACCTGATTAGTCCAAGTTTGAGAGATCTGATGCAAAGGATACATGAACCATAGTTGGGAAAACTGGCTTGTTAATTTAAGTTGCCTACACAAAAGATACAGACCTTTTCCTTTCTTGTTTCTGTAGTCAACAGTGAGGTTTACTTTCTGCACTCTGCCTTTCCGTGTCAGGGTGCAATTGTAGATCGTGGGTGTATTAGAGTAGTCTTTCCCATAGTTAGGGATGGTGTGGTTGCACTTGTCAGTAGATATCGGTGGATCATAAGAGCTAAGTTTACAATGAAACTTTGGGGAGCCCACACATTTCGGATACAAGCACTGTAACCTTAAAAGAAATGGTTAAAAATGGTTGATTTCATGTGTAGTAGAACAATTTACAGCAAGTTGACTATTACAGACCCCTTACCTCAAGCTTTTGTTGTGACTTTCGCAAGCTTTGAGAAAGCCAAAATCACCCTGTTTGGCAGCTAAGGATGACACTGTAACAACAATAGTTTTTATGTTTTTTTAGTTTAGAAAGCAACCAGAGGGGAATTACAGGAAAACACACCAAAGTATTGTTAGCTTCTCTTCAGATGCAACAGCCAAGCAGTCACTCTGACAGAAGGCCATTACATTTTTTTTTTTTAAATTTATTTTATTTTTAATTTTTTTATTTAAACAGGGACAATGCACATTAATTAACATCACTGTAAATGTGCCAGTTTTAGCTCCAAAGCTAATTTTCAACTGTAGTCCCTGGGCAAGATGTAGATTGCCAACAATATATAACAATAACAACAACAATCATTATTAACCTAAAAATGATAAAACAATTCATTAGTATGAGCTCACACACAACCTATGTTAAAATTCGGCACAAACACTACACCATAGACAATTACACACAACAGAATTACAACGGCAGCAGGCATCAGCACAAAAGCAGCAAAAATAAAATACATTAACTTTGATGTGCACAAGTTTGATTCTCAAGTAACCAAGATTTTAACTTATTTGCGAGTAACATGCAACTAAAAATGATTTCTTACCGATTTGAAGATAAAGAGGCACCACAAAATACATGTTAACAGTGTACTTTCCACCCTGTAATGATCACAAATTCACTTTTTGTCTCTAAGCGTTGCTACTCTTATAAAAGTACATTACTCACAAATTCTTTGAGAGATTCTCGCCAACTGTGTACAAACCGGTGTACACATGAAAGGTCTTACTGTTTTTTTAAGCTCCTGATTTCCTGTTGCATCAATGGGAGGCAGAAATCCAATTAGTGCTTACAGGGAAGAGCAGTGGAGCTTGTGGATTTGAAGTCCATCTTAAAGTGCCCCACACTGATGACAATGGGTCTGTATATTGTTTGGTTTTAGTTCTGTGCTTTCACTCAGCATCTCTCGAGCTAAAGTGATTGTTAATTGAGTAGGGCCAGATGTGCATCGAGTTAGAAGGAAATGAGCCATACTTTACGGGAAAGCCTTGTTATTTCAAAATATTATCCTCAAAGTAATTCTCCACTAAAACCTTTGAATACATAACACAAGATAATGTCAAATGCGGAAAAGCACAATTTACCGATCTATAGAAGAGCTTTAGAAATGTATGTTTAGTCTCTTTGGATGGCACAGCTACCACAATGTATTACAGTAACAGATAAGCATGTATGGAGAAATAGATATATGTTTTGTGATAATAGATACAATTTATCAAAGATTCTGTGGAATTTTTTTTTATCGAAGCTCACAACCTTCTGTTTAAATTTACAAGTGTGTTGCTTTTGAGGATGAAATTAATTGTGTACAGATGGTAGTGCAGAATTAGTGACATAAGAAAAACCTTTTCAGAACTGGACAGCACCCGGGGTTCAATACCACGCAGGGATGGACATTGTCTATTTCTGCGAGAGAGAAATTACAATCGAAGCAACCACTGATGTAAGGTCTCAGTTATGAGCATTTATTATGTCATTTATATTGCGTTTTTCAATTAAAATGATACAGATTTTATATCCTTTTATGGTGGACACTGGATCACACAAGAATCCACATTATTCTTTGACTTCACAGTTACAGCAGAGGAGCATTTAGCGATTCAAACATAATTTAAAAGTCATCTTGCCGTTGGCTTTTTCCAATATGATAAGTACAATTCGATCAGAGACAAGGCACAAAAGACATTAGTCTAAAAAGGAGAATGTGTCATATACCAGGTTATACAAAATGCTCATGTTTACAAAACTACAGGTACATAAAGGTTATGCAAATTCACACACATGAACAATAATTATTTCACTTGCATCTTAAAAACAATCCCACTGCAGGGAAACTATCAAAACATTTCACGCCATTCATATGCTGGGACAATAACCACTGTTTGGTCAGGCGTGTAAACGTACTGTAATATATACATGATGTTGAGTGGCACGTTAAGAGAAAACAGAGGTAATATTTTATATGACCAAAACGTACTCCAGTAAGAGATGAGCATGAATTGAGAAGATATGTTTTGTGGTAATACAATATATTTGAAAAAAAACCTTCTGTTCGCATTTACACTGTGCAAGTGTTTTGCTTTTGGGGTGAAAATAAATGTGTAGATATAACAGTGCAGAATTAGTGACATGAGAAAAACCCTCTAAGAAACAAAAGCACTGGACAGCACCCGGGGTTTGATCCCACACAGGGATGGAGGTTGTTTATTTCTAAGAGAAATGACAATTGAAGTAACCACTGAGCTACACCAGTGCAAGGAGAGAGGCAGCAAAACAGCCTTTTCTACTGTGACTTTGAGAGTGTAACATGACATTGCAAACAAAAGTGCTGGATTCAGCGTTTGAGCAGAGGAGCGCCTTCATTTATTGATTTAAAAGTTATCTTTATCTTTGGCTTTTTCTCATATGTCAGTACAGTAACACTGTGTCTTGAATCATCAATACATCAGGACTAATGGACAGTGTGTTGTATTTTGTGGTTGATGTCTTTAACGTGGCTGAGTGGTTAGCACGCTCGCCTCACAGTAAGAAGCTCCTGAGCTTTATACAGACCAGGCCCTTTCTGTGGAGTTTGCATGTTCTCCTCGCGTCTCTATAGGTTTCTTCTGGGTGCTCCTGTTTCCCTCACCTCATAAAAAATGCTGGGTTTGTACAATTATATATGATACACAAAATACATTAGTCTAAAAATTAAAATATGTCATATACCAGGTTAGAACCAAATGTGAAAGAGACTTTGAGTTTTTGCTTAAGTTTACTTTATTTGACCATTAAGATTCAGAATTGGGTTTTCACTTTTAAAAATCAAGTTAATATGGTGAAATATTCAAAGCTCTCACTGTGTAACATTGTCTATTCTCTGGTGTACATTATAGCTCTACGGTGAACGGGGGAGTTGAAGTATCATAAGAATCAAGAAAAAGCACTGGACAGCGCCCGTGGTTCGATCCCACGAAGGGATGGAGGTCGAAGATCTCTACAGGAGAGAAGTTGCAATCGAAGTAACCACTGAGCTACACCAGCACATCAGCGGAATCAACAAAAAGCCTCTTTATATCAGGACTCAGTGTCAGGGCTTTGAGAACATCTGCCTGAAACTGTCGGACACAGACGCTCTCTGCTCATTGTTGACATGAGCTTTCAGTTGTGTCTGACTGAAGCATTTTTTTCTTTTTAGTTTATGAGATAATTTTAATGGTTGACGGAACACTAATCCACCATAAGCGTTCTCCCAGTTGGTTCACAGGTAAAACATATAGCCTACAGTTTTAGATCAAATGAAAAAGTTTTGAAATCCCAATTATTTTTCTAAAACTTCTATGCTGTCATCATGCAACATTGTAATATTGTCGACTTTGTTCTCTGGCTACTAAATGTAATATTTTAAATGATGTTTGTATCCAAGTCACAATTGAAAACTATTAGGATTTATGAGAGTTGTAGTCAGTGTTAATCAAAAAAAGAAGCCTTAGTTACTCAGAGCAGCACGTGTATTTGGACTTCAAATTAAGTGTTAAACATAAAGAATATAACTTTAATAGCCTAATTTAAACTTCACAGGAGGAAAAGCACTGGACAGCGCCCGCGGTTCGATCCCGCGAAGGGATGTATGTTGGCGACCATTGCAAACGAAGTAACCACTGAGCTAAACCAGCGCAACAACAGAGGCAGCAGAGAGCCTTTTTAAAGCTGACTCTGACTCACCCTAGTGGTATGAGATCACATGTTTTTTTACGTTTTACAGGCCTCATAGCCTGACACAGGCCACACACACTTTCTTTCTATTCGAAAGAAGGTTCAAAATAAACAGAGCAGTTTTGCATGGCAGAGCCAGGCTACTAGGCCTCAGACATGTGAGCTTCAGGTAACTGCACACTTTACTAGTTTATCAAGAATTGACTCCACAGAGTATTTATTAATTATTTTTCGATCAAAAGGTTGTAATTTTTATACAGAGCTATATAATTACACTTTATTGTTACAGTATCACTGGTCTCGTTATCAGGACTAATGGATAATACTTAGCCTACTCAGTTTCATTTCCTGGATTGTGATCTCTGAGGGGAAATCAAAGGCTGTGCCCTTCAAAGCAGACTGAAAACAAAAACATCCTCATAATAGCCTTCCACTGCATCTGAGACAATCCATTAATAAATTAAACACAAAATGTTCTTGCATTTTGCCATGCGCAGAGGGGAGGTGGAGAGAGGGTCTGAGCCCCTGCCCCATTTGCACCGTGCCCTGAGTGCCCTTTTCACTCCATAGCCTACTGTACCTTTTATTTATTTATATTATGTTTTGTGTATCCAAAGCTTTTCCATGGTCCTCACCATTGCTTCTGCTCCAATAAGCCTTATTAGCCTATATTAATCAATCTAATCTGAAAATAGAATAAATTAATAAAATAAATGAAAGAAATAACCCTAAAAAACAAATGTATTTGAAAGCAATGTGTTGTATTACAAATGGAGGGGAGCAGGCACAGCCGGTTGGTTGGGGAGCACGGAGTGGGGAGTAGTGCCCCTTTAGGTTTTTGAGCCCCTGCGCCCCTGTAGCTTTCTGCACAGCCCTGTTTAAGTTGCAGTCATGGTGTCTTGTAGCCTCTTGTAACCTCTTCTGTCTGAAGTGCATGTGCTTGTAGCCACTGTGATTTCTCTGTAGCGTTCCTGTCCAAAGCAGTTACATAAGGACCAATTGTTGTGTCAGGGGTCATGTGGGGCACCAACAATGGCAATATTTGTTCAAATATATAGAAGTAGCTCCTAAATTCTATTTTAAAAAATCCAAATTTCATTGGTCACTATTAGCAAGTCACTATTTCGGTAATAAAGCTAAGTGTCCCAGTGTCTATGTTGTATGCTTAGAATGCAAACTATCCCAAACTTCTCAGACTATGACTTTCAAAATAACCATACTGACCTCCAATCATATATACAATATATTATTTGTTTTATTATTATTATTATTATTATTATTATTTATTTATTTTTTTTTTCAAATTTTGACCCCAAATGTAGGCCTCTACAAACATGCATGGGTTGTTGGATTAATTATGCAGTTCCAGACTGCATAATCCTGAATTGATTAGATTAGAGCCCATAGTTTGCTGGTGGTCTGTTCAACAGACCACCAGCAAACTAAGATTTTCATGTATGCAACAAACTCTGTTGCATACATGAAAATCTTTATCCAAAAATAGTCAAGACAGGGATGTGACCAAAAACATGTAGTGAAACGCTCTATGTCTTTTGTTGTTCCCACTGAAAAGGCTGTACTGTACTACATTAATCTTTCACATAAGACCACATTGTTGTCACACCCCTGGTTCATCCTCATCTTTTTTTTGTCAGATTTTTTGAAAACTTGTTGCTTACCTAATTCTCCTGAGTTTCCAGTCGCCTTGTTCTGTGACCCTCGCCCCAGTCCCTTGTCCCATGGGTCTGCTAAATGAACACATGTGCTACCCGTCGGCAAGGCCGGATTTATGCAGGGCTTACAGGGGCTAAGCCCAGGGGCCCAACAGGTTAAAGGGCCCCTGGGCATAGGGAGAAAAGGAGAGAGTTCCCTCTCTCTTTGCAGACTCCCTCACATGTAAGGCTTAATCAGATGACTTTGTACCGGAGACTAAACCAGGACTAAACCAGGACTAAACCAGGACTAAACCAGGTCTGAGCCATTTTCATTGAGTTGACAGAGGGAAAAAATATGTACCTATTGGTCTGTTAAAATGCACCAAATTGCACCATTAAAATAGAAAATCTCTGTGGGAGGACCTCCAGACCCCCTTTTAAAAATGTCCCCCCCCCAGTCTGGCAGTAACAGGTTCTTCCACGAGGGCCATAGAGCTCAAATTGGGGTCATTATAGTTTTTTTTTTCCACAAATGTCATTTTTTAAACTAGTACTATGTTTAAGAAGTTACTTAATAACTTAATAACTTAATAAAAAAAATCATTCATTTATCTTTTCACTGTAGAGAGAACAGACAGATAGTATATGGGGGCCCTGAAAAAACGTTAGCCCCGGGGCCCATTTTACTTAAATCCGGCCCTGCCTGTCGGTGGTCTGCTTTTGGTTCCAACAATAACTAGAGCTGTAACAAATGAGTGAGTCCCAATATACTCCTGGATCCCAACTGTCTGTAGTAGTTCCTGTGTCTGACCAGTCATTTACTGATTGTTGTTGAGCGTCATAAAAATTCTGGGTTACAGCAATATTTTTTGCTTTACTCGATGTGTGTGAAAATAACAGCTTTTCTATATTATTGCCACATGTCTAGGCGAATAGATGATTTCCAAAACATACACATCCAGCACAAACCTGGAAGTCAGAGGCTATTATTTAGTACAGTGTTAGCATCTCAACTCCGTTTCGCTGTGTTGTCTGGGTCATAATTGGACTGAATTGTTTTGAATGGGCTATATAAAAACACACGCAGAAATGTTGTTAACAGTTTCCGTTAAAGGGGCTGCACATTATTATTAAAAATGAGTGCATTGGTGTCACGTTCCTGTCTCCTCAAAAAGGTTAACATTTTTTGAAAACTTGTTACTTTTCCCGATTGTCCTTTCTAGTCTAGGGTTATGGCTCCGAACCTATTTGCCTTGTTTAACCCCCTTAACCCCAACCTGAATCGGGCACATTTTCTCCAGTTTGGTTTCACCCAAATCTAAAAGCTTCTTGGGAAAAAAAAGCTTCAATATAGCAAAGAAAACGAGGACGAAAACGCCACCAAAAAAAAAAGGCCACAAAAAAAGTGACAAGAAATGCACATTTTCTTGGCTCCAGATAGTACAAGAGAGCGACAAAAATGTGCCGAAACATGACAAAAAAGCAATGGAAAAAATTATGTAAAAGTAATAGAAACACAAAAGGTGACAAAAAGGTGACAAAAAAAAAACACAAAAAAGTGACAGAAATGAAACAAATACGTGACCAAAAATAGCTTATTAATCTCTAGAGTTGAAACAATTAGGCCACCAAAGTATACTCTTTGTCCACTATAAAGAGCATAAGTCCTGACACTAAAATGTTGTAATCGCAGTTGTGTATTATTTGAGGACATTATCGCTGCTGAAATGGTCTACTTTGGCCTCAGTAATCAGGTGAGCGCTGTTTGTGTGCAAAAAAAAAAAAAAAATCAAACATCGCATGTGGGTAAAGTGCAGTTCTGTAGAAATGTGTCTGTAACCACCGAGCTTAGTTGTATTTGTGAGATGGAGGGTTTACTTTGTGTAGCAGATTAGGGATCAGGGCAGTTTCCAAATAAAACTTAAATCCAAATTGTAAAAAACCCAAGCGCTACGAACAAATAGTATGCACAGCACGAGGAAGTACTTAAAAGGCCTTTATTTAAATGGCCAAATAAATAAAGGGAAGTACTTAAAAGGCCTTTATTTAAATGGACAAAATAAACACAGGCCTTTTAAGTACTTCCTTGTTCTGTGCATATTTGTTTGTTGCTGCTTTTTTATTTTATTATTTTATTTATTTTTACAATTTGGATCCCTTTCATACAATTAGTCATATTGCTGTTTCTACTCAACTTAAATCCAAATTTCTTTCCAACCTTTACTGAAACCACCCTTGAAATTGCTGAGCAGCGAGATGACCCTGATAGGCACATACCAAAAGTTAACCGCGCAGATACACGTAATTTGTCAAGGGGCGTGTCCTAACCTAGTGGACTTGTCCTCTCTTCTGGCAGGGTCTATTTAAGAGATGCTGAGACTGAGGTCCATACTGGTCAGCCATGGATTGTCTTGGGGTTCAGATGCGGGCATGGGTGCTCTTTGTGACCTTTGGGTGGGTGTATTTGGGTCAAGCTGCAGCGGGACCGTGAGTATTTTTCATTTATTTTGTTTTGCATAAGTTACTTTTTTTTTAATATAATTCAGTATTTCCACTCCTTTTAGTGATGTGATTTTGTTTTGCAGTACAATTTTAGATATTAGTTCTGTTTTCTTCTTTAAGATAAAACATCAAGTCTTGCCCAGAGTTGCCTCTAGATTTGGCCACTATAGATTTAGATTTGACTATTTATAGCAACATGCCAGACTAAAGAAAAAGTGACTACAGCACTTAAATGGTTTTCACAGTACTGCACTGCAAAAAGGAAGTATATTTTTTCTCAATTTACATGAAAAAAATTTGCCCCATGGACAGATATCTGGAAATTACTCAGATCATGGGCAAATGTACTTATTTCTGTTATGTGTAACATGGGGAAAAAAGGGAAACATGAATAGAGATAAGGACAAGAACAAACAAAACCAAGGGACAACAGAATGGGAACAAAACTATAGGTTACTTTGTTTAGTAGTGCGCTCTTTTCTTCCTTTCTTTTTTGTTTCATTAATCTGTGTATCTTCTTGGCTCCAGATATTACATGGTGGCTGTTCCTGCCATCCTGGGGTCTGGCGCAGAGGTAAAGTTTTGTGCCAGACTCCTTCAGCCCAATGAGAGCCTGACGACGACCGTGACGCTCATGTCCCAAAATCTCACCATCACCCTCTACAAGAAAGAGTCCCGGCAGGAGTTCGACGACTGCCACAAGTTTATGGTGAAAAAAAAGAAGAAAATTATCTGTGACATTTAAATCACAATAGAAAACACATTTTTAAAGTGCAAACGCTTTTTGAGGTTGACCATTGATTCAATCACTTTTGGATTAAAATCACATTACGTTACAACAGAACAGGCCAAATTATTATTTTTTCAATTTATAATAATAAGAATTCTACTTGTATAGACGCTTCACAGAAATACAATACAATTCAAACAAGGCAGGCAAAGAAAACATAAAAACGAGAGGGGACTATTAGACATTAAAAGATGGTTCTTTCTTAAAGGTGGGGAGACATTGATTTCAATAACACTCAGGCGTAAGGCGTTAAATACAATGCTTTGATTAATATTAAGTGTTGTTTTATCCCCTGCAGGCTCCTATAGTGCCTAAAGACGAGGCATGGAACTTACAGGTGGAGGTGTCCGGAGAAACGTTTTACTCACGAGAAGTTCGCAAAGTCCTGATCCGAGTGAACAAACCAGTGACATTCATCCAGACGGATAAACCCATCTACCTCCCAGGACAAACTGGTAATTCTTAGTTTGTTCATACACATAAAGATACATCTGCTTGTACTGTACACATGAATAATTCCCCACAAGAAGTAATACGCTTTAAATGTGTACCTTTTTTCATTAAAAATTGTGCAGTCTTTAATACAATACAACTATGTGGCTAGCAGCAGTAACACCCGTTCCTCTCCCCAGTGCACTTCAGACTGGTCACACTGGACACGAATCTGAGACCTGCTTGTCGAAAGTGAGTGACTTCTTTGATTTGAAATGAGGCCGACTGACCTTGGCTGTTGCATAACTTTGTCTGTTCTGTTAATAAAATCTTGTGTAAAGGTCCTGAGGTCACAGCTCCCACGCTTTTTTTTCGCAACTTCTTTTTTTTTTTTTTTGGTTAACCTAGATCTTTGTTGATTTGTGTTGAAAGGTAAAACAACAAACTTGTATTTATGAAATGTTGAAACTGTTGGAGTTATATTTCCTCTTGTTTATTGGTGAAGGTGTATTTTATCTTTTCTCTGTAATCAAATTTAGATATGTGAAAAGTGTTGGTAAAATTAGTCTTCAGACAATGCCTTTTCGGCCTTGTTTTTAATGAAGGATTGTTCTGTTTTATTATATTGATAAACCATAATAGATCAAATTAAAGAAAAAAAAGAAAATTGTAAAGCTACTCAAACACTTTCATTGTTTGTTTTGCTCAAATAATACTGATCATATTTTAGGATTTGCAAACTTGGGTATATACACGTCCTTGCCATTAGTTCCACCTAAACCCATGCTTCTTCAATGGGGTTTAAGATGTATTTTAATTTGATATTAATTCTCATTTTCAATAAAACTATAAAGCGTTGCAAATGTATTTATGTATTAAATTAATTGTATTTATTTGCTTTCTGTTGCAGTATGATATGATCGAACTAGAGGTAAGACTCCAATTGTTTTCGTGAGCATTTATAAATGATTGATATTAGATACTTGAAAAATGTGTTTTTAAAATAATTATCATTGAAAATTGAGGCCAGCCCCCAGCATGAAAGAGTTTGGTCTGAATTACATACATTTTCATGAGTCATAATAAAATCTTATAAAGCACATCCCAAAAAAACTTAAAAAGCATGCCGGACCGAGGGAAAATACAGAGAGACAAGAAAGATCCGCACAGCTTGCTTAGCTCCCAAATAGCGATTTATTAATTACACCAAAGTAACGTTTCGGGCGTCTTGGCCCTTCATCGGATGATGGGCCAAGGCGATGATGGGCCAAGACGCCCGAAACGTTACTTTGATGTAATTAATAAATCGCTATTTGGGAGCTAAGCAAGCTGTGCGGATCTTTCTTGTCTCTTCATAATAAAATCTTTCCTGTTTGTTTCACAGGATGCAAACGGAAACCGCATTGGACAGTGGTTGAAACAAACCTCTGCTGGTAAAATCCTGCAGCTGTCCCACCCACTGAACACTGAAGCCAAAGAGGGAACCTACCAGATCTCTGTCTCCTTTGAGGAGGACCGGATCTTCCACAACTTCAAGGTGGAGAAGTATGGTACGTTTGTTTGAAGTGATCCTCAAACTTTTTCATCCAACCTGTAGGCTATAATAGTAATGGCTTTCCTTGTGTTGCGTCAGATACATTTGTAAAATACTGTACTTTTCTCACTCAAGTATATCTGACATCTCATACTCCAACAGCTGATCAAAATTAAACTGATAATACTATTAAAGTAAAACAGGTACTAAACCACAACTACATTGAAATAAACTAAACTAAATCATAAATAAATAATTATGTGTCCCCAGGTATGTTCCAATAGACATTGTAATTTGTATGTATTCACAGTTAGACAATATGTCAGATATTTTTTGTTTTGATTCTCAAGCTTATAACCCAATCAGAAAGCAGACTGAGCCCCATGTTTCGGGTTGCCAGATCCCATTGCTAAACCAAATAAGACATGTAATGACATTAACAAGGTAAAGGAACATGGATTGAGTGAGTTTTGAAGTGGCCTTTTTATATAAGAGCGCACAATGCATACACTACCTTAAAAAGAACCATGCTTTGTTTTAACCCCTAGTTTTGCCCAAGTTTGACGTCAAAATCACCTCTGACGATGAAGTGAGCATTGCCCAAGAAGAGATCAGTGTAAAAATATGTGCAAAGTAAGTTGAATAAGGCAATACATTTACATAATTACATGCATAAATAGATCCATATTTTAACACATTACCTTGTCTTTAGATACACCTATGGGCAGCCTGTTCCTGGGACTCTTAAATTAGAAATATGCAGGCCATTTGATCAATACGTCTTCAGGGAGGTTGATGACTCTGGTAACCTGTCGGAGGTCACTAGCCCCTGCCACAAGGAGAGCAAACAGGTACATGGTCAATTTTATTGTGAAAAAAACAGGTATTGGAAATCATTGTTGTAGTAGAGATGGAGTTAATGACCACCAATGTTATCTGTTTTATAGGCCGATAAGGAAGGTTGCGCTACCTTTACTGTCCCAATGTCCACTTTCACAAAACTTGACCCAAAAGCTGTGCAGGATTCACTGGAGATCATCGCCAAAATGGAAGAGGAGGGAACGGGTAACGTTTTTTTGTGTGGTCATTTTTAAATCTAGGTTCTTTAACTTGTATATTATGAGCTGAAAAATAAAACCTCAAACCTGGTCTGCCAGTTTATTCCATGTTGGTCTCCACTTGTACCGAATTCAAGCCAATTCTAGATCAAATTTGTATTAATGGCATATTGTTTTAACTGTAAAAGGAACAGGTGTAGAGAAAAGGTGAAGATTACCCAGTTTCTACGGTTTCAGCATATCAAGCTTTTGTTGTATGTTCCACAGGCATCACACACTCTCACAACAGCAGAGTTAGTATCTCGTACGTCATTGGAAAGTTGTCCTTCTTCGACACGCCTAAGGTTTATGAGAAAGACACCACTGTGGAAGGAAAAGTAAGTCAAAATCAATCAATTACTTTTGTTTATATCAAATCAATTCATTTTTTCTTTTTTCCTTTTTAGGTTAAAGCACTCAGATACAATGACCAGCCCTTGGCAAACATGGATCTGTACCTGTTTGAGGGCGAGCGGTGGTCGTCCCGCCATCTCCAAAACCTCACGACCGACAACAACGGAGTGGCCACTTTCTCCCTCGACACTGCAGGACACAACGGAAACATCCGGCTCCACGTAAGACATTCTGACATTACGTTTCTGTCAGCCCCTCTGTGCAAATCTAACAAATAAGAATATGCAAACATTATTAGCATCTTAATAAACTAGACAGTTTCTGTTACTCGTATATCACCAATATGTCTCGCCTTGTAATTCCCAGGTCAGTGATAAGCCAGTGCTGGAGTACGTGGGCTACAGGGTCCCCTACCATGAGACCGGGGACATTACTCTGTCCATGGCCCAGCAGTCCTCTCCTGACACCAAAACTGTCAGCCTCCTGGAGGTAAAGAAGACTGAGCGGGCACTTCCCTGCGGCTCTGAGGAGGAGATTACCATTCACTACACTGTGGTCCAAGAGGCACAGGGCCCTATGGACATCAATTACCTGGTGAGAGGCTTGGGTGGACTGCTATTACTATAGAAGCGATGGCTACTTTAAAAATGGCAATATCAGTCTTATCTGTCTGATATTCAAGAGAAACCTCTAAAAGTAATACAACATTTTCTGTGCTGGCATACAATTACACTGTTGACTACAAGTATTACATTACAAGCATTGTTCGAAGTTATAATTGTATAATTTACAGCAACAGTCAAATTACATCATAACATAAAAACTAAACAACCTATATTCCTGCATTTTATGAATTTGAAAAACATTTTGGGTGGCTTAGTACCAGTATTTCAGATTTTACAGTATAGTAAAGTTGAACAAATCCTCAGCAAGAAGTGAAGCTGAAACATTTCTCATGTTTTATGTATTTTCAGGTCATCGGCCGCAATGATATTGTGATGCAAGAATTCCAAAAAATTGTTGTGACAGACAATACAGGTGAAGCAGCAGCATCTTCCACACCATTGTAAAAGTGAAGAAAGTGAGGCCTCATACAAATTTCTTTTTACTTTTCAGTGACTGAGGGCAGTATTTCCTTCAAGCTACCAATCACTGCAGCCTTGGCACCCAACTTTGTTGTTGTTGCCTTCGCCGTCCTGCCCAGTTCCTACGTGATTGCCCACAGCGCTGAATTCAACACAGAGAAATGCTTCAGCCACAAGGTCAGAGGTTCAATATGTTGATGAAGGAAGAAAGAAACTCTTAGGGCTGTTAGTGTTTGCTTTATAAGCAGCAGGAGTTGATTTGCACCTTGACAATTAAATTTTGCATAAAACACAAACCCAATATGAGGCAAATGATTTGCTGGGAGTTGTTAAGGGCCAAGAATTGATTGAGTTTGTCCGTCACTGCCCTGTACTGGAGATGTAATGCGTTGGCTCAGATGTACAGACGTACAGAAATCGTATTGTCTTAACCCTCATTCAAAGATATGATTTTTCAAATTTACAGCTTTTAGTACCACATATTTCATCATGGTAATTTTGAATGGGTATTTCTTAAAATATCTGTAACATTATTTCTATTGTTACGTTTGGTGATGTCCAGGTAGAAGTTAAGTTTAATCCAGATGAGGGGGTCCCAGGAGAAGATGCCACGCTGCAGGTGTCAGGACACCCCGACTCTCTCTGTGGGATCAGCGTCATTGACCAGAGTGTTCTCATTCAAGAGCCAGGAAAATATCTGAAGGCAGAAATGGTAGGCGGTTCAAAAGGTTTGCAATTTTTTTTTTTTTTTTTGATTGTATACTGTCAAAAATAAATATCCACAATATCTTTTTTTTCTTATATGATATATATCTTTGATATATATAAGAGAAACCCACAAATATTGAACCTGAGTTTGTCTTGTCTCTCGTCCTTTTGAGAATAACTGTATTCCCCTAACGATAGTTCAAATGTGTGGCCCATCAGCAATAATCTTTCTCTTTTATAAAGGTCCCATGTGTTTCTTTCTTTGTTTTAGATTTACAATTTGTTGCCAAGAAACAGGTATGTCCCCTACGAGGTTCGGGACCCTACGCAATGCCTCCCTGTTCGACCCAAAAGATCCATCATTCCCTATCCAGTAAACGTCGATGATGCATTCACTGTGTTCCAGGTACAATTTACATCTCAGTACTAAGTACTTTGCTATTAATTCATTGCTTGGTGTCAAATGTAAAAAACAACAACTGTATTTTGTTTTTTTTATTGTATAAATAAGAATGCTGGGCTGAAGATCCTCACAAACTTGATGATTCGAGTGCCTGACTGTCTCCACTACTTGGGACGAGAATATCACTATGGACGACACTATGGTAATCTTTTATCTGCATTACGATAAAGTATTGGTGCTCAATAAAGTAAGGTTGCTCAGTTTTGGGGAAGAAATTAACTGCAATTGCATTCATGATTTATTTGTTTAAATTACAACTTCTAAACATATCCCGGAGCATTAACACTTGGAAGAAGACTAATTGCTGTCTGAACATGTCTGAAACTTAAACATAATGAAATCCTGTGGAGATATGTATCTAAAACAAAAATCACACTATTATACCGTGTCATACTCTTTACTAATCTGCATTTTGCATTGTCTGTTTACAGTACAGTACGGTACAGTATCCTATAGCAAAGTGCCACAAAGAGTAGCCATGAATTCACCTGTGGGAGGTTCTGGTTTTGGTGCTGGTGCTGCTCCTCCTGTGATTGAGACTGTTCGAACCTTCTTCCCTGAGACGTGGATATGGGACCTGGTGGAGACCGGGTTAGTGTTAAACAAAAGAAATTCATACAAAATAAATGTAGTGTTGGAAATTGTACATATTGTAAATGTTTTGATTGAAACCATAAATATAGAACATGATTTTTGATAATTTTATTCGGCTGGCTATTACTGAGAGAGATTGAGGCGCTTGACAGTGAAAATACAGTAATAAAGTGTATCTTCAGTGCCCCTTTTTTCCTTTTTACTTGCTTTCGAGCACCACATGCTGCTATATGTTGTTTATATGGTTTATACCTTAATCTTTGTTTTTTAGAGAATTTGGGAAGGCTGACATGCCCGTCAAGATCCCAGACACCATCACGACCTGGGAGACGGAGGCCTTCTGTCTGTCCTCCCAGGGCTTTGGTCTTGCTCCCCGGAAAAACTTCACCGTGTTCCAGCCGTTCTTCCTGGAGCTCAGCCTGCCCTATTCCATCATCAGAGGGGAGAACTTTGAGCTCAAAGCCACAGTCTTCAACTACCTCACCAGCTGCATGATGGTGACTACTTCCACATTAATAATCACACACATACAAAAAGGAAAAAAGCACTGAAGCAATTAATGTCAATATTTTTCCTTTGAATCTCAAATATCAAAAACATATATACATTTAGTCAAGTCTTATTTTTAGGATCTATAATAAACTGCTCTAATTGGAGTACAGGAGGCTTTTTATGGCTTGACGGCATTGTTTTTTTTTCATAAGAAATGTCTTTTGTTTTGTTTATTCACACAATAATAATGCTTATATTCTGGGCCCCCCACCCCAGTTTAACATTTTTCAATATAGGCTTATAAACTTGTGATGTCATCTGAAACTCTGAAATGTTTTGTAAATAATGCAGATACTTTCAGTGCCTAATTACATTTCTCAACCAAGAGAGGGAGCTAAACTGCCTTTATTAAGCATTCCCAATAATGGTCACAGCTACCACATATTGATGCTATTGTGAGAAATTAACTATAGATTGCTTGTACTACCAGTAACACTTAACATTGTGCCAGTGTTTTATGTGGCTGGGCCTAGAAATTACATATTGGTGTAATTTCTAGGCCCAAGTAAAATGTCTTAGAAGTCCACCACATTTTTTTTCACCTGTCCTCCACCTCCATATGAATCTGTGGGTTCCTTAGAATGTTATGTTGCCACATGACCGCAAAACGCCTCAACTCTCGAGTAGAAAAACTCAACGTATAAACAATACAACTGTCTAATGACTCATTGTTTTCTGCTGCCAGGTTGCTGTGACTCCAGCTCCCACTGACGACTACACTCTGACCCTGGTCCCAGGATTGAACTACAAATTCTGTCTCTGTGGAAACGAGCGCAAGACCGTCAGCTGGAACATGTCTCCTACCGCTTTAGGTCAGGCTCAGATAACAGCTTTCAAGCTTGTCCAAATTACCTTAGGGCCCTGACATTTCACATTTTATAACTTAAAAAAGCATCCATGCAGCAAAATAGGCAAATGTAAGTCAGCTCCTCAGCAGTATAAATGAGACGACACAGACGACTGTCACCTCACGACTTCAGTGGGAACCTTTTTTTACTGACTTATTAAAGGTTTCTTACGTTATGTTGTCTTTCCTCCAGGCACCGTGGATGTGATAGTTTCTGCAGAAGCTGTTTCTTCTGACGTTTCATGCAACAATGAGATTGTCGAAGTTCCTGTGAGAGGTCGCATTGATAAAGTTACAAAGAAGCTCATAGTGAAGGTACTAAGCTAGTCATCTATTTAATTTTATACATACTGTATACGTTTTTCAAATTGTTCAAATCTATCTGACTTTTTCCTTGTCAGGCTGAGGGAATTGAAATGGTGAAGACACACAACCTCCTGCTCTGTCCTAAAGGTGAGAACAATTTTAGGATGTAAAAAAAAGGAGTTTATTTCCATATCTAATGTTTTTGTTCTTAATCTGAGTGCAGACCAGACTTTGACTGAGGAGATTGATGTTCAGCTCCCTGACAATGTGATTGTTGGATCTGATCGGGCCATGGTGTCTGTGATGGGTAAGACATGATCATTGAGAAAACAAAATTCAAAAGGACTGTAAAAGCAGGTTATGAAAACAATTATGACCTCTTCTCTCAAATGAAAAGTCAGTCATTAATTGTAATCTGAAGTTATTAAGAAACTTAACTTGAAAACTTTGGTGTTATAGTTATATTTTTTATATCTGGTTGGTAGCAGATATTATGCAAAGATAACCACATGTACATTGTGCAGGTAACATTTTGGGCCGTGCCATGAAGAACTTGGATGGACTACTGCGGATGCCATACGGCTGTGGGAGCAGAACATGCTTCTTTTTGCCCCAAACATCTACATCCTGGAGTATCTGACAAACACAAACCAGCTCACCCCAGAGATAGAGAACAAAGCTAAACACTTTCTGACTAGTGGTGAGTGAAAAGGACCATGGAATTATTGTTTTCTTAAGAACAATTTATTATTAGTTGTGTTTGTCAGGTTAAATAGATAAAAAGATAAAAAAGGAGGTAAATAGACACTTTGCTCAATGAATTCATTATTTTTATGTCACAGGTTACCAGAGGCAGCTGAATTACAAGCATGATGATGGCGCCTACAGCGCTTTTGGAACTGGATCAGGAAACACATGGTGGGCTGATTTGTTATTATTTGCCAATATACCGTACTATACGGCTGAAGTAGATTATAATAGACGCTGGGTGTTTTTTCTCTTATTCCCCTTATTAATTCAAAAATAGCGATAGTATGTGAACAGTCCAGCTTGGTTTCTGGTCCAAGAACCTAATTGATGATCTTGGCACTATACTATATATACTGTGGTTGCTCACTACTTATAACAGGTTGCTCTATCAACATTGATGGATGTATTTTATTCCTCAGGTTGACTGCCTTTGTGCTGAGATCCTTTGTGAAGGCCAAGAACTTTATCTACATCGACCCGGCAAAGATTGAGGAGTCAAAGCTGTGGCTGCAGTCCAAACAGATGCCAAGTGGTTGTTTTGAAAAAGTTGGAAAACTGTTTCACAACGAAATGAAGGTATAATCTTTTTTAATCAATACAACAGTTATATTGCATTTGGTTAAGCTTCCAACACTTGTGCATTTTCAGGGAGGAGTGTCTGATGAAGTAACACTCACTGCTTATATCTCTGCTGCTCTGTTGGAGATGGGACTGCCTGCTGATGTGAGTGTGATATATACATAATCATCATTGTTTCTATGTAACAAAATAGAGTCCATTCACCTACACTAGACTTGTTATGATCATTTCAGTGCTCAAATTTTCTTCCCGACACAGCAGTTACTATTTTTAACCTTCAACCTGGCAATGAATGTTTTATAATTAATATGTCTGGATTCCTTTAGGACCCTGTATTGGCCCAGAGCCTGAACTGCCTGACGACGTCAGAGGGTGTACAGAGTAACACCTACACCACTGCCCTGATGTCCTATGTCTTCACTTTGGCCCACAACGCCACTGCCAGAAACCCGCTTCTGAGCCATCTCGACACAGTGGCACACACAGATGGTCAGTGGTTCCTCCAGCACACATGATAGCGCAGAACAAGTTACTCCTTCATTTTATTGAGTCAATTTGAAATATTCATTATCAATCACATTTTATTCATAAAGCATTTTACAACAGCCAAGGTTGATCAAAATATTAGAAAAAAGATCTATAAAGTCTGAAGTTGTTAAAGTAGTATTTGTAGTGGTGGGTAGATTTGCTGTTATAGTAAATTAAATGGTTGTTTCACTTTATTCAGCTGTGATTGATCTTGCTGCTCTAATGAATAATGATAATTTGGAGAAAGAAAAAAAACACACTATACAGTACAGGTCAGATGTGTTTCTTTCACATGACACTTTCTTGTTATGGACACCATTTCGAGCAATTCTGACCATTCAGAATATTTGGTTTTGAATACTTTATTGCTATGGCCTTCATGTTACATCACTTCAGACCAAAGACTATTGAATAGCAAAGTGAGGGAGGCTTCCCCCATAGCGTTCGGCGTGGGCTAACTCGCACATGCTATTTGCCTGGGTTATTGGAGCCAGCTCCTATATTTAGGACAATAATGAATATACAATTTCGGAAATGAAAAATAAATAAATGATGATGTTGCACATGTTAAGATAAACACATACTGTACAAGTAAGAATGACAATCCTGCCCCTTCAAAACCTTTCAATGGAAAGTCCATTACAGCAAGGAACTTCTAAAGCCTGACCCCATTTCTTTCATTGCTTCCCACAGCTAATAGTGATGCTACGCCCATGATTTTCCACAGTCTATACTTCAAACCCATGTGCTTACGTACGCCACTTCTTTGATCAATGCTCTTGGACGTTTTATTTATTACAGGTATAGTGCATGTTACATCACTGTAAATATGCCAGCAAGAGCCAGAGGGCTGTTTTTCATCTATAGTCCCTGAACAGATGTGTTGACAGGCATACTGTACACATTCAATGACACTTGAATAAAAATACAGTGCAGTCAGACATAAATGACTGTTTCAAACAAGGAACAACGACCAACACACAAGAGACAAGAGGTCAGCACCAGGCAGTGAGAGGTCGGTGTATGGACACTAACAGTTCAATGTCTGTGTGTGTTTTTGCAGGTGGGCTGCGCCATTGGTCTCAGACGTCTGCAGAAACCTCCGCCTCGCTCTCTGTGGAGATAAGCTCTTATGGGCTTTTGGCTAAACTTGGATCTTCAAACCCCACAGCATCTGACCTGGGCTACGCAGCCCAAATTGTTCGCTGGTTAATCAAGCAGCAAAACTACTATGGAGGCTTCAGCTCTACTCAGGTGCTCATCACAGTTAACAATAAATCCCAAACATTTTTATTGCACACACTATATAGATTTAACACATCAAAATGTTATGTTATTCATGCCATTCACTGTTTGACCAGGCATTGAATATGCAAACAAGGAAATCATTTGTAATCATTTTATCTGTCAAATCCAAAAAACTACTCTTCACAAAGATGTAAATTCTTATCTCTTACATATTCTTATCTAGAGCTGCGGACAATTTTTCATTTGTGTGTTTGCTGTTATTGATGCAAGGAATGGACCAACATAATACAAATACTAAACCAGGACTAAATTAGGTCTAAACTAGAACCGACACTCTTCTCAGTAGCAATAACAAGGTGAAAGAGCTGCACGAGGTTCAACACCACTTTGCAAATGCCTATAGTATCGAGGATACTGTACCCAGACTTTTAATTAACTATTTTACATAAACTGTCCCTCTGATTTGCTGATGATGATATATTTAGTCCCATCATGATCCCAGTACCTTTTGTCTCATATACTCCCTGATCTACCTCCTGACTTTTCTTCAATGCCTTTTCTTGTATCTAAAGTAAACATTGCTTTACACAGCTTCATTTCTGTTTACCTTTTTTGTTCTTCCAGGACACAGTGGTTGCCCTGCAGGCCTTGACTCGTTACTCCAGCCTGGTCTACAGTCCTGGTGGGCAGAGCACAGTCACGGTCAAGCCTCCCAGTGGTGCTCCGCTGGTGTTCCAGGTGAACCAGAACAACAAGCTGCTGTACCAGGAACAAAGTCTCCCAGACGTGACCGGAATTTACACCGTGGAAGCAAATGGCGACGCCTGTGCCGCCATACAGGTCAGTGAAGGCACCACCAGTCAGCGAACACTTTCAATACCTGAATCAACCCTTCTTTTTATGGAGTTAGCTTGTTCTCCTGTGTTTGTGTAGGTTTCCTCATGGGTATTGTCTACCACTTTTATTTTAACGATAGACAATATTGAGAATTTGGAATGTATTATGTGGCCATCTTTCATTGTTTTTCTATCATGGAGAGAATATTAGTGTCACTTGTGAAATAGAAGTCTACCAGTAGGTCCCACCAATAAGGACAAATAAAAAAATACAATAAAAATAAGATTGGATTGTTTCTTTAATTTCAGGTTACAGTCATGTACAACATTCCGATTCCCAATGAACCAACGCCATTCAGCCTCAAGGTGGCGCCAAAGGCCGACTGTGACAACAACTTGCTCAGACCCAGGATGACTCTAAATATCAAGGCCCAGTAAGACTGACACTACAATCAATTATTTTTTGTTTTTCTTTTAAATAAATAAATGATTGAAAATGACATACTGTAATGCTCTCCTCTGCAGGTACAATGGAAAAGCCGAGATCAGCAACATGGCCGTCATTGACATTAAAATACTCTCTGGATTCAGTGTAGACTCTGAATCTCTAAATGCGGTAAGTTGTTATGAGGTCCTCTATTGCAAATTTTTCAGGCTTTTCAAAATGCCTTATGACACCTGATTGAGGATAACATATGACAATGATGAATATTTAAACATTGTGTGTAAATATGACTGTTAGTTCTTAATAATGTAAGAAAGAAAAAATAAGTATACCCTATATATACACATTCTAACAAGTAGAGCAACCTCACACATATTGCAAACATTTTCTTTCATAATTTCCCCCCTAAATTTTCAAAACAAGGCATTCTTTCTGCTCGATAGGGAAGGGAAAGAAGAACTTATAAACTCACACACATATACACCTTCACTCTAGCAATGCAGTTCTAACATCTGGGCATATACAATGAATGAGCTTTATAACTCAAGGTTGGAGAGAATCAATTTGGACCTTGTGAAAAACATTTGGATTTACATTTTGACGCCAACATTTCACTCCTCCTCTAGGGAGCCTCCTCATGACAATATGAACCTTTTAAAAATGTGCAAGAAAATATATTCGTACCACGGTCATCGTACCGTTGTTTACCACAGTCTAACAGTGTCTTTTCTCATGTAGCTGAAGAGTGTACCCCCGGTGAAACGTGTTGACAAAGAGGAAGATCACGTATTGATCTATTTGGATGGGGTGAGAATTAATTTCTTAATGGGCTTAATAGATGTTTTGAAAAAAAATGTATGCACAATAATTTGTGTTGTTTCTCCTCTAAAAGGTTCCAAAGGACATTCTACTCTCTTATGAATTAATGGTGATACGTGAGAGAACAGTGTACAACCTGAAGCCTGCTGTGGTCCATATGTATGACTACTACCAGCCAAGTACGTCACTCAAAAATTGTAAAATGATATGTATTAATACTTACTGATGCAAGGATTGGAGCCCTTTTCTATATTGTTCTTGTTATATTTTATTAGGAGATGCTGAGTATTTGCAATTAAACTAAAATTAAATTTTTACCGAAATTTCAGGTGACAAAGTTGAGACTGACTACACTTTCTCGTGCTAATGAAGGTAAGGAAGTAAAATAGTTTGACCACTGTGGACAGACAGAAGATAACATTTGATACCAGAGCCGGGCTGGCCGTCTGGGCCTAAGCTTGCATCCATTCGATGAGAGCGAACCCGTTTACGGTCAAAAACAGTTCCACTGTGCAGTAGTGCAGGGTAGATGTGGAACATAATGACCTCAATTCAGACCCTGCCCTTCTGTGTGAGAACCACTAACCACTTAGCCACTGTCAGACTGGGTTTAGGACTACTATTAGTCTATTTTCCCCACTTTTTAAATGGTAAATGGCAAATGGTCACATTCTCTCACCTCTGGTTCCTGACCCACAGTTTGGGAACCGCTGATTTAAAACTAACTGAAACCTGCACCTGACGGTTAGTTCTGTCTCACCGCTGAGAATTAGCCCGTGAGTAGCCCAATTAGTTTTAGACTGTGCACATTCAGAGAACCAGAGTTACTGTAAGTAACTGTGTTCATGAGAACCGTGTGGATTCAACTCCTCTTTGAGACAAAAAGGCCATGTGAACGGCTTTACTCTCGTCTATTTGCCAAACTACTGTCCTGATACTCCGCTAGAGACAATAAGAAGAGAGTTTAAATAAGTGTGTGCCGATGCACCCGAGTCGAGCAGAGAAAACATTTGAGCAGCGCCGGGACACGAGAGACATGCAGCGTGGTGGCAGGAAGGAGGAGCACGGAGTCAGACAGACAAGCGGGACGTGAAGGGGAGAAGCACTCGCGCCTTGGAAGTGACGGGAGAAGGCGGTAGGTCTCTCCTGCTCATCACTCAGCAGACTGCCACATATAACACTAAAAGCAAAGTAGGAGAGAGTGATGAGCGCTGTCAAGAGCTGTCCCGTAACAACGCATGATAATCAGTGAAACAACACCATAGTTTAACTGAGTGCGGGGCCTTGCGGCTGCGGGGCCTACGCACCTTGCATAGTTTGCGTATAGGAAAACCGCTCTGTATCACAGTGTATCATATTTTTATTTATTGAAGAAACCATTTTTCCGTCTTTTTTCTCGATAAAATACATTAGTTACTTTTGGAAACTTATTGATTCATTCAGGTTTTTTGTTTATTTGTTTGTTTGTGTGTGTGTGCGTGTGTGTGTGTGTGCGTGCGTGTGTGTGTGTGTGTGTGCGTGTGCGTGTGCGTGTGTGTGTGTGTGTGTGTGTGTGTGTGTGTGTGTGTGTGTTTTGTCTTTTTATATAGATTTAAAGCCATATCATTAATTTGTTTTCCAGGTTGAAGAATAAGGTTTCACCAACCACTGAGTGTCAGACGTCGGAATAAAAAGTGCCCTTGTGATAAGACATGTGATGTATCTAGTGTTATTTTGTGGAAATAGTGTAAAATTTTGGACATTTGTGAAACTAAGAGAATAAACTGGCACTCAATGTCTTGGCTCCAACATTTCTGTTATCATTTATTGTATCATTCAGACAGATACATAGATAAATACATAAAGCTTTAGTATGAAATATATAATGACTAAAAACCATTAATTTCCTATCAATGCATTTCATTGTAACACCGGAAGCGCTTATTGTTGGCCAGTATTTTAGTGTTTTCATATTTTAAGTTAATTGATTACACTAATGAAAGTGTAAGAAGAGGATTCAATGAAGCCTAGGTCGCTGGTTTTGAGATTCCTGATCTGCACCACATAGGTTTACAACACTAAATCACAGAAAACATTCAAAAGTCACCATTCATTTTTGATGGTTTTGTTTATAGCTATATAATTAAGCAATTTTGTAGCTGAAAAAGCACTGGACACGGCCCGATCCCACGAAGGTATGAGTTAGACTATTCTGAAAGAATTTGCAACGAAGTAACCACTGAGCTGACCAGCAGCATTTAAATTCTACGTAAAATATATTTTTCTACCATAACCTGCTGCATTTTGTCAAAGAACCATAAAAGAAAAAATACATACTGACAAGGCCCATGAAACGAGTATTATACTTTATAATTCATCCATGGTTTATGTTTTACTTTTATTATCAATCTGTGCGTTTAACTTTTCAACTTCCGGTACTACGGTACGTCACTTCCTAGATGAGAGACGTCCCAAAATGACAGCTGATTTGTTTTCATCAACAAGAAGAATATAAAGTCGACATTTAAGGTCTGTGCAGGGGTAACAGTGGATGTTCTATGTTGCGGGTGTTTCGATGTCTTTTCTGCAGTTATTATTCGCCTTAATATGATATTTATTTTGCTTTTTTGAGTAACTATGCTTGTCGTTTTGTCTCGAGATGCTGTTAGGTCAGATTTACTGATGCTGGCTAAGGATCGGACAACTGTCTGGTTATTCTTATCCTCTGTGACAAACACAACCCACTGAAGACATTTTATGTATGTTTATGCTAAAATAGAATGTTCTGGTAGCAATAAGGTGGCCTGTCTTCGAAGTCGCCGATGTACTAGTATTTTAAAGTATTTTTGTTCCGTGATTCTTTGTATTATACAGTCAATACAACTAGAACAGACGGCCCACCATGCAGATTATAACACATTTCTTTATTGTTAAAGGGTTATTTGAAATGCAAAAATACAATAATTCTGTTAAAATTCCTTTATGTGGATGGATAGCTCACTCAATTCAGAAGTCAACACAAATGTGCCTCATATTCTCATAATATGACTGTAATGAATGGAAACTACTTGATGACCTGCTCTGCCTCTCAGGTAACGTGTGCTCGAGACACAGGAGTGTGTTAGGTCAAAACATATGATGTTGATGTGATTAATCCATAAATAATGCATTCATTATTTCTTGATTTATCATGAGTTCAAGCGTAAACTTTGACAACCCCAGTATTGAATTTAGTAAATGAATAACTATTCAGGAAGTGATCTTTGGCCATGTATTTTCTCAGAGTGTATGTGCTGGATCAAACCAGAGCTCTTCCCTGACTCTTCCTGGCTGGTCCAGCTCAGGATCTCAGCTGTCGAAGTAGCACTGGGCGAACTAAAAATCACCAGCCGCCAATCTGGAGAAAGTAAGTGCTTGAAGCCGATTGGACAGATTTGAAGCTGAATAAAACATGCAACCTTTTCATTTCCAGGGCAATTTGAGAGGGAACAGGATACATTAAGTGGTCGCTGTGGTCAAGGAAAGGTCTCTTTAGGTAAGGTACTTGTTTCCGTCAATACAGACAGCACATGATATCCTACTTAGAGAGATAATATAGTTACAGTACACAGATTCTGTTTAGTAGTTTCGTTTTACATTAGAAGAAAGTTTCATGTAAATGATCAGTGGTTTGCACTCATTCGCATTTCTCTTTTATTACGTAGCATAATAAAGTCAAACACAGTTTTCTGGTATCGGTAATACAATAATAACAGTAATAATGATATTGCCTCCCCTTCCACCAAAACTGAAGTTAAGATGTCCAGTGACCGCTTTTATAATGAGCTGTGAATAGAGCTTAGTTCTAAAGTTGGTAATATTTCTGATTTAGGATTTTGACCATGTTCCGTTTAACTTTTTTAGCCGTAGTGCTCAGGGACAGAGCCATGGACCCGCTGGAGAACATGGGCGGCCGCTCTTTTGTGGAGGTGATCATTGAAAAGTACAGCCCTGAGAACTTCCCCTATCGCAGAGGTCCCGGGATGGGAGTGGTTTTGATATCCACTCCTCAAGGCTCTCCTTTGAAAGGTGATTGATTACCGGGCAGCACGGTAGTACAGCGGTTAGCGTTCGTGCTTCACAGCTAGAAGGTCCCGGGTTTGATTCCCACCTGGACGGGGCCTTTCTGTGTGGAGTTTGCATGTTCTCCCCGTGTCTGCGTAGGTTTCCTCCGGGTACTCCGGTTTCCCCTACCACTAAAAACATGTACAATAGGCCAGGATGAATGTGAGTTTGTTTGAGAGTGCGCATGGGGGACAACGGATGCAAATTAGCCCAAGGCTACAATCCGGTGTGGCTTGTTTACATGCATGAGACCCATGTATGTTCATTAACATGCACTGTCCTGACCAAATAAACCAATAAATAAAAAATTGGATTATGATGGTATTTTTTGTAAGACAGGTTAATGTAGATCTATCAACTGTGATCAAGTGTGCACCTTTTTAATGATAATTCTTCGCAGACCGCCTTAACTTGCCGAGCGTGCTGGTGTTGAATGCCTGTGGCATCAGCAGAGCAGGAGACCAGACAGAGATTGCTGCCTTCTGTGCCCATGTGATGGAGCTGGACTTGTCTCACAACAATCTGCAGGACTGGCATGAGGTGCTCTCACTGGGGACATAAACTAATGTTAATGAAACTCTTTTGCCAACAAATTCCTCTTGACTATAAACATCATTTGTCACATTTGAGTGACTAGATACAATAATTAGGTACAGATTTTTTAGGAGAAAAGTCTAAACAATTCACTTTATAGGTTACATAATTTGCACAAAATGGATGAATACATGATGTTTTGGGACATTTCTTAATATTGTACTTCACTGTCCTTGCTATTTTTCCCTGTAGATCAGTAAGATAGTGTCCAACATTCCCAACCTGTACTTCCTGAACCTGAGCTCCAACCCTCTGGCGGGAGTCCCCCTCGACCCTCAGTATGTAGAGGCCTTTGCTGGGGTTCGACGACTCGTGCTCAACAACACTAGAGTGTCCTGGGACACTGTACTGCAGCTCACCCAGGAACTGCCTGAGTAAGCTTTTTAAATATTCTCGACCAATATGTCCTTTGTGAAATAGATTTTGACATGACCTTCTTTCCCTTCTGTCCTATGTCCTGTGGGTAGCCTGGAAGAGCTGTTCCTGTGCCTTAACGAGTACAGCAGTGTGCACCCCTCCCGCGTTAGCTGCCCCTCTTTGCGCCTGCTCCACATCACCGACAACAGCCTCCACGACTGGGCCGACGTCCGCAAGATCGGCTCCATGTTCCCCAGCCTGGACACTCTAGTCATGGCCAACAACAACCTGGGCTCAATTCAGGACAGCAAGGACATTCTCCAGCGGCTTTTCCCAAATCTACGCAGCATCAACCTGCACAACTCGGGTCAGACATTTAATTGTTTTCTTTTCAGTCATTAATCTAATTCAAACGTGACATTAAAATATTCGCAACAAAGCTGCCAAACCAACACAGTTTAAATGAAAAGGAGCAGAAGCAGAAGAGAAGATTAATCTTATGATATCTGCCCCTTTGTTACTATACAATCACTTTACATGAGTTCTGTTAGTTCGTAATAAAAGAAATACGTGCCCAAAAGGTGCACTGTCAACCAATGAATAATAATTATATCATTAATTAAATTAATAATATAATATAATACTTTGTGCAAATTTCCTTTATGCCCTATGGTCATATTATCAGGAAGGGCTTTCAGCATATTAAAACTCCTTTATATGAAGAGGTCACATGTATCAATGTAGGTTGTACTATTATAGTCTTAATTTACATGTAGAGGACATCTGTTTTTAGCGATGCAATTAGGTCCATCTCGTTCATATTATATGTTTATGTAGAAATGAAATGCCTTGGTCAATTAAAATAGCATCACTGAGCAGCTTACACTGTTCAAGCTGAACTACACCTCTTTGAAATAGTAACTACTACTTAAACAGAAGTGACCTCTCCCTCATAATAAAGTCACTGAATGGTGCAGTTACAAAGTTATTATGATAATAATAACTTTGTATTATTATACAAAGTTATTTAAGTTATTATTATGATAATAATAACTTAAAATAATAATAAAAATAACTCGGGTCATTTTCTTTAGATGACCTGACCTTTAAATTGTTGTTATCTTTTTATGTGGACAATCAACTAACTTTCACATCGCTTTAGGTCTTAATCAATGGGAGGACATCGAGAAACTGAATTACTTCCCGAAGCTGGAGGAGGTCCGGATACAGGGCATTCCCTTATTACAGACCTACACCAACGCCGAGCGACGCAGCCTCATGATCGCACAGTGAGTCCAGACTTTCAGTAGTGTGATAGATTTAGAGTAAACATCTTTGATATATGAAGGGAATATTCTTGATTACAAATAAAAAGAATGCAGGAATTAAATTGCATGTTAGATGGACATGTACAGTACAAAGAGATACAATAGGACGTAGTTTGAGAATGACTGGAGGACTGTGGAGTGGGAAACATACACAAGTGATCAGAAGTACAAAGGTTACTCTTGCTAATTGTACTGTGTTGTGCATTAGGTTGCCATCCATTTCGATGCTGAACGGCAGTGTGATCAGTGAAGTTGAGAGAGAGGATGCAGAGAGGTTTTTATCCGTTATTACGTGGACTGCCCAGAGAAGGACCTCCCATGCAGGTACATGCCCAGTGTCCATGAGGTTGGTTTGTTTGGGCTTGTGTCACCACAGCCTGTCCCGTCTCTGTAGATACCATTGTCTTGTCACTAAGTACGGGAAGCTGGAGCCACTTGCGGAGGTGGACCTTCGGCCTCGCTGTCACGCTCAGGTGGAGGTTCACTTTGAAGAGAAGATTGAGCAGGTGGGGTCAGCAGACCAAGATAAGTAGTTTAGGGTTGGATTATTATAAAGTTTGTTTTTATATAACAAGGTTCCCTTTTGTGATTGGACAAGGGTGAATGGAAGAAAGTGTTTAAGATGATTAAAGATTGGCTTTTCCAATAGTTATATTGTTATAATAAAAATTATGTCCACTATTGAATTGGCAGTAAGTCGCTGTTAAAATAGGCAAATCCACTTGAACTTGTCCATGTTTGTGTGTGACTGAAGGTCTTCAAATCATTTAAAGAATAATATCCTCACAGCTAAACATCCGATTGGGCCAGACAGTAGCGGAGCTGAAGAAGCAGCTGACGACAGTGGTGAACCTCTCCACAAGCGGCATGAGACTGTACTATATCGACAAGGGCAGTGCCTTTGGTCCAGAGGAAATGAGGTACAACACACGGGTCCTCCACTCCTACAGCATCCAGGACGGAGACGAGATACTGGTGGTGCCCAAAAAAAAGTAAACGTTTTGACTAGACTGAAACCGACTGGATTACTGACCTTTAAATAGGAATGTACTGTCCGCATCCTATTTTTAGAGATTAAAGATTTAACGGACACAACATTTAAAGATTTAACGGACAAAAACACTGCCTAAAAAAGCAGTCTGGGGTGTGTTTGACTTTTTTTTGCTGGGCATCAACTAACACCGAACACTGGAGAGTGGCTTATAAATGCTTTGTTGAATCTCTGCTTAGCCACATAGATTTGCACATGTGGGAAGGTTTCAAAATTTGGAGGGTAATAGTTGTCAATTTACTGGAACATACAACGAGAAAAGGCTTAAAACACTGTTAACCCAAACAGATTTGACCAAAAGAATATCAATCAGGCACTCTTGCCAAAAGCTGGAGTCATCACGCAAAGGCTTTCTGACTGTCTGTGAATCTACTATACCATGTTGCACTGACATATGCAGAGTACTATACTGTATACTTTAACATGTGCTGTTGTGTGCCGCCCTCTTCTGGCCTCTTCTCTGCTACTGCGCACTGCCATCCACCACAAGGCTCGACATGAATCAAGTGGTGACGCAAACAAACTGCACACCGCGGGAGACTGAAAGACGATCTCTGTAATTTATACACAAGAGCAGGTTTCCATTCATTGTTTGCTACTTTGTCTGTTAAATATGTGCTATTAGCTGTTTATTTCACACTGAAAATGTACTTACTTTTACAAGACGGCTTTCTCTTTTCAAATTACTGTTTCAACTTTACAGCACTGAAATGTTTCTATAAATTGGGCAACTATTTACCACTTACAATGTCTTTTTGTTACTGGGCTACTTCAACCTGCACACAGAAATGGCCACTGTTATCATAATAGTTAAGACAATATGACTTTTATTGCAGCATAATGTGGAAAAAGCATCCATCGTGGTTTATATTTGCTGTAGAAGGCTGCACAGTGTATTGATTTTTCTTCTGGCACCAGACATAGCATAGAAGAGGGTTCCTAACAGTCTTACCACAATGGAAACAAAGAGCCAATACGTCGGCCCATGAAATTAAATATTCACTGTGGGGCTTGAAAATCACGGGGCTATATTTAGACTCCAAACCAAATCTGTTTAGTTTGTCAAATCCATTTAAAAATGTGCATAATTTTATTTTTTCATGTTGACTGGATGACATGGAGGGAGCTATATTTAATGAAGGAATTATTTAAATGAACAGATAAATGTAGTGCTATTTGTGTCTGTTATCAATATACTGTAGAAAATGGAATGTTCTTCCATGTTCTATGACCAGGGGTAATGTGGTACGAGTAAAGATATATATACTGTATACGTTATTGACCCATCCCTCAAACTCCTTATAGAAAGGCCGAAACAAGGGCTGCTAGATATGAGACAATATTGCGATGTTCTCTAATTGTTTTGAATATTGCAATACCAATACTATTGGAATATCTTTCATCACAGTATGTTCCATTGCATCCAAACACAGCTAAAATTGAACTAAAACTAAACTAAGTTACCAATGTCAAAGTTATGCAGTTTCGTTTGAGGTCGTTAGTAAAAAAATGTGTAACTATCAGTCAGATGGAGGACGTCAGTGAATTTGTGCTATACGTAATGTGGCTTCTTGCAACATGGATATTGCATCACCTAATTTTGCGATAAACTATAATATTGACAATATATTGTCCAACCCACGGCCTGGGAATCAAACCTAGGAATCTCTTGCTGTGACACAATTTAAGAACACTAACCACTTTGCCACAGTGTCATCAGAGAGGATTAGAGATGAGGGTCGTCATATGGGAAGCTCATGATAGATCAAAGCTTAAGAGGGAAATTGAGATGGTTTTGACTTTTACATAAGACAAAATGTGATTAGCCAAAAGTATTCGGACACCTGCCTAATATGTGATGACTTGCATATTAACTTTGGTGACATCCCACTCTTAATCCATTGGATTGGTCTACCCATTGCAGCTTTAACAACTTCTAGGAGTCTGTTTATGGGGATTTTTGACCATTCTTCCAGAAGCCCATTAGTAAGGTCACACACTGATGTGTCTCAGTCTTCGCTCTAATTCATTCCAAAGGTGTTCTATGGGGTTGAGGTTAGGCCATAATCCCCCTCCACCAAACGTTACACTTGGCACAATAATGTCAGACAAGTACAAAACCCAGACTGGTCCATCAGATTGCCAGATGGAAAAGCATGACTCATTACTCCAGAGAACATGTCTCCACTGCTCAAGAGTCCAGTTGTGTCGTGCTTTACTCCTCTGCATCCAACGCTTTGCATTGCACGTGGTAATGTATAGCTTTGATGTAGCTGCTCGGCCATGAAAACACATTTCACAAAGCTCTCTATGCACTTTTCTCGAGCTATTCTGGTGGCCACATGAAATGTGGAGGTTGTAGCAATTGATCCTGCAGAAAGGTGTCAACCATAGGGCAATATACGCCTCAGCATCCCACTCTGTCATTTTAAAGTGGTCTACAAAGTTGATGTTTTTCCAATTGCTTAAGCTGTTCAAATATCACAGACAGTTGATTTTGGAATATTTAGACATTCTTTCATAGACGTTTGTAGAAACAATATGCATGCCTCCGTTCAGGATTATGTGGCCATGAAACCAATTATTTGGATGGGTGTCCTAATACTTTTGGCAATAATATAGTGCATGTGTAGAAGGGTTCTGAACTTAGAGCTGCTTGAGCAGAGACCAAAGAGGTATTTATGGATTTAGGGAAAGGGTTAGTTGGTGTAATGGTAGTTAGTGATATAGAGATAATCAATCCTTAAATTATGTTTATTTAGACTTAACTTACCAAATTCCTTAGTATGTCCTTTTTTTGTCATCAGAAAATAACACTTTCTGTGTAAAGAAATAATTATTTCTGTCCAAACCCTGTCTTATGGGGTCATATAAGCATTTATGCATCACAACAATCATCTAATTATCACAACTAATGTATCACTACTGATATACTTGAATAATATATTTACAGTTCCATATATGGACAATAGAGGGTTCATATAGATATTTAGTGCACAGCTGGTTACTTGAAAGAATTTTAAAAGTGACACGTCTCTGCATTTTATCACACTTATATTGAGTGTAGCATGAAGCAGTCACACCCAGCCAAAAACACCCTGTCTGGTTCAGTATTATTGTCTAACCTGTGTGAGACCTGTTTGAAGTGAAAATGTATTGTGTGTCAATGTAGACTGAGTGAATTTATGCAAGTTGTTCATTTTTCTTTGTGGTTGGTGTGTTTATTGGAAAATCTTAGGAAAGGTTTTGCTAAATTAATGAAAATTGTATCTTTAATCCAATGTTACTGCTTTTTGTTGTTTGTTAAATTGTCTAATTGATTGTTTACAAAACAAAGCTGAGCTAATACCACTGTGCATAATTTAACATAAAATGAATTGGCTTGTTTGGTTTGCTGAATTCTCACTCATAAGTCTGACCCATAGCACATTTGATTTAGAAGCACCATGTAAAACTAATAAATTCCAATGACCTGCCAACTATGACTGCATTTTTGTTGTGTGTGCACAAATGGTAATAACCTTGCTCATTTCAATCACCAGTACTTCGGTCTACTCATGTCACAACAAATAAAGTGTAACTGCATTGTTTGATCGAGAGTTTAAGGAAATAAACGACAAGCATAAATCAGTGAGTGCCTTCTTTGTATGAACTGAGTGAAGCATTATTGAATCCTTTTGCACTACGCTATATCACTTTGGTGGTTCATAGCTTAATGCTATTTTTAGGCACACATGGGGTTTGGATGGGTTGCATGATTACTGCAGTTGATGTTATGACTCATAGCCTTTTATACGTGGAGTGCTCTAAATGTCTGCTTATTGAATTAAAGGAAACAAGGTCAAATAATATACTATTCTGCAGAGCTCTACTACTAGGTTCATATTGTGAAATTAAAAGAGAAAAGACGCATCACTTCTCTCTTTTCTAGATGGTGAGTTTGCTTTTACTATTCCAAGATTATTATTTTTATTTTTTCTGATGATGAATAATGATTGATGATTAATATTATACAAATAGGTTAGATATTGTCTTATATTTGTCTTATACCTTTTTCAGTGCCAGACAGAATACACCCTATTCTTTACAAAAAGCAGGAGCAGATGGCAACTGCAAACCATTATTGCAGCATTATCTTATATATATTTTTTTTCAATGAAAGATTACTCTGATGTTTACGTTTGTTTCCGCGGCAACGGCGTAAAAAGGCGGGCCTTGTGCAGTGTTGCTCTGTTGCTGACGTAAGCCTTAAAGCGAACGCGTGCTCCCTGCTCCGTTACTTGACGATCGCTGAAAAGTCCACTACTGCGGGAGGACCGTCCAAGAGGCATTGCTGGATGCCATCCTTACCTTGAGTGAAAGACCGCAATCTAAAGAAGGTCTTGACCGGAGTACGTGAATTTGTTCAATCAGCGGCGGGAACGCGAAGAGAAATATCTTTTTCGGGTAACGTTACGCTGTTTTTTGGATGTTCGCTCCGGGATGCCCAGCTCTTGGGTGAGTGCAGTTCATCTTACGGTCGCCTCACGTATGATCATTCAACGATTATAACAATGCATCAGGACACAAAGCTGTACAAACTTCTCGTAAACTTTTGTGGCCAAGTCTTGACCATTTCCTCCGCAGTCCGCACTGTCAAGTTTTGAATACTTCTTCACCTCGGCTCGACGTAAGCGAAGCCCATTTTTTTAGGTGCCTTGTTGAAAATGAGTGTATTTTAGTTTTCGTTTTTTCCCCCTGAAGCCACCCATTATTATACAAAAGGCCATTGGAATAGACTGTAGAAACGTGTAGAAAAATCGCACAAGTATCGAGTGTCTGGTGTGTCGTAAAATTGAGCCTTCATAGACTGTAAAATTAAGAATTCATTTTAAACTCTATGGTAGCCTCTGATCCCGAGCTGTAAACATGTAATCTTTGCTTGGCATTTAAAGGTTGATTGGCTGTGTGATTGACAGAAAATAATGTTCAACCGACCATCGACACGACACGGCGAGTAAGTTTGATGCAGCCGGGATCTTGCACCTTTCTCGTCCTATCCTCGGCTTTCCACAGCCCTGTCTTGCGGTTTGAATGGACATCGGTATCACGTGTGTGGATTAGCATTACATAAACCTATCTATTGATAATTTCAGACAGAGCAGTCTCGTCGGCTTAAAAGTGGTTGTACAGACCGCACTGGTTTGACTCTGGCCCCGGTGCCCGTGTCGTCTCATCTCGGTCTCATGTCATGTAACGCTACACCCCCTTCTCTCACTGAGTGTCCAGTCCACGACAAGAGACTACTGCTTTTTTCCATTGCCTCGCTCTGACATGCTGTACGTCAACAATGTTCCCAACTTGTGACGTTTTCACTGTGTAATGTGCTGGTAATGCATAGTCAATAATAGCGCAGCAATGTCTGTATTTGTGTTTTTGTTTTTTCATATCTCTTAAATAAGTCACAAGCGCTTGCGCTTATTGATTTACAAACCTTTAAAAAAATGTAAATTCACAGTTTTGTAGCCTAATTCACTTGCTATTCTTTGAATGACAGATGGTTCAGTGTTCACCAGTGATCTTAGGTGCATGGTGAACCCTGGGGTCATTTGGGTATGGGATTGTTGATAAGTTGGTAAATAGTAAAATATTATAATCTTTTCTGTAGAACACAGATAGATTTTCTATGTGCCGGTTATGTTTCCACATTCCTCAAAAATGCACAAAGTCATATTTGGTATATGACTTTTTGAGTCATTTAACAAAAAGAACAAAAGACACAAAACAAATTTGTATGAATAACCACCAAATTTGGGATGTAAAATATTATGGCAGCTTACACAATACCACAGTTGTTCGAATAAACACATTTCTAAACTTTCAGGTGTAGCCTACGTTATTGTCACCTGGTGAAAAATGTATCCTCTGCATCTGACCAATGCTCGAAAGCCGCTGGTGCTACCTGTCAGTGCCTAAGAACCCATCTCCAGATTTTCTGTCAGGTTCACGGTATGAAGTACCAAGCTGAAGGATTAGTCTTATGTGCATGTTTTGGTTTCATGGGGGAAGCCTGCGCCGTGGAAGAAACCCACCCAGACATGGGGCAAACATGTGAACTCATTGCAGAAACGCCTGCATGATCCTTCTGGGTTAGAAGTCATGTGCCGCATGGTTTCACATAGTTTCATCCATGTAGATGGTTCTATCAGCAGAGAAACACTGTCCAGAAACCTGCCAGAAACCCTAAAAACAATTGATCCTGGAGCACCATAGAGGCCCTCGTGAAGGAAAGCCAGGCGCTTCTCTAACCACCTATAATATAAAGCCGATGGGCCACTAAATGGACAAATACGCACTAATGTCAAGTTATTTTTGGCCTAAACAGTGCTGCAATGCTCCTGTAAAAGGACAGACACATTAACATAAACACAACATTAACGTATAGGTTTTTTTTTTTAGTTTATTTATTTAGAGAAACAGGGACAGTGTACAATAAACATTAACCTCAAAGGGAGTGCTAATTTCCACCCGTAGTCCCTGGGCAGGCTGATGTTATAGTTAAATACATAAAAACATCACGCATACATGGATAATGGTATTTACATTGACCAAGTTCATAATAGTAAAAGCAAATCTTCACATGCACAACAATCAGATAAAAACTCTTATACACACCTTTCATTTACTCAGGTCTACTCTTATAGACCTCAGAACACACACACACACACATACACACACATACATCCGGTCACATGTGGGTGCAAGTTTGATTTGACAAAAGCCATTTCTTTGCCAGGCGTGAGAACGTGTAAAAGTTTGTGCTTGTTATCAGCTCTGTAGGCAACATATTCCACTGGCGAGTGGAATATAAACTAACTCCTGTATGCAAGTAAGCCAATATGAAGAAATGACTGTGATTTCACTATGAGCTTTCCCACAGTTTTCTATGAAAATTTCAACTTCCATAACAAGATTCACTGCCCCCACACACTGCCTTTTTACTACAACTGTGACCCATGTACTACAAACGTGATCTCTAATACTACAGTCACTCAGCTCTTGTATTTTCTATTTAGTTCTATTTTGAGATTGCTTTTCATTTATTCAGTGAATATGGGCTAGATCCCACCTCTGTGAACTGTGATTGTCCACTGTCCACACATAGATGGTGCAGTTTGCTGAAGGGATGAGTCATGCTCCACTTAAGCTTGTATCTTATTTATTTCTGATTTAGATTTCTGACAGAAGCTAACCTGCTGAGTGGCCTTGTGCAAAGCAGTGATTCTCAAACCTTTAAGCGCTAGGCTACCTCACAAAAGCATCATCATTCAGTGACTAAATAGGACTGAACCAGGTCATTATTTGGGAATTAATTGTTATTATAAGACAGATAACGAGAAAGGAGAAAACCACAAAAGGACTGAAGATGGTCCAAACATACCTTTTATGTTTTTTTAACAAGGTCTTCTTCAAACCAATTTGTTGTACCAGCTTATACACGACCAATCATTAAGTAATGACATGATTAGTTCTGAGAGAAGTGGATATTATCAAAACTACATAAGATAAGAATTATGAACATTTTGTGGTTTTGATAAAGAAATCTAATCCTGAACTAACCCATATTAAAGCTAGGTTGGTGCTGACCAGGAAGGCCAGATCTCAACCAAGTCCGATTAAAGACTACCAGATCATCAGTTAATTTGCAAAAAATCGGACTTGAATTGAGTCTAACAGCGCACCATCCCACCTGTAGCACCTGCGCCACAGTTTGGGAAACGCCATCTGTCCTGTTGCTTGTCCTTTAAGAACAGATAGGAATGCCGCTGAGTGTTAGGTGACCTGTGGAGGTCATAGGCTGCTGCTGCTATATTTACCAGCACTGTAATTTGATCCGGTGGCATTCTACATGGCTCTGCTCATGCTATGCTCTCACACTCCCAAGTAGCACCCCATCACCTTTTCTGCCCATAGCCGCTTCGCACAACAAGGGTGAGCCTCTTCATAAAACTTATAACCACGACTAACTTGTTCTCCCTTTAGGTACCGGCCTGGCTGTCACTTGTGGAGACAGCAGGAGTAGGCGCGAGGGGCGGGTGAAGGAGATGACAGACAACTGCAATGGATTTTTAACTTTTCTCTTAAGTTTATGGGTTATCATGGCGACGGCTGCTAGATTTTAAAAATAAATATCATGCCCAATGGTGATGTGACAATGTAGCGAGCTACAAAATGAAGACTTGTTGATGACAAATAGTTTTTTTTAAACAGTATGCCACTAAACTGATAGTAAGTGTTACTACTTTGTATTTTCAGGGTTGTGAAATGAAACGGCACCACACTGGGCTAAATATAGGGGTTTGTACTATCTGTATTTAGTGTATGTGGGGTTCCTATAGCAATTGATCGAACATACTGTCACTGAAGAATAGTTAGCTGGTTGCCTACAGGCTGCTGTTTTGGTTACTTTGCTTTTTTTCAAATGTTGTTGTCCTGTGTTCTAGGAGTGATTTGTATCACCAAGTCTGCGCCTGTGTACACTGGGGTAGCAATCGTAGGATGAGCTGCCCCAAAGCCTTTTCCGTTGGTGGGGATTGACAAACCACTACAAATACAGCAGGTAAGGGACACTATTTAACATAATGCCAAAAAGTGTGTTATACACAGATGCAGTGCTTTTGAAATAACTTATAAATAGTTAGGCAGTGTCTATAGAACCGTCCGACGGCTACAAACTCTTTTTGCTATTTTGCCGTCTCCTTATGACACCCCGCCATTCCGACACGGAGTTTACAAACTAACCTTACCTTAGCCCTAACCTTAAGGATAGTGGAGTTTACAAACTAACCTTACTTTAGCCCTAACCTTAAGGACAGTGGAGTTTACAAACTAACTTTACCTTAGCCCTAACCTTAAGGATAGTGGAGTTTACAAACTAACCTTACCTTAGCCCTAACCTTAAGGATAGTGGAGTTTACAAACTAACCTTACCTTAGCCTAACCTTAAGGATAGTGGAGTTTACAAACTAACCTTACCTTAGCCCTAACCTTAAGGATAGTGGAGTTTATAAACTAACCTTACCTTAGCCCTAACCTTAAGGATAGTGGAGTTTACAAACTAACCTTACCTTAGCCCTAACCTTAAGGATAGTGGAGTTTACAAACTAACCATACCTTAGCCCTAACCTTAAGGATAGTGGAGTTTACAAACTAACCTTACCTTAGCCCTAACCTTAAGGATAGTGGAGTTTACAAACTAACTTTACCTTAGCCCTAACCTTAAGGATAGTGGAGTTTATAATCACGGGTATCAAATAGTGTCAGATTGGCACTTTAGATACGTCCATATCAAACACATGTGACGGTAAAATAGCCGGAGAGTTGCGGGAACCGTCCGATGGCATCATAGACACTTCAAAATAGTTATACAAAAATATCTTTCAAAAATATCCATATTGAAAGTTGGTCACTTTTGAAATTTGTCTTTGAAAATATGAAAGAGAAATACTGCAGGTTAATGACCAATTGACCATCATCCATAACATGACTGGACTTGTATGCCATGTTTTCAGTCACGTTCACAATTTACATTTATGATTTTTCTAAAATGATAGTCTTAATCAGTTGTTAATTACAAGTTTCAAAAACATGCTTTTTTAGCTCAGCGTGACTCAGAATGACTAAATTGGTGAGCTGAATCTGTGTGGTAGTGCCCTGCACCATGTAAAAATGAAGGCTATGCCACTAATATGACACATGCTGCTAAAAGTTCGCGTCCATTCACTTTACCTCACAGGCTCCTAAATATATGGAGAACTTTAACCAACAGTGGGCTGAAGTAAACCTAAATGATATTCTGAAAATAATTAACCTGGCATTAAACCAAGAACTATAGTCTAAAGTGGATTTACCAAGTGTTCTCCAGAATAATAGTTAAACCACAGCTAACCAAGGTCCAAAAATTGACTAATGTCTGTTGAAGGGCTGAGTTGACCAAGGTTTTTTTTTATTGTGGGGCTAATTACATGCAAAGCGCAGAGTTAGTGCACTGAAAGATTGGTGCAGTGTGCACTAATTGGTTTAACTGTGCCCCCATACCTTTATTCAGGTTTGTAGCCAGATCTGTCTTACATCAGAATCTTTTTAATAATGCTAGGATGGCAGACAGTTTTTAAGAAACTCCATTTCTATGTTTTTTGCTGTAAAATCTTGATGACCAAAATGTACAGTGTAGCCATTTAACTTCATATTTCTGCTTAGTGCTGTATAGAATGACTTGTACGTCACTGTAGGTGTTTGAAATGACCTGTAATTGAGCTGATGAAGACAACATCAGTCATTTGTAGAGCCCAGAGCCTCCACCTCTGCAGCCCATGCTCAGTGCTGCCTTACAGCCTCTGGTCTGAGTCACAAGCAAACTGGAGTAGACAAAAGACAGATTCTCATCGACTGTCCCTCTCCAGCTTTACTGTGGAATATCAATGAAAGTTTAATATTTATCTGTCCACGATGAAAGTGTGGAAGAACAGCATATTATCTGTTCTAATATCTTGACCGGTCTCTTGTAACAGGAAATCACCCACACCTGCAGATAAACTAGATTTTGTACTCAGTTAAATGTAAAAGTATAGCAGTAGTCACACTACAATCATCCACTAACCAAGATAAATAAAGCTACATATTGTTGTCTTAGTTTCTCAATGGTACTGTAGCAAATCAATCCTGCTAATAATGATTGTATAGGACTGTAAACGTTATTCAAGGCTGAGAAGAAGCCTGACTAGTCTGAACTCTGAAGCTACTGAGGACGAGGCGTCAGTGTGGCTGTCACATCAGCAGAGTCTTCTGCTCACATTTCAGAGTATATTTAGCCACTGTCGGACCAATCTAACCCAGCACACCCCGCGAACCTGCGGACAATCGTCCGCTTAAGCGCCTTATCCAAACAATGACCGGCTGCTCCCCGTGACACTTACAAACACATGACCAAATAGGTACATAACCTTTCCAATCAGATATAATTGTACATCTTTAAAGTAAACACAATCATCTTGAAATGTCAACCGTATAGTATTATGAAATGCCGGTGTAGCTTGTATAAAGAAAATTAAAAACTTCAGTTGTGTTTTTGATTATATCATCTGGGCCATAGTGGCTCAGTCAGTTAGAGCGTTCATGCCTGGATTTATAATATCCTTGGGCAAGACACTTTACCCTTGACTGTGTGAATGATTGGTTGATCATGGTCACTCGCTTGCTCATTCCACCACAGGGCAACTGTGGCTTTAGATAGTAGCTTATAGAATGGACATTGTCTACAGTGTAACGCTTAGAGACAGTTATCAAGCTTGTAAAGCACAATGCAAGGCATTATATATATATACTGTATATATATATATATATATATATATATATATATATATATATATATATATATATATATTTTTTTTTTTTTTTTTTTTTTTTTTCTTCTCAATTATAGGTACTCCCTGCACAAATACCTTGTTACTTGTACTTTATAATATGTTTCTTTAGGCCCTGACTTTCTGGACTAATATGAGTATTAATCACTTTGAGCTGTCATTCTCCAGGAAAGTGCTGTTTGTGAGCACTGCCCAGAGACTGAAACCTCATCTCCTCTTGCTCTTGGCCAAGCAATGTCTGGTATTAGCTGCTAAAACATACTCCCTCCACGGTTGTACAGACTACCCCTCCACTTTACTCCTAATTTACTTCCTCTTTCATTCCCAGGCCGGTTTGAGCCATATAGACACCATTAGACAGCACTTTTCACGTTGCCTTAGTAGTTGTCAGCCTCTAGCGTAGTGTAAATTGGCTGCGGATACTGCCTCTCCGCTGCTGCAGCTCTCAGACCCTTTATGCGTCGGTAGCAGAGAAACAAATGCAGAGTGTTTCCATGGCAGCGCCAGTAACAGACTCAGGGGAGGCAGAAAATGCAGAGTGGCCCGAGAGAAGGAGAGTACGGCTGCGTGTGCATGACTGTTTCCCCGGAGACCACTCCTCTCCAGCGAAATCTGTAGTTTACATTAGTCCTATCAACTCTGAGACAATACTCCCATGGCTGCAGTCCCTCACAGGCACTTGGTTTACTTTGGAAAATCAACTATTGCCATATCACATTTTTGCAACCAGTAATTACTTACTTTAAAGATGCATTATGTAGCATTTTATGCAGAATAAAGAAGTGGATATTAGTGCATATTTGCCCTGTCAGTGACTCAGTGGCTATGTTACGTAGTTAGCATGGCGCCTTTATTTTCCATCAAAGTAGCCTCTATGACACTCCAGGATTGTTTTTCATGGAATGGAATGGATTCTTATTTGTATAGCGCTTTTCACATAGCACAAGTCACCCAAAACGCTTCACACAGTTTAGGAAAATTGTACTTCATTCAATCCACACACCGTGGTGGTAAGCTACGTGTATACAGTTTCCCCTGGGGTAGACTGACAACCATCCTTCTGACCACCACCATTTATTTACGCACACACATCATTCACCCTGCCCTATTGTTTTAGTGGTAGGGGAAATCGGAGCGCTTGGAAGACACCTACGCAGACACGAGGAGAGCATGCAAACTCCACACAGAAAGGCCTGTCTGGGGATCGAACCCCTTGCTGCACCTTCATGCCGCAGCAGTTTTAGGGAAACCATAAAAACAAAGCGCCACCGTAATAAAAAGTAAAGGTATCATGCTAACCCCATACAGCCACTGGTCATGTAAAGGCCCTCTACCTATTTTTTCTTATGGTAGAATGAATTTCTTTTGTCCTTCTGAAAATCAGACAATAATAAACAGAACAAAATCCAAACAAAAAATGTTGTGCTTCTAATTACAAAGCATTTTTATTGATTGATTAGGAATTAGCAGGCACGTTGTTTACATTACCGTGACAGTAAAGCTCAATTGAATTCAACTCACTCCCTCTTTCATCATTCACATTATAGAACTTTTCATGTGAGGAAAAAAAACAAACAGATTTTTGTGTGTATTTAATCTTTTAGTGCCCCAGTGGCTGTATGAGTGTTTAGTATGACGCCTTTACTTTCCATCACAGTGGCCTCTATAAAGCTCCAGGATCAACTGTTTTTTAGGGTTTCTAGTAGTTATTTTCTGCTGATGAAACCATCTCCATGGTTACACATGCATGCCATCCAGAAAACCCACCAAAAACAATGGATCCTGGAGCATCATGGGGCCACTGTGATGGAAAGTAAATGCGCCATGCTAACCACCCATACAATCAATCAATAGTTTTGTATAGGTCAATATCATAACCGAAGTTGACATTAACACAATGATGCAAAAACAATAAGCAAGACAATGTAGAGTTCAGGCAAATGTATGTAAAACATAATGTCCAACAGAGGTAAGGTCCAAATAAACAGTTAGCAGCAGATGGTGATGAGCCTCAGGGGTGTCCCCTGTCCTTAGACTCTCGTACACGGCAAGCAAAAACTTAAAAACCCAGTGAAAGAAAAGAGAAACCTTGGGAAGAACCAGAGAAGGAGGATCCATTCCCATGGACAGCCAAGACCGTGGCAGAACGTCCAGTCCTTGTTGGAGCTTCAGTTCTTCTTGTTCAGTCCCTGTAGGCAGGGGTACTAACGACTGGCCATCTGAAACAGAGGCCACTCCCAAGAGGGGAGTGGGACAGGGGGACACCATGTGAATAATGAACAGACTACAGAGAAAATAAATATTGTATCCTAATTAAAAGACAAAGTATGCAGCAATAAGAGCTAGAGGATATGGCTCAGTGTACTGTACTTCCCACAGCAGTGTTTCTCCTAAGGCAGCTTTGCTCTAGGCTGTGGGTTAGAGCTTTACCTAACTGACCTGATCATAAGCTAATTCGAAGATGTACACAGCCTAGTCTTAAATGCAGAGACAGTGTCTGCTTCTTTAACATGAGCTGGGAGTTTATTCCATAAAACCGGAGTTTGGTAGCTTAAGGCTCGACCTCCTACAGTGATTTTGGAGACTTGAGGAATCACTAGTAGCCCTGAGTTTTGAGAGCAAAGTGCTCTGGTTGGCTGATATGGAACTATAGTGTCTTGGGGATAGATTGGAGCCATACCCTTTATTGCCTTAAATGTAAATAGCAGCGTTTTAAGTTTGATTCTAGACTCAACAGGAAGCCAGTGAAGAGACTTTAGCGCAGGAGTAATGTGTTCTCTTCTCTTTGTCCATGTTAACAATCTTGCCGCTGCATTTTGAACTAGTTGAACACTTCTCAAAGAACTTTTAACTCAAGTTAAGTTTGTTCACAACAATACTATTATTACTAGTTATAATTTGTTATTTATTTATGTAAGTTATTTTACTGTTGTATCAATCAAAATGCTAAACTGAGTTTTATACTATAAAATATAAAACATTTAATTAAATTTCTACTACTGTTTACTTGGATAATGAAGTGTGCTTAAAAGCTTGTAATTATTTTCTAATATATAGCGGAAGAGAGACTACTTGCTTGGAGCTTGTATCTCCGTCTTACATGCACCATCACAAGAGCAGAGAAAAATTGATTAAACATTAAAGGCTTGTCATAGTGGCTGCTTCAGCAGTCGTCCACTCAGCTCCTGGTCTGCTCAGTGTGTTTTGGGCAGCACTGGGCTATGGCAGGTTTCCAGCCTGCTACCATGTGCTTACTCCACATCCATATTCTGAATAATTGATTATGCTCTGGTCAGTGAGGGAGAGAGAGAAAGCGATCTAGAGCATCAGAGGAACGAGTGTTTGGAGAAGTCAGTGCAGGGAAAGCTCAGAGGAGAAGAGCGCCCATGGAGAAACTGGAGCCTCTCAAACCGAACTTAACACGCATCAACAACACCAGATACTTTTATTTATTCAAACACTGCTGAGCATGTGAACAAGAGCTGCTCTCAGCCTGGGACGCACTCTATGGACTACACACTGTGCTGTTGAATATAGGATTATAACAGAACAGTGGGAGTACTATGAAAGGGCTCAACAAACTCAATACTTTATTTTTAAGTGACCAACTTTCGCAACTTAATAGGACTGAATTTACTGAGTACATTTTGCCAGTAACTTACTTACTACATACCAAGAATTGGTATGTAGTAAGAAAGCTTTTTACATCATGTAATCATTTAATCTTAAGTGTGCTGTGTAACTCATTTAAAAAATAATAACAATAATAGTAAAAGGTTGCCATTAATTCTTCTGATTTGTTTGATGTTGATGCAGGAACAAATACAACATACTATAATTATATTTAAGTTCATGTTGTTATCAATTCCAAAGATCTGAGATGTTTGACAGTTTTGTGACATTCCACTTGATATTCATCCTACTGTATTACTGTCTGAGGACTGCTGTTCTTTTGGATCTGCTTCAGCGGGGCAGTAATAAATGCCGCCTCCATTGTTGCTGTGTAAGTAGTGCTAGTTGCTGAACGGCCCGTGTCTCTCTGCTGTGTTTGCAGTCAATGCAGTCTTCCAGCGGTGCTCTTGCCCTGCGCCTGAGAACGCACCAGCAGCAGCATGTCCCGCGTATCGTCCACGGCCAAGCGCTACCCCGGCCCCTCCTCCTACTCCTCTCACTACAGCTCCTACACCTCCTCCCTTGGAACGGGTCTCGCTCCTACAGCGACCGTGACAGGCTCTCATCCTACAAGTCCCCCTCCACCACCTCCTCCTCGGGATACTCCTCATCCTACCTGAGCTCGGCCGCCCGCTCTCGGAACTACAGCACCTCCTCAGACCCGAGCGGGACAGGGGACGGACAGTCCCGCGCAGTGACATCTTAGGGTCCAGCAGCCTCAGCAGTAGGCGGAGCGAGAGCCTCAGTCGGACCCCTGTTAAAAGCTACACAGGGTCAGGGCTGAGCGGGGGTGCAGGGTACACGTCTTACAGCTCTTACTCCCCGTCTATCCAGGCAAGCTACCTCTCCTCTTCACCAGCGGCCTCCAGCATCTCCCTCAGACGCAAATCTGTGTCCCAAAGTGATCTGAGCCGGGACCTCACCTCTCTGAGCCTTAGCGACCCCTCCTCGTCCTCCTCTTCATCCTCTACCCCAACTTCCTCTTCCCTCCGGAGTTACCGCACCCGAAACAGTGAAGTGTCCGACTCATATGGCTCTAGATCGGCGTACACTGGCCTGTCCCGCAGCTCTACTCAGGAGGCCCTCTCGCGGAGCTCCGCACAAGAAACCCTCAGCAGCAGCAGCAGCAGCAGCAGAGCCTTCAGCACATCCTCGCCATGGGAGCCCAGCACCGAGTCGTCATCCCGGAGCACTTCCACGGTAAGACACTGCCCCTGACACACTTCACTGTTTTAGTAAAGTCATACAGGTCCACAGGAAGAGAAACTGCATTGAGCCTTTCTGCTTGATTTGTTTTTATGTGGAGAAATGAACACTATTCTTTTTGCCCAAAAGGTGGCACTGTTGATCTACGTAACAGTAGCAAGGAAGGACTAGATACTCAGAGCTCTTAGAGTCTTAGAGCTTCAGCATAACTCTGACCCAGTGGTGTCAAACTCCAGTTCACTGTAGGATGAACTGCTGAATGAGAACAATTTCAAGGACTAGGGCAATTTCTAATTCATTTTATGTTTTCCAAAATCAAGCATTATAAAGTGGGAATTTTTACCACAAATATAATCCTTACAATGTATGAAGTGTGAGATAAAAGAAAATGAAAATACGTAGTACCTGAAATCATAAACTTTGTTCCAGCTTTTGTTACATGTGGGTAGCTTCACTAATTACCCTAAACCTGGTCAAAACATTATGCATTTTGACAATTTCCACCACAGAATCCTTAGCTGCCCACCTCCTCAGTTTTACACTATAGGCTCCTTTGACGATAATAGCCAAATAGTCACATAGCTGATTGTGAATGGGGTGTTGTGGGTTGAACGCTTGCCGGGTCCTGCCACTGCCCGAGTTATACACATTCAAGGCATTGGGCCATTTCACTGTAGGACTGGTTCATGGTGACCTGCTGTGGGTAATTGTAGGCGAACAGAACTGACAAGAGAGTTTTGCGGTTTTGATTTTGACCCATTGTAGTCCGCGGTTGTTCTCGCAGCTGAAGTCTTATGAGTGAGGTCAGTTTTGATGACCGGGCCACAGCCACACTGACCCACTTCCTCCGGGATTAGGCCTGTAACATCTTACATGAGCAGCGCATGAGGGAAAGTGCAGGCGACCTCCGATTAGGATTAAGATTGAACACATTCAGAGCATTTATTACAGTTTAGTACATTAATGGAAATATGATCATAGCTCTGTTGGGCAATGTCTGAATACATTTATGTAACATAAAAAAGTACATGGATGCATGGGTCTAGTGTCTGACAGAAACAACTGCTTGGCATTTTATACCTGAATCATACATCCGTGTGATCTTGCTGCCACCCTCTGCTTACTTCTTGACATCACCGTCTTCAATATCTTTGGTTTAATAAAGTGACAGGAGAACAGTAACTTGTAAAACTAATTGTAATGAGATTACATCTAAAAGCACTTCCACAGCATATATTATACATAATGTTTTTATGTAAAATGGATGTTTCTACTTTTCTACATTGAGTTACCAATATGAGTTGCATTCATAGTAGGCGTGGTGAGGGAAAAAAAATAAACGGTCATATTTATAAGGATTTTTGATTCAAATTTTGTTTTTCTATTCAATATACAAATCTTTATTATGGAAAAGATAAAAATCAACTTCCGCTTGAACCATACCATAACACACAAAAGAGTCAGTTTTAGCCCTATGACAGTGATTGAGATTGAACATAATGTGATCAAATTTCCATCAATTGTACAACATTCTTGAAGTTGATACCTTATTGTCAGATTGTGGGTGGAGGACTAATTAACGTAATAGGTTAAGGTTGAGGTGCTTTATTTGTCATTGTACAACATCTGTACAACAAAATGTGTGATATATACGTATAATAGGCGATCTCTGTTTTGACAGAAACTAATATGAGAATCAATTTATGGTGAAACTAATAATTTAATTTTAGGGTAAGAGTACCCAACTGAGTGTGTGAATAATACAGTAGGAAAAAATATTTCACTGTAGTTCATTTCAGCTGAAATGTTAATGTCAGTTGTTGTCTCATGGATATGTCTAGTAATTACAGAGATACAGTCCAGTAACAGAGATATTAACCAAGATCCAGAACAAAGCAGCTGTAGTTGGTTAAAAGTTAAAACTACAGTCCTCCACATCAATATAAACACGTGAGGATCTTTAGAATGACGTGTGAATGCAACCTATTATGTCCAATGTATTAGCGTCACAACAGCAGCCTAAACTGCAATCAGTCCCATCTGGAAATAACTTTATTCATTTTGGCTGGAGATGTGTGATGCTATGTGTAGTCAACCAAGCAATAGGTAGATTTAGATGAATGCCTGTTTTAATTTTTTTTTTTTTTACCAGTTGATCAAGTACTGGCATTCACTCTCTGCATCACATGTACATCCTCATTGATTCTTGTCTTTGCATTTATTGTGAACCACTCTCAGATCTAATTTCAAAACAATTAGCAGGTGGCATCTCCTGGAGTGGGCTCAGGAGTAAATGGCAAGCTCCAACATGACTTTCTTTCTATGTTTTTTCACACAACACAAAAGTAATTCACACCTGTTATCAGCAGGTTCACAGATTCACTGCCTGTCCCCAGCTGGTAGTCCTCTGCAGTTAACAGAGACCTAGTTACTGCCTCTTCCCTAAGGACAGCCACACAGGCTGACCTAACTTCTCCTGGTATCTTGGAAATTACGTTTTTCCAAGTGTAGCTTTTTATTTTGTTGCAGTGAAAAGGAAGAAACAGAAGATCATGAGTTAACCACACTGGTTATGCACTTAATGCTGAGCGTTGCCATCACGTAGAAATTTTGATTTCCATTTGACAAAGTATTTCAAGCACAAATAGTGATGCCTAACTAACTACATAAATAAATTGACATGATACAGTACTGATAAGATTTTTTTTGTCAGTAAAGCTGTCATAGAAATAACTAATACTCATTTTAGATTTTCAAGCACTACCTCTAAAACCTTGCGCCCACATGTCCAATGTTATGCTCTTCAAACCAACAATTCAGGTCTAAAGGGTCTGGAGAAAGAGCGTTGGCAGAGCAAAGTAAACACCCTCTCTATGAACACAAAAATAGCAGCTGCCAGTGCCTCATGGTTCAGTCCATCTTGTGCCATGTTTCTTAGTAAGACAAGCTGGCCGGCTGGCTCGATGACTCGACTTGTTTTGTATAGTTTTGTGTTACACGATATTTACAACAAAATGATAAAGATATGGGCATAATAAATTAATAATGTTTTGCTGTATTCATCTTTTGTTTATTCGGGCGGGACAGTGCATGTTAATGAACACACACAGACTTGACAAGTTTGTATCATCTCACAAAGAAAATCCCATTTATACCTGTATGTAACTTAAAGCTCAATGTGCTCCTGGAAATAATTGACCATCCATCATATTTTATTTATACAGTTAGTTACTTTTACAAAAACTAGTTGAAGATTTTTTTTAAATTCAGTGACACACTTTTAAAATCTGTTTAAAATGCTTGATATTTAAAAGAGTAAAGCATTGCTTTATTACTTGTTCTCATTTGCTACATGTGTCGACTCATATGTAACAGCTGTACACTAGATAGGAAAAGGTTGATCTATTATTGTGTTTATTGTCCCTGAAATCCTGAAACAATTGCAGACATGGATCTCAGGCCCCTGCAAACTCCCTCACACTAAAGCCACAGTAATGCCCGCCTGGCAGTGCCCACAAGCAGATTGGTCTGGATTCTCCCCCAAGTAGTTCGCCCTATGTCTAGACTAAGTTGAGTCAACAATATTTTTGGCCACCTTTGCTCAGCGGTTCCCTGGTCAGGCAACTTACGGGGAAGAGAAAAACAGCCTAGAGAGAGAGACCTTACAACACTCTTTTATAAGTAATGGCCGGTTTTGTCTTTTCAGCATAATGGGTCAGGTCAGGCACAGGTCACTAAAGTCTACCAGATCACAGTCATCAATTTCATGACATTGTATTTGGTTAGATGAGTAACTCAGTCCAGTTAGCATGTTATGTTTGACCTTGCTTTCTAGAGATCTTTAATAATAATGATGGTGATATTAAAACACTTTTAAAGTAAAAGCTTTTACTTTGAAGCTGCACTGCAAAGTATTTCAATTTGATGTTGCATTGTCACCAGAGTAACTACCCTGTTGTAAAATGCTGATCCATAAACAAAACAGGCCATTGATACCAAAATGTTCCTAATGATCTGCTAAACAGAGTCAATGATAATTTTGCAGTGGGCTATCAACGTAAAGCATTTGGAAGAGGATCCAATGCATTTAAACTTTATGTTGGGCTAACAGTACTCAAAGCAGCAACATGGAGACAAGCTGTTCATTTCTTTTATTTACTTGGTGAAATATTACATATTGCGGCTTTACAGTTCAAATTTCAGTGTTACAGCAGTGGTTTTGGCTGATTCCCTCGTGTTAATCAATGACTGTCCCTATTCAGCAGTCAGATTACCATCACTTTTTGAAATATCATTTTGTCAAAGGGTTACTCACAGGTTCTCTCTGATGGGAAGTGGCACAAATCTATCGCAAAGACCACGGTGTTGACCAAACATAACATTTACTGTAGTTAACTGTAAGTGAAGCACCACAAGAAGCTGTTTGGTAATAATTCAAATGGTTCCTGTTGTATATTGTTTGGCAAATCATTATCAGCAAAGTCAGAAAAGGTCCAGTTCATAACACCCGAAGGAGTGAATATTTCTTTTTAGGTGAACTTCTCTTCGGAATAACAAATTATTGGTTTGATGAATCTATTTTATGATGCAATATCGTATTTCGTAGCCTACAGTTCACTTCTTTGGTCACGCACGGAGAATATGTTGGCACTTTCCCATGTGTGAAGTGAGTCCATTGTGACATGCACATGCTCAGCCTGGTGCAGGAATGTACTCCTTGGCTGTTTGTTGTGTACACACCTCCGTAGGTCATGAGATTGCCGCCAGGACATTTGTTTCACTCCACACACTCCTGATACAAGGGAAGAACACAGCGAGTTTTGTTTCAAGCCACTAAATATGCAGAAGGGAGGATATGCTAATAGCCCATCTGTTATGAATATTTTTGATTTCTAACCACATTGATTCATCAGTGTGGCCAAGTGCAGGATTTATTTTGTAATTTCTCATCAGCGCAGTTAGTTCTGGTTTAGTCATGTGCTAATCTTGTGTTGTGTGAAAAATACTTGTTCATGTCAAAATTACAGCTACACTTGACACCAGTTTATTGACACTCTTTATCTCTGGTTTAAAACAATTAGAGGGCGTGCAGTTGCTGGAAATTTAATTGCGGTTCAATGTTAGTCTTGGTTTAACTCGTGGATTTGGTCCTATAGTCCCAGTTGTTTAGACTATTGCTTATGTAGGCCTACCATCACCGCCCACAACCATTACCAACGATACAGTAATAGTATGTTGTTGTTTTTATAGCCACTGGGTTATGCTGCCCCATTGCCTTCTTATCGCGTCTATTGTGTCATGACTTATATAAAGCGCCCTAATAGCTGGGTAGGTTACAGATGAGAGAATGATCTCCCTGGCAATTGCCCTAGTCCTTCAGTTTACTAGAAGCACGGAGAAAGATCGGCTGTGACGCAGGAGCGCGCGGATGGGACTGAGGGAGGCGCTGACGTCGGTTTGAGGTCGACTTTGAGCCAATAGAGGCGGAGCGATAGCCGTGTGCAGCGGGACAGAGTTCTCACCGTGCTCAGAGCAGCTCGAGCAATAAAACGGCGGCCACTGGCTCATTAAAGTGTCAGTCCGTGGTTAATCAGCGCACATAGTCGCCCTCTGGAGCTGTAGGAGTTTTACGCATGCATACGGGCTTTACGCAAACGAGTTTTAAAACGAGGACGCCGCTGCTGTGTTATTTAACCAGCCTGATTCGAAGTATCTACCGCTGCGCGGATGGATGAATGACTGCTGTCCACATACACAGTGAGGCAGAGTGTCAGCGTGTACAAAGCGTAAAGCTGGAGAAGCTTTCTTATTGTGCGCACAAGATTTCGCCGCTGGACGTTCCGTCGCTCCGACAGCATGCCGACCATGCGACAGACCTACACAGTGACCGTACCCGAGGAGCCCCCCTCTGCCGCCTTCCCCTTCATCAAGCAGGAGATGCGGAGGAAAGGCAGCATGTCAGGGTCCATGCTGGTGTCAACTTTCGTGGGTCTTCTAATTAACCAGGCCAAGGTGAGAAACGCATTCAAGTCGCCAGCCTACGCAGTCCCATACCGGGCTCCATTCACAAATCCATTGGTTTACTTACTAACGCCGTATTAGGATGTTACGCCATGGAACGTGTTCGTGCTTGTACCCGCTTCCTTCCTTCCTCATGAAATGGGGCATAATAATTTACAGCGTACTCTGTGCGCAACCGGACTAGCCTTGTTGCGTGCATTGTCTGTGCTGTTATGTCATCAAAGAGGGATGCACTGCATGACAGCTTCCAGCGTGAACAAAGATATTAATAAAACTACAATTGAAAATCGTACTTGTTAATAATGCTAGTCTATTTCATAACATTGTTATTGCTGTGTTATATTCTCTATAGCTTTTTTAAAATATATATTTATAATTTGTGGTGGATAAAGGTGTTTCTAAATGAACCACTGAAGATGCTATGGTATTTTTATTGATATATATTTAGTCCAAGTGTGTGATTGAGTATTAAACGGTGAGTCATTGTGTAGGTAAGCTGCTGTCTTAAGCCTCTGTACTGCTCTGTGCCACGATCAGTAGGCCCTCACTGGCAGGTCACAGCTTATATAACCGGCTCTTAATCTCCATGCACTACAGCTATTGTACACATGCCCTCATACATCACTGTGGGCTTTTATAAAGGAAAAATAGAACGTGTCCTTTTGACACGGGCCTTTATCCCTCGACCTATACATCACCTTTGGCTTTTTCCATAGAGATACATTGGTGGAATTTGCTTGGAAACACTCTAATATAGGGCAAAACTCAATGTAAGATTGTCTCTTTGAAAAGACTGCAAATATGACTCTAGCACAGGTATGGGCAAACTTTTTGATGCAAAGGCCACATTGGGTTATTGAACTCGCCAGGACCAGTTTGAAGCATTTCAAACAAGTACAACTCTCAATTTGACTGTAATGACACGTTACAAAAGTGCAACAAATTACAGCAGTTATGCTTCTTGATGTCAGTGAAAATATTGATGTTGTTCACCCTTTAAACCAGGGGTGTCGAACTCATTTGGGCCGTGGGCCGAAATCCAGCTTCCTCGGCGGGTCGCGGGCCGCATATAATGTAAACAGGAAAATACTACTGAGAAAATAATAATGAGCTGTGATTTTAAAATCATGCTGATTTGGTCAAAAGCCCGAAAAGACTGTAATAAACAATAATAATGGCTTACACTTGTATTGCGCTTTACAAGCCTGTGTCACAAGTTTCTCAATGTACACTGTAGTCATTATACTGTAGTCATTATTGATTCACTCCACACTCTGTGGTGGTAAACTACTATTGTAGCCCCTGCCGCCCTGGGGCAGACTGGCCATTTACCACGTAGCTATAATGTGTTATCCTGATCTCTTATTATGTCAGTGCCCTCTACTGGACACGTGTGAAATTCTTTCCTTGTTTTAAATTTAAGTTGCCCCCTAGTGGCTGGAATGAGCACACTGGTTATTTCCTTAAAAATTCATAACTCCGCACAGGAATGGGCTAGAGACTTACTTTTTTTTTTGACATACTCAGGAATTTGTGCTCTACAAGTCAGGGGCCAGATTAAATCATCTCGCGGGCCGGATTTGGCCCGCGGGCCTTAGTTTGCCCACCTCTGCTCTAGCATAACCAGTTGGAATTGGTTAACACACAAATAATCTTATTTAAACTAGCCTAGAATCTATAGCTGTATAAAATAATTATAATTTTTGACCGTATTTGTAGGGACACTGTCACCTATCTGTCACTTACTGCTGGTCAGGTGACTTGTAATGTAAACTAGGAAAAGTTGGATGGCCACTCTAGGACAAGGGATTTGTACAAGTATTTGTACCTTCAGTGCTACCAATGGCATTTGTTTAAACTTGTAATCTTTTGCACAGAATATTTGCAAACTGGGGAGACTCAAGCAGCAGTAAGTTGTGGTATTATCTGTATAAATTCAGAGGTGGTGACTTTGAATTGAACTCTCTGATCCCTGTCTGTGTGTTTTATTCTCTTTCACACAGTGTGTAGCGGAGCTGCCATGTGCCAACTCGGTTATGTAATAAAATCACATCAGAAAACACTTGGCCAGAGCCGGCTGCTTGGCCCGATGTTGTTTTTGTTGTCACCATCCACCTGCTCTTCCTGGGCTACCTCTTCATCCTCTGCACGTGATCACTGATCTTACCTTCAGATCAGTGGTGCACTGCATACTATCAGCCTGTTCCCAGAAATATGATGGAACATGTGCGAGGAGCACAGCAGCATCCACAGCTGTGAGGGCAAAGGTCCTTTCTGTCAGAGCTCGTGGTGCGCTCACGTGCATAAACAAATTAGACTGTGTGTGGTATAGGGCTGCACATAACGAGAGAACCAGGCAAAGTGTGATACTCGTATGTCAAGTACTGGGATGAGTTATGTGTGATTGTGTGGCTTTAATTATTTGTCAGAAGTCTCTATGTCAGTTTGGCAAAGATAAAGAACAATGACTAAAACGAAACTAAAAGAGAGACCTTTATGACTACTAATTCATTTATTTAGATGACTTTTGCTTTCCAGTTTACTTCCAGTGAACAGTCTTTAGATGTAAATGGATGGACACTACACAAACACCAAACAAGTTGTTTTGAAGTGTATTGTGCAAGAGCTGCCTTGTAGAATAAGAGCAAACTAATGTGAGGGTAATTGTTAATCAGAATGATGCAATGTATGGTAAGAGGTCACACAGGTGAGACTTGGCATAGGCTGAAGTAGGGGAAGTCATGCCGTTCTTGATACTAGACCTTGACAGCTGATTTTCTTTTTTATTATGGATTTTTCTCTGCATTCAATATGTCATCATCAGTGGTTTGAATTAGCAGTGAGATGTGATGCTATTAGCTTGTATACTGAAGGGTTCTCACATGGCAGCGGTGGTGTGTTTCATAGAGATTGTGGCAGCTCTCTCTTAGCTCTCACTGTAACCAACCAGGGCTAGTATAAAGAGCTCTCTCTTGTTGTCAGTGAGTGTTTTTTTTTTTTCCTTTGAGACTTGCATGCCAGTGTGAAGACGACCGGTCCGTTACATAAGATGGTATAAGAATGCACTCCTTTATACTCCCATGTGCGGGAGTGCGGGAGGCGGCACGGTAGCACAGCGGTTAGTGCTCGTGCTTCACAGCTAGAAGGTCCCTGGTTCGATTCCCACCTGGACGGGGCCTTTCTGTGTGGAGTTTGCATGTTCTCCCGTGTCTGCGTAGGTTTCCTCCGGGTACTCCGGTTTCCCCTACCACTAAAAACATGTACAATAGGCCAGGATGAATGAGAGTGTGTTTGAGAGTGTGAATGGGGACGACGGATGGAAATTAGCCTAAGGCTACAATCCGGTGTGGCGTGTTTACATGCATGAGACCATGTATGTTCATTAACATGCACTGTCCCGACCAAATAAACCAATAAATAAATAAATAAATAAATAAATGTGCTGTAGCCATCATCCAAACAATGTGGACAAAACGGATGCAATAAGTGACTTTTTCGGTACTTTAGGGAATTACCTATTGCTATACTGACAGCAATGTTGGTATCACGATAAAGTCAATATTTATGAATAGATTAAATTAGGATTTGTTTGGGCCGTAGCCTTTATTGGCCAGGACCCCTCTATACAGTGTCCAAACCAGCCACTTGTGAAGACCCTGAGGCTGTTTTCTTGAAGGCCACTTGAGCTGTTGCTACTCTACGTCACCAGACACGGGCACCCTGCTCTGATGACTGATCTCGCCCCTATGTGCTCATGCTAAGGCTCTTCTCAAATAAAAACAGTGAATCACTTTCCCCCATGTAGAGCTATCATCTCCTGGAAGCTGTGCGTGTGACTCGAGGAGAAGCTGTCACATTGGAAGAGCGAGATTGTTTATGATGGCCAGGTCAGAACAGACTGTGCTGCCGTTTCTCTCTCACAGTTCTTTGCCAATCAGCAGTTGGCGCGGTGCAGTGCCAGGTGCACTCAGGCGTCCCGCTGCTCCAGTGTGAAGAAGAGTTTACGTCCGCACAGATTCAGCACAAAGGGGCAAAAAACGCTGCTGATTTTGGATTTTCTGTTTGAAAACGATGTCATTAAAACATCGACTCTGGGCTTCATGTCTATGCTACCTTATTGGACAACAATTACCAATGAGCTAGATTTAACCACACATTTGAAACTAAGTTGACCACTGGGTTTGGTTATAACTTTGGCTCGGGCTGAGCGATAAATAAAATTAATGCAATTAAGTCATGCTCTTAAAAACAGACGATGTGGAAAATGGCTAAATCGTAAAATCGCGTCCGTCACTTCATGCCCTCCTCATGTGCGCCGCCGTGCTTCTGATTTAGCAGCGTTTCAGACTGATTCTAGGCTATTATGAATCTAAATATTAATGAGCAGGACTCTTAGCAATTTTCTTCATATGAAAGATCAGGAGACCTTATTAAGTTTATTTACAATCAAATTTATTAAAATCGTGATCGTCCAAACTGAGTAAAAAATTTAGATTTTATTTTTGGCCATATCGCTAAGCCCTAACTTTGGCAAAAAAAGAGCCTCATTTTCAACGTAATGTAATATGAGATAAGCACGAGATGAAAGAAGTGTTCTGATTTATCTCGATCACAGTATAACACTAAATACTCACTTTATGATGTGCTCTTATGCATGGTGCTGATTTTCCCTCATGGGAAATTATTCCCATGAGTTATTTTTTACTTGGACTAAGCCTCTGCTGGGACTTCATTAGGCTGTATGATATCGTTTGTGCCCTCAGTTAACTTGTTATTTTCTCACTACTTGCATCATACTATGCTGCCAATATGTGGACGTGAGTTTGTTGAGGCTATAATATTATTTTTTGCTCCCGTTTTTTTCATATAATGTCATTTTATTTGGTTTGGACGATAAAACATCCACGTCACATTGTAACTTGTTTTAGTATTTTATTTAGTATTAGTTTGTTGATCTTGATGTTCTCAGTACTTTATATAAGAAACATTTTTCCAGACAATGATGCTTGTTGTTGCCCCTTCTTCTTATACTTTTACCTATAACTGCCAAAGTCCACTTAATATTGCTCTATTATTTTTGATCTGAATATCATAAAGGTCTCAAATGTCTGGCGCTTGTCACAGTCGGATTCCTCCTGACATTGTATATGGTGTCAACACAAATGCGTGCATTTAGCTGCTGGCTAAAGGTCACTGGGCAACAGGATGTGCTCACAGATTGGAAGTAATGATTAACCAGCGTTATAGAACGTCATACTTTGAAATCGTATGAGAACTAGACCTGACATGCCCCCTCTTGTATGGCCATTGAAGATTGCACAATAAGGTAGATAAGGTGAGGTATATTTTATTGTCCGGTGGCCAGGGAGTGGGGATCCATCTCTAGATTTTGATAAGGTTTGGTCAGGGCCACCCAAGACCTACTGCGATCCACTGGTTAGTAAGGGGTATGTAAAAAAAACAAAAATCTACATACTGTCTGTGGTGAGTACAGCCTTGAGTTACCTGCTTGAAAGGAAATTCAAGAAAATAATTACAGTAGTTGAGTTTGGACACAGATAAAGACTTGTCGTGGTGCTTTCATTCTTCCAGCTTCCTGTTTAGACTTGGGGTTTATGCAGTGTGCTTCCTGAGCCCTCACCTGCTTTGACCCACTGCCTGCCACACATCTCCAACTTAACCGCGCCGCACCGGACTGACAGACTCTATTTACACCGTTCTGAGCTCGTGCCAAAAGAGGCATTTTCCGCTGTGTCTAATTCCAAGCTTTCGGATGTGAAGTCCCAGTTCAATCAACAGGAACGCTTTTAGCAAGTGGACTTCCAGCGTGTCCCACTGTGAGACACTTTTATGAACAGAGCGTTTATCCATTAGTCTCCCAATGGACAGTGGGTTTTGTACAGTGTGCATTAGGCTGCTACAATAAAACAACTATCTTGTTTAGTCGAACATTTTAGAATGGATGTTACATAAATTACTACAATTAATGTGTTTTTATGATCATTATTATATTAGTAAAATTAATTGATTGTCTGTATTTCTTAAGAATACAATTGAAGTTAGGTGAAAAAAATATTTCTTAATAAGATACAAGACAATTCCATGCATCCATTTTCTTCCGCTTTATCCGGAGCCGGGTCGTGGAGGCAGCAGTCTCAGCAGAGATGCCCAGACTTCCCGATCCACGCACACCTCCTCCAGCTGTTCTGGGGGGACCCCGAGGCGACACCAGGACAGCTCTGAGACATAATCCCTCTAGCGTGTCCTGGGCCTTCCACGAGGCCTCCTCCCAATATGACATGCCTGGAACACCTCCCGAGGGAGGCGACCAGGAGGCATCCAGGACAGATGCCCTAGCCACCTCAGCTGGCTCCTTTCGACGTGAAGGAGCAGCGACTCTACTCCGAGCTCCTCCCGGGTAACTGAGCTCCTCACCCGATCTCGAAGGGTGCGCCCAGCCACCCTGCGAAGGAAACTCATTTCAGCCGCTTGTATCCGCGATCTTGTCCTTTCGATCATTACCCAAATCTCATGACCATAGGTGAGGGTGGGAACGTAGGTCGATCGGTAAAACTACAGCTACAAGACAATTCATGAACTTAATTAAACTTTGGTTAATTTCCATCAGTTAACAGTTTTGTAAAGAGTTAGGGTGCGCACGCACTTGACATCCAAACCATGCCTTATTCCAGAACGGCCTGCATTCACATTTGTACAAACAAACAAACAAACCAAGCTGAAGGGTCTTTCTGTGCTTGGGCACGGTACCTAAAGCACTGTTTTTCCTGAGAAGAAACAGCTCACCCACTGCCACGGTAATAATTGTGATCGTTTAAGCCTGAAATGTCCATTGGTTTATTCATTACAAAGTGTGCTCGCTTCAGGGCAGACTACAAGACTACGTTCACGTTATGTCACTTAGGAAGGCCAATGCTTTAGCGTGGGTACGGGTCACATGGGCCAGTGTGAGTGCACCCTTAGAGATTTACTCAGGGAGGAAAGAGTAACCAAATGTTTTATTCATTCAAGAGTACTGTTACTTCAAAATACACTCACTCATGGAGGAGTAAAAAAGTATATTAAAGAGCTAATGCAACCACTGATGTTCAATAAAAAGACAAATCGGGAAAGTAGCTGATCATACTGTATGATGGTCATGTGACTGTCAGTGTGGCGCTCACTGGTGGCGTGCTTCTAAATTAGTATTTTCATTTTCATTTGAAAGAAGTATACATTTAGTCTAAGTCCAAACATTGCCTCAAGGGGATTACACTAAAGTTTGTTTCCTTTTAGTAAAGTTAACTTCACATGAGTGGGGTTTTCACTTGTTGTTGTGAGGTATTACACGTTGGTTTTAAAATTGTATTCTACACTGCTCTAGCTTCCACAGAAACACAGCAGTCGTTTGTGAGGAGGACAATCATATTAAATTTGCATAACAGTATTAGTCATCATTAGCCATGCAGAGACAAATGCTGGATCTCACACATGTGCTACATAAATACATCTGCCACGCTACTGTAGGAAATCAGACAGATGCATGAGGAGAGGATTTGACTGGGATTTAACTAAATGCATCCCGAGATGAATAAGTAAATGGTGAATTTATGCAAACTCAAAGGAAATGTATATTTATGTGTGATACTGCGCACAGAATAAATTTACAGTATGAGTATGAGATGAGCAAAGCATTCAATTTGATCAGGTACCGCTTCTCATAGTGTTCAAACAGTTTAAACAAGTGATTTTTACTCACTCAGGACATGTTTTATACAGATAGGAAGCAGGTTGAATAATGCTGTTGCTGAGATCTTGACATTGCAAAAAATTATGATTCCCAGCGGGTCCAGAGACGGCACTAAAAAAGCTAGAATAAATGTTTAAGATGTTTAACTGTTCTTCATAATGAATAGCATAGGCATCGAAAAAGTATTGTTCAGGTTACGCAATCTCAGGTTCAGGTACTGAAAGAATTTGGAAGGTACTATCCTGGCCTATCCTTGAAGTGCCATGTTGACTAAATGCATCAAACTCCTGAGGCTGCCAATTGTTCACACCAACTCTGACTGTCATTGTCACACTGATGTCACTGTGTCCTCTAGCCGCTTTCAAGTCGCAATGCAAAAAAAAAAACAGAAAAGCGTTGCTACAGAAACAGAGTCGGCTGCACTGCCATCAACATGACGCGTGGTGGGCTGGACCAAACAGCGGCCAATTGCGAGTGGACAAGCGAAGAAGCAGGCGATATTAAAAGCAAAGCTGCTATTTTTGGTCCCAACCGCGGCATTACTCAGCAGCAGCAATGTCAGACGATGTACTTTAAAGCATTTGAGTGTTGAGCTTATGAAGCGGCGCTTTGGCAGCGGGTGGAGCATACGTCCTGTCTCATGTCACTGAGAGACCACAGCAGGAAGTCAGTGTTAAGTTATGTGTCCAATAAAGAGAATTGTTCACCTCAGAGGAATTTACTAAAAGCAGGATTTAGATAAGCCACTGTTAATGAAGCCATTTTCCCTCTTGCTGGATGCTTTTTCCTGTCACACTCGTGTTGTCAGAAGTAAGTACAAACTACTGATACTCATGTGGACATATGTAGCACCAGCAGTGGACCTTAGGAGTCAAAGTAAGAAGAAGCCTTGTTGTTTGAACCCAAAGCTCTCCTGAGAAATAGATTGACAAGGGCACTGTGACCTTCCAAAAGCTACTGCAGCGTTCATTCGCCTTCATCATTACTCAGTCCAGTCAAATCGTATTGGAATGGGGATGTCAAGATGAGAGCGGATAAAGATACCCAATATTATGCACTGTTTAAAACAGTTACAGCGACAAAAACAATAAACACATGTACAATAGGGTTCCCTCTGGACTTCCCTGAAAAACAGATTCTCAATGGGACTTTCCTGGTTAAATAACAGAATAAAACAGACAAACATTTACAGTAGCTTGACGGAAGCTATCGTGCTAGAGAAAGAGAGAAAATCCTTTTTGTCTAGTTTGTTTGGAAATGAGAACTAAAGCTTGTTTTGTGTCTTGTGGTGGAGGTGGTCAAACATGGCCGCCTTGAATTAGCTCCGGCTGAAGGCGTTCAGGGTCAGATGGGTTTCAGTGGGTTGGGAGTGATCAGGTGACCAATGTTCGGCTTCACGCTCTGCGCAGTTCTGCTCCCTGCACACAAAATACTCGCTCACGTTACCATCAGACCGGCTCTCTATTTGATCCAATGCATACAATGGTGCGAACTGTAACTGAAGTGTATCGTAAAGACAAGTGTGTAGAAAGTGTTACTCCAGTGATTTTTTTTGTTTCTTCAATATAATATACTGTATGTATTTGCGTGAAAGTAAAACGCAAACTGACACAATCATTTTTAGATTACCTGCTAACTCTGTAGTTTAGACGACTACCAAGTACAAAAGTGTTCCTCAAATGCTCCCTTATATTCATAAGCTCAGCAGGGTAAGTCTTATCTTAAATGCCTATGTCCTTGAACCTGTGAAAGGCACACTATCAACTTAATCATGATTTTAAAACATTGTCATAAATGCTTATACAGGTGCTCGTCATATAATTAGAATGTCATTAAAAAGTGCATTCACTTCTGTTATTCAACTTAAACTATGAAACTAATATATGCAAAGTGAGATATGTATAGCCTTTATTTTTTATAATTTTGATTATTATGGCTCGGCTTGTAAAAACCCCAAATTAAAAATCTCATAAAATTAGAATATTTTGAAAATGGACTGTGAGCCATAATCATCAAAATTATATCAAACAAAGGCTTGACATGTCACTTTGCATGTAATGAGTCTATATCATATAGTAGTTACACATTTTAAGTTGAATTACAGACATTTTTCATGATATTCTAATTATATGACGAGCACCTGTACTTAAGAGAATGCTTCAGAGAAATTGCTCTTTGATATATCTTACGAAATCCCCCAGCACTACCAGGTACTATCACTCTAGTACAGTTTAAGTAGAAAGTAGGGCGTGCAGGAGGCGTGTTTTCTCCGTACAGTGGACCTACAGCGGTCAGTAGTTTGTTACACAACATTGTACTGCTGAGTCGAAGGTGCTCGTGCATGCCTCCCCCCCCCCACACACACTTTCTTTGTCTATCAGTAGATGCTCAATTATATAACCCGTCCGCTTATGTAATACCAGCTAACTGCAGCAGCGATGACATAAGGCCTGTAATATTTCTTTGCCAATTTATGAATTTTAAGCTTTTGCGATGCCATCTGTCTCTTAAACATGAATTAAACAAGTTCAAATTACGTAGGAGTTTTGTGTTATGTGCACCGGTTGCCGTCGGTGAAACGGTGTCAGGAGAGGAAGTGAGCTGAGATAACAAAAACAACGTTCTCTCCAAAGACAAACACAGAAAGAAAAAGATTTGTCGTTCTAGAGCAAGACACCATGAGACCTCATCATAGCTATAGGGGAAGTTTAATGGGTCACTTACAGGGACGGTCAGGTAACTACTAAAATTATTGGCCATATTACAGACTAAAAGTAGATGGAAAATGTTCTGTAAAATGAATAACAGAATATATTTAGTTTTACAACAGAGCTCAAAGTGTTGTTGCATAAAATTCCTGGTCAGAAAAGTAAAACCTATCAAGATCATTATTGAGTTTGCATTTACACACTAAAACCTCATGACAGGTAAAGACCACACAGACTCATCCATGTTTTTTTATTATTTGAGCTAATATACTGTAACTATAGGCAACGTTTCTGTGTGTTTGCTTTCTCCTTAAAGTTGTATCGTTACTGCTCAATAAGGTCATTTATTTGGGTTTTACAAGTGGGACTCCAGGAACAAAAACAGCCTTACGTTTACCTCATTTCGTGGGAAGTATTTTCGTATTGCATTACCTCACAGTGAGTTGAAACACATCAAACTCTCGTCTCACACAGAGTCTCGCAGTCACTGTTGTAGCTGTCAGCTCTCTGGCAGCTCGTTCACGGTCATCTTTGAAGGTGTGTTTCAAAGCCCCTTTTAAAGCAGGAGAATAATTGCATTGGAGGAGACACAGCTGCTACTCCAGTCATTAAAGCCTATTCACAATGGAGTATCCAAAGGCATTGTACAGTATAGTAAAGCAGTGTATCACTGGCATTAGTATAAAGACAGGAGCACGAAGAATTTTCTGGTACAGCTTTACTTCCTTTACTATTTAAATGTATGCTTTATTCAATATTATAACTATTACTCTGTCTATATTTCAGAATTCGAAGAGTGCCCAGGGCCTGGTGGGACTCAAGAACCTAGGAAACACAGTAAGTACAGCATCCAAAAAAACATAAGGCTCACCATCACAATGGAATGGCAAGGCATGTCCCAGTAAAAATGGAATCCTGCATTACATAAAATACTCTGTTTTCCAACAGATTATTGTTGATCTGTGATAATCTGAAAAAACCTGAAGGTAAATTATGATTAAAACAACTAAGCACCAGTAATTTTAACAGACTCAGGGTTTTTTTCTAAAAAAAATAATATATATATATATATTCTTTGGAAAAGGCTCACAACCCACTGAAAACAGTTCCTTAAACTACTTTAAACTACTGACCCACCAATTGAGAACCACCAAAAAAAAAGAAAAGCTGGATAATACCATAATACATAAAGCATAATTATGAATTACTGGATGACCCAAACTAAGTTTATGAAATGGCTATAGTGACAAAATACTATATGTTTGGGGGAAAACAAGACTATTACTTTTTTTTTTTTACGTCTGATTATAAATAAAAAGCTCCCTTAATGTAGACTTCTATATCTTGCTGGGGATGGTCTGCCAAGCAACATGCAGCAAGCCGCTCTCAAAATAAACAGTTAATGTCTGATAGTGTGCACAGTAACCTAATCATACTGTGTACTGGGGAGAGAGAGGGAGGGAGGCTGTGTCTGCGACCAGTTTGGTCTGTCCAAAATGACATGTGTCCCATGTCCACACGCGGGTCTGACTTTTAAAAACACAGTCACTCAGTAGGAAGCAGTAGATTCAGTTTCGCTTACAGGCGTATTTTTATGTAATATGTGGATCTGCATGTAGAAAGTGAATTTAAAGAATATCAGCAATACGGTTGAATAAGTTTCATTCTTATTAAACAGTATCACTGACACTTTTCTGAAATCTTAAGATATTTCAGCAAAAGATATCAGAAAAAGGAATCAATCATTGACAGGGGCGGAGTGGGATAATAATTCATGGGGCATTTTTTGGTTTGGACCAGCCCACCCATAGCAACTCCCAACCCCCTCACTTTTGGGGTAGAGGGAGGGGTGGGTGACCATGCTTATGACTCGTGTACACCTGTGATGGGCAGGCATGCCGGCCGATGGATGATTCACCATGCGTGTGACACATGTATCACTGACGCGCCTGTGATGGGCCGATGGATGATCAAGGCACGGGCTGCGCAGAAAATAAAAAAATAAATAGGCTGGGCCGGCCCATTTTGGGGGAGTAATGGAAGGGGCAGAGGGGAGGAGGCAGATCATGCGTGCGGCACATGTACCACTGATGCGCCTGTGATGGGCCATTGGATGATTCCTTCCAGAAAGCACGGCTGCGCAGAAAAAAAAAAAAAATACAATCTAACGCACCGGCCCATTTTGGAACCGGCCCACCGGTCAAATGCCCGGTAAAATATAAGCCCAGTCCGCGGCTGATCATTGACAATGCGGATCTTGTTTGTGCACTTGAGCAGGCTGTGTTCATATGGTTATCAGCTGGTCACGCTGATGCATTTAAATTCCTTCGTTACATAACTTGAATGTAGCCTTGTTGTCTGCCTTGAAGCAAGCGTACTTTGTAATGTATAAACTGATGGTCAGTTCAGGGTTAAAATGATCACAATGATCACTGTTGCAGTTGGTGAGTTGTTCTTGCGCTGCAGTGGACATTTAACTGGTCTAACAAATAAATTATGATTAACCAGTTGCACTGATCACCAACAGACCTTTGACATTAGCCAGAGTTCATACACTTGTCCCTGTCAAACCCAGTCCATCTGTTTACATTGCTTTGTTTCTCTTTGCAGTGTTTCATGAACAGTATCCTGCAGTGTCTCAGTAACACACACAGCCTCCGAGACTACTGCCTGCACAACTGTCACCGCAGAGACCTTAACAACAACAGCCGCACCAACACCGCTCTCATGGAAGGTACGGGACTGACAGGGGACAGGACCGCAAGGGGAGCATATATCTGTTTCTATAGTCAAAACATAGATGTATACAGTACTGTATTGACTGGGCGATTTAAGGATATCATAGGAAAAAAAGGTAATATTCTCTACTAAATATTGTATGACCTTTTGGAAGTTGTAGGTGTACCAGCCATTTGTTGCAGACTGATTTCCCGTTATGTGTCATAAGGGGAAAAAAATTCTGTGCCAGAATGCAGCACCATAGTGATCACTAATCAAATCAAAAGCCAGTGGTGCTGTGCCACAGATTATACATCGATGGGTCAAAACCTTTTGGTCATTGTTCTTTTTTATTCTAAAAAGTGGAAGAATTACTTTATAATTGTCGAATATTATTGTATTGTCTCCTCCTTGCAAGTGGGCATTTGTATTTGGTTAAGTATTTAAACATGGCGTCTGTTTTTCTGTTGGTCAGAATTTGCCAAGTTGATACAGACGATGTGGTCCTCAACCAGCAGCGAGGCAGTCAGCCCCTCTGAATTTAAAACTCAGATTCAGAGATACGCACCCAGATTCGTAGGTTACAAGTAAGTCCCATATCTTCAATCACGTCCTCACCAGGCCTAACCAAGATTACTGTGCAAAATGTAACATGTTTGTAAAATTCCTGTGTGTAATGTCCAGCCAGCAGGACGCTCAGGAGTTCCTGCGCTTCCTATTGGACGGTCTGCACAACGAGGTCAACAGGGTCACAGTCCGACCGAGGGGCACAGTTGAGGACTTCGACCACCTCCCGTGAGTATTTGGGGGACACCGTTAGCCAAGCAACCTTATACAAGTTAAAAGTGTGACTTAACGGACCACAATAAGGATCATTTTGTAGTTACAATACAGCTGGAGTTCTAAGAGACATTACCTCTGTGTTTGTTAATCATGTCATGGTTAATCTGGTTATAGTCTGTTAAGCTTAATGATTCTGTTCAATATTTATGCAGTTATAAGCTATGGATATATTTGACTTTTCACTGTGGGTATTTCCAGGTCATTTATTGCGTTTTCACCGGTTTATAAACTTTCTGAAACTGGCCCAAACAGGTCAAATGGTGTAATTTTTAGATTTATTAATATCCCTGTGTCTGAGGTAGAGCTACAGTAGGTGTTATGTTTCAATAATCCCAAATGTTTCCCGGTCACAAACTTTCATGTAAATCCTATTCAAATATCAGCATAGCATCACGTGTAGACCAGATTTCACTGCACGAAATGTGCCACTTTTCAGTTCACCTAGATCCGTGCACCGAAGTAGGTCAGGTCTCTAAATAGCCTCCAGACACTGTTCTCACCCACTTTTTATGATTGAGAATTTAGCAGCGTGGGTTTATCTTGATTACAACCCTGTCCGGGCACAAATAACAGTAACAAATATTGTGTTTTTCTTTAGGGATGAGGAGAAGGGTAAAAAGATGTGGAGCAAGTACCTGGAAAGAGAAGACAGTAAAGTAGTCGGTAAGTAGACCATATCTAAAAGATCAGGCTTTCAGATCAGGTTCTAAAGTCTATACAGGATGAGGATTTTTTCATTAAAATTATTTCAGTTGGAGGGCAGAGATGATAATGTCCAAATGTTTTCCCCTGATTGGATTCACAAACCTGTCGTAGTATTCTTATGGCTGAAAGTCCTTTCTACAACATCACAACATCAGAGTTTTTGAATATTGTCACCACTTTGGACGCCTTAATGAGGAAATAATTGTGGAAATGTGCTGGAAGGGATGACTTTGAACTTTGTGTCAGTTTTTGCTTTTGTGAATTGGCCCCAGAATTACAGAGAAATCAGCAATAAACTACGACTAGAAATCTGCACCATAGTTACCAGCATGGAATTTCCAGCTGCCCTCCACCTGTGTTTTAAACTATAGGCTCTTTAGACTGTTGTGATGTCACATGAACGCAACCTATTGACCTCGTCACTTATACAGCTGATCTGGTTAAGCATTTGGAGATTGTCCTTCATTAAGTTTGTCACGGTTGCTTTAAATTGTGAGCGTTCTTACCTCACAGCCAGAAGGTCCTGAAAAAAAATGAAAAAAAAATCAAACCAGGTTCTCCGGTTTTCCCCATGTGCGTCGTAAAACATACACCACACGCCAATTCTACAGCTAGGTACTCCTGGTACTACACTTTGGCACCAGGGGCACTGTGTGGAAAGAGCAGGTATCCATATTGTGACATAAATATAAAATAAATATATATATCATATGAGAAAGACATATTAATAATGGAGGAAAAGCTGGTCCCTGCCCCCACCGAAGAGTCTTAGGTGGGGATATTGTGAAAGTCACCAGTTCCTACAAGCAGCAACATGCGCATGATTGTCAGTGCACAGATGGCTGAAATAGGTCATGGTTTAAATCAGGTTCCTCTTTAATAATAAACTGTGCTGAAAGTACTGTAATTCACCTGTTATGAAAAGGAAACCTAAATAGGGTGTGTGGGTTTGTTGTCTCCCTGCAGACCTGTTCGTGGGTCAGCTGAAGAGCTCCCTGACCTGCAGTCACTGTGGCTTCTGCTCTACTGTCTTTGACCCCTTCTGGGACCTGTCTCTACCCATCGCCAAGGTTAGACACTCACACACAATTCACCTTATTACACCTTATGTTTTGGTTCAGTTACAGCTGGACCGTGAGTTACTTATTCTCATTTTATTTTGGAGCTGCACAATACAATACAAATGTAGTGTTTTTCACTTTTTTTTATCATGAAAATCTTGACCCTTATTTCTAGTCCTCATTTTGATTATTCCTTGTCAAATGTAGATTACCTTTTAGCTTAGTTAATTGTAGTTACTTGATTTTGAGGATATTCTATAGCAATATTTATCAAAGTAATTGCTTTGCCTTTTATTTTTAGACGATTTGTTTATATTATGCAGCCTTATTTTCACATTTGACTTTCTATTTCCACTCCTAACATGAGCTCTCCGTCTCTCCTTTGTCTCTCTGCTTCTCTATGTGTTGCTGTGTCACTCTATTGTTTTTGTCGTACGTTTATGTGTGTGTGTGTGTGTTTGTGTGTGTATGCTAATGTCGTTGCGTCTGTGTTTCCGCTCAGAAGGGCTACGGTGAGGTCAGTCTCATGGACTGTATGCGGCTCTTCACCAAAGAAGATGTTCTCGATGGAGACGAGAAGCCGGTATGAGACTTTACTCGTGATCTCACTGAATATAGACATCATTAATAGACATCATTTTTAGTCGTTCTCAGAAATATGTCCTTTCAAAGTAACAATTAGGTCAAGCCATTTGTTTGTTTGTTGTTTTTGTAACCACCGGTGATCTGTTGTTGTGTTATTGTGCAAGCTACATCGACCATACGGCAATGAACTGATCTGTTTCCACTTTCCCCTCTCAAGACGTGTTACAGGTGTAAAGCCAGAAGGAGATGCACAAAGAAGTTCACAATACAGAAGTTCCCCAAGATTTTAGTTCTTCGTATCCTTTTCACTTCCACAAACAACAACTGATAAAATGCACCATGGTTTTCTTTTGATTTTAACCATGCATTTTGACCTCTCAATAGTGTTTGTTCTTTAACTCTACTGTTCAGACCTAAAGCGTTTTTCGGAGGCACGAAGAACCAGCAAACTGACAACTTTTGTAAATTTTCCCATGAAGGACCTGGACCTGCGGGAGTTCGCCTCTGACAACAGCAGTCAGTACACGCTCATATTGCACATTATTATACCAACAATATGATGTTTTCTGTTGGGCTACAAGAAATCAAAGCAACATCGCCCCGCAAAACAATAATTTTTTCTGTTGTGGCTGTTTTTTCTCCCAGCAGTAAATGCAGTGTACAACTTGTATGCAGTGTCCAACCACTCAGGCACCACGATGGGCGGTCACTACACAGCCTACTGTCGCAATCCCAGCTCGGGAGAATGGTACACCTTCAATGACTCCAGGTGCGTCCAAAGAGCCAGTCAAAATTAGAAAGCAGCTCAACTTAATTACATACCCCTCTAGGCGTACTTATACAGTCATAGTACGCACGTTAAATCCCTCTATGTATTAACCTTTAGCAAATATTATACAGTATGTCCTCTGCAAAACTGGTTTGTAAGAAAATTGTCATTATGTGTTGCCTCAAAAAAAAGGTGAAACTGAGCCCAAAATTATTTACTTTTGGGGTAATTTATAAAGCAACAAAATCATGAATTACTCTTTTGAAGTAAGAGTGTCAAACTAGATACAGTCACCGTGGATGTCTTATACGATGTTTTCCTTCTGTTGTCAGAGTAACGCCAATGTCCTCCAGCCAAGTGCGCAGCAGCGACGCCTATGTGCTGTTCTACGAGCTGGCGTCCTCTTCGCGGATGTAAAGCTGCGGTATGGGACGGGGCCATGGCAAATGCTCTTACACACCAACGGAGAGTGGGACTTTTCTGACAAGCGGCGCACACTAGAGGGCGCTCTGCTCCCTCCCCGTCCTTTTGTGTGTCCTGGGACAAAATGTTGTAAAGTGCGTGTGAGAAACAGGGCAATAATCCCACCAGGTCACATCTCCAAAGTCCCTCTCTATGCACTGCAAACTCATCCTGACTGCGCCTTCTTTGCTTCAGTTTGCCTCGATCCATAAAAAATGATTTATTGCATTTTTTGGACTTTTTGAACTTTGATTTTATGTTGTTAATGTTGTTTTGGAGGGTATTCGAGCTTCATCACCATAATGATCTTTTTGGATGGCAGTAAACGCGTCCATCTTCAACACTCCTTATTGCTGTGGCGGGACGTCCGGCCTGTATCAGAGGAGCGGTTCCTCTGAACTGTATTGTTTTGAGTTCCCCCTCACGTGTGGCTGCTACTGATGTTTTTAAAGTGCTGTGAATGAATGGACTGTGTTAGGGTTAACGACATACAACGGTAACAGCCTCATTATTTGGGGAGGGCTTCTCTTCCTCTCGTCTCATGCCATCGAACAACACGAAAGAATGTTTTGATGACAAAAATTCATGATATCTGTATATTTTTATATCCTGATGCAATATGGAGAATGTACTATTCAATGGTGCTGAAAATGACCCGTAACTGTTTTCAGTTGGTTTCATTACCAGGTTTCAAGAGACAAAAATATTATTTATGCTTAAAGGTGATAATGTGACACACTTTTTAATAGTGGCCGTCAAACATATGAATATATATATAAAAAAATATATATATATATATATGAATAAAGTCAAACCGTGGTTTTACTTTTACTCATGGTCTTTTCATTGTGTCCATATCAATCTACCTTTAGGAGTATTTTTTTCTGCGACTAAGAGGGCATCCAGTAAAATGCAAACTTGTATAATAAATTGCTTGGGCAGCAGCCAAAGTTCAATGCTGACGTGCCCAGGTAGGTTTATAAAGGTATAAACCACCATTATGCATGATGTCCAGGTTGATTGTAAATTGTATCTAGAGTAGTAGAGGTCCGCATGAAACAGAAGGTATACTATAATAAGATACACAAATGTATACCAATATCTAATTTAGATACACAAATGTATACCAATATCTAATTTCCAGTAACAATTATATGGCATTGAGTCATTGGTCATTATAAAAACACATAATACATATCCTTCATCCAGTACCATTTAAGACAGCTGGTGAAGATTTAAACAAAAAAAACAAACAAAAGCTCAACAGTGCCGACATGTGGTCATTTCTGACGTTACAATATGTTAAAATCTACAGAAGCCAGTTGGACTGGACAACTAAATTGAAAATCTGGCTTCATGTCTGAGCTTTCTGCATGGGCATTTGAATCATTGTCAAATAATCATTTAATTTGACTAAAATCATTGCTGTTAGGAATGAAAAGTTGCTTTATTGGACAACTCTGCTTTTGTTGATTACAGTGAATGGAGCCAAACAAAAACAACATAATACTTACAATTAAAAAAAGAAAAGGTAGCCTAAATGACAAAAGGATTTTTGTGTGTCAGAAATGGCTATAATAAACTGTAGAGGGCACATGCTTTTTTTTTTAATGCACAGCATTCTGTACCGAGAGCCTAAATCGAGCAATGTAAATCAAACTATGTTATGTAAAAAAGGAGTACGGAGGACCTCGATCCTGTCTTCTATTCAAGTACATTCTGGCCCTCAGATCTCGATGAGCACCCGTTGATATCTAGCGAGCGCTCGCAACTTATAACTATGTAGACTTGCCACTCCTGCCACTCATTTGGAATCTTTTGCCATGCTGTTGCTATGCTATGACATCACACACATAATCTCTATGAAAACTGTATGTTTGCATTTTGAAAGTTGGCCAAAAAGATGCTTGATTGTTGCCTCTGGTGAGAGTGTGACTCGATGATTTAATACTGTACAGTTACAGATAAGATGTTTTGCTGTATTTCCTGTCTGCACTTGTTATAGCAGTGCGTTTAACTGGCCTACTTTCCTGCTCCATTATCCACGAATGGCCCATTTCTGTCCAAACCAGTGTCACTGAAGGTCCACAACCGGAGGCTACACACAGCAACGAACCACATACAGTAGTAGGTACATTAATTTACATGATAGATAATTTATAACATAACGAACTGGTTATAACAGGAAACATGTTTGAGATTCAACTAAATCCCCAAGGCCCATTGTACACAATTATCCAATACTTGTTATTTCATGATCCCAGTATCTACCAGCTATTATGTGCTATCATCTACTGCATCAACCTCACCTTTATGGCAAGTAATTTATTGACCCGCACTTCTATGGAAAATCTACTCTGAACTTTGACCGTCTCCAAACAATCCCTCCCTAAGAGGTGTAGCTGACATGGATTTCCTATTAATCACTATATTTATTCATGCATTCCTGAACAGACGACATGGCAAGCAGCAAAGCTGCTTGTACATTTTGCAGTAGGATTTAGTGGGCAGATTTAAATACTGGACTCCAATACATGGCCGGATACATTGGTAAGTTACTGGCTCCCATTGACACAGAGTTGTATTTTACTAAATCGTAATTGTGTTTCTTCAGTGCCAAGTGAGTCCAAGCTGGTGGTTTTGCTGCTGGGAGAAAAGCTGAGTGGAAAGAGTTCAGCTGGAAACATAATTTTAGGAAGACAAGCTTTTGGCATCAACACGATGCACAGCAGCAAAGCAACAGCAATCATATTTGGAAAACAGGTTTGAAATTAATGCCACGTTTAACTAAAATAACAGAAATTATTACTGGAAGCTGGTGGAGTTGTGTTAGAAGCCGCTCTAATCAACACACATGCAAATTAAAACTAATGTGGCTCAAACTATGGTTTTGTAAAAATTAGCTCACAACAAAACCCCCTTATGTACCTTTAATACAAAAACTATCTCAGTCACCAGGTTACCTATTTCTTTAGGTTACAGTAGTGGACACTCCTGGTTGGTTGCCAGACTGTCCCACCTCAAGTCGAGTGTCTCAGGAGCTGGAGAGGGGCTTATTTCTGTGTGGAGTTCAGCCTTGTGTGGTGCTCCTGGTCCTGTCTGCCCTCTCCCCCTTCGGCCTGGGACAGTGGAAGGCGATGGAGGCCCAGCTGAGGAGACTACACACACCTGTATGGGAGAAGGCGATGGCACTCTTCACTGATGCGGGCTACTTAGGTAACTCAGATCATAGCTGTTGCAAATAGATGTTAGACATACATGGATGTGCAAATTTTAATCTGAATATAGATTTTTTTTTTCCAAATCTGTTATTGTTTTAATGTTAGGACTGGTGAAGCGTTCAGAACGGGGGGTGTAACAATACACCAATATGTATCGATACACTGACGCTAAATTGTTATTGTTAAAGGTTTTGTATATATTTTATATCTGCTATTTATCATATTATATTATACTAAACATACACTTAGATCAGCTTTGAAGAGTTTGAAATAGAGTGTTTTTAATGCATTTAGTTTTATATTTATATAATAAATGAGATTGTTTTTGTATTAAAGGAACCCCTTTAGTTCCGTAGAGTTGATATTAAAATACCTTGTGTTTTTTCATAGCAGTGGCTGAGTGGTTAGCTCTCTTTCCTCACTGCTAGAAGGTCCTAGGTTCCTTACACCCTGTTTTTACCCAAAAAATTCTTAGACATAATTTTGATTGATAATTTTCATAGTTCAGTCTGTAATCAACAATTACTTTAATTTCTCTTTTGCTGATTGTACTTTGAAAATCTTACTTACTGTTTGAAACAGGAGACATGTCCGTCCAGGAGCTCGTCATGCGACAGGGCAGGTCTCTACAGTGGCTCTTGGACAGATGTGGAAATCGTTACCATCTCCTAACAAATCACCCCAGGACATCCCAGTCTGAGCGACAACAGCTGTTTTGGAAGATACAAAGGATGACTGACACATCGGGACGTCCTGTACAGGGATACGAACGTTTGCGGAGGGGGATTGCGAGTGAAAGGCAGGAGAGCAGCATGCTGAAAACACAAGAGCGCATAGAGATGAGGCTGATGTCAAATGGATATTGCTTACAAGATGCATGTAGCACCCCACAGAGGCAGGGGAGGTCTGCAGCACCGTTGAGCCCGTCCAGAGGTACATAATATGGCCCATTATTGGTATGCTAAGGTTAGAGCAACACAAGTAAATAAAACATTTGTATTACAGCTATACTGTAATATGTGACCAATGTTTCAAGAACAATACAAGAATATCACATGTCAGAAGGCCTTCATGGAAATTATATGGTTCACCCTGCTTTATTCTTTCTCCGTTCTGCAGCTTTTTCATCACATCGACGGTCTCCACTCAGCCTTGTTCTTTTGGGTCGGAGGAAATCGGGGAAGAGCTCAGTCAAAAACATGATTTTGGACAAAGCACAGTTCACATCAGACTTCAAAACTCCCCAGTGCAGCGTGGGACAAGGGGTAGTGTATGACACCTCTGTCACTGTGGTGGACACACCCGGCTGGAGTCTGTTTGGTTTGGCCAATTCTGAAAAAGTGAAGAATGCAATTAGCCATTGCCCCTCTTTATGTTTTAAAGGGAGTAAAGTTGTGTTTTTGCTGGTTTTACCCATAGACTCTTTCAAAGAAAAGGACAGAGCAGCAGTGGAGATGTATCTTAGTGTTTTGGGGGGTAATGTCTGGGGGAAGATGTTAGTTTTGTTTACATTTGGAGATGAACTCGGAGCAAAACAATTGAGAAACATGTCACAAAACAAGGACCGGCTCTGCAGTGGGTAATGGGAAAATGTGGATACAGGCATTATGTGATTGATACGAATAAACAAGATGATGAGCAGGTTTTACAGCTTCTGAACAAGGTTCAGCAAATTTAGCAAAGTAATAAAAACTGTTTCATAATGAAAGTATGGGTGAAGTCATGATGGGGACTGAATGATCAGACAGGTTGATCTTTCTGTCAATAAAACACACAACAGTTTTCAACATTAACTAGAAATGTTGCAATGGCTGCGCCATTGCGACTGACTGCGGAACTGTAGGCTATTGCTGCAGAAATTGTAAAACATTGTGAAAAATGTCATAAAAATCTCTATTTAGTTGTATAATACTGCTTTTATTGTGAAAATCCCCAGTTAGTTGCATAATAGTGCTTTTATTGTGAAAATCCTCATTTAGTTGCATAATAGTGCTTTTATTGTGAAAATCCCTATTAAGTTGCATAATACTGCTTTATATGCAAAAATCCCTATTAAGTTGTATTATACTATGTTACATGTAAAAATCCCTATTAAGTTGCATTATACTGCTTTACATGTAAACATCCCTATTAAGTTGTATTATAGTGCTATTATGGTGAAAATCCCTATTACGTTGCATAATTGTGTTGTAATTGCAAAAATCCCTATTTTGTTGCAGAAACTGTAAAAAAAACTGTTGAAATTGCATGAAGCTGTTGAAATGGCAGAAACTCTTTACATTGTATAAAGTCTTAACATTGTATAAACTGTTTAAATCACTGACAGACTTAACTGTATCAAAATCCTATTAAAATGTATGGGCCTATTAAAATGAATTGCAGAATTCTCAATACAAATTAATGGCAGAATTCCCAAGCCCGTAGAAAAAAACTGGAAAACTGCAGATCTCTAATTTTTTCTGAAAACTGACAAGTTGCGGAAGCTGAACATGCACAAACTGCAGAAATTGCAGAAAATGTGGAAAAAAATGCTGAAAACCATGAATTTGCGGAAGCCCCATTATAAGTCAATGGAAAAAAATCGACCGATTTTTGGCCGATTGCGGAAAAAACGGATATTGTAGAATTCCCAAAAGTAATAGCAGAATTCTTCCAAACATGCGGAACGTTTTGATGTATAACTTGTGGAAATTGCAGAAACTGTGAAAGTTGTGAAAGCTGCGGAAAATCAGGAAAAAGATGGAAGATGTTGAAATAATAATAAAGAACATGAAAAACAATGATTGACTGCGGAAAGTTCCGCAGTCAATCAATTAGATTAGGTCATATAACACTATAGTTTACTCAAACTAAACAAGTTTCTTGCTGTTAAAGGAGAAGAGTCAGAGTGCTCACTGGATCGCCACAGTAGCAGAGTGAAAGCCAGTGTGATGGCAATTAAACTATCGAGAATGAGGAGTTGTCGTCACGGCACGTGACTCCTCATTCTCAATACAAACCAGGTGCTCTTGAGACTCGTGACGATCGCTTATCCAGAGTGCCTCGGCTCCCTCTCGTCCTCTTCTAAAAGTTTACTGCAGTTCATTTATATGGTACATAATCTACTTTTTAAAATTTTTATTACCGATTTTAGTGAGCTTGAGCGGTGCAATAAGTATTAAACTTATCTTATCAAACATTATCAAATAAGTGTATAACCCTCAATAAACCTGTTACATAACTTGTTCTGTAATATATTCATATATATTGTGAGTGATATAAACAACTATATAAATGCAAATCCTTCTTAGTAAACAGAGAAGGTCTTTTGAGGTCAGCACTCTTCTCATTGGTTCATTTTATTTTCGTCATCAATATAAATAGGAAGTAGCATGCAGCTACATGCTAGCTCCTTCATTTTGGTAAATAAAGCTTTCTCCTCTTTATTCCGCTGAAAAATGCTGCTCTCTGCCCTGGCCTGCGGGGCTGTGGTTTTCCCGGGACTTTACTTCAGTTTTAGGGCGGTTTTGAGGAGGCTCTTCCCAAAATGGAGCGATGCCGACGTGGTTTTTGTCAGCGAGAGGTCAGTGGCACCGACCTGAACTTATCAACCTTAAACTTTTTTGCATTAATACAATTTATTCATGCAGATACAATTATAAAGTTTATTTTTCAATTTATTATTATTCATTTATTTTAGTTAGAAAACATTGCATGAAACTATATGCTAATGTGTGTAAATGGCAGGGCTTTTATGTTTTGTTTGTGCATAAATCTGAACACTGAAGTTATAGCAGCATCATATTTATTGTTTAACAAAGACAAACTGCATCACGCTTAAACACCTTTATTACATTAGTTCAATTAAATAATTATTATTATATAGTAGTAGTAGTAGTAGTAGTAGTAAATCAGATAAACAATGATTAGTTAATATGTCAATGAGTATTTTAGTATTATTATGGGTTTGTTAATAAGGTCTTTTTCATTTATCCCCTTTCCCTATAGGCTGGTCTCTGCTGTCCATGGGTCACTGGCCACAGCTGCAGGAGTTATAATTGTCATGTCCTGCAAAGATGTTATGAAAGATAAGTAGGTACCGAGCAACACCAATAATTTCTACAACATTATGAACATATCCATAACTTTGCCTTACACAGTACTTTTAAATGTGTGTGTGTTTTTGTCCTTTAATAGTCACTGGCTGGTCAATAGTTTTACCATCTTTGGAGCTCCATACATGACTTTTGACATCTTTGCCATGTACCTGAGCCACTTCCACACTCAGAGAGCTAAAAGCCCTACCGCTTATGGTCACTCCCTTCAAACTGTCCGGGCTTTCCTCTATAAAGACTGGGTGCTGGTGCTGCATCATGTGGCTTTGCTGTCTGTTTTCATGCCCATAACTCTGGTAAGACCGTCATGGTACTCTACTGTATCTTGTTGTTTTTAAGACCACAGAGGTTGACGTTTTGTTTGTAGTTTTTTAGGAGAGGACTGGGCGACTTCTTCATTGGCTGCTTCTTCACAACAGAGTTCAGCACTCCATTTGTTTCCATCGGCAAAATCCTTATCCAGGTAAACACACATATTGACTTTTTCATTGAGAAGTTTAGCAGTTTTTAGACACAGGCTATGTGACTGACAGGTGATGTAATCTATGTACAATGTATGCTTTTGTGTGCTTTTTTTCGACCGTTTTGTCACATCTCTTCTTTTGAAATTACATTTAGTTGCATAGTTCCCACTGCATCTCCACTATGATCTACAGTACATCTCCCCCTGTGTTTTCTGCAGCGGGGCCTGGACGACACCCGCTTGCACCGGCTCAATGGGCTCATTGTCCTGCTGACGTTCTTCACCTGTCGGATCCTCATCTTCCCGTTCATGTACTGGACCTTCGGGCGGCAGTTTGGGATCCCTCTGGTCAAAGTGGCTTTTCATTTACCGCTGCATTGCAACTTGGGGAATGTAGTCATCCTGGCGCCACAGGTTTACTGGTTTATCCTCCTCGTGAAGAAAGCTAAAAGACTCTACCTGCGTCAGAAGAAAGCGAAGACTAATGGTGAAAAAGAGAAAAACAGGATTGAGGACCGTTGATCTGTGAAATCAAAACTTTGCACTAATCTTGTTTGTTGAAAATGTTTGGTTTGCTTTGTGTTTTAAACAAATGTGTGTGTGTGTTACGTGACATTTTTACCTTTACGATGTGAAACTGCTGCTAGCTTCACTATACTGTTTTACAATTCTTGTGCAGTAAAATATCCATGTAGTAATTTTAAACAAAGTGGTATTAAAATGACTTGTTTTTTGCAAATGAGTTTTTTTTAAATTATGCCTTAACACGAACACTACAGTAGTTGAAATTGTAATTACATAAGGTTTAATGTGACCGCAAAAGTAATCAATCACTGCTAGGACAAATATTTTATTGACACAAATACAAAAATACCACAAGAAGAGTTGAAGCGGACAGTGTCTTAAGCCGCCGATGAAACGAGCTGAGCGATCTTCTGCTGCAGCACAGACTTCATTTCCTGGTTCTGAAGGTTTTCTGTGATGGTGTTGAAGAAGTGTCGCGTGTTGTCACTCTCTAATGCGCTGCTGCTCTCCGGAAACGCCCCCATCACAGCCTCGTAGTGACTGAGGAGCTCCAGGCTGGACAGGAACAACTGCTGGCACTGGCCTTCTGGCAACATCACCTAAGTGGTGCGGGGAAAAAAAGTAATTTGGCATTAGCGATTGCAAAGGAAACTAAACAGCATAGGCTCTTCTTTAACATGCAGTCAGTATTTACAATTTTGGACAGTGACAGACTTTCTCAAATTTTACCCTATTCAAAAAAAAAACACTTACCTGGATGTGTTGAACATGACAGTAGATCTGGCTGAGTACAAACAGCACCTCTGGCTTGGGACGCTCTCCTTTTCCTCCACTGCCTCACTGTGGTTTATCATAGAGTCTTCAGCCAAAGAGTCTTTTGTCGTTAGAGTCAGAGGCAGCTTGGCTTTGAGTGTGCCGATCATCTCCCTCACAGCGTGTGAGTACAAGGTCCCAACATGACCCCAGCCATCACGGGACAGCCAATGGGCGCAGCTAGACCCGCACAGGAGCTGGAAGACCCTTAGGAGCAGGACAGAGAGGCGTAGCTCACACGCAAACCTCCTCAAATCCAAGAGGGGCAAGAAGTCGCAATATTCAAGGGAGAAGGGCACATGGAGGCGTCCCGAGTCAATGAGGGATCTTAGGGCCCTTAAAAGGTGAGACCATTGGGACAGGGAGCAACAGGGGAGGGCTTGGGTTAGCGCCACCAAAAGGCCTTTGCTGAACATATTGACGTGGTCCGGTTTCCTTTGGTCGAGACTGAGACAGGACAGCATTGTTGACTGTAGGGTGTCTGATATACAGCAGCACTCAATCCAGGCTACAAGACCTGTCCCAGGACCATACTGGGGCAGGTCCACCCCTGACCACTCCTAAAGTAAGGGAGAACAGGCAGAAACAGTATTCATTTTACATTTTGTTGTCTTTATCAAGTGGGGATTAGAAACATCTGTTCATATTTAGAACAGTTTCTCTATGGCACAGAAAGAAAAGCTGGTTCTAACCTGTTCCGGTAGGTCACAGACCGCGAGCAGAGACGCAGGGACCTCGTTTTTGAAGTGCTCGCCCCACACAGGTTTCAAGAGGAAGCGCACAGTCCAGTCCAGCTCCTCGGTTTTATTGTAAAGCCAGAACAGAGCCCTGGACCAGCTGTCGGAGTCTGCCATCACCTCGGCCCCCACCACCTGTCCCAAAGCCACCAGGACGGTCACCAGTAACTCCCGAGTCTCCATGGACAGTATACTGGTGCGGTCTGAGGTTTGCCCCCCTCTCCTACTAAAGATGAAACATAAACAACAATTAGACAAGTACATTGCTCAAAAACATGTTTCTTTACACCCAAAAACCCCTGGCAAACCATTATCGCTTTAATATAACATTATAATGATGCCTGCTAATTTCCATTGTCTCTGAGCATTAAGTGCCTTTGTATATCTTTGTTTAACAACTCCGTAGTAACCAAAAGAAGAGCGTAATCATGTAGTGTTCTACCTGAGAGTGTGGTTGTGAAGCTGCGCCAGCACAAACAGCAGGGGAAAAGGCGAGCAGAGCATCACCCAGTGAGGAGCGCCCTCCTGACGGGGCATGCAGAGGGCGCGGTGGAGCAGCTGCAGACTCATTTCAAGGTCCACACAACCCAGAGCTGGAGACAATTGAGAGCACAGAAACATGTTTGTTGTGTACGGATACAGTGTTGTTGGTATTAAATTTATGAATAAGCCCAATTCCAGGGTTTTAAAATGAGAAAATGAGCTTGAAGGTGAAATGGCCAAAATATGATCAAATTTCATTGCTCTAGTAATCCTAAACCTATCAAATATATCATAAAAATACATTAAGACTTTTAGGTGCCTCTGCTGAGAGTTTGTGAAGCATAGCCCTCAAGTTTGACAAACTTCTCGTTCAGGTACATATCATTTCAATGTTTCCCTTGATAGACAAACAGCACATTATAGTAGTATCATATCATAACAGCACACCCACCTAGGTTTGGGAGAACAAAAGCATAGATGACCATTTGGGGCAAGATGAAGCTCTGCCCCCTTCCCTCTCCTTCAGCCCCCTCTGCAGGCTGCATCAGCAAACACAGAAACTTCACCAGCTGCTCCTTCTCATCTTGGGACATTTGCTTAGCCTTCATAATGCCCTTGACACATTTGCAGAGTAGACCCTTTCCCCCTGTATCCCGCGCTGATTCATTTAGCCGCCCTGACAGTCCCAGCAGCAGTTGCAGTATCTTTGCCATAATAGTGAAAGCCCCTTTGTTGGATATCGCCGAATTACACATAGCTTTTACCGCAGCCTCTGGGTTTTGAAAGGCGACTCTGGCGACCAATGAAGCAGCTGTGTTCAAGTTAGAACACACTGATGTCCCGCCTCCTCCTTGAATGATGCAGTTAAACGCCATGTTCAGCTCTTGTTCGAAGCTTGTGGTCACAGTGGGGGGTGTGTTACTCCCAAAAAAACCTCTTGTAGAAATGTCCATCACGGCAGCCAGTGCTTTGTTTTTATCATTTACGTTCAGTGCAGAAAAGATGTCCGCAGTTACCTTCATAAGCTTCCTATAATGGCCCACATCAACAGAACCAGAGTTGAATTTACCCACAATGCTTTGGGCGAGTTGAACAACTGCTTCATGGTCCCTAAAAGCTGACTGGTTCTTTTCCAGGAAGTCGATATAGCTTTCGTCACACGCAGCCCAGCTCTTCTCACCGGCAAACAGCAAGGCGAAGTTTAGGTAGTCGTCCATTTTATGAGATATTACAGTCATTGTGATTTTGGCCGCAAAATCAGGGCTCGCATCCACTTTTGAGAAATCTAATGAATCAAACAGGTTTTTAAGAAATGTGTAATCGATAGTTTCACTTGTTTCGTCCAAGGCTACAAAGACATTTTGGAGGCTTAGTTTTAATGTAAACATAGAGTAACTTGGATTTGATCGGTCTTCCACTTTTAAAAGACCATTATTGAACCAACCCTTCGTAACTTCCGCAATGATCGCCAAAACCTGCCCAAGATTTAATTGCAAAGGCTTAAACTTGGAAGGTACCTGGGTGGCTTTCAAATCCTTCAACGAGTCAGCTACCATTTTAGGGCTTAGTTTTTCATTATTCCTTTCTCTGATGGTTGCCATTTGCGTCAAGATTTCCAGCTTCTCTTTAGTTGAAATCCCTGCTTCGGCATCTATGAGGAAGGATGTGTACAAAGCATTGAGGGAGATGGAAAGCGCCCTAAAACCAAGTTCGGCCGCGGTTATTTGGTCTTTTAAATCTCTGAGTGCATGGAAGAGGATGTACAAGATGTCAGGGCAGTCTGGTGTGTCTAACTTTATCCTTTTAGCCGGCTGTTGTAATGCATTTGAAGACAGACGTGAAACTTCCCGTGCAAACATTTCCTCTGTGCTATCACTTTGCACATCTTCGATTCGCCACAACTCCTGCCAAACGCCCAAGAAAAAATGTAGATCTTCTTCCCGTACTGGGCTGCTACTGATGTGCTGCACAAACTTTTGGAGCTCGGCGCATAACAGAGACGGAGGAAGGCACAAAAGGAGGCGTGTGAAGTGATTTATAGATGTTGTTGACCTCACCAGTTCGAGAAAAACAACCCGGTTCAAGTCAGGGAGGCCATTTTGTAAAGCAAAAACTGAACTCTCTCTCCATGTCACTTCTATGTCTTCCTCAGCTTCAGCACTGAGCAGTTTTAGCCACACAGCGCACAGTAAAGTCTTCTTCACATCGTCTCTGTTGTCTTTCTGCAGACTGATTTCTCTAAGAGCATCAAGAATGGAACAGCCCACTTTGTCCCAGTCGGGTTTCAGCAGGGAGCACAGTGGGGAGACCCTATTGGCCGAAAGGAAAGCCCCCTGCATGACAGCAAAGTCTGAAAACACAAGGAAGCAGCAGTCAGTCATTCAGACCAAACAAGAAGAACTCATATGAAATGCTCAGAGAATGAAAATGGTGCTTATCCTCGTTATATATGAAACATAGGCAAAAAGTACGACACATCTAGACTGTTATATTACTACTAAAACAATAGCTATTTTGTACAATTCATGCCTCTAGCACACATTGCGAATGAAAATATACTGTGTCTTTAGATGAATACATATATAGCCAATAGTTTGCTAAGGGGTTTTATTATAGTGGAAATATAGGTGGCTTAAGTGTCAAAAAGTTAATTGCTAGTCAGTCATTCACCTTCGAGCTCCAAGTCACTGCACTCTAAATTAACTTACCTTTGTTCATTTTGCAGCCTTCAAAACTCCTAAACGAGGCCTTTCTTCTTGTTTCACTCTAACTGTGGCCCTGATTGTATAAAAGACCAAATAGATAACTTTGTGTTGCCTGCGTTTTCCTGCAGCATGTCAACAGAGTCTGCAGTCCACTTCCGGTTCATATTGCACCCTTTTCTACAGCGCCTCGCCCGGTGAACTTGAGTACTGCTTTGTAATACTCCACTACAGAGGCATTAGCTGTTTCTGTTCAAATGAAAGTGAAAGCGACAAGAGCTGGTTTGTTCACAACTATAAGGAAGCTCTCTGTCTTACCAATGAATAACCATGGCTGCACGCTTAAAGATATTAGTTTACGTTTGTCTTTCAACAGGTGAGTAAAGTTGTGTATGTTCTTGTATTAGAGTATGTTGTTTTACTGTATCTGTGGGTCTGCAGACAGCTAGACTCTCAAACATATGTATTAGTCTTAGCATTCAACATTATGCCATATGGCCTGTAAATGTCAATATTTTCTCTTTTTCTATCAGTAGACGTAGCATTATCCTAGTTTTGAAACTACTAGTTACATCTGGGCATTTATTTGATTCATTGCCTCCCCTTCATGCCCTATTTCCTAGTTTGAGGTTATTACACTATGTGGCACTGACTTAACAAAGGTATACTGTCGTTTTTGGTAGATTTGATGTTGCTTTGTGGTAATTTCTTCTTTAAACTGAGCATTACACAAACAAATGATCAAAAAATCCCCTACAATCCCAAAGTGCAACTAACAATCCTGTCTTTTTGCAGGCGTGCTCTGGGCCTATCAAATTCCGTGGCTGCCTTGCAACTTCATAGATGAAGCTGTGTTTTACAATAGTGAGGGGCTTGTGGAGACGAAGCACAGCAATAGAGAAGCAATGCTGCAGTTTGGCCAAAAAGGGGACTCCCCCATCAATCCTAATGCTGTCACTTTCCTCATCACATGTAAGTTTATCGGTTACACTTTATTTTACACTACCTTGATTCATTGTTCCTAACTCAATTTAATACAATGTAATCTGCTCCGTAATAATCTGTAATAACTTGTATTATGTAGTTCATACACAATGGAATAATATGTATTTGTTGATTGAAGGTACATAATGTAATAAGACATAGGGCCCTTAGGGTTTGGGCTTAAGGTCTTATGTCTGTTACATTATGTACTTTCAAACAACAAATACATATTATTCCATTGTGACACATTGTTACATATCACATTACTTTGTACTAAATTTGGCAGGTACAATGAATCAAGGGTACTGTAAAATAATGCTGACAGTGGCGCAGATGGTAGAGCGGGTCATCTCATGATCGGAAGGTCAGGGGTTCGAATCCTGGCTTGTGTGCAGCCTCGCTTCTGTCAGTCTACCCCAGGGGAAACTGTGACTACAAAATGTAGCTTACCACCATCAGCATGGAGTGAATGAACCCCCCTCCCTTTCATGTGTGAAGCGCTTTGGGTGTGACTTGTGTCATATGAAAAGCGCTATGCAAATAAGATTCCCTTCCCTTCCCCTTTGACTGGGCTGCACACTATATATACAAATTATTGTTATCGCAATATCAACAAAATCCTATAGGTATTCCTTCTGATTGAGATTTACATATTTTACACATTTATTTCAACATTTTGGCCTTGTTTTAGTCCTGATTTTGTATTTTCTCTGTTACTGGAAAAAAAACAATAACAACAACAACAACAACAAAAAACTGACTTTATTTTTCTTGAATATCACAATTTTTGCTCATATTGTGCAACCCGAATGCTGAGGATGCTGACTAGAGGAAGACCAAAGGACATTTATGCGTGTAGTTAGTTGTGTGTGTGAGAAGAGGATGCAGGGGAGAGTTTTAGATGGAGACCATGATTCACGGTGGCAAACATTCTTGTTATTGCACGATGTTTTGTTTTAGCTTCAAAGCTGGATGTTCGTCGGTTTGTTGAGGGCGTGGATTCCACTGACCAGTTGACCTGTGAGCTGCAGCGGTACAGCACAGAGGGGATCCACATGCGCTGGCCCGTCCGAGGGGAGCACGAGTACAACCGCTGGTTCACAGGAAAGATAACAGACACCAAAAACGAGATCACTGTCCTCAGCTTCATCAGACAGTCCACAGACAAGCCCCCCACGGGACAACACGACTACAGGAACTGGACGGCTATAGAGGACAGGGAAATACTGACCACAACAGGTATAGCATAAAAAAAACAATAATCGTGCCCTTCAGTTTAATAGGAAAATAGATCAAATGTTCAATTTTACAATCAACTATATGTTCATAAAAGTTGTGAAGATATAGCAGTGACAAAACTCTGAATTCTTTGCATTTGGTGTGTTGATTTGCTTACAGGTTATGCAAATTAGTACAGTATTTGAATAGAGAATTAGATGTCATATAAGAAAAAGTAAAGTAAAGTCTGTTGTTTGACTATCATTGTGTTTCTTGTTATAATATGGTGTCACAAGGCAATGCTGTCTCTAAGCCTGTACTAATTCTGGATAAATGATGAAACGAGGTATAGAGGCTCATAAGAATGTTAGACAATTTTACTCAATTTTACTCAATCTAGATACCATGCAACTGATATCTACTCAGTGTGATGAAAAAAGTGACAAGAAGTGAATACATTATTGCTCAATTCTGTTCAGTTGTGTTGGTGATGAGGACCCAGACCCCATCCATAAAGGCCTCCCTGGGATCCGAGAAAAAACTGGACTGCCATTTCGCCCTCGACCACAAGGCGGCCAACGTTGCAGTGGAGTGGCACAAACGCGGGGAGAGGACCACTCTGTTCAGTCACAACAGTCAGACAGGAAAGAGCCAGGGGTCAGGGGTGGCACTGAAAAAGCTGCAGACGGGCGAAGCTTCGTACTCCATCCCCTTCAGTAAAATGAGCAGTGAGGGCACATACATGTGCTCTGTGACTGTACTGCCGCTGCACGGGAGTCTGGAGATCGGTCTGCAAATTGAAGGTGAGGGGGGAAGGTGAAACATATTGAACTGCAAGAGGTTTGTACAGCAAACCAGGCAGTCACAAATTGATTTTTGTTTTGCTGGATGCTCCTCTTATCACCATCAGCAGAACTATGACTGGAATGGGCTATGAGAGTAAAGTATCTTCAAGTTCAGATTTGAACAAATATCGCTCTCAAACCTTTCACACCAAGTGATGCCTCATAAAGTATCTGATGTTTCAAGTCCCTCAAGACACAGATCAAGGGGTAACACTCGATCATAAAATAAGCTGGAAACCTCACATCATAAAAATTAAAACTAAAGTGGCAAAGATTTTAGCCCTAATGAATAAATCTAAATATATCATTGACAACAATGCTCTATATACTATATACTGTTCACTTATCCTTCCCCATTTAACATATTGTGTAGAGATCTGGGGAAATGCGTATAAAAGTAATCTTGACCCATTGTTTAAAGTTCAGAAAAAGGCAATAAGAATAATGCATTTAGCTGGATACCGTGAACATACAAATCCATTCTTTAAATCAAAAACAATGACATTTGAGGACCTTACTGAATTTAAGATGGCACAAATCATGTTCAAAGCCTCACAAAAGTCGCTTCCTGAAAGTATACAAAATATGTTCTGCAAACGAGAATACAACTTGAGAGATAAAATGAGTTTCGATAAACAGTATTCCAGAACAACTTTAAAAAGCATGTGTCCCACGAGACGTGGTGTAGAGGTATGGAGGAATTTAGATGAGGGCATCAAAGTTTGTAAAAACCTGCCACATTTTAAAAGGTTTACAAAGAATCAATATTTTTTAAATACGAACACATTTTGTGAATGTTGTAGTATATTTCCTTATTATTTGTGGTTACCTTGCCTTATGTTCCCTTGTTTATGATTTGTTATGATTTGTTATCTTGTATTAAATTCCTTGCTTTGATTGTTAATGTAAATTTATTGTTTTTAATTTTGGGGTGGGCACTTATAAGCTATTTGCTTCGGCCCACTCCTTTTGACCAGACTTACTGCTCAAATAAATAAATAAATTAATAAATAAATAAGATGAAATGAGTAATAAACAGTGCCAAAAATAGGCTAAAATAAGTCTATGCATAACTGAGACTAAACTGTGACTAATTCCGAAAAAACACCTGGATTAGACACTTACACCAAAGGATAAATTAAATTACCTTCCCAGGGGAATAGCCATCTACAGCAGCCAATTCAAGCGTATGCATTGTCTGTAAAGGGCTTTTTAGACAACAGCATTGGTTGATTTGTTCAGTCAAACTCAGTGTCTTTGAGTGAAGATGTGGCATCTCTCATCCAAGATGCTCTGTAACTTCTTTGTAACTTCTTTTAAAAACTGTTATAAATATGGAACATGGCTGGCTGCCTGAGGGCCGACACAAACATTACCATTCTGACAATGACAAAACATTTGGACATTTAACAGATTTTATCTCGTCTCTTTATCCAATCACCTCCTTTTGCAGAGGCTCCCAAAGTTTCCCTGAACACCGGCTCGTCTCTCACTCTGACTGTGGGCGAGGAGAAGAAGGTCTCTTGCGAAGCAGACCGTTACTACCCTCTGGACGTGGACATCCAGTGGACCCACCAAGATGCGGCTGACGTGGGGCGCAGAGTGGGCGCCTCTCTGCCTAAAGTCCTGGATAATGTTCTGTACTCCAGCCACAAGCCCAACCCGGACCGGACGCTCACTCTGTCGGCTTTCTTCTACCTCAGCCCCAAACTCAGCGACTCCGGGAGACAGTTCACCTGCACCGTGTCCCACCAGAGCCTGAGGGTGCCCATCAAGAAAAGCTTCACTCTCACTGTGCAAGGTAAATCTGTCAGGTTTCTTATTAACTAAAACACAATTGGGACTACCATACTCTATTTGGAGCGTTTGATTCATGTCACTTTATGTTATGACACTGTGATCTAACACTAACATCAAATCATTTGGTATATTTATGTGAAGTGGTACTCAAATCATGGTTGTAGACTTGAGTATTTTTTTGAGTGAGTATATCATGACTAATCTTATGTGATTTTACACAGAGCCCAGTAAATGGATGTCTGTTGTGGTCTTCTTCGGTGTCGTCGTAGTAGTGATTGGTTTGCTCCTTCTACTGCGGAACCTGCTCAATGGTATAAGTTGATCTTGTATGATTTTTGATCATAGATTTGTGTCCATTTGAAATAATGTAACACCACTCTTATTTTCTCCAGGGAGGAGACATCATCAGTTCTAGATTGCTCTATTTGTGTGAGTGAACCTGCCTCTTCAAACTGAGGACACTAAAGTCATGCCAAACTTAACTGTGTTTTCTTAAATCCTGGGTGGATTTTTTTGGGTTTGATCTCTTCCCCTCAATATATTGTAGAAAGAGTAATTACTCAAACAGTGATGATTTTTTTTTAATGCAGTCATTTAAAAGTTCAAGTTATTTAAATACTGATGGTAATGTTTGAACATTTTCCAGAGGTTGTCCCTTAATTCAGCCTCTGGGTGTCAGTGTTGAGCTGTAGTATGAGTTTAAAAAGTGTGTTTTTAGAACTTCTTGAGGGAGTTGGAGATTCTTGATTGTGCTTCTGCTTCTATTCATGCAACTGTAATAATAAATGACTGTCATTGAGACACAGAATTATGTGTTGACTGTAACTTTAAAAGGATACAAATGCGTATAGCACACAATACTTAAACAATGGGGGTCAGTGAAAGATAGTAAACACATTTCACACATGGAAACATAGCCATAATAGGTACTTGTGAATGTAAACCAAGTAAATGAATTTGTACAAACTTTCTTTCAAGGTTTAGCTGATCCTGTCGTCTTCTCTAAGTATTCTGACAAATATTTGCAGGAAATGGGCCAGCCCCCAAAGTAGCAAGGGTAGAAGCAGCACAGCAAAAAATCAGATAAATAAAATGTGTTAGGTTGGCAATTTCATTTGTAAAATATTGTGTTCTTACCGAACTTTGGCAGTCTCAGTTCTTTTGCACATCTAAAGTAATCGACCGCAATGCGCTGCTGTATAATGCAAAGGTGAGGCTCTCTGTGCCCCTATGTTTGCTTCAAGGACAGATGGTCAGACTCAAGGTTCAGCCCAGACACCAGACAGACAGACAGACTGACTGACTCAGAAATTCAATCACACAACCCCCCAAAAACCATTTACCAACACTCCTCGCCCCACACCTCCCCCATTCCACCAATCCTCCTCCACTTTTATCATTTCCTCTCATTTTGTCATCTTTCTTAAGTCGCTTCATTTCAGATGCGTTCATACATTTCCAATATCTTTATGTATGAGTCTTCCTTTCTTCCTCTTTCTTTCACTCTTCCCCCCTTCGTCTCTTCCCCCCCTCCCTCTCTCTCCCCTATCCCATTACTGTAATCCATCACTCTCCCATCAGCAGCAGCAGCAGACACAGCAAACAGGCCTGCCCGTCTCCATGGTAACCTGACCGCGGCGTCTGATTGGCTGCTGGTGACCCCCCCCACCCCCTCCCCCCTCCGTGCGTGTGCGTGTGAGCGTGTCTGGGAGATGTGGTAATTGGATGTGAGTTCACACATGGAGCAGAGTACAGTAGACAGTAGTAGAAAGCACTGGGGACAAACTGTGCTATACTCTGGTATTATTTGTCACTTCCTCCAGTTTTCAGGAAAAAATACAATCTACAACTTTTGATTATTTCACTGGTGCATTAGCCGCTTGTTTCTCAATGCATTTGAACAGGGCAAAGTTAGTCATGTCTTCCTATTTAAAAGAAAAATGCATGTGGCATAGGCTGTGGTTTTCAAACATTTCACACTAAGCACCATCTCATGAAGTATTTAACCAACCCGTTACCTCAAGGCCAAGCTCAAGATCAAATCAAATCTAAACCAGAGTAAAAAGGATTAAAATAGACCTGGATTGGACAAAATTGTGTCTGAACCAGAAAAACCCACAGCTAACTAAGATGCCCTTGCAAAGCATAAATGAAAGGATCTGCAATTAAAATGGCAAAGTCTGGAAACTGCAGATGACCCTGAGTGACACCACAATGTTAACTTTATAAATCCAATACAGTTTTTATCCACTATTCAAATGATAATTGCTTACTGAAAAAAATGCTATGTGTAAAACTGGCATGAATTGCAGTAGTGGACCCAGCCTGAGGTCAAAATAATGATGTGTGCTCTTCAAACGGTTGTACTTTCACGGGCCACACAGCGGGGGATGGGGTTGTCCGCTGGATTTGGGGGAAAGCCTGGATCCTTGCCAAAAGACGGGCAGAGGGATGGAGGAATTGTGAGTTTTTTCTTTGGTGCACATTGTTAAAAATACCTATATCCCCCGAGGAGCCAAGTGAGCACTAGTTTTCTGGCTTTTTGGAGAGAAAACCGGGAGAGAGGAGAGAAAAAAAAAATGGAATGGTTGATCAGCTTGACTTCACCCGCTGCTGCAGCTCTGCCAGCTCTGGCCAACGCCGCGGCAATGATGAATGTCTCATCTCCAGGAATACATCACAAATAGCAAAAGTCTACCTGCCCTGCATAGCAAACTGAGCTCCTCTGCAGCACAGCGAAACAATGGGGGACAATGGGCTGTTGTTGCCTTTGGACAATATTTTGAGTCCAGCTATAAAAGGCTCGGGCGCATTGTTGTTATTCTTTACAAGGAAGAGTGTCTGAGCGTTCATTTGAAGAAACCAGATTTGAAAATGCAAAATTACTCAAGGGTCATGTTTTCACTGTTTGTTGCTCTAATTCTGTCCCACGCAAAAAGATGGATTGATTCTTGAGGCATTTCTCCCAATAAACCTTTAACATGCACTGTGGTAATCTTGACCAAGATCCCGTCAACATCTTGTTCACATCCTTGTTATAATATCCCTACTACAGAAACAATAAAGTATGTCATGTAACCTTCCTGAGATGCAGCAACCACTCGTCCTCTCCTTTTAACATCTAAGTAAAAGTGTTTAGCATCTGCACTTTCGCCTCTTAACCAAGGAGCCTCGTCAGCAACTAATGATCTTTACTTGGCAGCGGGCCATATTGCACTGAACAAAAATATGAAAGCAACACTTTTGGCTACCATTTTCATGTGCTTCATGTGCTGAACATTTTCTATATACACAACAGACCAATTTGTCTCAAATATGTCTTACAAATGTGTCTATATCTGTGTGAGTGAGCTCTTCTCCTTTGCCGAGATAATCCAACCAACCTCATTGGTGTGGCATATCAAGATGCTGATAGACCGCATGAATATTGCTTTAGGTTAATATTGCTCAGTTTTGCTTTATTGGAGGGGTCTGGGGAGTCAGTCACTTGTGATGGTACCCCCATCTTTATTCTAAGAAACTATTCTATTCTGTGCTATTCTGTGCCTTTAAACAATAGAGGTTTTTGAACAAGTTGAGCTTGTTCAAAAACCTCTATTGTTTAAAGGCACACTGCGTAACATTTTGGACTATACTGTTGCCATCAGTACAGAACATGCTCCAAGTGACCAGCTCAACATAGAAAATGCTATTACTGCAGTGGGTAATCAAATAATGGATTTGGATGAGAATCTAACCTGTTTAAATCTCAAATTCTACTGACTTTAGTCAACATCTCCATGGAGACGAGCTGTAGACGTACCCACTCCCGGCAAAGTTACAGTCATGTCTTACGAGAGGTGAGCCACATTTAAGAGGTATTTTTCAATGACGAAAATATTTGTCATGAAATAAATGCTCTTAGTTCAATTTTATTATTGAGTAAAATTCTACGCGGTGTGCCTTTAAGTAGTATCAGAATCAACAACTAATTTTACTCCGAGCCTACTAAACAGTCATTGAGAGGCAAATTGTGAGAAACCCTTTTTTACACTCACAAGTAAAGATGATGAAGAAAAACAACAACAACAAAAAACAGGACTATAATAATAAGGTCTGCATAGTACACTATCCAAGTTTTTTGTGTGGGATTTGAAATCAAATCTCTATCTAACCTGACGGGTGAACTGGCCCACTTGGCACAGCGGCAGACTCACTAGACTACACTACCTCTCGTATTTCTTCTAAATAAACTTTTTTTTTAAAGTGAGCATACACCACAACAACACGCTAGAAAAGGTCATCATTCAATCCCATCTTTTAATGGAAAACATGAGTCGAGGAAAGAGAGAGAAAAAAGTGGAGAAAGCTTTAAGAATCCACACAATGATTGACAGCAGTGATTTCGGCGATGCGTCGCAGTCCAACGTTTCAAAGCCTTCTCTGAGTTAAAAGATCAAATGTAAAATATAAGGAGGCTTTAAAAAGAATTTAGCCTCCGGAAATGTAAAAAATACAAATTAAAAATCCAGTGTATACAACAGTCACATTGAAAATAGTTGATAAAAATAAATAACAAAGTCCCTTGCTCTCTCGCGCTCACACATACTTACAATTCAATATTTTGTGGAAATTAAAAGTGCAAACAAGATCACAAAACAGCAATTTTACAAGTGGCCCAAAATGTCAACAATAATCCTTACACGGGCCACACTTCCACTCAAATGGTAAACAACCCAGTCCATTCTCAAGGCATTTTATTCACCAGATTCTGCATTTCTTTTGTTCCTCTTTTTTTTTTGTCCAAGAATAAAGTACACTATGACCATAACCTTTTCATTTATCGAGTTTAGATGCTGGCACATAAAGTACATCTGTTTGTATGGTTGGATTGGTAACTAAAGATGCCATCATATAAGTTTTATGAGTATAAAGGCTCAACGCTCTGGTAGGTAGAGTATTTACCGTTACAACCTTTCAAATCCAAATTCCAACGGTGTGAATCAAAATGAGCCAGACTCCTCCGAGGTTCTCCTTTAAGTGCTGAGAAACAAGAAACATACAATGTCCACCTTTTTGGGTATCTAAGAGTCATTTGAGGAATACGAAATAAAATATTACAAGAACGAGGACACGCAACATTCACAAAGTTGTTTTTGCTTAATGTTTTCAATTTACTGTGGGATACAAAACAAAAAAGACATTAGTTTAAGTGACTGGCTATTGTGGCAATATAGTCTAACAAAGAGTCTGGAGCCCATCGTGTGTCAATTATATTTGGAGCTAAAGTTAAGCACTCACTGACAAACTCTCCCAGGCAACATCGTACACTTTTGGTTGAATTAAAGATGGTTTTAAATTCATAGGGGAGAAAAGGGTGACGTGCTGGCGAATTTCAATCCCTTTGTCATTAAAGCAAAATAATGTGTCAACTTATTAAAGAGATCAAGATCGAATGTCATAAACCAGATTTTATGGGCAAAATCCATCTAATCGAGGAAGCAATTTACGTAAAGTTACACGAGCCAAAAAGTGATAGCATGGTTATAGTATAGAAAAAGCATGATAACGAAATGTGTACCGTATTTTCCGGACTATAAGTCGCACTTTTTTTCATAGTTTGGCTGTGGGTGCGACTTATACTCAGGTGCGACTTATATATCAAAATATATCATTTCACATGTTTGTTATTTTCACACTGCCAGCCGCTAGAGGGCGCTCTAGGCTTGTGTACCAGTATCTGCTACTCCTGTACCACCGCAAATTAAAAAAAAACGGTTATCGAGCAGCAGAAAGAAAGTTTGGAGTGAGCTTGAAACTTGTAAGGGACTGGAGAAAAGCGGAGGTTACTCTTACTGCAATGAAGAAAACAAATAAAGCTAATTGCTTTATTTGCTGGCTTAAAGCTAGATGGCCAGAGCTAGAGGAACGAGTTTGCAAATGGGTGCTTGAACAACGTGATGCCGGGAGAGGCTTGTCAACAGCAGTTATGCCTCCATGCCCGAGTAGTTGCCAAGGCTGGTGTGACTTATACTCCGGAGCGCCTTATAGTCCAGAAAATACGGTAATAGTAGAGTAATTATGCTAAATAACGAATAACGACTGCAATTACCAGGAAACATTGTTAGAATATTCCTGGTCATAATATGTATGACCAGGAATTCCTTGTTATTCCTATAGTTACCATACGATTTCCAACCATTGCTTTCATATGAACAAAACCCCACAATCTTATCCATTTAAAATCTCCATCGTTTCATAATATGGAATGACACAATCCAGCCCAGCCGTCGAGTCAAAGCTCAGTTGTTGTTTGCAGTAGCACAGCCATTTTGGAAAAGCAGACAAGAGCACCAAAGAGAAAGACACATCTCAAAAACAACAAATAAAATGGCGTCAAATGGCGAACGCTCAAATTTTAAGTGCTTGATTTGCAAAGAGTTACACACACTACATCGCCGTCTTGTACATTCGCGACTTTCTCTCTCAAGCGAAAAAAGGATGGCCACGAAATGCATTGAAAGTCGACACCCACTCACTCACACACACACACACACACACACCACACACACACACACACACACACACAACTGTATGTCACATTATTGCGAATTAAGTGTGCTTTCTTTTCCATTACAATTAAAATAGAAACAATTGGAAAAACAAATGAATGAATTTACATGCAAATAAAAACAATTCATAATGGTTTTAAGGCCCTTTCGTTTGGGGGCCTGGTCATTTCTGAAAAGTTCACACTGGATCGAGTACATTCTGCAACGGGAGTGTCTCGCATTGATCTCACCAAGAGGAAAGTGAGGAAAAAAGTTTGTGAGAAGATGCTGTTGGCCTTCCAATTGCCCACTCTTCCAAAGTTCTTGGATCAGAATTTTCCCGGTCGGCCATCTTTATTAGTTCTTGATCCCAAAATGCAGTTGACATCCCATGCAAAAAGAAAAAGAAAAAAGATCTACTGATGGTGTTTGTTTTGTGCTGGGAGGTTATGGAGAAGTTTTTTGTACAATTTTGAAGATAAAACTAAACAAATTGTCTTTGCTGTGCCACATCAAGAAAGAGGAAGGGGAAGTAGTTTTGTGGGGAGGATTCACAGTTGGTTGACCTGCTAGAACCTGCTGCCTCGGTGGTGGATATCCCGAGTCGTCCGCGCACCCCTGTCCTCCGCCTAACACCTTTCCCCGTCTTATTAATTCTCACTCAGCGCTTGAGCTGGAGATGGTAAGGGCTCTTTGGAGGGTTCCCGTTGAGGAGTGCGCGCCGCTGAAGGGCACTTCGTCGACTGGAGTGTGAGTCTTTCCGCAGAACTCGTATTACCAGCTGATGAAGTGAGCCTCTCTGCCCCAAGCCCCGCCCTGCTCCAGTACTTCCAATACTGGGGCTAAGTTTCACGACATAAGATGGCCTCTCTTGAAAACATATGTGGGTTACCTTACGATCAGTTGAAATCACCGTTAGAGTGTGGACAGATGCATGTGGACTATTAGCAATGTACATTTTCAAGAGAGGCCTGTACAACTGTCCAACATCATGTACGGGCACACTATTAAGCCTATCTATCTGTTTCTGTATCCTTATTTTAGTTAGAGGCGGGGCTATAGACGCAGCTCCCTCTCATTGGTTGTAGCCAATCAGATCAGTCAGTTCCTTTGTATAGAGTTGTTTTGGCTTCAGGTTCAGAGAAAAAGAGAGATGCTCGAAGTATGAGGTTTGAGTGGAGCCCTGTGGAGCTGTGTGCTCAGTGTCTAAAGTCAGAAACACATTGTACGCCTGCGAAGAGGATCGGGGTGAGGGAGGTGCAGAGGGGTGGGGCTCGGATGAGGGCGGCAATAGAAGGTGCGCAGAGGGGCAGGAGAAAGGGGTAGCGGAGAGCAGCCTGGTGGATTAGGTGAGGGTGATGTAGGCTGAGGCCTTCTCTTTCAGCTGTCTCAGGCAAAGATGGCAGCTCCAGCTCCCTGCAACAGACAGCAAAAACACGGAGGCAACTTTCAGTACGCGCCAAAGCCAAAAGACATCAAACTTTCCTAGTCATTTTTCTCGTCGCATCTCTCCCAATTTAAAATGAACCCGAAATACACTACCTTTTGAATAGACATGACACCCACACTTTGTTTCTTTCCTTTGTTTAGATGCAACCGTGAATTGTTGTTCTATATGAAAAGCTATAGCGCCTCAGTGTCAGTTAGTTCTTTTATAGTAATTTAGTTTGTGCAATACTGATTATTCACTGACATAATTTCATCTTGCACTGACAGCTGTTCGTCAGTGTTAATGCCATTGTAAAGCCATGCAGATTAAACACAGTGTCAAATGAAAGCGTGTAGTGCGGTCTGTGGGGCCTCAGTAAAGAGGATTGGACATTGTGGATTTTCCTTGTTGGATTTGTGACATTAATTAAACAGTCCTACTCTATTTCCCTCTCTCCACACAATGACCATTTTGTATCTACTGTTTGGTGTAAAAGCGTGTGAGCACATACAAACGGCGCAGAGCGTATCATGTAGTCGGAGAAGAGAGGTCTTTGTAGGTGTGAAGCAGTTTGGTGTTTTGTAAATGAGGATGCGTGGGCAAGGCTTGACACCGTTAGCGAGTGTGGCTCCTGTACGTTCGGCAGAGTGACACTTTTTCCATGGAAACAGAATCTTTCCCACAACTCGTCGTCACGGCAACCGCATCAAACATCACCCTGAGCAATTGTTTTATGTCCAAATGTGTGATATACAGCGCCTCATTATTGGGGGTGATGATGATGGAGGAAGCAGCTGCAATTTCAAAGAGATAAGTCTTTTATTACACTTTTTATTTTTATTTTTATTGTATTATTTGATATGCACTTTATAGCTTTAGGGTAATGGACTATCCACTTGACAGACACATCCTGAGTAGGCACAAAGGGAGTAGCCTATAATTAAGGCTAAAACAGTAGCTGTCAACAAAATGTGCTTTGCGATGGAAGGTTTTTTGCACTGAAAATACATAAATAATGGCTTACACTTTTTTTTTACACTTTACAAGCCTGTGTTACCAAGTTTCTCAAAGCACCACACGGTAATCATCATTCATTCATGCCATACTTGGTGATGGTAAGCTACTATTGTAGCCACTTGGGCAATATGTGCCATCGGCCCCTCCAACCACTCACTGACTCACTAGTGTACCTACCACTTAGTGGTAGGGGAAACCGGAGTACCCGGAGAAACCTATGCAGGCACGGAGAGAACATGTAAAGTTCACACAGAAAGACCCCATCCGGCTGGGGATCGAACCCGGAACCTTCTCGCTTGAAGCACAAGCGCTAACCGCAGTGTTAAATGATCAGGGTGCATCTGGTAAAAACACAGCAACATCTCATGAACTCAATATGCAGAATTCAAATGTGTCTGTATGAAGCAGCATTATTAAAGCCTGCCAATCCTTGAGTACGTCTTAATGCAAAAAAATAATTTTCAGCAGTATAATGAGAATCACATGACTCCTGAAAGTTTTCCTGACCCGTGATTTCCAGTTCAGTCTTGACCGATAAAGCCCATAAAATGCAACACTAGTAATAGAGTGTTTGCCTCCTTATGTCACCCTTGTGTGTTCGAACTGTGTTGTGTACATGAGCCAAAATAGTAGTGGCTGTTTATTGTTGGATGTAAAGTAGTCTTACCCTCTGGTGGCTCGGACATGGGAGGGCTGAGGCAGTACATGTGGTAGCCTCTGTCACAATCATCACAGAACAGCAGCTGGTCCTGAAAAAAGAGATTTAACCAATGACTTCCTCAAATTCATTATTACTTTATTTATGTTATTTATTGTAAAGTGCTGCTGCGTAGAGACAATAGTAAGGTTCGTACGTCGTTCTCGGAGGTGCCACACAGGCTGCAGGACTTGCACTCGATGCACTGCCAGCGGTAGGTCCTCACAGCGGCCGTCATGTTGACTGTGAACTGCAGACACGAGGGGTGGCCTGGTGCACAACAGCACAGCCATGTTTCCAGGTTCAATAAATGGATGAGCATGTTGTTCATTAAAGTTTAGTTAATGAGGTCCATTCACATTCATGGCCTGTGGTTTTCATTGACGGTTGTTTTTCACTTTTGATTCAGACAAAAGTTGTTTTCTTTTATGATTTAAATTTTCATAAAAAAGTTTGAAGTTCAAGTAAAAATGTATTTACCCTAGAGCAGAAACATTTCAGTCAGTGGCCAGTGGTTAGTTGAGTGGCCAACATATACAGTATTAAGCACAGGGGTTTTGGAGTTATCAATTCACAAACTGCTGTTAGCATCACTAGCATCACTAACAAGATCTGCCACCTTAATATCTCAGCTTCACTTTATGAGACCTCTTCTGGTCATAATGTTGAGATCAATGCGTCATATACCATGAGCTGTTAAGGACCATACCAATATTTCATTTGCCCAATTACTACAAGCCACGTGTGCACTTTTGGTTCATGTTTTTATTGTATAATTGGAGTCATGTAGAGAAGCGGGTTTACATACAAGAGGCAATTTTACACACACATTCTCCAGAGAGGTGCAACTGTTCAGAGCCATACAGTCATTTACCAATAAGTACAAACACAGCAAGAACTAATCTCTAAAACTTAAAATATTCAAGTCTCACTTTACTACATTCACATTCAAAAGGAGCAATATTTTACAAATTCAAAAGTGCCTTGTCATGGACCACGATACATCTTTAACAATTCTCTGTTATGATTGGTTTCTTTGTACAAGAAAAACGTGACATGCATCAAAACAAACATAAAAGGGGTAAATGTTGTCTTCATGAAAATGAATACATCAAAATAAAACAGCCACAATGTTCAACTTACATGTCTGAGTAAAAACAGCATCACTGATAGTGCCGCTCATTAATGGTGTGTACCAAACACATGAAAAAACAACTTTACATCCAAGTTTTCAAGCTTTAAGTTTTGCCGTCAGAGAAGTTTTCACTGTGTACAACTTCCAGTCATTAACCATGAGTGGTTTCACTGTTGACAATGCAGAGGCGACGTGTCGACAAGTCTCGAACTAAAGAAATAAATGTTTGTAAAAGAAATGTGTCTTTCTTTTTTACCGCAGAAATGAAAGATCTCAGGATCAGTGTGAAAAGCCACGTTCTTCAATTAATGCAATGTTAATAATCAATTATATAGCGACAGATTGTGGCAGACAATGAGCTTTGTGTAATAATACACTATAAACAGAAGGGGTAAGTGCAAACATTTCCAAATCTCATGACTGATTGAGACAGACCTTTTCCACATAAATAGCACCTTCGTATTTCACCAAGCAGAAGACACAGGGCGTTTTCAAATGGCTTGATATCATATACTGTACATGGTTTGCAGTGGGACAGAAGCACTGGTATGGTCCTTACATTTTGGTTTTCTGTGCATTAACAGAGCACCGCCTTTCTCCGGCCCATCACCTCCTGCAGCCGAGGCCTACCTGAGCGCCCGCAGTCCGCACATGAGATCAGGTCCTCGGGACATCCCGTCTTCTTTGACCCCCCAGGCAGAAGTCACAGTAGCCATTTGCGATTACTGAGCCGTCCGCCGCTTTCTTGGCTGAAGAAGGAAGAGAAAAAGGCGAGGGCGTGAGTAAAAGTGTGGCTGCCTTGATATTGCAGAGAGGGGAAGAGGTCAAAAGGCAGACTTGACCCAGACTGAACCTGCAGTTGTCTTGAGACTCTATATAGAAAAGCATAAAGCCGAAAGAGAAAGAAGATCCAATTAAATCTTTACGGTTCCGGTACATAGTTCACTCTGAGCTTTTTAAATGAAAAGAAAATTAGTTTGCTTTACTGTATCACCGAGAACACACAGCACCTGAATGAAACAAAAGAGAGCACATTTATAACGCACAGCTATGTTTCACTCAATATAAACTGGACTTTATTATTATTTTACAGATGTGACAATGTAGTGGTTGCTCATAACACTTTAGAACTTGTAAACTTCAACCGTGGCGGTAAATAAACTTCATTCAAAATGCATGTTATTGTTGACAGCCGGGACCGAACCCCTTCACGCTGTGCTCTGAGCCTCTCACTCTCCACATGAGTCTATTTCATAATAATTATTAAGAGACCCCCTTACCCCCCTCCCCGCCTGTGCCCCTGCCTCTGCCTGTCAGTCCACCCCTTCCTTCCCCTGTCTCACCGCTGCTGCTGCTGCTGCTGATTGCATAATCACGTTTAATGGAAGCAATCACATAACCACTGCAGACTGTTTTGTATGTGTGGCCTTTTCTCTTTACAATGACTCACTGAGCGCAAGGCAATGGAAAACACAATAGACTGCATCAAGCAGGTAGACTGCGGCTAATGCGGACCGCTGCAGGAGCGGGTTCTGAATGCAACGCATTGTTTACAGATATCACCAAATGCTTTTTTTTTTTTACCTTTTGGCTTCTTTCTTTGTTTACGCTGAACATGTGTCTAAGGAAGAGCATGGCCCGTCATTGAAATTGGAGTGACCGAAAGTGCCAACCCGCTCAGAGAGGCTGGGGCAGTTTATTGGAATAAATAAATAAATAGAGGTTCCATTCTATTCCACTTATGGTACTTTATCAAGTTCCCAGGACCCAGACACTAAAATATGCCCATCAATACATGATACATATTTGTACATTTCTTGTACATGTTTTTCTGTGAATAATATAGACTGTATCTTCTGTACAAAACTAACAAACTATAAAATACTTAATTTAACCTCTTACCCCAAGCGTAACCGAGTGCATTTTTCTCCAGTTCGGCCAGGGTAACGCTTCATTTCAAAACTAAGACGTACAAAACTGATCTAAACGGATATTTTTCCTCGCGTTTTTGCCATGTTGTAGTCACTTTTGACATTTTTTTTCCCCACCACCATTTTTTGCCAGTTTTTCAATACAAATTTGTTACTTTTTTGTTGCCCTTTTGTTTGTGGCTTTTTTGCAGCATTTTTGTCTCTCTGTTTTGACGCTTTGTTTCAGAAGCTTTTAGATTTGGGTAATCTCCAACCTGGAGAAAATGTGCTCGGTTCAGGTGGGGGTTAAGAGGTTAAGAACTATTTTTCACTCATCTTAGAAGATATATGGTAATAAAAGATAAAACAAATGTGTAAAACTGTTGAATTTGTATCGCATATCAATTGACGATGGACAACATACTCAAGGTAAATAAAATAATTCAGCTCTCTTGAATAAGTCTCGTTGCATAGACAGAGCTATAGGCGAGGTTTGCAGCAGCATCGACAGGAGACACACAGGGCATGCATGTGTGCAGGACGGGTCTGTCTGATTGAGAGGAGGAGGGTGAGGCTGCGAGGGGGGGGGCGAGCTGCAAGATTGAGTTTCTCTTCCGCGGACTCCATCTTTAATCCTGCAAGAAATTATTCGCTGAACATTTTCAGATAGCAGGAGTCTACCTGCTGCTTTGAAATTCAAAAGCCAAACATGTGTAAAGTAGGAAGCGCTAGAGTTTGGTTTGCTGAGGAGTTCTGAAGTGGAGGTCTCAGCCAATTGTGCATGTTTTTGGTTGAAGGCAAAAGACCTGGAGGAAACCCAAAAACGGACATGGCGAGAACATTCAAACTATAAAGACAGGCCCCACACGAACACAAAAATGTTATCTATATATTTTTTTTATTTTATTTTTTACCAGATACATGCTTCTTTAATATAGTCTTGTAAAGAAGAAGCCTGGATACAAGAGCATTCAGTGTTTTTCTGTCCCTGAGTATGCCGCATGTAATTGAGCCTTTTTGAAGGTCAGGCCATACTCTGAACACTCTAATACCGGTTGTTTTGCCCCGTCGCCGTTTCTTTTTTCCTTCTTCTTTTTTAGTACTCAAAATGGCCTCTCTGCCCATTCGCCCCCCCCACCGCCCACAGACACAAGAGTGAAGGTCAAATTTAATCAAGCTATCAATAAATAACACGGTAATATCTAAACAGCCACCTGCTCCGACTGCTTATAGTGTCTCTATGCATGCAGCAACAGCACTGGGTAATTTGTTAGATCAGGACAATGGGCAAGGACATGTATGGTCAATAAGCCTTATTCAGAGCATGGGGGCACAGAGGCAGAGTCTTTCCAGGCGCTCCGGCTTCCTCACGTAACCCAAACAGACGCATAGTTGATATACTATACTGTATATGTCTGTGTAAGCTCTCGGTCGTACAGGAGTTGTCCATCTTCAATGAAGGTACTTGAGTCATCTTCTGTACTCAGTAGTTGAAGTCTTGAACGTTTCGCCTCTCATCCAAAAGGCTTCGTCAGCGAACTAAAGTCCCGCTCAGCCCGCAGCTTAGCTCCCGCTCAGCCCGGCTCCTCCCCTCTAATCACCGCTACTCTCACCTGTGGGTAAACACCTTTGAGGTAGCGCGGCTCTAATGACCTGCTCAACCCCAGTATCGATCAGTCCTATCCAATTCATGGCTGATCACTCTATTGTTCTTTTGTTGGCTGAGGTGCCGTGAAGAAAGATTAATCTGAGCCAAAATTTCCAGTTCATAAGAAGGAGTAGCTTCTTTTACTCCTCGTTCAAACCCAGTCACTGGCTCAGATATGTAGATGACACGTGGATCAAAATTAAAGAGAAGGAAGGACCCCAGCATTAAATTTAGTCAGGAGGACGCTAAGGAGAAACAACTTGCCTTTTTAGACTGTAAAGTTATCTTAGGGGAAAACAGACAACTTCAGACAGAGGTTTACAAGAAGGCAACTCATACTGACCAGTATTTGATGTTTGACTCAAACCATCCGCCCAGCACAAACTAGGGTCATTAGGACGCTCAAACAGAGAGCTAAAGAGGTGCCTACCAGTGCAGAAGGAAAGACCAAAGAGGAGCAACACGTCCAGAGAGCCCTCTCAGACTGCGGCTATCCTAACTGGTCTTTCACTACAGCACAAAGGGCAAAAGACCCAAAGAACAAGACAGACAGACTACAGTCCAGAAGAAAGGGAGTTCAAGTGCCGTGTGTAGCCGAGGTCTTAGAGAAACTTCAGAGAATTTTTAGGCAGCACAGGATTCCAGTGTACCACAAACCTGTGAACACACTGAGACAAAAAATAGTTAATCCCAAAGTCAAAACTCCGAGCCACAAACAAAGCAATTGGTTTATTCTATTCGATGCAAAGAAGAAGAATGCAAAGAACATTATATTGGAGAAACTAAACAAGTTTTACAAAAGAGATCAACACCGAAGAGAAAGCACAGTGGCCCCCAGTCGGCGGTGCACCTCCACCTCAAAGCCTCCAACCACTCCTTTGAGGACGTCAACATTTTAGCTAAAGAAGAACGTTGGTTTGAACGAGGAGTAAAATAAGCTATTTTTGTCAAGAAAGAAAATCCCTCCATGAACCGGAATGGTGGGCTCAGATTTAATCTTGCTTCACTTTACTCCAATCTCCTTCGCAGACAGCCGACAGGGCACTGCCAGTCCAAGGAGACGGCACCTCAGCCAACAAAAGAACAATAGGCAGGTAATCAGCAGTGATCAGCCATGAATAGGCAGGACTGACCGATGCTGGGGTGAGCAGGTCGTTGGAGACGCTCTACTTCAAAGGTTGTTTACCCACAGGTGGGAGTAGCTGTGGTTGGAGGGGAGGAGCCGGGCCAACCCCAACTCCGCCTGGTGGTCTTTATCTAAGCTGCGGGCTGAGCGGGACTTTAGTCAGCTGACAAAGCCTTTTGGATGAGAGGCGAAACGTTCGAGACTTCAACTACTGAGCACAGAAGATGACTCAAGTACCTTCATCGAAGATATACTGTATATGTAAAACTCAGGAATATATCTGCGACCACCACAGGGAAATTAGTGGAAGAAAATGACTGAAGGATTTGGAAGTAACAATTTGAAGCGCAGTGTTTAAGTGCATAACGGTTCATGTTAGGTAATGGGTATGAATGAGGAATTAGACCATTTGTGTTCATACTTTTTAATCTCTTAACACCTTAACTGAGTGAATTTTCCAGTTCGGCCGGCTTTACCCAAATCTAAACGTTTCTTGACTGGAGACCTATAGGCCAGTGTAACGTCTCATTTGAAAGCTAAGACCAACAAAACTGATCTAAACTGATCTTTTCCCTTGCATTGTTGCCGTGTTATTGTCACTTTCTTTCATCTCATTTGGCCACTTTTTCCATCGCTTTTTTTGTCATATTTTGTCGCTTTTTTTAATCAAATTTGTATCACTTTTTAATGTTTTTTTGTTGCTCTTTCATCCTCATTTTTGTCAATTTTATGTCACTCTCTGTTGTATTTTCGTCACACTTTTTCACCCTCGTTTCCTTCTTATTTTTGCTGCTATTTTGCCGCTTTTTTCAAGAAGCTTTTAGATTTGGTTAATGACTAACTGGAGAAAATGTGCTTGGTTCAGGTGCGGCTTACTGTAAGCGGTTAAGGGAAAATCCTCAGAGCAACCCCTGAGGTACAGTGGCAGTTCGCAGTACCCATGATCTTCAGCACGGCTGTTGGGTAGGAAGCAATCCCACACTGTGAAATTCCAAACGGGAAGGCACCACCCGGCCACGGAATCAAACTTGAGTCCTTCATGACATGAGGCAGGAATGCTAGCCACTCAGCCATTGTGCCGCCAATTTTTCTTTTTTCCTTTTTTTTTCTCTCCTTCTATTATTCACACGGAACAAACTCATTCTTTGTACAGGCTTTTCTGCAAATCAATTACAAATATCTTTCTCTGGACTCCAGCCGTGAGAGCACAAAGGTGTTTAATAATGATTCAGTCTCTGGCTCTGAGCAACTGCTGTCGCGCTCGTTCCGCTCACGTTCACTGAAAGCAACAAAAAAAAAAACTTTAAACTAGAGGATGTTTATTTTCGATCTTTTCAAAAGTTACACGTGTTACTGACCGTTTCAAAATAATATTATTCCCTCTCGTTGTTCGGGTTTTCAGTAATTCCCCATTCATTCAACTCCTTCCACTTGATATTCATTCTTGCAGATGGCTCAGTTGCGATCCCAGCAACTATGTGCCTGAGGCGAGCTATTGCCGGATTAGTTCTTGTTTGGCCTATTTACTGCCACACAGTTGATTTCCAATTGCTTTCTTCCTCTCGGCAAGCCTTTTAATCTGTTATAATGATCTTTTTTATTCAGTCCAAGTGCCCTGAATTGTTCACACGACTTTTATCTCTTTAATATTAATGAACCACCATTTTTATTCTTGGTTTAGTTACAGATTTGCTTCATTGACTGTAAATTCAACAAGTAGCCTATTCATTTTCATTTTTTTTTTTGTATTCTATTCCTTAATCTCGGTCAAATTGATGAATCTCAGTTGAATAAAAACCCTCCCACACGATCTCTATACAACCACACTACGTCCTGCTCAGTTACATGGCTTTAATGAGACCCAACGAGTTGTGAACTTTTCTCACATGGTGCCACTCTTCCCGGCTCCTGATTGGTCGGTGGGGAGGAAGAGAACACGACTGTTGCCTAGCAATGCCGTCTCCATGGATACTGCCTCCTAAAGAGCAGAAAGCCTTATGTACATCGAGAAAAAAAAAAAAAGACTTGACAGATGAAGGACGTAAAAAAATAAGAAGTGAAGGTAATACACAAGGATAGGAGCGTATAGGCGTCAGAGGAGGCAAAGAGAAGATGGAAAAATCCAAGGTATAGAGAGTGATATTAAAAATATTATAAAGAAAAAAGTTATGTGATCTTTGGAAGAAAATCTAAAATGATCGCTTACTTCATGATTGTGATGAGTGTGCATATCATAATATTGTAGAGAAAAGAGGCTATACGTTTGTTTTGCAGTGTTTGGTTATAAAAACGTTTTTTTTAATTTTGCGTCCTTTCTTAAAAGGCCTGGCAACACAGATCATGTTTATATAATATTTATGAAAAACCTTACAACCCTTATCTTTAATACATGTTTTTACACATCAGGCATATTTTAATATATTGCACCAATATATTAGTTCCTTTTGGTTGATTAGAATATGAACCGAGGCCATTTCATTTTCGTAAGGATCCCAAAAAGGTACAACTAAAAATACGAACCCTGTAGATACAAAGGACAAAGATTTTTTTAATTGTATCAAATTGTGATTTCAGTCATTGATTTCAAATACTACAGGGAAGTTATACAGACAGGAGTTATACAGAATATATAACAAAAAGAAAGGCCTCGCTCTACATGATTCATCATATAGATCCCCCAGACAGTTGGAGCAGTGCAGTCTGGGTAATATCGGAGTCTGCTTCATTTGCTATTCTGTCTCAAGATGCTGCTGTGGCTTTCCGGGCTGCTGTCTGCCTGTCTTGTGGTTCCTTCAGTTGTGTCTCCACCATGTTCTTTTTTTTAATCCTGTGTGTGTGGAGAGAGGGGTGAGACCACTACGCTATGGTCGGTCTAACAATGCCAATAATGCCACCCACGAAAACCAAATCCAATCCAATATTTCCTCATCGTCTGGAGCTGTCTGTCGCGAGTTAGTTTGAGGAGGAGGAGACAGGGTGCAATGAAATATTTATAAAGTCTACTGTACTGACTTTTCAGAGCGAGGTCGGTAGAGCCAAGTCAAGAAAACTTTCTTGTCTACATATGCAACTCGCATAGCACACAGGATTATTACTGTCATAAGGTATTGAGGCGGCAAAGTAGATACAGCATGTGGTGAGTCCTCTCATCTGCACGCTTGATTCCTGGACCATGTCAGACCTGGGGTTATGAGATTATTTCATTATGTCATTTAAAAAAATAGGGAATATGTATCTATCTATATTGTAAAACGGTAGAATGACATAAAAAGAAGCAGTAAAACAAATCTAATTCTATTTTTCACTGTGATTGTCCCGGATTGTTCACATCAATATGCTTGGGGGTCGCACTCTTAACCTGAAATGTTTGGCAACCCCAGGTCTATTCCAACAGATCCTGCCAATGAATCTCACTCCAGGGCCTTTGCTCCTGACGGATTGCCCCAGCGGTATTGAGGGATGGGTCAACTGAGGACAAATTACCCCAAGGGGACAAAAAAAAAAGAAGAAACTGAGAATGAAAAGTCAAAGCGCTGTTAATGAGAGCTAAGAGAAGTTAAGTTTGCTCTGAATGGTGCAGTCAGTGCGTGCAATCTTTGAGAAAATGTATTACAAACAAATGGCTCTGTGGTTGATTCAAACTCGTGGTTGGAATGATTTGCCCTGACAAGGTGCTGCTTTGGAAAAGAAAGTAGGAGTGGCAGGCCCATTGGGATATCTTTAGCACCAGGCATTGACCTATTGTGCACTCACTACATCTTGGAACTTCAAACCTTTTCTATTTGGGGGCAATTTGTCAGATTTTTACAACAGATCCCCCTCATGTGGACTGAGAAATATGCACAGAAAGGGCTAAGCATTTGGGAAACATTCAAACTTGATGCTATGTTCGGTCGGTGAAAGTGCGTATGCAAATGCAACAAAGCAGGCAGGCCAAACAACCCTTTTCCTGACAGCTACACAGGCTGCAGCTGTAGGTTTTGGTTAGGAAACACTACATTCAAAGAACTTTTATTTTCAAACGGCTGGTCACTCTTGACACTGCTGTTCAGTCCATGTGAGTTTTGGCTCGGCTCAAACCGGATTTCACAGACTCATTCGCAGCCAGCCCTCTCTGGATCCGAGCGGGATTAATAATTTGCATTTTAACTCTTTATTGACTGGGCACATGAGCCTGTGGTGGTTAAGTGGCTTCCTCTTAACCGTGTGATTTCTTTACATGCATGATTTATGGACGAGTTAGCCCAGGACTGCAGCGTGGCCTGTTTTGTTACGGCCATTCGATTACTAAGCAGCAATACATCAACTTTTATTATGCGCCAAAACTGCCAATGTCCTCTTTGGTTTGCAATGTCATCTCTAAAGCCCGGGACAGACACGCAAACGGTAAATCTGTGTATCCCACAATGCAATGGGAAGTTACGCAACCTGCTGACTGGACATGGGCGAAAGTTATGTGTGTGTACGAATGAAGCTGCGGGGAGAAAGGGGAATGAGCAAAGCAAGACGCAATGAAGAGAGACAGGAGAGATGTGCGGAGAAATGGTGCAGGCGATTTAATCTCTATCAGCGGTAAAGGAAAAGCAACAGCACAGACAAAACCAAGTGTGAAAACACGACGCAACGATGGAGTGCAAACGCATGCACTTCAGATTAAAAACAGTAAGAAACAAAAAAAGAGACCACCTTACTTTTTCTACTGTTGAGACTGTAAAAAACAAAAAAGCTCAAGTAATCTATGTTAAATTCAAGAGTCAGCATAATTGGACAATGTATCTTTAGTTAGACGGACATCCGGGCTAGTGTGACGTAACTCCCGTAGCAACAAAGGCTGCCATCTTAGCGCCGCTGAAGCTGCCTGGCGCAAAATCGCTGTTAGTTAACTGAGCCTGTTTCTGCAAATGCACACTTAGGTCTCACAGACCTGTTTAAATTCCTGTATGGTATGGAACAGTAAAGCCTGGCCCTACGGCCAGATAAGCATGTTTGTTTCATGGCATCTATTTTCTGAGGTTTCTCCATCATTAACCCTTTAATGTTACCTACACCCCCTTTTTTAGTATTTGATAATCATTTGGGGGACAAACATCAATGTATAATTTTTTTGGTTACCTGCTCTAAACCAGTCCAAACCTGATCTAAACCACTCAAAACAACCATAGACCAGTCCAAACCAGCTTTAATCCACCATAAAACAGTCCAACCCTTGTCTAATCCACCATAAACCAGTCCAAACCAGGTCTAGTCCATCATACACCCTGTCCAAACCAGGTTTAATCCACCATAAAACAGTCCAAACCAGGTCTAATCCATCATAAAACAGTCCAAACCAGGTCTAGTCCACCATAAACCGGTCCAAACCAGCATAAACCACCATAAACCAGTCCAAACCAGGTCTAGTCCACCATAAACCGGTCCAAACCAGCATAAACCAGTCCAAACCAGGTCTAATCCAGCATAAACCAGTCCAAACCAGGTCTAAATCAATCCAAACAAGCATAAACCAGTCCAAACTAGTCCAACCCCCAATCTATACTTGAGTACAGGCAGAATTAGAAACAATACATGATTAAATATAATAGTAATAAAGTGTGGGCTACCAAACGGGTTTTTAACACACTATTAGATTATAGTTAGTGGCTATTTGATGTGTATACGACCCCACAATAGGCAGAAACTGAATATGTTTTAACATTTAGATCAGAAGCTACTTTTTTTACGCTATAATCATTAATTATTTCATTCATGATTTCTAACTAGGCTTTGACATCACCGAAATGAGGTTGACAACAGCTGAAAACATCTGGATCGTTCACAATTTGCGAAGTTTTAATGGCTAAATGCTAATGGCCAAGGAAAAATATACATTGACTAAACTGCAGGATTCCCATAATTATCCCGGAGTACCCGGCTGGCCAACTGTGTCCGGAGGACGTACGCCATTTCTCGGTTTTATTTTTAGTTGTATAATGCAGCAAACGCTCTACTTTCACCCCGTAGAGCGTCGTTTAGTTACATGGTTTATGCCGTTACTCCATCAAACTCAATGATTTTGGAATTGTGCTTACAATTAGAGCTGCAGAATCCATCATAATCCAAGTGGAATTGCAGAAAGAACATTGATTGAATGGTCGCATATGGAAAATCGCAAAGGCTGTATTTTATAATACCAACAACAAAGTATCCCAGGTTTTTTTATGTATCGGGGAAGGTTGGCTTTACCATCCAATAAACATGTTCAGATTCTTGTGTTAGTTCACAGTTTATTTAAATATTTTTCTCAAATGGTAATGCTTCTGGGTGCACTTGTAAATTGTCAGAAAAAAAAAAATACTGTATGTAATGGTTTACCAGTGTGGTTCATTATCTTCTGTAAAGTCAAAGTGTCTTAAACAGCCCCAGCAACATAAAGGGAGTGAGAATTCTATAATGATTCAATTCTCTGGTTTGTTCTGTAGTGATCTTAAACAACCGCATTGGTCCAGATTCACGGCAAATTCTAGTACAGAACTATACTACATCCAGAAGCAAAGATTTTCCAATGCAATGCCGGAGTGATGCTTTATTTTGGAGTTTGGGAGATTGCTCGGTCAATCCTTAATAATACATCCATGGCATGAAGGCAGACAGTTCACAGAGGAGTATCTGGAAACCATAGAAATAAGGAGAAACTAATAACACGACCAAATAAGGAACAGGAAGTGGAAGTATAAAGCACAATGAGGCGCGGAGAGATCGAATGAGAGACAGAGCAGTAATGAGGATATATGAGCGAGCAAGGGAGAGGGAGAGAAAGAGAGAGATGGCAGTGACTCTTCATCTGTGACTGGTGCTTCACATCTGACTGCTGCCTCTGCTGTTGGATTTAAACAGTATTTGGGCTTTGTGCTGTTGCTGTGTACACCTCTGCTGCAGCATTTGTAAAAAAAACCAAGAGAGGTGTGTAACTTGTTAAAGGGCATTCAATAACTAAAAGAATAAATTAGCTTTTTTGAATGCTAACAGTTCTTACTCATCCTTGGATTCGACAATGGACCAGTACATTTTCTCAACGCCTCACATTCGACCATTTTATATTCATCGTCATTACTATTGACACATTTTGAAATGCCGATATAATGCACACCATAAGCCTCCCATAAGCCTCCTACAAACAGACCCCTACAGGCCCCAGTACAGCCGGATTGCAGGTCTTTGTTGCTTGTTGCCACACCGCCCCTCTATTGTTATCCCAGGAGGCGCTGTCTGAAAGGGCGTCTCCTTGTGCACCTTGACTTTCGGTGCCTTTTTTCTCCCACTCGCCCGCACGCACGCGTCTCTCCCTGCTCTGTCCTCTTCTCGGGACATTTGCGTATCCTTGATGCAAAGTGGGATATGTGCGGCGTGTGGCTGGACATGGGGCTAAGACACCCTCATTCATCACGTTATAGGGAGCAGCAGCCACGGGGGGGTGGGGGTGGGGGGGGGTGGGGGGAGGGGAGAGGCGCTGAACTTCCACAGCAAACCTTGGTATTTTCGTCTGAGTGTGAAAATCTGCACGTCAATGTAGTTTGAAGGAGGGCTTATTGGGAATATATCGTTCCAATGCAATTTCTCCAGTATTTTTCGATCTACCTAAAGGCAAGGCAAGGCAAGTTTATTTAGAGCACAATTCATACACAAGGCAATTCAAAGTGCTTCACAGTTGCATAAAATTACAAGAAAACAGATAAAATCAATCAATAAAACATCAACATAAAATTAATCAATTGCAGTAAAAGGCAAGAGTGCAGATAAAATACTTTCAGTTTTCATATGCACAGGTAACCTTTTCAGCCTGGATTTGAACATTGTCAGAGTTGAGGCCTGTCTCACATCCTCATGAAGACTGTTCCAGATTTTAGCTGCATGAAACTGAAACACAGCCTCACCGTGTTTATTATTGACTCTGGGAACCACCAGGAGACCCCTCCCTGAAGTTCTCAGGGCCAGAGATGGTTCATACGGCTCTAACATGTCAGAGATGTACTTTGGTGCTAAACCATGAAAAGACTTGTACACAAGCAGAGCTGTTTTAAATTCGAGGAGTCACGGAAAAAGTACAAAGAGCTTTCAAAAAGCAAAACATCAATGTAATAATAAAATCACATACCAAACTAAGACAGTTACTCGTACACCCCAAGGACAAAATTCAACCCGACCATAAATGTAACGTGATCTATGAAATTCCTTGCAAAACTTGCAATAAAATATACATTGGGGAAACAGGACGGAGTTTCAATACAGGCAAACGGGAACATCAAAAGGAGTGCGAAAAGGAGACAGTAGGACGGCTAACCAGAGCAATAAAACAAAAGGCCACACAAGAAAACCTCAAATCTGCAATATCAAACCACTGCAAAAGGGAAATCACATTATGGACTGGGAGGGGGCAAGGAAGAGCATAAGTACAAGTACAAGCGCTGGATCCGGGAGGCCATAGAGATCAGAAAGCGAGGAGTAAGATCCATCAACAGACGAGACGAGGGCGCCTTTACCTTGGCGCACACGTGGGACGCACTTCTCCAATAACCACCATTCGGCGGAAGGCGTGGCCACACTGACAGGTTATTGGTTATGTCAGTGTGGCCACGCCTGGGAAAAACATCATCCCAATAAGAGACGCACCAAGCACGTCGGGACACGCCTCTGATGAAGACGGAAGTGTCGGTCGAAACGCGTATGGTATTTGAACAAGTTTTTGTTATACCTAGTGTCTTTCTATAAGAACCAAAAATAACTGTTTTGAATTCTATTCTCTGAGTGACAGGAAGCCAGTGCAGAGACCGGAGCACTGGACTAATATGGTCGTATTTCCTGGTTCTTGTCAGGACTCGAGCAGCAGCGTTCTGGATGTACTGCAGCTGTCTAACTGCTCGTTTAGAAAGGCCAGTGAGCAGGCCGTTACAGTAGTCTAACCTGCTGGAGACAAATGCATGGATGAGTCTCTCTAAGTCTGGTTTTGACACCATTCCTCTGAACTTAGCAATGTTTTACAGATGGTAAAAAGCTGATGATGTTATTGCTTTGATGTGGCTGTTTAAGTTCAGGTTTGAGTCCATGATTACTCCTAAAATTCGACCCTGATTTTTTGGTTTTAGAGAGAGAGACTCAAGGTGACTGATAACACTTTGTCTTTGTGTCTGTGGGCCAAAAACAATGATCTCAGTTTTGTCTGAGTTTACTGTAGTTGGAGAAAGTTGTTTTGCATCCACAAACTGATCTGTTCGATGCAGTGACAGAGTGTATCTACAGGCCCATGTTCACCTGCCGTCAGTGACACGTAGATCTGAGTGTCATCTGTGTAGTCGTGGTACGACACATTGTTGCTGTTTATTAGCTGACCCAATGGAAGCATGTACAAGTTGAATAAGAGGGGTCCCAAGATTGACCCCTGGGGGACTCCACAGGTCATGGCAATTTTGTCCTAAGACACAGTTGCCAATTTCGACAAAGTACATGCTGTCCTCGAGATAGGACTTGAACCAGTTTAGCACAGTACCACAGATTCCCACCCAGTTTTCTACCCTGTGAAGTAAGATCCCGTGGTCCACTGTGTCAAAGGCAGCGCTCAGGTCCAGCAGAACTAAAACTGAGACCTTACCTGCGTTGGTGTTCATACAAATATCATTTGTCACCTTGATCAGAGCTGTCTCAGTGCTGTGGTGGGGCCTAAATCCTGACTGGAAATTATCAAACACATTGTTAGATAGAAGAAAGTAAGTGAGCTGTTGGTATATTACTTTCTCTAGGACTTCTCCTAATAATGGTAGGTTTGATATGGGCCGGTAGTTGTTCAGTACCTTGGCATCAAGGCTGCTCTTCTTTAGAAGAGGCTTAATGACCATGGTTTTCAAGGCCTCTGGAAATGCTCCAGTCTCAAGTGAGATGTTGACTAACTGAACAAGTTGTGGTAACAAGCTGATCAGCACAGACTTCAGAAATCTAGTGGGTAATTTATCAAGGCAGCATGTACATGAACGCAGACCAGAGATATTCTCTTCGCTTGTTTTGTCAGTAACAGGAGTGAAATGTGTCAGCTCAAGGTGTTTCTGGTGGCAGGGTTGCTTTTTGTGTTGTGGAAATTATGGCATTTTAAATGCCTTGGACTTTGTCATAAAAAAATATTGCAAACTCATTGCACTTAGATGTAGAGATTAGTTCTAAGGGCAGTGAAACTGGAGGGTTAGTTAATCTGTTTACTGTGGAAAAACAGAACACGAGAATTGTTTCTGCAGTTTGCAATGATTTTAGAGAAGTACTTCTCCCTTTCTCCACGCAAAATCTGGTTGAACTCACAAAGCACTTCTTTGTATACCTCAAAATGAACCTGGAGCTTTGACTTGCGCCATTTCCATTCGGCTTTTCGGCACTCCCTTTTCTGTGCCCTGACCGAATTTCCCTTCTCCAAGGTGCCTTTTGCCTATTGTTAACCATTTTAACCTTGACAGGAGCAATAGTATCCAAAACATTTAAGACGCTTGATGTGTAAGAGTCAAATAGATTATCAACATTAGAACATGGGGGATTTTCAAATCTGATCATTTCCATAAACTGTGTTTATGTGTCTTCTTTGAATAACTCCAGGCCCAACCACTGGTTTGGGTGTAACAGACAGGTCAAAGAAAACACAAAAATTATCAGATAAAGCAAGATCAACAGCATTCACATTTGATATATTAACACCTTTTGTAATAACTAGATCTAGAGTGTGACCTTTGTCGTGAGTTGCCTCACTCACGTGCTGAGTTAAACCAAACATTTCAAGGACAGCACTAAGCACTTTTGCATGCCTGTCATTGGTCACATCCATATGCACATTAAAATCACCTGAAATGATTAAACAATCAAAATCAGTGCATATAAATGAAAGTAATTCAGTAAAATCTTCAATAAACACTTCTGTGGTGGTTTGTAAATAGTCATATAAAGTATGGAAGTTCAACCCTGTGAACTGCTACCTTAACGTGGTGGGGTTGTTTGAGTGCCCGAATGATCCGAGGAGCTATGTTGTCTGGGGCTTCATGCCCCTGGTAGGGTCTCCCATGGCAAACAGGTCTTAGGTGACTGGTCAGACGAAATGCAGTTCGAAGACTTCTATGGACAGTTTAAGAACAAGGACCGTGACGTCGCCCGGTATGGCGCAGCCGGGGCCCCACCCTGGAGCCAGGCCTGGGGTTGGGGCTCGAATGCGAGCGTCTGGTGGTCGGGCCTCTGCCCACGGGGCCCGGCCGGGCACAGCCCGAAGGGACGACGTGGGCCCGCCCTCCTGTGGACCCACCACCCGCAGAGGGATCCGTAGGGGTCGGGTGCAGAGAGGACTGGGTGGCAGTCGAAGGCGGGTGCCTCGACGACCTGGTCCGCATGCGCAGCTTCTGGCGTTCGGGACATGGAACGTCACTTCGCTGGGGGGGAAGGAGCCTGAGCTTGTGCGGGATGTTGAGAGATACCGGCCAGATATAGTCGGGCTCACCTCCACGCACAGCCTGGGTTCCGGATCCCAACTCCTGGAGAGAGGCTGGACTCTCCATTTTTCTGGAGTTGCCCGCGGGGAGAGACGGCGGGCTGGGGTGGGTTTGCTCATAGCCCCCCAGCTCAGCCGCCACGTGTTGGAGTTCACCCTGGTGAACGAGAGGGTCGCGTCCCTACGCCTTCGGGTTGGGGACAGGTCTCTCACCGTTGTCTCGGCCTACGGGCCCAACATCGGTGCAGAGTACCCAGCCTTCTTGGAGTCCCTGGGAGGGGTACTAGATAGTGCTCCGACTGGGGACTCCATTGTTCTACTGGGGGACTTCAACGCCCACGTGGGTAACGACAGTGAGACCTGGACGGGGGTGATTGGGAAGAACGGCCTCCCCGATCTGAACCCGAGTGGTGTTCTGTTATTGGACTTCTGTGCTAGTTACAGTTTGTCCATAACGAACACCATGTTCGAGCACAAGGGTGTCCATAAGTGCACGTGGCACCAGGATACCCTAGGCAGGAGGTCGATGATCGACTTTGTAGTTGTGTCATCTGATCTCCGGCCGCGTGTCTCGGACACTCGGGTGAAGAGAGGGGCTGAGCTGTCAACTGATCACCACCTGGTGGTGAGCTGGATCCGCTGGCAGGGGAGGAAGCCGGTCAGACCTGGCAGGCCCAAACGTGTTGTGAGGGTCTGTTGGGAACATTTGGTAGATCCCTCTGTCAGTAGGGTCTTCAACTCCCACCTCCGGAAGAGCTTCACCCAGATTCCGAGGGAGGTCGGAGACATGGAGTCCGAGTGGACCATGTTCTCCTCCTCCATTGTCGATGCGGCTGCTCGCAGTTGTGGCCGTAAGGTCTCTGGTGCCTGTCGCGGCGGCAATCCCCGAACCCGGTGGTGGCGCCCGGAAGTAAGGGATGCCGTCAAGCTGAAGAAGGAGTCCTACCTGGCCTTGTTGGCTTGTGGGACTCCGGAGGCAGCTGAGAGGTACCGGCAGGCCAAGCGTGCTGCAGCTCGTGCGGTCACAGAGGCAAAAACTCGGGTCTGGGAGGAGTTCGGAGAAGCCATGGAGGAGGACTATCGGTCGGCCTCGAAGAGATTCTGGCAAACCATCCGGCGCCTTAGGAGGGGGAAGCAGTGCTTCACCAACACTGTTTACAGTGCGGGCGGGGAGCTGTTGACCTTGACTGGGGATGTGGTCGGGCGGTGGAAGGAGTACTTCGAGGATCTCCTCAATCCCACTGTCACGTCTTCCGATGAGGAGGCAGATGCTGGGGACTCGGAGGGGGGTTCGTCCATCACCCAGGCTGAAGTCACCGAGGTGGTTAGAAAGCTCCTCGGTGGCAAGGCCCCGGGGGTGGATGAGATTCGTCCCGAGTACCTTAAGTCTCTGGATGTTGTAGGGCTGTCTTGGCTGACACGTCTCTGCAACATCGCGTGGCGGTCGGGGACAGTGCCTCTGGATTGGCAGACCGGGGTGGTGGTCCCTCTCTTTAAGAAGGGGGATCGGAGGGTGTGCTCCAATTACAGAGGGATCACACTTCTCAGCCTCCCCGGTAAGGTCTACTCCAGGGTGCTGGAGAGGAGGATCCGGCCGATAGTCGAACCTCGGATTCAGGAGGAACAATGCGGTTTTCGTCCCGGTCGTGGCACACTGGACCAGCTCTATACCCTACATCGGGTGCTCGAGGGTTCGTGGGAGTTCGCCCAACCAGTCCACATGTGCTTTGTGGATCTGGAGAAAGCGTTCGACCGTGTCCCTCGTGGTGCCCTGTGGGGGGTGCTCCGGGAGTATGGGGTCCGGGGCCCTCTGCTAAGGGCTGTCCGTTCCCTGTATGACCGCAGCAGGAGCTTGGTTCGCATTGCCGGCAGTAAGTCAGACTTGTTTCCGGTGCGTGTTGGTCTCCGCCAGGGCTGCCCTATGTCACCGGTTCTGTTCATTACCTTTATGGACAGAATTTCTAGGCGCAGCCAGGGGCCGGAGGGTGTCCGGTTTGGGAACCTCAGGATCTCATCTCTGCTGTTTGCAGATGATGTTGTTCTGTTGGCTTATCAAATCAGGACCTTCAGCGCGCAGTGGGGCGGTTTGCAGCCGAGTGTGAAGCGGCCGGGATGAGGATCAGCACCTCCAAATCTGAGGCCATGGTTCTCCACCGGAAAAAGGTGGTTTCCCCGCTTCAGGTCGGTGGGGAGTCCTTACCTCAAATGGAGGAGTTCAAGTATCTCGGGGTCTTGTTCACGAGTGAGGGACGGATGGAGCGTGAGATCGATAGACGGATCGGTGCAGCGTCAGCAGTGATGCGGTCGCTGTATCGGACTGTTGTGGTGAAGAGGGAGCTGAGTCAGGGGGCAAAGCTCTCGATTTACCGATCGATCTACGTTCCCACCCTCACCTATGGTCATGAGATCTGGGTAATGACCGAAAGGACAAGATCGCGAATACAAGCGGCCGAAATGAGTTTCCTTCGCAGGGTGGCTGGGCGCACCCTCCGAGATCGGGTGAGGAGCTCAGTTACCCGGGAGGAGCTCGGGGTAGAGTCGCTGCTCCTTGACGTCGAAAGGAGCCAGCTGAGGTGGCTAGGGCATCTGTTCCGGATGCCTCCTGGTCGCCTCCCTCGGGAGGTGCTCCAGGCATGTCCTATTGGGAGGAGGCCTCGTGGAAGACCCAGGACACGCTGGTGGGACTATGTCTCCGAGCTGGCCTGGTGTCGCCTCGGGGTCCCCCCAGAACAGCTGGAGGAGGTGTGCGTGGATCGGGAAGTCTGGGCATCTCTGCTGAGACTGCTGCCTCCGCGATCCGGCCCCGGATAAAGCAGAAGAAAATGGATGGATGGATGGAGTATGGAAGTTTGTTTTATCTCCAGTTTGAAAGACACATACTCAAATGATGGAAAAACCCCAAATGACAATTTGTGGATGACTATATTGTCCCTGAATATGGCACAAACACCCCCGCCCCTCTGGTTTTGGCGTGTTTCAGACACAAAATTTAAATTAAATGGACTACACTCAAGCAAAACTGCGTTACCAGTGTTTTTGTCGAGCCATGTTTCAGATGAAAACATAAAATCTAGATTATAAGAAGAAATAAAATTATTTATTAAAAACGACTTGTTTTTTAACGATCTGACATTGAGTACAGCACGTTTGAGATTTATCTCTGTTTGAGTGGATGGAATCTTTTTGCAAGGGATATGGATTAGAGTTCTTTGATTGGACGGTCTGACTGTCCCTCTCTTATCTAATCTATGTTGTTTGACAGTACTAATTGTTTCAGAAGAACACACTCACTCTATGGACCTCTGGTTGGTTTCCCATAAAGGTTTCCCTTTAGCGCAAGAAAAGGTGTGCACAATAAACATTAGGTCATATGATATATATATACAGTAATTATTGTAATGTGCAAGAAACCTCTTTGTTCTTGTTGAATTGTTGTCTTGGCAATGTTTGTATTAGATTTGATGTGAGCCTTTTCTGGGTGAATTGAACCTACATACTACAGCAGTTGTTCTCAACCAATTAATTCCAAATACCACCACCAGGCCTAAATCAAGAAACCAGGGCTAAATTTGTCTCTAATGTGGTTGCTTTAGTTTCCAATATCAACGTTTGCAAATGATCCTTCTGAGCAGGTATCCTATACACACCTACACTGTTGTTGAGTAACCTGCGAACCCGGTGCTCTCTCATTCATCACATTAGGGTACAGCAAAGTCTTATGGGGGATGGGAGTGGACAGCCAAAGTTATTATGCAAACAGGGTTAGTAGTAAATCTTGCCGGGCCTGTCTTGCGCCTATAGTCCACTTGCAGTAGATGTAGTAAGTCCGTCCTGGTGTGTGCGTAGTACGTGTTGTTCCGTGTGTGACTCCAGAGGCGCTCCTCATTAAGCAGCCGGCGACAAGAGTGCAGAGTGTGTGTTTTTTGTTTTTTTTCACTCTCCAACGTTTCTCCTATACAAGCACATATTCTTTTCCTGTGCTTTTTTGTGACGCCTCCTCCGCCTACTCTTCCTCCTCCAGCTTTTAATTTCCTACCTTCACTTCAAGTCAAAATAAAAAAACACCACGTAGACTTGATACTCATTTATATGTTTTACGGACGCAAAGTTAATTGCTGTCAAATCAAAAACATTATATATTTTTACATTCAAGACTGAGCTTAGGACACATGAACCGATGCAAGAGCATTCACATTTGAGAGCTGACTGAAAAGCAAGCACTTTATATGAGATGTTTTACTATAGCAACTCTAAAAGGAGGAATGCTAAGGGAAATGTTCGAATGTGGATTATGGGAAACAAACTACGGCCCCTGCGCAGTTCAAAAGAGGACAAACAGACCCAGACTAATTTATAATAACGTCTTGGTCTCGCGCCCCATCAATCTGAGCCAGACTTCCTCGTGAGGAGCCTTTCGGTAATTGAAAGGATCCTCGGAAAAGTGGTGGAGAAAAACTTTCTTCCAAAGCCTGAAACTGAATTAAATTTTGGGGATGAGCGTCACCATGGAAACCGTTCCCCTTCCCTGAGCGAATTTACACAACAGAAAAAAAAAACAAGTTAGCAAAGAGAGGAGAGAAAGGAGGGGGGAGAGGAGGGAAGGTATAGGGTTATTTATTTGCTGAGGGAAGTAAATGGAGCTTGGCAACACATTTACAGAGCTGTGCGGTTTTAAATGGTCTGGGAAAGTGAACTAAATGATTAGGAAACCGCTTATTACAATGTATCACGTGGTAATAGTTGTTTCTAAAAATCTTTAATACGTAATGATGTCTTAGTGCAAATTGCCACTTTAATTCCTCCTGTTGATCATTCTCGGTTTTCCCCCAAAAAAATGGCTCTTGGCGACACAGTTTATGATCTAGATGTTTCAAAATACATCTCATGCTTTCCACTCCTGTACAATTTAAGAAAAAATTGTTCAAAAGAGCTGTTACTGCCACAGAATAGGATGGGCACGTGTGGATTCAAACTCACCATGTCGATAATGGAGATTGCTATTGTATTTCATTATCCAAACCATCTAGTTCTGGCTTCCTGCAAACAAGAGAATTCTTATTGTGTAATTGCATCAAATTACAGTGACAATGCAACATGTTTCAATGGCCACGTCAGCAGCTCAGTGTCTTTCACTGCACTGCCCATGAATATCCGCAACAAGAGAAAACTAATTTTGTCTTATTGATTTCTGCGCAGAAATCATGTGCAGATCAGGTAATATGACTTCAGTTGAACCGGAGATTTCTAATTAATGTTGGCTGGGCACAACCTCGCCACTAGAGATCACTAGAGATTCCCCCCCCCCCCGCCCCCCCCCCCCGAAGCTCAAAAATCACTGTCAACCATCTCCTAATCAGTAATTATTCCATAAATCCTCTTTTGTGCCAATAAAAGGAAAAGTAAGACATTTAATTACTGCGTAGGGATAGTGACAGCTCAGCAGGCCGAGGTAATGAAGGAGCAGGAAAATGAGCAGGAGACGGGGCTTTATCCACTCATGGCAGCGGGTTTGAGGTGGGATGGGGCGCAGAGTTGGGGGGCATCATGTAAGGGAGGTGTGGTGGAGGGGGGTGGTGTGTGGGGGGCATTTGGGGATTCGTGTCTTGGTGGATAATTCCCAGGGGGATTTCTCTCCGGGACTTGAAAGCTGTGAAGTGTGCGGTTCTGCTGTAGTCCTCCTGGTAATTGGACGGGGGAGAGGAGGAAGGGGTGCAGCGGGGTGGGGGTCAGGTAGAAATGTGTGGGATGGGGGGAATTTATTATAAGGGTGGGTGGGGAAGGAGGAACACAAACCAGTTGAATTGTGAACTAGTCGACCGCCATGCCAAAAAGTGGTATTTGCAGAAGAGCCAGCGGTTTGAAGAAATAAACATGGGGCAACAAGGGTAATATTTTCAGGGCAAATCAAGTGTTTCTTTTTCAAACTGTCTTTCTATTTGATCAAAACAAATTTCTGAGGAGCCCCGCGAGGCGAATACTGTTGTGATAGGCTCCACAACAACAACAACAAAGAGACAATGTTAACTGCTCAAATAAACTAAACTAAACTAAATGGCGGTATTTAGGGGTGCACTAATATATTGCCAAATTATTATTACCTCAATATTTTTTGCAAACATAGCTTGAGAAATAACGCATGGAAAGATAAAAATCTGCATAAGTTCAGTCATGGTTTCCCTAGTTTAGCTCAATTCTAGCATTGGTTGGGTCCTGATTTCATATTTTTTTAGTCTTTTTTGACAGAATTAAAGGACAAAGAACACATCATATTGCCTACCATTTAAAATACTGCATTAATATTGTATATTAGAGGTTTTTTTCCCCTCATATCATAGTGCCGTAGCATACTGGGCACATTTAGAACATGCGACTTACTTTGACGTGCTATGTTTTGATAACCGTAAACCCTTACATAGAAGTGAGGAACACAAATACATTTTCGCTCACTCCGCATGATTCGGGAGGTCTGTCTTCAAACCCCCCTTTGTTCAGTCCACCACTTCTTTTATTTTTGCTCATTAGCTCAGCCCTTTCCTATTCCCTACGACCTGCCCGAGCACACTAGCCCCCTTCTTTCCTTACTTCCTTGCCTAGCCTCCTTCTCCCTTTGGCATGTCTATACTTCGACAGCTCGGAAATACAGCCCATGGCGTTTAATCATTGATGGATTTTTCTTATTTATTTATTTTTTGGAGCAGGCAGGCTAGCGGGCAGCCCTAACATGCATCAAGACCTGCTGATTCACTCTCATATACAGATACACAGCACATCTAATACAAAGGGCTCAGAGCTCATTGCAGCTGCACAGTGAGAACATGTGGGTTTATTTCTCCATTTTGAGCATGTGCGGTTGTCTCGTTCATGTCTCCAGGGACCAGCGACGACCAATCAGATGATCTGAGGCCGCCACAAAAAACAAGAAAGATAAAAGCTATTTATTTGACCAGAACGAAGAGTGTTTCTAGCAGTTTTTACGCTCAGAGGTACATACGCTGAGCCCTGCTGTTGCGCTAAGTCAACATCAGGCTTTGTTGGTATTAGGAAAGTAAATATGTTTAACACAGTTACCACCATGACACTACAGCGGTTCAGTATGTAAACGCACGGTATTGTAGGTTTTGATCAAATTAACTTGCAACACTGGTACAATGGTATTTGTCCGTGGCATCATGATTGAATTAAATCAGTTAATCCCAATCATGGGTCCCTAAAACGGATCTACAGTGCGTCTGGGAAAAATCAAAACAAAAGCAAGACGTTTTTGAACGAATGACCATGGTCTTTTTTTACTGGGTTATTCCAGGGTGTCACCATGTCTTTCTGGCTGCGAGGAGAGTGTGAATTGAGAAAGGAACACTTATTTTTCAGCACTTTTTTTTCCGAGCTCATCCCAGCAACCATGAATTTTAAAAGGGTTAAACATCTGAGTCTCATAGGCAACAAAGAGAGTGATTTTGGTTTGACAACATAGGCGCCGATCCCGTGGGTGCTGCGGGGCTGGAGCACCCATTCAAATCTTTGGGCACCCAGGCGAATTTGCCCGAATTGCAAAATTATTCAATAAACGTGTAAAGCCGCTTCTTCATTTTCTGCGAACACATGTGCAGCCGTGAAGCATTGCTCTGATTAGCTCCATAGGTAGAGCGCCAGGCTCATAACCACAAGGTTGTGAGATCGAGACCTGACCCCGTCTTTATTATTTATTTATTTTTGACTGGGCACCCACTGGGAAGAACATAAATCGGCCCCCATGTTTGACAATACAAATTTCTCTAGATATATTTTAGGGGAGCAAGCAGGGTGAATAAAAACCTGACTGAACTCACAACTTTCTCGCACTCCCAAAGAAACTCTTATCAACACCCTGAGACAATCGTCTTACTGATTAACATAGTTTGTGTAAACGAGAAAAGACCAGCACAGTTACTGCAAACCATTTAGTTATTATTTTGTGGTTAAACGTCTTTGAAAAAAGGTCCCAGTAAAACATGGCTCCAATGTCTCTAAGATATGTTAACAGAACTGTAAATCAAAGTGACTTCAATTGAGGGATATTGGATAACAGTGACAATGATGGCAAAATAAGAAAATAAGCTAAATAAATTTTAATTTTGATGGCACTTCCCAGCAGCCAACATCAACAACTAATAATGATCTTAATCTTCATTTTCCTGCGCTCTCGCTGCACAGACTGCTCCATAATCAAATAATGCTGGAGATATGAAATGCAACACTACAGAGGATCTGCCTGAGGAGTTTTAATAAAGGAGAGACAGGCCCCAGCATATCTGTCCAACCCTTGGCTTTTCTGATCTCGGACCACAAAGGTAATGACATTTTTCATTATAAAAAAGTCAAATGACACCAGGGGGAGTTAATATTAGCAGGTACAAAAGTAGGTTATTGAGATGCAAGAGATTGGCTGTGTTTGAATACACAATAGTGCAAGGAGTAATTGAAGGAGCACTGCTTTGTGCGCCCAAAATCAAAACTTAATCCTGCAGCACCAATCATAACATTAGTAATCGCATTCATTACCTTTTAAAACAAATTTCTGTTAGAGTTGCTTTTTAGAGGCTGTCAGTGACTATGGGAGACAACATGTACATTAGAAATTACAAATTAATTTCTTGCTGTATTCTCCTAATATTTGCAATCAACATCGTATCAGATCCACATCTTGTTGCCTGTCCTTGTTTGTATTTTGATTTGACATTGATTTATTAGATTAAATTCCTGAAGCAATACAATGTTTGTATCATAGACAGGATACTTTACATATAACGCCCTTCCTATTCCAACAAACTATTTGTTTTTTTTAAGATATACTATACACACAGTTACTTTTCTCTATCTCTACCTCAAACTGAACCTTTGTACACAGACAGATCGCGCTGGGAACCACAGAGGCCAGTTATCTTTTGTTTGCATTTTAGCCAGACACAAATACAGACTGTTCCTCTGCGCTCCATACCTCTGTCTGTCTGTCTGTCTGTCTGTCTGTCTGTCTGTCCGTGTGTCTGTCTGCTGTCTGTCTGTCTGTCTGTGTCTATCTAAAATGGCTCCCTCTCACTCTCCATCCGTGTCCTCATCTGACTTACTTTAGGGACTTTAATGCCAGCTCGAGTCCTCTCTCTCTCTCCCCAATGCCTCTTTCACAAATCCATTCACATTTTTCACATCCTGCACCCATTCCTATCTTTTTATCCTATACCCTTTCATTTTCAGTGCAATTTTCAGGCAGCTTTTTTCGAGCTCCATGCCTGCGTGTCTCTGTTCTGTACTTTTTTTTTTCCTTTCCCAAAATCCAATTTAAAGTTCAGGACGCTGCAAGGATGACCTCGAAGGCAAACCACTCCCTTCCATCAGGCATCCTCTACAAACATGTTTTTTGATATGACAGAAACACAATGGTCTGCTTAAATGGCACGGGGGGCGTGGTGTCTTGCATAAGGACACAACAACAGTACAGCACAACAACAAATGCTCAAAGCCACTGTTGCCCATTGAAAGAATCTATGAGTGTAATATGATATAAAACAATATAAATTATCTTTACTTGAGAAAACAATGTCTATGTTTCACTTTCACAAAACATTATCTACTAACTTTATTTTGACACTTTCAAAATGGTGGTCCTTGCAGTAGGAGAAGTAGTCGAGCACTTGTGTTACAGCAGTGCTACCTATACTTGCTGTAGAATGTCTTGGAGGCGCTGGCTAATATCAAAGATGTTGATAAGAGAATGCGGAAAGGCATTTAAATAAGATATATGAAAAAGTCCTGGCCGCGTGATGGATGGAGCCAAACAGTGTGCTGAAAACAGCGGTGGTGAAGAGGGGGGTTAAGTGAGGATGCTCGGCCCGAGGAGCAGACAGAGAAAATCTCATCTCCAGGTGGAATAATCTGTCATTTATCAAACTAATGGAAAAACACAGCACTGAGCTGAGGGAGAGTGCAGCAGAAAACAGGCTCCTGTATGAAGCTATGGGGTTTATAGTTACCTAAGGATGCTCTGTAATGTCTGTAATGGGAATATACACTTTTATGATCCACTAGAAGAGGATCAAGTCACAAAACAGTTCTGGAGTTATTGCGTTAATTTTTAGAGAGTTTTGTTTTTCATCGAGAACAGGGCCTGAGATGTCTGGAAGTCAGAGCTTAATTTGTCATGTTTGTGAAGGCTCCCAGTCGTCCACAAATCACACATTGTTGTAGATATTTCTTTAGTTTTGCTTCTATCTTCGGAAGCTTCCTCTTACTCTTTTACGCTTTTCTGGACACTCAAAAACGCTTTACATTGCACTATTCATTCACTCCATACTTGGTGGTGGTAAGCTACTATTGTAGCCACAGCTGCCCTGTGGTAGACTGACGGAAGCGAGACAACCCGTCTGCGCCATCCAGGCCCTTCCCTGCTTAGCTTCCAAGATCTGACGGGATCAGGCATAGCAAAGGCGGTATGGCGGTACTGACTTTTGGTCAGAAGACATTAAACACACAAGCTGGAGGTCTATTTATTATGTATTTATTTTAGATTTTAGATTTTCCCTTTCTGCATTTACATATACAATTTCTCATACATTTTGCTCAACCGTCAACGTTTTGTACTTTACGTGCACTCTTACTGATTTTCCAAACTTTGCCCTGGACTCTTTATTATTCAAAGTTTTTCCCATCACTTACAAAATTTCGGGCCACAATAACCTCGATTAGATCAATCAAAAGTTCTCATTATTTTCAGTGAATCTACTGTATTGTGCTTTACCAGGTAATGGTGATGGTGATGACGGCGCCAAGAAAAGCAACAATAACGCCAACGGTTTGGAGTGACATGATCTACTGTGGTGACCGTGGAGGGAAGTCAAAATTAAAGAGTACAGGTCATATTTAGTCATATTTAATTCTCTTAAGAGGAATGGGAATAAGTCATACATTTGTTTTAGCAGGACTTATAGAGAATTCAACAAGGGATAATCTTGGATTAAAACAAAACAATATCCTTTAAAAAATATCCAGGACCACACAATCAATTACAGCTTATTAAACCACCACTTATAAGATGAAAACCATTCAAGAAACGGATGAGATTACACTGGAGGGCAAAACAACTTCCAAATTAGGTCTAAAGAAGGGTCGACTCAAATCTAACACCTATAAGAACCCATTGAGTGGTGACAGTATTTTGTCTAGACTGCTCCAGAGCCAAAATCTATATTATGAATTATGTATGCCGGCCTGTGCTCATTTGAGAGAGCCACATTAATGTTATTAAATATTGGGCGCTATAAGGGGAGAAATACTGCTGCTTCTCATCTAAAAACGTGCACGTGGACTCACACAAGACCAAAAAGAGCTAGAGCTGCTTTTTTTCATTTGTGCAGAGAAGATTGCATTCTCTTTTTTTTTATTTTCTCCTCTTGTGCGCGCGATTACTGAGTGTTCGGGGAGGGGTGAGTGAAAGGGGGATATTAAACGATTCAAATGTCGCCCCTCTCTTTCGCCGGAGAGACCGAGGCTGCGGTATACATATTGGCCTGGTCTGTTTGGTTAGACAGGGCAATTTAAAACATAGTCTGCCCATTAACTCACACAGGCCTATTGTGCATATGGGGTACAATGGATACCGTTATTTTGTATACATTGTACTATACAACGGTTTTCTGTCTGTCTATCTATTCTTGCACTTTCTATGCTGACAGTAAACCACAATGATTAGGTTTTTTTCAAACTATGGGTCACAACATGCCAACATGTGTTGGGTGAGGCCTGAACCAATAAGTTAGCAGGTAATGCCTAACCTGCTGCGCCGCCTGGTCAAGTAACATTTAACATAGTAATTTTACATTATATTACACTAGCCTGGCATCCAGAATGATACCCCTACGTATATTTTATACATGGAGGATATCAGTCTGGGCAGGGAGCTGGCTGTTGCTGCTCCTGCCGAACTCAAACGGATCGTGCAATCAGAATCGTTTATTTGCGGTCACATGTTGTTCGTGAGCAGCGTCACGCTTGGAATGCGGAAGTTCCCTCAAGAACAATCTACTGGCGGCGCCCGGGAAAGCTAAAAATGTTTTTTCTAATCAGCGGTAAATGACCAAAAACACATCGGCAGTAGGTGAGGTTTGTGATTCATAATTCTGGTTGAATATTAACGCAAAACCGCCACTGACTGCCCTTCGCTGATTGGTTTACTCTGCTTCCTGTTTGCTTGCATAAGTTATGCTGTAGAAATCAAGTTGATGCAGAGTCTTACCAGACTCACATGCTGGTACAGCGGTGAGTGTGGATTTTTCCAGGCTAATATTACACTACTAGATAGTGTCTGTGTCTTTATATATACCGTTGTGCTCAAACGTTTACATTACCCTGGCAGAATTTCATCATAGGCCATCAATGGCCTTGTTGACAACAAAAAAGTGCACCATACCTACTGTAAAATATGGAGGTGTTTCGCTGATGCCACTGGCTCCAGCAGAATAAAGTGAAAGTCCCGTCCCGTTGGTGTCCATCTCAGTCTCCTGACCTCAATATCATTGAACCACTGTGGGGAGAGCTCAAACGTGCAGTTCATGCAAAACAGCCCAGGAATTTACAGGAACTGGAGGCTTTGCCAAGAAGAATGGGCTGCTTTACCATCAGAAAAAACAAAGAACCTCATCCACAACTACCACGAAAGACTCAAAGCTGTCATTGATGTGAAAGGGGCAATAAGCAGTATTAAAAACTGGGGTATGTAAACTTTTGCTCAGGGTCATTTTGGTACTTTCTATTTTCATTATGATATAAATATAGCAAACGCAGTTGTTTCACCATAAATGGCTTCACACAACCACTAACTACAGGTATGAGTGAAAAAAAAAACCTTTTGTGTTATCTTTCATATTCTTTGACAAATAGTAAAAAAATCCCAAATTCTGCCAGGGTATGTAAACTTTTGAGCACAACTGTATCCATATAGTGTCCGTGATAGTGTTTGTGTCCAAAGCCATGAGAAATTGTAATAAATGCGGTGCACCCATTGTAAAGATAATGTTATTGTTGTACCATTACGTAAGTGACAAATTATGAAAAGTATAAGATATTGCTGGGTATCTCTGGACTATATATATATATATATATATATATTTGTTCAAAAGATATAGATAAAATTTGGTCCACAGCCGCTTTTGCAGTGTTTTCTTGTCAACAAATTGGTTGTTTTTTACCCCAAAGGAACAAAGCGAGTGGATGGATTGTTTGCGCTGCCATTTCAAAAGTCGAGAGCTATTTCTTTTGTTGTTTTTGTCTTGTGAACAAGCCTTTTACTGACCGAATCACAATGTCCCACACGGCTGATGCATATAGGCTGCTATTGTCCTTCAAATAAATGTCCAAAACAAACAAGGCACAAGACAAAACACCAAACCGCAAGAGGAGAAAAGTAAACTGCAAAGACGCAAAATCCTCATTTGTGTGGCTGCTGGAACAGAAGTAGTGGGGTCTGATTGATGTTTTTTTTGGGAGTCTCACTGTATATTGCATGTCTGATCAGGGTAGAGGAATAACATGCAAACAAACATCAACAAACAAAACAGAAATCAAAACATAGATCTGATTGCTTGGATGTGAAAAGCGCTAAAATGCCACGTCACCTAATGACAACATCCTGCTTTTTTGTGTGGAAGCCAGAATCCTGTACAGGCCAACATTTTACGCCACAAGTGATAATTTGACAGTGCGGCTCTTCACAATATAAATGCTTGTACAGCTGAATCCCTTTAGATATAGCACTACACCGCTCCACAGCATCAGGAAGTCTGCCAATACTCAATAACTCCGCCACTTCCAGCAGTTTATCTTATTATATAAAAGCCAAAAGTCCCACTGGGAGTGACGCAGCGTGAGGAGGAAGCCACTGTGATGCGGAAAAAAGTAAATTACATTGAGAAGTGGGGTCTATTCGCTTCTGCAGACGTGTGGACTTGTCACACGAGGGGCCGAGCAGGTGGTGCAAATAACACTACAATGGATCAGGAGTGTCCCAGTGAGATGGGTTGACCAGAGGGGGCAAAGATAGTGGGGAAACCAGGCTAAAATATGATGCAAATACATTTAGTTATGTCGACTGAATATGGTCAAAGACATTTACTGAGACTCCATAGCAGCTACATAAAGCTACTTCATAATATGCTTTTCTGACTGGCATGTTGTTGTAATTTGTCCATTGTACGATTTCTATTAATATGTGTTATTCTATACAAACAACATAAGTCAAAATAGTTGTTCTGCTTTTGAACAGAAAGAACAAAACAAACCTCAGGTGCAATGAAAGCCTTCGAACGAAAACTTATCTATAGCCAGTTTTCACCTGCGCTGCTACACGAGAAGGAAAAAGGAATGTGTGAAAAGTGGAGAAATCAGCTAAAACCCCTCTCCTCCACTGGGACGTCCTATCCTCATGAGGAGAGCACATTTGGATTCAGCTCCATCAGCACTAAACTCCATCCACAGTGTAGCGGTATAGAGTTCTGAGACGATCAATGGGTCTCAATAACATTCTGATTGTTAGGGATGACTGCACTGACCCTGCGCCGATCAATTAAACCAAACTATTCATTTCATTATTAGCTAAACCTGACCAGGCTCCAAACTCTGCTGGAAAAGGCAAATGCGGAACCAAACCAAGGCTAAACCACGACAAACAAGGCGCTTCTTTATTCCTTGCGGCACGAAACAATAGCCTAGTCATTACCTATATTATCTGTTGAAAATAGTGGGGGAAAAGGGTACAATATGATATTTGCAACACATTCTCTGACCCCATTAGTGTCCAATGCTGCCCTGTGCATGCGTTGTCAGCTGAATACTAAAAGGGGTGTACATAAGGAGACAGGATGAATAGTCAGAAATAGGTTTTACAGTGATGCAATAAGACATACTCATTATGACCACTGAATGTATTTGTAAGTACAGTAGATGTGTGGATATTTAAAAATAAAATGATCAAAGTAGAATGATAAAATGCAGTCCTGAGAGTGTGCCTGCATCGGCTCTGATGTCTGCTGTTTTGGGACTTACGTTTGTGGTTGTTCTTGCGTTGAAAGGGCAGCGTGTGTCTCTCCGGTTCCTCCTCGCCCTCCTCGTCAGCCAGGTGCGTGTGAGTGTAATGGTAACTCAGCCCCGGACGGTTCTTGTAGCGCTTTCCACAAACTATAAACACACAAGTCAAGCAACACATGTCGAGTTGGTAAAATGTCTTTATTATGACATGTAAATGCATTAGTTTGGGTCAACACTTCAGGGCACCACAGTGTATCCTTTTTTTTTAGCTCCAAACTCTTATTGCAGATGTCAAAAGATCTCTTACTGTCACAAACGTAAGGCTTGTCTCTGTCCTCGGCGGCTGGCGGCTCTTGCCTCTTCCTCATTCCTCCGACACCGCAGGCCTGAAAGCAAACAAAGTTTAGCGTGAAAAATTAAACACACATTGAAATTTCTCCTGTCAAATTTCCTTTCAGGCTATTAATCAATACATTTAACAACAGAGGTTCAAGAACAAGGGAAATTACAGCAGTTTTTTCCTCCTCTTCCTCCACATTACACACACACATGTAAAGTTGGAACGTCTCAAGTTTGGTTGACAACACTCAAACAAATGCGTTGTGTGTGTTCCTGTCTCTGGTACATGCTAATTCTGTGCTCTTGAGCAGGAGGAGGTTGATGACACTTAGCAGGGGAGCAACCGCCCCAATTAACAACCCCAGTGTCTGTGTCTGTGTGTGTGAGTGCAAACGCTGCCAGAATACATTGTTAACACTTGATTATCCTCCCATAGGACGCCCCGCAAATGTGAGGAACAAAATTGCACGAGCCAATCAAAGTTGCAACCAAGAGGAAAAAAAGTTGTGTTGGCATATATTAACCTGAGATGTGATTGGATTCACAGGAATGATTTCTACTGGAATGGTTTACAAAGTGCAGTAACGTACTTTCGCCATTAGATAAATAGAACAAAAGCGTACAGAAGATATCGGTTGTGAATTGTAAAAAGGTCATAAAGAACCAACAAATGAACACCAAATAAAGGCCACTGCTGTCTTACTCTTGCTTTGGTGCGGTTCTTTCGCTTTGGGACGTCTTCTTCCATGTCGTCCACATCCAACTCGTGAGGGAAATCCCCAACCAGCAGCTTCTACAACAAGACCAGAGGACAGGCGCATGCATCAAGGCTAAAGTTGTCAACCGAACAGACCGAGAGCAAAGCCTGATGTGGATAATAATGTTAGAAGAAAGTTTCTCACAAAGGTTGTCAATGCTAATAGTCCGGATTTTTGTGGGAGTATCAAAACTATGCATTTTTGAAAACTTTATTAAATAAGCAATCAGAAAAACAAAGTTTCCATTTGCTCTCAAATGTAAAAAAATGAATAATAAAATTTATAGGGGGCGGGGCAAAAAATTTACGAAATTTGGCAGAAAACGCCATTTGGTCGTTCCAATGAAAAAAGTAAATGAAACCCTTGTCATATTTTTAATAGAGTTACCGTAGCGATGACCAGAACTACCCATTTACTCTAATGGAAAAATGTAATAATTGCAGAATTTTACCAAATGACAAGGGCAAATGGAAACATTGTTTTTTCTCATTGCTTATACTAAAAGGTTTCTAAAAATATATAGTTTTTATACTCTCCATGAAAATCCCACAACAGTGGAAATCTAAACATGGTGAACCGGACAATAAGCAAATATCTCGTATCTAAAGCTGTTTAAGTCCTGGTTTAGTTCTTGCTTGATCCTGCTTTGTAATCGCAACTTAGACGTAATAGACTTAGACCTGGTTTAGTCGTCCTTTTATCCTGGGGTTACAATGACTTGAAATGTTTATGGTAAAAATATCCAATACTGATTATAACAAAATGATGATACAGGGTCTTGCTATTTTGAACGGTAATGTGTCTGCTGTTAAAGTTGCCGGATTAAGAAATTCCCTGGAAAGCAGCGGGAGGAGAGTGATTTGACGACCACCCATCGGCTCAGACTCAGCGGGCTGTGGTTAAAGGAAACACAGAGACCCCAGCCGCAGAGCACGTTTCTCAATCACAACTAAAGATGTTTAACGTATGTCAAAATTGTCCATCACTACATACTACTGATTAGATTACACACAGTACCGTTCACATTAGAATAGTGCATTCATTTGTTACAATTAGTCCCTGGTTCAGAGCTTTGCTTGTACTAGACTCCATTGGTTCCTCATGCTGTTGTTTTGTCAGGTTGAAAACAATATGAACTATGTTGTTGCCAAAAAAAGGATTGGTTAAGTTAAATTCACCTTGGATTCAAGAAAACAACCACACCATTTGTGGCTATTTAAAGACATGGCATGGTAATAGGATGGAAATAGCATAGTACCTAAAAGTATAATAACATGGGATTTATTGCATATTGTTTATATCTTTTTGGTAATAATAATTTGAAAAAGGGCTGCAAAATGCATTATCCTTGTTATTCCTAGTTACCGTGCTATTTCCATTCTATTACCATGTCATTACTGTGCTATAAAGTAAAGTGCAGTAAATATTTCACATAAATCAGCGCGAGGTATTAGTCATTATCGGTGGGTTTGTCCGCAGGGTTGTGAATAGTGTTTTACTGAGAGGTAAAACACTATCTGCTTTATTGACTCTACACGGTGCATTCCCCCTTCTCTCTTAGCGCGCTCTCTGGCCTGACCGGGTTTGATTGATTAGTTGTCCGTCCAGGTTCAAGAGCTGCAGCCTCTACAGTACAGCGCTAAAATACTCAGTCAGAGGAGTTTGGTTTAAGACTGCGAGTGTGGGACACCAAAGAACAAAGAGCTGTATTGACTTTCTCTGAGGCTGAAACCAAACCTGAAGAAGGGTTTCATACAGCCGCAGTAACAATCAAAGCATAACCTCTGTAGTACAAAGTGTTTCTTTTTTGGGATTCAAGTCATGACATAAGTGATGAGTGCATTGGGGATCCAAGGAAATTGTTGCAAGAAACCTTCCAATGCGAGGGGCAAACAGTTTAAGTATAAGCCTATAACTCATAACCTCTTAAGCCCCACCTGAAGCGAGCGCATCTTCCCCAGTTTGGCTTTAACCAAATCTAAAAGCTTCTGGGAAAAGTGTTAAAAGAATGACGAAAACGTGGACGGGAAGAAACAATAACACAATAAAAAAAAAGCGACAAAAACACGAGTTAAGAGTGACGAAAAATCCACATAAAAGCCACAAAAGAGCAATAAAAAACATGATAAAAACATGATATAGCAACAAAAAAGGCACAAAAATGCAATGAAAAACGGATGAAAACAAGACGAAAGAGCGTCAGAAAAGGAATGAAAAAACGCTTCAAAAATAGCATCAGTTTTGCAGGTCTTAGTTTTCAAATGAGCCGTTACACTGGTCAAGATGTTTTTAGATTTGGGTAAAGCTGAACTGGAAAAATGCACTTGGTTAAAGTGGGGGTTAAGAGGTTGGAGCAGCATAGTATATAAAATTCCTAAAATGACATATCAGTTGCTACATGCTTTTATGGCTTATAGTACTACTTAATGTTTTGTGAAGTCAGAAGAACTTACTATAAAGTAATTCAATTCACCGGAATTGTTTCAAATTAGGAAAAAGCTAATTCAGCTAATTCAGCAATGGCAATAAACGGATCAGGTCACATGGGTACAGCACAAAAAATCTGGAACCTTTAGGTATAAAAAAATAACAGCTGTTCTTACCTGGAAAACAAACATCATGCTAATCCATATATTGAGCCACAGTGAGTGTATTTGTCTCCACTTGACCTTTTATGGCTCACAACAATTGACAATCAAGTGAGCATCATACTCTAACATTCTTTGTCAAGAGCCAGCCATTGCCCGAGGTACTTTGTCCTAGTCCATGGGCGTATGCAGTAATTTTCCAAAGTTTATTTATTGTTGTGTTTTTTTTTAAACCATTACAAATAAAACTCCTTGGATGATCTGTCAGTCTGTTCAGTCACACAGGACCTAGTGCCAAGAGGAGATTTGAGAGCAGCAGGGGCCGACGTCGCAGCCAAAGAGAAAATGCTCCAACAGACGCAGAGACAGACACAAAGAAACCGAATCATCAACATAATAAAGGGGGAACTAAAACCTTAAAATATACTTCATAAATATATGATGATTGCTGTACTGCCGGGTAACCTCTAGGACACTACTTGATATTGGTCACAGCTTGTCTTTGATTGTCTATGATGTTTGATTTTTAATCTTTGTCCCCCTCACTGTATGAACAACAACCAATGAACAATGCATTTTTGAGCTTCTAAGATTATTCACACAATGAATGATCTTTCATCTCTCATCTCTCATCATGCAGAATACGCCGCTGACATTTCTAATACATTTCTGCATCTGTACACTGGGGGATTCCACAACATGTATGTACAGCATGTTCACTCAGCTGCGCTTCGCTCCAGGACGCCTCCGAATGACTGTGAAAACCAAAGCCTACAACATGCGCTTTCAGTTCACCTGGCTTCTCTCTGCTGGGCTGCAGGAGCTCAAAGAAATAAAACTCCTACAAGCTGAAAACTCCTAACACAAAGGAGATCACACTGAAGCTAGCCCTCTTCTCTTTCACGAGTTCTTATGGACGAGGGACACTGAGCAGAGAAAGTTACGTGTGTAATAAATGCTTAATTGTGTCGTGTGATTGTTTGGCCTAAAGTGAAAATATCAAGGTTATATACTGCAAATTAAATGACATTTTCTGATCAAATCAAGTTTGTGCAGAGGCTATATGCTTTGATTATCCAAATATTGCTCGAGTTCTCTTTCCTGTTCGATCTGAACTATGGAGCTTGATTCGACCGGACTCTGCTGGAGCAGAAAATTAACTTGATCCGTATTTTTGTCGGCGAGCAACTGGGTGTCGGACAGGCAACGGAGCTCTTCGGAGCGGAAAGGAAGGATGTGGAACTGCTCTCATTAAATACAATAAAAATGTATTTACTGTGGAGTGCGGAGCGAACACACATGATGTGGAATCTGGCCGTAAAGAGACTACGTAAACATATACCTTTCTATTGGTAAATGTGCGCTTCTCTACATAAAACAATGCATAATGAAAATATAGTGGAGGGAACTAGGATACAGCCCTGTGCAGTGATCAGTGTTGAACTCTCAATGTGACTCTGAAATATGGATGACAATGTGGACATGGACATTATGCGCAGTAACAGGAAAAGGACCAAACCTGGCACTCGCTCATAGGCTCCTCCTCCTTCGTCTCCACCTTTTTGTCGAGGGCTTCTCCGGCCAGAAGGGACTCTAGCACGGGACCATCTGGGATACCCCCCTCCTTCTTTAGAGACGCCTCATAGTCTAAAACAAAATGCAATTTGAGGGGTTTACTGAACTCGAGAGACGCCGAATATTGCAATTTGTGACCGATTATTTTTCTCCTCTTACCAATTTTGAATTCGATGGGTACTAGCCGAGGGTCCTCCAGGATGTTCAACCGTCTCTTCTTGCGCCAACAGCGAGCGGGATACGTGTACAACTGACCCGGGGCATGACCTGAGTCAAAATAAATAAAAGTAATAATGAAAAATTGTTTATATTGTAGTATATTATTGAAATGGGGGAATGACATACTTCGCCCACCTTTATTTAGCCATTTTTGCCTAAAATAGCAAAATGGCACTTGCAGATGTCATGGCTTTGTTTGAAGAATAGATATCATGAAACACAATGTGCAACTTTTCTTACGTAATTGAACTAGATCTCCCCTAGAATAAATAAACCTTTTTGGCTTTTTGGGGTTTCATTGCTTAATCATCTACAAACTCTATTTCTGTTACAGGCTTCTTTGTTGAGATAAGATTACGATGCCTCGACACACTTCAAACAACTGTGGAAAATCATCTGAAACCACAACATCTGCTAAACCCTCTTCGCTCCTCTCCAGTCGAGTGCTCTGGGCTCCTCCCCACTCTGTAGCGCACGCAGGTAAACATCACACACACAGTCACATTCATGTGGCTGGTGGGGACATCAGACTTCATTTTTGAAAGACCAACCGAGGTCTAGCTCAATGATCAACTCAAAACATGCGCAAAAGTCTATATCCTCCAGTTACAGAGTCCTATTTAAACCCATAGCCTTGGAGATACAGTAGGTCCCTAGAGATAAAGATATATATTATTTTCTTATGTCTCATAATAAAAAGAAAGTCATATTCAGTTGCTTAAGTTTTGCATCACCCACAGTTTTAGGGTTTGTCACATTTATTTTTAATGTCTTCATTAATGCCACTTCTATCCAACAGTTTAATTATATTTAATGTGTAGAATTAACTGCTGTCCCAGATAAAGTGCTTCTCTTAATAAAATGTATCTGACTACATCCAGATTGTTCATTGCGCTCTTTTAAAGGTACTTTTGAAGGGTTTGAATCAAATAAAATGGCACAGGCTCATTAAAAAAAGGTCTCTGCAGTCCCAGGGCAATAGTTTGGACATCAGTGCTATAAAACATGCGGCTGATGTTGTAAACCTTACAGGAAAAAACAAGTCCCCATAAGTGACGCCTGCAGAGGTTGGAGTCCCCACGTGACATCATAGAAGAGCACACTGTTTTAGTCACACACAGGTACTGTAGACGCCATGGAAACGCACCAGGCCCACGGTGGTTCTTCTCCATCCAGATGTAGCAGTTGCTTTGGGCCACTCCGGTCTGAGAGTCCAGGAACGGCAGACGCATGGAGCGCTCGGCACACAGGCGGGCATTGTAGCTGCGGCAGTGCTCGATAGCCTCCTTGTAAAACTCCTCACCGAGACTGAGAAAGAAAACCAAAAAAATGTGTGTTATTTGTAATACAGTACTGGGCGGCATGGTGGCGCAGCGGTTAGTGCTCGTGCGTCACAGCTAGAAGGTCCCGGGTTCAATTTCCACCTGGACGGGGCCTTTCTGTGTGGAGTTTGCATGTTCTCCTCGTGTCTGCATAGGTTTCCCCTACCACTAAAAACATGTACAATAGGCCAGGATGAATGAGAGTGTGTTTGAGAGCGCGCATGAGGGACGACGGATGGAAATTAGCCCAAAGCTACAATCTGGTGTGGCTTGTTTACATGCATGAGACCCATGTATGTTCATTAACATGCACTGTCCCGACCAAATAAACCAATAAATTAAAAATAAATAAAGTACCAAGCACCATTATATTATACTTGTAACTGGCTTTACTGTACACCCTTACAAGCAACCATTTACCTGAAAGAGCTAATATGGACAGATCCCACCTTTACGTAGACCCACACTTATTTTTCCTAATACATGTCCTGTATGTCTATAGAGCTAGGTATAACACAGACATAACTTGAAGGTATTCTACTTAGTGCACATGTATTGCTCAGAGGCACTGACAACTACTTAAAAAACGTAAATCAGTACTGAGCTGTTTTGAATTCAACATAATATTTCTAGACAAGAGGAACTTTTCCATTGCAGATGAGAAGCAAAACGTCTTCAATTTAAAACCCAGGCCAAGTGTAGGCGCGTATCGTAACTATCAAGGTTGTTGTCAGTCCACAAACCTCGCTGCAAAGAGGGAGTGCTAACAACATTAGCTGAGAATACCTGTGAACTAAGCGATAACTGAGGAACACATGACAGACAGGAATTACAGTTGCAGTCACTAACACATTTTTACATTGTCGACAATGTATGCACCATATTTTCTCGGCTGTTAACGTGTGAGAGCGCTAAAAATTCAGTGTTACATCCTTGTCTGTCTGTCTGCACGTCCGCACATCGCTCTCGCTTAAACAGAGGGGCTTTACCTGTTCTTGATAACTGCTCCTCCGGATTGCCTGTGGAGAGAAGACACACACAAATAAGTGGTGAGTCACCGCTTAACCCCACCCAACGCACCCCCGGCGCTGGAACCGCTGCATTCGTGCGGTGTCAAAAAAACAAAACAAAAAACATCAGGAATTCAGAGGCGGTGTGTTGACGAATCCTGTTCAAATGGTGGAAATGACCTTGTATAACATGCACTTGCTTTAACGGGAGATACATCAATGTGTGGAAACACTCAATGATCAACATAGAACTCACTGAATTTTGCTTTTTACCGTAATATTTGGAAACCCCAGGCACATATTTAACAATGTGGCTAGTCCATGTTTGTGAGCAATAAAAAAAAAGGCTAAAACTGATCTGTGTTGTCTCGCCACTATTGTAGGAACTATAGGCTATATAATATGTGGATGACATGAGCACCTGCTGCCCGCAATTATGGGACTTTGGTTTACAACAATGCAGACAAGCATGCAACCTATCCAGTAAATCCCGATCAACCACAGGACAAACAAGCAATTAGACAAAATGACCTGTTTTAGTGCTACAAAAACTGACAATGAAAATGATACTTTGAAAGTGTGCGGTTTCTTTTTCGGTTTAAGCGGCTAAGCAAGCTCAGCAGCGCTCAGAAAGTTTACCCACAATAATGTGAGAGTTACAGTCGTTTTATGATGGATGAAATATTATTTGTCATCATTTGATCATTGTTGAACGCACAAGTGTAATTCTACAAAGCCATCTACAGGCAGCTGCTGCACCCCTTCTGTTGCCATAGGGGCCATCTTTTCTGCTACCTACTTCATATGGTTGCAACTCCTCTACATGCCTCTCTTTCTTGTCCCTCTCCTGTTAATGGAGTCTTTGTCGACATGAAGGTCAACATCAAGGAACATCATATAAAGTCCAAGCACATTTAGTCAGCGGATATGGCACGCTTGGGCCAAAAACAGATAAAGAACAAGAACAATCAGGGAAGCTCTTCAGTTGCCATGAGGGTAAATTACTTGAAGCAATTAAAAGACCGCCTCGCTTCCCTTTCTTTTATTACGTTTATTTAAGTTTATCAGGCAAGAATTAGCTGGTAAAAATTGACGTAGCAGTGGAGCCAATAATAAAACTATTTCCAAGTACAGTACCATTGAGACTTTGCTCAAGCACACCACTTTGCTCAAGCACAATAAATCACCAAATAACTACAAAATGTCAATTGTATAAATAGTATAGTTCATATAAATAGTAATGAGAACAAGGACCAAACATGGCTACTTCCGGATGTACTCAAACACACTAGTCCAGAAAGCCCAACACGCTGCTTTTAAAATTTTTGAAAGGACATGAGGCGTGGAAAGGCTTCTCCGGACCGCACTAGTGACCAAACCAAAACCTGGCATGAGCGAGGCATGAGAGGCTGGTAAAAAAGAAAACACTTAAAATGTAAAACAGCTCGCCCCAAAACCTTCCCGTCTCCCCCTCCCCCCTTTTTTTGGAGCGATGGGAGTAAGTCGGACCTCCTTGATAATAAGTTGGCAGCTGTAGAAAATGGCTTCTTTCTGTTGGGGTGTGCTCCCAATCACATTATAATGTGAGAGGCGAGCCGCGTGACTGCCTGCCTGTTTGGAGGCTGGAGCAGGAGACTCAGGAGCGGGTGGAGGGTGTGGAGGAAAGAGAGAGAGAGAGAGAAGTGAGGGATGAGGAGGAAGAAGTTAAGATGTTGAGAAGAAGAAGAAGAGCAGAATAATGTGAATAGAGGTGTGACAAAATATTGAGACAGTTTACCAGGCATTCAAAAAGTAGAGTTTCTGTCTGGAAGGGCATCTAGCGTAAAGTCTTTGCCAATTCAATACGCAAACTAAATCATTATGTCTCTGTCATCTGCTTCTCTACTCTGGGAGGCTGTTTTTATGCTCTCACTTTCAAAGCACGTCCTTTGTCAAAGCACTTTTGAAAACATAACTTTTGTAAACAGCCTTGAACTATATAAAGGCTACAGGTAACTTTATAAACTCCTTTTCAATCAAATTGGAAGTTTATCAGGCAAGTACAAGTCAGCATTAGCTCACGCTGTATAATTTCGCTCAAGAGACTGAAAAACAGCTCTGATTTTTTTATTTCTTTTGCCTGTGGCCGCTGTGGCTCTAATAACTCAACTGTAATGACATTTAAACAGACCACAGACAGACACCAAGCACTTGTTCAGCCGCAGTCAATAAAGGCCAAACCCGATGCGCTGATAAAATAACGTACAGCTACCTGGTAAACGGAGGGAGAGGGTTTATGAGAAATTATTGTTACAAAATCTAAGCACGTAATCAATCAAAGAGCAAACCACCATAGTCATAAAACATCAATCAAGCTAGAGCCAATATCGCATCACACACACACACACAGAGTCTAACCACTGGTACACAAACATTGCTGTTGGTGAAGATTGACAGGTGAGGAGGCTTGATGGTTCTGCTGCTGTCATGGAATTTAGGAACAGAGAGGTCGTAGCTGAACCTTAACGTGCTTAGGCCTTTACGGACAAAAGTGTGAGGTTGTGACAGACAAGAACTAAGAACTGTCCTGGTTGAATTAAAACCTTCAATGTCAGAACAACCATGAACCAAGGAGGTAAAGATCGAGTTGAGTTGAGGGCGTTTCCCTTCTCTCCCATTAATATGGCGGGTCCTCTGTTTTGTAGATCCTAATCACACCTAGTTTGTGATGAAGTGGTTAGTTTGCGGTTAGCACGTATCAGTCAGTGTGGGTGGGTTAGACTTCAGTTTGAAACTATCCGTTCTCTCTACCTCACCCACATTTTCTCCAGTCCGCTTACCCATCTAAAGCTTCTTACACCCTATCGACCAGTCCCCCATTTGAAAACCAAGACCTGCAAAACTGATCTAACATACATGTATCTTTCTCCTTGCGTTGTTGCCGTGTTGTTGTCACTTTTTTGTGGCTTTTTCTATTGCGTTTTCATACTCGTTATTCCGTCTCGTTTTTGTCGTTTGTCTGTGCTTCTTCATCTCTTTTTGTGTCATGTTTTGGTCTGACTCCAATGAATGACTCCGCTATCACGCACATATCTGAACCAATGACCAGGGGTCGTGCCATGAAAGAGACCAAGCTCCGCCTCCTCTATAAGCCTCTATAAGAAAGACCAAAGACACCTGCAAGGAGAAGTTTCCTCTGACCTGGAAATAGACCCTGCCACATTGAGACAAATTTCCAGTAGTTGAACAATGAAGCGACAACCCACGGAAATCAAAATAAAGTGGATGTGAATTAGCCCAGAGATGGACAACAGAAGGTAGTCTTCGACATTAGCATAATTTCACTTAAGTTTATAAGCCGCCTCCGCTCCTCTCCGAGTTTATCTGTTATAGACTGATAGATGCGGTCGGCCCAGGTTTAGTAATGACCTGGCATCGTGCCCAACTGCACTCAAACAGGCGCTGACTACCAAAGCGACCAGGCCGACATGACAGAAATGACAATCACCAGCTCCACTCTGAAGGGCACACGGCACAGAGGACACACACACGTGCAGACTCGCGCACGCTCACAGTGATGCATTCAAGTATAAACAGGAAGGAGTGTCGAGAGGCTAAAAGCAAGGGGCGACGTAAGCTGTGTATAAATGTGTTTAAGAGTGAGGAGAGCATATAGGCAGAGCAAATAGGCTGAGAAAGAGTGGAACATGTTATCAAGCCCGTGACAAGGAGTTTAGTTCATTTCAGGACGGCAAAAAGCACAGGTCCACTTAGTCCATGGGTCTCAGGAAAGACAAGTTAGGACCGTTTTTGCAAAGAAAAATGCATGTTTATTCTTTGAATGTCTAAAAGTACCACAAATGGCGCTTATGATGTGACAAACCCATGAATAGGGCTGACAACAATTCTTATTAATTTAACAAGCCCACTTCTTAATAAGAGCTAAATGAATAACCTTATATGAATAACCTAAAAAAGAGATGAGAGACAATGGTGACAAGTTGGTGAAAAAGGTAGCATCATGAAGTGCAACATTTTTTAAGGATCAATTCAAATGTGAAGTAAAGGTGTGAAATAAAACACATTCATAGTTGCAGTACAGTCTTAAGCTAATATGAGGGCATGTTGTGACTGTGCTTTTTCTACATGGTCTGGGTGGGATTTGTTTTCACTGAAATGTGCACGAAAAAGCCTTGTGTTGATTTGTGTTTCCTTATGCTAATTAGCCATGTGCTTTTGGCGTCATTTTCATTTAAATCCCAAACCAAATGTGTTTAAACTGGTGTATAAATTGCCACGACATCCCCTGCAGTTCAGGTCCGTGTGTGCGTTGTGTTTACACATCTTGACTATTGTGTTGCTTTTAAGTGCCTGGGGTATTGTTCCTTTTGTGCGCGTTGCCTGAATCCTGAGCCCACCCCACGCTGCCTCCGCGCTGCGCAAACATCCGCGAGACAGGCCTCACCGGCGGCACTGAATAAACTGGCAGCACTGGGAGCACCGCATTTACACCACAGACAACCAGACACCCCTCAGTGCATCCCTCACACCGCTGCCTCCTGGAGGACCTTACTCCCCTGTAACGCTATTGTCTGGGGCTGTTGGTGATCCCTCAAGCCCTATCCAGCAAAAGTGGCCCACTCCAGAATGTTGCACCATCTCACGGTCTCTCCCACCCTCTCTCTCTCTCTCTCTCCCTCCACTCCCCCGCTTTCTCTATCCCGCGCGCTCTCTCTCACTTGCTGTTCATGGCTATGGCACAATTAACCACACCAATTAGGCCCCTCTACGGCTGATAGGGAAACAGAGGGCTCCCCCTAGAGGTCAAAGCAGCTCATTGGAAAAGACAAATTGAACCAGAATGACTAGAATTAATCCACAGTTTGACAACACGCCAGCCTAAGACAATAGATTTGCTCCATAATGGTGAATGAGGTAATTAAAATGGAGGCCAATTAGGTATTGTGAGATTTTAGGGCCCTTTATTAGTGTGCCGCGAACTTGCCTTGTAAATTGATTAAAACAAATAAAAAGCTTGGTCGTGCACATGTTTCCCCAGAAATATTTTTGATTGAGACTGGAAGATGTATTGCTGTATGGTTTGTTGTATTTGCAATCCAAAAACAGCTATAAATATATATATATAAACTCAAGTATCTAAATCTCTATAAACAACTTCTTAGATCAAAAATGAAATAAATCTGACTGACAAAATAGAGGCGACTTCAGACCAGGTCAATTCTGTAACGCTGACACAGAATTTGAAATGTGCTATGCCTAGTTCCTTATTAGACAAACTCTAGGCACAATAGTCTCATGTGATGCAGGTTACTATGGTTGCAACACCCACCGTTTACATCTTGATGCCAAAGTCGCCTATTATTGTGGGCGCCCTAGTTGGAATCTCAGTTGTAATTTCACTATTTTTTATGTATGATCCAAATCCATACTATTTGTAATAAGCTCTAACCATGTAGGCCATATTTCGCAGTAAACTATTGAAATCTGAGCCAACCCAGGTGCCTGGACATGGGTTGGCTCAGATTTCAATACCTGTCCGTCAGTCTATCCACGCCTGGTCCTTTGTGTGCTGTTGCTGTGTGTGTGTGTGTATACAGGCCCACACACACACACACACACACTCACACTCACAGTCACACACATGCACACACCGACAGACAGACAGACAGAAGTAATAGCACTGGGCCTGGGTACAGTACGAGCCTCCCCTCCCCCAGCCCGAGTACTGCCACGGCTGAACTCAACAGATTAAACTATGCAATATCACCCTTTACCAATTCAGTCGCCCCTCCCCACCGCGCCACACCGCCGCTCCACCCGCAATTCAATTTCTTCTCTCCTCTCTCGCTTTGCCCTCACTCTCTCTGAAATAATTTGTCTTTTTTTTTTTCTTCTCTCCTTTCCAATCTGTGCAGCAGTTGCATGTGCAGCACAATTTCCGGCTCCAGCCCCTCGGTATACAGCGCTGCAGGTTGCATTTGAAAAAGCAAAAAGGGAAAATGCCTTATGTTTTAATGCTTTCAAGTTTACCTAGATCGGTTTTGTTTTATTTTCTACAGTGCTTACTGGAAGGGTGTACAATATTTCTACCATATTATGCTTACATTTTCTTTTTACTCTATAAACTAGTGGGGCTTGCAAAATAGCAAATCACAGAACCTGCAATGGATGCTTATCATTTTAAGACGAGTAAACCAACGTATTTGTAACAATATGTGATTGTTGTATTAGTTTGTATTGCTAATCCAATCACAAAATTGCAACCAGATGTTCCCCCCCCCCCCCCAAATCTGTTGAGCCATGAAACTAGTCGTTTTGTATGCATGTGCTCTCCTGCTACATCCATGGTTGTATTTGGAAGGGCATCCGTTTTACAAATTGAATGTACAAATTCTTCACAACAGCACTGGCCTATATTTCACTGTAACAGAAGGTAATGAACAATCTACCGCTTCGTCCAATTCATCAAGGTCAGCATCTTTTAACCAAATGGAAGCAATAAAACGACCAAACTAATCCCAAAGATTGGACTACACTGTGCCTTGATTAATGCACGTCCCAATACTGTCTGGTGCATAGCATTACTCATAGGCCGAGTAAACAGTGCCGCCAGTGTTGAGTCAAATAAGGTATAAACAACATAGTGTTTGTGAAAATAGGAACTATAATAAAATCCATACAGTGTTTGTAGTCTGTATTACTGCGGAACACGTACTTCAGCTTTGAACTTCAACTTCAAGAAAGAAGAAGAAGAAGAATAAAAAACTCTGACTCAAAGGGACAAAAATCAAAGTTAAGAAATACCAGATATCAGGGTTTCAAACAACATCGCCCTGTTGCCCACTTTTAATTATTTCATGTCATTTTTTATTTTATTTCAAGCAAATGACGTGCCAAGAACCAAACAGAAACAATCGCCTCTACACTGATGCTTGAAATGGAGTGGGGGAGAAGCAGAACTTATTAAACCGCACCTATTGTACTAAAAAAGATTTCCAGATGACACGCTGAGTCTGGGCATGTGTATCATTTGGTTGCACTTTAGAGCATATGGTAAGTATGATGGTAACTGGCATAACATGAAAAAAAAAAAAATGCACCTTGCAGCCTTGTTTTCAAAGAAAATATTAGCCACGCACGCTTTCATACTGAGTTCTGGTTAAAAGGTTATAACATTACCATGAAATATAAATCGACAGGTCCGGAGTCATTCCCAAACAATAACATCATTACACTTTAAGTTTCCACCCTATGCCTATGCTATTACTAAACAGTAACAGTGCAACCAGCGATCACACTACCCGGCCAACTTCTCAACTTTAGATGAGAATTGGGTTTGCCAAGCTGCAACATCTTTACGACATTATCTCTTGTAAAACATTAGAGGCCAGCCCACACACTGAAAAAGCCGCTGCTCTTCTCTCTCCTCAGTGACAGACAGATGGACAGGAGCTGGAGTGGAGCCTGACACCGGAGCAGCTGGGACCTGTCAGTTTGTCCATTCACTGTCACCGCTCCGTGTACAGCAGAGTCTGAACTGTAGTCCACTGCACTGACTGGATTAAAACATGGGAGATCTGACAGAGACAAGTCGTTACAGCTGAAAGATTAATCGCCGTTTGAATCCACTAGTGCAGCAATTATTTTTGGGGGTTTATTTCCTGCAGAATACAGACTATCCTTGCCCGTGGAGTCTTACAATACTTTTGCCTTTCATTCAAGTCTTCCCTCAAAAGTCAATGCTACCTTAGAAGAAATGCTAATATGTGAATGCTATTGCTGCTTTCATGTCCTGTAATATAATGTCCGTCTCATGTCTCAGTTAAGGACTTGCTAATCATTATAGTGTATCTTATAATATCATCTTATAAGTGATATGCAAAAAAAAAAAAAAAATCCACAAATGTTGAATCTGAACATTTACAGAGACGATTCATCATCATTCCGCCATATTTATCCAATCAAACCGATGAATTAGGCCTATCCCCCATTTTAGTGAGTTAATAAGTATGTATGGATTCAAGGCGGCATAGATACCAATTACCAAATGGGTTTTTCTTTTTTATGGTCTGCTATTAATGACATGAGATGGCAGCTAACTCTCTCTACCAGCTCCTCTATCTGCGACATGCGGCAGAGAAATTGGGATATCTAGACTAGATCGATAACAATCTAAATGTGGAAAGAAGAGAAATCGCTATTGTTGGAAATCACTATGATGCAGTGGTTAATTTATTTTAGTTGGTAGAGCGCCCTCAGTTTGACGAAGCTGAGCGTTTTTTTTTAGCAAGACATTTTTAAAATCTATGGCTCGTACTATGGGCTTATCAGTGTATGTTTAACATTACTTTAACATCATTCATTTTCAACTGACCACATACAATGACATCCATCTCAAATTTGTCCGATACACAGCACTTTGGATTGCCAGATGTCAGTAACAAAGTAAAGGTACTTCAGTACTTTCCTTAAGCTTTACTTGAGTTGTGTTTTTATTGATAATTTAATACTTAAAGAAAAAAGAAACAAGTATAAAAATGGCAAGTGTGTTTTGTCCCATTTAACAGCCTCACGACGCACACTCCAGACCAGCAGGTGGCGGTGTGCAGATGTACTGTTAACACACAACTGACTCGTGACAAGAAGGAGGTTTGTCCCCATCGTGTTGCCGTACAGGTGGTAACTTTGGGCACAATCTTCATGTTTTTGAAGCTGCTAAGTCCATACTTTGAACACTTGAGAATATCCTGCTGGAAATACTTCTGCACTTAAATATGTTTCACTGAGCAACTTCTTATTTTCTTGGAGTAATATTTGACCAGCATTATATCAAGAACTTTTACTCAAATAATAAAAGCAAGAACGCGACTGAAACTATGCCACCTTCAAGCAACGGTAGCTGATCGTCAAAGTCGAAGTGACCAAAACAGCCTGATCTCAGAGCACATGTAACATTCATGTAGACCTATAAACTCTCTGGGTGTGGCTATCCTTGACATTGCACGGGGTAATATAGAGAAACCCCCAGTCCCTCTCTCTTTTTACATGTTTTCTGTATTTTACGCCGTCACATTTGTACATGCCTATATTTGCGCGCAGTGTCTGCCCGTGCCCATCCCTCATCTGTGTGGGTGTACTGTAGTACATGGGCCCATAGCTGCAGCAGTGTGAGCATCCAGGGCACTACATCAGGCCGAAGCCAATCTGCTCCAACTGAACAGCTCCTTCAGGTGAGATTTATCGCCGCTGCACTTGGCCTCTTATTATGGCGATGGATTCTCGGTATCTGGGGGGGGGTGGGAGGGGGGGTTGCACAAGAGGACCTGTGCACGTGAAAGAGTGTGCACGAGAAAGAGTGCACACGAGAAAGAGTGTTTTCTTTAGACCCCCCCCCTCTCCAGTCTGCATCCTTATTAAAGCGCTGCAGAGAAAAGGAGCAGACATTGGCATTCCTCTTGACTCCACCTTTCAATTCGACTTGAAAGATCATGGCTGGATACCACGAACTTGGACTCTGCTGGGTCCAGACATTTGCATTACGGGGGTCAGAGACTGCTATATTGTCTTGTACATTTTACCTGCAACACATTGGTACTTTTGAAATTGAGGATTTAAATTACATAAATAAATATATGAATCATTTCTCATGATTTTCATTCAAATAAATGAACACGACAATTGTGATGTGAACTGCAGGTCTGAAATACCAAATCACAATTGCTAGCACAAACAGGCTGCATCTTGACTGGTCACACTTTAACGATAGTCAACACTATCTGATTCTAATGACAATTCGATGTTTTCTCTCACGATTGCTCTCTCCGATTAGTTTATGTAAATGTTGGATCATCTCAATTTTCTGCAAAGTGTCAACTATTGAGCATTCAGTGGTTGAACCTAAAGCGAATTTTCCAACTTAACAGAGACTATACTACAGCTGGCCGTATTGTTAACTTTACACGTCACACACAGAAAGTGACTGGACTGCCAACATTAAGACGCTTGTTTTTGCTGGTAGCTGGTAAAAATACTAACACCATATTGAGCTACATTTACAACCACTATCAAAATCTTTAACACATGTGAAGCAAAAATTAAAGAAATATAATGTTTTGAATCACAAAAGGTCTGTAAGTACTCGCTCTGACTGACGTGGATAAGGTAGCACTGGAGAAATAGGTCATACAGCTAAAAATACTTATGTGTGCCTCTCTCTGATGCTCTTTCTCCCTCCATCCTCTTCTGCTAAAACTACAAAAGTCCAGATACAGATGATGAAAGGAATATCTAAAACCCTTAAAAACATCAGAGGGGCTTATTCTTATACGAGTTATAAGAGGAATGGGCGCAGCTACACTAGCGCTGCTGCAACAAATGAGGAAGTGGAGATGGGAGATGCAGAAATTGTCTTGGTGCAGGCCCAGATTCAGGCAGCGCTGTTTGCACACACAGGCGGTTATTACGTGAACTCATTTAGCTCAGTGCAGTCAGGCAGGGCAGGAATAATAATATAGGCCCTGCACGGCACACTGCTGCTAATGCCACGCCACGCTATTGTCTGAAATGGATCGCCCCTCAAACCAAACATGTTGATCAAATATTGTGCATGAATAAAATGTACCTGGGGACTAAGCAGGTTGAAAATGTACAAACTGCGCAGAAAAAACCTTGATGCATTTTCTCTATTTTATATTACCACACCTTGGAGCAGATATATCAAAAAACTCCCACTGATCAAGGGCTTTTAACTTATTTAGAAAGGCCGATTAAATCAATTTAAAACATTTTCTGTAGCCTTCTGTTGGTTGGTTTGTTTTTCTTCAGCTTGTATTGTTGTATTGTGCCAGTGTTCAATTGTTTATATCTGATTTTATTCACCTGCTGTAGCACTTTGAGATTTCCTGGAAATGCAAAGTGCAATATAAATAAAATGTAAATGTATTAAATGTATTATTAAATTCACGTATAAAACAAAATATGTTATTTCTTGCACCACCTGCCATTGCAATACAGAAGCCTAAATGCATTCACTTTCAACATGTTTCAAATCTAGAGTAAATCCCTCTAAAGGAACTCTTAGGAATGGGACATTCCAACAGATTTACGGGGATCGGACCAAGTGCACCGTGAATCTCTGTGAGTGCTTCCTGCTGAATATTAAACCAGTGACCTGCCTTGATTGTAAATGTAAAGAAGAAATGGCTAGTGTTAGTGGAATGGGGGTTGGGAGCTACTACCATTAGCCACACACTACTAATGGTTTTGGTTCTAAAAAACCCAGAAAACAGAGAAAGGGATGTAAATTGATGGGATGGTGGATGGATGGAGGAACTGATGGAGAGAGAGAAAGAGGGTGAAGGCGGGACAGCAGAGGAGAGGAATACAAGGCAGATGCAGAGATTAAACAAGAGTCTAATCCACCACCAGACGCTGCTGCTGCCGCTGCTGCTGTGGAAATGCTGAAAATCACAGAGGCTACAGAGAGCGTCAGTGGCCTCATGAAAGCTTGTGTAATTATTTTTTGTTTGTTTATCTTAAATTAAACTGGATGTAGGGAGCCAAAGGGAAAAAAGCAACAACTTCACACAAAAGAAATAGCGATACAGTCCAACTAGTCAGAGAAACAAAGGATAAACAAGGTTTTTAAAGTAATGTCGTGTCTAGTTTAAGTTGGCTCCGATATTAAAAAAAATCTAAACCCAATAAGTCACTGCAATTGCTTGTATCTAATTATTCAATCATGTTCAGGTAGCCTATAAGACCTAGGACTTCGGCAGTGTGTTCAGCTCACAGCCAGTGCCTTGTTAGAGCCAACAGTGAGGCCATTCTTTCTTGTTATTCCCTCGTTTTATTGAGTCGGCATCTCATTTGTATAAGGCACTAATGGCAGTCATGTTTGTGCGCTAATTATTGAAGCACAGCATGGTTATACACAATTACAAGTACATAGTCTAACAATGTCCCTTGGAGTAAGACACTGGCTTTTACTGGCTGTAAAATAACCACGGAAATGTTTCAGCCACTTGCTAAAAGTCAAACTTCATTGAAAATAAACATTCCCTTGTTTTTTGTGTGTTTTTTTCTAGGTACTGTATATAGTTGCAGTGCTATAATAGACATATTGGGTGATGTTCTTGGTATAATTTGAAACTCTTCACCACAGTAAGGTCAAAAAACAAATTGCATATATTGCAGATCGTCTTTAAAATTCAGATTGTCAAAATGCAAATCCTCCATTTAAAAAAAGAAGAAGCAAAATGAGTGAACAAGACCTTCAGAAAGTACTGTCTAACTAATTAGCCACATTTTTGGGAGACATCGCCCTGCCTCTGTAATAGTGCGTCTCTGGTACAATGTATTCAATGCAAATCAGTCAATTTACACTCCCCTGGTGCAGCTGATGGCCCCGGGGAGCGGGATAGGGGACTACATTTTCAGTTCAAGCATTCCACACATGGCCAATGGATTCAAGTACCAAATTCAGATCCTTTATGCTTACTGTGTGAGAAATGCATTTAGGAAATCTATGTAACTTTCATTGAAAGTGAAACGGTATTGACTTGTTGTGTTGTTGTTATTGTCCATTGTTGCGTTCTTCAACATGATGATGTGATAATCTCAGATTAGGAGTGCGGGGCAAATACAACTCTATGGGGGTTGTTTACAAGTGTTCATGTGCACAGCGAATAGCACATGCTGAAGTGGATCAGCTGCACTCTCATTTATGCATTTTTTACTCACACAGCATTGTCTTATTTACCCCTATGGGAGAGAAACCGTCTTCAGAAACAAGAAAATCTACAAATGTTGAACCTTATCGTTATTTGTTATAAATAAGGTCCCCAAACCTGCCATATTAATCTTATGGATGGAGGATGGAGGCTCTTTCTGGCCCACATCATTCATGCGCATGTTTTCGATTATAGTTAATTTTTGTCGATGGAGAAGATGTCAAACTTTATGCCAGTTTTTGTTTTAAGTGAATAGCCCAATAATTACTGTGATATTAGTCATAAACCAGGATAGTTACCATAGTTATCATTCTTAGTTGTCCACCACCACAGTTTTAAACTATAGGCTCTTTGTAATGTTGTGAATGAATGCAACTATTGCCATAAGTAGGCTACAATGTTCTTATGCGCAAGCTACTTGCTACACATATGCTTTGTGTTTCAATGCACTAGGTCCAATAAATTGTTTGTCAATCTCAGTTGAGAATATCAATCTTATAATAATTCATTACCAATGCTTGTCCAAAAATGAAAGGAAAGGTCAAAACAAATGGCCTACTACCATTGGATCTTCTAACCCTCAATAATGCCATGAGAATAAGTCATGTTTAGACGTGAGTTGTGGCTTGAATACCCCAAATACCATCACAGCCAACGAGAGCAGAGCTCAGTTGCCAAATCAGCATCGCAATTCATTCCACTCCTCTGTCAAGAGCACTTCATGAATTGCACGAAATGTCGCCTTCCTCTGCTTCTCAGAAAGACTGACAATCAGACACACAGACGGACAGACAGAAAGAGAGAGAGAGAGAGAGAGAGAGAGAGAGAGAGAGAGAGAGAGAGAGAGAGAGAGAGAGAGCAGGTTGGCACTCGCAGACACGCGCAACCAACCAGCCATCCCACTCCAGGTACAACCACAACAGAGCATCCTCCTCCCGCCATCCTTCTCCCAGCAATTCAACTGTCCGACTTTCTTTATTGAAGAAAAAAAGAAAAAACAACCAGCTGCTTCCACACGTTTTATGTTCAAACTAAATCCATTGTTTGTGCTTTTGGCCGGTTTAGTCTTTCTGTGCCGCTGAGTGACAGACTCACATCAGCACCTTTTTGGGCAGGAGCCCAGACGGGCAGCATGCGTCTGCAATGCATTCCACTACCTTTCTATTTACCACAAAGATCTCTCCAACACGCACAAAGAGGATCTATGAAACGAGAAACTTCATTGGAAAGACCCCACTTCACATCCCTTGAAAAGGAAAGAGACGTTTTGCTAAATATAGCCTTAACGCTTCAGGTTTTGATAACACTAGACAGCCATAACATTTCATTATACGGCTATAATAAGCACAAGGGATGGATCAAGTTAGAGTTGAGGCAGACAGGTAACAATACTGAACAACACATGCTTTGATATAGCTTGTCCAAACGCGTGCCAGATCTATTGTAACGCCGTATCTAAGCCTCCTCCGCCGGCCAGCGCTGCCTTCTCTCCAGCTTGGCTTTGGCCGTGATCTTGGCTACCTACATTCGCTAGGGACATACCGGGTCACCCAAAGCTACCTCCGGCATTCCTCCATATCTCCACAGCCTTCACACGCCGCCGCTGCTGACTCCAAACCGGTCAAAATCGTGCGCAAAACAAGCACGCGTTCACCCCCTGGCTTAAAATCAGCGCAACTTTTCTCCTCACAGAACATACGACCGCGTAATCTACATGTCTGCCGTATGCATTGTATGCACAGGTATAGACATGCACGGATTTATTAAGGAATCTGTTCTCGCAATGGTAACAGTGACAAGCGTAAACGAAGAACAAAATGCAATGACTGTAAAATGGAAAATACTTACGATTTGAGTGGGTTCTGTACCGCTGTGGCCATTTTGATATAGTATGATAGAATGCAACACTGCAGAGCCCGGTATTGTACATGTAATGTAGCTGCTATTTCCAATTTCATTCATTCTCTGGGGCTGCGGCGGAGGCGATTGGCCAATCGGAGGCGGGAGCGCTCCGTGACAGCTTTGGGGAAGTGTAGTTTTTACGCATGTCAACACGAGACGCACCGGCTGCGGGACGCACTACAAATACCAGGGCGAATAGCGGTGAGCGTGCAGCAACAGTCCCGCCTCGGACTCGTGCAAGAGGGCAAAGCCAGAGAGAGTCCTCCTTCTCGATCCAAAATTTGGATCGAGAAGGATGTATAAAAGGAGAAGCGTCTACGATCTACAGTGATGCCAAGGTTGGGTTGTGATGTCTGGGAGAGTCAGTCTGGGCACAATGCCTTCAATGTCCGAGCCAAAATCTGTGGGCCATTTTTTTTTAAATGTTGATAAAGAAAATACAAAATAACTACCAACATATCAAAACCACAGACATTTGATCATTAGACCTATATGTTCAAAATCCTACAAATAATATTTATTTCTAGTTTATTTGAATTATATGTTTATTTATGTATTCATTTATTTTCTATAGAACAAAGCTCTGTGTGTTTATCTAACTGTTATCTATTTAACTGATCATTTGGTTATAACAATCAAATGGTCAATGTTAATATATTTTCAAGAGTCATGACACATGTTAGACTTCAAAAACATGATCTATTGTGACAAATTATGTATAACTGTACCTCATTGCTGGTTGTCTCGATCTGGGCCTGATCCAACTGACTGAAGGACCGCTTCATTCACCATGCTGTCAAGAAGCTGAACTCTCTCCTTCAGCTGCCTCCAACAGTACATAACCTATTTTTATAATGTTAATAATAATATTGTTTATAACATGTTATTCTCCTTTTATAACTGATAAAAAAGCCATGACCTAAACTGAAATAAACATGATTTCTCGTCATATCTCGTCATGACTTTATAGAAATTGTTTTAAAGTTCCTCGAGTATCTTTGACTCTGTCCTTGAACTCTTTGGTGTCCATTTGAAGCAGAGGGCAGATTGACCTTACATTAGTTATAGCATGTTCCCCTATGGTCTATGTTATGTGGATCCGTACAGAGCACTGTTAATTATTCATTAATCGAATGATGGGCTGGAGCTGGCTTTAATTGATTCTTTCAGGCTTTTGTCTCAGACTGTACGGGACCCTCTCCAAACCCTCCATCCTCCAGACTTAACTTTATCTCCGTAAGTCCGCCCCATCTGCTGCGCTGCTGATTTGAGACAGAGTGAGAAAATCCACAACTTTGAGTGATCGTGCTCATCAGACATTGAGTCCAAAATAATGTACTTCTTTTGCATTGAACATTTTATATTATTACACTACCTTCAATTATATATGTATATCAAATTCTGTTAGTGTAATGAAACTAATGGTAAAACTTAATATACTAATTCAGGTAATATACTCAATTCAGCGTTCATTGTTAGGTTTTATGATGCTACAGTGTAAATCTAACATGACCTGCAGTTACCCTTACTGTTGTGTTTACTTATATTATAAGAATGCACTACATACAAAACTATTAAGTCTAGAACTTGGTTCAGTGTCCATATGGCAGAGGGAGTAAACCTGTTTATGAATCTTACCTCAATTTCCAGGGATTTGTATTTTTCCATTATTCAGTTCTCAGTTACTCTCGCCCTAGGTCAGATTGGCTGAAGCATGGCATCTATTCAGTGCCGACGGTCCATGCAATTATCACCAATCGCACAATCAAATTAACAATTCTTAAGACAGTTGGTTAAGTGTCTTACCCAAGGATACAACCAGCATAATGTAGTTGGTTTTCATGAAATTGATAGTGCACTTTACACAAAGCTAAAGACCTGAATTGCATGTATGCCAATGAATGCAAGTTATGTCTAAAATGTGCAGTCATTTGTAGTCCTCTGTCTGTTATTTGTTTTGTTTTTTTAAATGAAAATTCATACATGCCTGTAGAGAGCTTCTCTGCCTGTGACATGCAGCATCTGTGGCGCCACTCAGAAGCCATCCAGTGACATGTGATATTTATAGATCTGAGCTAACAAATATTTAATGAACATTAGCAAGGAACTCTAACATGACAGCCCTCTAACAACAATAAATGACAGATTTCTAAAACTGTCATGATGACAAGCTAGAAACCTCTTCTTTGGAATATGATTGATTTGCTATGGTAAAAATGATATCAGTGGTTCAGCAAAAGTTTGCTGACAAAGCAAAAGATATCCAAATGATTGGTGGTTAAATGTTGTTGAGCATTCCCCAGTGTGCATTAAAACGGATAATAATGCGTGTATAGGCTATATATTAGTCACTTGATTCTTGTGTTTGTTTTACTTTACCTTCTGATCCTTTCCACAACTTTCCAGAATTGGAGGACATTTGGACTTCAAACATTTTGAAAAATAAAAAGTTCATTTTCTGTTTTCCGTTATGTATTCATCAATAATAGGTAATAAACTATAAAAGGTATCAAAGACATTAGTTTTAGTGTATGTTTTATTTGTTATTTGCTATATTTGGTACCACCCTGTTACCAACATTCAAGTATCTGAAAAAAGTAAGAGTTGCAAGTACCAGGATTGCAAATGTATGCCAATGTTAGCTTTTTCTCAGGAATAGAAACTAGCTGTTTAGCTAGCTGTTACTACTGACCAAATTAACTAAACGTAAGTACATTTGTAAATAAAAAGAATTAATGCATTTGTTTTATCAAAAAAAAAAAATGTTGCATAACAGTGTCACATGAGGTAGAGTGAGACATTCAATCAGGGCTAACAAAGTTACAAAAATATGAAAAATAGAAGACAGGACATACCTTTGCTTTACCCATCCTGTTGGAAAAGTGTTAATGATGTCAATTCCATTGTGTCATGTGACTCATGTTTTCTTCTTATACGTTGCTAAAAAAAAAAAACTCTGGGTAACGGGGTGGCATGCATGTTGTGGGACATACATTTCTTGCATAATAATTATTTTTTACAATATTTTGTTGATTAAAATAATTTTTTACACAATTACAAGACACATCAATTGACATTCGGCCTTTAAAATATTGTTGTTGAAAAGCCAAGTTAAAGTAACCCACGACATTTCTCAAAGCAACTCCAACAACTAGATGCAAATAAACTTTGTGCGTTACCTCTTTTGTCCAGTTCGTGGCGCTGTTTCCAATTTGAAGTAACAAAACGTGCTGCGTCACTCCTTACGTGCCTTCGGCTCCGCCCACGGCTACACGCGCTGTTGTTGTGATTGACGGACAGCAGTCATGTTAAACTTTCGATATCCCGTCCTCCGCTACAAATATACTCTAATCAGTTGATCAGTATGTCTGATATTTAATGAAGGAGATGGAGAGTCTGACTATTTGCCCACTGAAGCCTGAGGAGCGGTCAGGCGGCGACGGAAGCTTCCTTTTGGTAGACGAACAAGAAAACCTCCAGGTAAAAAGTGTGCTAACAATCAACGCTAAGCTAAAGAAGGCTACATTAGCTTACATGCTCTGACAGACACCTAAGACAATGCGAGCAACGTTTCTGAACAAGAAGGAGATTATGATCACTTATTTGTTGCAAGTGGAAAATGTATAAGAAATATAAGAGTTTATTTAACAGTCAAGCTATGAAATGCTAGCTCTGCATCTAATGTTAGCTATCTGGACGGTCCTTCTTGCTTGATTCTTCGATCATACATTGCTTAATATTGTACTAAACAAGGATTCAAGACCTACAAACACGAACTCATGATCACAAACAATGTACATTTATTAGATGTCAGATTACAGCAGGTTTCTCATTGGGAAAGTACCTGATGAGTCATTTCCATCTGATCCAGAGGGAGTCACCCTAATTGTTTATTTCGTGGCGCAAAGTCCACAACAATAATGCAGCTGGCCATGTATTATGCACTGTGAGGTTAGCTTCTGCAATCCGACCTTTTCTGGCAACTGGGAATCATGTCACAGTGTCACACACTCTTAAGAGTACTAACAGTATTACAGCTAACCATGGCTTTTAAAGTAAGCAGTAAGCGCCATCTAGTCGTTCCGGTCTTTAACTAAGCAAAGGACGTGTGATACTGAGTAGTATGTGAATTTAGGAGAATTACAGCCATATTGTACATCCTAATGTTGTTATCCAGTCATGTTATAACTTATCTCCAGTCCATACTTGCCAACATTGGGTTGTGGAAAATAGGGAGATTTTTTTCCATCTGTGTATCGGCCCAAAGAACAACGCGCTCCTTTGCCTGGTGCGTGTGTAATACAATGTTTCTTGCCTTGTACCTGATGAAGGAAACTTGTTCTGAGAATATTGTTTATTTGATATTCCATAAATGTTTCTGTTTTCTATTGAGGACAAATTATTGAAAATAGTAGCAGAAGTACAGAGACCAGTGAAAAGTCAGACACTTGAGTGAGGACAAAGGTAAAAAACCTGTGGAAAATAGGCTATATTTAAAACAATCTTACATTAATTTAAATACTTTTGCAGAATGGTAAATGGTCTCAACTTAAATAGCACTTTTCCACCTTCATTAGGCACTCAAAGCGCTTTACAGAAGGGATCCACTCACCCGTTCACACTCCAGTGTACGCAGACACTCGAGGCAAGGAGGGTGAAGTGTCTTGCCCAAGGACACAACAACAATGTGCACCTTGAAGAGGCGGGATTCGAACCCCCGACCTTCCGAGCATGAGCTCTACCATCTGTGCAACTGTCGCCCCAGAAAATATTATATATATTGGAAATATTATATGCCTAAATAAGAATATTTACATGTTATGATCTAATGATTGTAAGTTCTACACAGGCCTATAAGCTTTTTTAACATTATTTAGTCACAAGGTGTGGTGTAAAATTGAGGTGACAGGCAGCTATGAATTCAATAGTGGTAACTATAGTAACCGAGAAAAAGCTGATGTTTTTGGTAGAGGTGCAGAGGCATCAGGATTTTTGAAACCGATAACTAAAATTTTGATCGGCTGATAGCGATCATTGCCGATCCGATCACATGGTTGTAATTGATTATTATGATTCATAATTTGACAGTGACAAATACTGGGCTTTTCAAAATGTGAAGTGTTTTATTGGGTGAATTTATTTTGAATATTGTATATAGCCTACTAGCTAGAATTCTCTACATTGTCCTGTTTAACCTCCAACTTTATTATTATTATTTATTATTTCTGATATTATTATATGCTGTAGGCTATTGGTTTATCGCCTATTATTTTATAACTTTTACAGAATTTCCCTCATGGTCACCTTTTTTTTAAATAGTTTACAGTAAACTATTTTTTATAATGCGTGTTATTTCGGCCAATCAAATCCCTGTCTTACTTTGCGACTCGTAGTTGCTTCAGATCAGATGGCGTTATGGATGGTAGTGGGGAGGCCGGTGGAGAACTCAGCCTAAATACGGTGGAATTAGGAGCATCATTTTGGTTTTGGACTGTAACTTTGGACAATATTTGAAGAAAGAAGAAAACTTCCACAAGGAGACGGTGACATGAGGTGCCAAACACATACGCGTTTTACTTTATCTTTTGAGTAGCAGCCATTTAGGGAAGGGGAGGGAATCTTATTTGTATAGTGCTTTTCCTATGACACAAGTATGTCATACAAACATGTGAAGTCATGCGGTAGTTGCAAATGTAAATAATGGCACATTGTCTCCTTCGCCTCCTTAAAAGTCCCATACGCTGATATTTTATGGTCACGAACCTTTATTACGCTTTTGTCTTAAAGCGTAGCGGTAGTGGGTTAGCTCTAGCTCCGTCGTCGTTTTGTTTAGTTACACTGCAGTCTGGAAACGAGGAGAGCCGCCAGGCGCAGGGGGATACAGCCGAGCAGTACATCCAGAGCTGTTGTGTAGCCACGAATTACATTTAAACGCGGTTTAGAGCGGCGCTATACTGCGGAGCTTTCACCAGAATATCTACGGTAAGAAAGTCTGTGAAATCTACGTTTGATGGCCCCTCTGATCGGTGCATTTCACCAATCACAAAAATTCGACCGTAATCGACCGATCATGATCGGTGACCTATCAGATCGGTGCACCTCTAGGTTTTGGCTTGGTTTATGGTTAATATTAGGGCTGAATGATATACAGAACTTGCTATATGCGATACGGCTGTGCAATAACATACAATATTATTTCAATATTGTACTAAATGTTCAATTTTAATTAAACACAAATTGTAAGTAACTAGTTTTTCAACAGAGTGTGTCAAATCAAGACTTAAAAAACACTACAGTACATCAGGACAAAAACAAGACTAAAATTGTACTAAATTAGGACATGTTTAACTAAAACTAAACTTCCACACATTTATTATTCAGTGCATTGTTTGTTTTTGGCTGAGTTTGCAAAAAAATGTGTCAATCTCAGTCAGATGAAGGCTTTAGTGATATTGTGATATGTTGTGGCTTCTTGCGATACGGATATTGCCTCACCTACCGTAATATCGCGATATGATATTGTTTGCGAAATATATGCAGCCCTACATAATATCTCTGTAATTCCTGGGCCTATCCACAATCCACATGTAACAAAAACTGGCACAAAGTTCAGTGTCTTCTCTGTCTGCACCAATGGCCGCTGGCTGCTCTGCTTTGCGACGACGACACTGGAGGCCGCCATTGCTGCAGTACCGCCATATAGCCACTAGTCCCCTATTGGAATGCATTGCACTTTAGACACTTTAAAAACAACTTTATGCCCGGTGCCTAATTTTTTGGAACTGTCTACAGCTAGATATTCCTCCTGTGATTACGCAGGGTTAGACACAATCAGAGGCACCGGGCTGGTTACCGTAGGATACATTTTAGAAATCTCGTACTTAATGAGGGTCGGACTGTTAGCATTGGAGCTGCGCGAGCTACACGTCACGCGAGGGCTGAGTCTACAGTGAAGTAAATCCGCCATGATTTCCCCCTCGAACGTGGTCATTGTGAGTAATGACGGTCTATTAATAATATGTCTATGGTCTGCACACATGAGAAGGGTTAGATTATTTTTTTCATACAGGTGTCCATAAGTGGTTTCAAAGCATGACATTAGTCACTTAAAAGGATTTCAACCAAAAGATGAATATGGCCAGATTGGAAACCTTCTCCTTCCCTAGTAATGACCATCATGACCATTTGAATACTTTCTGTTTGAACATGCCTTTCAAAAAGTATCTTTCTTTGCCCTCCTGACATTATAACATGATCATAGTCTACTAGTACGTGAATGCAAGTACTACATATTTTTCGCTTTCTGTAGGTCCGAGACGAGTTCGAGTTTTTGGACAGTCTGGGCTGTGGAGATGTGGCGGGGGTTAAAGTCCTGTCAATCTTTGGGAACACCGGCGATGGCAAGTCCCACACTCTGAACCACATCCTGTTCGAAGGCAAGAGTGTGTTTCTCACCTCTAAGTCCCCCAGCTCCTGCACTGTGGGAGTATGGGCCGCCTTCAACCCCTCTCTGAACCTAGTGGCTCTAGACACAGAGGGGCTGCTGGGAGCTGCAGCCAACCAGAATCAAAGGATGAGGCTTCTGTTAAAGGTAAATGCATAGTTAAATATCTAAGGTAAATCATCTTTTTTTATCACATTCATGTTAACTGTGTCATTGATCATTTACCTTTAGAACCAGGTAGTTTTTTCTTAAATTTAAAGTCTGTTTATTACTGAGCCATTACCAGGAATTCCAGTATTTTTTATGCTTTAATTACAGGCTGTGGTAAATTGTAACATTATAAAGTAATATAGAACATGCACACGTTCTCCCTGCAGGTGCTGGCCGTATCTGACATTGTGGTTTATCGAACTCGGGCAGAGCGTCTTCACAACGACATGTTCCAGTTCCTGAGCAGTGCTTCGGGAGCGTACCTCAAACACTTCACGCCAGAACTGAGAGCCCTTTCTAGCCGGTGTGGGCTCGACGTGCCTCTGTCCTGCTTGGGACCCGCCGTCATTGTGTTTCAGGAGACCACACACACTCAGCTGCTCGGATACGGTAGGAAATACTCAGTTGAAAAACACATTTTAAACCCAGCTTTATTAGCCTCCTGGGGTCTATCGCAGATGAATACAAGCAATCTAAAATTTACCATGTTGTTGAATCCACTTTAGGAACGAGTTGTGACTGGTAAATTGCGTTTTATTGCAAGGCATAAATGTTTATATGATTCTTAATCCCTTAAGATATTCAATAAAAATATTGCTGGATTATGATGCAAACATTTGTAAAAGATATATCAATATTTCTTGGACCTTTGCTAGGGTGTAGGCTGCCTTTTTTGATATATATCACCAGCCACATTACCAATCAACATGACAGTGCTTATATATCTGATTTCATTTAGCACTTATTTCCAGTGTCTTCTCTATCACAGACTCCAAAGTGCCTGGTCACAGCGACACTCTCCTCCAGAAGCGTTTTCATGAATTGGGTTTGGGCACAGAGGCCTTCAGTTCAGTGCAGTACGTGGGTACACAGACCATAGTGCCCCCACAGACTACAGCAGGCTACTGGAGGCAGTGACTCAACAAGTGAGGAACACACACACGCGCTCCCCTCGACAGCCCGGGATAGTGTTTCGGGCTCTACATGTAAGTACATTATGCTTAGATTGATTGTAGCACCTTGTATAAATCAGTTTAAATTAAGTTTATCTGAATATGTGCAGGCCTTGAGCGAGCGTTTCTGTGGAGAGCTCTCTGATGAAAAAATGACCTTGTATTCGTTTTTTCCTGATGAGTACTTCACCTGCTCCTCTGTTTGTCTCAGCTGCAAGTAGGTTCATTTATGCATAAACTGTAGACTCAGTACACATAGAGATTATGCATCATTTATGAGAATTTGAACATTGTTGATAATATTATTAAATTGTTTAGCCAGTAAAATGTAACTTGCTAATTAGTTTTGCAGTTATTTTTGGTTATTTGATCAAACTCACTCTTATCCTTCAGTATTCGGTGTAAAAATGGGATGAACCACTTGCGAGACCGTGTTCCTCACATGGCAGATGGACTGTGTCAGTTCGCCCACCAGTTCAACAACAAGGTCTTGATTTGTAAGGTGAGAATATGTTTTCATACTGAACTATATTTCTTAGAAAACATGGAGTTAATGATCTTAATCGTATTTGTTTATTTTGTTTTTTTGTCTTATTAGAAATGCTATGAAGCAGGCAGAGAGGTTATTGTTGTGCCAAAAACCTCCGCATCCGGTGACAACCAATGGTTCGGACTGGCCAAATACGCCTGGTCAGGGTATGTAAACGACATCTGTTTTTTTGTTTTTGTTTATATTGTTATTTGCCAGTGAATTCTTATCTTAATAAAACCACTCCCCCCCCCTCCTCTTGTGTCAGGTATGTGCTGGAGTGTGCCAGCTGTGGAGTGATCTACCGGAGCAGACAGTACTGGATGGGAAACCAGGACCCGGAAAGCAACGTGGTCCGCTCTGAGGTCAAGCACGTGTGGGAGGGGGTGAGTTGAAGACCTCTAATTCTAATCATTTTGTGATTTCAGTCAGAGGTCTTTGTGCCGGTCTCAAACTTTAATAAATAGAATAGAGATAGAGCAGGGATGTGCAAACCTTTTCCATCGGGGCTGCATATTGAATTGTATTTGGCACGGAGGGCCACAGACAGTGGTCAATGCAGTGAAACATTCAATTTGCCACATTTATCAGAACCATGGAACCACACCTATAATTAGGCCTGGAAGCATAATATACGTAGCTTTCTTACACTAAAAAGTAATATATTGAGGTTTTTAAACTTGCTGCTAAAAGTACTATATCTGGTGAGGTGTGCAAACTCAGCAAGTTGCCTGAGGGCCAAGAAAAATGGGGTTGAAGGTCACATTTGACCCCTTGGCTGCACTTTGATCAATCTATCAGCAAATTCCTGATATAACACTTTCAGCTGCTATTTTTCTAATTTCAAAAACATTTCAACAATTTCAAAACATTTATTTTCACAGACCGACTCGTTTTTGGCAAGTCACCAGAATGCTGCTCAGAGAGTTTTAGACGGGATGAACTTTGTGATCCAGTCTGTGTCGGAATATAGCACTGGTCCCACTAAAGCGGTCACAGCCTGGCTCACGGACCAGGTAGCGCCGCCCTACTGGCGGCCCAACAATGACATCACTGTAAGACAATACTTTACTAGTAACCAGTGTTCTGTATCTTATGGACAAGCATTTGTTTGTCTAACTTCAAACTTTGTGTTATTATCCTCTCTGTATGTGGCCGTCTTTAGGCATGCCATGGCTGTGAGAAGATGTTTGTTGAGTCTGAGAGGAAGCACCACTGTCGCTCATGTGGAGAGGGCTTCTGTCACCCCTGTTCCAGCCACAGGATGCCCGTCCCAGAGCGAGGATGGGGCAGCAATCCGGTCCGTGTCTGCCAGTCCTGCTACAGACAGGGAGGACCAGCCGACACCAACAGCCAGGGTGAGACATTATTTCAGTTTTATTTTACAAGTAAGCAGATACTATGTTGTTGTATTTCCCACATCACTCTTATCTGTTTGTCCAGTGTGTAAAGTGGAGCCTCGGGGCCTGATCGCTCGAAGAGTCACAGAAGTGGCCCAGTCCACACTAGATATGGTCTCTACAGCTGTGGACTACCCTCTCTGTGAGTAAGATGTAGAATTTAATCTTCACGTTTGTGTGCGGAAGTCAGAGAAGTACAGATCTCTGACTCCCTCATGTGGCGTGTTTTGGTATTATACCTGTGACCAGAGGTTCCGCTAGACTTTTTTTTTGTCTGCCAAGGCTGAGTCGTAAAATGTCGGCCATTCACAAGAATTACCGGCCATTAAAAAATATATACATAATGAACGTGGCGTATTATGAATGATAATCTACATTTAGACAGACCGTTACACGAGTGCTTTAGTGGGTCCAAAAACACGGCTATTTCCAATGAAAGAATGACGTGATAAAAATGCAACAACAGCTCAAATCCAAACATAAAGTTGTGCGCGTGGAGACGATTGAGGCGGCAGGTGTCACGCATACGTACCTCACTCATCTGCGCTTTAACTCCGACAGAAGGTAAACCCTAACGCTGTCCAGATCTGACCGCATCAGCTGCACAGCGAGGGCTGGGCTGTAGATGCCCTTCCGCGCTTTAACAAGGCTTCAGGTGTAAAATTAGCAACTAAATATTACAGAGGGACAAATCGACAGCACTAAAGTCATCAAAAGTCAGTCTTGAGCATTTCAACATGGACCCAGCTCTACCACACTCTAGAACTGCTCCGAACTCCGGTATCTAAGCCGAGGCATCTGCGCAGACTGACCGAGGGATGCGCCTCTAAACCCGGCCACTCTCCCAGGATGCCGCGGTGGGTCAGCGCGTCAGTCTGACTGAACACACACGAGTTTAAAGAATATCCTAATCAAATTTATTAGCTGCTGAGTTCTTGACACACTTTTAGAAAAGTAAATGTACCTGTAGTTTTCTTGGAAAATGTGACGAAGCACGACGAGAAAAGCCTTTAGTTTCCAGCGCGATGATGGCGCTTCAACTACGCTTTGTAAAATGAGCTAAGGGCGTACATCGAAACATTTTTTGATAGAAATATTGAACCTTTTTTAATATTTAGGGCTGTCTCAAAAACACTTTGTTATGTTAGTCACTGACTTAGGTGACATGTAGTATTTAATATATGTTTATATTCTCTCCATATTTTTTACTGTCGGCCTGTTTGGCCGATGGATATTATTTTTACCGGCCATTTGCTTTTAAAACCGGCCAAAAGCCGGCTACAGCCGGCTAACGGAAACCCTGCCTGTGACATGCCAATATTCAGAGAGCGGCAAGATAAATACTTTGATTACACCCCTTTTAGTGATATTCACTCAAAGGGGTTTATTAATTTATTTTAAGATATTTTGTTTATCTCATTATAATGTTTTTCCTTCATTAAAAATATAAATGGAGTTGTTTTTTGACCCATTCATGCAGGTTTTGTTCATTACAGAATCTTCTGTAATGAACAAAATGCCGTGACTTCTGCTTATACAGTGCTCCTCCAGTTTACTCCAAGTTCATACCGCAAACTAAATTAATAATAAGAGTATAAATAATAATGATGGTATTAATAATGATAATGATAATGAATAAGCTATTTTAGATCATTATAAAATGTTCGAGCAATATGAAAGATGGTGATCAAGATGTGTTTGAAATTATTTCGACAAACCTAAAGCACACTAACACACAGCCGACTGTAACAAATACAATATGCACATACTGTATCTTACTGTGAAGTTCTAAATCATTCGATGTCTCTTATCGACAGGTTTTGTGAAGGAAGTTGCACGTCCCGACTACTGGGTCCCTGATACCGACATCACTCAGTGCCACCAGTGCTCCAAACCGTTCACTCCAGTCATGTCCAAGCACCACTGCAGGGCGTGTGGGCAGGGTGTGTGTGGCCCCTGCTCCACCCACTTCAAACCCGTCCCGTCTCGAGGCTGGGACCATCCCGTCAGAGTCTGCGATAGCTGCCACGCCTGCCCTGAAGCTTTGTAGTGGGGCTATAAGGGACATGATGTCTTTTGTAAGGGCACTCGATCTTCTCGGGACAAAGTTTGCCGAAGCTCTCGATCCTCCAGGTATATGCCAGTGTAGCAAAGGTTTTTATGTTAAACCGCTCATCAAGAAACTTTGTCAATTCTGAAATTCCCCTGGTTTGAAAACTGGACAGACTATTTTGTGAACAAAGGGAATTGACTATACACCAAGGAATGACAAATGGCCACAACTGGACATCAGGCGTTTCAACTAAAACCACTATAAACTCAAAGACAAAAATAGGAATGCTTGTTTTGCGTGCTGTTTGAAATTTAAATTACAAGCAACTTTTTATGGACTGGGTGAAGTCTGGCTGCAGTTTCATTTTTGCGCAGCTATGCAGTGGCCTTTACTGCACAGCTGTGCAATATGAGAAATATGAGGGATGAACTATATGTATTACACCCACTCCCCCATATATAAAAAAAATGTTATTTGAAAATTAGGAAAGTGATTAAGGTTGTACTGGAATGCATATTCTATTTATTACTCCAAGCTAAATTCACCTATTGTGTACAAATACATGGATAGGAGAAATACGAATCAGAGAAATGAAGACCTGCTTATTACGGAGAAAGAATCCAAATAATCCATAAACATATACTTTTTCAAGATATAGGATTCCTTGATTGTCTTGATAGAAAAATGCGGATCTAAATGAGGGACAGGTTTGTGAATCAAAACAAACCAAAACCAATCTGATAGTGGACACAAATCATGTGACGTCATTGTGGTCTGTGCTGACCTACTTTTCAACGGTAAACATGCCTTAATTTTCCTCAGTGTTAGGTCACGCTGTTACATCTATGGTCACATACATAAATATGCACATGACTGTCCATGGGATTTTGCATTAGAAAGACTTGAGCTCCAAATACTGTGCCTTTTTGGAACAATTTCCAAAAGTTTTTCTCTGGACACAAAGATTGTTTTTATTCACATGTGCTTTATTACACAGCCTGGGTTTGAACTCAAATGGACAGATAATATTTAGCTCTAGACATTCCAATTGTAATGAAGTGCTGATATTTGATTAGACACACTATATCTACTCTCTATGTGTTTGTTTTTAAACTGGAGCAGGCTCTGAGCTTTCACATGTACCTTAAGTCTTAGCTTAAATTTGACTAGTGTCACTTTCACTAGGCATACGTTCAATTTAAATTTCTTTCAATTTTGAAAATGAATAATCACATTGCACTTTAACTGTTTTTTTTTTCTATTCTGCTCTAACTAAGTTTTTTTTCTTAAATCATTAAAGTGACAATCAAAACCAGGTTCAGTTCAATAAATCCATCTATAACTGTTGTCTCTGTGTGCGTCCTGTTTATAATGAGCTGTTTGCTAGTGGTGTTATTTTAGAAGCACTGGTAGCACAATTATGTCAGTAATGTTCAAACTTTAGTGCCATTTCTACAGTCATTGCTTGAGCTGTGTGTAAAGTTAGGTATATTTTAATCCAAAAGTAGAGGGAAACCGAAAATAGCTTAAGTTAAGCTTAACATGTATCTACTACTTTCCATTGAGGTCTGGACAACTTTAACCACAAATACGAATCACCCCAGAAAGGTGTGAAAAGTATTGCAAGAATTTTTCCACAGCGAGCAGCACATACGTATACCAAGCTGTTCCTGTGTTAAACCACAAATGTGTCTTTATTCTAACAGCTATTGCCGTTATTTACGACCCTGGTGCTTTTGGGGGATGTTTTATGCACTTTATGTTGTATTAATAACATCATCCAATGTGTTCACTTTTAATGGTCAGAAGCTATGAAAGTGTAGACCAGTTGTTACCAATCGTCATACAGTATGTGGGCTTCTGGGTGTACAAAGGCATTTTCCATATCCTGATATGTTTTAAAATGTCGTCCTGGATTTGGTCCCGTATTCTGGTTTAATCTTGGTTTAATCTTGGTTTAGTCCTGAGTCCTGGTTTTGCTTTAGGCAGACCTGCTTCCAATCTGTATAGTCTCTGTTCCCATTGTAAATCCCTTGTTTTTAGATCTGGGTCCTAATTTACTTTCATAGTGATTTTGTAAAGTATATTTGAGCTAGTTATTTCTTGAGAAAACTTTGTAAATGTTTTCCCAGGACTTAGTACATTATGTAAAAAAAAAAAAAGAGCAAGCTTTTGCAACAGTTTGCTAAATGTTAGGGTCATAGCAGCAGACTCGGACACAATGCTGTCTCCTTCCAGCCCGGGACATACATGGACTTTTGTGAATGAATAATGATTTCTCTGTCTTTCCCGACTCCTCTACCTCCACAGACCGCCTCTACGCGGCCTCGCAATGTTACAGCTCCCTGAAAACTATTTGGAGAATTCCGTCTCACCACACCAACACAACTGGGCTGCCGCGCGCTATCGCAACTGGCTCTACCCAAATAAGGCTTTTAACTGCACGGAGTCGCTAAACGCACACGCACAGAGGAGAGAGAGAGGGAGAGAGCTGCAGAAAGGGCATGTCCATTTAAGGCTGTAGTTTCCTATTTTCCAGCTACCAGAGCGCCGTATCTTCCCAATCCCTCCCTCCTAGGATCCTGAGTGAAGTCATCGTGCTCCGATCTGGACTTTTTTAAGGCGGTGGCGTTAAGAGGGAGGTTCCTGCCAGGCATAAACCAGCTCTCAGTCCAGCATCAGTCTGCACCTATAGCACTGAAGTCCTATTTCTACAAACCGTGAGTATAACATCAATCTAATCTATATCATTTGTGAGAATGTTTTTTAGAATTATCTTACTTATATCCTACTCCTGGTTTAGTTTAGTTATACTTAGCAATTGCGTACACCTACTGTATAAACAAAAGAGATTGCACTTTTCAAATGGATCACTCAAAATGGATAAAACATGTATTCATTTTCAAAGGGTAAACTATATTTTATGTCTATAATGCGGTAAAATTAAGATATCTTTCCAGAGCACACACACGCTGACATAATTTTACACGCCCAGTTTATAGGCATTCAAATGAAGTTATGTAGCAGGAAATTGTCTTGACAGTACACAGTCCATGTAGTAGCTGTTTTGGATTTGCACAGTCAAATCGCGCTCCGGGCCAGTGCTGCAAATCTCCTTCCTGCATCTTGCCAAAGGCTTGAAATACAATTCGCTTGTGAACGCTGAAGTTTATTATAGGCAATGAAAATTAACCATAGCAAGCTGTCTTTTAGGGCTTTCATTTGGGCATTTATGAACATTATCCATACTCGCAGTAAAGGATTTTGGCAGCACTGAAGTTTGACATAGTTTGGCAACAGGTTCAAAAAGGTCTTATTTGAAATCTGGCAACTGAAACATCGTAGATCTTAGAGGAACTGGCCTCCCTCTGCGCGGTCATAAAACAGATGAAAACACGATACATTAGGCAGAACAGCGTTTTGATTATGTGCCAGGGGAAAAAAAGAAAACATTCTCTTTCTGGTACTTTACAGCATAGTAATAACACAGTAAAAGAGGGAAAAAAAGTGTAATAACATGGTAATTACATATACCTATTTATTTATGGTAATGGTTAATTTGACAACCTTGTGTGAGAGAGTTACAAGGAAACTCGGTTCGTATTTTCTTGGCTGCAATGTGGAAACTGTAAAAAAAAAAAAAAAAAAGTATTTCCCCTTGTTATTCCCAGTTACCATGTTATATCCATCCTATTACCATGTTATTACTTTGCTGTAAATTATTGTGCAACCCTCTTTTTTTTTAAAGAAGTCTGAAAAGAGAAACCTTCTCTTTTTCAGCCCCACAATAGAGGGTGATGTCACAGCATAGCAACAGAGCACTATACATCTAGAAGAAACCTAACAAACCAAAGATTTAAGTAGTTATAAACAAAAGAGTTTATAATTGTAGGTGTCTTGTTAGAAATCCCACATGAAAAAAGAAAATCACACCTCTTCCTGGGGTTGTTTAGTATTGATTTGATCACGGATTGCAATTTTTAATGATGGCTTGTTTTGTGTTGTTAGTACGTTGGTAAACTCGGCAGTCCAGCCCACCTGAGAACTTGGCATTCCCATTTCTCTCTCCCATAGCCCCCTTTGATGACAAAGGCTAATCAGCTATGCGGTAGCTACTTAAAGTGATAAGTCTGTAAGTTTGCAAAGTGCAGAGAGATAGAGAGAATTAGAGAGAGAAGTAAACAATCAAATTCCTCCCCTCTCGGACCAGAAAGCCACCTCTAGTTTGGAAAATGAGGAAAGCAGGAACAGAATTGTCAAAAGGGAATGATGATGCTCCCTGCCCCTCCCCGCCTGATTGGACCTGATAGGTTGGTTCACAGTAAAAGCTCATCTCATTGGTCAAAGTGGTATCCCGGGATTTCTAAATTTGTTAAACATTTAAACTTACAGATGATCACTTTAACGATGAAAGTGCCAAATACTATTATTTACATGAGTATTATCATTAAACATGGTGCATTGATGGTGTTATTACATTGCTGATAAGCCTCCTTTAATAAAAGTTATATTTTTTTGCCTAAAATCTTTATTCTAAAACTGAGTGGGAAAAAAACAGTAGGGGTCAAGGTGGACAGGCCATATTTTAAGTAAACATGCGTGTAAAATGTGTTAAAATGGACAGGTATTATGTAAATATACACAGTAAGTTAAGATGTAGAAGTTGGTTAGTCACAAGTTTGGCAACTCAACAGCTCCGCCCGTTCAATATTGACCCAGCCCTATGTGACTTCTCCATACAGTGATTATGTAATGGTGAAGTCTATCCCAGGCAAACGAGCATGAGGCCAGGCCTGTGCAGGCCGCCACATCCACCGCAGCCTGCCTCCTGCTTCCTGGTCTGGCACTGAATGAGTCTTTACCATGGCGATAACACAACAGACGCAAAACACAGCCCATTGCGACAAATGGAGACTGATGAAGTCATGACCGTGGGATACAACTTTTAGCGCGGATTAGGGGTTTATGTGAGAGGTATGGAAGGTTTAGTGAGGTTCAGAAGAACAAACTGGTGCAAAGCATTTCAATCTCATCAAGAGTTTGTAATTGCCAGAAAACCATAGAGAGAATATAGGCATCAAAAGCCTCATATACTTCCTGATCATCTTGATAATCCTTTGGTTCCAGTTTAAAGAGAATGACATTGTCCATCCAAATACCGCGCGGATAGTGTCATGACACTTTGCTCTCCAAAGGTGTCACCTAAAACATGTACATTAGACCAAGACTGCCCTGTGGAAAAGATTCTGAGTATCAAGAGGACTTTCCTGGCTAAATAAAGGTCAAATATTTGAAAGTAATGCAATTCAGCAATTGTAAGATAGCATCTGGTGGAACAATTTAGACAGAGCAGAGTCGGCAGGAGCAGGTCAGTACCACTTTGATAGCTTACGTGACTAAACACTGATTTTTTTCTACTTTGAACAGTGCTTAGTTTGATAAATATTTGTAGATGAAAAAGCAGGAATAATAACAGACACAATTAAACTAATGGGAAGAAAGCACACGGATACGAAAATACATTTCCCCCAAAACATAACACATTTACAGTTTGGCAAATAGAAAGACTGTTTTGAGAATCACCAATTCAACTAAAGCAAATGGGATATGGATTTGTGTTCCATTCCAACGCAAGCAAATGGAAAGGACTACAGGAAGGGCATATATGTATATGTATATGTGTATATCTATGTTGATGTAAAGTCATTAAGCAACTTTATTAGGATTTTTGGAAGGGCTTTTCATTTTGTTCATATTTGCACGATACACTTCACACATTGTAACGTTATATGTCCCCTTTTCAGTATGTCAGGCTATTTTCCATATTGTTACCGTTCTGTTTACATATATCAGGTCTTCTAGACAGACAGCTCTGTGGCCCGTTTGACGTAATCCTGACTTATATGATCCGGACCCGGTCCCAAACCCAACACAAGGTCCCGGGATGTACATAAATCCCGCTGCAGCGATCGGGAAATAGGATAACCTCTAAAAATACAGCGTGATATGTACATGGAGAGACGCTATATCGCCTGCTGAAGGCCACTGAGTCCATAAGAGTTCAGGGCAGCACTTCTTTCCAACTTAAAAAAAAAAGTGAATCTGCGGTCGCAAAATAATGGTTTACGGGCCAGATGGGGGAAAAAAAAAGGGGATTGGCATTCCAGAGACAAAAACACCATGTAATAATGATTATCCTCGTGACGCATGGAATAACATGAGCAAGGGAGAGAGCAGAGGCAGACAGAAAGCCAATGCAGGAAGTTAATTTGTGCTGGTATTTAAGTGCGAGGTGGTGGTTTCTTGGCATTTTGGAAAAGCACCCGAGGCAGTGCAAGCAATGTTAAATAGAGATCCGTGGTTACAGTCTGCGGCCAGTGATGACTAGAGGACAATAATGCAATTAGTAAAACGTGATATTTTGGGTGTGCTTTTTGTTATACAGGATTTAAACACAGCATTCCAAACACTAGAGACTGTCCTCTGCATTCAGACACCTTTCATCAGCTTTAGTAACAATTGATAACTCATAAACCTCTCTTCCTGTTCTGTTATTACTTCTTTTGAGTGCCTATTCTATCTCCAAGGTCCCTGCAGTCGTCCTCAAATGAAATGAATCATTTTAGACTGCAAAGATAAAGACAGGATGATTGGACTAAATGAAGCTGCGGTATCAGGGAGATGCGACACACCACAGGTTAAGCTTGTGGGATGGTTGCTTCAGTTAAATGTTTTAATATTTTAAAGTAAAAATCTGAATGTGTTGCAGCTTATTTTAGCCCAATTATACCCTATATGGTCCTGCCTTTGCCCCACACATTTCACTTTTAACGAAGCATTTAGTGGGAAAAACAACCGCATACTGGTGTCTGCGCCGAATGCAGTTCCACGGTAGAGCAGGGGACATAAGAGGACCTCTAGGACACACATGGGTTTAACCTTTGACATTTGACCTCCTCTAGGAACAGGAAGTCGAAGACATCGAGATGGCTGCAAAGGTTGTATGGTGCTGACAGCACTGTGATACGGCTTTTGCCTTTGGCTGGAGCTCGTCTGCAAACATAAATGCAATAATAGAGAAAAAAAAGCTGGCAACGACTTAGGCGCTGACAGACACAGGGTGATGAATGAGAGAGCGCGGATGGGAAAAATGTGTTAGTGGCTGTAGCTGAGATCACAAAGTCTGGATTTTATAAGGTTATTCTGTACATGGGGTGCAAAGGGAACCACAATGCTTCAGGCTCAAAAAGAGTAATAGAGCTCGTTTGCTTTTGGTACAATGCATGAAATGAAGCTGCATGTTGCTTTTAGCTTTGTGGCAGAAGATTGAGCGTATTGGATTTAGGTTAAGTCTTGACGTATTAATCAGAAATGCACTGTAGAGGCTCTGCAAAGTTTAAAATGTTTCGAAATGGACACATATGCTTGCTTGGTTGTCATCACATGAAAAGACGAAGATGTCAGTGTCAAAGGATTCATAATGTCATTTTCTCTGTTCTATTGATGTCATCTCTTTCTGCTGTATCCTTGGCTACTTTTACACTTCATTGAAAAGAACCCAACCCACGTAATGTCTAGAATATGTCATATAGTCGTGACAATCAAGAGAGCCAGACGCGGAGATTTTATTTTACATGGTAGTCTTGAGTGGAGCGTAAACGTAGCCAAATGTACAAATGCAATGTGTCCCTATGTCGCTTTAAGTTAACAGATGTATTTCCCAACCGGGGTACTGTCCATTTTAATGACTGTTTAAAAGCTGATAACAGGAGGACAGAGTAGAGAAAATATTTAGCCAAGTAAGAGTAAGGGAAGTACTCATCCAAATATAGTTTAGACGACTACTTAATTTTTTTTACTTAAGAAAGAGATATTCATTGATACTCTTAAGAAGATGTAACTGAGTACTTCTGTTTTTGCTGGTAAATTACTATTCCAAATAGTAATTTTCAAATAGATAATAAAAGATCATGTAAAAAAAAAAGAAGAGATTTACTCCTCATGCTAAGTAAGGTTTATGAGCTTACTGTAATGAACAATTGTCAGCTCGTGGCACAGAAGTTATATACCTAACCTACCACAGTATATCCTCACAACGCTAAAATCTCTTTCTCTGACCTCTCAGGGAGCCGGAATGGCAAACAAGGGCCCCTCGTACGGCTTGAGCAGGCAGGTGCAGGACAAGATCGACAGTAAGTACGACCTGGAGCTCGAGCAGATTCTGGTGGAGTGGATCTCCCGACAGTGTGGGGCGAGGTGGGCAAACCCGAACCGGGCAAGACGGGCTTCCAGACCTGGCTCAGGGATGGATGCGTGAGTACAAATTCAATTGAGTTATAATATGCCATATCTGCACTTTGTAACTCATCCCTCTTGTGTGTCTTAGGTGTTGTGTGAAATGATCAACAGTCTGTTCCCTGAAAACAAACCCGTGAAGAAGATCGCAAGCTCGACTATGGCCTTCAAACAGATGGAGCAGATCTCTCAGTTCCTCAACGCGGCCGAGAAATACGGCGTCACCAAAACCGACATGTTTCAGACCGTCGACCTCTGGGAAGGTAAGATATGTTACATTATAACTCACGGAAGGCAACCTCTGTGTCAGCAGTCACTTACACAACACCATGTAGCAAAGCAGCATGCCCAAACATGATTTCTTGTGTTTTATGTTATCTTGTGTGGGAGCAATGAACATAGAGGAAAATTGGTGAAACAAAAGTTTGTACATGTGTTTCTTGCAAATTAATCATCTTGCCACTGACTCGTTTGTGGACAGGACTGATCTCACTTTTCGTTTATAAGTCTGATACTTCACTGTGTGTATATTCTTATTTCCATGTGCTTTGGGTTTCAGGTAAAGACCTTGCTGCTGTCCAGAGGACTCTGTCGGCTTTAGGCAGTTTGGCCGTAACCAAAGAAGAGGGCACATACAAGGGAGACCCCAACTGGTTCTTTAAGTGAGTCTCCATATTAACAATACATGTCAAGTCTATATAATTACATTTTAATAGGTTGTGTGTAGGTATTAATATTGAGGTCAAATGCAGCTTAAAATGCAGCTGTTTATTCTCGATTTTTGTAAGTACTGAGCCTGTTTACATGAAACGAAAACTGGCACAAAGTCTAAGGCTAAGCCCAATTACAGAAATCGTATAGGGGTTATATGTTCATATACTGTACCATTGCTCTGCAGGAAAGCCCAGGAGAACAAGCGTGACTTCAGCGATGAGCAAATTAAGGCGGGGAAGAATGTGATTGGATTACAGATGGGGTCCAATAAAGGAGCGTCACAGGAGGGCATGAGCTACGGACGGCCAAGGCAGATCCTCTAAGACCAAACCTCCGCCAACGCAAACCTCCGGCAGTCTAATTTTGCCTGTAAACACGTCCATCCGGTGCAATTCTATCAGTCTAGTTTATGTTTAAAATTAAGACATTGTCCCTATTACAAATAAAAAGTTAACTTTAACTGAACGCACTGTGTAACATAATGTTCATCTAAATGTTTTATGTGAACTGAAAGCAACAATTTGAAGTTAATCTGCTAAAATTATTACTTGCAACAATCAAAACAGATGGAAGAAAAGATTACATAATGCATTTAGTTAAGAGTAAATATGATTTTTACGCGATAAAGCTTGCACTGCAATGTCATTTGCACATATCTAAGCATATGCAGTCTTAACCCTGAGCACAAAATGCTATCAAAATGGTGTCCCACCTAAGCTAACATGAGCAAGCACGATTTCATTATTTGTAATACTATAGTATAAGCAACAGTATGAAGTCTATTAATTCTTCAGTCTGTGCATAACAATATACAGCCTATAAAATTTACCCAAAATTAAAACATTGATTTGTGCAATATAAAATTCATACAACACCCTGTTAACTCTGCATTCTGTTTAAGCGCTGTTTTTGTAAATTTTCTTAATAAATGATGACTTGTTGAATTTTGTTTGTCAAATATGTCAATTTAGCATTAAAGCACACACTAGCAGTCAGTAACCAAAGTAGTATTCAAAGTGCATATGACACATGAAAGTTTTCCACAAGGACATAGCTTGCATGTTCTGTTAAGATTTAGCTAAACAAACTTTTTTCTGTGGTTTTAAATACTGTTGTGATGTTTCTTATTGACCCTTAGGTAGTTAATGAAATGGCCATGCAACCATATTATATGTAGGCTACTGTACCAGAGAAATTAAAAGTAACAGAGGGCTTTCATTCATCCAGGAAGTATTCAAAGTGAAGCTTAAATCGTTGACTGGACTGAGAACTTTATGGATCTTCTCCTTCTTTCATTCTATTGCATAAAATGTAAAAAAAATATATCAAAATTTCTTCATAAAGATGGCACTTTACCGGTGTCAAACCATGAATAATACTTAACTCAGACATCCTATTGATTTAAACTAAGTGAAAATTAGAAAATATAAAAACCTGAGTTATGCACTTACTTAAATGTCTAATACATTTATATTGCAGAGACATTCTGTTGAACATCAGTGAAGTCTTCAATCCACTATAGAAGAATTCTGAAATAGAACTTTTATGTTATGTACGGAATTCCTCAGCTAACACTGTTAAAATATGCAGTATATTCCTTATGTCGGCAGCATCATACCAATTCTAAAAAGTTTCACCAGTCAGTGAACCTATTATTTATAAACGGTGCTGAGGAAGTCTGTCAAGTATGTCATTGTGGCCATCTAACATCAAGTTGGAAGATTAGACCAGTTACGACTCAGGACGACAGAAACATATTCCAATATAAGATGAAGAATCATCTGATGTTTTAACATTTTCATAAATGAGGAAACAAATAATCCAACCATCCATGTTTTTTATTCCCATCACCTGTGACTTGCACAGCAAAACACAGCAGCCATGTTCAGCCCAAACACATTTACAATAAAAAATTAGACCTCTTAAAAACCCTTTATACAAATGTTCATACTATGTATGTACTCTCTATATATATTACACTTTTAAATACATAAATCCCAAACTATAAAAAACCCACTTCAAGTTTTGTTCAGTAGTTTGCCAAATACCAACAGAAAAAGCTCCCAAAAAACCGAGTCACATCTAAGAGGACATGCCTTTGGAAACTAGAACCCACTACTTCCTCCACCTTTAGGGCACTTTATGGAAGACAATCCTAAAATGTGCACAGAATATCGCACTTTTAAAAGTTGCATTACCCAAATTTACGACAATGGCAAGAAACTAAATGGCATGGTAGACAATTTTCCACAATTTAAAGTTTAAAAGGGCTTCTTTTTTTTTATCGGCCATTACATGAGTACAACATAACACTCCTTGTTTGCTGTATTTTTCACCATGGTATGTAATACTCAAAATCCTCCCATAACACTGCAGAACTACAGCTTCGTCACTTCGTGTTATAGACCAAACAAATGTCAAGTCTTTTCAAGTCCCACCAATGAAGCCGAATATGCAGCACACGCAAACAAGCACTAATGGACTTTGACTTTTTAAAGCTTTCCATCTGACCAGTGCTTTGTATTTGCAACTGGAGTTTGGAGACGCTTGGACCCTGTTAAATATAGCTACAGTATTATTTATAGTATTCATCAAAAATCCACGAAGCAACCCTTCCCTGCGCCTAATGTGGTATATGATTGTTTAATACTTACATAATACTGCAGACTGTTGTTTTCTTGGCCTATTCGACACTAGGTAAAAGAGTATAAAATAGGCCACTATATCTTTATACCCAAGATTGATGTTAAAAGCCTGAGATTGTGGAAAATGCATGGGGAATAAAACAGGGCTCAGGAGGAAGCAGGAGATCGTTCCAAAAGGCCACTTGTAGAAATGTCCAGCACAGTGTGGGTTTACAGCCTGAGAGGCACAGACAATGAGTAGGTTTACTTGGTTTTTGTGAAAGAATTTACTGGCCGGGCTAGAATTCTGGACTTGTCCAAATCCAAAGTAAGGTCTTAGTCCAGTCCAAAACAAAAGGACTGTATTACATTCATAATAGTTAAGATGTTGTATAGAAAAGTGCTTCACATTTCCCAGAAATATAATAGTAACAAGGCAATAGAATCAAGTGTGATTTGAAGCTGAGCCTATGCCAATAAAAAAAAGTCTGTTTTTCAGAAAGAAAAAAAGAAAACATTGTCTGATGTGTCCAAAATACTGACTTGAGCATTTAAAAATCTCTTTCGGCATATTGATTATGTTGATAATAACTGAATTGTCAATAATGTTGCCACTAAACTGTCTAGTTTGAAGATCACGCAGCATTTAGGCTCGTTATGATAGTCTGAAATTGAGTCATTGATATAAACGTCTCATCTCTAAAGTTAATAGTGCACATACTACATTCAGAGACTTTTGAGGGACAATAAATCAACCAGGGATGCACTTTGGTCAGAAACTTGATTCCCTTCTTAAATCGTTTTTTTTTTTTTTTTACAATTATTAAAGATTCCAACTGAAATATTGAATTACACGCATGTTGACTTGCATGTAAACATACTGATTAAGAGCATTTATTCTCTTATTTCGTGCTAGGTATCCACTCGCGCTCCATTTAAAAGCGGCATATTGGTGTGGGAGTCCAGCACGGTCTGTAGTTCCTCCCCGGACTCCCGCTCCTGTCCATTGCCACCACCAGCACCTCAGGCCCGTCCCGCTCCTGGCGTGACCTTCGCCCCCTGGCTCTGCCCCGCCTCCTCCGCCCCAAACACAGCAGCCCCCTGAAATCCACATGGGCCAGCGTCACTTCCAGGGTGCAGTAGATCGACCAGAAGAGGGCGAAGCAGCCGAGGAGCAACAGGAACTAACGACAAAAACACAGAGCAGGTTAGTTGGCGAGTAGTTTTAGTCAAGTACAAGAGGATGCAAAGCTTTATCCTAGCCCAGAGTTTCCCAACCTGGGGATCAGATTCAAGAAAAGGTCTTTCTTATTGACGTTTTATTTGCCCGTGTAAATCAACTTGGGGGTACCTGGAGCAAAGCACTGGAAGGTATTTAAGACCTCGCCCACTGGATAAAGGCTGTGATAAACCTTGGCATGAAGCGCTTGTCAGCAGTGATGCCAGTAACTAATTACTTAGTAACGGATTACTGTAATCTGATTACTTTTTTCAGTAACTAGTAATCTAACGCGTTACTATTTCCAAACAAGTAATCTGATTTAAGTTACTTGAGTTACTATTTTGTCATTTTCCTTTGGAAAAAAAAGACATTTATTTTTGCATCTTGACGAGTGACGCAACGTAATGTCGCAATTTCAGCCTTAAACACTAACACTGGTCGGGGAGAGAGATGGAATACGTCACTTTTCTGAGTCTGTGTCAGCTTTGTTGATGTTACTGTTAAAAACACACTTCCAATAAGGTGACGGTTGGTAAAAGGGTTTGTCATTAGTGTGTTGAGGCGGTGGAGATGTAGCTGAATAAGGAGTAATCAGTAATATATTACTTTTTCCAAGTAATCTGTGGCAACACTCCTTGTCAGTGACTTGGACCCAGATCCCACAGTGACGTTGATGTGCACAAGTGGATACAAGTGTTTCTGTCAATGAGTCTAGACAAGCATTCTTCTTGTAAGAATGCTTGTCAAACCACAATACAGACACAAAGTACCAGCGTCTTAAGCAGAAATCAATTTACAAGTACGAGACAGAGATAAAGAATAGATGAGATCAGGACTGGGAAGCTTCAGGAGTTAAATGTTTGAGCCCAGTGGTTTTTAAATCTGACATGGGGCCAAGACTCATGTACAGAAGAAACATTTATTAGGATTACCGCACTACATTAAAATGACATAACACTGTAACTTGTACATTCTTACGCAGCTGCTGCTATTGATGCAGGAGCCAAGTCAGAACATACTTCACAGAAAACATACCACTGTGGGATAAATGTTCAGATATTCACAGTCTTCCAGGCTTATCAATCATTTGCAAAAAGTGGCTGTTACAAATGTGAGGTAGTTAAAGCGTCCATATTACGCAATACAGTCTTTTTATTAGCTTTTTCCTCTCATTAAACATACTGGAGTTGAGCGCCCAAATTGACTTCAAAACATGTCATGATCGTCACTACAAAACATGTCAAATATCAAACCCAGAGTCCAAAGTGTAGGACCTTTGAAGTGCACTAATGTTAAAACAAAGAGCTTTACCCTGAGGCTGTTGGAGGTGAAGGGGCTGACGATCTCCGGAGGGACGTCCAGGCCTGGAGGGCAAGGTGGAGAAAAACTGTCGTCCAAGTATTTGCCACTCATCGCATCCTTTACCAACCTGAAACAAACAAAAAAGTTGGCACAGTTTACAAATCACAATATTCAACGTGCCAATACATGTATTCTAATATTCTGCAGAGTTTATATTGTGAATTCTAGAGAAATAAAATGGCGAAAGGTTGTGAAGAGTCATTACCTCTGCCTGTCTTTGACCTCTATGTACGTCATAGAGGAGCCGTACAGACTGAGTTTCCACTGCTTTAGGACTCCCGGGTCAGCACATTTCTGTAACTGCGGCTCTTCTACAGGACACAAACATGAACCACGTGACAAACAAATATTCAGATGTAAAACTAATCAAACTGTGTAGAAAGCCTCTTACTGTGGTCAGAGATCCTGAGCTTATATTGTCCTTCAGCCTTTTCTCCCCAACAGCGAACAGTGGAGAAGGTCCAGTCCTGGTAGCCGCCTGTGTCCCTGGACAAAAACACACAAAAACATAACAATACACAAAAACAGCATTTTAAACCGACTGACCTGAATTCACTTCATTTATATTGATTACCAACTGTGTGAAATGAGGACACAATGGGAGTTGTCCCATTACTAATAAGCAGCCCCCTGTTTGCACACTGTTCAAGTAAGACTGAAAATATGATTCTATTCACAAACCTGGTGACACGACCCTACATAAAAAGGGTACAAACAGATTTTTTTACCTGTCAATTGCACGGCGGGCTCCGATCACTGACGCCATGCCGCTGGGACACACCAGGACGAGCTCCACATTGCCACGGCAGGGATGGGTGATCGTCACGGTAACAGCCACGTGCTCCAGTGTCCGCATTCCTGAATCTTTAAGGTCATCTGACGTAACTATGGGAGACCAATTAATGCTTATTATGCATTGCTTGGATCATTACAATTTGAGGAAGTGTAATGCAGGTCTGTTAAAGAAGTGTGTAATCTAACATGGTAAAGGCCGTGACTATTAAACTAAAGCACTTCATTTAGAAAACCTCTCCTAATCAGTTCTCCCCTTTCAGTTTCATTCTATAACCACACATTTAATCCCGTCTCTCTCCTGGGCCATAGGCACTAATGAGCCGTGGTGCTCCCTGACCATTTAGGGATGAACACTCCTCGGGTAGGGAGGGGACGAGAGCGGCACTCGTGTAAACAGAGGAGTTTTAGGAGGAGAAGTGAGGGGCTGAGATGTTGTGAAGACTGAAGTGGGTTTACATATGGTAAGACGAAGTGTGTGTGCATTGTGTAGGCAAAGGGTAAAAGAAGTCAAGAATGAAGTACAAATAAAGTAAATATAGCATAGAAGTGTGATGGATCAAGGTTTACATTGGTTATAATGATCAATCTAAAGTCCAGGATTCGCACTCACAAACACAATCTTATTGGTACACTAGTGCACACGGACAGTGGAGGGAAGGCGGAGGTAATGTTGTGCCAGAGCTGGGATCTAACTGCCAACATTTGGACTGTTGGGCGAAAGCTGTCACTGAACCACAGCCACTTCACTGCTAGGTGAGAGCTGTTAGACGAAGAGTGTACGACGTATTTTTATGTACTAGTGTAAAGTGGTGTGACTGAATACTACAGAGCCAAGGATCAATTATGTGTTTTTGTTTATATGTGTGTGTGTATGTATATAGTGTACTAACACTACTGTAAAAAACAAAAAAAGACATAAAATACATCCAAAATCTAATATATATCCAAAGGCTCTCTGAAGGCTCTCCCTGGCCACTGGTATTGTGGGATGGGTCAAATGCAGAGAACAAATGTATCTACTGGGACGATAAAGTACCCCTTAACCTTAATAAATTAGCGAAAGTAAGTATAATACTAATGCCAACTAATGTAAATATAATTTACTCGTCATAATAAATAGCAACATATTGTACTAATGCCAACACTGTCTTCAGTAACATTCAGGTGTTTTGGTTTGTATTTTTAAGTGTCTAAAGCGTGATTAATTTGTCTGTAATTTGTCTCCACTGTTACTCTATCTACAGGTTTCCATCAATCTAAACTTATGATTTCACCAAAGCAGAACTTTAACCTTGAAAACAACATTTTCTTTGTAATCCACACTATTATTGTGGCCACCCAGGGAACAAAACCATTAAAAACTTTGGCCGGCAGTCTGCGAACACAAGACAATGACTTGAGAAATGCACATTTATTGAGATTTACAGCCCAAGTATTTTTGTAAGTCACTTTGGTTTAAACTGTCTTTCTCCCTTTGTTTGAGTTAAATGTCAAGTGCAAGTGTCTGGAAAATCTCAAAAACTCAACAAGGCTATAAAATAAGAAGCAGATTCCTGGAAATCTGTATTGTGGAGGCAAGTCAATTGTTTTGTGCTATTCTGACAAAAACCTCAAGGAAAAGAATGAAAAAACAATTTCAAGCAGAAAACAAAAGAGAAGAGTTCAGATAATGTTTACACTGCAATGAAGTTAGGCATCAGTCAATAGAGGAAAAATGCATGAGATTATGTAAAAACAGGAAGTCAAAATATAGAGGAATTTAAAAAATCTGAATCTGAATCTGTTGCAAATCTCAAAAAGTGATTCAAATTGTGTGTCAAACCTCACAAACTGGAGAAAATTGCCAAATATGGAGAGGCAGAGGGAGACGGGAGCAGGGAGGAGACGGGGGAGTGCATAAACTCTGCAAACAGCTGTCGACAGAGTGAAAGACTACAGGGAAGACGGATGTACGATATTTGGTTTTCTTCACATTTGTAATGAATGGTTTCTATGTGCTATATTCTTGGCTTATTCGGTGGCTTCAGACAGTTTTCGGATTGCTTTTAATTCCGTTTTATTATGTAGCGGTCTGATACTAAAATCACATACATTTCTCTTTTATTGACTGAAAAAAAATCTATTACACAGCGATTGCCCTACTCTGAATAGAAATTGTAAAAGTTGACATAACTATTCAGACCCAATCTTTAATTAATTAATTAATTAATTAATTAATCAATTTATCAATGTATCCTTTATTTAATCAGGAAAGTCCCACTAGGTTTGGGAATCTCATTTCCAGGGGATCAATTGTACATGTTTAACTTTTTAGTGGTAGGGAAAACCGAAGTACCCAGAGGAAAACTACGCAGACATTGCAGCTACTGTATTTCTCTCAATCGTGCAGCAGTTGTGCTCCTTTGGAATCTTTATGCATGCTCGGGTATGTGCGCAAGTTTTTTTAAAGAATGGAAAAAAACATTTCAAACATTTTCAGTTTTAGACATTGACATAATGACATAGGAACAAACAAAGAAGCATAGGTCATGCTCCTTCTTTGTTTGGATAAGATAAAGGAGCTGAATGTAGTTACCATTCCAGGTGCGAATGAGTTCGTCAGGATATGTCTCAATAGAGACGGCCTCTTGTATCAGTGGGCTTTGATAAGACAAAAGGAAAGGCACTGACTCCCAAACCTACAACACACACAGAAAATATGAGTTGTCTGACTTTAAAAAAGCAGTATATTAAAGTATATTTAAAGTAAGAACAAAAGACCTTTGCAGCGTTCACGAGTCTCCAGGCGTTGAGGAGACCAAAGCCGTGCTGATGGCTGTGATGGAAACCGGCCCCATTCACTCTCCAGTCTGCGCTGCTGTCACACTGTGTGAGGTACAAGCGAGATTTCAACATTTAAATCAGTCAAAAATAAAATAGTACTGAAAAGCTGAAACATGCAGGGGCTTCAAGGTACATTAAGACACACACAGAATCCATTTCAACCTATTATATATATTCAATCTATTTTTGTTGTTTTTTGCAAATATATTATTTGAACATATGTTAACTGGTTAGATCAAGCCTTGTGATTTTACCTTGGTTGCGGTGAAGGCGATGATGTGCTGTACGTCTCTCCAAGTGAGGCAGGGTCGGACCTGGAGCATCAGAGCCACCATCCCGGCAGCGAGAGGCGCCGCAGCCGAGGTCCCGGTGTGACCCTCTGTACAGCCAGTCCCGCGCTGCATTGACCAGTCTGAAGTCACCTACAACACGGGATATTACTTCATGAACACACACACACACACAGGCAAGTCTCAAACACACAGTCTACATAGTGGCTTCAGAAAGTATTCCCATGTCTATTTTACACAATAAAAACGTAAAAACTGACATTTCGAAACTTTTGAAAAAATATTAATAATATTTATATTCAATTCCATTTCCAAAACTATTGCTCACATGATGGAAAATATGACCTGATGAACAGTGCGGACAGTAGACGGTAGACTTTATGTTTACACTTCGACAACATGTAAGCGCACAGTTGTCCGGCCCTGACAGAGGCTTACAGTTACTACACAGATTATCGAGAGAAACTGACCTAAACCTTAGGCCACTTCTAAATGTTCACAATGACAGCTCTAAAAACAATGCCCGACTATGTGGATTCATTCATTTGTTTATACAGTATGAAAGCAATTAAAACATTTCTATTATATACAATCAGAAATCTATATTAAAAGGAGATTGTACATGCAGAAATAGATTCTAACTGTAATATTTTTTAACATTTTTAGGACAGCCCGGTGATACTTCTGCTCTCTCTTGGGTGTACGTATTATATTGCAGTTGTGTATAGGTTTTTGTTCAGAGGCTAATCATGCTGAGATTAATAACATGTTTGAACAGGGTTTGGTTTCTATGGCGCCGCCCTCAAACATCAGCAAAGAGAGGTCAGTGGCTTTGACTGGGCCAATTTGTCCTGTCAACATCCATCACTGTTAAAGATTAATATAACATCTGGACTTTTTCATGTGGAGAAGGCTCTTTTCAAACCTTATAATCCAGGAAAATCATGTCAGCAGAGTTAGGGTGAATCCTTTCATCAATTTTATTTGTAGTATTATTATTATTTTTATTTTTTATTTTTTTGACTTGGTGGTAATCGCATACGTTTCATGTACTCACTTTTGTTTTTAAACATAGGGGTGTCATTTACCAAGTGTTTGCTCATATGCTAAAGTGGATAAGCAGTAGAGTTATTTTTTTAAGTAATGCAGCATCCTCTCATTTACATATCAGGTTTGGGGCTCTAATACAGCAATACAGGCAATTTCAAATGGTAATAAATTAGGTGCAACATGCCCACATCCAGCTTTATGCTATTTTCCTGCTTGCTCTCGCTATTTAGCCCTGCCTTGATAACTATTGTTTTGTGTATAATACAGTACTATGTGAGACAAAATAGTTTATTGTGTTATGACTTGGTCTCATGTCAAAAGAATTGTGATCTTTGTTGTTACAGACTTACCTATACCTTTTCAGTCAGTTTGTATAAGTTATGTTGAAGAAATATACTTAACAGAATGTAAATAATTTGTGCATACTTTTGACCAGAATAAAACGATCTATATCGAACTTACAATACTTCTCAGCTTGTTTCCTCCGCTGCTAAAAGTAACAGCCAGCATTGACGCACACTCCTCAGCGTAGAATGGCATCCTGCCCTTTTCATCCACAGCTCCTTCAAAAAGTACAAGAGCAAAGCATCAATAAACTATGGCATAAATGCTGTACCTATAGGCCCTAATCATCATTTCCTACCAATTGTTATCGTGTAAATGGAGTTGGCATAACCGTCATAGTTGCAGTTGTCGTTGTACTGGCCTCCGTTGCCACTAGCAACAACAAAGATGCTGCCAAAACCACGCCTGCCTGCTATTACCCCATGCTGCAGAGCTGCCTATATGTAATAAAAATGTTAACGTTCATTATGAACATTTTCTTTAGAACTATACTGCCCTCTACAGGTCCACATGAGCAGTGCTTACCTTTCCAAGAGGATGTGGTCCATCAACAGTGTGGCCATCATCATCTGGACCCCAACTAGAAGAGAACATTATTAGGCACACAATTCACATGCAACAATAAAAACCTTTCACTTAAAATGTAAATCTCAAGTATTTCATTCTTTGAAAGTAAAAGAGGGAATGAAAGTAGAAAATGAGCGCTGCTGCGGGTCCCACGGGTGTGAAAGGCCCGTGTCCTACGGGTGCTCTCCCAAGAAGCCAGCAATGCATGAAAACAGAAAAATGACTGGTGGTGAGTGTGGAATGCAGTCAAAAAAAAAGGTTGAGGAGGCACTCTGTGGTTATCAAAAAAGTAAAAGTCCTTTATTAAAGGATCTGTATCATGCTATTTTAGCCATTCCAAGTAAAGTATAGGCATATATATGATATATTGTACCTCTATCACTATGGAGTACTAATTTTTGAGAGAAATATAAGTATTTTTGGGGGGTATTTTCCCTACCCGGAAGACAAGACGCTTCGATTCAGTTAACTCCGCCCCTCTCTCCGCTCATTCCACATTTGCAGTATTATAAATATAAATATCGCTGCAAAAAGTGAAGTTACTTCACATAATGCAGTTATAAGGAGTTGACATGTGCAACACAGTTTCATAAATGGCTAACACACATGCTAACACACACGCTAACACGCGTTTTGATTGACTCACCGCTCAGTCTGGACTCCCCATGAGATCGCGTTGGTTATAAAAGTTAATCCACTTTGATTCTGGCCAAGGTTCACCAAGCATCCATCAGGTTGGTTGATATAGTAGCTGAATCCCAGAAAGAAATTCCAACTTCTGGCGAGTGCACTCTTCTTTAGGAAGGTTGAATAGTCCTGTTCCTCTCGTAGCCAAACGCGCATCCGTGGCATTATCGTTCGGTAAGAAAAAAGAGCAGGCGGTGTCCAGAGTAGGTTAGAAAGAGCTCAGTCTTCAAAAACAACACTTATGCTCGGATCCATGGATCCTCCAGCCGTGGGTGCGCTTGATTAGCGTCGTGGGACAGCACAGACGCGTCGGAGAGTTGCTGGTTTTTTGTTTGTTTTTTTTTCAAAAAAAAAAAAAAAAAAAGCTGTTTTATAAATTAAAACCAGGCCGTAAGGCATTACATTACAGACGTCGAGCACTTCCGTTCCGCTGTGACGACACAACTGAACAGCTCAGTCGTTTACCAGGAGAGGGTGGAGCAGCTGAGCTCAGAGAGCAGGATTCAGGAGGATTACTTAGAACTGCGTGAATGAAGCCAAAAACCGCTCTGGGGGTGTTTTTGATAAGGAAATAGCAACATGGCTAAAAGCTCCAAAAAGTCGATTTTGCATGATATAGGACCTTTAAGGGATGGACAAGATAAATTAAAAAAATTTAAAAACTCCCACGCGTTTCGACTGATATTTCTTCGTCAGGGCAGTTTTGTGAATGAATTACTTACAGGTGCGCTACATACCCAAATAGCTCACGTGAGGGGTGTCACGTGACCCACAAGAAAAAACAAAAAAACAAAAACATGTACAGTGCCTTGCAAAAGTACGAACTTTTGGACATTTTGTCATGTTTACAACCCTAAACATAAAGATTTTATTTTGAATTGAAGAGATATAATATTTTAGGTGATGTGTTGCCCTTATGGCTATTTAGGAATGTTAATCAAAAGTTTGTCCGAAGTGTTTTGCAGATTCTTTATTACAGTGGAAAGTTACAGATCCGAGGGGGGATGGGTCAGAGAGAACAAAGAAAAGACCCCCGCCCAGGGAATAAAGGAAAACGTGTGGAAGAGAATGAACTCACAAAATGGCCGCGAAGGGCGGAGCCAAACGTCACATGACGGATCGGAAGCCAATGGAACAACGACACGTAGCATAGGCTCAAATGATATGGTGTAAATGTTGTGAAAATGTGACGTAAGCTCTGACTCCTCCCAGGGAGAGAAAGTTTTGCCTTGTGGACGGGAAAACTAGATGGTGTATTAGGGACTCTTTGGGGGAGTGGAGCGCTCTGCTTAGGTGATTTGTATTAGGGAATAAAGTTTTCGTGACTTTAATCTTCCGAATCCTGGTCATCTATCCTGGTATGTCATTATTAGCGGTTAGGGTAGTGTTGACGGCAAAAGCTAACCTTCTTCGCCAGTTTTGAACACGCGGTTGTCCCGGAGCCAGGTAATTAGCATCAGGACAAAGAGACGCATGGGTACTAATATTGATTTGCTCTGTAAAGGTAATCGAGGACAACTTAAGAGAAATAACGATTTCTTCAGAATAAACTTTACTGAAAGTTCACACACAAGTAACAGACAACTGTGAAGTGAAAGCAAAATGATACATGATTCTGTTATTTTTCAAAAAATAGAAAACCGAAAAGTGGGGCGTGCATAAGTATTCATACAGCATGACTTAATACTTTGTGGAACCCCCTTTTTCTGCAATAACAGCAGCAAGTCTTCTGGGGTATGACTCTACAAGATTTGCACATCTAGAGACTGACATTTTAGCCCATTCCTCTTTACAAAACAACTCAAGCTCTGTCAAATTAGAAGGAGAGCGTTTGTGAACAGCAGTTTCAGGTCTTTCCACAGATTTTCAATAAGATTTAGGTCAGGACTTTGACTGGGCCATTCTAACACATTAATATGTTTATTTTTAAACCATTCCATTGTAGATTTAGCTTTGTGTTTAGGGTCATTGTCCTGCTGGATTGTCCAGCCTCAATTCTCTTGCTGACTCCAGCAGGTTTTCCTCCAAAATGTCCCTGTATTTGGCTCCATCCATCTTCCCAACTATTCTTACAATCTTCCCAGTCCCTGCTGAGGAAAAGCAGCCCCATAGCATGATGCTCCCCCCACATTTGACACTGGGGATGGTGCACTCAGGACGATGAGCAGTGTTAGGTTTGCTCCATACATAACGTTTTGCATTTGTGCCAAAAAGTTCAATTTTTGTCTCATCTGACCAAAGCACCTTCTTCCACATGGTAGCTGTGTCCTCCATATGACTTCTAGCAAACTTCAAACGGGATTTCTTATGGCCTCCTTTCAATAATGGCTTTCTTCTTGCCACTCGTCCATGAAGGCCAGATTTGTGTACAGTACAACTCTAGTTGTCCCATGTACAGATTCCCCCAGCTCAGCGGCAGTACGTCACAGCTCCTCCAGAGTTATCTTGGGGCACTTGGTTGCATTTCTGACCAGTGCTCTCCTTGTTCGGTCTGTTAGTTTAGGTGGACGCCCGTGTCTTGGTAAGTTCGCAGTGGTGCTATACGCTTTCCATTTCCGAATGATGGATTGAACAGTGCTCCGTGAGATGTTCAAATCTTGGGAAATCTTTGTATAACTTAACACCGCTTTAAACTTCTCCACAACTTTATCCCTGACCACTCTGGTGTGATCCTTGGCCTTTATGATGTTGTTTAGTGACCAATACACTCTGACCATAGCTCTGAGTGTGACCAATTGATTTAATATCAAACATGCAGTTGCGTTCCGGGTCCAGTAGGGGGAGCCTGCTGCTCTTAAGCAACGTTCCAGGCCGTCTTTTCTTCAGTCAAGATCACAACGGCAACCAGAAAGACGTGTCTGTGTTCTTTTCACTCATATACTTCCCATTCCAGGGATTCTACATGAGGCCCTCACAGAACAGCTGGAATTATACTTAGAGTAGATTACACACAGGTGGCCTCTATTTAATGGTTAGGGCAAGGTGTGAACATTCTGCAGTCATTAGGAATGTTATAAAGGCAATTTAATGCACTCAGAAAATGCTATATGAATACTTATGCACGCCCTACTTTTCACTTTTCTATTTTTTGAAAAATAACAGAATCATGTATCATTTTGCTTTCACTTCACAGTTGTCTGTTACTTGTGTTTGAACTTTCAGTAAAAAATTCAAAATAAAATCTTTATGTTTAGGGTTGTAAACATGACAAAATGTGCAAAAGTTCAAGGTGTATTAGTACTTTCGCAAGGCACTGTATACAACCACACAAGCATGGACCTGAAGTGATCACTTCTAAACATATAACATGCCAAGAAACATGTGGTGAAAATTCACATATAGAGTGAATACATGTACATAAAAAACACAAGCAGAGAAATATTGTGAAGTAAAACATGACTGTAAATATAGACACTGTATGAGCACTGTGGTTGAAACGACCAGTGATAATGACAGTAATAAAAGAGGGAATATTGGTTAATACTGGGGGATATTATTAACTAGATTTCAATTGCTTTTCACACAGCCAAATTATAAAGTTATGTTTTGCGCCTTTTATGTGCATTATAGAGAAATTGCATGTAAAAGAAAGTCATCACTATAGTAACGTATCCCTTCCAAAGGCTGTGACAAATACGGTACACAATACTATACATGCTTACCTGCAGCTGTAGATGTCATTGACTTGATAGTGTTTATTGAAAGCTATTGCCTCTAGACTGTCTGTCAGTGGACCATCCAGGACTCGAATTCCTAAATCAAACAAAAACAACATTTGTACCCATCATAACATTACACTTGGGTGCGGTTTGACACACAATACTTTTTTTACCTGCCACTTTACTGCCGTAGGCCACTCCCACAGCACAGAAGCTATTGTTGGGTACAGCAGCGATCTCCCCGGCGCACCTGGTCCCATGATGGTTGTCACTGTGGGCGTCTGGGTGGGGCATGGGGTCAGGGTCATTTGAGTTTAGGTCATAGCTGCCTTCAGGACTCTGGGGAAACAGAAAATAACCAAGTAAGTGCTTTATTTGTAATTTTGTTTTACAATTGTACAATGAAATTGCATTCGGATTTTAGGGTTAGTCCTGATGGTAATTCAACATCTTTATAAATATCCCTGCAAGATTTTACAGTGGTTAATATCATGATAACGGAGTTAAATTTGTTACACCTTCACAAGTAAATGTTGTATGTTAACTTATGTAAATTGTTTAATACATAGTTGGGCTGTATGTCTTGGTGCGTGTGCTCCACTCCATCGTCAACGACAACCACAGTGACGCCGCGTCCAGTGATGTTTCTCTCCCACAGTCCTGTCACATTTATGTCCATGCCTCTATTGACATCATTGTGCTGTAATGAAGAAAAATAGAGCAAAATAAATATGTATACCTCTTTTTATTTATTTTTATGTATAATGTTATTATATGTATTAACCAGATGCCACTGTTCAGGATATCGCGGGTCGTTAAAGGCCACAGATCTTTTGGAGCGAATGAGCACTCTGTCCTTGGAGTACCACAGGACGTGAGGGTGAGCTGCCAGGACATCTCCTGGCTCTGCACTTTTTCTCCAAAATCCAACTCCAGATCCAGGTCTGAGTGAACACAGCAGGAAGTGGCCCGCCAATTGTCCGATCTGCCCTTGATTTCTAAACCTGCCTGCTCGGCTACCTGTGTAAGATAATGAACAAATCAATGAGTGTAAATCTACAAACTTGATGATGACATAGACAAGATACACAACATTGCTCCAAAACCTGGAAATCTGAGCAAAGGTTCAGAACAATTATGTAATGTTCCCACACACAGATAATCTTGATTCTTATTAATGTTAATATGTTTTGGTATTTTACAAGCAAGCAATGCGAAACGTAACATTCATAATGAGCTCAAGTGAATTACGGTACCTTATCAGCAATCAAACCCAAATCTTCAGAGTTGCTGTCCCCATTTTGGACCTTCACTGCCCAGGACTGGCCAGGTCCACAGGAGGGGGGTGGCCAAGGCGAAGTAGAGGAAAGCGAGAAGGGTAAGATGGTGATGCGAATGGATGGAGGGCTATAAATAATAGGGTAACAGAAGACACAAAGACAAGGAGAAGAAATGGGACAAAGTATGATGTTGCCATGGCACCCAAGGGCAACAGATGGGGTACACGAAACAAGGCTTCCTCATTGGATCACCAACCTAAATAACGACAAAAAGTAAAGATAATAAAAGTTGGTTTATTCTACCCATTACAACAACAGAACATTCCCGCAACAAGAATTATTACCCCTACTTATCTAGTACAAATAATGTGACCGCAACATGCAGATAACATACATCTTCCTTTCAAACATAAACTCTCAATTGGACTTATAAAAATGATCCTCTGCCCTGCTCACATAGCTGTGGCCAGTGTATGACAGATTAACGCGATGATAAAGCACCAGTGTGAATCTAATGACTAAGATTTAACAGTTTAACGAGATCTGGTGACTGGAAATACCACCACAGTGAAGCACAAACTCTACTGGTGGTTTTACAACATTAGCAAAAATGTGTTAACAACATAATAAACGGATCGTCTGATGCACTTCAATTGCCAAATAATTTGGCTGTTTTCTGTAATGGTCAACAAACCCAAGACGAACAAATGTTGGATTATCATACAAGGTTCAGTGATGAATGTTAATACAAGTGGCTTTGTTCAAAGCATAAAAGAACAACTCACAACATGATTATTATAGCTAGCGCGTGGCTAGGAAAAAGTAGGCTAATCATCGTAAAAAATAGCAGTTCGCATTTTCAATATATTAGATACAATCGTCACAAATAAAACTGTAAACGTAGTTAGTGTGTTACCTTTGAAGTAAAGGCGATATTTTAATAAATTCCTGAGGATATTGTTTTGAGTAAAGCTGAACTTGTCATTTCCGTGAAACCAGAACACAAGCACTACGTCATAATCTAATGCGCATGCGCAGAGTTTTATTAATGGTTGAAATGTTCACAAAATGGATAATCACGAAAAAATAAAAGATGTTCTAATCAGTACCATGTTAACGTATACAACGGACTAAAATTATGATATTGCTTGTAATTATGACACAGTAATAGCAAATATCGAATTTCTACAATGTAATTTAAATTGTTTGTTAGACATTTTGTTAAACAAGTTATTTTGCATTGTTTTATTTTGTATGCATGCTCTGAAATATTTATTGTATGAGGATTTTGTTGTTGTTGGAAAACTGTGTTGCTGTGGCAACCATTTGTTTAGTTACAGATGATCGCAGGTTTACAAGATTTGTGCGTTTTGTGCATTAGCTAAACGGGATTCTGAAGAAGCTTGTTCTTCTCAGACAGAAAACTCTGTAAGGGTAAGGTGCAAATATTTCCAACAAAATGTGAATGATTGTTTAGTTAGATGGCTTTACTCGATTTTTGGCAGAGTTTGATTACGTAGTACTAGTAGCCTATCAATCAACAGTACTTAAAGTGCTTTCATGCTACAAACAAACAAAAATAAACAATTTACTTTTTCTAAAATTAACTGAAAAAATATACTTTTGCTTCCAGATCTATTTTGTTAATCAGGAACTAAAGACAAAAGGAGAAAATGTCTTTGCAAGACTTAAACGCCCAGAACGACGTTGGTGTTAATCTACTCAATTTCAAAGTTATTCGGGACCACTCTGAGCTTTTTAGAGCAGAATGCATGCGCCTTATGGAGGAAACAAACAAATCATGCAAACATATGCAAGATGATGACCAAAAACGTCTAGGTAAGAAGACCTTACACAACATCATGTCATCTAGTAGTTATCATCATCATGTGCTGTGACTGTGATTTCTACAAAAATCTAATAATTCCTGTGTTGCTGTTCAGATCAGAGAGTAAAAGACATCCACTTTCTGAAGAAGGAGCTGGAGCAAAAGTTGGAGGAGATTATATTGGAGACAGATAATCTCATAACATTACATGGGAGGGTGCAGAAGGCTCTCGAGGCTTGTAAAGACCCTCTGAAAGTCGTTGTTCAGTGCATAGATGAGAGGTATGGTTGGTGACTATAGGGTTCGTAAAATGCAGAAGCAGGTACACAAGTTACTCAAGCACAAGTATGTAATTTTTTGAAGTAAGTATACTTAGAGTAGTTTCAAACAGTACGTTTTACTTCTACTTAAGTGAAAATAAAATGTCTCTTACAGTACTTGAGTATTGCTATGCTACCCACCTCTGGTAAAATATCAAATTTCATTCCAGGGATTATTGTGTGTGTGTGGGGTGGGATGTGGTATTTTTTTCTTAAAAGTGACACTGGACAAAGAAGCTTGTATTGTATTCCCTTTACACGACAGAGAGCAGTGACACTGGACAAAGAAGCTTGTATTGTATTCCCTTTACACGACAGAAAGCCAAACGTAAATGATACGAGCAGTACATATGACATTTTTATTTAAATATTTCACTAGAACATAGTGGCCACAGTTCATTTTTAAGTTTTAGTTTTATCTATACTGTACTTAAGGACCTTCAGACCTTTTCTTTTTGGCTGTCCAGGATGAGACGTGTCCCTCAGGAGAGATTCCATGACTCTGTGGACCATGAGTTGCTGAAGGAGCGGGAGGCCATCGAAGGAGTGACTGTGCTTCTGTACCGTGTGGCACAGCAGCTGACCGAGCAGATACGGTATACAAATGTCAGCTGTGTCAATTTTGCACAGTATTTTAATTTATAAGACAATGTAGTTTCTCAGTCATCCGGGTAATTAATTAAACTCAAAAAAGGGATAAATCAACACAACTGGACTTACTTTTAAAAAGAGCTGACAGTTCAGCTCTTTTTAAAAGTAAGTCCAGTTGTGTTGACTTATCCCTTTTTTGAGTTTATTTTAATTTATCTACTTTGAATGTCAGTTTTTCAGTGCTATAATAATCAAAAGCATATGTAAGCTTTGTCTTTGTCTGTCTGTCTACTTCTAAGCATTGCTTTTAAATAATCAGACTTTTTATCTGTTTCCAGAAAAGCCCTTGTTTGACCTCATAAACCTGTCTTGATATTTTCTATCAATAAAAGTTAGTACATTTTGTATTAATAGAGTTGTGTCTTTTTCAGGCTCAACAGATCCTCAAAGTACCACCTGGAACAGGATTTAAAGGAGAAGTTTGAGGCTCAGTCCATTGACAACCACTGCATTACTATGACCGCTCACTCCATGGAAAACATGCAAGAATCCCCAAACAAATCAGTTCTGCCAACGTGAGTCTGATCAATTTATGGTATTTTTAGGGCTTTAAAGAATATAGTAAACAAAGTCAAATCCGTTTAAATGGGTCTACGTATGTGCACAACCAGCTAGATTAGGCCACCACAAACCACTGAAATGCATATGATTCATATATTAGTTTAGCAGCATTCATGTTCTGTCATTGAACAAACGTATTTAAATTGTACACTGTGACCTGCACCTTGTAATTAAAAAAAAAATATATATATACAATTTAGTTTTATCCCCCAACAGTGTTCAGCTATCAAATCATGCTTTCCTCATCTCACTGCTGGCCATGTAGTCAAATTTGTGTAATTTACCTGTGACATTTAGCCTATCAGTGACTCCGATGCAGTGGGAGAACATCTCGGACATAAACTTGGCCAAAGCGGAGCTGCAGAGGAATAACTCCATGTCTCTGAGGGCCCTGGTGGAGTCCCTCCTGAATCAGACCTCGTCCGATTTGCAGAAACAGTGTCAGGCCACAACTTCGGCCTTTCAGCTCAATGTCCAGGAGCTCAAGAAGGCCAAGGGGGAGATGGAGGATCAGCTGTCCAAGGTAGGTACAGAATTATCTTGGTTAAAAACATGGATACTTTAATAAAACCATAAAATAAGCATAATCATTGTTTTAATGTATCTGTCTTTCTAGACACAAAGTTATTGGGATAGGCTCCAGTAGGTGGCCAGCTGGTCACATGGTGGCTCTGGTTAGGACATAGCTACTACAGTATTTTGCCAAACATGTTTACATACATTTATCTTATTGAGAGGCTGTGTCCCATGTGAGATGTGTTACTTTGAATAAGTTCTTCTTCTACCCGCAATTTATTATACTTTGTTTTGTAGCCTGTTCATGTCAATTATGGACTTAACGCAACCTATTATGTAAATCCTTGTGTGCATCATATTATGTGTGCTCTCAGACCTTGCTGGAGCACAACAAGCAGCAGACGATCTGTGAGGAGCTGCTGGTGTCCATCCAAGAGAATGAGCGCTGCCTGAGTCTGGCCCAGAACCGGCTGTCGCTGCGGCACAAACGCCCATCCAAAGAGCAGTGCTTCGACCCTGCACAGTCACAACTGCTCAGTGAAGTCCAGCAGATCACTGCCTACATCACCAAGTAAGGGGTCATATAGCATCTGGATTAGAGAGATAAATATTTATATAATCTAAACTATTGGAGTTTTTCATAACCTAACACAGTGACTCCCAACTTTGCTTTTTCCATTACCTCCTAACTCAGGTATATTATATTTGGCTTATTGTTTACATTTTGTACACATTTGTAGACGTTTGATCAAGGCGCGATGGTCAGTGAATGTGCAAAGAATGGAGACTCGAATGTGGAAATCTCCCATTTGCTCATTGGTCTAAATAGCTTTGTCAGTTGAAAAGCTAGAAATGGTTCTACAACAAAAATCACCCATTTTAGTGCATGCTGTTTTCCACAACTTTCAACCAATAAAGAGAAAATGTTAAACTCCCTTGGAGTAACATTATGTTTGTGCACCAGGCTGCGTGAGGCGGTGACCCGGTCCCAGGACGAGCAGAGGGCGTTGATTCGATGCCAGCTGGAGCTTCAGGAAAACATCAAAAACAAGTCTGCTGCTCTGTACATCGACGAGATCGTCTGTGCCCAACACAGGGAGCCCATTATCATACACAACTTCTGAACTGCACCGCCCAAACAAGCTGTCCATATAATGACGTAATAAAATAAATGCAAATTAGGTTTTTGGTGTTATATTCACTGGTAGTATATTTTCTTGGTGTTATATTTACTGTGAAATATTATTACTACAAGCTGCGACAATTTGTGAGAATACTGATTGTACCTCTCCTGCAATGGGACATTTTATTTAAGGAACACATTAATTTTATCTACAAATTCTACTAAAATAATGTCTTTTTATCTGTTATCTGTTAATGCCGTAGCTAGATATTTTAAGGTCCAGAGAAAACTGTACACATTTTGAAAGCAATAACATTTGTATGAGGGTTCTAGGTTAGTCACTCAGAGTCCAATAGTGTTTTTGATCTGTTGACTTTTTGAGGGAAATACATTTATATATATATATATATATATATATATATATATTAGGGCCGGGACTCAAACCACCCTTGAAGCCAATGGCAAGCCACTTGCACAAGTCTCCATCAAATGTGGCATATACCAAGGAGACGCCCTGTCCCCACTGCTGTTCTGCATAGGTCTGAACCCCCTCAGCCAAATAATCAACAAGACTGGCTATGGATACCGACTCAGGAACGGGGCCACCATCAGTCACCTCCTCTACATGGATGACATCAAGCTGTATGCTAAGAATGAGCGAGACATCGACTCACTGATCCATACCACCCGGATATACAGTGCAGACATTGGGATGTCATTCGGACTAGAGAAGTGTGGCCGGATGGTGACTAAGAGAGGGAAGGTAGTCCACACAGAAGGGGTCTCACTCCCAGAAGGAACAATAGCAGACATTGAGGACGGTTACAAGTACCTCGGAATCCCACAAGCAAATGGCAACCTCGAAGAGGTGACAAGGAAAGCGGCTACGGCCAAATACCTCCAACGAGTAAGGCAGGTCCTAAGAAGCCAGCTCAATGGCAAGAACAAGTCCCGGGCAATAAACAGCTACGCCCTGCCAGTAATCAGATACCCTGCAGGAATAATAAGCTGGCCAAAGGATGAGATACAGACCACAGATGTTAAGACACGGAAGCTCCTAACCATGCATGGAGGGTTCCACCCCAAATCCAGCACCCTGAGACTGTACACTAGCCGTAAGGAAGGAGGCAGAGGACTAGTGAGCGTGAGAGCCACTATCCAGGATGAAACATCCAAGATCCACAAGTACATCAAGGACAAGGCTCCAACAGATGACGTGCTCAGTGAATGTCTCAGACAATGGGGAACAGAAGATGAGGTGCTGGAGGTCCCGTCATGGGAGGACAAGCCCCTACACGGCATGTACCACCGAAACATAACTGAAGTGGCAGATATCAAGAAATCCTACCAATGGCTGGACAGAGCTGGCCTGAAGGACAGCACAGAGGCACTCATCATGGCTGCACAGGAGCAGGCCTTGAGTACCAGAGCATAGAGGCCCAGATCTATCACACCAGACAAGACCCCAGGTGTAGACTGTGCAAAGAGGCCAATGAGACAATCCAGCACATAACTGCAGGGTGCAAGATGCTGGCAGGGAAAGCTTACATGGAGCGCCATAACCAAGTGGCTGGCATAGTGTACAGGAACATCTGTGCAGAGTATGGGCTGGAAACCCCAAGGTCAAAGTGGGAAACACCTCCAAAGGTGGTAGAGAATGACCGAGCCAAGATCCTGTGGGACTTCCAGATACAGACGACAGAATGGTAATGGCGAACCAACCGGACATTGTAGTGGTGGACAAAGCGCAGAGGAAAAAAAAGTGGTGGTTGATATAGCAATACCAAGCGACTTCAACATCAGGAAAAAGGAACACGAGAAACTAGAGAAATACCAGGGGCTCAGAGAAGAGCTAGAGAAGGCCTGGAGAGTGAAGGCATCAGTGGTGCCCGTGGTCGTTGGGGCACTCGGGGCAGTGACCCCCAAACTGGAGGAGTGGCTCCAACAGATCCCAGGAAATACATCAGACATCTCGGTCCAGAAAAGTGCAGTTCTAGGAACAGCAAAGATACTGCGCAGAACCCTCAAGCTCCCAGGCCTCTGGTAGAGGACCCGAGCTTGGAGGAAAAAGAGAGACCGCCCGCGGAGGGTGAGGAAGAGTTTTTTTTTTTTTTTTAGGGCCGGGACTTTTTTCGATTAATTGCGATTAATTAATTACATGAGGTTTAGTGCGATTAAAAATATTAATCGAAATTAATCACACTTTGCTTTCCACACTTCAGTATCCTTTTTTCCTGCAGACGCACAATTAATGGCAATATTGCACTGGTCTGTTGGACTTGGTTGTTGGACAAAAATAAACAATATTTTGTTGCTTAAGCTTATGTATTCAGTCATTATTCAATGGTATACTAAAAATCCTTATGAAAAACTTACTTCTCACTGCTCTCAGGTCAAATATTTATATGCGATTAATTTCGATTAATTAATCACAAAGCCTCTAATTAATTAGATTATTTTTTGTAATCGAGTCCCGGCCCTAATATATATATATATATATATATATATATATATATATATATATATATATATATATATACATATATATATAAACCCGAAGGTGCAGCCAAATATTAAAAAAATAATCAGCTGAACTCAGATTTATTTGTGTTTAGTTGTGTTGAAAATAAAGCAAAAACACTCTGAAATCCCAAAATTTTACAGCAGAACATCTTTTAATATAACTTTTCTTTTATAATAATATTGAAATGCTATTTGGTTTCAATTTCTTTTTACACTTGAAATAATTCAAAGTGGTATGTCCTCGCGTACCCCCTGGGGTCCACGTACCCCTGGTTGGGAAACACTGGACTAGAGTATTATTTTAAGTAAGATAAATACATATCTCCATCTGTACTAGAGATAGGAGTATTTGTAATGTTGGTCTGTGTGGTGTTTATTTATACTGTCCAACTGCCAGTAAAGAAAACTCGACATGATTCAAAGCAGGGGTGTCAAATCTACATTTTAGAGAGACAATGTGAAGCTGATAGTCTATTGATTCAAACGGCTGTATGGTGGAGCGCTCTTTGATCTTAGTTCCAATAGTTTGCTAGGTGTCTCTCCCCACTCTTCACCCCCCATTCACCCTGGATTGTCCTGTTGAATGAAGCCTACAGGCCAAAAAATCCGAATCTGTTGTGGCAGACTGGTCCTCAGTAAAACCTTTGCTGAATTAGTTTGTTGTGGCCACTTCAATTATTGTTTACAATTATGCATAAAGACACATGTCCACCCCATCATAGGTACAGTAATAACTTTATTGGTGCTGCCAGTGTCTTGGCAGATAAATAAACACTTGAAAGTGGAATTTACAGCAACTGAGAGACAAAAATCTCTTACAATGTTTTCTTCTATGGCATACTTTGGGTCGTTTCATTGACGAATAAATGGTCCCTGTTAAAGGATGTAGTCACTTTCAAAGCCCTATTACACCTTGGTTTTGTTAATATGCATTGTGAAGTTACATGTGCAAATCATCAGTCAGTGCAGGAGCAATAGAGTAGAGAATCTATCTGAAAAATTTACATGTAACAGTATATTACATGTAAGCTATTTGTACAAGAAAAAGTGACATCTCATTACTTTGTATACAATGTTTTCATACGTTGGCCAATTTTACGGTAGAGGTCCATAGCAGTAAATGTTCTCTTGCTCCTTCAATATACTTTCCCATGTAACATTACCTCACACAAACAAGCATGCTCATTTAAGCCACATACAACAACTACATGTCCATCTTGATTCCACGTTTCAACATATGTCTTGTTTGGACATAAATCTTTTTATACGTACTTTACTTAACAATAAAATCAAGCTTAGTCCCATGTATATGACCAACAGTTAAAAGTTCAAAGGCAGGTCTGAGATTGTAGAGGCCAACACAATCATGGGGGCTCATGGGGATTATTCTGACCAGGTTTATCCTAATTTAAAACAGTATCATTATTATTAATACATAGCTTATCATTTTCATTTGAAATCTTTAGATTCAATGTCCAGCATTTGTTCAGGAACGCATGGGGCATACGAACGCACAAACTATATAGACATTTATAAACCCAGGGGTTCGTAAAACTGATATAGTAAGACCTCTTCTGGACAATTTTAAATAACTCTGGAGTAAATGCCATGTATTTTCCATGCCTCTAAATTTCATTCATTACAACTTAATGATAAACCGCAACACATTATTTTTTTAAACCCCTTAAATCATTCACAATACCAACTCCATAGCCATCTCTCAAGATTCAAGTAAACATATTATTTTCCACTTTTTTGCCATTCATTTTAGTAGCGATATGTCGTCAGTGAAGTCCCCGTGAGGATGGATACAGCGGGCAAAACGCCACTGACAGACCATGAGACAAAGCGGCAGCATGAACAGTGCGCAGATGCCGGCCATGATGTAGGCGATGGTCATGAGAGTCGACTCGTCCGTTTGGGGGATGTTGTAGCCGCAGTCCTCCAGGTCCACGCCATGAAACGGGCCCTCCACCGACGCCGTGCGAAACTCATCGTGCACTGAAAACAAGGTAGATTGTGATTAATGTGTATTTCATTTGCCACTTTTTGCTGGTTTTAAAAAGAAATGCAAAAAGAAATATAAATGCACAGCAGATTACAAATGCATACTTGTAGGATGGGTAAGATACTCACTCGCCTGTACAAATGTGTTGATATAACTGGGTGAATGTGACTGATGAGTTTGTGGATGCAGAGTAACAACCGAGCTTTTATCCACCCTTATTATCCAACATGCATTCAATTTTGAAGCAACTTTTGAAAAGCCTTATTATTCATATTTTTCATATTATAAGTATAAAACATCTATCCATACCATGACAAGTGCTGACTGCAAAGCCGATGCGCCTCATCTCTCGGTCAAAAACGACATAAAATCCCTCCATGATGACAGCCCCCATCACTGTCCCGGTGCTGGACTGGGACACTGCGAACTTATAGCAGTCCTCCTGGGCAGACGCAACGTCCTCCACTGGCCTCAGGTATTGCTGGGTAATAAATAAAAGATTTACAACACACAGTTTTCAAATAAAAATAACAATACTAATTGGTGTTGACATTTGTAGAAGGAGAAGTAAATGTTGGACAGCAGGCCAAACATTTCACCCTCCACTGATTATGACGAATGCAACATTTTTTTATTTTATTTATTGTTGTCCAATAGTAATTCTATTTGGGGCAATACATGTTAGGGATTCAATTCCAGCTCTGTCCACAGCTGTTTTTGTGCCCTTAACTTCACCTATATAAAGATATTTGGAGAAAATATTAAATAATAATATTAAATATTAAAATATTAAAAATGTATATTTATTATTTATAAATAGTTACCTGGGGCAGGATGGATATTCTGAAGGACTGGTTGCGGTTTTCACTCATCAGATACAGAGAGATGACGGGGAAGATGTGCCACGGTGTTGTGCCGGCCTGCCAACACACCAGCTGCTCGCCCAACCAGAAACCAGACGGGAACTGCTCTGTCTGAAAGTAAATAAAGAAATCAATAAATATATGGTCAGAACATATAAACCTAAAGGTCACATATGACGCATTATCTGTTTTGTTGCACATAAAACAGGTATTTTGTGCTTTATAACTAGTGGTTGAAAACAAATGCAACCTGGCTCTAATTTGAGTGCATAGAGAACTATCTCAAGTAGTTATTGCACCCTCTGGTGGAGTTTCAAACTGATGATTTGTGACTTATTAAGGCATGACCCGAAATTTATATTTTATTTCACCAATAATAAACAAAACATTATACCTCTTAGTTATCTTTTAGAGAAACTTTAAAATGACCAGTTTTACAATTGTGCAATTGAGTAGATAGCTTTTTTTAATAGAAAAGGACTGACTGAAGATGCTGCTTCAATGGCTTTGACCGCTGCCTGGAAAACCTTTCTGGGCAGACGAAGGTTGGTGGTTCCACTGTCCACAATGCTCTTGTCATAGTTATACTGAAATAGAAAAAAAAGAACCATTATCTACAAAAACTCTGCAACAATTTTCAATCTGTAGCTGTCTATTTCTTGAAAATTATTACCTCTTTACAGTCCATGTTCAGGTCCTGGCCATTTACTTCAATTCTCACGATAATGACTTCATAGTACCACTCTCTGCGTATTGGAGTGTACCACAGCTCGCCGACATAGAGGGTGGGGTCAATGCCTCCGATGATCTGCAAGAGCACATTTACCGACGTTTTTAATGTGATTATTTAACATGAATGATTTTCAGCGATCACCTTCTGAGCATTCACAATTAAATACAGTCCCTCCCTCTGTAAACATATATATCTAATATTAAGCACAATCTTCCTCTGCACTAAGGCTGCACAATGTGAGAACAAATTGCAATACAGTATTCAATAACTGTCTTGAATATTGAAATTCCGACAGGACAATCCTACAGTGCACCTTGCTTATTTGTCCATTTCTACATTGGGACTCACCATGCTGCCTCCGACTGTAGCACTTCCCAAAGAGTAGTTCTGGGTGAAGCCGGCTCCACACAGCTGCAGTGAGAAAAGGTTTGGGACTGGCGTCTGACGAACCAGAGAGTCAAAGAAAGGCTCCAAGTTCTCATCCGGCTGTACAGAAGTAAAGGTGCTTAACTAAAAGTTTTCCACAAAGCTTTTAACTTATCTGAATTATTGGATTATTACCCGAGCTATATCTGCGTAAGCCAGTCCCAGGATGCCCTCCCAGTTGGAGCCATTGATGAAGAAGCGATCCGATTGGATGATGGCTGCGATGTTCGCTCTAAGCGTTGCATTGGGCCCGTGTGGGACAGAGACCAGGTCGGTGCCCAGCTCACCCTCCCAGCGCCCCTGCGTGTATGGGACGTACACACTACGCCCAAGGTCCCGATACGACAAGGATCTGAACAGGGAATAAATGTACAGATAAAAGATATGCAGTCAAGTATAGTAATGTCATGAGGTCAAATGCCAAGATAATTGTCTACATGAATCCTGCATTTACTTTCGTTGACAGTTTAATCAATTTCCACACCATTGCTTTATATTTTGCAGGTTGATGTATAGGTAGAAATCAAATACCGTATTTTCCGGACTATAAGTCGCTTGAGAGTATAAGTCGCACCAGCCAAAAAATGCATAATGAAGAAGAAAAAACATATAAGTCGCCAAGGCACCAGCCTTGGCAACTACCTGGGCATGAAGACATAACTGCACCATTGACAAGCCTCTCCCGGCATCACGTTGTTCAAGCACCCACGAACTCGTTCCTTTAACTGTGGCCATCTAGCTTTAAGCCAGCGATTAGCTTTTTTGTTTTCTTCATTGCAGTAAGAGTAACCTCCACTTTTCACCAGTCCCTAACAAGTTTCGAGCTCCCTCTAAACTTTCTGCAGCTCGATAAATTTAGTTCAATGAGCTCGATTATGTTTTTTATTTTATTTGCAGTGGTACAGGAGTAGCAGATACTGGTACACAAGCCTACAGCGCCCTCTAGCGGCTGTCAGTGTGAAAATAGCAAGCATGTGAAATGATATATTTTGATATATAAGTCGCACCTGAGTATAAGTCGCACCCACAGCCAAACTATGAAAAAAACGTAGACTTATAGTCCGGAAAATACAGTAATTGGTCAACATTAACAACCAGGATCCATTTTAGTCTGACATCTTTAGTTTGTCAGTTGCTATGACTGTTTTGTTACTTTAATCCTCATTTACACACCAGTAGTAGTAAATGTAATGCTATAGCAGGTAAACAAACTCATTCATTGGTTAAATTCAAACCATACTGTACATTAAGAAAGGACTAAGTGAGGGTGGCTTCCCTTATAGCACGGACTAGCTGAAGCTTGTTCCTGATAGCAATTTGGCTGGGCATTTGGAGCAAGCTCCATTATTAGGAAAAAATTAGGATAATGTTGCGAGTGTTAAGACAAACACTAGGGATCATTATTATTCAATAATGACCTAAGGAGGGGCAAAAAGGTTTCAATGCAAAGTTAATTACAGCAAAGAACTTCCAGAGCCTGCCCCCATTTCCTTACGACTTCAGGAAGAGGGAGGCTATAAATTGTCCCTTCTTGTTTTACACATTATTAAACATGCCTCTGTGGTTGAACAATTTCCCACATTCAATTAAATTATGTGAAGCTCAATATAAAGACAAAGTAATAAAGCATACACAGAAAAAAGTACTTTGGGAAATACAGGCATTGACTGATGAGTGTCTGATACTGTCCAAAATGTTTATATCAATATTGTGCAGATTTTAATATAACATTTTATGTCATTATTATAAGTAATTTATATCAATTGGCCATTTCAGAATGTAGAATATGATGGGGGCAAGAACCATTAGGTTAATCCAAAATCTATTATTTGATCAAATAATTTCTGACCAATATAGCCTGAAGCTGTTTACTCACAGTGAGCGGTGGTAGTATCTTTTTAGAAAAGGGTGAGCCGCTGCACCCACAGCGAAGTTACTGCTCCCAGTGTCCACCAGGATGTTCAGCTACAGACAGAGGAAATGTAGAGATGGAATTAAAGAAGGCTGTGTGCAAGCACGGATCAATGAAATGACTGAATGAGCTGCAATAGAGATTATTGAGTTAGAGTCCATCACTTAAAGAAAAATACAGACACTATTTTTACCCCAAGGGTGGGTAAATAGTTTTTACGTAACATTTGATAATATGAGGTACTTTTGTTGTGTAACCACTAACCATTCATTGTTACAGTATCGTGTCCGATATTAATAACAATATCAATTAAACATTTACTTGTAAGGAAATTAACTTGGACTAAACCAGGTTCAAGCTAGTCATAAGTCATGACTAATAATATGGACATCACAAGGTCTAAACAAAGAAACAAACAAGCAAATAAACAAACAAACAAACAAACAACTAGCTCTCTCCCAGGATTAATTAAGCTCTGACCAAGCCAAAGACTCCATTATATAAATCAGTGTAAAAAACAAGTCTAGTGGGAATCTTTGCTAAACCAATGTTTGGTCCTGAGCATGGATTTGACTGTGGTGTGCACTATCACTTCTGCCTGCCCTTTCTGTCCTTCTCATTCATAACTCTAGTCTCTCTCCTCCGTCTGCAGCTCTCAGAGAGTATCAGATTGTGCAGGATCAGTCAAACACCCTGAAGAAGCTCAACACTGGTAAGCTAAATACTACACATAATACTGAATAATGCTTGGATATGACCAGGGGTACTTAAAGTGCGGCCCGGGGGCCAAATGCGGCCCTCGGACTAATTTTTGGTGGCCCTCAGGCTGAATTGGCCCACATCACTAGAGACGTCACTTTTCAACTACAAGTTGATTGATGATTAAAACCTCAAAAACTAACATTTCCGCGTGAGCAGAGATAAAGTCAAGGCTCCAACCCAAGGGTGTAAGGGGATGGTTTAAACCTCTATAAATGCACCTAACAGAATGTTTGACTACATTGACCATTGATCTGTGGCCCTCCATACTTTATATAAAAAGTTTAGACAACCCTGGATAAGACACTTCACACACCTTGCTTCCAGTGTCTGCGTACTCTAACATATATGTGTTTGTCCTAATCATTGTGTCATCAGCTGTGTCAATATTGAAATATTTTCATTTCATTTTCCTTCATTTTCCAGACATGACATGATGTCTGTTAAAAATGGGTCGGCCCTATATAAAAATCCAGAAAGAAGCTACTCTGTCTCAAAGGCAGAGACAGCAATACGTTTGGCCTATCAAATCCTTTACAAATATCACTGATACAAGTACAGCAAGAGGGCAGAATAAGCACTAACATCAGTCTATGTATGCAGTAGTTTTCAATAGCTGAGCCTAACTTATACTTTTTACTTTGCATGAAAACTGAAGATCCTGAAGTTTTTGGCACAAAGCTGAAGCTACTACGAGACTATTAAACCTTTTTTACCCAGTCTACTTTATGTTGCCAGTGACAAAAGATTTTGCAAAAATATGACTTTCCCTCTTCACTTGGCTTCACCACAAAACACATCAATCATATTCCTGGCTGATTCCTGTCTTTTTAATGACATTGTGTATTGTGACCAGAGGGTTCGGCGGTGCGAATCCCGCTGGGGCACAGTTGGGGCAAAGACACTTGGGCAAGACACTTCACCCACCTTCCCCAAGTGTCTGAATGAGAGTGTGAAAGGGTGAGTGGTTCCTTGAAGTAAAGCACTTTGAGTGCCTAATGTGGGCAGAAAAGGTAGGAAAGCGCTAGCTATATAAATGTGACCATCTGTTAAAGTTAAACAAGGACCGAATAAAAGCAGAGCTGTACAAGTTATTATTTTGGTCTAAACCAGGTCTGAATCTAGACTAAAATGTCTAAACTTACTGTCACAAAAGAAAAGTATCCCATTTCCCCTATTAACCTCTTAACCCCCGCCTTAACTGAGGCAATTTTCTCCAGTTCAGCTCAACACACACAGTCCTACAACACACACAGCGGCCAGACTAACGCTTCATTTGAAAGCTAAGACCTACAAAACTCATCTAAATAGATCTTTTTCCTCGCGTTGTCATCACTTGTTTGAATTTTTTTCCCCCATCGCTATTTTGTTGAGTTTTCATCACATTTTTGCCACATTTTCATCACTTTTTCATCATGTTTTTGTCGCTCTTTTGTTGCATTTTCATCCTTGTTTTCGTCAAATTTGTGTTACTATTTTGACACTTTTTTCAAGAAGCTTTTAGATTGGGTAAAGCCAAATTGGAGAAAATGTGCTCGGTTCAGGTGGGCGTTAAGAGTTTAAACATGAATCTGTGGGGACTGGGAAGTACTGAGAAGACCCTTGGCTGATTGCAATAACGTAACTCCCTTGCACCTCTACTAAAACCCCATGAGCCCAATCCTTGCTCCATACCTTTTGAGGAGGGCTTCCCACAGCCATCTCCACGTAGTACCCCTGTCCCGATTTGCCTCGCAGATTGTCAATCATGTCCACGAAGCTGATACCTGTGGCGGCCCCCCTGCGCCTGCGCCGCACCGTGCCCGCTGTGCCCTCTCCGTGCGCGCTGCTGGTGGCGACAGGTTTCTGTCCGGAGCGGGCGCCTTGACGCAGTGGCACACGGATGGCCAGGGACAGGCCCGACGCGTCCACAGTGCGTTCACCGCTCCCCAAAAAGCACAGCATCGTCCATAGATAAGTGACTGTCAAATGAGAAAACGGTAACAACTCCATGATGAAGAGTTATTTCAGTGTTTTTTCTGAGTTTGAGCAAGTCTGATTCAATTTGACATCCTCTCTGCAGCTGTGTGGGGGAAGTTATCAGTTGGCGGTGATGCTAGAAGGAGGAGGGCTAAAGCCAAAATGTTAGCAGAAGCGTTTATAACCACCTATTATCACGGTGTATGGCTTCAAGGCTATAATGCAAGCGATGGCAAGACAAGATGTCACGCGAAAAGGCTGTGTCTCTGAGGGAAACCAACCCACGACAGGTCACGGGCGCCCTCCTATCGACGATAATGATGAAGCTGGCCCTCCTCGCTTCACGTAGCCCTCCACCAAAGCCACGGGCCCGACGTATCCTCCCCGATTTGGTAAAATTTTGACCCACCAAAGCCTTCGACTTCCGTCCCTGGAAGAGGCAGGGCTGTGTCCGCATCCCTCGGGCCCTCTGCCCGTGGTTCACTCCGCTCTCACCGCCTCCTCTTCCTCCATCCACCCCGCTGCATCCTCCCGAGGCTCCAGCAGCAGCGACAGCCCGAGCATCACAGCCTCTGCCAGCTTTATGACAGCGAACATTTCCGCCCGGCTTTCAAAATAAGGTACAAGCTATCGGCCATGATAAAAGCGTGGTTCCTGTGGCACCATGAAAGTAAATCGATCTTACCGCACCAATGTTCCACTTTTATTTTACTCCTTTCTTTAAACAGGCCTAATTTGATTTAACTTCAAGATAAACCTTGGCTTTTTCATCAAGACACGTTCACGAGGCAGGTACAGTAACAGGGTTAAGGGCTGTACTACTAGTGCTCTTTCTAAGGGATACTCATAAAACTCACAAACTAATTGAATTATTCTCTTTGGGGGGAAATATCCTCAAGGTTATTAAAAAAAAAAATCTAAGCCAGTGAAATAAAGATTTGCATGAATTCATTGAGCACCAAAACAAACAAGCAAACAATTCACATGTATTTAAAAAATATACACAATTATTATTTCCCCACTTTTGTTCCCAATGTATTTAAATCCAATATACAATAATAGTTATAATAATAATTAGAATTATGATTATAAATAATGATAAAATAACTGAACAAATAAATAGGGCTAAAATAAATGTTGCTGTCATTTGTAAAACGCTTCAGTAAGTCAAATGTTCTATGGTTGTGATGTTTTCAAAAGCTGTTGCCATGGGATTGTTTAAAGTCACATGTGCAATTAGATTATTTATGAATCAGCCCATGGCCCTGCACTTTGAGGGGAAAAGTGGAACTTTTCACACTTTTACCCCTAGTTCTACATTTGTAAATTGGACAGATGATGCTGCCTCTTCTTCACAAGGAAATATCCACGAGTGACTCTTTTGATTAAAACGTGCAAATGGACTGGACAAAATACACAACTTGGCAGAATTGTATGCCATTTGGTGCTTCAAGTTATGCAGAAAAGAATAATCAAATGGTAAAAAAATGGCCTTAGGGATGCACAAGTTTGACCATATTTATTTTCTCAGATGGGACAGTTCCAGTACAAAGGGAAAGGGAGGAACAATGATGCCAGGTTTTCTTCATCTTTTCTTTGAGTGGTGTGTTCAGATGAATCCAAAGAGTGTGGGAATAATCTGTCCTGCTCGGTCATCTCACACCCTCCGTTTTGTCCTGTATATAGAAATAAAACAAGTTACTCTAGATTTTTTTTTTTTTTTTTTTTTTTTTTTACGGTTTTGCCTATAATTGTTTATCTTGCCTATAAATTCTAACTGCCAACACACAAACACAAGCCTGAAGCCATATATAATGTGGAATACATCATGTGACCAACAACTATATTAAACCAACATTTAATTAAATCAACATTAATACAATTATTTACACTATATGGTTCATGTTTAAAAGCCACATCGAATAAACAGAAGAACTTTGAATATGGAGACTTTTAACATTTTTAGTCTGTGTAGATATAAAGTGTTCGTACTTGATCCCCACTTCTCTTTGGTGGAGAGTCGCTCCCTACTGTCGTCTGATGGACATTTCACTGGGAGAAGCCTTGAGGTCCCACTGCCCGCCCTGCAACACGTGCACAATTCACAATACGTTAGGTTAGATTTTACAGATCCTACACACAAACTCCCTAATTGATCTGAAATTAATTGATTGAACATTGGGTAAAATGCAAATTCACCAGGTCTGGGAGTCCGTTGTTCTGAAGCCTTTTGCAAACGGGTTGCTTGCGATCTTCAGCTGTGTGATCTAACCGATGAAACAACTTTATTTGCTCTTCAGTTCATACTGTACAGCTTTGATCTGAATTCAAATCATTAATTTCCGCTTTCATCTTTACCTGCAGGCAGATTGACATTTCTTACCCTGTGGTTCTGATAGGCGGTGACGGCCATGAAGCGTGTTTCAGGAAAGGAGAAGGAGCTGAAGTTTCGTTGAGCGTTTAAGTGGCTGTTTGGAGTTGGATCCACGTAGACCACATGAAACCGCGGCTGATAACGATGCATGGAGTTCAAGATCATCTGTGAAAAATGTATAGGGATATAGCCCTTAATAAGTTATTGATTAAAAACAATACTCAGCCAAATAATTTGATTTTCTTTAGTTACAAGAATTAGGTTAAGAATATAATTTGATAAATGTTTTCTATGTTGGAGAATTATCTCAGAATGCACAGTGTCTCATAATATTTAATTGAGGTTATAAGCTAAATAACCTAAATGTTTTTTTTTTTTATTCATCATTAACCATGTAATTTAATCAGCGCCGGCTCCAGAACAAACTGACTGAGGGTGCATTCGAGTTTCAAAAGGGTGAGAGAGTTTCTCGCCATTGAAATACATTGTGATGCCATTAAAACTGAGGGGGAAAACATTTCAAAATGAGGTTGCAATGCACCCTCTTGCACCCCCGTAGATCCGGGCCTGAATTGAATCTACAGTATTTAATTAAGTTTGAATACAGGATATAATCCTGTAAAGCTTCCATGGGTCATCAGTGCAGATACAATGTTAATTGCTCTTTACAGCTGAATTTATTCTTGCTCTTTACACCTAACCTAATCATTATAAATATCTTGTTATATTGTTTTAAATGTTAATTAAATAGAAAATCATACATTTACAAATCAATTAAATTCAATTTTTTGGCAAATCACAAAGGAGTCACCTCACAGGGCGTAACAAAAATGACTGATTTGATCAAACAATTCAATAGTGAAGATTGTTTATTTTATTCAAGAAAAACAAAAGAGGCTGTCTCTTAAAGTGTCTTTGGCTCTACTAATGTTATGTTGGGCAACCTGTGAATAAATATATTAAAAAAAAAAAATAGTGAAGATCAATAGTGAGACTGTTGTCAAACGTAAAATACTGTAGACAGTTGGGAAAACAAAAGAAAATTTTAAATGCAATATTTCTCCTCTGTCATCCTAACATCATAACACCCTGTCTGTTCACACTTGGTTGACTTTTGCTCCCTTTATTTTGGTTCATGCGCTGGTGAACACCAGAGTCCGGTGGCATATTCGCGAGCTGCACAAGGTGAACACACCCTAAAACATTGTAGCTTCTTTACTCACATGTCCATTGTCATCAAGCAGGTTGTTGGTGAGTTTGAGCGAGTCGAAGGAGACGGTCTGTTTCATCCACTGTGCTCCTCGGCCGGAGAGTCAGGGTGAAAATGCATCCTACTGGGAGCAGCCACATCTGCCCGCCCCGCCACCAGCCAAGATGAGCTGTGGAAGGCATATCTGAACGAGGCAAGTGTTCAGTAATTATTGGGGAAACATAATTACAAAGACTAGACATGGTTGACAAAAGAAAATAGAAGGAGTGAAGAAGTAACGTTGCCACTTTTTTGGCTCTTTAGGGTTAATTTGTGTGAACTGAGCAAATTGCACAGTCATTTTATTGCAGAGACACCATAGTCCACACATGCGGAGGACATTTTGGTAACGTGAACAGAGCACTGAGTACTCTTTGTTTTAATTAAGGGCGGTACGGTAGTACAGCGGTTAGTGCTGGTGCTTCACAGCTAGAAAGTCCGGGTTGGATTCCCACCAGGGACAGGGCCTTTCTGTGTGGAGTTTGCATGTTCTCCCTGTGTCTGCGTAGGTTTCCCCTACCATTAAAAACATGTACAATTGGCCAGGATGAATGTGAGTGTGTTTGAGAGTGCGCATGGGGGGCAATGAATGGAATTTAGCCCAAGGTTACAATCCGGTGTGGCTTGTTTACATGCATGAAACAAGCCATGTATGTTCATTAACATGCACTGTCCTGACCAAAATAAACCAATAAATAAGTAATCCCCACCTGTATCTTTTGTCATCGACAGGAATAAAGTCCATGAGCAGGACATACTCAGCCACAGGGTCCATCCCCGAAATTCGAACTTGAAAAGTGGGAAACATCCTCCTAAACACGTGGAAGACACAAAGTTAAAGGCTATGAACTACAAGTGAAAGCACATACGTGTAAAAGTAACACTACTATCACCATACTATACTTGGAAAAATAGACAGAAAAAAGCTAATAACGTAACTAACTGAATAAAGATATAATATATACTAATAAATAAAGATATAGACATTAGACGATCAATGTACCTAAGAGTACAAAAAACTCTGACAGTACCTTCCTGCTTTGGTGACGATCATTTCGGTGCCTAGTTGATCGAATTGTTGCCACAGACTCTGCATCTCCAGCTGCACGCGGACTCCTGTGACCTGCGGTGCTTTGGAGTTTAACAGAGCATCGAAACACGGCAGAGACAGCTCCAAGTGGTCAGCGAGAGGATAACCTGAAGGGACTAGTGCATTACAATGAACCCTAATCAACAATAATGCTAAACAAGTAGTAGAGGCAACAGAATCAGTTAAATGTACTCTCCAAAATGATTATTAACAGAACATTATTGTGAATAACACTTTGAAATCAAATGATTATTATTTCTATTTGATTGTGTGAATGAAAGGGTTTTTATATAGATTAGCTAAACTATTTAAGTACGAGTAAATTTACTTTAAAAATAATAATACTCAAGTAGAAGTAAAAGAGTGCTAAACTACTCCAAAAAGTTGTATTATTAAACGCTTTGTAGCCTAAATCCACCAAGCCTAATGATCTGCTTCCATTTCATATTATTTCCAGTCAAATTTCCTAACACATTCTCGAGCCCAAAGTTTACTCACCCGCCATAATTCGAGTCCTCACTTTCAATTCACAAATTTGCAAATGCAGATATAAACGCTCTAACTTTTTCTTGTCTCCTCACAACCCTCTCGTAGTTCGTCAAGAGGTGGTAGTGAGCGCATGTGGCCAAGAATAAGGCTTTATACACCTGTCCTCTCACTGGGGAGCATGTTGGTTGTCTCATCAATTACAATTCCGTTAGGGCTGTGACATGCACTAATCACTATGTGTACATCGGCAGTTAGAATGGTTACTCCGCTATTGTTTCTTATAGCCTAAAGCATAAGAGAGTGAGAGTGCACGGACGATTAATAATATCTTACTTATTTGCCAGTTGTTGAAAGGTGTGGACAGACGTAGACCGCTAGCTTTGGTTAGATTTGCCATAACCAGAACCACATTAAGCACAGTGTCGATGCACTGGATTGTACAGGTGGATGGTCAATTTTGTTTTATTGTATTAAATGTGTTTTATGGCTGTGTGGGTGTTTTATGGTAATTTTCAAGTAATAATTTTATCCAGTGAGTGTAACTACAACTAAATATTCTCACTTTATTGGTTTCAAAACATTTTCTGGCTTTTGGCGTAGTCACTGTTGGTAAATATATTTTATTATTTTATTTTTGGCTTGTGGCTTTAATTACACAGGACTATGTAGCATGGAGAGACCCTTAGCCCACTGTCTGACAATGACAGACAATGACTGACAATGAGCAAAGCGCCGATTTCAATAGATTTGAAATCATACAGAGTCCAAAACGAAGCTCGGTACTTTACACCAAAATTCTGAGCTGTCGTCTCTTTTATAATATATAGTGTAATTATTGTCCCCTTCACCCCCCTCTCATTAAATGCATTTGAGGCAATGATGGGGCAGTGTTGTTGACAGGTCCAAGCCTGAAGGCAGAGAAATGGAGCAATTTAAGAGTACAGGCACTGTGTTATTATTGTTGGCCTGTCTTGATGAGAACTGATCACCTCTTATTGTTGTTTGGCACTGGCCCTCACAATCAATTAAGATGACCTTTTTACTTTTGGACAGCAGGGGGCCAGATCAATCACCAGTCGTTACAATAAGATAATAAATGTATATATGAACCCATGCAGACATATTCCAGCCTCCAACTTGAGGTGGGTCATATCAGTCACTTTCTCTGTATGTCAGTTTTGGCCGTCAGACTTGAGACACAGCTTAAGAAAATAAAAAACTGTTTTCTGTATTTCCAGAAGTAACTCAAACTTATTATACCAGTATAACTCTCTATTTGTATTTAGTACTTCACTATTACTAGGTACTTCTAATCATCCAAATTCATGGATGATTTTGTCAACACTGCTTCAGCGTCTGCAACTTAACACCTGCTTTTATTTACTGATAGTGTTCACAGAGAGATCTAACAATATCTTATACTAGGGTACTGTTTTATATACGACCTACCATTAACAAAAGTTATACAACTTTGTATAGGTAATGACTCTGCAAAACAACAAGCAAAAACATATTTAGTGCTTCAGATTGTTGTGTTGCTGTGATATGATTTATGCAATGGATCTAGTTGACACTTCCCTCAAATAAATCCAATAACGTATTAGTTGGGTTAAAGATACTACTCTCAATTCAAAGTATTATGTTATTCTTATGACATCAAGTAGGTTAAGTCACGTCAGACAAGCTTGGTTTCCAGTTGTTTATTCACATACATTTTTCACCACAAAATGTAGGAAGATGTTTTTTTACAGCATACATCATTTGAAGCATTTGTTTCTTGTGTGTGCTATACTTGTATGTGCTTTGGACAGTGAAAAAGAGTCCCACCATGTTTTGTTGTTTACTGAGAAGTGCCTCTGTTAGACTATTTGGTGACGTGTGGGAAAGTCAGATGAGGACAGAGACGTTTTTGGAGGCAGGTAGAGGAGATTCTGGTTTACTGGCCCATCATGCCCCTGACTTCGTTCAGGAGATTATCAAAGCTGGTCTTGACAGATGCCAAGTGGGGCTCCAGCTTCTGCCTGACATCATCGTAGTTGACGTTGTGGCCTGGCTGTAGGCCTGTTTCATCTGCTCCTTGTACTCCTGCACATAGGGGTCCACCATCTCCTTCACGGCCTCGACGCGCTCAGTGATTTTTGCACGGATCTTCTCGACGATTGGCACCAGTTTGCTCTTGGTCTCTTCTACATTGACTTCGATCTTGGCACGCAGCTCATCCATCACAGGCTCGAGTTTGGCCTTCCAGACGGCCATCTGCTCCTCCTGCTTTGCACGGTAGTCTTCCATGATGGGCTGCAGCAAGGTCTTGTACTCATCCACGTGCTTGTCGATCACTGCTCTGAGTTCCGCGCGCATGGGCTCCAGCTCCTTCTGCAGGTTCTCGATGTCGGCGTGGATGGAGGCGCGCATATCGCGGGTAGCCTCATCGATGGTTTGCACAGCGCCATCGGTCATGGGTGCAACCTGCGTCTGGAGGGCAGTTATCCGATCAAAGACGTCATCTGTTTTCTGCTTGATGAGATCCCTGTAAATTATCACATTTTCAAAATTATTACAGTTTAGTCCATGTCAAAAGGGAAGGTATATCTTGAGATCTTATTTTAGTATTGAGTTATCTGAGTTTGGAGCTCCCTTTTAATACAAGAAAGATCAATCTCATTCTTTTCTGAGAGAAAATTTAGTAGATACATTTGGTTGTTTAAGTTAATTTCTGATGCCGTTACCTGTTTTCTCAAATTAACTCTTATATAGTAATTTGCAAGAGCAAATGTATCACATTATGTAATGTTCATTTTATCTCTGCATACTGACTTGGTCTCCTGATCGGTGACCTTATCGGCGATGGAATGTGCACTGGCTTTGACTTGGTCCAGGGCCATCCTCATGAGGCCCCGGGCGTGCTCCAGGTGGGTGGGAAGTGGAGCGGGGGCATCGGCCTGCAGAGAGGCGGCCTGGCAACCTGACAACACACAAGTCACATCAGGCAAATATAACAAGTGAGGAGTAAAAATTCAATGGCCACTTGTTTAACTCTGCATGTGGTCAAATTGAGCAGTGCTGGTTTTGAAATAAAGTCAATAAAGTCCTATCTTATCTTAAATATAATTGATCAAATGTTTCACTGCCTTGTAACTAAAGGGGAAAAGTACAATTGTACCAAATTATTCAATTTTCCTGTTATTTTCACAGTTTCACTGTGTAATATGAGGTGACATTTGTTGTGATATTGTTCAATGCATATAGGTTGAACTGAATTGAGAAATTATAGTCTTTCTTAATGCCACCCCCAAAAGTGACATTGGTTTATAATTCAAAAATGTGCTAATCACAATTGCACTGTATTAGTCAAGTACAAAAAACTAGACACAAGTTTAAATTATTGAGATGCGTTGAGATACTTACCAACAGCCAAAACGACAGCGAAAGCAAGAGTGACAAACTTCATGATGGCAGTCTGAAGGGAGACAGACAAGAAATACATGTTAATGTTATTATGCAAACTTAATTTACCACAAATCACATTCACTGAAAGTAAAATGCTTAATTTATTTCATTCTGATTTACATTTTTACATCTATACATTTCCAAGTGTATTCTTTTACCCAGAAATCTAACTATTTGCCTCAACATTAACAAATAAATATCCTACTTAAACATACTCTTGTATAACATTGATATCAACGTAATTCAACTGTGTGCCCAATCTTATTACCAATCTTTTTGTACGTTTTAGAAAGTTACATATATTGCTAAACGCATTAATACATTTTTACAAACCATTTTAGAATAACGATCATTTGCACACAAACCATAGCAGCTAAAGTAATGGTTGAAAAGATTTTGAAAGTGCTGCACTCCCATGGGATGGTCCTTACCTGGTGGAGTCCTTGACGAAACTGAGGGATGTGTAGCTGGAGTGAAGTTTATATAGGGCTGAGCTGCAGTCTGGGCAGGAAGCACTCGGGAAGGGCAATAGGAGGAGGGAGGAGGGAGTGAGGGGGCTGGCTGTCTCCGTGGAGCTGGACCTCACCCCCGGGCCGTCCTGCTGAGTTCAATGGTCACTTGCTGGGAAGCTCTGTTGGAGATAAAGTATTTGTCAATGTTAAGCTTCAGTTTGATAGAAATGATCTATTGCTTCTATTGTCACTGCTATTCCTACTTTTGATACTGATTCAAAGATAATAGGCAGAGGAGGGGAGTACTCTGTAATAAAACTAGTTTTATTCCACTATAATTTAAACAGCACTTTTACTTCAGTCATTTATGTGAAGCAACAGTTGTATAATTTTAGTAATACTTTGGGTACTTTACCTCTATGGCCGATTTCTTGGAAATTAAACACTGTGTTGTGGATTGTTGAGGAAAAGTTTTAAAAAGTACATCATATAGATGTAGTTACTTTAACTGTGTATTAAAACTACCATTACTTGATTGACCCCTGTTATCTAAACTCTATTCAATGTGTCAGGGTAATTGGTTGTAATTGATAAAACACGAGTGTTGAGACAAAGCAGAGGGTCCCAGTGTGAAGCGGAGACACCGGGATTAAAACAGTGGGACGCCGGCCTGAATGACAAAGGCACAACATCGTTAAGAGATAGGAATTTAAAAACATTTATAACAACATTGGGGTGTTTTGGTTATTGCATAAGAAGGCTTTCTAAGACATGTTAGTCCATTTCATTTATTTTTTTACAAGCCAATATGTGATTGGTTATGCACTAATCTTAACTGATCTTGTGAATGACGGTTATCTGGTGTTTACCCCTTCAGGCCATACAGTTTTATATATTTATTTGAATATCACTGAATTCATGCATTTAGTCCTTGCCTGGAACTTGAGGTGGTTTTCATTCAGTAAAATCATGATGTTGTCTATGTTTTAGTCCGGATCCCGCCAAAGCCACATGTTTTATGAGGTGGCAGTTTGTGTGAATGGCTGTCAATTTTTAATCAGTGAGCAAAAATAAATGCAAGGTTAACTTTGGCATTTTGCACAGTGACCTATTTGACACTGTGCAAAAGTGTGTTTGGTCCAAAGACTGCAGAGCTGTTACTTGTTGTACTATTTCACTCTGAACTTTGTCTCCATCAGCTTTATTGAAGAACCACCACAGCAATTGTGTAAAAGAGCTCAGGGCAGGAAACTCTGTGGTCACTTATGTTTTTCTAAATGTATGAGTTTATACTATCAATTGTACTGGATTGTCTGTTTTATTAGTTGTGTAATGTTTATTCTGCAAAGCAATTTGTGCCACTGTCCTGGAGAATACCATGGAAAAAAAAATATTGATTCATACTTTTTCTGCAGAGATGGACTCTATATTATAATGATGATGTATCTGTCATTTTACAATTAGTTATCAAATGAAGGGTTTTATCAGAGAAATTGCTGACGCCATATCATTTAGTGGGAGAGGAAGCCGATTTCCTGAAAGAGAAAAACATGCATATATCATACAGTAAAGGTCATCCAGTCCAGGCATCAGTCCACCCATTGAGAGAGCAGTATTTGCATAAAGTTTCTTGTATTCAGGTTATTAAGTCCATAGTTAATGATTGTCTGACTGAGATCAGCCGGAAACGTGTTACTACTGTGTAATGTGACTCACTGTGGGAGATTTAAATGCATAACCAGAGGCTCGCAGATTTTGTGTTGGACGACTGAACCAACAGAAAATCTTGTAACCAGAAGCCACTGAATATGAACAGTTGTGTGTGGTTGTCAGTGGTGGTGTCGTGTAATGGTGCTCTTAGTTGATTGCTATATTTGTCCAGAAACCAGTACAAACGTGTACAATCTTTTCTTGATTAGAATGAGCCAGCATAAACAAATACCTTTCCCTTTTCTGGGTAAAGTTCTTGAAAGCCTGTTGTTGGTTGTTTGTTGCCTGGAGCTGTGTCTACAGCTGATAGCAGGGTGACGACAGGGAGGTGACAGAGCCCTCACCCCTGACCCTGTCCATCGTCTACAAGATTTACAACCCTCCTCTGTCTCTGTCACTCACACCACAGCATCTGGGACATGTAAAAAAAAGGTTATCTGTAAACCTTAAAACAATGTCCAGATGTATACATTCTGACATTGTTTGCTATTCTTCAATGGCAATGCCAGTCACAGATCAGTGTTGTTTGATTAAAATAACCTAAGTCTTAGGCTTGTGATGTTTTTTTTTTTAATTTTTATTTCTGGGACAGGTGACATGACTCGGACATAGGACTGATACTTTGGACTGGGACTTGAATTAAATTTCTCTCAAGACATTGCCACTGTCGACTCCTGTATATTTTTGCAAAAACAAGCTTAAATTATGGTTTTAAGTACATGTACGTTTGTGAGAAGCTTACTGAGTGAACACAGTTTGTTAAAACATAAGAAAACTCTTCTCAAACGATCCGGACTCGTGACTTGAATTCTGAATTGGACTTAGTTTTAGATGATGAAGACTGGACTCGGACTCTAACTTCATTTTAATTCTGATTTGGACTCCGGTGTTCTCATGAGTGACTTGGACTTGAACAATGAGGACCTGAGCATGACTTAGACTGAAAACTTTGACACTGGACTCCAACAAAGCTCTGTTGATTTATCCACTTTGTGTCTCATTCATATGTGAGTAAAAGTTTGTCCTGTTTCAAAAATAAAAACTATTGCTAGATTATTGTAAGTTGTGTAACAACATCAAGAAACACACTGCCTCCCACTACTTATGCTGTCAATCCATAATGTATCATAATTAGTGGAGAGAACAACCTAAGGACAGACGCCTTGAAAGGCTTTATTCTTATCTCGGAGTTCAACCTTTGAGACAACCTTTCTGCTTAGTGTCGATGCAGCTGCCACTTTGAAACATCTATCTCAGCTTTATCAGCGGGACCTTTACCTGAAACGCAGATATGGTCCAAATGCACATGTTATCACTGGTACAGGTGATCCCGTCCTGAGGCAACGCATTGTCTGAGCATCATTCAGTGACGTTTTATTCAAAGAATGACCTGATGAACAATATAATAAACCAAGTCCACATTCAAAATACCTCAGACTATAAAACCCACCAAGACCACTGAAAACAATTTACTAAGTGCCTATGCTAATATAGTATGTAAAAATGGTTTTAATTTATTTTATTTTTTTAAAGAAAATTGGAAAGTGGAAATAATACAAAAGATTTCTGTATTGATTGTATGCAATTTCCATACAGAATATATAAAAAATAAATGTCTGTGATGTTAACAAGGTCCATTAGGCCTATACAATATTATATTGTAGAGAGAAGATAAATCATTAGACGTCTGGCTCAAAGCAAATAATGAATAAACATGTCAATCCACTGTTTGATCGCGTCCTGGTTTGGGTTCAAAGGTTGCCTGGTGCTTCGTGCTGATTCAAAGTCTGCGGGGTCCATTATCTCAGCTGTAACTGTCAGAAACTGCAGCCAAGTCCATTTCGCGGTTTTGCAACGCCACATCTGTCAGATCACTAATGCTTTATTACACATATTTATTTTTAATCTAATGACCTGGTTTTTGAGCCGCGCTGTAGGTTGCCTGTCCCTCTGTGTTGAACAGTGAGAACAAAACAGGCTTGTACTCACATAACCTCAGCCGGCCAAGGGGTTGTGAAGTCTATGAGGTGGTAAGTAAGAAAAAGATGTCCAATTTCTGTTCAATAAAAAGGGAGGTCTCGAGAGTAACATTTATTCTGAATTTTTAATTGAAACCAATAAAACATATAAGAAATGTATAATTTGTTTATCCATGCAGGGTGACATACAGTAATCTCATATAGTCTGTTTTATTTACAATTTGTGTGCAGAGGGACAGGTCATATGAGATATTATTTGAGCAAATCAAGCTGACAAAACAAAATCATCATATATACTAAGAAAGGACTTGATGTGGATAAAACACTCTAAATGGTGTATATTTGTTTAAAATAAATGCTAATTGGCTAATTCTATGTTTCCCATTTCCAGCCGGAGCAGGGGGTGCTTCTAAGGAAAAGGATTGGGAACCTCTGCATATGCACTGCAGGGCGGTTTCCTCTAGGCCATTCTGGCTTTGGTTGAAGAATAAATCAAATGCAGAGGAAAAACCTCCCTACATGAATAAGACCACACATATAAAATAAAGTCAATGAATGAAACAATAAATAGATACAGTTTCATGACTAGTATCACTCTATAGTTCATTGGCAATATTATCTCTATTTTGTTTTTATGAAACTGCTTCACTTCTAGCGGTGAACATTTGATTCTCACTTTTGAACATGTTGGATGTCTATCTTTTGGAAAGTTAGTCATCACAAAGTTTCAAGGCCTGTTTGTGAATCTAAAGTAATCATTGCCCAACACAAGGGGGTCATTTACCCCGTTACCAAAAAACGCCTACACTATTAAAACAACTCAATCTGTGCTTACAACATAGACACTTTTTTATTTGCATAATCCTCTTCCTACGTAAAGGCCCTCAAGGAAACAAGATGTTTTTCCCAGTAGTGGAATACAATTAGTTTTTTATGTATGCATCTAATCATAAAGGTTTTGTATCCCTATGAACACGAGCAGGATAGTTGTTGTAGCCTACACATACCAGAGCTATTGCTCCCTGAAAGTTGTGAAATGTGCTCATTAACTCATCCCAGTGAAGAATGGGATGTTAATAATGTAGTTTTGAATAAGCTTTGCACCACAGCGAACAATTTAAAATGTGAACGCTCCTTCCTGCATTTATTGGGCCCTTAACTTTGTACACTGAGAGAACGTCAAGATAAAAGTCAATTGTGCCTCACCTTTTCGAACAGACATAAAAAAAGTCCTTAAAATGTGTCTTCTTAAGTAGTTAACGTAGCCTCCAGCAGTGAAGGGGGGGGGGGGGGGGGGGGAGGGAGCAATTTGAGGCACCATTGTGAGTTGTAAACATTGAGCAACATGAGATCACGAGCATCATTTGTTTCTTTCTTTCATCATGTGTTCTTGAACAATGTGTTCTTGTTCAAGAACACGTTTGACATTTTGTGTTAATGTTGCCGTTCATCAATTGTTAAGTGATACATTGATTGAACATTGCTCTTTCATCATGTACCTGTTGTTACCTGCATAATTTTAAAATCTATATTAACCCTGCCTTAATTGACACATTTTCTTTCAGTTTTAACCAATTCTAAAAGCTTCTCGACTGGAGAGTCTACAGCCTATAGGCAACGCCTCATTTGAAAGCTAAGACCTACAGAATTCATCTAAGCTTCATCCTTGTTTTGTTTTGTTTTAGTCGTTTTTTTTTGTTTTTTTTATCATGTTTTAACTGCTTTGTTGTCGCAGTTTTGCCACATTTTTTTTTGCCACACTCGGTTTATGTGGGGGTTAAGAGGTTAAACACTACTATTCATTCATACGCAAGTCCTATTGCGCAAAGGCCGAGTCACGTTCCAATACAGCAGGTGGCGGTAATGCATTTGACAGTAAATGACATCTTCTATTAAACAACAAGAAGAAAAAGAACAGCCAATCAGTGTCGCGCTTTCAACGTCAACAGGAAGCACAGATAGCGTCCTTGGTGATGCGAAGTGTAACAAAACTTTTGCATCTTTCTCTTGTTATATTGCCAATAAATATGTCCAACACATAAACCGACCGACATTAGAACTACAAGCAAAACAACTCCGATTAAAGATCTATGAGGTAATTTGCTGAATGATGCAAATGATTGAGATAAGCCAAAGCGTTTCCCTGTTCAGCTAATGGTTGAGAAGCTTCATGGCGCCTCGATAATATTTAAATCCTCAAGCTGGCAGACGGGACGCGTATTAGTCTAAAATGATAAATTGGCAACCGCACACAATACACAATGTAGTTAAGAAAAGACACAGTTGCTATGTGTCTAAAAAGACATTAAATGCTACTGACTAATCTTAATCCTGTTAGGGGGAGAATATGTAATCACTTATATAAGATAGGCTTAGCTTTTGCTTTGCTCTACTAGTAATTGCCGTCATTTATTTTATTCCATTTTACACAATAAATAGAAGCTCTGCGCACCTAAGAAGAAGGCGATATGTGAGTAAGAGAGGAGTATTACTTCACTTGAAAAATAAAGAAAAGCTCCCGCACACTGTCTCACTATATTTATGTATTTTTCTGCTTTTATTGCTGCAACGTTTCCGTTACACTGACCTTCATCAGCTTTTCTTTATTCCCCTTTACACGGAAATTGCTGACATGGTTCATATGCCTATGGACTGTGACGCTAGCTATGGCTATTTATCAAATACCTCATCATAATCAGATACTTTTAATTGCATAACACTCCTCCTTTTGCAGTGACCATGTCTGGTGCTGTTCTTGTTGGAGACCAGCTTATTCTTGAAGAGGAATATGACGATGACTACATACCATCTGAACAGGGTAAGCAGGCTTACGGCTTAAGGACTCATATTGGTGTAGTAGTCATGAGTAAAAGTTATTGAATTATTAATTTTTTGGTTGCATGCTCTATGATGTTGCTGAGCAGCGATCCCTCATATATACTATATACTGTGTTCATAAATGGTATAAATAAAGTAAAGTAAATAAAGTAAAATTGTCATCTATTTTTGCTGCCCAATAATGTCAGTATTTGTTTTCAAAGTCACTAAGTTTACCCAAATAAGACCTTCTTGTTTTTCCAGAGGTCAGAGATTACGCTAAAGAAATTGGGATTGACCCAGACGCTGAGCCAGAGTTGATGTGGTTGGCTCGAGAGGGAGTTATCGCCCCTCTCCCTACTGGTTGGAAACCTTGGTGAGGAATAAAAACCAAGCGGTGTTTATTTGTTTTGTCCTTGAAATGACTCGAGGATTAAGATCTGGTTTTGACATGTGATGCTGGGGGGAGTTTCCATAACGACAGCCTCAGGAGGACCATGTCAGCTGCACTGTTCTTTTAATTCTATGTTGTCAAAACAACCACTAATTACTGTTCAAACATATATGGCTTTACAAGAGATTATTCAAAAATATCTTTTTATAGGATGAAGTTATTAGCACCACCATGGAAATGTTGTTTATTATTTATTTTTCTTGCCATATCACACAATCAATACACTGTTGCCCTAAGCCACTTTTTATGTCAATCATCAACACTGTTCAATTTAGTTGTTATTACTCCTTTTACAATTAAAAGAAAAAGTAAAAAAATTGTATTCAGTTACACCGCTACAGTGACCAAAATGCTTTTTTCATTATTTTTTTTATTATTAATTTCTACAGCCAAGATGTCACTGGAGACATTTACTACTTCAACTTCTCCACGGGACAGTCATCGTGGGAACATCCAGGCGACGAAAACTATCGCAACCTTGTGACCCAGGAACGAGAGAGGTGTAAACAGGCAGCGAGCGCAGGAGGAGCAGGCGCCAAGAAAGACAAGAAGAAGAAGAAAGAAAAGGGGAAAGAGAAGAAGGAGAAAAAGAAGAAAGAGGACTCGCTGGGCTCTGATTTGGGACCCATAATGTCTCCACTTGGGGGCCTAGCTCCGCTCAGAGGCCTGGACGCCCCGGGACTGGCACCCCTGGGCTCAATCCCGCCTCTGAGAAGACCTCTGGGAAGCGCCGGGGACTAGAACCACTCAAGACTTCACTGGGGGTAATGTTTTAAATGCATAGATTAGAGCAATCAAAAAATCTATAAGGCACAAAAAAACTTGTTTCAGTTTGGTATAAAAGTAGATTATCCCTTAGGCTTTGGGTTTGTTTTGAGAGAACATGGTGTATGGGGATAGATAAGAAACAATGAAATAGCGTAGTTCTCCCTTCAAATTAATCACAATCACATCACAATATTTCCAGAAAACACCTAAAATGGTTTGCGATCTTTGTAACTGTTCCGGTAGGACCCCCGGAGCAGTGGTAAGTCCAGCGTCTTGGGCAGCAGACGAGAAGAGAGAGCGTCCCTGAATCTGCATGGCTTGGACGATGATGACGATGATGAAGATGGAGTAGTAGAAACTAAAGTACTTAAACTTTGTCTATAACAAGTCAGTTTCGAATGTAAATTGCTTTCTTTAAAAAAAAAAAAAAAAACATGAATATTTTATAGCAGAGTCGACACAATTCAGACAGATTGCTGAAGAACCTCCTATTGGATATCGATGAACTTGGGGGTGGCCTACAATATGAGGTACTGATCATTTTGTTTTGCATGTTTTTGTGTCTGTGTGTGTGTCTAATAATATTTGTATCATTTAGGAGAGTGAAGGCAGTGGAGAAGCCCCAGAGTTACAAAACCTCGCTCTTTCTAGAGACATGAGCCCTGAGCCACCTTCACAACAGGTAAAACAAATCAGCCACAGTCGGCGTTTAGTATGATTAAAAGTCCACTGGAGTAAATGGTGGTTTGTAAATAACTTTGACTCCGGCAACATAATTGACAACGTGCTAACTAACAGCAAACAGATTACCCTTCGAAATCTAAATGCTTCTCGCTACACATACACGTACTAAGATATGAATGTTTTTTTATGACTCTGGTGGCCATTATTCAGTGTCACACAAATGTCTGCATATTTGGTTGTTGTCTTTTAACCATCTTTCGTTAATTGTCTCCTGCCCCTCTCGTGTCACCCTCACCTTTAACCCTCTGGCCTCCCTGTAGCTGCTGTGCTGTTGGGACTTGTCCTATGGCCGCGGCTGTCACTGTGCCTTCCTCTTTGTTCTGCTCTCTGCTTACTGTCACTGCTACTGTTTCGCCAAATGAGTTGTTGCAATGTTTTTCTATATCCTTAAATACTTGACAGAGCGTTGAATTTAGGTTATTCGATAGTGGAAAATAATTTTGTTTATAGAAACTGTTGCAGCTTGATTTTTAAGAACCCAAAACTGGTTGGGATGCCACTTGCAATTTGATTGATGTAATTATAATCAGCAGATAAGAATAGGTTATAAAACATGACTATGTTTATTTATTTATTTATCTATTTATTTTTTTACATTCTAGTGGCTAAAATATTTTGTATTAATTTAAAGGTGCACTATGTAATAAAAGTTCATATCTGTGCATATTTGACCTTTCAGTGACCCAGCAGATGTATGGGTGGTCAGCATGGCGCCCTCATTTTCCCTTCCAGGGGCCTCTAGAACGCTGTAGGATCAATTGTTTTCAGGGTTTCTTGTAGGTTTTTACTGCTGATGGAACCATCTCCATGGTTACTGTTGTGGATATTCTTACCAATCTAAAGCGAAAACCGAAGAAGTATTGTCTGATCAAGTGTGAGATTTATTACGCATGCGGAGAGCTTACACACAGAGTCAGTCCATGATAAGTTCTGGGGAACAGGCTCCCGTATCACTGTTATATGGGTAAGTACATGAAAAGGCAGCACAGCAGGACATAGGGAGTGGTGATACAGTTCAAGATGTAAATGCAGACGACCATCAGGCGCCTCGGATGGTAATGCAATCAAAGGGTGGCGGTGAAGACAGAAAGGAGACCTTTTGTAATGTTTAGAGGACAGGTCTTTTGGGCCCTTTGTTTTAGGTGCGAGAGGAGCCTTGAGAGGAAGAAGGAGGAAGCTGGTCTTCTGGGCATTGATTAAAGGCCCAGGGGGTCACCCGGCGGCAGGACGCTAGTCTATGCATCCACACGGCTGAGACTAGTTTCGTGGAAACTAGATAACTAACTAAAATATGTCACAACATTACGCATACGTTCCATCCCGTAAACTTACCAGAAACCCTCAAAAGCAACTGATCCCAGAGTGTCCTTAGAGGCCTCTGGGATGGAAAATAAAGGCGCCTTGTTGAGCACCCATACAGCCTCTGGGTCACTGAGAGGTCTAATACGCACCAATATAAACTTTTGTTCCAAATAAAATGTTACATAATACATAAATGAATTACCAAGTAAATACAGTGTTAACCAAAGCTGATTAAGTTTTAATCATTATTACAGACCATGGTTTCTAATAAATTATATCTTTTCTCTTTGCTTTATGAGTACAAACCTTATCATTGCTTTTACTGCAATCTGTTGAGGTTGCAAGGTCAAGATATTCCTCATTTTAGGATCTTTGTTTTCTTCATGCATTTAACATCTTAACCCCTACCTGAACCGAGCACATTTTCTCCAGTTCAAGTTGACCTAAATCTAAAAGCTTATTGAAAAAACCCCCATCAGAACAGGCAAAAAACTTAACAAAAAAGCGACAAAAAAAAGTGTCAAAAAAGTGACAAAGTGCAAGAAAACAGTGATGAAAAAGCAACAAAACCGTTACAAAAAAGCGACAAAAATGAGACATAAGTGAGGATGAAAAAGCATCAAAAAACTGTTTAAAAATAGCAAAAAAATCTGTGACAAAAACACTGAAAAATGGGCAACAAAAATGCAGCAAAAAAACAAAAATGCATGAAAAAGCAACAAAAATACGACGAAAACGTGATGACAAAAACCTTATAGTAGATTAGGAGGTCTTAGCTTTCAAATGAGGTGTTACACTGGCCTATAGGCTGTAAGCTCCAGTCGAGAAGCTTTAGATTTGGGTTAAGCTGAATTGGAGAAAATGTGCTCGGTTCAGGTGGGAGTTAAGAGATTGAGAAACAAAGGGGGGCAAACTGAGACCTAGGAGGTTTTTCTTCAAATCAGGCCTGCAAAAACTTTAGGGCTAATTAACATTTCTGTGAATAGCCACCGCTAAACTGATTGTGAAGTATTTTAAAATGACAAAAAGCAGGTCTGTGCCCCCCACTCTTTACCTCCTGAATTGGCCTTGCTTTTCCCAGTGTCTTTGCACATCTCCCTTTGTGACAGACTGTTCCTCCATTTGCCTCCACTAAGGACCGAGAGTCTACTCCGGGGGCGCGTGGCAAAGATGGAGTCAGGGAAGAAGACCAGGCCGGTCCTTCAAAACCAAATCGAACTCCTGACCAATCGGAGCCAGAAGTCGAGGAGGAGATTGACAATGTAGAGCAATATGATGTCAGTGAGGGGCAAGATGGCGGCTTGGCCAAACTGTATGGAGGAGAGCGATTGGGAGAGGAGAAAAAAGATGCAGAGGGAGTTGAAAGTTTAGAAATTGAGTGCCTGAAAAATACCTCTGGCAAAGAACCTATTGAAAAAGATGATAATTTAGCCAGTGATGGAGTAGTAGATATTGAAAGCAATGAAGAAAAAGAGAAAATAAATAGTGTAGACATTAGGGTTCAGAAAAATAAAGTTGACCAGGCAGATTTGGGCAGTGACGAAGGAGACGATGTGAAAAGCAATGACGCTGTGAGAAATTCATTGGCTGAGCAGGACGAACAGGGATTTGAGGACACGGACGAAGTTGTGGAGAGTTTCAAAAGCGAAAACAACGAAGAAAATGGTAGAAACAGGACAGATGATGAGCCAGAAATAGTTGGTTTTAGGTCAGAAGCAGCCAACATAGATCAAAGAGTGGGCAAAGCAGAAGAAGAGAGTCTAAGCATCGAAGAAGAGGTCATAGAACCGCAATCAAATGAACGAGAGAGTGAAGGAAAGATGGTGCAAGGAAGTGAGGAGGATGTTATTGACGATACGGACAAAGTCACAGCAGAGGAAAGAGACCAAAGGCAGGATTCGGTGATGGGTGAAGTGGAGAAAGTGCCAAATGCTGCAGAGGTAGTGTTTGCTGAGCCAGTTCATATCATTGTATGTCATGCCTTCATTAGAGCCTATAGGCATCCATTTCCTCTGCCTCAGGGGCTGCCACTTTCAAATGTGTTATGTAATGCGAGCCATAGTACAACTTAAGAAAAACACGAGAAGTCAGAATCCAAAGGAGATGAGATTTAGGTATTTGCTTTGACCTTTGATAATTCGAAAAGGACGACCACTTTCTGACTTTTTTGTTTGCGATATAATGGTTCTTATTTGTATCATATTCCTACCGAAATGAGCCCCTTAGGACAGAGTTTCTGCTTGTTTGACTACAATTCTTTGATCCTTGGCTTTTTAAATTTTTTTTTATTGTTTGCATAAAATGGGCTTTATGCAATGCTTTCCTAATTAAGTTTAAGAAAAGGTGGATTCTATTAGGATGCGTAGTCAGATTACCTTAAAGTTATCACTGTTTATCGCCTCTGCTTTCCTCAGTGCTCAGCGTTTGCTTTGCCGTCTCATTTTTAACATGCCACCTCTCCTGCCGGGAGATGTGTCGCATGCAGCCAGCTTTGCTTTTGTGTGTTTGCTGTAACTGTTACATCCTTTCAATATTGAATTCATTTCTTATTGGCAGTTCCTTGCAATTAAGTTTCTTGTACCATTGCAGGACGACAGCGTACACATCGATTCCTCATGTTCTACTCATAACAAGGTACAGTAACGCAAACATTTACAGCATATTGATTGCGTTTCAGGTTATTAAAAGAAATAATTACCTTTTTTTTTTAAAAGCTGAAGAATCTAGGAGATGCAGAAGACCTCTCTGGCTTCATCAGTCCACCATTAGAAAATAATTCAACTGAAAACAGGTATTTAAGATATAGTAACCTATTTAAAAGTGCTCTTAGTGTAGCTTGGGGTATAATTTTTGGGTACAAAGAAGAAGAAGAAAAAAAGCTTACGCCAACTCCTAACCTTTGACTTAAAGCAGTACTAAGTAACGTGTTTACCTTAATAAATCCTTTTCGTTGTCTCTGGTCAGAAAACCACAATTGCAACTTTCCCTGCACCGGGTTGGAGGCGCAATACACACTAATAGAAACACGAAGATGAAGCTAACAGGCTAACGGGCAAAGCTAACTGCGGGCTAGAGCCACTTAAACAGTATTTACAGCCAAGTTTGAGTGGAAAAAAATATCTCCATTGTGTCATTGGATGTAAAATATCCCTCTCTCCCTTTGTCTTTTCTGTCAGTGTAGTATTTACTCTCACAGACAATTAATGAGTGAAAAACGCAACATGCTACGACAACTGCAGTGGCGCTTATGGCCTCTAGGGGCATGAGTTACTTACCGTAGTTCTGTTTTAACCAGTTTCACAACCTAACTCTTTATTGCATAATCAGCACTTAAATGTTATAAAAATCTCCAAGATACACTGAAAAATCAATGTGGGGAATGGGTAGTTAAACTTTCACATGCGCTTTAAGCTGTGTTTTTGTTCCTCAGGTCAAAGCAGAAGGACGAGCCTGCTCCCAGAGTGGACCGTCTCACGCTGCATCAGTCCAGTCTTTCTCCTACGTTTTCAAACTCCTCTCATTCAGACACTAGAGACAATCCCCTCCCTAAGAGCACAGACTTCGGGACATCTTTTGGACTGAAGAGGCCCGAGACGTCGAGAGGCCGCGCCGGACGTGGCCTGGAACCTGAACTGTCCGATGAAAATAAAGAGAAGACAGAGGAAGGGTGTAAGAACATGGCGGATCGTGAGGTGGAGGAGGAGAGAGAGAGCCGGAGGAAGCAGAAGCAGAGGAGGATTCAGGAAATTCAGGATGAGTTGAAGACACTAGAGGAAGAGGAGGAGAGGAGGCTGAAGGCTGAGAGTGAGGAGAGACTGAGGTATGTTCTTCAAATATATAGCATTTTTCAAAAAAGTTTGTCCTGTTTTGGTTTGGTCCTTGTGTAGAAGTAATTAAGTCCTTTTTCAGACCTGGTTTAGTCCTTCATAGGCCCGGTTTGATCTAAAGTTCTAAACCTTAATAATTCTTGTTTCCAAAAACTGTTATTTTTTTCAACTTTTTCTATTGACTTGTTTTGGAAATCATCTTATCCTCGCAAATCACATTTTTATAGTGTAATTATTATTATTTTCTAACCATAATCTGTCGAAGCCTGGTTTGATTTGTTCTATGCATTAAAATGTTATCTAACCTTGTGAGTTGTATCTTCCCAGAGCTCTGCGTCAGTCTCTGTTGATGAAAAGAAAAGAGGAGGAGGCCAAACTCAATGAAGAGTCTGAAAAAACGCTGCAGGAGCTCAGGGCGTCCGTCCGAGCCGACCGCGAGAAGCAAGAGCAAAAAATCAGGTTGACAGCCCTCAATGTAGTTCTCTTATTCTAAACTATCATATAAAGTATGCACACAGGCTAAGGCTGTATTACATCTACCTATGATTGGTGTAAGTGTAATTCAGCTCTAGGCCTATGTTGGCAAAAGAAATGTACATACAGTGTAGCAAATAAATTAATCCGATTAGTTATTCTGAGAGCCAAGGTCACACTTTAGATTTTTAGATCAACATGGAATAAGACGCCTGAATAACTTTAAGAAAATCTATTCTCAAAAAGTAATAAAAAGCCATTTGTAAAAAAAAAAAGAAGAAAAAATCTAAGCAAACAAATTCTAAATCTTAATGTAATAGAACTGGTAACTAGTAATCTGGGACCATGAGAATAAATAATAATAATAATAAAAAAATATTCTACACACCTTTAAAAACATTGTGAACATTTTTCAGTACTTAACAATATATTAATTAATTTGTATCCAAGACAGGAGAGTAAATCTGTCCTGGAGGCCCTCCGATCTGAATTAGAAGAAGAGCAAGACGCGGAGAGAGAGAAACTCGAGGCCAAAAAGAAGCAGGAACTTGAGCGATTGAAAGCAGAGTTTGAGAAGGAGCTTGAGGTGGAGAGAGAGCGGCTTCAGAGCCACAAAGACGACAGCCTCTCCGCCATCAGAATCAGACAAGAGGTGAGCAATACTTGAAAGTGGTTTGAACGACATAGTCAATCACTTTTTTTTTCATGTTGTCATGGCGATGTGAAAACAGGAAGAAACCTCCCTCCCTCCTGGTACAACTTAATTTTCACCTTTTTCTGTGACCTGCATTTGTGGTTTCTGTGTTCCACATGGTTTTTCTGGATACTTTTGTACGTCTTTTCCGAGTTTTTGTGGAGGTTTGGTGGATTTGTTTACTTTGAGAGTCTAAAATGGTCCTGAAGAAAGCAGCTTTTTAAAGGTAAACAAAATGCTAGCTTATCAGCTAAACCCATTTGAGACCTACACATTTCTTCTTCTGAGACACTGAAGAGGCACCAAGAGCCCCACAGCTGCAGCACAGTCGAGGCGTCACAAGAGGAGCTATAGGAAACAAAAAAGGAAAAAACGAGAGATGGTGAAAGACTGTTGTGGAGCGGAGGGAGCTGCAGGAGAAGAGGAAGGAGCTGACCAGTGCAGGACACCACGCTCTGAAACAGAACAAACCCAGGAGGCGCTGCACCATTTCAGAGGATCAGAGGAGACAGAGGGCAGCCAGCCAGGTTTCTTCCGAGTGCTACAGTTTCCCTGACCTCCAAGGTCATGCGGGTCACGTTGACACACAGTGGCAGCGCGGCTCAGCCGCAGCATCTCAGGACTAACACCTGAACACTATTTCGTTGTACGCTTGTACAATGACAATAAAGCACTTACTTACTTACTTAAAGGCTTATTTATTTAACTTACCCAACTACTTTATGACTTTACACTGGCTTGTATTCTGTTTTCTGTATGAAGGTCAAAAGCTCAGGTGAGAGGAGTGGTCTGATGAGTTCCAAACCTGAGCAGCATCTGTCTGACTATCGAAGAGAGGTTAGATTAAACTTTATGACCTGTTATAAACCTTTATTCTTTATTCTTCCACGATTTTACCCAAATATTTGTCTTTTAGCTGTCGGATGTGCTCCAAGAAGTGCGTGAGGAAGTGGAGCGGGAGCATGAGAGGAAGCTGGAGCAGCTGAAGGAGAAGCACAGGAGAGAGATGGACGACATCAAAGAGAAATACAGGGATGAGGTGAATTAGCACAGTCTATTAGTTTGTTCATTTCTTTTGTCTATCCATTCATTTCAATCAGTTGGGTAATTTTTGCTCAACAGTTTGTAAAGAGGAGGGTAAGTGCTTTAAGGGTGATAGCACGGCCAGATGAATTTTATGAATGTAGAAGGAAGTCAAAATCTGGCTTAACAAGTCTGCGTCTCTATCAGGAGAGCATGCAGAGGGACCGGATGATTTCTAACCTCCGAAATGAGCGAGAGCAGATGGAGGCCTCTCACGCCCTTGAACTGGAGAAACTGAGGATGCAACACGACGTTCAGATCGAGAAGATGCAACTAGAAAACACACGCAAGGTAAAACTGTCAGCACAATTGTTTATGAATTGAAGGTGAATGTGCAAGAACCTGGTGCAAAGTTAGAATACCATTAACTAAACAAATTCCTTCTTTCCTAAAGGAGAATGAACTGAGAGACTTGTCCAATGAGCTGGAGTTGAGGTCCAGCCGCCTCAAGAGTCAGGAGGCCATGCTGCAGACGAAGGTTATTTGATCATGTGATTGTGTTGTTATAGTGGGGGGAAAACAATCATGTTGTCTGATGTTTACTGTTAATTTTCAGGAGGAAGATTTGAACAAAAGGAGGAAAAGTCTGAAAGTGGAGGAACAGGAAGTCGACAGACAGTTGGAGGTAGGTCAAACGTAGAGTCAGTGCTTTAGTGTCATTATTCATTTTAACATACTTTTTGTTATTAGAAGCTTATTCTTTAAGATGTACATGCTGCATATTCGGTTCTATAGTGGAAATTCTACATTTTTAAAACTAATATGAAGCATGTATTTAACATATTAAGCAATCTCAAAATTCCCATAACTAAACACCGTCTTGTCAGTCACTGCCTCGTCTCATCCACGAGCGGGACGTCCTTAAGGAGGAGCTGGAGAGGGAGCGAGAGGAGAAGCGACAGGCACGTGAGCTGATGAGGGTCGCGCGAGAGGAACGCGATGAGGCCAAGACACAAGAGGCTCTACTCAGAGAGGAGCGGGACAGGGCCCGAGCGGAGCAGGGAGGAGCAGAGAGGAGAGGGACAGGCTGGAGAGGAGAGTCCAGCTTCTGCAGGAGAGCTGTGACCAACTCAGGCACAGGTACAAATCAATATGGACTTTAATGTTGTTATTTAAGTAATGATTATTATAGCAAGAGAGCACTTTAAAAGCAGACAATATTACAGACTCGTTTAAACCTTAAATGTCAATAATGTCAACTTTGCCTGTCAACATCAGTGAGTTTGAAGGAGGTGCGGAGGCGAGTACGTCTAAAGTTGACCCCAAACATGACAGAAAGTTGTTGATTTCACCGCGTCCCGTTGGAGACCCCCCTCTGCTCATGGAGGAGCTCGAGCCACCGCTGTCTCCACTGCAGCCGACAGCACCAGCAGCATCCACGAGTAATAGTGCAATTATTTCATTAATACTTGCATTTTTATCCTGAAATTCATTTACCAAAACAAAGCACTTACAATTCTCATTATATAAATTGTTTTTCATACTGACTCCGTACTGTCCGACTGTCTTTCCAAAGACAAGGGGAGGGGGCTTACTTTGTTGTCTCACTAAATGATAATAGTTACTAGTTATGCTTAAAGAAATAGTCTATTATGGAATGCATTATAGATATTGAATAATGTAGCATAGGCACTGAAATACACACACATACACATATATATATAGTTCAGGTATCAGCACTGTACTGGTAATAAATTGGATACACTGTAAACGTAATGTTGTGTGTTTCTCTTTGTGCAGTGTAAAGAGGTACATCTCATCTCACGGTGACTCCATTCAGAAAACCAAGGTCTTCTTGGAGCGTGAGAGCAGGAAACTGGTCGAGCGAGAGGCGGCTTTAAGAGCTGCACAGATCAACCCAGCGCTGCAGAGCGGCATCACAGAGGACATGATAAACAACCTCCAGCAGGTAACATTGAGATTGTATTGTAATATTGGAAAAGGTAAAATACTTTGTTGATATACTGATTTTTGTGATGTGATACTGTACATAATGCTTGACCTTGAAACAAATAATAATCAAGTTAAAAAACAGAAAACAATCACATATTATGCCCTGTGTTTTTTGTTTGTTTGTTTTACACTTGTATATGGTTTATTTTTCTTCCAGGAGGCAAAAATCGTAGGTAATCTGCAGCAGACAGTTCAGAAAGGCATCTCCCTTCTACAAAGGAAAGAGGAGAAACTTCAGCATCTGGAGAGCTCAGTGACTGATAAGGTACCTTTTCTTTCCATACAGTAAAAACAATATAAACAAGCAGATGCATTGTTTTCATAAGTTGTTTTGAAGTTAAAGTTCCAAATTGAGTTGTGTCAGCCAAAATGATGTTGTTTTCTTCCTACAGCCTCTATTTGGAAATATCCCTGGAAGGACTGTGACTTTTGATGTGAGTGAATCTGATGTGAGCAGCGCTGTGGACCCACCGTTCAGCAGAGGTGAATGTGAGCGCGGTTGAAAACAAACAGAGGGATACATTTTACAAAGCTCCTATCTGTTTTTTCCAGATCAGCCCACAGTCCCCGGCCGGGTTCAAGAGCTGGTGGAGTCTCTTCAGGAGATCTCAGGACAGCTTAACACTGTGGTAGGGGTCCTGGGGTCTTTAGCCCAAAGACCAAACCCCGCCTTCAGTCTACCTCAGCCCAGAATGGACTTCAGCACCGCCCACTCCAGGCGTCCACAGCCGTCCGAAAACTGGGCGCCACCAATGTTTAGCTCCTCTATCAACAGTGGCTTAAACACCTCTGATGACCTCCTCAACAGCCGCTTTAGGCAGATATTTCCTGGTACACAGTCAAATGATTTAGATATTTTACTACAGGTTATTTTGAGTTCAAGTTACAGTACGTCACACGCAGTTACAGCTAAACTCTGTTGTATTGTTATAGGAGCAGCGATGGGACCAAGTGTCTCCAAACGAACCACATCCTACTCTTCACACACTCCCCTCAGGTAAAAAGTAAAACATTATTTTGTTTACTTAGACATCAATGACATATCGGATGACTATGTTGCATAAATGATCAGTGTTGGTTTGTTTCAGTCACAGCAGCTGGAGCTCTTCCTTCAGACAGAGTGCTACAGAGATGGACGGACACAGACTCCAGGATCTCATTGACAGTAACAAGAGGTGGCTCGAAATCCGACGCAAAGACACCAGCATGTATCCTTTTGGGACATAATGTTGTCCTCCTTAAAGGAATAGGCCACCGTTTTTACATACTGAGATATGTTCTTACCTTAGCTTAGACGAGTTCATTTGTACCTACCTGTCTTGTCTTCACATGTGACTTCTGTAACGTAAACACAGCACAGACGGCGTTAGCGTTTAGCCTCTCTCTTCTCTATAGCTCCAAACAGGTGAAGATAGAAGCTACCAAACTCTTCCACGTTTTCCCTATTTAAATAGGAAGTGTTACACTATAAAGTATAGTTACACAAAATGAAACAATGTGGATTTTCTAAGCGGATAAAAAGGGGAACTATATTGTAAGGCATAATATTACCAGGAATACTTCGGCATCTGCACAGTAAAGTGAAGATATCACTGCACGGATGTCGAATTACTCCTGGTATTATAACGCCTTACAATATAGTTCCCCCTTTTATCTGCTTAGAAAATCCACATTGTTTAATTTTGTGTAATTATACTTTATAGTGTAACACTTCACGTAACCATATTTAAATAGGGAAAACGTGGAAGAGTTTGGTACTTCTATCTTCACCTCGTTTGGAGCTATAGAGAAGAGAGAGGCTAAACGCTAACGCCGTCTGTGCTGTGTTTACGTTACGGAAGGCACACGTGAAGACCAGACAGGTACAAATGAACTTGTCTAAGCTAAGGTAAGAACATATCTCAGTATGTAAAAACGGTGGCCTATTCCTTTAAAGTGAGTGGTAATTATAGATTTATCATGATGGTTTTGAGACTTCATGGTAAATATGGCTGAAGTGAGAGCTTACCTATAAACCAAAATGACAGGAATAGATTTTGTACTTTGTGAGAATATGCAGACACTAATAGCGTGAAGGTCCATGGTTTCGATTCACCTGAACCATGTTGGGTCCATGAGTGATGGGCTAAAGAAGCCGAGGTGCTGACACATGTATCGAGCATCATAATTTTGTTAAAAGTTACGTGACTGACACCTCATTTTATACAGCATCATATTGCGTGAGATGCAACGAGTAGCCACTTTAATGGGAGCAACATCAGACTCATTTTGTTCTGTCAACATCTGCACTCAATGCTCTTTTTACTATTAGCTGCTGAACAAGTTTATTGATGACAACTTGGTTCACATTTCTGAACGAGAATGAATGATCCCAGTTTTGCGTTTGTTGTATGACAAGCTGGCTGCTGCTGCAATAACTTATTTAAACCACGAGATGTCGCTATTTATTACCATGTACCTTTGTCACACTGTACCAATACATTCAGAGAAATATATCACAAGCCTCTTGAGGTGTATAGCCTACCCATCACTAAGGTCCATCTGTGTGTAGTTTGCATGATATTCTCCCCATGTTTGTGGGTTATTCTCTGGATGCTCCGGTTTTCCTCACCGACTTGCACAATGATCCTGGTGATCCTATGGCGAGTAGTTGGGACTTGACCTGACAGATCTTTATTACCTGTTATTTGGTAGTGAACAAATGTTGAATACATTTCTGATTCTTAACCAAGTCTCTCAGTCCTTTATTGACCCGATATCGTCCTGCAACCAACGGTGGCCTGATTCAACTGGGTTTGGACAATGACAACGAAATACGAGTTTTCCATTACTGAGGGCGTAGGACTAAAATCCCTGCCCTGCTGATCATGTTTGAAGGCGCTGTGATATTTGAACTTTGAGCTCGCGCTGACTGTACTGTTTACACACAGGCTCATGCAATGGGCCTGGCGCTTTTCATCAGGAAATTGATGTCAGAAAGATTTCAAGGAGTTTTAATCACTTCTAGTAAGTCAATTTTACAGCTTCAGCTCATGTTGCTGAGTGCAGTAATCATTGTTTACATGTGCGTCACGCCAGACTCGGCCAAACAACAGGTTTTGCTTCTCAAGTTGAAAATGCATGTAGTTACTGTTTTTTCTCATTGTTTTAGTGATTCTGTATATAGTATTATCTGTTAACTCTTATTGATAATATAATGTGCGTTGTTACAATCACTCCATGTTGCTGCAAAATTCAGCCCAATTTTGTAGTAAATGCCTGTTGTGCAAGTGAGGCCTATATAAAAGTGAGGAAGTATTTATTTTACACTAAAGCCTTTTGTACGTATAGTTCTAATGTTTTGTACGTATGTGTATTAAGTAACTGTATTTTTGTAATAAATATTTGACATGTTGCTTATTTAATTTTGAGGCTATTGCTGAAGTTAAAGCTTTTACACACATTTCTTGCATACATCACGATACTAAAAGGGTTCTGCATGAATGCGAATGAAATGCAAGTGCTGGAATTTTTAAGCTTCATTTTAACACAATCATTAACGCTTTTACGAATGCGCATCTGAAAAAGACACCTTTATTCAGCAACCACTCAATGACATCCAAACATAATCCATTTACAGTGCTGTGCAAAAGGTACCTCTGCTGTCAGAAGATGAGGGCAGTTTTGAAGAATACAATCATTTCTATTTGGACGGAGAAGCTGTGGATTGACTGACCGTTACATAGCATACAAAAGTTTTTTTTTTCAAGGCCACTGACAAAACTGATTGGATAAAGTACTCTCAGGTACTTTGATATACAAACATTCATTCACTATAAACAGCATATATAAATTCACTTCAAAATGCGGAGTTTTTTTTAACTGAGCTGGTATCAAATAAGTTAAGTCAGTCTAACGTTTCATCAAGTTAACATTGTCTGCATAAAGTAAACATTTATTCATAAACAAGATGGCAGCGATTGGACAATACGGTTCACAGCGTTTTTCAAGAGAGTTTTGGATTGGCACCAAAGCGTCCATTCTTTTACAGGGGAGGAGGGAGTACTGCTCTTCCCAAAAAAATGGGGTTTGTAGTACGATGGGACGACTGGCTGTGCTTTTTTAAGCGTGATTACGCAGGACTGGGGGAAGGAACGAGCTGTGTAAGGCAATGAGCTGAAGCCACGTCAGAAAACGTAGATTTTGTCTCTTTGGACAGTGTCGAGGTCGTCGTCCATCGTCAGCAGGACCTAAGAGGAAGACAGGGGAGAAATGTGTGAGAAGTATCAAGTTAGGAAATTACTTGGGAAGCTACATAAGTTGTATGTTTCCCTTTAGGGATGTTTTGTTAACCAATACCAGCTACCAAACAAAACAACGTTCTTACCAGAAATGATCCAAACATAGCGATGGAGGACAGGAAGTGCCAGATGTCGTGGTCGTCAAAGAAGGACAACAGGATGCAGTCTCGATTATGATCACGCGACTCTGCGGGAGTTTTCTGAGTGAGGACAGAAGAAATAAATTTTAAATACTAAATCATTGAAATATAATGGATGACCAGGTTATTCCATCAAAAAGTCTTATTAACATCAAACCTAAGTCACTGACCTGCCACGTGCTGAGGCCCTGGAAGAAAAAGTACAAGGCAAAACCCCAAACGACGGCCGTAAAGAGAATAATGACGAGAGCAAGATACTTGATCCTCTCTCCACTTCGCAGCTACAAAATCCAAAAAACGCAATCTCGTTATTATCACAATTATTGCAATTAATTATTACAATGTTCCAAAGCACACGTACCTTCATAATGATGTAAAACGCGAAGTACAGCAGCAGGTTACAGATGGCGATGGCCAATAGATACGAGGCAAAGTCGTTTGGTCTCTTGATGAGTCCGTAAGCAGCGCTGTGATGAAAGTTGGAAAATAATGCAGCTTTTAGTCCTTATTCTCTAAAAGTTAATGTCAATACAATGTCATTTACTTACAGAGACCAGTTGACGATGTTTCCCAATACGAGCAAAACCATTCGATCCTGAGTGAGAAAATGCAACTGTGTGAGCACACACTACATGATTTTTCCGGTCTTCAAAGATTTTACAACTTTAACAACTTTAGGATTTGTTCCCTGGCAAATCCTCTTTATGATACTACAGAGACCGATTTAAAATAGGAACAATTGTACAAATATACAGTCGACCTGCCGGACTATTTTATGACCAAGAGACAATAGATTCCATGAAAAAGGCTTTACTCACAATGTACATGGGACCGCTGCACTGTCTGATACTGTCAGTGTAAACGATGTAAACCACTCTCCGCAGGACTCCAGAGTCTAAAACACAACATTTAAATTCATGTTTCTCGGATCCCAAGAAAACAGTGCCATTTTTGTGGTGTTACATCACTTTAACCAACTGGAATACTTTATCTTTAAAACTAATTGAGCTTACACTTATTGTTGCACTTCACCTAAACGTCAATAATTGAAGTATTTTGAGTTAAGTACAAGGCCCTACCTAGTCTCCATCTGCCCATGTAGTACAGCTGGGTACTGAGGAGGAGTGTCGCCAGAATGTGAATGACTGAGAAAACAATCCAAAACACCATGTTGCCTTTTCCAAAAACCTGTAAATAATACATTCATGCATCAGTGTTTTTATAATTGTGTCCTTTACGTTTATGCTTCTCTATAGTGATAGTAATCTCACCACTCCGAGCACAGAGAAGAAGATGACCCCAGCCAGGCAAGCGTATGCAGTGTACGCGCTTGCATTGATGTCCGGGTGTCTCTTCTGATAAAGCTTCAACATGCACAGCCCAGCAATCATGTACATAAACGAGGTGTCTGCAAAATCAATCAGTAATTAAATAACAACGAAGAATTTGAATTCTAGTAATTTATTCAGAGTTCTATAATTGTACAGGTGAAACTCTGAAAATTAGAATATCGTGAAAAAGTTCATTTATTTCTGTAATACAACTTAAAATGTGAAACTAATATATGATATAGACTCATTACATGCAAAGTGACATTATGTCAAGCCTTTGTTTCGTTAACTTTGATGATTATGGCTTACAGTCCATTTTCAAAATATTCTAATTTTCAGAGATGTTTTATTTGAGGTTTTTACAAGCTGTGAGCCATAATTATCAACATTATAACAAATAAAGGCTTGATGATTTGTAAAAATTCCAAATTCAGTCTGGAGAGGATTGTCAGGAAAAGGCCATTCAAAAGTGTGGGGGACCTTCACAAGGAGTGGACTGAGGCTGGAGTCAGTGTCAAGAGCCACCACACACAGACGGATCCTGGACATGGGCTTTAAATGTCATATCCCTCTGGTTGAAGCATCCTGGTCTTCCATAACACCTCAGCAGTGCCACAGGCTGATAGCATCCATGCCACGCAACCGCATTAAGACAGTCATTCAAGCAAAAGGCCCAAACCAAGTAGTAAGTACTTATGCATGATTATAGTTTTCAGAGGGCCCACATTTCTCTGTTTAAAATAATTTTCTTATTGATTTCATGTGATATTCTAATTTCCTGAGATTTTGAATTTGGGTTTTTTAGAAGCTGTAAGCCAAAATAATCAAAATTAAAACAAACAAAGGCTTGACATAATGTCACTTTGCATGTAATGAGTCTATATCATATATTAGTTTCACATTTTAAGTTGAATTACAGAAATAAATTAACTTGTTCACGATATTCAAGTTTCACCTGTATAGTACACAAAACGTCTTACCAAACTGAAAGTTGGTGTAGTTGGGACAGACGTGGTAACAGGCGCTGAGCAGGCCCTCCATCATGAGAGCGGTCCCCATGGCATAAAACAGGCCAAAGTGCTTTGGGATACCGCACTCCTGCAACAGAAATGTAGTTTAAAAGTTACAATAAAAATACTAGGCATTTAATAATTAATGATAAATAATTTACCAAAGCGTTGATATCATTGCGGACGAGAGCTCGGTTGTGCGTGATGTCCCTCTTGAGGACAATGAGGAGAAACAGCAGCCCCAGCATCACATAACCAACATTACTCAGGATATTGTTAAAAGAACTGAGGAGTAAAAATAGATTAGCATTCAGATTTTAATCCATAATTAAAATTTTCCCTCCGGTCCCACTACCATTGTTAATTCTCTAATACTCACCTCAGAGCTCCCAGTGGATGAGCACACAGGAAGTTGTAGTAGCATATGTCTTGGTTTCCAGTCACATTTACAACCTAAAAATACAAAGATGTTTTGGCTTCATTTTGCTAAAATTGTTGCAGGTTATTTAGTTGAAAATGTATTACCGTTTGATATGTGATAACCAGCTGGATCACGGGTAATGCATAGAAGACAGCAATAGTGGCAATATTCCTGGAGATAAGAAGAAGATAAGCTTCTGAAGTATTAGATATGTTTTTTTTTGCAACATGCAAACTGCAAGCCTACTACTCTTCTCTACATGACCGAATATTATTCTTACCAAAAATAAATTTGATATTTTTTGCTGAGGATCCTCTTGTCTTTCCGAGCCAGATCGGACACACACAGGTATTTCTGCGAAACGAGAAGGCTTAGCGTTTGGTAGCAAAATCATAAAAACACCGACACATTCTTAGCATCGGTAGTCCCGGGGGAGATGTTTTAGTGGCAGTGAGGCCCGAGTTTCTACCTTTGTGCGGACAATGTTTTTATCAGAGTCAATGTCGTCCAAAGTGTCGTAGTCGTCCTCCTCCACAGAGCTGAGGGACTCCTGCCGGCTGCGTCCTGCGCTGTCCAAAGATCGCTCTGTCACAACATCATAAAAACATCACAAAATTTAAAAAGACAACACAAAAGCTGCCCATTAAAAGTGACCTATTTTAGTCGCATAACGTGTCATTATTTCAACATTGGAAATTGTTATCGCAATATTAGGTGACACAATATTATTATCGCAAGAAGCCACAATACATTGCAAAATGACTGACGTTTTCCATCTGACTAAGATTTACAATTTTTTTGCAAAGAAAAAGCCTGAAACCAAAATGCATCATAACTTAAAATATTTCAGTCATGACTTTTAGCTTCCGCATCATTTACGATCTTAAAAGTCTTTCTGGACACAATTTGGTGGAAAAAGCTTGTGTTTTTTTGTTTACATTTCATGGAAAATGCTTTGTAAGACACTGGAATAATATTGTTATCGCCACAGTCAAGACAGTTAATATTGAATTTTTTCTTATATCATGCATTATTTTCCCAATTTTTTGACTCATCGCGTTCTTCAATTGGACCATGCATTGTTGTTTTATTGATTTAAAAGTGCTGATTGGTTTTGGTGAAATTTTGAATATGATTGTTGCCCCTTTTTTTTTCGCGGCAGTGCGTCACCAATGCGGATGGCAAAGTGGTGAAGTTGATTGAGGAATGGCCGCCGTTTGAAAGGCTCCCGCCCTGATGAACAAACACACAGAGAACAAGTGAAAGGACTGCAGCAGTTTGTTGAACTGTAGTTTCCAGCCAGTGAGAGGAGAAACTGTGGGAAATACAGTAGGTCTTTAAACCAATGGTTTGAGGCAGTTTCACTTCATTACCCAGGTATCCGTAGTTGTTGTCTGTTGAGGTGGCGCTGTCAGTGATCGCCTCGGAACTGAGAGTGCTGCCATTGTCAGCTAAACAAAAACAATAACATGTACCTCAACACTTAAAAAAAAATAACACCAGCTCGAAAATAGAAATCATAGAAGTAACTATTTCAATGAGCACAACTATTAAACACACATTGCTTTTCAAAATAAATCTATTTTGTTGCACAACTTATCGGCACAATTCACCTTTGGATATTTATCTTAGCATCATATTTGTTTTTTGTTTTTTTTCTTTTCTTATTAGCATTTTACTGAACAAAATAGCTGGCTTATAAATCTTTAAAATTCCCTCATTCAACATCATGGTCTCTGGGTGTAACTTACAGAGAGAAGATTGGAATGAATGAATGAAAAGAAAAGTGACACAAGTTCTTACCAAAGGATCCGTATTCGTACGGTGAGGCTGGTGTTTTGCCTGGTTGAAAAATAAGATCAAATGAAATTAAAGCAACGGGATATAAGAGTAGTTTCAACACACTTTTCAAAAATGACAAAGCATCGACAGCAACTAATGTTATTAGTAACTAAGTGGGGAAAAAATATGAAGCACAAATAAAAATATTATCCAGTCATGTCACAAGAATAACAAGAAATAACAAACAAATAAACAGGAAAAAGTGTGACGCGACTTTTGTGTCCAGTTTGAAGGATGAGTGCTGTGGAAGGTGCAGTGGCAAAACATTCAGTACAATTAAATCAATTCAACACCACAGGGAGTAATAAAGAAACACATGCACAAAATTACATTAGTGTGTTTTTTTAGGCCTGAAAGGAGGGTCAAGCGTATCCTTAAACACATTCGCTTTCTATCCTGTGCCAATTGAGCCTCAGCTGTCATTTTCAAGCCTCAACACATTTTGTAACTTTTAATAATAATTGTATGTAAGAACTACTGTATTTGAGCTGTTACAGCCCCTATCAGCATGTGTTTCTTCATTCTTAAATACGATCTAGGACAAAGCTCTCCACAGTCTACATAGTAGTTCTAAACACAAATAAAAACAACTAGCTGTGCTCATATGACAAGTGAGCAGCACATGCATGACACACAGCAGACACACAGCAGACAAACAACAGTGTTAGGGAAAGTTAAATTAGAATAACAGTGATGTGATACCATCTCCGTTCTTCCCAAGCAGGGAGGCTGACGTGTTGACAAAAAGAAACAAGGGGAAGATTTCAGTGTGGATTGGACAACACAAGTAAAAAGTTACAATTAACGTAGCATTAATTGGTCATATTAGATTCATTTATAAACTGGGAGCATGTTTATTTGCTGAACGTGGATCAAATATTCCTTGAGTTAATAAGAGTGAGAGATTCTTAGTGTGATGCTCACCTGTCTCAGCTGGCGACATGTCAGGAGGATCGAGAAAAATGTTTCGCTTCTTTGTTCTGCAACAATTAAAAGAAATTAGATCATCACGGCCCTTTGATTCAGTATAATCCCTGATCAGATCTGAACCATTTTGTCTAAGGTTATGACAATGTCCAAAGATTTTTTGTTGTTGTTAAGACAATCGTTATTTTGCGTACCGCTTGTTATGAACACAGGCCACCATCAAAGTGAGCACATAGAAGGACAGGAAAATCCCCAGACAGAACAGCATCCCCATTACATAGACTTCAGCTGCAAAAAAACAAAACAATACAGTAATCCTTGAGACTTAACCAATGTAACACAAAGACACATGAACTTGTCTGCAACTGACAAAGGATGTCAGTACCAGGGGCTGTTTAAGTGTAAAGTTTAAAATATCTGTAACTTTAGTGGCATGATGCAGCTGATTAAATCTAACACATTACAAAAATAATAATAGACCAATACGGACTTTTGAAGCCGATATTTGAAGTAATTTAATTTGATGTAATCCAATTCCATCATAGAAACATATCTATTTTATGTCTCACCAGTCACCAATAATCCTGTGTATGAAGCTTCTAAAGTGTCAGTGCTGAACAGTGACAGCAGGGGGCACTGCATGAGAGGCATAAGGCTTCATTTTTCAGGACACTTGTTTGAAAGACAAAAATCAGCAGATTCCAAACCAAAGGAAGGGTAAGTCTCTATCTCTTACGGTTGTTAAATTATACGCAATAGTCTGCAACATAAAATATATAAAATAGGTGTACAAACTTGTTACCGATTTTCACCGCAATGTTTCTCAGTTCCCCTGAGGCCGGACAAGTTGTGGGAGTTGTGATTCTATCACTTTTGGTTCCGGAGATTTTATGGGTTGGGCTCTATGTGTGATCAACTTTTTATATTTGTTTGCTTTTTAGAAGCTGGTCCCACACTACAGTATATCTAATAATCAGCTAATGTGAATGGAGTGAATTAAGTACATTCGCAGCCAACCATAAAAACACAATGTTTTTTCTTGATATAACCCAAAGAATGTAGTATCAAGACATCTCTAAAGCTGACTATGACCATGTACTTTTAATTGCAGGTGACACAATGACGTCCAGTATCTTGGTTCGATTCCCGGCGTCGATGAGCTCGTCTGGACGGAGAGGGTAGTAACGCAGGGGACCACCACACGCCTCGTCCTCGGTTTTAACCACCACCACCACATAGAAGCTGTTAAGTGGAAAATCTTTGCGCTGAAACGAGCCAGACAAATTAACTTGAATTTAAGAAATAAAACAATAATTTATAGAAATGTATATTCCTAGTGCATATTGTTCTCTGTGTTCTTCGTCAGGAGTCTCCGACGAGCTTGCACTACCTCTTTCCAACATTTCTATTTTTTTACACAAGCTTAAAAAGTCAAAAATAATTGAGATCTTATCGAAACAACTCACACGTATTAGGTAAGTAAGTAAGCACTTTATTTGTCATTGTACAAGCGTACAATGTTCAGGTGTTAGTCCTGAGCCGCGCTACCACTGTGGGCCAACCTGTCCAGCATGTTTTTGGAGGTCGGGGAAACCGTAGTGACATATACTGTATTTATAGATGCTTTTTCTTTTCGTGCACTTAATGATTGCAATATGAAAATGCATCTAGGTAAATAAGTCCCAAATATCCTCAAAGCTAATGTAACTCTTTGCCATTTTTATTTTGTAAAAGTTGCATTAGAAGAACAAATAAAAAGAGAGATCTAACCTGAACAGTTATAGCTCCCTTCTTGGTAATAGTCTGGTACATCCCAATGAAGGCCACATTGTTGTCGAGGTCATAAACAGGGCACTGAAAACAAAACATACAATGTATAACAAAAAACCTCAAGAAATTCTCCAAAGGCCAACTTGTCTTCTCCCCTTGTGGTCGCAGGAGTCACTACAGATTGACCACAGTGAAAAGGCCACCTCAGGACATTGTTATAAAAGTGGGCATCAAGTAGGAGAAAGGGGTAATAGCTGTACCTGTATGTCTTGGATGGACATGACAGAGCAGGGAAAGTTCATGTCAGAGGTGACTTTGACAATAACAGTGTCCTCCCCTTCTGGAAAAACATACTTGAAATACTGGAAGACACAAATACTGTAATTGTAGTTAACAGATGCAGTCAATGCATCGTACAGAAATACAAAAACATTCCCATCAAACAAATGAGTGTGAGTGACTTCACTGTCATGGGAAACTGTCATTGCTGCACAGAATGGTTTCCCACACTGTGCAGCAAAGACAGTTTCCCATAACAGCCAAGATTTATGCATAATGTTGCGCAATAAAAAAAACAAAAAAACAAGAAATACAAAAGAACTGCACTTACAGAATTAGCAACCCCAACATATATTTACCTGAGGCTGAGAAGGAGATGCTGTGAAGCTGAACTTTTTGTTTGTCCTGTAATGAATGAAAAACTTATTTTTCAGCAAAGACAAAAATTGCTTGTGAATACTGCAACACTAGTTTGGACAGTGAGCAGATGAGAATAACACTCACTGTAGAGTGAAGCTCTCCACGCGGCTGACCCTGAGCTGGTAGTGTGTGCCTAGGCTTGATAAAGTCGACACATCCACATAGAAATACTGGGTCTCAGAGGCAACCACAGTCGGAGGTTGGCACAAAGTTCGTCCAATATGATTGTACGGGTACTTCCTTTGATAGCTACAAAAACACAGAAACAAAAAATACAATTTTTGTGGAACTATTGGTCTAAGAAAATGTGCTATACAAACAGATACTTGAGCATGTGAGCATGTAAGTGTGTAAGTGTAACACTATCTCAGTAATTAATGAGCAGATGCTACTTTTACACTTTGCATTAATTTTTTTTACCATTCTAGTAGACTTCAAAATTATACATTTAATTACTGTTTTCAAAACATGTATTTTTGTTTTGTTTTTCAATTTAGTACATTAAGTTTCACATGACATGTCTACAGTAATCTGTGTACATTTTCAGGGAACTTTAAAAAGGGCAACTGAAACCACAGCCTAATGACTTTGTGACCAAAACTGAAACAGGGAAGGTTTTCTTCTTCATCTTGAACAAATCAGTCTTTAAATTATTCCAAGTTACATTTCCAATATGTTTAGTTTAGTTTGTAGATTAGAGTCACGTCTGCTCCTTTGTGACTGAAAGCACCTTGTATTGTGTTAAGTTGAACACTGAAACTGTAATCACCTTAATCCTTTATCAGGCTGATATGAGTTGGCTAACAGTCCATCACAGATTGCCGTTTTTACAGTTGTGTAACTTTAGAGAACTACCTGCTGTAGTTTTGCTTACACGATCATATGCCTGAACCATATCAGCCACACCCTGCTGCAGACTTTTAATCATGTCCATAGTATTTAAAGAAACGTATAAACCCTTGCTGTGAAACACGACTTGACAAAAGATGTCAAGTCGTGAAGATGTTACACTTTTGTCAAATTAAGGGGATTTTGTAATTCTATTTGTTATATACAAATGTATGATTTCACCTATTATGCTTTACTGTATACCAACACTTTTCTTTACCACAATAGAATGTTTTACAACTACTAATTTCCCTGTGGATCAATCTTTCTAAGCCTAAATTCAGTTCTTATTTCAAAAAGCTTGTCCAAATGTCTTGAATTAAATATTTCACTATTAAAATAATGTTTTGGAGAAAATTAAAAGAAAGGCATGTGTAAAAGATGAATATGAACACTCACAGGCCTCTCAATATCAAGGGGACTTGGAAAGACAGTACAGCTTGCTTTTGACGAACCACAAACAGTATGGGACTCTCCGAGGCGTTTAACAGGACATCTACAGTCACACGGACACCCTCTGTCTGTTAAAAAAGATAAATAAATACAATTTTACGTGCAAATACATGATAGGCATCGAGTATTGTGTGGTATATTGTCAACTTACCTTATTCCTGGATACTGTGTGGTTGAAAGCATAGATGGTCTGGTTTTCACTTGTAACAGTGTCATTGTACGTGACATCAAACTCTGCATCTTTCTGGACCACATTTGTGGCCTCTCCCAGCACCAGTCCACTGGCACAAACAAAATGGGTCGCACAGAACCATAAAATAACAATCGCCAATCCAGGTCGAAACCAGCGAGGACACTGTTGGCTGCTTTTATGTCGAGATTTCCAACAACTCCTTACGACCATTTTTGCCCGGTGTTCTCGTCCTAACCCTATGGTGCCTTATTGTCAATCTTTTTGGCAAATAAGAGCCCAACCCATTCAACTTGCTACGATCGCGGAGATTTGGCTTGACAGTGACAAACAATAACAAAAGCTGCGATCTGGAAATTCCAAACGGAAGCTTAAGATTACACCCTCCGTATTTCCTGTAAAGAATAAAAGATACAAAAAACTAAACAGCATAAAGTCAATTCCACACGACACACGTTTTGTTTTTGTTTTACATTTTCTTTGGCAATCGAGGAGATTTGACGGCAGCTACTAGCATTTTAGCATTGCGAACGAACTAGGGCACAGATAAGGCAACGTATTAGTGTCTTATGTCGATGCAGTAAAAGCCTCTGAACAAGAACCTACATACAAAAATACAAAACGATCCAACCCTATGCTTTTTCGGATGCTGTCATCGCTATTCTCTTCAAGCAAATCGTATCAAGTCCTCAAACGTCCCCAGCATGTTTACAAATGAGACAGACAAACGCGAGCCACGAGCGCCCCCTTCAGGCAGCAGACAGATGGTAAACAGTGCGTAATGCGTCCTTCCGTCATAATGCGCGGAGTTAGTTACTGAGATCATGCGACTTTGATATCAATAAGATTCCTGTACCCTTATCAGAGTTCCACAAACAAATTTTACTTTACTGGAAAATGCTATATGTCCATAACTTTTCTCCACACCGAACAGTAATCTGGAACAATCGATATGTACTACATCGCAACAAATCATTATTTTATGAAGACTGGTTTAGAAACAATATTTGGTCAGTGTCACACCTTATGGACAACGAAGGAAATGTATTAAATTATGAACAATTCTGCATTAAACACAGTTTTAACCCCTCACTTTTAGACTTCATGCGTTTACGTAACGCCCTCCCTAAAGAATTTATTTTCTCTCCAAAAACTCATTAACTCATCAGATAACACAAACACATTTGCCCTCTCCAACGATACATGGGATATCAATCTTAGACAAAAATTTAATAATTTTTTAATTAGGAAAAGCTTGACAGATGAGTTATTCCCTGGTTTACAAAATAAAAATGATATCCTAAACAAATTTGATAAAAAGACAGTTTCCAAACTAAGAACTATGTACTTATCTTTCCCTATAGCTCCTAAGGCTAAAGAAACACACTTCAAAATTATGAACAATATTTACCCATCCAAAGAACTACTTCGATTACGCTTTAACATACAAGAAAATCTATGTACATTCTGCAATATTAATGTGGAGACAACTGACCATCTGTTTTTTATTGTGACTCTGTTCAATTGTTTTGGAAAGATTTACAAACTTGGGTAAAAAATGTTTTTCCTTCAACTCCAGTCATTTCAAGAGACAGTATAACGTTTGGTGTGCTAACAAACAACAAAAAAGTAGAACTCTGTATTAATGTGATATTATGCCTTGCTAAATTTTGTATACACAAAAGCAAATGTCAAAAATGCCCCCCCACTTTTTCTTTTTTTAAAAATGATTTTAAATTGTACATTAATTCCCTGGAACGAATGAAAGGACCGAAAGCCATAAAACTGTATTCTTGTTAAGTGAAATCCCCTGGACTCAACCTGACTATGGACCTTATGAACTGCAATCTGATCTACATCATGAACCTCAGCAATTTACTATATATTTTATTTTATTTTTTTATTTTATTTTTTCGCACGGTTCGCCCATTGCACTAAACTGTCCATGTTCCCATATGTGATGTATTGGCGAACAGCACTTCGGCCATGTTTGTTTAACGACTTTTGTGTTTTGTATTTTTTCATAAAGGGAAAAAAAAAAAAAAACAAAAAAAAAAAAAAAAAAAAAATTTACTGAGATGCATCCCAGTTGGAATCATCCAGAGACAACGCCTCCTTCGGACCAGCTTCTGGAAGCAAGCCTATCATTGGAAATGCTATACAACGACTATTCATAAAATGGGAAAAATTGTTGTTTTTATGTTTTCTTCAGAAAGAAAAAGAGTGAAGACATTTATTTTATTATTAATTTTACATCATCCTTTTTGTCAAAATTTGGGATCTTTGAATAAATGCAAATACTCCAGCACAGAAACCATTTTACAACATTTTTATTGTAATACTTTTCTCAGTCATATGAAGATTTTGAAAGGTTCAGATAACAAAAAGGCTTTGAAAACTGTCATTGTTGGTTCGATTATATTCGTAACATACCCCTATGGCATATTTAGTATATTCGGTATACATTTTGTATACCGAATATACTAATATATATAATATATAAAACACAAAAATTGTACTGTCGCCAAAATTTCAATCTATGTGCAAAAAGGAGTATTAGGGCCTTAAGACTTTTGAGTTTAGTCTCTGGTAAATGGTCACATTTATATCGCGCCATTCTACCAACCTGCTTTAGGCACTCAACGTGCTTTTCATCAAGGAACCACTCACCCATCCACACTCTCATTCATACACCAGTGTACGCAGACACTGGAGGTAAGGTGGGTGAAGTGTCTTGCCCAATGACACAACGACAGTGTGCACCTGCAGGATTCGAACCGCCGACCCTCCGAAGACGACCCGCTCTACTAACTGCTTTATGGTTTATACATGCACATTTACGAGGGAAAAAGTAGCAAATTTACGGGGAAAACTGCCCTGATATGTAAAAATAAAATAAAATAAATAAAAACTAAATAAAAAAGGTGCGATAATAACAAGTCAATTAAATCCTTGTCATATTTTTCATGGAGTTACCGTAGCGATGACCAGAGCTCCCCATTTAGGCCTACTCTAATTTGTGAGATTTTTAAACTTTGTGAGGAAAAAAAAAAAAGCAAAAGTAAATAGAAGTTTAAGCCACACGGCGGAAGCGGAACATGGGAACAGTACTTAAACTGTAATTCAAATTGATAAATGGCAAAAATGATAAACGGAATACATTTTTAGACCTGTTTGATTTTCCAGTGTGTGTGTGTGTGTGTGTGTGTGTGTGTGTGTGTGTGTGTGTGTGCGCGCGCGCATGTGCGTGTGCGGGTGTGTGTGTGCGGGTGTGTGTGTGGGTGCGTGCGCGCGCTAACCAGCTTAATTGTAGCACAAACATGCAATGACATGTTTGTGCCACAGAGTGACGCTGTGTACACACTTAAACATCATGAGCCGCTTGCGCTGATATTTAGCCTTTGTGGAGCTCCGGCATAGCCAACATTTTCAATGTCTGAATGTGTAGACAGTGAATACAGCTATGGATATGGCCAAATCCGGTATTTATTAGACCTCAACAGCCTCTATAATATCACATTAGTGCTTGATAACAAAAGGCTACCCTGTTAATAATCATTTATTTTTATGCTGAATACAACAAGATGGCCCGATATAAACCATACGGACGTTTTGTAGAGATTTGGTTTCGATGAGGATAGCAGCTGAATCACGGAGCGGGGTGATAATGCGCACTTCTATGTCGCCTAGGCAACAACAATACGGTCCAGCCTCCAGCCGATGAAGTCATTTGTTACGCTGATCGTTGCCATGGTTACAACCTAGAGAGGGCGCTGCGGAGGAGCGCTCCACGTAAAATGACGCAGGGTGGGGGCGTGCCCGAGATGCGCGCTGCGCAAGGCTGCTTGTTGTTCCCGCAGAGAGGCGAGAAGATGGCGGCCGTGTCAAGCGGAGGTACTGCTGGGTCCGCTGCGGTCGGGATCACGCACCCTGCCCGACCGTCTCACCCAGCTATGGGCCCACAGAACCGAGCCCAGCCACCCTCCGGCATCAGTCACTCCGGTCGCCCCAGCTCGGCCACTGGGTGCATCACCAATCCCGGCCACACTTCGGTCACAAGGCCCCCCCAGCCCGTGTGGGCCACTACGAAATCGAGCGGACTATCGGCAAGGGAAATTTCGCGGTTGTTAAACTAGCCACGCACGTCATTACCAAAGCAAAGGTAAGACGTGTGTTAACCAGTCCTTAGAGATAACTTAAGGCAGGCTGTCATTGTTTTATTTCCAGCTGTTTTGTCCCAGCACTCGGGATGACACTGGGGCCTTCAGGCTCCGGTGAGACAGGCAGCCCGCTTTGGTGGTACCGCTGCTTGGTGCTGGGGGTCTGTCGATGCGAGCGTTACGTCTAACATTTTTTGTAAATAATGGTATATTCCTAAACACGTCTCCTTTACATACTCTGTGCTGAGGTATTAGGAAATCCTTGAAGGCCTGAATGAATGGTAAGCGCAGAGGACTGGAGAAAAGGTATTGACCGAGATGAAAAGAAGAGACAGAGCTCAGACTGTTGCAGCTTAGCTTAGCTCATTAGCTAATTTGGTCTAAGAATAGATATTTGTATGTTATATCAAATAACAAGTGTTGAATTTTGTATTTTTTTAATGTAGTGGAAAGAGTTATCAAGCTATTCGTGAAATCGGCCTTCGCGGTTCTGTGTAAAGGATGGCTTTGAAATATGCATTTTTACATCCAGATCCAGCTGTATAACTTTTCCCGTTTGATGTTTTACTTCTCCTCAGTGACCGTGACAATATTACACCATATTACACTTTCCATTACGTTTTTGTTTGTATTGAATTTCACTGAAACCCAAACAGACAATCAAAATCTATGTAGTTTGATGTTTTTCTTTTCAAAATAAAATACAGCTGCTAGCATACTTGTTTAAAATAGACGTTATTACATTGTAATGAAACATTAACCTAGCTTACTCAAAATAGTAAAATAGTTTGCTATATGTTTTATTTGAATCAAGAGCCTCAGATCGTATTGATACAAGTAGCTATGCAGCTTTACCTGCATGACCCCTTGTTGACATGTGCGGACTCTACTTTATGTTAACAAGCCAATGACCATCTGTACTGAGCATTGATGGGTCATTGGCTTGTTTGGAGAATATTATCACCCCACACATTAATAGTAGGCTCTGTGACTAATATGACCCTGATATGATGAGCTGAGGATGTGTATATCATTGCCATATAACCATAATCATACACTACATCTGAAACCCATATCGTTGAATAGTTTTAAATGCCTGACTTTTTATGGTCTTTAAAGTAAGCAAATGGTTTACAAAGCTTCTTGTGTTTGTTAGACTATCTTGTCTTGATATACGTAGTACTCACTTTCTGTTTGTGTCTGGCTGAGTAATGTAGGGTACGGCTGAAGAACAGGGACAAAATGACAACATGCAGTGACGAATGAAAGGGAAGCCTTGTTTGTTGACTGTCTGTGGTGGTCAATGACGAACCAGCGGCTGGTGATTTTCATAAAGTAGCATAGCGGCGTCAGTGCTGTTTGCTCATGAATATCAGAGGAACTGGAGAGCATCTTCACATCACAAGCATCACTGCAGACGTCATTCATTTGAATATGTCCACTGACAACATTATAAGACCTGCTCAAGTGGAATGCATTGTTGTGGCAATGTATATCATTCAATTAGGGCTGCAACTAACGATTATTTTGTAATCGGTTAATCTATCGATTATTTTTACGATTAATCGCTTGGCTGTGAATGGTGTATGAAAATTGTATTTTTTTATCACATAATGCTAAAGTGGCACCACTTGAGGATGTGTTGATGGAGAATCTTTAAGTAAATGTTTGTTGGAGGCTCTTGGCGCAAATTCTGCTTTCTGATTGGATGAGACACAGACCGATAGTCATGAAATTTACAATGTACAAAACACTATATACACTAACTATAAAAACAAAGTAGGTTTTCATCAAGAATACTACATTTCTGTGTGAACCAGAAAACATTTAATTGATTACTAAAATAGTTGTCGACTATTTCAATAATCGATTAGTCGTCGATTAATTGATTAGTTGTTTCAGCCCTACATTCAATACTGTGGTTAGATGCAGCTTGTTGATTTCCTATAAGTGTAGTATAAAATGGATGATTGTTTTCTATGCATCATTTTCCCTTTGGAAAATCAAACTCTGCATGTTTGTTCTACAAGCGCTGTCCCTGTGTTACAGTAGAGTGACAAGTGAAAGTTGTTGTTCAGAAATGTTTAATGGTTGCTGTAAAACCTAAAGTTGACTGCTATTAGAACGTCGAAGTGCAAACGCTGTCATGTTTTATGTGTAGTAGTAGTAGTAGTAGTAGTAGTTTATTTGACCAATTTAAATTCTTTCTTTACTTCATCACATCATTACACAGTAATGACAACTCAAAAGGAGTAGGCCGAAGCAAGAAAGCTTATGATGCCTACTCCATATTCAAAAGTGATTTACTTCATGCATTTCAGAATGTTCTTAAGGCTTTCATATTGAATTTGGATGAGGAGATGCACTATTGTTTTTGCTTCTTTAGAGTTAGCCCTTTTGTAGGCTTCCATTTTAATATGCTATAGTCTTAAATAGAGCTGTGCCGCAAATGCTTTTCTTATTTTTTTTTTTTAGTTTTGTTTGTCTAAATATGGCAATTGACATTAGAATAAAAATCCCACTCTATACATTTTAAACACGCCCAGGAAAGGAGAATTAACACAGTAATTGCATGCATTTTAGAGCATATTTGTTGAAGTGTACTTCACACTAATTACTATGATCTCATTGTTGTTTGCAGTGATCATCAATGGTTGCAACTTAAGCTATTTTCTAAAAAAATCACTGGGTAATTTTGAATTCTTTAATTCTGGAATTCTTTAAATCTAACTGTGCCCAGCCTTGAATAGATAGATTGTAATGTGATGCAAATCCAGTCATTCCTGAAAAATGTGTGGTTTCTCTCCAAATGACCTTTGGATGTGCTTCTGTTGCAGCTGAGGGCAAGTTAGTCAAACAGAGGTGCTACAGGCAAAAGTAAACAACTTTGCTTTCACAATGACCAACACAAATACAAGCACTTTATACAAAATCTTATCCCAGCATTTGAAGCTGTTGCTACTGTTACTGCTTGTTTGTAATCTTTTTTTTTTTTTCAATTAGGCTATCTGATCAATAAATACATTAGTTGGAGGGGTTTATGAGTGGTTTATGTAGAAAATATTGACCTTTTGAATAAACTTAAACAATTATGAAATGCTTTGCTCAGAGAAATCTTTAAATGTATTCCTCCAAACTACAAACCAGGTGCTGTTACTGCCACAGACTTGGCTGCAGACCTGACCATTAAAAAGCCCCATGTCAATGATTAAGATAGACCAAGGTTGAGATTCCAATTTGATTAAGTACACAATGCACAGCATTGTATTTTTATATATATAAAAAAGACACACAAAAAAAAATCTTCTTCAACCTCCGCGGGCGGTCTCTTTTTCCTTCAAGCTCGGGTCCTCTACCAGAGGCCTGGGAGCTTTAGGGTTCTGTGCAGTATCTTTGCAGTTCCTAGAACTGCACTTTTCTGGACCGAGATGTCTGATGTATTTCCTGGGATCTGCTGGAGCCACTCATCCAGTTTGGGGGTCACTGCCCCGAGTGCCCCAACGACCACGGGCACCACTGATGCCTTCACTCTCCCGGCCTTCTCTAGCTCTTCTCTGAGCCCCTGGTATTTCTCTAGTTTCTCGTGTTCCTTTTTCCTGATGTTGAAGTCGCTAGGTATTGCTATATCAACCACCGCGGCTTTCCTCTGCTCTTTGTCCACCACTACAATGTCTCTCTCTCTCTCTCTCTCTCATTATTAACTTATTTTATGAATCCCCCACAAATTTACACCAGAATCAAGTGATTTTTCCGGAGTTTAGTCCAAAATACTTGTTTCAAATGTTAGTATTTGAATGTGTCATTAATTGTAAATTTATATAAGGTCAGGACTTAAATGAACCCAGCAAAGCAATATGCAAATCAGTGCGTGCTCGGAGGCAGATTATTTCTCTGTGACAAACACAGAAGTGAATCCCTGAAAAAGAAGTTTATATTAACAAGTGATTAATTTATTGTTTAGGTTAGTGCTGGGCGATATGACGATACATATCGTGGGGACGATAGAAAAGTGTCTATCGTGCCATTTCTTTTCTATCGTTTCTAACCTAATTTAATCAATTATTCGAGCAAATATTTCATTAAATAGGCCACAAGAATGTATTAGTGTTGTCTTGTCACTATGCATCCTCTAAGTTTATATTAAGTGATTATAAACAAGAATAAAAAACTTTTTCGCAAAGAAACTCCGTCTTGTGGTTTTGCGACACCACCCTGCGTTACGATATTGCTGTCCGCCGCCACATCTGCTGTAGCAACGGCGACATGTAATGGACGTACACCCCCACTACAACACTCAGCATGTTTATTTCTGAGTTAAATGTCACTTCATAACAGAGGTTACATTAACTGAAAATTCTCTGTCGTTTACGTAATATGTTTAGCTTTACGCAGCGCTGATCTGTCTCTGAGCGCGCGGGGCTCTCTCTCTAGCAGCTACTTCACTGTTAAACCATATGTCGATGGTTTCTCTCGGCTTTACGCACGGCAACTAAACAACTTTTTAGTGATGGATCTCACATCGGAGCTGACTGAGAGTGCATGGATTTGGATTAAACACACGAGAGAGAGAGAGAAGAGAGGAGAGGCGTGGTGCAGGAGGTAAGAGATGGATCGGGCAGCGCGTAGAGCAGCTAAAGACGTACGATGCAAACTGCTCGCCCACTGTTTCTTAAACATTAGGTTAAAATTGAGAACATTTAGATAATAAGCTCCAATTTTTGTATTAGTGTAATATGAGCCTTGATATTGAGGAGCAGATGATGCTTTGAATAAGTCGTTCTCTACACATGAGTTTACACATTTCTGTTAACTGTTCAGATCATGTTTAGCCCATTATTTTTATCCTGCAGTCTCACATTTGTCCTGACATAAACAATATAGGCTATATAAATTATCCATAGCGAAACCACTGCTTCAAAATAAAGTTGAAAAAAAGTAAGCAATGATATTTTTGTCAAACTTTTCAAAGAATAACTGAAAACTGACTTTATTGTGGTATATCGTGATATATCGTTATCTTTATATAAAATAATCCATATCATGATATACGTTTTTTCCATATCGCCCAGCACTAGTTTAGGTTGTGGTGTGCTTTTATTCGTGTGTGAAATAAAGAACTTGTGCTTACACCACCCGTAGTGAAGATGAGTTGACCAAACAAATAAGTACAATATATCGGCTTTGATACATGACAGTTTGCCAACATGTCAGTCTCCAGCAGGCGCATCTGGTCACATGTCTGCATATGTCCGATATGAGCTGGTGGCCATAGTGGAAGTGAACTCTCGGTTTAGAATCTGCCGTTACCGATACCAACCACAGTTCTCAGCAGTGATACTAACATTCGGGGCAGCTGGTGGTTTACAAAGAATATATTTGATATATTTAGATAAGATATAGATAAGTCGCTCCGGAGTACAAGACGCACTAGTCAAACATTGCCTAATGAAGAAAAAACAACAGGCTGAATAGGTGTACGGTAGTCATCATTAGCATGTTTTGTTTAGATGTCACCTGGCCTTTCGCTTCTGTATGACTTTACTCACCGCTACAAGGCACAACAGCAGTGCCCAGGCACATATGAGACACGCACATGTGGTGAAAATAATGCATCAGCAAGAAGAAAGGTAAAATTAAAATAACAAAGACACAGCATCTTACTAACCTGAGGAGAACAACTTCTTGTAGCGTCAGGTTAAGGCTTCTCCACTGTAGTCCAAACTCCGTTTAGTTTGACAGAAAGAGTTGTCCATGACGTGGTAGAAGTAAAGCCTCATGATAGTTTCTGCTCCTCGTTTCCTGATAAGTCCATAAGTGATTTCAAAGGTTCCTCAGCAGCGGAGTAGCAAAACAAAGCATCAAGTGCTAATTCTCCACTGTAAACTCGCGGTCACGTGACGCACTCCCGTTTGAGTGACAGCCAGCTGCAGCCTGACTCCTGCCTCTGTTTTTAATGTGTGCGGGATCGGATTGGGTTAGAAAACTAAGACACTTTTCTTCGGATCGGGTGGTTCGGGTTTGATTTACAGCAGGTCGGGTTGGTGAGGGTCATAAAAAAAGCCGACCCGCGCATCTCTAGCGTACGGTATGCTAATGTAACACATTGATGGTTGATAACATGAAGCATAAACAATGAACTAAATAGGAGTCTGGTATGTAACGTCACATAAACAGTTCAGATAACTATAAAGAACATACCAAACTCACGTGTTAAAATCAAATACAGAAAACACCTTGTACGGTGCATTTAAAAGTTGAACTACAGCCTTCCAAAAAAAAATAGGCTGCACCAGCGTGGAGCTTCTATTGGAGCTGTGTGACCAGCCACAGTGGTTGAAATACAAAGATGAATATTGGCCAATAAATGGTCAATATATTTACTCTGCCAAAGTAAAGCCATAATTGCGGCCATAGGCCACTTCAGATCATTGCATTGTCCTCCCTCTTTGTGTTTTTTAGGATAGAGGAATCGTGAGGAGAAGGGAAGGCAGAGTGCAGGCAGAGCATTAGGTAACAGGCCTAATGTACTATGTAACATTTTCATACTCACTCTCTTAGTCACACACAGCTTTCTGACATCCAGCATCCCCTCGCTCTCACATACTGCTGCAATGTGATTTCATTTGGCTCCAACTGCACGACAAAAGGCAGTGTTTGTGCGAAGCTCGTCTTCTTAGCCTCTAGTTGTTTTCGGTGTAGTGCCAATCTGGAGCTCCTTGGTGTCACAAGGAAAGCTGCAATACCAGTAGCAAGCAATTGAGAAAGTGCAATTAATGCTGAATCATTTATTGCTTTTTTCAATCAAATGCAACATCCCATTCACAACTGTTATGCATTTCATTCCTACTAACAAAAAGTTTTAATACAAAATGCATACTAACAAAACCATTCAGATTTGTGATTTATTGGCCTTCAGTTTCAGTTATTTGATTTGATTAGTTTAGTGTTTACTTACTTCAGCATTTACTTCAATTTAGTGAGGAGACTGGTAAGTAAATAGTACCTAATTGGAAAAAATGCTTTATCAGGAAAGTCATATTATTTGATGAAAATATACACCAGGTGTAAAACAAGACAGGACTAAACTGGGTCTATAATGATTCAAAATTCCCAAAATTATGTCAAAACTAGTGCTGTTTCGATATTAACTGCCAATACTGATGCCAATACCACGGGTTGGGTATAAAAACAATGGCAAAGCCTGTTAAAAGATGGTAAGCCTTTTTATTTATGTGTTTCTTGGCCCATTGGCTTTATTCAACAGCATACGGTGAAAGTTGTGAAAAGCACATCTGGACTCAAACTCATGACGCTGAGGACAGAATAGTGTGCCGTACCATTATATGTGGAGCAGCTTTAACCACGAGTCACCTTTTGCATGTCATCAGTGACCGCCTCACCGGCTGTCTGAAGTGACTGATGTTACCAGGACGATTAATGGAGAAAGGCCACTTTGTTGATGGCGGACTGGTTTCCATAACGATAATGAATGACGGTCTCACTGTAACAAGCGTCATGTCTTTTCCCCATATTGAGGTTAGTTTACGATAACGGCTCTCGATAACGGATAACCAACCAACATTGAGTTCCCTTTTTCAGTGGATTGCAGGCCTTTACTAAAACAACTGTTGATACATTTTTTTGAATATAGTTTGATGGTCAAAATTGTGGCTTGATTCAACAGAAAACGGCAGAAATGTTTTTTCTTTCTTCCTTTTTTAAGATAAAAAAGCTTTTTAAATATCACTTTTATTAGGGCTGAACAATTTATGAAAATATTAGTCCATTTGAATATTTTTGTGTTTTCTAATGTCAATTATAGCATTAATATGAATAGTACCTTCTGACACAAATTGTAATAAAATGCAGAGTCAAGTTGGTAAAGTTTTGAAAGCTTGTGCAAGTAGTCCTAGAAATTATCTGTAGAACGATGATTTAAAAAGGTTTAACAATCAAAGTAAATGACAATAAAATGCATTCTACTGATCTCTCTTTGTGCACATACCATGTCAACGTCTTAACATTTAAGTTTCTGGTTAACCTCTTTTTCAAGAGAAAAACAAAAACAAAAACAAATCCCTCCCAGAAAATGGCAGATGGATTTGCAGAACCCAGATTTCCCACTCTCTCGAACATGTCTGTGGATTTGTACTTGAAGGTGACACTCCACTGAGTCATTTCCACACAAACTACAAACACTCTGCAAACTCAAGAGGAGCGACTATGAAAGGCACAAAGCAAATTCCGTTGCATTTCTGTTTGCAACTAAATCACAGGGGAATTGTAGAGAGCGGAAAAGCAAGATATTGATAACAGACTTGTTCATCATATTTAATTTGATGCTTGAATTGTAACGTTCAATTATTCACTCAAGATATTGTAAACGTATTCCCCATAGATTTGCTACTACAACATTATGCATCACTTTGAATGATTTTGATTAATTGACAAATTGACATTAATTGACAAATGGCTGCTTGTTGAACATTGTGTGTCTTTGTCTACATCAATGTAACCTAACATTGACTCACTAGTAGGGCTGGGCGATTATGGAAAAAAAAAATCTTGATTATTTCCCCCATATTGATCGATCTCGATTTTGGATTCGATTTTTTTTGTTTAAAAGAAAAAAACAATAAATGTGGTCTTTCCTGGATGAGCATGTAAACAGATGCTGCAGCCAAACTGAAAACTGCAGCTAACTCGTCAGCAAAAACAAACTCCACACTTGTAGCGTCACAGTACAGCCTCCCCATGTCACCCCTTCACCTGGCTAAGCAACACACAAACATCTGCAAAGGAGACGCAAAATGAAGAAGAAGAAGAATGCATATTTTAAATCTAAACAGAAACAGAACCTCCAACACCAGCAAATTGAGTGGAAAAATCAATCAATAACATTGCAAACTCAATTTTCTGCTGTTGCCGTAATGGAACGTTAACGTTTTGACATCACACGAATAACCTAGTTTGAAAAGTTATTTTGTGAATAATCGTGATTCATTGCAGTTTATTAGTGGCTGAAATTAATCGTTATTTCAGTCTATTATGCAGGCCCACTGTTCTAGCAGCCTCAATGCAATATAGTAGAGGGCCCCCCTGTGAATTTTTGCCCTGGGCCCCAGCGCACCCTTGCTACGCCACTGGGTAAGCCCGTTGTCACCATGATATGGGATAAGCCTGGGCCAGAAGGCTGTTATAATCTGCGTCACCTGTTGCTGAAGGGTAACCTCATGCGTTATATCACTGTCTTGTCACGGAGAAAGATGAGATTGCACGTTTTCTCCACTTCACCGCACTAGACATGACGGCACAGATAGACAATGTTTGGCATCATTAGAGTTGAGCCAGAGGTAAATGTTAGCAAAGTTCAAGCAGATTTAGACTTTGGGTGCTGCTTTTCTGTGTTTAAAGATTCAGCAATATTCAATGTTGCCAATGAAGAAGCACATAAAGAAACACATTTAACCAATAGTTGAGAAGCAAATAATTTTTCACTGTAGATGTCAAATGCCCTAGTCCTGGGAGTTTTCTTGCTTAAACCCTTGTCCATGAGAGTTATCATTGCGTTGAAAATCACATTGCAGTGCAGTTTGACAAATTGATGGTGAGTTAGGTTCCTGACTGTGGGAGGAGAGCAGGTTCGGGGAGGACATGCAAAACTCTTTTGCTGCTTCTGCAAATGTGTGACCCGCCGCTGCCTCTCGGTCAAGGCCTGCAGAGGTGAAGAACTGCAGTCGACATCAGGGCTGCACAAATTGCAATGGGAATGGTTACAAATCACGACGACTGCAGTTATTTGGGCGATAGATGTACTTTACAAACACCCAAATAAATAGAGGTTACGCGTGTGAGGTCATAACATATAGCAACAAACAGCATGGCAGTTGGCATTCCATCTCAGCAGCAGCATCACATCGAGTGGCAATTATGCTGTTATTCTTTGATATGCCACTCAATTTGAAATGGGGTACTTTTCCAAAAACCCTACACAGTATGTACTTAAAAAAAAAAAGAGTTTAAACAGTAGAGTTTCTTTATTTGATTCCGTTACTCATCCACATTTTAGTTTCCCTTTGCTTTTGTTCTAACCATTATTTACCAAGTCATATTCCATCAAAATAGGTCATAAATGAATTCCTTTTGTTTTGACAGAATGCCTCTCAATACCCTCCATTGAAACTTAATCCCGTAGCTCTTGGTGAATACGGTGCGGTTTCGAGGTGGAGAAGTGTTGACTTAGCAGCGTCTGCCTTAATTTGGAGTGTCAATATGAGGCATTGTTTATCCAGTAGGACATTTCTCTGGCTTTGTTAAACAGCTGCAGCATCAGCATATTTTATGATTTGACCAAATGTGATCCTTTAAGGGGACTTGTTGTCTGAACGGCTCACGCATGTCCCATTTGTGATCTTATTTCTTTCTGTTTTATGAAGTTTTCCCATAACACAAAGAACAATGCATTAAAGAAAAGTACATGTATTTGTTTGTTTTATCGCTATTGCCATTGCCTCAATACAAACAAACTTTTAAACGCAAATCCGAATCTCCTCCCGTTACAGCAAACCGTCCCATGATACAACCTAAAGCATAAAGGATAATTTCTTAATGCCATCTGTGCTATTTAAACAAAAATGTAAATTTACGTACGATTTCCATGTCTCTATTCTTGGAAGATTGTATCCAGACCGATGGCGGTTACCATTGAAGATGCAATTTACATCTGCTTTACATGCTGTATCGGCATAAGGCAGGCTCATCTCTGTGCCTCTCGACTGGAGCTGCAGGGAAAGCCCAAAAAGAAACTCGTGTCATTTGTGTTCCATTTGATCACAGTACATTTGATAGGAATGTTGGAATCTGTGCAGTATGTACCGGTATTATTTCTCTATTTCAAACTATTAAAATACTATGCTGAGAAATGCCGTCACATGAAACTCAAAATTGAACGTCAGCAGTGAGTTTTAGAAGTTTGCTCGACTATTTACAGAGAGATTAGAGAAGATCAGATTTGCTTTGTTCCCTGTTTTTAACATGTCGACCCACATGAAATGCAACATTCCTCACATGCTTGGGATACGCAGATTGTTTTGATTGTGGAAGATGTTGATTGCTAAAGTACATTTGGCTCGCTACCTGTACTACAATATTATAGTTGTATTAAAAACACACTTCGGAATGCATGTTTATTTTTACGGTCTTCAGAAGAGCTACAATTGGTTTGCCAACATTTTTGGTCATTTTCTTGTACATAATATTAATCTATTGTAGGGCTGCAATTAACGATTATTTTGGTAATCGATTAATCTACCGATTATTTTACGATTAATCGGTTGGCTGTGAAAGGTACATGGAAATAGTATTTTTTCTCAGATTTTTCTACCAGATAAAGCTTAAGTGGCGCCGCTTGAGGACATGTTGATGGAGTAAACTTAAAGGGAACGTTGTAGGAGCCAAGTTGTGCTAATTCTGCTTTCTGATTGGATGAGACAAAGACAGATATTAATGAAATTTACAATGTACAAAACACTACAGACCCTAACTTTAAAAACAAAGTAGGTTTTCATCAAAAATACATAATGTTCATGTCATTTTTGCTCTATTTGAGTCTGCGTTTACTAGAAAACGATTAATCAATTATTAAAATAATTGTCAACTATTTCAATATTCGATTAGGCGCATTGAGTTGCCTTGTGTACGAAATGCGCGGTATAAATAAAGTTGCCTTGCCTTGCCTTTCCTTGTTTCAGCCCTAATGTATTGTGTTGTCGTGTGCTTTATAACATTAGTTTGAGGCCTGAATGTTGTAATAACTGTGCAGTTGCTCCGGACAGAGCATGATGTCAGTGTTCTTCCTGGAGCACAGACTTAATTATTGCAAATACGTCTTTATGGTGTTGATAGTTACTGGTTTTGAGATGCAGTTTATTTCTATACAAATCTTTGTTGCAAAATCCATTATAATTGTTGTAAATATTGACAAGCTTCTTGGCTGGATGGCTGTGTGTGGAAGTCTGTGTCGCCTCATGTAACTCTCTGTATCTCATTTAATGTTGTTTTGGGTGCAGATACACTAGGATAGGCGCAATAAACTTTAGCTTCTGCCTATTCCATTTCAGACCTAACATATAAATGTTTCCTCTCTATCTGTTAAATGTTTAAATGTCTGAATAAAATAAATCTGAATTTGTTGAGGTTTTTAAGATAATTATGGAAAACGTCACAAGTAAAGCTTCAGGTGATTACTCTTTTGATGAGTCAAAAAAAAATTAGCTTAGAAGACAATGCACATTTTTGATGATGATCTCTTTAGTTCTGCTTTAAAGGTCCTATATCATGCAAAATCGACTTTTTGGAGCTTTTAACCATGTTGTTATGCTATTTCCTTATCAACCCCCCCCCCCCCCGAGTGGTTTTTGGGTACATTCTAAGCAATCCTCCTGAATCCTGCTGCTCCGCCCTCCTGGAAAATGACTGAGTTGTGACACTGACGTATTTTACGTCATAGTGTCAAACGGGAAGTGCCAGACCTCTGTAATGTAATGCCTTAGGGCCTGATTTTAATTTCTAAAACAGCTTTTTCATTATTTCTGTGGTTAAAAAAAAAAAAAAAAAAAAAAAAAAAAAAAAAATCTTTCCGAGATTCAGCTAGCTGATGGATGCTTGGCGAACCTTGGCCAGAATCAAAGTGGATTAACTTTAAGGCCAGGCTGAGCTGTGAGTCAATCAAAGCGCTTGTTAGCGTGTGTGTTAGCCATTTATGAAACTGTGTTGCACATGTCAACTCCTTATAACTGCATTATGTGAAGTAACTTCACTTTTTGCAGCAATATTTATATTTATAATACTGTAAATGTGGAATGAGCGGAGAGAGGGCGGAGTTAACTGAATCGAAACGTCTTGTCTTCCGGGTTTGGAAAATACCCCCAAAAATACTTATATTCTCTCAAAATGAGTACTCCATAGTGATAGAGGTACAATATATCATATAAATGCTTATAGTTTACTTTGGAATGGCTAAAATAGCATGATACAGGTCCTTTAAGGTTAAAGGTATCCCACCAGCACTGGCTCTAACTGAAAATAAACTGGAGAAAAGATTATGCTGTAACTAAAAATAGGGCTGGGTGATATGACGATATTAGACCGTTTTATGATCTCCAGAGCTGACAATCTGTCATTTTTGTGGGATTGTTTTATCACGGTTCTAAGCACTTCTGCACAGTTGACTCTTTTCACCGTCAGTGAAGTAAACCCCAGCCGCGAGCGTTTGGCAGCGAGCCGCTCCTCTACAGCGAGCCGCTCCTCTACAGTGCGTATACACAACCAGGCTCCTCAATCTGGAGCTTTTAAACCCAGCGTTCTGTCTCTATTTCAGAGGTATTTATGTCAATGTCTTTCCCCCGTAATGCCGCTGCTCTGCTCAGCGTGTGTTTATTTATTTACCTGGCGACACATGTGCGAAGAAGCGAGTGTGTCCTTCGTCCTTACAGTTCTGTCAGGCGCCGCATCCTTCACATTTGTTTAATTTAAATCCTGGGCCGTGTTCACAAATGCGCTGTTTATCCATGTCTTTGTAAATATAAGACTTGTCCAACTTTGGTGAATTACTTGGTCAAGTAATAACTTATGGTAACTATCTGCTTCCGGTTTGCCTTTTACACAACAAAAGACGTTATCGCTTTAGTAAGACTCTTTTTGTGAAAGGGACAGACAGCAACAGAGCGCTGTATCACAGCAGCTCGACGTCATGAGAGAGACCTCTCAGAAAAAATGCCAAACAGCAACAGACACCAACAACAAGCCTTTACCAAACTTAGTGTTCCTATTTTACTTTTATTATCTGAAGTTTTATTGTGTATTTTAATGTATAGAGTTAGTTTGTTGTAGTTCTAAGTCTAGTCTAAGTTCTAAGTTCTAATTTTTGCTGTGTTTATTTACACAAAGTTTAATAAATTAGTATATTAATTCAATCTTTTTCTTCTTCAGTGTGTAATTTAAGTTATTTTAGTTACTATAAGAAAAATCGTGATAAAATCGAAATTGGGAGTTTATAATTCAAAAATCGTGATATTCTATTTTTGTCATATCGCCCACCCCTAACTAAAAATATATGCAGCTCTTTATCTTAGCTGTTTATTGCACTTTTGTGAGTGTATTTTGTCCACTGTTGTTTGATTCAACAATCAGCAAATCAGAAATTAATTTTTAAATAAAATCCAGTGCAAATGCCTTCTGTTGTATTTATGTTCAGTTACTTGTAATAATTATTGCTTAATTTGCTGAAAATCCAATGTTAATAGTATCAAATATCGTATCGAAAATCCACTGTGTCGATTGAATCGTATCAGTCCCCCCAAAAACAGATATACCGTTTTACATCGAATCGTTTGGCCTCAAATCGATATGTATCGTATCGGTCAAAAAACGTATCGTTACACCCCTAAAGTTCAGACTTGCAACCATGGCAGCTAATAGTGAAAATAAGGCAAGTGGCTACTGGCCAGAAGCTAAGTGGTTTTACCTTGTATGTTGACTGGATCTTTTTTTAAATGCATGTAATTAACAGTTTTATCCTATTGCTTCCCATCTTAACATCTATTAACCGCTTATTGATACAGCTATATTATACCGTACAACTAATAGCAAACATTAGCTGCTAAATACATTGCTCGCAAACATCACAGTTGAGAAGAGAAAAAGGCTATGCCATTTTAGCTGTAGTTTTCTCCCGGGAGTCCCCCTCTTAACTTTCCTTCACTTCCTCTTCCTGCCAACGACAGGAAGTCAGGATTTTCCCATCTTCACTTCAACCATCAGGCGAAAGAGCAGCTCGGGAGGAAACGGTGGGCTCTTTGGGCTAAATGGCGACCATATTTTCCTCCTCCGGTGCCTATTTTTGGACAAACGCCTGTTTTCGTGCAGCTTTGTTTGTTTCATCTGATTAAGTCATTAAAGGCATCTCTGGCCATTTCAAAGTCCGTGTCACACGCCATCACTGTCTACTTTGCTGGAGCCATTGTGTTTGGACGCTGTGGTTATGCAAGAGGCGAAGGTCACTGTTCAGGTCGGGTTACCCAAACAAGAGGCAGGAGTTTACCGCTGAAAACGGTTTGGACTCACACCAGTATTGAGCACCAGCAATTGGAAAGCTCGATAGGACTTGTTGTGTTTTCAACGGGGAGAAATGAATTTGGAAATTAGACTTTCTGGCAGCAGTGCAGCAATGTATTGGACAAGTAAAAAAAAACAACACATCATATCTGCTTTTCAGAATCAGAATTGTTTTTTATGGGCCATTGTTAGTGAACAGGTTTGCAACTAGGAATTTTTTTTTTTTTTTTCAGGTCAATAGTGCAACATGAAATACAAAACATATAACACATAACTTAGACAAATAAAAAAACTATAAGAATATAAGGGCATGGATAAAGAAGATTAAAATAAAACATGATAACGACAAAAACAATTTGGCCAAACTAAAAATAAAGTACATGGCGTTTGATATGAATTCCTGGTCAATTAAAATTTAAGATTAGACAATGCGAATGCCTTTATTGCTCTTCTCTTTACTATATAGCTATTTTTTTCTGCTAAGGGCTGGAGAAATTTAGAAAAAGGAATATCTCTATATTTTTGGAACTTTCTAAAATCTAGATAATGATAAACAAGCAGTATTTTTGCAAACAAAAGAGAGCGAGAAATTGCAGGTAAACTGTTAAGCCCCTCCCGTCCTGATTGAACCCGAAAGCCCCTCCTAGTTTGCAAAATGAGGAGAGAGATGGAGAGAAATGTCAAAAGTAAACGCTCAAATTGCCTCCCTTCTCCCGGTTCACAGGAAAGCCCGTCTCATTGGTCAAAGTGATGGCACCAGGGATTCAGATTAGTTTCTGAGATCAGCAATTTTTTATTCACTATTACGATGTTACATGAAAATGCAAGCAATTATGCGCAATCGATTAAATTTGTTAAACATTTAAGCTTATAGACTATCAATATATATTTTACATATCCTACATTTAACTAATTACTTGTAACTTGTAGAGCAGTGGTTGTTGAACCTTTCACACAATGTACCACTTCCTAAAATACTTCCATGTCCCACCAGACTAGATCCAGTTGAAATCAGGACTAAACCAGGTCTGAAAAATTCTAAAATAGATCTTAATTGATCTAATTTATATCTAAACGGCCAGACAAACACCCAACTCAAATGCGTTTAATTATGATGACTTCTAATTAATACACTAATATGGTGTCGTTTGAAAACCTCTGTTGTGGACGTTATTTTGCTCAGCTGTGTTCCATTCTACATTTTTTGAGGACCATGAATGACCTCTCTTGTCTCTCTCATTTACCTGCAGGTGGCTATAAAGATTGTGGATAAGACACAGCTGGACGATGAGAACCTAAAGAAGATCTTCAGAGAGGTGCAGATAATGAAGCTGTTGAAACACCCGCACATCATCCGCCTCTTCCAGGTAAAGGGCCCATCCACAGACGCCAGGCACCAAGGACGCCCACAAAGTGCATGTGATCGCTCCTATAGATATAATTATAGTCCCGTTTCTTCTAATTACGCAGAGCCTGCTCATAGGAGTAGGCGATATGATGAGGATGTGTGAGATGGCGATGTAAAACTGACTTGTGATGTATTGAATCGGGATTGGTCCATTTCTGTTTCAAATGTTTTAGGCACGTGAGACGAAACGTTTCAACAGGACAGAGCGACCACAATTATATTTAAGATTTTGCTCGAACAAGTACAAACGACGGCTTAACCTCTTAACCTCTTAACCTTAACCGAGCGCATTTTCTCCAGTTCAGCTTTACCCAAATCTAGAAGCTTCTCAACTGGAGCTTACTGCCTCTAGGCCAGTGTAACGCCTCATTTGAAAGCCAAGACCTACAAAACTCGTATTTGTCTTGTTTCCGTAGTTTTTTTGGTCTTGTTTTTGTTGCTTTCTTCATTGTTTTTTCCCTTGCCTTTTGACGCTTTTGTCGTGTTTTGTCACTGTTTTATTGTTTATTGTTGCTTTTCTAGCTCGTTTTGTTGCTCTTTTGTGGCTGTGTTTTCATCACTTTTTAATGGTGTTTTGTCGCTTGTTTATTGTGTTTTGTCACCCTTTTGTTGCTTTTTTTGTCACTTTTTTGTTGTATTTCATCCTCGTTTTCGTCGCTGCTTTGGCGCTTTGTTCAAGAAGCTTTTATTTCATTTTCATTTCATTTATTTATTTATCAGGATAATTTGCAATTACATTATGCTCGTGAGCAAAGATGCTTGTACCAGACTGTAGCTTTTTCAAGCTAATTTCCATCTGTAGTCCTAGAGGACAGAAGCAGAAATACAATGTGAATATATACAGTGCAAATAATCATTCAGTCATCACCATCACATTACATGGCATCACATCCATAACACAGGCTATAACACATCATTCCTTTACATGTACATAAATTCGACTACAGTTATCACATGTGGTCATCACGTAAACAGTCACACAGCAAGGCAATGCTCTCAAACCGTACCTTACCAAAATCTAAAACATCCTGTCCTGGTAAAAGAACTTAAGAGAGGTAATTGTCTTTACATTACATTTTAGGCTATACAGTGAATCTAATAAATTAATGCTCACATCTCTGGTTACTCATGAACTATGTTTTCACTTCTTTAGTAAAAGCTCTGCGATCATCTAAGCTCAATATTTCAGTGGGGAGCTCGTTCCATGTTTTTATGGCTCTGTAAGAGAAAGCAGACTGCGCAAATGCGGATTTGCATCTGGGAATACTACACTGCCCCCTGGAGGTTGTTCTAGTTACCCTCGTTGCCGTTTCTGCTACCTGATGAACGAATTCTTTGAGTGGAGGTAGGGCCAGGTTGTGGACAATCTTGTAGACCAGTTGGACATGAGAAAGAGAAATTAAGTTATTAAAGTTAAGCATTTCATATTTGCTCAGGATGTGACAGTGGTGGTATTGTTTTTTTTTAATCTAAGATTTTGAGAGCATGTTTGTAAAGAGATTCTAATTTCTTTATGTTGCATTTGTTTGCTTGGGACCAGCTGGTAATGCAGTAGGAGAAATGGGACAGAACCATGGCGTTAAGAAAGCTTTTGGCTGCTTCAATTGAGAGGGAGTTTCGTATGCTTTGAAAGTGGCCAAATTATACTTTAAGGTTCTAGACAATTTTTTTAATATGTTTATCAAAGTTAAGGAAGGGGTCGAGTGTGAGACCTAGAGATTTGTATTCTGTCACGTTTAGGATTGTTTTGCCATTTACAGTTATTGTTGGATAAGTAGGGATTTTTTGTTTGTTAGTGAAGTACATAGCAGCAGTTGTGTCAATATTGAGCGTAAGGCAAGAGTCTTCCAGCCATTTGGCAACTTTTTCCATGGCTGATGTTTAGATGTGACGTCTGCCGCATTTTTCCCGTTTGTGTAAATGATCGCGTCATCCGCAAACATTTGAATTTTTACATTGTCAATGTATATTGTAAAAAGTATTGGTCCCAGATTTGAGCCCTGAGGGAGGCCTATATTGCAGGGTCTCTGCATTGATGTAATTTGTTGAATTCGGACTGATTGAGTACGGCCAGACAGATGGGATTGTTTTGTCTTTGTATTTGCGAGCTGCAAGGATAAGATTATGGTCCGACATGCCAGTGACAAGATTGTACGTTTTTGTAATTTGTTTGTAATTTGTATTTACAAAGATCAAGTCTAATAATGTTTTACTGTTTCTGGTGATCCTGGTTGGGAAGTTAATTAATTGGGTGAGGTGATGTTTGGCTCTAATGTCCTTTAATTTCCGTTTGCGTGTCTTATCTAGCCAGTTTAGGTTGAAATCACCCATAAGGATGATTTCATTGGCACTAAATGGCTTAAGCATAACTTTTAGATTTGGGTAAAGTTCAGGTGGGGGTTAAGAGGCTAAGAACCTTTGTCTACAAATGAAGGAATATGACTTTTTAATGCTTATTATATATATTTATCATTCATTTATTATGTTATGTTCATTATTCTTTAAAGCAGTACTAAGTAACTTGTTTACCTTAATAAATCCTTTTCGTAGTCCCTCTGGGGGTAATACAAGTGTTAATGGGATGATTGGGGGGTCTTTCATCTCCCCCTGGTGTCTCTGGCCAGAAAACCACAATTGCATCTTGCCTGCCATCGGGTCAGAGCACCAATACACACTAATGGAATCATGAAGAAGAAGCTAACAGGCTATCGGGCAAAGCTAACTGTGGGCTAGCGCCACTTAAACAGTATTTACAGCCAAGTTTGAGTGAAATTTTTTTTTTTTTATTGTGTAATTGGATGTACAATATCCCTCTTTCCCTTCGCTTTTTCATGTCATGTTCATGTATTTACTCTCACGGACAATTAATAAGTATAAAACCGCAACTTGCTACGACACCTGCAGACAAATAATAAACTATACTAAGTAAACTAAGTAACTCTTGCACTAGGGGCAAGAGTTACTTAGTACTGCTTTAATATCTTTTACTGCTTTTGTAGCACGTTTCCCTAAAACATTAAGTCATTCGGCACGTTGGAAAGGGATTTGAGAGAGAGAGAAAAAAAGGATCCTAAAGGGAAAGAAATATACAGTACCACTGAACCACTGATCTGAAATGTTTTTTAGCTCTTGCAAAGCACTGGTTAAAAAATGCATACTAGAGTTTTCTAAGGCTTCTGTCACAAAACAAACCAAAAGGATTATTCCAGTCCTCTTGAAATATTACGCTTTGAGTGAACAAGAATTACTGAGAAAGGTCAAACTAATAAGCATTTTCTTGCCGTAACATGATGAAGCAGTCTAAGTGTTAAGTTGAGAAATGTAAAACTCAGGAATACATTTGGTAATTTGTGCATTAATTTCATACAAGAAAGAACTAGTACCTGGTAAATGCGTTTGACTCAAAAACATAATACAGTGATCACTTTGCTTTGAATAAATGCATTTTTTTTTCTTTGTACGTGTCCGTTATTGTTACTCGTGCTGTGTGGCAGATCCTGCTAACTGAATGTTTGTGTCCTCAGGTGATGGAGACTGAACGAATGATCTATCTCGTCACGGAGTACGCCAGTGGTGGAGAGATATTTGGTGAGGGACTTCCCATGGTTTTTCCTCATTAACGTTGCACTTCTTAGTGTAATTACGTTTTAATATGCATTTTATACAAGCCCTCTGTAGCATCAGGTGGGTGCTCCATTTATTAAGTACGTTTCTTCTGCGGTCTGTGCGAATAGATTTTGATTGCACCAGATACGTTTCACATGGAACTAGCAAATCGGCACAAAAATTTATGCGTTAAGGACTTAATTACGCATCTCTTTTAGTTTTACAATAAATGAGCGTATTGTTTACATGAAAATTGAGAGCAGAAGTGAATATACTCCAGGTGAACTCTATTCGTTTGTCCGCTTCCTCGTGTAATGGGTGCGCCAGATAAAAAATAAACCTCATTCCACTCCAGGCTGCGACGGAGACCAAACCGAAACCTCATCAGTGCGTAGAAAGAGAAGGGTTTACTGTAGAAGAAAAGTACCTCTGTCCAACGGCATTTAACTATATATTTTTCTCCACAGACCATTTAGTGGCTCACGGGCGAATGGCAGAAAAGGACGCCCGGAAAAAGTTCAAACAGATTGTGGCAGCTGTCCACTTCTGCCACTGTCGCAGCATTGTGCACAGAGACCTGAAGGCCGAAAACCTGCTTCTGGACCACAATCTCAATATTAAAATAGCAGGTGTGTATAGTTTTCCTTCCACTGTTCTATTGTTACTATTAAATATTTGTAATTATATTTTTTTTCCCCTTTTTAGATTTCGGTTTCAGTAACCTATTTTCTCGAGGCCAACTTTTAAAAACCTGGTGTGGCAGCCCTCCGTACGCTGCGCCAGAGCTGTTTGAGGGCAAAGAATACGATGGACCTAAAGTAGATATATGGGTGAGTAGCATGCGCACATAGCTGCACGTTTTTAGCTTGTGTTCGACTGGGTGTATAAATTGTTCTTGTCCTGCCACAGAGCTTAGGTGTAGTGTTGTACGTGTTGGTGTGTGGAGCCTTACCTTTCGACGGCAGCACCCTACAAAATCTGGCGCGCGCGAGTCCTGAGCGGCAAGTTTCGCATCCCCTTCTTCATGTCCACAGGTGAGAGACTTGTCCATAGTGCAGTCTATTCTACGCGTTTGCCACATTACGAAGAACGCTTTTGTCATTGCAGACTGTGAGTACTTGATCAGACACATGCTGGTGTTGGAGCCGAGCAGACGGTTGACCATGGAGCAGATCTGTAAGAATAAATGGATGAGAACGGGAGACCCCGACCCAGACTTTGACCGGGTGAGATCCCGTGACACTTCAGCTGTTTCACGACACGACGCTTCACATTATTCCGGGCGTTCTCTCTTAGGGCTTCGGTTGTTGCATTGTTAAGTATTGGCCCGGTCTGCGGCGAGGTCTTGGCTGTACATTTTGTTTCCAAACTGTTGTAGCTTTGATAAATGATGCAGCGTTATAAAAATGCCTTTCCATAAACGTGTTGATATTTCTGAGCGTTGACCATCTAAGGCTGCTGAAATTTCCAGAAAGTAAAAGACGGAGTAGTTCTAGTTTATGGCAACATTTGAATACAAGCGCAAGACAAACCTGACCATTTTAAAAGCCCAGTGACGATAACCGAGCTATAGATTGGATTTGTCTTTATATGCATGCTGAAAATGTTCTTGTGTAGCGTGTGGTAGGCCTGCTGTGTTGTTTGTCATGTAGCTGAACAGTGAGGTACAGTTTAATTAGAACCTTTAATTGTTCATTTTATGCCTCTTATTCCTTCCACAGTTGATAGCAGAATGTGAGCAGGTGAAGACGGAGCGGGAAACGGAGCTCATAAATGAACAGGTGCTCATAGCCATGTGTGAAATGGGCCTGGACAGAGAACGCACAATTCAGGTGAACTTTATATCATTTTACAATTCCCAATACAAGACCTAAATTAAAATAAGCTCATGCGTCTTGTTTTGTCCCTAGTCTCTTCAAACCGACGCGTATGATCACTACAGCGCCATCTACAGCCTATTGGCAGATCGCCTCAAGAAACACAAGACATTACGGGTTGCTCCACCAACACCACGCTCCATTAGTTATCCTCTCAACGCTGTCCCGGTAAAGTTTATTTGCAGTTCTGTGTATAATTTTGATTTTGATCATAAATGTGCAATACTTTTAAATACCTTTACCAAACTTCCTAAAACTGATTTGCTAATTATTTTGACCTCTAAGTTTCATAAGGATGTACTGGAGGATGTGCAGCCCTAGTTGAAGAGAAAGTTAGTTTAGAAATGAGAGTGTTGCTGTTAACTACATAGACTGATTCATGCCTTTAAGAAGATTGGTTAATGTTTACGCAAATCCTCACCTGACCTTCTGTCCTTGCTTACACCCAGCAGACAGACCCACAGGGTAATCCTGTTAGTATGACCGTCCCCCACGTCCAGCTCATCAACCCAGAGAACCAGATTGTGGAGGTGAGGGACAACTGTACATCACAGCTTTATTTCACCTTATTTCAACACAAGCTGCATGTTATTGAAAAGCTCTGCCACTCGTGGTACAGCTATCCGCTTCTTAATGCAGTGTAAAATATTCACACATTCAAGTGATTTCATCAAAACAAATATAAAGTTTATTCATTCAATTTTAAAGTTTAAGTTTTCAAATGTTCGATTTTCTTAAATAAAAAATGTGATATTCGATTCGATTTATATCCCCATTTAAACAAAATCATATATAACAAAAAACATATATATATATATATATATATATATATATATATATATGGTGTTTTTAGTTTAAGTCCATCAACAAACCTTGGAAAATATCAAAGGCAATCACTGTAAAAAACTAAAAGGTCAGTGCAGTTTGTAACAAATGCTTTAAGATTTAAGAAACATCTAAATTATTGTTACAAAAAAAAATTAAAAAAGATAAAGAAAATACAAATTGATTTGACTTACTAACTGGATTTTAAATCAAATAGATTTTTTGCCCAGCTCTTCTAGTGATACAAGTTTTGCAATTGCAATAAATTTGCCATGAATGATTTAGGAGCATTATTAACTTTACAGTGCACAATTAAACACGTCAAGAGCGTTACCATTTGACCAAAAGATTTGACTAAAATACTGCTGAACTGTAAATATCTAAAAAGTGCAACAACCTTTTACTAACGATTGAGACGTGAGATATTTTTCTGTACCTTTTTCTGCAGCCTACGATTAGTCACTCGTACAGTCGCTCAAAGTGCACACACATGCAACATGCACAGCTCGCTGCTGAGTCACAAATGCTGCTGTACAACAATGTGCGAGATCACCCGCATTGCAGCAGGAAACCAACAAAATATTATAAAGCTAAAAACCACAAACCTGTCATTTTGTAAAACATGAAAGCGGGCTCTCAGCTATAAGAGTTTGTCATTGAGCCGTAGTCCTAAATCAAGTGTTGCAGAAGATATTAAATGACTGGACTGAGTGCAGTCCATAACAAGAATATCTTTGTTTCTTAATCAGCATACACAAGTGCAGGTGGTCTAAATGAAAGCCAAGCTGATACAATGTATCGTTCTGTATATTTCAGCCTGATGGTAGCATGGCTCTGGACAGTGATGAAGGAGAGGAACCTTCTCCAGAAGCAATGGCTCGATATCTGTCCATGAGGAGGCACACAGTGGGGGTTCCAGACCAAAGGTAAAAACTAACTATAACTGCGAACAAATGTGTCCTCTATTTTTGAGTATTTCCTTTAATGTTTTATTTATTAGCTGAATTATTTATCCATTATTGCTTAAACCTTTAGCCAAGCTGCAGCATCTTATGTCATGTTTTTACAATATATGAACTTGGACCCCACAGGACAGAGGGACAGGAGGACCTACAGAAGCTGCCCCTGGTTTCCCTCGAGGAGTGGTCCCACAACCGCCCTTCCCAACTTTGGCTCCAACCATGGGCCAAATGCACACGCTCATGCCCACTCAGAGCCTGCAGCCCACGCAGCAGCTGGAATACAAGGTACAGGGAACTAATAACCAAAAATAACAGAAAACAATTATGTTTATAATATGTAAGTACGAAAGCGGAGGTTTTTGTTTTTAAAAGTGCACATAACTGCAGAGGCTACAACCAAAGAACTTATTAAAGATAGAACGCTCAAAAGTAGATGGTTCTTAAGCCTCTGTCACTTTTGTTGTCACAAACCACTTCCGGTTTCACAATCATAAAACGTCTTTATAATTCGATTCCATAAATGTTATTCTACAAAATAGTGGTCTACTGGTAGAAAAAAAACGTGGTTACAGGATGTTGAAGGTCCTGCCACTTACACAAAGTAAAATGTAACACTTTTAAGTACACATGGGAAGGTGCGAACTCAGAAATAAAGCATATCAAATACTGCCGTGATTTCGGAGTTGTGGTCAGGGAATTTCAAACTTCACGACTTTGCTTGTTTTATGTTCACAGGAGCAGTCCTTATTGCAGCCGCCCACTTTACAGTTGCTCAATGGCATGGGTCCCCTCGGGCGCAGAGCCTCCGACGGCGGGGCCAACATTCAGCTTCACGCACAGCTCCTCAAAAGGCCCCGGGGCCCCTCTCCTCTTGTTACCAGTCCTGTAGGCGTAAGTCGACATCCATACACTCAGAACATATTGTTTTTCTATGCTCCTTTTATTAAAGTTCTTGGAAGATGATTCAGACTTATTGTGATCATTTATTAATTTGTGAGCCATTTTAAAGTAGAAACTTAATAGCAAGGAAACTTTATGTTTACATTTTTCTGTAGATTAAGATTTGTTTATATTTTTTCTCGTTCAGCACCCCATCCCAGTGGCTCCAGTGGATGAGGAGGGTTCGGATGGAGAGCCAGACCAGGAGGCAGTGCAGAGGTAACTCTTGGGGATCAGTGTTTGGTGATTTTCTCGGGATGCTGTTTAAAATGGACGCTCAGAAAGACCCAGTCCCTCAGACCAATGTCTTAACTTACAAATACTTTGTAGCCATGAGCCATGTTGTGCACTACAATCACGAGTGCATGAAATAAGTATAATATATTATGAGGCTTTCAATAAGACACAAGTAAAAGAATCCTGGTCATGCTGGGTTGGGTCTGCTCCACTTCAGACAGCTCCTCGCTGGTGTCCTGGGTTGCTGGGAGTGAGTGCCTTCAGGCTGCTGTGCTTTTCCTGTGGATGGTGGCCACTCTGCTGCAGTGCTTACACCATCTCTCCTCCTTTCTCCATCGTGCAAGTGCCTTCTGCCACTGACTAAATCTGCCCAAATCCAGCCATCTTACCTCTAAAACTCTTTGGCCAAGAGTTACTTGGTCTCTATTGTTTCAGCAAGTGCCAAATTATACTCCAGACTTTCTCACTCTTTCTTACACGGCTTCGCTAACTCTCAAGCTTGCAAATAAAAAGCAACAGTTCCAATCCTGAAATTGGAAGCTGGGGTTCAGATTTCCCATAAGCTCTACCATCCATCTATGGTGTAATGTACTGTGTGTTTTCTGATTGGCTAAGATGATATGAATGATGGCACCTAGTGGGAAGTGGGAAGGGTGGGCCTATCCCCCCGCCCCATTAGCCAATGAGGACAGAGAGCTGACCGGCGCTGCTTCCTGTCTCCCACCCTCACCCCTCCCCTCCCTGCGGCCCAGGTACCTGGCGAACCGCACCAAGCGGCACACGACGCATACGCCCATGAGCACAACGCATGGTGAGCCCTCTGCAGAGGCACAGCGGCCCCAGGGCCCGAGACAGAGGGCGCTGTGGGCCCTCGACTCACACATTCGGTGAGGGACGGTCCCTGTGTGAAAGCACAGACACTCACACATGTCCTGCACTGGCACACCTCACACTCTGTACATGTACCTGTCTTTCTAATCCACAAGAAGGGCACCTCTGGCACATTACCTAATGATACAAATGATACTTTTAATGCTGTAGCTGTTTCTTCCACTTGAACCTGGAGACAAAAGGTACGTCTAAACTAAATGTTAAGTTTTGTTCCCGCTCTCCACCCAGACTGTCCCAATCAAAACAAGGTTAAAGGATGGGAGAAGGTCTTGAATGAAAGACATCACAAACTCTGTCCAGACTTGATGTTAACATTGTTTGATCTTTCCCCAGATGTAGCTCAGTACATGTTTGTGTAACCTCACTTAGAGATAGATTTAGGGAGAAGGTGTGTTTCCTTTGTGGTCCTTTTATATATGTGCAGTCCAGATGCTAAATTTATTCTGACAATCATTTAGAAAAAGTTACAATGTCCATTCAGCCACAAGTACAGGCTTGTGCTGCACTTAAGTTTTCTTGACCAAATTATTGGTCTGACAAGCCAAGGTCTGCTTGACCTTTGACTAGAACTTGTTTGTGTTCTTAGTTTTACAGCTGTATTATACTGGGTTAGATTTATTCATTACTACCCAATAAAAAGCACTTGTGGTTGTTGCAGCAAAATTATTTTAGCTCCTCAAAATATTTGTTTTTAATTCATGTTTCTTAAAAAAGAGCGTTTGTCATATTATCAACGCATAAATTGATGAGATTTCTATTATGCCTACTGTACTAAACGTGTTACTACTTGTGAAAACGACTTACTCATGCCCGTCTTGTTTCTTTCTCTCATTCTTGTCTGTTCTGTTGAATGCGTGCGTGAATGCTCCTGCTTTGGGTCTGTCTGTGTGGTGTCATGTTGGTCCCATGTTCAGATCGAATTATAAGGACACTCTTCACCTCCCCATGGAGCGCTTTTCCCCTGTCCGACGATTCTCTGATGGCGCCGCGACCATACAGGCCTTCAAAGCCCACCTGGAGAACAACAGCCTCATAAAGCAGCTCAAGCAGGTGAGACTATTCTGTCAATTTCACCCAAAAGTAAAGGAGAAAGCTTTACCTCTAACGTGTCTTTTTATGGTTAGATTTTATTTTTATTTTTTAAAGCTTTGAATGTTCAGTAGATATACTTTGAGCTTTCGGATCATTTCTATTTCTATCCGTCTTGGAATAACTGAGGAATGCCTAGTTTTGTTGATGGCGCTTAATTCAGTGATTGCACATTGTTCAAAGTGAGAGATTCCCAATGGGGGCTCGTCTTGGTTTGGCACTTGGATGTTCAGATTATCTAAATTGCTGAGGGGGGGGCTTATGTTCGTGGGAGTGTAAACACTTGAGTGACCTACTTAAGGGACTGTTGTGAAGATTAGAAAAGAAAAATCTGAAGTGGACCACATCATTTGGACAGTTTTTATCATTTAAACAGTTTAACAGTTATAGTTACTGTATATTTACCCATCTTTGAATATTTATCCATCATTACCATCATCTCAATCTTGTTTATAATTGTATCACTCTTACTTAACTCACTGCTTTTTTGTCATTTCCTTTTTAAATTTCTTTCCAACTTGTGTGGTGTAGGAGTGTGAGCAGCTTCAGAAGATGTACGCTGCACATCAGGACGAGAAGATCCTAGAGCACACCCAGCAGCAGCATATTCTCTACCAGCAAGAGCAACAGCAATTCCTCCACCAGCAAATCCAGGTAATCGCCGCCTCTCTTGTTCAGTGCGACGTGTGCTCAAACTGTTTCTGCACAAAGGGAAGGCCAAGTGAAATGGGGATGTTCAAGTTAATCATGATTAGGTCTGTAGAATACTTTACTTTTTTTCTAAAGCATTTATGTTACCTGGATGTGAAATAGTTAGGTCTGTTCGGTCCCTCAATCCAATTGAGATTGATACTTGGGCTGTGTAGCTGTAAACGGATCCTAAACCCCAGAGTGCATGGCTACTTATGCATAATAAACAAACCTGAGCAATGTAAGTCTCTATTCTGCTAAATTCTGTCAATGTTCTGCTTCCACTCTTGGATAAGACTGAGTGCATATATCAAAAATGATGTATTGGGAAAAGGATATTGATGTTGATTTACAGCAGAGTTGAAGTCTGGTCAGTATGACAGAACACAAGCAGTGAAGAGAGAGAATAGAGGCGTAGTTATAGTTTGGGATTTAGCAATACAGTGACTACATATTGAAGGCTTAGAATAATGTGGCTGTTTGCTCTGGGCCTAATGGAATGTCTTTCTGATTATTAAATGTTATTTGGCAATTGTAAATTGGTAACTGTACTGTCATACAAAGGAGGAGGCTTATTTCATTTTCTGGAAAGAGTTACTCACACCCAAATAACCAGCCCACATGAGAGTGATGTGATTAATAAAGGATTAATATTATATATATGTTTTATATTTCAATCAAAGATGACAGCCTGCTCAACTGTAGCACTTTGGACTTGAAGATAAAGTTAAGTAGAAAACGCATGGCGTTGTTATATACAGACTTTAGAACAATGTTGAGTGCATTCCTTCGACTTTGTGTTATCAGGTCAGAAGACGATCGAACATGAGGCTTTCTAGGGACCAAGTTTATGTCCTCGAGTCCTCGACCCGCTAAATGTACATTTTCAATTTGTTTCATGCGGGGTTTCCTTCTCTCTCGCTGCAGGGTCTGTCTTTAGGCCACGGAGAGAGCCAGCCCAGTCATCTAACCCACCAGCTGCAGAGGTACACACACATTAGTCATCGGCTACATTAAACCTGATCCTGGTGCAGTGCTATCGACTCCAACGGTTACATCACAATCGTGTCTTTCTTCTCTCTGCTCCTACTCTCCTCTCCTCCCTCAGGCTCCGCATCCAGCCCTCCAGTCCTCCTCCAACACACCCCAGCAACCATCTCTTCAGACAGCCCGACCAGAGTCCCCCGCCTGGCTCTGCCGCCTTAATGCAAGGGCACGGTCAGTAACAACATTTCTTGAATAGTTTGTTGGGATGTAATGTGGCCCTCGAGTCACGATTATGATGATGATGATGATGATGATCTAATATGCTGTAGACCAATTATTATTATTCAATTATTATTATTCGATAAATGAAATATAATATTTAATGACAAATTAGGTAGTAATTTTATATTTCGTGGAACTTGTTTGTTAAATGCATTTCAATCATAGAATGCCTGATTCATTTTTCTCTCGATGCAAAACAGTACTCTTATTGGTACTTTTAAAGGCCAAAAAAAAATAGCCTATAGAAACTCGAGGCTTACTGTATATACAGTGGGAAGAAAAAGAAAGTACTCGTTTGGAATTTCTCACATGTCTGCCTAAATTGGTCACTTAATGTGGTCTGATCTTCATCAAAATCATAAGAATGAGTAAACAGTGTCTGCTTAAACTAATACCACCCAAACATTTACATTTTATCATATTTTTAATGGCCATAACATGTAAACATTCACAGAAGAGGGAGGAATAAGTGAGTACACCGCCTGAATCTCACTGAACTGCAGCAGTTTTGTAAAGACGAGTTGTCCAAGATTCATCTGATCGTTGTGAGCGTCTGCAACTACAAAAAAGCAGTTATTGCTGCAATATCTTTGAAATGTTTTTTTCTATTGATGATAGCACGTTGTCCAGGCCCTGAGGCAACAAAGCACCTCCACACCATGATTCTCCCTGCACCATACTTCACAGTGAGGATAGGGTTTTGATGTTGGTGTGCTGTTCCATTTTTCCTCCACACATGACGTTGTGTGTTCTGACGAAACTATTAAACTTTGGGTTAATCAGTCCACAGAATATTTTTCCAGTCACTGTGGAGCATCCAAGTGCTCTTTCGCAAACCAAAGTTGAATAGTTTGGGAGGAACACACGTCACGTGTGGAGGAAAAATGGAACAGCACACCAACATCAAAACCCTATCCCCACTTTGAGGACTTTTTCTTCCCACTGTACTGTATCTTTTTATTATTACTCTACATTGGGATCCAATTTATTTTGAATTTGAATACATTTAGAATATGGGTGATAAAATACAAATATAGGCCAAAATGTAAATGTAATATAATAATTATCTCGTAAATGAAGGATTAAGTCTCATAAATGTTTGTTAATCACAGGCTGTTGGTTACATTTGGCTGTAGCTCTGAGACTGAGCCCAAATGAAAACTTAGTGTAAAATAATGAACTAGAGCCACTGCCTGTTTTCTCCACATTGTCACTCTCAGATTGTATACAGTGGGTCAACACCGGCTCGGCTGACTTGCACATGGGAGTGCGCACAAGTTTACACCGCCGTTTGTGTAAAAATAGACTCGGCCTGAAACTCTTCGGTTTTGTGAAGGAAGAAAAGTGCGAGTAACTCGTCTGTTCAATACGAAGTTGTTATGTTTTGCTTTTTACAGCGGGTTAGCCAGCAGCAGCTCGGGGGGTTTCTTAGAATAAGCAAGTTTGAATGTTTAACACCGCGTATCATCCCCGTGCGCACCTTTCTCGCTGCGCGCACGGTTGCAGAGGGGAGACAGAGTGCAGGGATGGTTCGATACTGTGCACTCTCATGCAGGGTAGCAGGGATTAACAGATCCGATGCAGGGAATGCATCCATGAGAGCGGAGAGAGTCTGTTTCGTGTGATTATTTGAGCATGCGTGATTGCCGCGGCAACGCGGCAGCCCCGTTTAGAAGACCGATAAGGCTGGAGCTTATCGGTCCAGGTAGACCGGCACACGTGGCCCCGGGGGCAGGGTTTCGGTACGCATCCCTGCCTTTAAGGCAGGTTTTAACCAGCTATTGATGCTGTTACATGCAAACATTGTTCTGTGATGTGGCCAAACTAAGGAACAATATTTCCCACATGCAGGAGGTCCGTCGCAAGTGCAGTACGGAGCCCCGGCACTGTACCAGGGCCAGAGTGGAAGCCCTCCACCCACAGGTTTACCACGAGTATCTCTCCCGACCAATCAGCAGACAGCGTCCGCCCGCCCCGCAGTCCCACTGGCGCAGGGGGTACCTCAGCAACAGCAGGTTAGTGCTTATATAAACTGACTGCAAATGCTTTCAGATGGGTCTATTTTTACAATACAATGCATGCACTCACTTGAATATTTGTGTGGTTTGTTTGGGTTGTTAATAATTACTCGATGAAACCATCTGTTTCAACAATCCTTGTGCTGTATAGAAGAGAAAATGTAGAATACCTTTTGAAAACCCACAGAACTAAAGGACAAATAATATTGATTTAAGTAACTGCTGCTTAAAGCCGCCCTTAGCTAATCCATTTGCCAATTAGCATCGAAAAAAATAAAGTGATTCAATATAATGCTTTTAATTTGTGTGATTTATCACGGGCACGGGTGGGCAACGGGTAGAATGTTAACGGGTCCGGGCGGGTACGGATTTAACTCTTGATATAATCACGGGTTTACGGGCGGGTAGGTGCTGTAGCGGATGGGTTCGGGTGGGTACAGGTCTCCAAAAATTGACCCGTGCAGGACTCTGTTGTGTGGTGAGGGGAAATCCAGGTGAAGGGAGGGGGTTTACTACTGACACCTGCTGATAAAAAAAAGAATCCTAGATAATAGCTTAAGTCAGCTTAAGTCTAAAATTAATGCTACTTTTGGCGATGGTTCATGAACGAAAGCCTTGTCAATAAAATGAACAAAAACTTCAAGTTGCTTTTACGCAATAGTCGTTCAATGAGGTGATTTGATCTATTATGGAAATTGAACAGCATATACATCCCGACATTGCAAATAATAATTATTTATCCCATTGTGCCCCTTACATGTCTCAGTACAGTGTTGCAGGGAGGAAAATGGGAAACCATTTTACCAAAAGTTAATAAAATGAAAATTAACTAGTGTACACAATAATTTGACTGTACTGAAGCCATCCTATATTTGAAAGCCTTGCTTTGTATAAAAAAAAAAAAAAAAAAAGGATTAAACTGGTCTCTGTCGCTTCAGGTGACGATCCAGGTGCAGGAGGTGGAGCTGGGGGGCGGCGCTCAGCGTCCGGGCGGTTTCCTGGCGACCCCGTGTGGACACAGGGTCCTGGGCAAACAGCTCAGTGCGGACAACGCTGAGACGCACAGGTGATGCCCCTCTACAGCTGATATCTCACCTCTCAACAACTTTTATTTACATGTTTTTGGCTTGACCATCTTTTTTTACCTGGATGTTTTTGTTTGTTTCTCCATTTGTTACAATTTTGTTATTTATACAATATCTATTTCTGAATCAAGAGTGAGTACATTGTACTTTAAAAAACTCAGGGACTTTTACTCTTTTACAAATTGAACACCAAATAACAAACTCTTTTTGCTGAGACGCCATCCATCTTCATCCATACATCAGCACGTTATAGTTGGGTGAGTGGTAACTTGGATATGAAGAAAAGATTTTAGCAGACCCCGTTTGAGTTTAGCTCCTAAATACTAACGTGGTCACATCCCTACTGTGTTTTCTTCACTGAGAGACTAACAATAACTCATCCACATTCACATTTGGGCTGAAGAAACCTCTCAGTGAACGTGTGAACTGGGGTTACTAGACCATCTTGTGTCGTAGATCTGTCAAAGTTAGAGTTGAGTAGAGATCTTTAACACTTTACTGGGTTCCTACAAAATCTGTATATTTTAAATCTTGTCAAGTCGGCAATTGTCTGAATTAACAATTGGTTCCAAGATGTGCTCCAAGTTCTTTATTTGATTGGAGTGAGTTCTGTTATTGTCACCTACAAAGAAATGTCTTATTTGTGGGAACCCAGGTAAAATGATCACCACAGTGTATCATATTCCTGCTGCTAATTTTATTGTATTTTTCATGCACGCAGTCGCAGTCTGGGTCGCTTCGCTTCAGCCTATGACCAGGCGCAGTTCAACCCTCACCTGTTTTCTGGGGACGTAGCCTCTCGGGGCGCCTCCGGGGTGGTGGGCTCCTACAGTCCATACTTGCAGGGAACCTCCCTCAATGTCCCGGGACTCGACGGATACCAGAGCGGGGCAGTGGGGGGAAACTACGGCACACCCTCCGCACTGCAACAGGCCCTACTCTCGCCCACTCCCATAGACTACCGGCCCCCGCAACAGCACGTGACCCCGACGCTCCAGGGCCTCCTCTCCCCGCGGCACTCCTTAACGGGACATGCAGATCCCAGGCTGAATCCACAAGACTTGGCCGCGCTGTTAAAGAGGCAGTCCCCGAGGCCATGTCAAACAGCGGCCACCCCTCCCAGCGGTGCTCCACAAGATTACGGGGAGATGCTGCTACTTCGCCAGCTCAGCCAGGGGGAAAACCTGGAGCCGCCCGCCCCGCAGCCCGCACCGGGAAACCAACACTACCACCATCTCCTGCAAATAAGACCCCCGGACGTCCCGCCACAGACCCTCCCCACTCAGCCCCCCTGCCCCATTCGGAGAGCATGGAGGAGGACGAGGTGCCTGCGCCCTTCCACCACCCGCACGACGGGCTGCTGGCCAAAGCCGGGGAGGCGCATGAACTACTAGGGCCGCCCCGAGGAGGAACACCCCCTTACAACTCCCCCACACACAGGCACGGATATATTAGAAATTCCCCAGCAACTAGAGGTAAGGACAATTGACTAAACATTTTAAAATGTTACTTAAATGCAGTTTCTGGTGTGGTAAGTGGCCGTTCTAATGAATCACATACATTTAGATTAAAGATTTTTTTTCCCCATGTGCCCATGGTTCACAAACTGTGCTTGTTCTATACCAAAACAACTTACCACTGCTTATGGCCTCAACAAAGCATAACTATTCCGTTTCTTTTCTAATTGAATAATAGAAATGTAAAATAAATTATTTTTTGATGTGAAGTGATCCACCTCAATTTCAATCTTGCTACTCAAACACAATTAATATCAAATTACAATTAATACCAAAAATCCAATAGGTGAATAATTTCTATCCAACATGATACGTTTTCAGAGTCTGAGCACGCAGACTGTCGAGCCGCAGGGCAGGCCATGGAGGTCCCTGATCATAACGGTGTGGGTTTCTCCAGAGCACAGCAGGGTGACGCCTATAGGTCCCGTGGACAGCTTCAGCGCCACCACACCATCCAAACTGCAGACGACGCTTACGTAAGTTTTGTTTGTTTTGTTGATGCATTTAACAACAGAAATAGAGTATTTACATAAAATAGGCCCTTATGTCCAAACGACCCACTCTTATTCTGTTTTTAACACCTGTTTCTTATTGTATTTAATGTATCCATTTTGGTAGAGACTGAACAGAGTCGTGACATTCTTTTAGATGTTTGCAAAATCGCTGACGTGTCAAAGTGAATTTAGCTATCCAAACACAACAGTGAGTCACGATGCTGGAAGCGTCTCAATTACGATAAAATGGCTATGGTCTGTGCACAGGACCAGGCAGATCCCATGTCGGGGATGAGTCTTTGGCTGGAAAAGCCCTCAGCTCGGCGCGCATGTCTGACATCCTCAGCCAGACGTCGCTAACTGGAAGCCAGCAGCTGCACCAGCGGGAAGAATCCGGTCAGTAAACTCAAAAGCCCCCAATTCAAGCAAGTTACACAACGTGGGAAAGTTGTACTTGGGTTTGGATTGAGAATTAGAAATGAAAGCAACTGGGAACCATAAAAGATAGACACTTACCTTTTTATGTTTTGGAATCTGCTGATTTTTGTCTTCCAAAAGAGCTCCCTCTGAAGTACCTACTAAACATGAATGTCCTGAATAAATCATCCCTATGCCTCTATTAAAGCGCCCCCTGCTGTCACAGATCAACACTGATACATTTTACAGTTTAGCATCATACACAAGATTATAGACAAGAAGACATTTTAAAAAATGGCCAAAAATCAGCTCTACTTGCTAAAAAGAAAACAATCAGATAACATGCAACATAGTTTTGCTAATACCAACACCAATGACTGAAATGTATTCTTTAGAGCAGTTACAATATGTATATTTAGCTGTTAGTTGCCTCTCTAACGACTCCACTCACCTATATTTCACTTTTAAACTGAGTGGAAAACAATGAAATGGGAATATGAGTGTTGGAGGGACCTAATTTGTGTCTTATTATTGGGAATCAAATGAAGGGAGTACAGGGGTCTGGTTGTACGAGTGCATTTCAAAGTCTCTTCTTAGTGTAGTTGCATGTAGTTATATACATGCTGCAGCTCTTGTTGGACTGGAATTGGTCTGGCAAATAAAATGTTCCTGGGTTTACATGGGTTTTGGAAATTGTATTAAAAGCGGACCGCGTGTTAAATTTCCCATGTAGTACGGATTTCCCTTCGCTCATGTAACTGTAATGAATGACCTTGTTGTTTTTATTTATTCATTTGTGCAGTGTGTGATGTTGAAGAGGAGCTCCATGCGGCGGCAGCCTGTTACCCCTCGTCCTGCACCAGTGACATGCTTCTCAGCTACAAGCCCCCAGACCTGCAGTACAGCATGGAGCAGGCAGGAGTCTAGCACAGGTAACGAGCGTTCGTCATTGACTGAGACTAGGGGTTTCGTTGAATTTAAGTCAAAGCACCCTGATACGAGATCTGGAAAATGCCACGTCACAATTTTTGACGGTGTCCCAACGTTAAATTGCTTTGTACATTTTAAAATTAGATATGATCTTTTAAATGCTTAAACTTGTCTTAACACTTCATTCATGCTTAACTAAGGCAGGGAAAAAATGCTGTTTTGGAGGACCTCCACTTCAAGGCACTAGTGCACATTTGTCAAACACAAGGCCCGCGGGCCAGATGTGGCCCACGAGATGAATTAATGTGGCCCTTTGTAGAGCATGAATTTTGAGTATGTCAAAAAAAAAAGTAAGTCTCTAGCCCGTTCCTGTGCAGAGTTATGAATTTTAAAGAAATAGCCAGAAGAGGGCAGCTTAAATTAATAAAAGGAAAGAATTCGCATGTGTCCAGCAGAGGACACTGACATAATAAGAGATCAGGATATAAACAGCATATTATAGCCAATGGTAAATGGTTAGTCTGCCCCAGGGCGGCTGTGGCTACAATAGTAACTTACTGCCAGAGTGTGGAGTGAATGAAACTTGTGACACAGGCTGATAAAGCGCAGTAAGTGTAACTCATTGTTATTTATTAGGCCACAGTCCTTTACAATATATGCAGGCCGTGACCGCCGTGGGGACTGAATTTCGGCCCACGACCCAAGCAGTTCGACACCCCTGCACTAGTGTTAAATAAAATAAAAAACAATAACAAATTGACAGTATTTCTCTTGTATGAATTAAAGATGGTTATTTTTCTTGTTGTACAGGTAGAAGTGTGTCCTGTGTACAGCGGTCCATATCAGCCATCCTGAGTTGTGTCGACTTGAGTTGAGCAGCATCACGCCACCGTCGCCGGCCCGAGCGCTCCATCCGTCTGTCCCACGGGTTTTTGGGGAGGTCTTCGTGGGAGGGTGTGTGCTTTGGGATGGGGGTGGGGGTGTACATAATATACGGGTGGGACCTATTCAGTTCAAAAGGTCAAAGTGCCAGCATCTTCTGCACAGACATCCAGCACTCATTGCCACTGGTTGTCACCGATTTACATTTCTTGCCCTGTCCCGTTGTATCCTGAACCCGACCCTATGCCGCCCCCGGGCTACAGCCTCTTACCCCTTCAGTTTTTGTCAGCATATTTCACCATGAGCCTCATTGGCATGGACAGTCATTCTCACACAATACTAAACGTTGCCACAAGCCCAAAGTATTGACTTTAGAGCCGGCTTTTTGTCCAAACAATTACGAGATTCGGTCCGCTCCCCTTTTCTTTTCTTTTTTTTTTTGCGTTCTCGTGGCGATCATTCCCGAGCGGATCCTAACCTCGGATTATTCAACTAAAAGCAGGAAGTGGTGTGTTATCATTTTTGGGAATGTGCATTTCCAAAGATGGCGCAGCTACATCGCACAGGACAAACCAGCTCTCTTCATTCTTGTTCCTTTTTTTTTTTTTCTCTTTTGTTTTGAAATTCATTTTGCAGCCAATGTCCCAGTAGGCATTAGTGTATGATCAATATTGTTACTCTTACTGTTTTCTGTAGAGAACTTTTATTATATTAATTATATTATTAACGGAAAAACAGTACTGTGTTGCAAGGAAGAAATTGTTCTCTATTACTTAACTAATTCTGCACTTTCTTTCAAACTCTACCCTAATGTCTGTTACAGCGCCCCCTGTCGACGCCCCGCTCTGCAGAACTGTAACCCGGCTTGCCTCTGTTTCCATACTGCTTTCTCCTCTCCCAGTCAAAGTCAAAGTGTATTGCATTGTGGGTAGTTTTACCAGACATTTGCTCCTCCTTCTTTCCTTGTACAGTTATGCCATGTATAGAGCGCTATTGCCATTTTCTGTATGTAATCTTTCATTTTTATTTTGAAAGTCATGTAACAGGCTTTTTTTATATATATTGTTATTTTTGGTCATTTGTAATTTTTGGAGCGTCTTTACCATGTTACTGTTTTGTTCAATGAATTTTTGAGATTTCTAGCCAAAAGAGGACAGAGAGAAGAGGCCGTGCTCTTTCTCTGTTGTAAAAGATTGTTGTTATTGTTTTAATATTATTATTCTATCGAGACACTTGAATAAGAGGGAGAGAGTAATTATTTTTGCGTTGCTTTTAAAAGTATCATTTCAAAAAGTCGTCGATATTGTGAAACGTCATTCTCGTCGATGTTTATGGGGCCTGTTTCCGTTTAAAAAAAAAAAAAAAAAGGTGTGTGGCAGGCTATACAGGGTCTTACAGGCATTTTTTTTTGCGGGGTTGGTTCGGGTGCTACTACTAAAAGACTTCAACAACAACAACAAAAGATGGAAAAAAAAAACTGTCCAAAAAACAAGGGAATAACTTGTAAAATAGCCAACATATCATCTACAATGTCACAGTGTGGACACGGACAAAACCATTTCCGTTTTTTGCTGTCCCCGCTTCAAGCCCGTAACATCTATTGCTTTGAATGACGCCTTATGGACAAGACAGGACCCCTCCTCCTTCCAGCTTAGCATTGTTACATCCAAGGAGGACATTACTTCTATTATATACAATTTTCTCGGCTTCATCATCTTCGTTTCGCATCTATCTTTTGCCTTTCGCGACCCCCCTCAAAAAGCCTGGCAAGGGAAGCATCGAAGAGGTGGGATTTCAGTGAACTACTGGATGAATCTATACGACTGCACTTGCCTCCGAAAAACAAAGGAGCGTAGTACAGGAAACGAATGGACTTCATATGTAAAACCAATACATAGCCGTGTTTGTGGCTTTGGACCTCAGCTGCAGCGTGAAAAGCTACCGGAGCCCTTCTCATATGTTCTATTAATTTAATTTTTTCTTCTTTCCATGAAGCAACGCACCAGGATTGGGCCAGAAAGAGATTCAATGTTGTCTATAGGTTTATACTGTCATCAAAATACTGTATGTTAAATGTCTCTGTGAGCTGTAGGAGGAATCGATGAAATGGCTGTGCTTCCCATATACAGTACTGTGCGTGTCACTTCTGTTGAGGGAATTTCCAGTCGTTCTGAATTGACTGGCTGCGCTCGTGATTGCAATACACGAAAACGAAATTAACTTTTGTGGCATTTTTGCACAAGTGCGGAGTATAGGATATGTATCAATGAAATTCTCCACTGTCCAGAGAAGAGTGAAGGTGGAGAGTTGATATTTTATCCCCGATGCACTTTCACTCCAAATACGTTGTCTTTGTTTTCTTAGAATACTGTTAGAAGTAAACTAGTGTGGTTGGCTAACAGCTAATACTATATCAATACCGGTTACATTTGTTTGCAGTTTGTCTTTCTCTTAATGGAGTCTCATCATAGTACAGGTATGTAAAGGTTTTGTATGTCATCATACTCTGTACCATAAAGACACTTCAATTTAAATGGGTTTTGTTACCAATGGTATATAATGAACTGAAATTAAGAAATGTAGAATGAAGTTTTGTATGTTTTGGACCTAGGGGATTACTAAGAACGAGTAATTATATCTTTGGTGTTTACCGATAATGAATTATAGTGCATTCCTCACATAATGAATGAGAATGTTGCACATTTGAATGCAGCTACAATGTTATTTCCACCAAAAGTTTGTGATAAATGTCCTAGTTTATGATCCCTTGGTGGATCTTGCCTTAAGGATTTGGTTTTTGGACTTCCACGTCACCTGCAGCTAATGCAAACAGACACGTGTGTATGGGAAGCACAGTTTGAGTTGAGTTGCTGAACTTGATTGGCCCTTTCCATCTCTAAACCTTCCTATCCACAACAAGCCAGCTCTCCGCTCCACTCCTGTTTCCAAACTTTAATTTCCTTTTTTTCTTTTTTTTTCATTTCGTCCCTTTTCAGTTTATGTTCATTTGAGTACAAAATACTAAAGTGCAACAATGATTAAAAGAATATCAACCAAACTGAGATGAATAAATAAATATATATAAATAAATAAATAATTTAAAAAGGACGTTGACTTTGTGTCTTATTGTTGGTAGCCAAATCAAGGGTAGAGGTGTGGTGGAATCATTTTGCAATGCTCTCTCCAAACACTGCTAGTGATACTTGCGTCTTGTTATATGCATCTACACTGATGCTAGAGATGCAATCTATAATTTACCTGTTTAAAAGTGCTGTTTTATTTTCATTCTTGCAAAGTTTAGTTAGTGTTTATTAAGAAGAAGAAATGTTTGAGTTAAATGCACTGAATCGAGAATAATGCATAATGCACTATTCTGCCTGAGTGCCTGTGCCTTCTCCTGAACCGCTGCACTGCAGATGAGGCATTAAAGTCTCAACTAATTGAGGAAAACGCTGCTTTTACAAAGTGTGTTCACATTGACGCGGAAACACTTATCCATCCCAGTGCTAAATCATATGGTCACTGCCTATTTCCATGTTCAGTCTTCTCTCCATGTGACACTTACCCAATTCCCCAGACTCCTAATGGATAAGGTTTCTCTCAAAGTAAAGCTCTGCCTCCGTTGTACAATGCAAACATGATGCCCAAAATGGTGATATAAAGAAGTAAACGTAAAACATTTAGGTGCAAAATGCCAACTAAGGGTAAACATATTCTTCCAAATAAAAAGAACAGAGTAATTGGTGAAAAATTGCGCTGTGTGTGTGTGTGTGTGTGTGTGTGTGTTGTGTGTGTGGTGGGTGGCGGTGTGCGTTGGTGTGTTTGTGTGTGTGTGTGTGTGTGTGTGTGAGTGCGTGGAGGAAAGCTACTGAGTCAGGGAGTGCTGCCCCTCATCACTTGCTGTTATCGCCACCGCCATCCCTCGCTTTTGCACGCTTTGCATCTCGATTCCCGCCGCCATGAAGCTTCTCCAGGCTGCACCGCGACTTCGACTCTTTACGCACAAGAAACTGAGGTAACGGAGACACTAAAACGTGGCTTGCCATTTGGAAAATCTGCATGCGGCAAAACAAGAGAATGACATGTTCTGAAATGCATAGCGTTCTCCATCTCTGTTGCATTGATTGTCACTACTTTGCATACGCGTATCCAGACTACTTTTGCCATTTTGCGCAGTGTTGATCAAGCAGCATCCCGAAAATGAGCCCGTTTTCGTGCGTATTTTGACAACCTTGTTCCTGGTTTCGTCCGTGGAGCGGGCAGATCATGTGACCGACATTGCAAGCTAGCAGCCTCACTGTCAAGACATTACTCACTGCCTGTGCCCATTGATGCCCGCTGGTACATGCTGCAGGCACTGGGGTTTAGGACAAAGCCACGGGAACATCTGTGCTGTGAAATTTGGTGTCATGGAACCAAAGTTGTTGATCATTACAGTTTGTCAAATTGGTGAGGCAAATGGGTTATGTGTTGTATCACCAGGCAGGCAGAGGTTCCTAAATGTTGCCTCCAAGAATTGTAATACACTACAGTCATAGCAAATTCTGATTACTGAGCTACAACTGTTTGTTGGCTCCATGCTGTTCTCAAGATGGATATGGATGCATGAAAGGGGATCTGACATAAAATAGCACAATCAAAGAAAAATATAGTCGGCTTCTGCATGTTTGTTTGAAGCAGAGAACAATGAACACCTAAATTTGGAAGGACAAAATGAGTCTGTGTTGGAAAGAGAAGCACATGTTTTATGAGTCTATGGTTTGATCACCTACACAGCTTTTCCACTAGATTGCCCTTTCTGTCCCCACATTCTAAAATGTGGCTACACAACAAGACTTTTGGATATTTGTCTCAAGAAACCTAAATTTGCATGTTTTCCACAGAGCATAGTCACAAAGTCCACGTACTGTAAGAAGTAGAGCTTTGAAACAAAACAAGTGCTGCGAACGCAAGCCAAAACCGCTCTCCAAATTGCTTTTTCATATTTAATGAACTTCAAAGTAGGCTTTTATCCAGAGTTTATGGCACTGATGGAGTTTATAGAGTTACTTGCTGACTGCTGTGTACTGTGTTGTATTGTGTCCAGCAGTAGGTAGATGTATGAGAGGAGCTCAGGCAGGGGACAGTATGAAGCGTCTGATGAAGACGTCGGGCTCCGCTGTCGTGCTGCTTCACACACTGGCCTTATCCTGGACAGGTATCAACAACTCACACCATGCATTTTTAACGTAGCAGTTAAAGGTTATATGTTGCAAAGCCATACAGAGACAATCAAATGTTTACTTTGTTTTACAATGGATTGTCAAAATAAAACATTTGGAATCTCATATTTGGATACCTGCTGTCAAAACAAAACTGCACCTTTTTTTCCACCAATGAAACACTTGTACCAAAAGAAGTACTTCTTATTGGGACAATTTTTACGCATATTGGCTTTAAAGTAGATAAATACAGTCTTATTCATTTCCACTGACTTAAATCTTATTGTACAGAAGTAGTGACACAGTGTAAAAAAATTACAGTTTTGATGCTTTAAAAGGTTGTTTTAGCTCAAATAAATGATTTTTCCCCAATTACTTTCCCAATTTTTTGCTCATTCTTCCCCCAATTTTGTATTACTAATATTTTCCCCATTTTATCTCAATTTTTTACCCCCCACACACAACATTGTTTACCCATTTCTCATTTTCCCCCTAGATTTGTCCCCATATCATTTTACACACATTTTCTTATAGTTTTGTGTTCTTAATTGAAAGGTGTCCTTGGGTGACTTGAAAGGCGCCATCAAATAAAATGTATTATTATTATTATTTTTTTATTGGTTTATTTGGTAGGGACAGTGCAAGTTAATGAACAAGCCACACCGGATTGTAGCCTTGGGCTAATTTCCATCCGTCGTCCCCCATTCGCACTGACAACACACAACACACTCACATTCATCCTGGCCTATTGTACATGTTTTTAGTGGTAGGGGAAACCGGAGTACCTGGAGGAAACCTACGCAGACACGGGGAGAACATGCAAACTCCACACAGAAAGGCCCCGTCCCTTGGGGGAATCGAACCCGGACCTTCTAGCTGTGAAGCACAAGCGCTAACTGCTGTACTACCGTGCCTCATTATTATTAGTAGTAGTAGTACAGAAGAAGTGGATTGGAGATGAACCCGATATTGTAAATTTGCAGATCTTCCAAACATTATTGTTCTGTTCTGGTTCTAGACGACAAATATTTTAGTGTAGGTATCGAAAAAAGTATCGTTCAGGTATCAGTATCGTAAACCAAGTATCATATAAGTACTGGTAGCCAGCCCTACTAATAACAATACTAAAATCAATTATCTTTTGAATGAATAAACATTACATCCATTATGTTTCATGACATGAGCACAATCCTCTAAAGACAGCTTTATTAGGCCCGAGCGGCCTGCCGTCGCAAGGGCCTATTGTAATCGCAACGCAGTGCGCGGAGCGCACTGTACCTAGGTGCGCGGAGCGCACGAAAACAGCGCGAAGCGCTGTCCCCATGTCAAACGTAAACTCACCGTGTAAAACAGTGACTGCCCACACCTCTGGTGTGGGCCCTGTATACTTATAATTGCATGAAAATGAATGGGGGTATATGGCCAACTGTCATACGGAGGTTGATGACGAGCGCGAAGCGCTCGTCATCAACCTCCGAGCCCCACGGCTGCGTGGGGGTGGTTGAGAGCTTTCCAAAAATGTATAATATGTTGTCGTCGCGAAAGCGACGATATTGTTTTTGCAAAAAATATTATTATTTTTCTTTATTCTTCTTCTTTCTTTCTTTCTTTCTTCTGCTCTTTGAGCAGCAATTTGACCCCCTGAACATAGTTGAAAACTCACCAAACTTTGCCCAAAATTCAGGTCCGGTGAAAAATTAATTTAAATGTGTGTTTCGTATTGGGGAAATAAAAAATGGCGCGACAGCGCCACCTACAAAAGTGAAAATACATTGCGCCTATGGAGGAGGGGCCAACGTCAACTTTGTCGTAGAGCGACGAGATTCGCTACAGACATTCGTCATGTGACGACAAACAAAAAATATTATTGTGGCCACGCCCCCAGACAAACCGGAAGTCAGCCATTTTGACTGGAAGGTGGGAAAATGCTGAGTCAGCGTTTTCGCTGACGTCGCATTTGAACGAACTCCTCCTAGGGCGTTTCACCAAATGAGCTCCAAATCGCTCCAGCTCATCTCGAGATGTGGGGCATCAAAAGTTATCCAAATTTTTTGGCTAAGTTTTACGGTTTGTGTGCGGCGAAGCCGCAATCTTTACGAAGAATTTTGCAACTTATCGTAAACAACAAAATGCTCCCATTCGCACAAACAAACTCCGATTAAAAATCGGAAATATACATTTTATTGACCTTTCAACCCCGGACACAACAAATGTGAAAACGTGACATTGGGCGCGACAGCGCCCCCTCTAGGCTGAGAACAAAAAATACATTATCTGAAAAAAATTAGTTTCTCGGAAATGGATGAAATTCCGCACAAAAATAGTTGATAGCGTCCCGATCAAAAAAGCCAATGGGACCCATACCGTATTTTGTACGGTGTTGCCATGGTGACGCCCAGGGCCCCCCATGTTATCCTAATGGGACTGACACATAAATCTCACATTATACACAATCACAGCGCGTTAGCGTCCTCTGTAAGGAGCTTGTGGACAGTGGTCATAGAAGTACGGCCCGTCAGGGCCGTCCGATGCTGCTTGTGAAAGAAAAAAGATTTGGGAAATAAAAAATGGCGCGACAGCGCCACATACAAAAGTCAAAATACATTACGCCTATGGAGAAGGGTTCAACGTCAACTTTGTCGTAGAGCGGCGGGATTCGGTACAGACATTCGTCAAGTGACGACAAAGAAAAAATATTATTGTGACCACGCCCCTTGACAAACCGGAAGTCCGCCATTTTGACAGGAAGTCTGGAAAATGCTGAGTCAGCGTTTTCGCTGACGTCGCATTTGAACGAACTCCTCCTAGGGCGTTTCACCAAATGAGCTCCAAATCGCTCCAGCTCATCTCGAGATGTGGGGCATCAAAAGTTATCCAAATTTTTGGCTAAGTTTTACGGTTTGTGTGCGGCGAAGCCGCAATCTTTACGAAGAATTTTGCGACTTATCGTAAACAACAAAATGCTCCCATTCGCACAAACAAACTCCGATTAAAAATCGGAAATATACATTTATTGACCTTTCACCCCCGGACACAACAAATGTGAAAACGTGACATTGGGCGCGACAGCGCCCCCTCTAGGCTGAGAACAAAAAATGCATTATCTGAAAAAAATTAGTTTCTCGGAAATGGATGAAATTCGGCATAAAAATAGTTGATGGCGTCCCGATCAAAAAAGCCAATGAGACCCATACCGTATTTTGTACGGTGTTGCCATGGTGACGCCCAGGGCCCCCCATGTTATCCTAATGGGACTGACACATAAATCTCACATTATACACAATCACAGCGCGTTAGCGCCCTCTGTAAGGAGCTTGCGGACAGTGGTCATGGAAGTACGGCCCGTCAGGGCCGTCCGATGCTGCTTGTGAAAGAAAAAAGATTTGGGAAATAAAAAATGGCGCGACAGCGCCACCTACAAAAGTGAAGATACATTGCGCTTATCGAGGAGGGCCAATTTCAACTTTGTCGTAGAGCGACGGGATTCGGTACAGCCATTTGTCATGTGACGACAAACAAAAATATTATTGTGGCCACACCCCCTGACAAACCAGAAGTCCGCCATTTTGACAGGAAGTCTGGAAAATGCTCAGTCAGCGTTTTCGCTGACGTCGCATTTTAACGAACTCTTCCTAGGGCGTTTCACCAAATGAGCTCCAAATTGCTCCAGCTCATCTCGAGATGTGGGGCATCAAAAGTTATCCAAATTTTTGCCTAAGTTTTACGGTTTGTGTGCGGCGAAGCCGCAATCTTTACGAACATTTTTCTATTTATTGTAAATTGCAAATTGCTCCCATTCGCACAAACGAACTCTGATTAAAAATCGGAAATATACATTTTATTGACCTTTCTCCCCCGGACACAACAAATGTGAAAAAAGTGACATTGGGCGCGATAGCGCCCCCTCCAGGTGCAGAAGAAAAAATGCATTATAAGTCAAACAATTTTCAAGTTTCAAGTTTCTCGGAAATGGATGAAATTCGATACAAAAATAGCTGATGGCATCCCAATCAAAAAAGCCAATGGGACCCATACCGTATTTTGTATGGTGTTGCCATGGGGACGACCGGGAGCCCCCATGTTATTCTAATGGGACAGACACATAAATCTCACATTATACAAAATTACAGCGCGTTACCGCCCTCTGCATGTGAAATAAAAAAAGATTTGGTGCGCGCTAGCGCCCTCTGCAGGTTGGAGCCATTATTCACATAGAGAGGCTAAAAATGTTGTTTTGATATTTACTGACAAAGATTAATGGCACATCAGTGCCATTAATACAATGTAGTGGCGCGTTAGCGCCCTCGGTAGGGTTACAGAGGCAATGGCAATGGAGATGCAGCAATGGAGGCACAGACAATGGTCATGGAAGTTTGGCCCGTCCAATGCTGCTTGTGAAATAAAATGATTAGGTGCGCGCTAGCGCCCTCTTCAGGTTGGAGCCATTATTCACAAGGACATGCTAAAATGTAATTTTTATCTGTGTTTACTGACAGATTAATGGTACATCAGGGCAATAAAATGTAGTGGGCGCGTCAGCGCCCTCGGTAGGTTACAGAGGCGTGGCAATGTAGGCACGGCCCGCGAGGGCCGTTCGATGCCGCTTGCGGCTTTAATTTGTATTTCTTTTGTTATCATCAGGTGCAGTTGAGTCCGGCCCCAGAATCGATGGGCGTCAGCGCGCTTCTCTGACCCTGAAGGAGAACATGACCCACCGCTTCAACTGTCAGACGGACAGCTGGACCCACGCGCCCCTCCCCTGCTCACCTGGTACCTCAACGGGGAGCAACAAACGAAGAGTAGACCTCCACCAAAAAGAGGCCGCAGAGTCATGGCACCTCCCCGGGACGACTTCAGAGACAGACCCAACACCCAACACCCCAACAGCACTTTCTCTTTAAAGGTCCGCAGGTGGGACCGGGAGCTGCTGTGTGTCGCCTCAAATCCCCAAACTGGGCAGAGTTATAACGCTACTGTCTCATTAAATATACAGTGTAAGTCGTTTGTGTTTCTATGTTGAGTTTGTTTGTCAGGTTAATGTCAGAAGGTTAATACAGAAGAAGCTATTGGAAATAAGTTAGAAATGTCAGTGATACCTGTAGCTGCGCTGTAGCTAATTATAGTAAGAAGTCATTTTATTTGCATACATTATTGCATAGCAAGTAGTTTATAGCAAATGATCAGTGATTTGAATACTGGAAGGTGCGCAAAAAAGTTAAACCCAACAAATTCCAACACAGTCTGAATTAGTGTTGGTTATTGTTTACTTAAACCATGTCTGGTTGGTGCTGAATTTACTTTCTGATCACCATTTCCCGTCCTCCCCGGTCTGTAGTCCAGCCTGAGATCCTCAAAGTGAAAGCACAGTACAGTGAGACCGCAGACCCCGGCCTCTCCCTGGTCCTGTTCGCACTGGTCCGGTCCAATCCACCCGCCACCCTCAGCTTCGTGGATCAAACGGGACATGTGGTCGCCAATACCTCGGACTTCCTCATCCTGGACTCCCACAACTACCCCTGGTTGACCAATCACAGCCTGAGAGTGGCTCTGAATAGCCTATCGGGGAACATGTCTCTAAATGCTGACAACGGCCTGGGAACAGCACAGAGCAACCTCACATTGGCAGGTCAGTCCTATTCAGTGGTGTCCGAAGTGCTCAATTTATTTAAGAAAAAGTCCAGATACAGGAGGTAATTTACTTGAGCAGCCGCTGGTCTTTATTATTAATGTTGCAAAAGCATAATGCCTTAATGTACAAGAGTAGTGCAAGAAAAGTAGGGTATATTATAGTCCTCCTGTGTTCCCTCAGAGTTCCTGCAGTCCCGAGTGGAGGTGCCGATGTTGGGGATCGTGACAGGAGGAGCCATGGCCTTCATGGCCCTCCTCATCCTCAGCCTCATCGTGCTCTGCCTCATGCAGAAGAACAAGAGCAAGACAATCGGTAAAACCCGTCTGCTTCAAAGTGTTTGTGTCCTTCGATGTTCCGTTTCTCTTAAGTATTTACTGTGTATTCCAGATGAGCCGGTGGAGATTGTGATGGCCACTAAGAGGTAGCAGCCTTACCATAATAGGCTATGTTTACATTTTCACTTGTGGTAATAATCTGTGTGTATTGATTGCTGATTTCTGTTACAGTGAATCCACCACTTTGAAAGCAGAAAAAACAGAGAAGCCTCACATGCCACGAGAAAACATGTCACTGCCTTCAAACATGCAGCTCAATGACCTCGGCACTTTGAGACGAGGTACCACACAACTTACAGGAATTCTCTATGTACTGTACCTCTTTGTCATGTGGGGTATGCGGTTTTATATATACATTTGCTAGAGTGGAATGACCTCACTAACATAACATTAGAACCATATTGACTGAACCTCAAATGAGCTCTTTTTGTGAAACTTTGTATATGTTCTTTGTGATTGACGATAGCTCGAGAATTTGCAAAACATCACAGTTTGGACGAGGAAGAAGATTTGTCCTTAGCCTATGCTGCCAGAGGTTAGTCTATCTTGTATTTGTTTCTTCTCTTTGTATTTGTCCTCCTGACCAGTGTCCTTTATTGACTCCAGGTTTTGCTCGGTATCCGATGGTGGGCTACATCTACAAAGTGAACAGCACGAGCAGTGAGGAGATCTGGCTCTGACAGTCCAAATGAATATTGTGCATGAGAAACCTCCATACTTACTAAGTCCATGTCCGGTGAGGCTTATCAGAACCGCCTATCCAATCTACTCACTGTACCTTTAAGCTGCTCAGTCCATGACAGAGAGGTCGCACTGGGACACTTTTAATCTGATGTTACAACAATTCACTGTCTGTGATTCTGTGGGCTGGATTGATGTTCAACAAACCACTTATCCTTGGCCCCTGCTCAGTTATGTACTGTCTCTGTATCCGGTGCATTTAGGGAGTGTTTACACTTGTATCCAAACAGAAGTCGTGGTCAAGTTTAACAGATTTCCTAAGTTGCACAGTAGATAGCCCTGTGAGACTCTTAAGGAAATCCTTATGTCCTTATGTTTTTTCCACATTATACACATTTCTACTAGAATTTATCTTAACCTAATTATTTGTTTGTTGTTTTATTTCCACTAAGGCTATTTCATTTTCACCCCAGGGCAGCTAACGGTGGCCACATGACTTTTTCACATAATATTATTGATTTATATTCATACATGTTTTCACATTCATCTTCTTTCTTAAAAAGCAATTTGTTTAAACAAAAATGAATGTCGCAAGTGTGAACACAACCTAATTGTGTCTTATCCAAATGTTCTGGACTCTTCTGATTCCAAACCCGTCCCTGGTCCAAGACTCAACTTCTTGGATTTGACTACACTCTCTTGACTCTTTGCTCATGTTTTTGGCTGAATCTTTTACTGTCTTTACGACACTTTGTTTCAAGTTTCAGCACCAAAAAGACAAAGCCATAGCTCCTATATTGAATGTCTGTCATTAGTGTGTATTCATTATGCCCTCATTAACGGCATGTTCCCCTGCTCTATGCTAACAGCTGAATATCCAAAAACGTGCGCTCTGTGAGGTTTGATATTTTGACCTTATAGTGTCTCTAAATGGTGCATTATGATGCAGTATGTATTTGTATGTGGAGAAGGTGTAGCGTTTACTGTACATTTGTATGCTCATGTACAGTGTGTGTAAAAGCATCGAATAAAGATTATATTGAGATTCTATGCAGTAAACTTGCACTCGAGTGTAAAGAATACAGTGAGATGTTGTCAAGGAACTGAAACAAGAGCAGAATAACTTGTGACATTTACATTCATGAAATAAAAAAGGTTAAAAGTTTAAATATGGACTTGCAGAATCTATGCACAACTGAGAATACTGGATAAAAAAAGCCAAGATTATAAAGCACTTTGGACTTTTTTTTAACCACCTCAGGCACGACCATTACTAACCAGAAAGTATTCAAAGACTCTTAAACTTAGTCAGAATAGAACAACTAAGATTCACCAAATGTAATTATTTAATTATCCTTTTATCAGTCATAATTAAACTGTCGATAACTTTATTTTTACAATTCTATCAATTTCTTCAATCCCTCCAGGGGAGCTATTACACCTGCGTTAACAATGCCCTCATGTCATACAGAGAAGATACAAACAAACCCAATGAAGTCTAATGTTCTGACGTACAGGTGACACAGTATAACATATTTGGTGGGATTTGAGAGCAGCAGCTGCTGAAAGTGGGGGATGTTTGTGCATTTTTACTCATTGGAGTCGTCGATGGAGCAGGTGTGGCTCTGGGTCATTGGTTTCTGTGGCTTGTCTTCTTACAGGAAGCTCTGAGGAGTCTGTCACATCTTTTTTGTCCGATTGCGATGAGGGAATGGAAAAAGTCAAAATGAAAAGTAAAAAATGGCTTCAAATGTTTGTGAAGGCTCCTAGTCAAAGGGGTTTAAATAGCATTACATTAAGCAGTGGCCTAAAAGTACACTGCACCGTCTATAAAAAGGTAACATCATGATATCTCTGCGGAAGACTGTACAACTGCATAATCTAAAGGGTCTTTATGGATGTCTTTATGCATGTAAAACCTGCTAACCATGTAGTTTAGACGTCAACAACGTGACAAAATGTATGAAATTCATATTTTAATCTTTTGCCAAATGTTATTGCCCCTGGACATGTTTAAACTGTACACAATAAGCCAAACTGAATATTAATGTTAAAATAAAATAAAATGCAAATCTAATCTCAGCTGCGGAGTTGGTCAGAATAATCCCTATTTGATAATTCTTCAACACTGTGTGGCCCTAGTCCACTTTTGACCAGTTTAGACAAGTGTAGAAAGAAATATATATATGTATATCATTTTAGAGCAGTATTGTTGGACAAGAAACGTAATACTGTGTTAAAGGTTTGCATTAGCAAGCAAATTAATTCAGATACAACTGTATAATTTAGTCAATCTCAAGGCTTTGAAACAGTAGGCAAATTCACAACGTGACAATTCAGTTATGCACTTGTGTTATTGGTACTTTTGTAGATACAGCCAGGCTAAAAGTATCTTATTTTACTTATTTTGTTTTTAAAATCACTTTATTGACACTTGTTCTTCATTATGCCTCCTCAGACCTATAGGAGCATCCACATTTAGTGCAATAGATGCCATTATTAACTTCACTTAAGTACATACATAGTATATTGAGATCATCTTCCAGCTCCTACAGTGTTATTTGTAAAATGTATACAATAATTCACTGACACAAACTCGTGCACACACTTCCTGTTGTGTCCCTCACACTACTGCACACCGACAGAGCGACAAAAGACAGACAACGGAGACCGGATCTGCTCAGGGCTTTTGAGGCAAGAAGAGACACCATTTCAAACTAGTCTTTAGTTTAAATGGCACTTTTGACATTATTGTAATCCTTAAACCTCCGATCTCTCTCTCTGACATCGACAGCCAACGCCAACCAGAAATGCCCAACATGAAGAAGTTACCTGTGGCCTGTCTGCTGCTGTTTTGCTTCTCCGGTAAACATGACATTATCCTGGCCTTTGTGTGAATTTTACCTCTGTTTATCTCGTGTCTTCAATCGTTTTTTCAATCTAATTTCTTTACAGTTCTGGTCAAAGGGGATGCAGGTAAGACACGGCCCAAGTTGGTTCATTATATACATATTTTGTATATATTTATTGTGCATTTTTAATTTGGCTGTCTATATTTTCTATTAAATATTTGGACATTAATTTAAAAACACATGGCGTTTCCTTCTGTCATTCTGATGTTTATCTTTCAGCCGAAATTAAAGTGGATCCTTCATCTGGAGGAGCAAAAGTCACATGTCCAACTGGTTACATATTTCATAAAGGTGATGACGTATCCAATAATATCACGACTATTAAGTACAAAGACAGCAACAGTGGGGAATACGTGTGTAAAAAGACGGCGAAGGCATCACTAAGATCTTCGTCAAGTTTCGCTGTGAGTTGATCCTATGTTACATATCATACAGTGCACGGCGCATTTTCTGTGACTGTACTTGCTGAGTAAAAAACCCGTGTCTGTGGGCAGCCTGTGACAACTGCATCGAGCTGGATGTCGCGTCCATCGCTGGGATGATCATTGGAAATGTGGTGGCGACGTTTGTGGTCGGCGTGTCTGTTTATCTCCTCGCCAAACACACTCCGGGTGGCACATCTGCGCCCAAGAAGAAAGGTATGAGCTTCTCTGATGCGTTCTCCAGATCACTCTTTTTGGTATTTCTACAAAATCACACAGCTTACAGCATACAGTATTTTACCCTGGCTTTGGTTTACCTCGTAAGTAACGGCATATGTACAGGTAAGTCAGGCTCAAAGCACGTGAAACAGGTTTCATCTGACAAATCAGTGTTCATATTTTCCAATCATAAGTTATCTGTGTAAAACTAAAACTAAAGATAGCCACAGCCTCTTTCCACCTATGCACTTTATGTACAAACTCTGTATATGACTTTATTGGGCATCTTTTCTAGGCTCAGACAGGCGTTTCCTCGTTCCAAATGAAGTGGACATGGACTCGGATTATCAGGTAAGAAGCTCCAATATGAACTTCTTAAACATTGGACTTCTCATTTTGACCAAATGACTTTTGGTTTATCTCTACAGCCTCTGAGAAACAGAAATGGCCAAGGAGACCTTTATGATAAACTGCGTAAATAGTCGCTATACGTCAACAAGCTGTAAACTGATTGTTCAATTGCAAATGTATGATGCATTTTATTGCATCCTATTCGTTCGTGGCGCCTTGGTTTGATCTGATGTCTTGCTGATTCTCAACTGGCTTCAGGATCCACCGTCAACCGGGAAAACCTCCCGCACAAATACAATCATTCATTTCAATGTTTTAGTCATAATATTAATCAATGTACAGTATTATCTCACCGAGTCCTGTTAGGTCAAGCACTGGTCATGAGGATGGCTGACAAGCAGAAAATCTATTAATAATAATGATTCTTTTTTATCTGTAACACACTTTACATTTGACACCAAATTCTGATTTTGTGTCCCACTTTTGTGTCCCGAACCACCAGTTGAGAACCACTGCTCTATATATTTTTTGTCAACACATATATGGTGGTGCTTGCACTTTTGTAGTAATCCTGAATCTTACCCAATAAAAGATTGTACTGTTTGTTGTGCTGTGATTTAAATGGGAAAAGACAGGTGGATTAACCTCTTAACCCCCGCCATAACCAAGTGCATTTTCGCCGATTCAGCTTGACCCAAATCTAAAATGTCACAGCCTCTAGGCCAGAGTAACACCTCATTTGAAAGCTAAGACCTACTACTTAACTGATCTCGAAGGATCTTTTCCTTGCATTAAAAAAATGTTTTCATTGCTTTTATGTCACTTTTTTGTTGCATCTTTGTGGCTTTTTTATCCTCGTTTTTGTCCCTTTTTGGTTGCTATTTTGACGCCTTTGTCAAAAAGCTTTTAGATTTGGGTAAAGCCAAACTGGAGAAAATGTGTTCTGTTCAGGTGGGGTTAAGAGGTTAGTTGTGCATGTGTTTATTTAGAAACATTCCTGTTTTGAGCTCGAGGCAGGGTGTTAGCTGTTTTTTATTTTATTTATTTGATCAGAGAGGCTTGAGACGATGGTTTTTCCAAATTGCTTTTTACTCCCATGAAATAAAGGAAAATCTATGCATCTGAATATAGTTTTAATTAGGTCCAGGATTTCACACAAAATATGGTTAAGAATGTGAATATACAGTGGGAGGAAATGTACAGTATATGAACGCTGAACATTATACATGCCCCCTTCTCAGAGATACATACAGTTGTGCTCAGAGGTTTACATACCCTGGCAGAATTTTAGATTTTTGACTATTTTCAGAGAATATGAAAGATAACACAAAAAGTATTTTTCACTCATAGTTAGCGGTTGTGTGAAGCCATTTATGGTGGGGGAAAAAATGCAGTTTACTCTTTTTAAATCATAATGAAAAAAGAAAGTACCAAAATGACCCTGAGCAAACGGGTCATACGGGTCATTCTGTGTGGTTTCACCCACAGCCTCCCAGCTGACCCTCTCAGATTTGGATGAAACCTTTTTTTTTTAGTTCCTCCACATGTGTAATGAACACATGCAAAGTGATTTGCTCTAAATCTCAATAGTCAACTCTTTTTTTTTTTTTTTTTTTTACAAATTTACAAAACAGGGTGTTGTAACCAACTTTTCTGCTCCCGGGTGCTTTATGCATGTGTGTGCACTTTTAAAGAGCTCCAGCTCAGCAATGGAAACATGTACAGAGCTACAATTTGGTCTGTGTCGTGTCTACTGAAGACAATCATCAAAAATGTGCTAGATTGTAAACTTTTGGATTTATGGGCTGCTAAAAATGGCAATGTTTGAATTTCAGTTGCTCTACAAAAGAAGTGTATTGAGTGATCATCTTCATATTGTAGGTTTTAGTTTATTAGGATATAACCTTGCTGCAATGGAAGCAGGATGTCGATCGGATAAAGGGTCTTTGAGTTATAGCTTCACAAAGATGGGTCCTACTCAGAAAAGCTCAAACATGGCCCTCTAGTCTATGCAGCATTTGACCACATAGTCAACTACTGAGGCACTTCAAATGTTTTTCCATAGACGTATCAGTCAGTTTGTAGCCAGAAAATGTTTATCTATCTCAAATGGCTTCATGGTTAAAAAATATCTTTCTTGCATGCTACTCGTTTTTTTGCAAAAAAACAAGTGCATTTCTAACCGTCATTGTTGAAATAAAAAAGACAAGGTTATAATGACAGAAATGCATATTTATGTACACAGACCAATATGAACATAACATTTTAATCTTGCATGTGTGTAGATGCATTTGTTTACCTCAAAAACGCTGCAGATACGTCTTCCAGTTTGAATTCTCTCTAGCTTCACTATACTATCTAAAAGGAATATTCAATGCAAACATATTTCTTGAGATTACACATTTTTGAACATTATCAAAAAACATTTCAACTCCTTCTTCAGCCTGTACCATCCGTCAGTATGGTGGATAATCATAGGTACGTCCACAGCACAAAGTACATGGTGAAATGGCACCAATACTGGAATGGTGGTTTTCTGGGGACCAGGAAGTTTAGAAATACATCCTTTTCTTCATCATTTCTGTGCATTATGTTGCTAAGGTACCAGTGAGCGTCATAAACACAGGCAACATATTTCCCAGGCTGGTACTGATCATGGTCAGCTTCAGGTTCTGCTTGAGGAAGTGTATACACACTACAGTATATGCTCCAAGCCAAATGAAGAGGACTTCTGTTGGATATTGTCCTTGGTGAGATAGAAGAAATGTACTCCTTTGATATTTGCACTTGTCCATTTGTACATTAGCACACTAGTAAATAACATAAAGAAAGCAAAGCCTCAGATTAAAAAAATGTCTACTTCAGTGATGGCGCTGCCAGCCAATATAAAATCTACCAGAACTTTGCTAATTTGTGCAACCATCAGTAGGTCTATGGACTTGCCTCAGAATAACACTTCTTTGTCACTAACCATGGTAAGAGTCCCTGTGATGGGATTGGTGGAACTGTGAAACGTCTTGTAGCCAGAACAGGTCTGCAGGCAAATATTAAGAATCAGATTCTCACTGCAGAGGACATGTAGAAATGAAGACCCACCATACTGGCAGACGTTACAGGCTGCAGAAGGAGGAGTTGAAAAAGAGAACAGAAATGTTCAAAAATGTGTAATCTCAAGAAATATGTTTGCATTGAATATTCCCTTCAGATAGTAAAATGAAGCTTGTGAGAATTCAAAGTGGAAGACGAATCTGCAGCGGTTTTACATACATGCAAAACTAAAATGTTATGTTCATATTTGACTGTGTACATAAATATGCATTTTTGTTGTTATAAACATTGTCTTTTTTTATTTTAGCTATGAATAGATTGTTCAAATCTATTCATTTTTAGATTTGAGTGCACTTGTTTTTTGTAAAACACGTGTTGCATTAAAAATATTTTTGAAATCATTTGAGCTATACAAATGTTCTGGCTACAGACTGACTTATATGGCTTCTATCTGTGAGATAAATGTGAAGTGCCTCAGTAGTTGACTATGTGGTCAAATCCTGCATAGACTAGAGGGCCATTTTTGAGCGAGTTGGACCCATCTTTGTGAAGCTATAACTCAAAGACCCTTTATCCGATCGACATCCTGCTTCTACTGCAGCAAGGTTATATCCTAATAAACTAAAACCTACAGTATGAAGATGATTACTCAATACACTTTTGTAGAGCCCCTGACATTCAAAAATTGCCATTTTAGCAGCCTATAAATCCAAACATTTACAATCTAGCAAATTTTGATGATTGTTCCTGGAAATGTCTTTAGTAGACATGACACAGACCAAATTGTAGCTCTATACACGTTTCCATTTCTGAGCTACAGCTCTTTAAAAGTGCACACAAATGCAAAAAGCACCCAGGAGCAGAACAGGTGGTTACCATACCCTGTTTTGTAAATTGTCTAAAAAAAAAACTATTGGGATTTAGAGCAAATCGCTTTGGATGTGTTCATTACACATGTGGAGGAACTCAAAAGCACCTCATCCACAACTACCACAAAAGACTCCAAGCTGTCATTGATGTTAAAGGGGGCAATGCACAGTATTAAAGACTGGGGTATGTAAACTTTGATCAGGGTCATTATAGTACTTTCATTTATCATTATGATTTAAAAAGAGCAAACTCAGTTGTTTGACCATAAATGGCTTCACACAACCACTAACTATGAGTGAAAAAAAAAGCTTTTTGTGTTATCTTTCATATTCTTTGAAAAATAAAATTCTGTCAGGGTATGTAAACGTTTGAGTACAACTGTAAGCCTAAAAATCAACATGTCTGGCAAATATTACAGTACATTTTCAATATGCTTTGTCTTTCCAGCTGAGTTTGGCAATAGGATGTTAATGAACACTGTAGGTATTTCTGCGTTATGCAACTGAGCGAAGAAAACGACAAGGCCGAGCAACGAATCAAATGTTAAACTGCAGCAAAATAGTAACACAAAGTTCATGATCGAAGGAAGGAAACTGTTTTGAGAAAAGTCTCTCGATGTCAGACAGCGGAAACACTTCGGCACTTTGATCACAACCAACTATGGCTCTCGATTGAAAATCTCACACAGAGCAGCAACATCCAAAATGGAGTTTCAAATACTGTCTTCAAGATATAGCTCTGAACAACATCCACAACATGTGAACACAGGAACAGACACGTACACACAGGTACACACACGTACACACAGGTACACACAAGTACACACAGGTACACACAAGTACACACAGGTACACACAAGTACACACAGGTACACACAAGTACATGGTGTGGTGAGGCAGATGTGAGGCGGAGCGTGGGAGCACTTCACTTACACTACTCGTCAAACACTAGTTTATTAAACCTGTTCGCAGATGGCAGGTGCGACGTGTGAAAACTTATGCAAAAAAGTCATTCAAACAAATGCTCTCCATGCATTCCAAGAACACATCACAAAAGCTCTGAAAGCATGTGCAATATACTATGAAAAGACTAGCCAAAATATTGACTCAAGTAAGAGTAACGTTACTTTCAAATAATTTTACTCAAGTACAAGTAAAAAAAGTATTTGGAGAAAATGTTACTTGAGTACTGTGAGTAACCGAGTAAGTTTCTGAGCGAAAAAGTCAGATTTATTTTCAATGACGCCATGAATTGTGTGAAACAAAACATAAAATCGTGTGGAAATCGTGATATTTACAAAGAGAATTCCAAGAAAATGACATGAAAATACAGTAAAACAACAAGGAGCACGAGACGATCTGCATCTATTTTATCAATCTAAATGAAGCATTCGCCGCTCAAATGTTTACTCATAGTGAAATAAGTAACAATTATTCTTACTCAAGTAAGAGTACATATACTTCATTATAATATTATTCACCTAGAAGTAAAAAGTTCTGTATAATATAGTTTATTATTTATCTACCAAGCTTATATTACCGGTATACAGTGCCTTGCGAAAATATTCGGCCCCCTTGAACTTTTCGACCTTTTGCCACATTTCAGGCTTCAAACATAAAGATATAAAACTGTCATTTTTGTGAAGAATCAACAAGTGGGACACAATCATGAAGAGAAACGAAATTTATTGGATATTTCAAACATTTTTAACAAATAAAAAACTGAAACATTGGGCGTGCAAAATTATTCAGCCTCCTTAAGTTAATACTTTGTAGCGCCACCTTTTGCTGCGATTACTGCTGTAAGTCGCTTGGGGTATGTCTCTATCAGTTTTGCACATTGAGAGACTGAAATATTTGCCCATTCCTCCTTGCAAAACAGCTCGAGCTCAGTGAAGTTGGATGGACAGCGTTTGTGAACAGCAGTTTTCAGTTCTTTCTACAGATTCTCGATTGGATTCAGGTCTGGACTTTGACTTGGCCATTCTAACATCTGGATATGTTTATTGTGAACCACTCCATTGTAGATTTTGCTTTATGTTTTGGATCATTGTCATGTTGGAAGACAAATCTCCGTCCCAGTCTCAGGTCTTTTGCAGACTCCATCAGGTTTTCTTCTAGAATGGTCCTGTATTTGGCTCCATCCATCTTCCCATCAATTTAACCATCTTCCCTGTCCCTGCTGAAGAAAAGCAGGCCCAAACCATGATGCTGCCACCACCATGTTTGACAGTGGGGATGGTGTGTTCAGGGTGATGAGCTGTGTTGCTTTTACGCCAAACATAACGTTTTGCATTGTTGCCAAAAAGTTCGATTTTGGTTTCATCTGACCAGAGCACCTTCTTCCACATGTTTGGTGTGTCTCCCAGGTGGCTTGTGGCAAACTTTAAACAACACTTTTTATGGATATCTTTAAGAAATGGCTTTCTTCTTGCCACTCTTCCATAAAGGCCAGAGCTGTGCAGTATACGACTGATTGTTGTCCTATGGACAGAGTCTCCCACCTCAGCTGTACATTTCTGCAGTTCATCCAGAGTGATCATGGGCCTCTTGGCAGCATCTCTGATCAGTTTTCTCCTTGTATGAGCTGAAAGTTTAGAGGGACGGCCGGGTCTTTGTAGATTTGCAGTGGTCTGATACTCCTTCCATTTCAATATTATCGCTTGCACAGTGCTCCTTGGGATGTTTAAAGCTTGGGAAATCTTTTTGTATCCAAATCCGGCTTTAAACTTCTCCACAACAGTATCTTGGACCTGTCTGGTGTGTTCCTTGTTCTTCATGATGCTCTCACTTCACTGAGCTCGAGCTGTTTTGCAAGGAGGAATGGGCAAATATTTCAGTCTCTCAATGTGCAAAACTGATAGAGACATACCCCAAGCGACTTACAGCAGTAATCGCAGCAAAAGGTGGCGCTACAAAGTATCAACTTAAGGGGCTGAATAATTTTGCACGCCCAATTTTTCAGTTTTTTATTTGTTAAAAATGTTTGAAATATCCAATAAATTTCGTTTCACTTCATGATTGTGTCCCACTTGTTGTTGATTCTTCACAAAAAATTACAGTTTTATATATTTATGTTTGATGCCTGAAATGTGACAAAAGGTCGAAAAGTTCAAGGGGCCCGAATACTTTCGCAAGGCACTGTATGTTTTATGTTTCAAGTTGCACAATTGGAACCAAAAAAAAAATCTTCGTTTGTGAACCTGTTCACTAACAATGGCAATAAAAACTATTCTGATTGTAATGATTAATCTACTCTAAGAAGTACAATTTCTTCAAAAGGTTATTCAAGTATTGTACTAATGTAAATGTAACTGAGTACTATATATATCACATTGATGTACACCCCTAATTGTTACGTTTGTTTAGCTATGGGCCTGTGTAATGGACATGTTTTGTAAAGGCTTGAACATGTTGAGGAAAGTTGCTGAGGATGATGCTGTCATGAAAAGAAAGTGCTGAGGAGAGTGTTACATAGGAAAAAGATGACACAACCAATCATCTGTAATGGACCTCACTCATGTGCTATTCCAAAACAAGTTTCAAGGAACTTTCCTCCCAAATCCTCATCCCTTTGTTATGTTATATGTTATCTGAATAATAGACAGAGCCGTTTTGACACTTTATTTCCACTGCACAGTATTTACAAAGTGCTCACTTCTAGGAAACCTGCCACAACATCAGACTTGTGTATTTATAACATTTCCATTGAGATGTGCTTGGTAGATGTTTCCACAGCTGTATGACTGACAAGTCATACACCATACACTACAGGCCATAGCTGTATAGTAGTAGGCATTTTCACAGTTGACAATAGTCAAAAAGTTATTGCGGAAATGAGGCTTTGACAAGTCAAGTGCGGTTTTAACCTATTCATGTATCTGAAACATCTCGTCTCTGTTTCCTATTGCGAGCGAAGACACTGTGGTCCGCGGTGAAGTTATTAGTACTGTGGGCAATCATGATCACAGAGAAACATGCACACAGAGAAACATGTTCAATTTAACTTAGAGTCAAGTCTGCAAAACAGACCTGATGTAATCGGAGCATTAGACATTAGACCGCAAACCAATGGACTGTGTTACGTGTTTAAAATAAATAAAGTCTAACTAACTTTTAATCACATGCATATTGTACTGGTCTTGGTGAGAGAGAACAGTTTGTGCCATCAAGCATCACATATTGGATTGGATTTTGAGTAGAAAATACACGCTGAATCTTGTCTTTACAAATAAAGCAAATATATACAGTAATACATGTTGATCTTGTCCTTCCTTTCTCAGAGATCAATATCTGTCATCAACATTATTTCACTACAGAGGGTTCATTAAAATGCAAACAAAACCATATTCAACAAAACAATACTCTTTGTTTCCTTTTTGTTGTTAGAAATGTAACAGCAATGAGATTGTTTCAACCTTTATGTGGATGTGAGATCGGCCGCTGTTTTCCGCAAAAAACAACAAATACCATCCGATAAACCCAAATATAAAGGCATACAAAGTACAATGTCCATGTACAGTACAGGTACCCTTGACCATCCTTCTAACGCCGTCTTTAGTTCATACAGTATGATGTTGTGGAGCGCTGGTCCCAGGGCAGTGCGGTGTCTGCCTTTATCCTGTCCTGATAACCTGGTTGATGCCCGCGTACACGTCATGGGAGCGGGTGTGGGGATTTAGTCCCTGGAAACGCAAAGAACAAATGACTTGTAAAACTCTTCCTGATACAAAGACTTGTGTACCGTGAGTAACTGAGTGCGGGCCTCATGTTAATAGAGACAGGTGCATTTCTAAATTTGCAGTTTTCTACGTTTGGTGGATATTTGGTGTCAACATCGGTTAATACTGTGTCATGGAACGTCCCGGGAATGTGAATCCAATAAATCTGAGTGGTTTGAGGACATGGGTGTATTTGAGGGTATGCACTTGTATCAATCTTAACAGAACCCTCAAAGTTATGAACTGAGTGTTATAACAAATATAAAACAGATTCCAAACCCGACAATTTGGCTTCAATGCTATGCCGTGACATCATCCGCATGCCCCCTATACAGTGACTAAAAAAACCTACCTCATAAGTATCTGCAAGTGGTATGTCTTCTCTTGGGCGAGTAGCTTTGAAAAAACAAGGAAATAAACACATCATGTTAGGAGTACATCGGAACAGTATGACGAGTAAACGAATCAATTAAAGAAAATGGCGAGAGATTAGCCTCGGTGCTTACGGTTAGGCGTCTTTTGCGGCCCTCCTGATGTCTTCTTGGAGCATTTGTAGACTATGATCATTATCACAGTTGTCCCGATCACGTCTGCAACAATGATCACAACAAACACCAGGGCGTCCAGCTCGAAACAGTTTTCACAAACTATAAACGATGAGAAAACGTGATTTAAAGAGGGCACATTAGCAACATAGACGCATTCTTTGATGGCGCTCACCTTTTCCTTGGATGTAAAAGTGGTATGTTTTATCCTGGTTTTTGCAGTGGTAATGGTCCTTTCTTTCCTCGTACTTGTATGTAAATGTTGCACTCGTCGCTCCATCTGTTACATTTTTGCTGCCCTTAAACCATTCGACAACTCCTTCCAAAGGACATGTCAGTGTGACGTTGTCCCTCAAGAATGATACATCACCTTTATACACAAAAGAACACTGAGTAGAATTAGAAAAGGACTATGCAATAATGTGCAGCGGCAAACAGTAAAACATAAAACATCAAGAGTGCAAAATTACTCAAAGATTAAGATGATAATGAATTAATAACATATCGCACAATTTCTCAAACAAAGAATGGCCATGCAAGAACTGATATATGACCTATGTCGAGAAACTTTTATGAACAACATGTAACCAAATTTTGAGTAAAAATAACCAGCTTGTATAAGTTTGTAAGTTAAGCCGGTGCATTGCATTTACACAGTGAATTTTATGTTTCTAGATAAGAATAAAGCAAACTTACCTTTGACTTCAGCTTCAACAGTTACTGGGATGAGCAGGGTAAAAGCGAGGACGGCCAGGAAAACCATGTTCTTTGTTTTAAAATATTCCGCACAATAAGTCCATGAAGCTAAGCGTGTGAGTTGCGAGGCGTAGTTTGTTCAGTCGTGTGTCTGAGTGTCTTTGTGTGTGACGCTCTCAACATGGTGCACCACACACAGGAAGTCGAGCCTTTCATTATGAATTCACTTTATCAAATATCAACTTACATTTCTTTGCTACAGTGGAACATAATTGTCACTATATTACAAATGGAAGAAAAACAGACAATTATACTGTATAGAGAAAGAGTTCATAGCAATAAGAGATTGGTTTATATAAAGGGTGCACAGAGTGTGGCCCGGGGCCGAATGCGGCTCTCAGGTCAATTTCTGTGGCCCTCAGACTTCTTGTTGAATTGGCACACATCTCCAGAGATAGGACTTTTTACTGCAAGTTTCATTATTCCACAATTAAAAGTAAATTAAATTAAAATTAAATTATGTTCCAAGCCTAAATAAAGCAGTGGGGCACGGTTTGAACCTCTCTTACAGTCAATGGATCTTGATCTAGGCCTGGTGGTTCTTGCAAGGTGACATATTTCACGAGTTGGTACTTAAGTGTGAAAGGTTTGAGAACCACTGGTATAGACTAAACATGAGAGAAGCTGTGCAGTAGGCCTATCTGGTTCCTTGAATCGTGCAAATGAGTAACAGACCAACGATCAAATCCATCCAAGTGCTTCTCTGCCCTCTGGCGGTTCAAAAGAGTAACACCTGCTCAGGCTGATGGATTTAGATTGAAGTTACTCCTAAAAGCCTAAAAAACTGCAGTCATAATGATAATGATGACGGTGAATTAGAGTTATGCAATAGCTCACTGTAGCTCCCTCTCCTTAAAAGTTTTTTTTTTTTTTTTACCCTTGCTGCATTTGTTGAAAGAATTTGATCACTAATATGATTACTATTATTGTCAAGTTTAATCTCCAACCACAAAGTAAAAGCTTCTTGGGGGGAAAAAGTGTCAAAAAGTGATAAAATAGAGACACAAAGGAGCAACAAAAAAGTGACCAAAAAAGTGGCAAAAATTAGATGGGGGGAAAAAAACGTGAAGTGACGGCAACACGGCAACAATGCAAGGACAAAGATCAGTTTACGTCAGTTAATTAGGCCTTAGCTTTCAAATGAGGCGTTACACTGGCCTATAGGCTGTAAAGTGTTCAATCCAGAAGCTTTTAGATTAAGCTAAACTAGTGAATATGCACTCGTTAAGAGGTTAAATAACATGAACACTTGAGCACCTTTTTTTCACGTGGGACCGTTTGTGTGTAATCTGGTCACTTATAGTTTTGTCCTATAACGCATTTATTTGGGCTTGAAACCCACTTGTGGCTCAAATTCAAAGCGCAGTTGAATATTTCCCCTTTACAACCTCTCCCCATATAGTGCTTATTATAATCTATCGACTTATTCCATAATCTTCCATGACGACACACGAAGGACCGTGCGTCATGGCGCCGGCATGGCACGCCGCTGGTTCATGCGTGTGCGCGAGGAGAACAGGTTTGACGAGCGCAAAATCACGGCAAAGATGATGAGCGGTTTTTATTGGCGAGTCCACCTTTCCCATTCACCCATGTGCTGGTGCATTAGCTGAGTCCGGGGCAGTTTTACTCCGCCCGCAGAAGGAAAAAAGAAAAAAAAAAAGTGGAGGGAGGGTTTCTGAAGTCTTTGAAGGCGGTGGCGAGTTGAGACGCGTCTATTGGAAGGACTTTACGAATCTTGTCACGCATAAGGACAATCACGGCGCGTTAACTTTTCTTTCCAGGGGGTCACTCTCCGAAATTTTTCTCCCCCTCCCTACTCTTCGCTTCTCCTTTTTCATCATCCCAATGTGCGCCAGCGGGCTCTACTTGGTCCTGTTTGGACTCGCAGCTTCAGGTGAGACCCCATGTTTGTGTCTATATGAAGATTGTGAACCAAGAAACTATCTATCTTCCATTTCCCCCATGTCAGTGCGTAAAACTAAGCACTAGCTAAAGTTTATGTTGCTATTTACTTGCACACAGAGTTGTAAGACACTTTCACTTTTATCCGCAATTTTTTTTTCTATCTCAGAATTGTAGTCGCTAATGTGAGGTGCCGTGCGTAATCGGTGCTTCTTTTTTTCCTGACGTCCCAAGACTGCTCCTGTGGGACAACTGGAGTCAAAACAGGATGCGCACTTAGCCACTTCAAAGTAATAGAGAAATTACTGATTGTCAATCCGTTAATGCTCCTGTGGGACTTTCATCTCGGAGCAGAAGCATCCTCTCGTGCGTCAAAGGGAAAGCGAACAATATGAGCAAAGCCCACTTTATATCCCGCTCCGTTCCCGTAATTGTCACGAAACGCGTAAATTGGACAATGCCTTTAAGAGCGGCATCCTATCCACTTTTCAACGTTTGCATTGTTGTGGTCGCCTTTCCTGTGCTGCTGTTAACGCGCGTCCGTGGGCGTGCCTGCCTGCCTGCTGTTCCTGGGAAAGGGCGCGCAGAGGCCAGCCCTGCTTCCCGTGTCAAACTGATGGGGAGGCAGTTTCCGTTCGCCATCTGATTAGCGCGTACGATTTCTAATGGATAGCTCTTTACGACGATAGTAGGCCTAAATAAATAGACGGCTCAATTGCATTTCAATCAAGGGACGCCTGGATGTTAAACCTTGAAAGTAATCTGTGTCCAGGTCCGGTTAAGTGGATTATATTGATTGCCTCTTCGCTGCCAAAGCATCAAGTTGGGAATCTGCTTATGTTTAGAGCAGCGCGTGTCCAGAGGGATCAGTTATAAATATAATAACAGGGATAGACTTGGGAGAGTGATATACTAGTGACCTGACGACAAGGTCCCATGGTTGAAGCCTGTAAACTCATCTGTGATTCAGTGATGATGTCAGCTTTACTGTAATAATCTAAATCACCTGCAGCCCATCTCAGAGTCAACTGACAAACCTGTGTCATAGTTTCTTTAATCAGATAACTCTAAAGTCTATCGTTAATAGACTTTAACGATACTTGGTTTTCGATACCGATACCTGAACGATACTTTTTTCCGATACCTATACTAAAATATTTTCCGCCTAGAACCAGAAAACAGAACATTAATGTGTGGAAAATATACAAATGTACAATATCAGGTTAATCTCCAATGTGAAGAAATGTGCAAAATACGGGGAATCATTTGGAGAAAAAAAAGGGGGAGAAAATGGGACAAAAATAGTGGGAAAATGGGTATTAATTGGGCAAAAAATGAGGGAAATAGGGCAAAATAGTTAAAACAAATGGGAAAAATTTGGGAAAAATTGGGAAAACAAGAAAAAATTTAGGTAAACATTAGACAAAAAAGAAAAGAAAAGAGAAACCAACCATGTCACTTCCTGTAATGCTGCCCATGGACCAACAGCATCAAAACTTGATATAAAGATATAACGTTTTTTTCGGAACCTGCTTTCGATACGTTTATTTTTTTTAGACCGGTAGTACCTAAACTTTTCCCCCCGAAACCAAACAGTTTAAAGGTACCCAGCCCTAATCAGAAGTTGCTCTCACAATTTCATTCAATTGTGTAGCTGCTGAGAGCAAATAGTGAACGTTTTCTTGATTTCTTGTTACACGTTTACACTTTGTACTTCCTTGTTACACATTGTTCCCCCTTGTTACACTTTTACTTCCTTGTACACATTGTTCCCCTTGTTACACTTTGTACTTCCTTGGTACACATTGTTCCGCCTTGTTACAGTTTGTACTTCCTTTACACATTGTTCCGCCTTGTTACACTTTGTACTTCCTTGTTACACATTGTTCCCCTTGTTACACTTTGTACTTCCTTGGTACACATTGTTCCGCCTTGTTACAGTTTGTACTTCCTTGGTACACATTGTTCCGCCTTGTTACAGTTTGTACTTCCTTGTTACACATTGTTCCGCCTTGTTACAGTTTGTACTTCCTTGTTACACATTGTTCCCCTTGTTACACTTTGTACTTCCTTGTTACACATTGTTCCCCCTTGTTACACTTTGTTCCCCTTGTTACACATTGTTCCCCCTTGTTACACATTGTTCCCCCTTGTTACACTTTCTACTGCCTTGTTACACAGTGTTCCCCCTTGTTACACGCTGTAAGAGTACCTGTACTTACATGTGTAATTACTTTCTTGTTACACGTACTTACACCTGGAACTTGCGGGCTGTATTCTAAAGCGTTACCAAAGATTTATCTTTATTTTAGTATGATATTATTTCTACTGAAATACCGTGACGTTTGACTTTGGGAATCTCATCTGCTTTGCAGCTTTCTGAAATCATGCATGCATTACAACTCAGCTCAGCAGTAAATACATAACAGATGAAGGGCAGGTTGGTACTGATCACGGTGAAAGTCAGGATTTGCCTTAACTGTTGCTGTTGGGTATACAGTATGGGGTTGGCATCATTAACCATTCGGAACAACTTAATGAGTGTTGTTTTTATAACACCTTCCTTGGTGTGGCCTCTCACCTGTAACAGCAAAGCAGATTCATGTTATGGAACTAGATCTTCACTTCCAGAGATGGTTCAACCAACGAACCCAGCAAACCTGTTCAAGCCTCTTAAATCCCATGTTTCCTTGTTGCTGAACTTCAGCCGGTTTGCCTTGAACATGCCCCGGTGCACAGGTTGATGTCATGTGAGGTTTGGGATAAGTGCACCTTGTAGAATGCACATGTACAAAATTTACGTTATAACCAAACAACGTACAGTGGACAAATCAAAGACGCTGCGCTGGGATTATGAGAGATTGTGCAGCGAAGGGCTCTCCCTGATTGGATGACATGCTAATTAGTGAAATGCACTGACCCAAAACAATCCACAGCTCAATGCAACCATTGTCATTTTTTCCCCTTGTCACAAGTGATTAGACCGAGCACTAATAAGGTATGTGAGTGCTCTATGCTTTATGCTGGGCCCCTGTCTTTCCTGTTTTCCAGCACAAACTCACCAGGTTTAGTGGCCTTGGTAGTTTATCTGAAGTTGAGAACGCTTCCCACTCATGAACGTTTCCTCTGAAAAGTAATGGGTTACTCAATGTTGCGGTTTAGATTCTGTTGTGGTGAGGCTGGCTGGTTTTGTTAATGGATGTTTAACAATTTCAATAATATTTGGTTTAGTTTCAGTTCCAATTGTTGTAAAAAAAAAAGAAAGAAAATCTGTTTAAATGGTTTGTTAAGTCCTGTTTAAATGTATGCTTATGATTACGATGGGTAAAAAACAAACTCCAAGTTGCTATCAAATTCTTTAACTGTGATTCAATTTTATTATAGCAAAGCAGCTGTACATGTATGCAGCCATGTGCACATAACTGGCCATAACCGTGACTGTGGACTCCTAAGAAACACTTTAGAGAAACTGTGGTTCAAGTTGCGTTTTGGCTTTGGATCAGTCTATCCCTTTGTAGAGTCACTGACGGGAAAAAACAAACACAAGCTTTTCCCTGTTTTGTAACATGTATCTTTATGAATGCAGCCAAACAAGAATTCCCACACTCAAACACTACAATGTATACATTTGGTAACATTTGAAGAATATCTCTGCTTTGAAATGTTGATGCTCACTTGTAGCGTGTTTATCTACTTTCTGAAATCATGCTTTCAAGTTTGGGCTTGTATCAGAAACGACCTGTTATGATGACAGGTAATAACTGTAGAGAATTGTCATTTGCATTTGGCATTCCTCTTTTTTGTTTTGAATGACTGTATTTTGGCATTATAGTAGATGTGGTTTCGGACAAACCATAACACCCACCTCTATATCTACCTCAAAATGCTGTTGTGTCGTTTGGCAAGACACATCCACCTATTGACAGTAGTGTACTGAGGTTCTTCTTGGTTTATCAAGATAGAAAACTTGATTTATCTATCCTATTTTAACTTGAGCTAGTAGTTGAGCTATTTCAGCAAGCTAGCGTTTCATCATATTTTCAAGTATTTGGTATTTTCTTTCATTTCAGTTATTATGCTGGGGTCAGTTAAAGGAAAACTGCTTTCGCCTCCAAAATCCCTGTGGTACAAATGAATGGAAAAGTTTACTCCGGATCCCAGAGTTAAAGCTCCATTCAATCATTTTACCAAACAAGAAAGCCCTGATTGTACTACACATTTTTCCCCCCTCTATGTTTGCTTTGTGCTGAAGTTCTTATTTAAGCATCGGCCTGACTTCACCTGCAACACTTCGCTGATACTTTTGACCTCTTTGTTTGGGTTTGTGCTTGGTGTGTGCTTGAATACTTAAAGTCACTTGTGCACAAAGCCAGCAGGCAATCCCATCAACCCAATACCGCCATGCGTCTTAAAGGTGTGTCTGTGGAGCGCACCTGACTAAAAAAAAAAAAAACCACACAAATCCCTTTTTCCTCATAATATTTTTGGTATTAGAAACACTGAAGGGAAAGCTGGGTGTTAGAATCCCGTTTAAGCCAAACACAAGAGGCGGCTCGTTATGAGTAAATCTGGAGAAGGCAGCGACTATAGTGAGATGTGCACGAGCTGTGTGTTTGAGAGAAAGTGTGCTAAACCTGTAAATCCAGACAACAGGCTGCCACGCAAAACATACAGAAAAACATGGGGCGATGCAGCAATAGCACAACGAGGAGGAGGAGGAGGAGGAGGAGGAGGAGGAGGAGGGGGGGGGGGGGTGTTATGTACGAGGGGAATGAAGGGGCCGTCTATTGTGGTTATTGGGTTGTGAAACTTGAATCTCTCTACTCAGCGCATACTCCAGAGTAGTTTGGGATCAATGTCTTGTTTTAACAGTTCATGTGACTAGTTTGGTTTCTAGTGGCTTTTTCAGTTCACTCTTTAGGATCAGTTCATTTCAAATAGATTATACAGTATAGATGATAAAAAAACAAACAAACAAGATAAATCATTTGAAAATGAATTGCATATGGCAAAATAGAGCGGTTAGAGTTGTTATTAAATTATAAATATCATATACTGAGATTTTAACAGTCAGTCCAACGACAGTAACAGCACCTTGGCAGGGATGTGTTTTCAGTTTGGACTTTTGACAAATAAAGTGGGAACTAGCTGTGACAAATGTACCTTATGAAGCATATTAATAAAAATATATATATATATGTCTGTCAAAGTTAAAGCTTTAACTGATGATTAATCAAAAAGTTATGCAAGCAGTAATTATTTTCTAGTGATAGTCTGTAAATTTAATATTTTAGAAATATAATAGATTGTGTATAATTGACTCCCTCGTTCTGCAGTTTGACATCACATAAGTAATACAAATTAATGATATTTGGCACTGATATATTTTTTACTGATCTCAGCAACTAATCAGAATCCCGAGTGCCATCTCTTTGTCCAATGAGAAGAGCTGAATGAGCTCATGTTACCTGAGAGGCAGAGGCATCAGTTCAGTTGGTCTCAGGAGCCGTCTATTATGTCACATAAATATATTCAATAGGGGAAAAAAAAAAGCTATAGCATTTTATGTCGGCCTAGTATTAATAATGAATATAATAATATGATAATAACATAAAAATTAACTATGATTTATCATTATAATCAAATTTCAAGTGTCAGATTTGTTTTTAATGATTATAGCACTACAAAACTTAAAAATGTGTTTTTAAGATCAAATTAAAATCAGAATAAAACATTTAGATCCATCAGTATGAGAGGAAAACGTTTTGCCATATCGCACCAGCCTTATCCAAACTCAAAGTGGGACTTTCTCAAAAGATCTGTTCATGCAACTAAATCCTGCATTATGTTGTAGTTCCACCTGATTTTGTGTTTATAATTACTGAGCTTGTTCCTCACTCTATGCTAATGCTGTCTTGTTTATGCAGCTCTGTTTGTACATTCTAAATGGTTGGCGGCGGAGCTGCTCTCTAAACAGTTTAGACGGCGAATATACAGCAGTCATCGAGTTACACCGATACCTCAGACAGGCCTGTGACATCTGGACTGAATCTGCCCTGAACAACACAATCTGCTCCACATAATCTGCCATGGAAATAATGCAGAACAAATCCCTCGAAAATTAGCCGAATGTGTGGTTAGAAGTACAAGGTTACAGAGGGCTAAGTTTTCTTATCAGGCACTGTAAGTCCAGAGACAGGTGCGGAGAGATTTCCCATAACTTGTCAAAATAAAGCCATGGAAATATCTCTCAGCTCTCTTTCTACACGAATCTGTTCTCCTGCCAATATTAGATGTGAAGGACAACTGGCTAAGGGGAGGAGAACATTCTGAAACTTAAAAATGCCAATGATTCGTTCTGACTAGTAAATCATTAAAGCTTTTCAAACGCTTTCCAAGCCAAGCAACAAGTCAACCGTCCATGAAGCTAAAACAACCCTGTTCTAACAACCTTGTTCTGTTTGCTATCTGTTTTTTTTGTCTTCGTGGCTGCAAAAAAAACAAATACTTTGCTCATTCAACCCCTGATTTAGTGAATCTATTCTTCAGGCTTTTTGGTGAACTTAAAACTCAAACCTCTCTGCCCCGGCCATTACAATTGTTTATGTAATATGGTGAGAGCTTTCCCTTTGAGTCTATACCACATTGGAATCTCATCTATTTAGGCAAGCCCCATAAATCAACAGAGCAGCAAATAACGAAGAGTGTTTGAATGGAAATTTAGATGGCATGAATATAGGTTTGTAGACTTAACTCTGTCTCTAAAGCCGTATAGCCTAATTGCATTGCATAATGTATAATTGATTAGTACAACTTGTTCTAACTGAAATGTGCTGCTCGTCCGGAGAAGTAGGAGCTTTACTAAGGTTTGGCGCTGACAACTATAATTATAAGACATCCTACACAGCAATTTTTATTGGAGTGTTCTGCAAAGAAAGGCTATAGGTGCGGCAGGGAGGGAAACGGTGCTGCGTACAGCGGGATATAGAGAAACAAAGAGACTGTGAAGTCGGCATGACACATTCCGTCTCAGATTTTATGCTCAGATGTCAAGTGTGTGCTGACATATTTGGCGGCATCCAGCGGCTCTTTGTCTGAAATCGAAGTCAAAACAATTTCTGCAATCCTGACTATTCCCAGTCGTTTCAGCTATATACGCAATAGTCCTTTAGCAATAGCAGTGTATCTCGAGTCTTGAATAGCATGTTGATGTTGCTGCTGAGAGGAAATAGTGCGCAATAGAGTTTTCTTCCGCTAAAACTGTGTATTCCCCAATCTGATCCTCTCCCTTCTCTCACCCTGAGCCATGATCTGAGCGGAGGCACAGCAGCAGCTTACCTCCACCCCTCAATCACAGCAGAGGCATGAGGATGAGAAAGCTAAAACGCTTTTGAAAACTCCATGGCTTATTTAGAAGTTTTACTTTTGAGAGCAGACAAGGAATATTTAAAAGAGAAATAACATTTTGTAATGGGCCTAATTGTAGGCTATATTAATGAATCTAAATATTAATGGTCTGGACTCTGAACAGTTGTCTTATTATGAAAGATCAGGAGACCTTTTAAAACAAATTCCAATAAAATAGATTAAAATCATAATCGGCCATATTGCCCAGCCCTATTACCTGCTGTTGTGCAAGTTTTTGGATGTTTAATAGTGCAAGACTTATACCTCCACAATTCCAATACCCATTTTATGTAACTGCGATAGCTGCTGTGACAGACACTGGGTCCACAAAGCGTCATCTTGTTGTCGTCTCTCATGTCCTTTGACAGTATGTTTGTTCTCAACCCCACCTGCCTGATTTCCTGACGCTTCGTGCTTGTCCTGTCACTGGCTCAATCAGCTCCGTAACAGTGGAAATCACAGCTGGACACACTTGACTCTCTCTCTCTCTCTTTCTCTGCTGTCTTGTGATTGCCGGGGCCGCTCCGTGGCCGTGTGCGAATGAAGACTGCCCCTCCTGAGCTGGTAATCCGTTGCTGAAGCTGTTGTGTCAGCACAGCAGTAGGAGTAGGAGAGGGAGGTTTGATGGATTAAACTCTATCCCGTGCTCACCCGCCGCACGTTTCCTCTAGATGCCCGCAGCCTGATAGATTACAGCGGGGCCCGGAGCAAAGTGGAGAGAGTGCACATGCTACAGAAAGGAAGTGTTTCAAAGATGCCCGGTGTCAGTTCAGATCGAAAAGGTCAAGAGGATTACTTTTGCGGGGTGGATACGATGCTGCTGCGAGATACGGTTTTCTGATCGGATCAAAGGTGTCAAAAAAAGTGTCTATTTCAACCTTACTTTATGATTGAAATGGTGTGGATGGACAATCAGGGTGACAAGGCGAAGGCGCTGGAAAAAAACACCTTCACATGGTCACATTTTGAGCAAGAAAACAATAAGATATGCTTGGTATGTTGACAAGACTTAGCTTAGTTATAGCTGTCAACAACAATTACATCTTGATTTGAAATAAATGTACCGTATTTTCCGGACTATAAGTCGCACCTTTTTTCATAATTTGGCTGAGGGTGCGACTTATACTCAGGTGCGACTTATATATCAAAATATATAATTTCACATTGTGTTATTTTCAAACTGACAGCTGCTAGAGGGCGCTCTAGGCTTGTGTATCAATATCTGTCACTCCTGCACGGTTGTACAATGACAAATAAGCACGCACTTACTTACTGTACCACTGAAAATAAAAATAAAAAGAGTAAAGTTTGGAGTGAGCGAGAAACTTGTAAGGGACTGTTGAAAAGCAGAGGTTACTCTTTGCAAATGGTTGCTTGAATAATGTGATGCCGGGAGAGGCTTGTAAACGGTGCAGTTACTCCTCACTGCCCAGGTAGTTGCCAAGGCTGGTGCGACTTATAGTCCGGAGCGACTAATATATGTTTTTTTCTTCTTCATTATGCATTTTTTGGCTGGTGCGACTTATACTCCAGTGCGACTTATAGTCTGAAAAATACGGTATAATATCTTGAACACAACTGCACTTCTTCTCCAGTAGTGAAGAGTTTGAGTTATTTGTCCCTCTTCTCTATGAGCAGCTGTAGAAACAGGATATGATCAGAACAAATCCCTAAACTTTCTCCAAATTACAGCGTTATTTAGACACAGTCGGTGCACTTTTCAATAGTCAGTTTTAATCTCTTAAGCCTCACCAGAACTGAGCACATTTTCTCCTGTTTGGCAAAAGCTTCTTGAAGGAAACGTCAAAAACAAGACAAAATTAAAGCCGCAAGCGGCATCGAACGGCCCTCGCGGGCCGTGCCTACATTGCCACGCCTCTGTAACCCTACCGAGGGCGCTGACGCGCCCACTACATTTTATTGCCCTGATGTACCATTAATCTGTCAGTAAACACAGATAAAAAATTACATTTTAGCATGTCCTTGTGAATAATGGCTCCAACCTGAAGAGGGCGCTAGCGCGCACCTAATCATTTTATTTCACAAGCAGCATTGGACGGGCCAAACTTCCATGACCATTGTCTGTGCCTCCATTGCTGCATCTCCATTGCCATTGCCTCTGTAACCCTACCGAGGGCGCTAACGCGCCCACTACATTGTATTAATGGCACTGATGTGCCATTAATCTTTGTCAGTAAATATCAAAACAACATTTTTAGCCTCTCTATGTGAATAATGGCTCCAACCTGCAGAGGGCGCTAGCGCGCACCAAATCTTTTTTTATTTCACATGCAGAGGGCGGTAACGCGCTGTAATTTGTATAATGTGAGATTTATGTGTCTGTCCCATTAGAATAACATGGGGGCTCCCGGTCGTCCCATGGCAACACCATACAAAATACGGTATGGGTCCCATTGGCTTTTTTGATTGGGATGCCATCAGCTATTTTGTATCGAATTTCATCCATTTCCGAGAAACTTGAAACTTGAAAATTGTTTGACTTATAATGCATTTTTTCTTCTGCACCTGGAGGGGGCGCTATCGCGCCCAATGTCACTTTTTTCACATTTGTTGTGTCCGGGGGAGAAAAGGTCAATAAAATGTATATTTCCGATTTTTAATCAGAGTTCGTTTGTGCGAATGGGAGCAATTTGCAATTTACAATAAATAGAAAAAATGTTCGTAAAGATTGCGGCTTCGCCGCACACAAACCGTAAAACTTAGGCAAAAAATTTGGATAACTTTTGATGCCCCACATCTCGAGATGAGCTGGAGCAATTTGGAGCTCATTTGGTGAAACGCCCTAGGAAGAGTTCGTTAAAATGCGACGTCAGCGAAAACGCTGACTGAGCATTTTCCAGACTTCCTGTCAAATGGCGGACTTCTGGTTTGTCAGGGGGTGTGGCCACAATAATATTTTTGTTTGTCGTCACATGACAATGGCTGTACCGAATCCCGTCGCTCTACGACAAAGTTGAAATTGGCCCCTCCTCGATAAGCGCAATGTATCTTCACTTTTGTAGGTGGCGCTGTCGCGCCATTTTTTATTTCCCAAATCTTTTTTTCTTCACAAGCAGCATCGGACGGCCCTGACGGGCCGTACTTCCATGACCACTGTCCGCAAGCTCCTTACAGAGGGCGCTAACGCGCTGTGATTGTGTATAATGTGAGATTTATGTGTCAGTCCCATTAGGATAACATGGGGGGCCCTGGGCGTCACCATGGCAACACCGTACAAAATACGGTATGGGTCTCATTGGCTTTTTTGATCGGGACGCCATCAACTATTTTTGTGCCGAATTTCATCCATTTCCGAGAAACTAATTTTTTCAGATAATGCATTTTTTGTTCTCAGCCTAGAGGGGGCGCTGTCGCGCCCAATGTCACGTTTTCACATTTGTTGTGTCCGGGGTGAAAGGTCAATAAAATGTATATTTCCGATTTTTAATCGGAGTTTGTTTGTGCGAATGGGAGCATTTTGTTGTTTACGATAAGTCGCAAAATTCTTCGTAAAGATTGCGGCTTCGCCGCACACAAACCGTAAAACTTAGCCAAAAAATTTGGATAACTTTTGATGCCCCACATCTCGAGATGAGCTGGAGCGATTTGGAGCTCATTTGGTGAAACGCCTAGGAGGAGTTCGTTCAAATGCGACGTCAGCGAAAACGCTGACTCAGCATTTTCCAGACTTCCTGTCAAAATGGCGGACTTCCGGTTTGTCAAGGGGCGTGGTCACAATAATATTTTTCTTTGTCGTCACTTGACGAATGTCTGTACCGAATCCCGCCGCTCTACGACAAAGTTGACGTTGAACCCTTCTCCATAGGCGTAATGTATTTTGACTTTTGTATGTGGCGCTGTCGCGCCATTTTTTATTTCCCAAATCTTTTTTCTTTCACAAGCAGCATCGGACGGCCCTGACGGGCCGTACTTCTATGACCACTGTCCACAAGCTCCTTACAGAGGACGCTAACGCGCTGTGATTGTGTATAATGTGAGATTTATGTGTCAGTCCCATTAGGATAACATGGGGGGCCCTGGGCGTCACCATGGCAACACCGTACAAAATACGGTATGGGTCCCATTGGCTTTTTTGATCGGGACGCTATCAACTATTTTTGTGCGGAATTTCATCCATTTCCGAGAAACTAATTTTTTTCAGATAATGTATTTTTGTTCTCAGCCTAGAGGGGGCGCTGTCGCGCCCAATGTCACGTTTTCACATTTGTTGTGTCCGGGGTTGAAAGGTCAATAAAATGTATATTTCCGATTTTTAATCGGAGTTTGTTTGTGCGAATGGGAGCATTTTGTTGTTTACGATAAGTTGCAAAATTCTTCGTAAAGATTGCGGCTTCGCCGCACACAAACCGTAAAACTTAGCCAAAAAATTTGGATAACTTTTGATGCCCCACATCTCGAGATGAGCTGGAGCGATTTGGAGCTCATTTGGTGAAACGCCCTAGGAGGAGTTCGTTCAAATGCGACGTCAGCGAAAACGCTGACTCAGCATTTTCCCACCTTCCAGTCAAAATGGCTGACTTCCGGTTTGTCTGGGGGCGTGGCCACAATAATATTTTTTGTTTGTCGTCACATGACGAATGTCTGTAGCGAATCTCGTCGCTCTACGACAAAGTTGACGTTGGCCCCTCCTCCATAGGCGCAATGTATTTTCACTTTTGTAGGTGGCGCTGTCGCGCCATTTTTATTTCCCCAATACGAAACACACATTTAAATTAATTTTTCACCGGACCTGAATTTTGGGCAAAGTTTGGTGAGTTTTCAACTATGTTCAGGGGGTCAAATTGCTGCTCAAAGAGCAGAAGAAAGAAAGAAAGAAAGAAGAAGAATAAAGAAAAATTAAAGCCGCAAGCGGCATCGAACGGCCCTCGCGGGCCGTGCCTCCTTTAGCACCTACATTGCCGCGCCATAACCCTACCGAGAGCGCTAGCGTGGCCACACTGCATTTTATTGCCCTGATATTCCATTAATCTTTGTCAGTAAACATCAAAAGTACATTTTTAGCCTCTCCATGTGAATAATGGCTCCAACCTGCAGAGGGCGCTAGCGCGCCCCAAATCCTTTTTATTTCACAAGCAGCATCGGACGGCCCTGACGGGCCGTACTTCCATGACAACTGTCCACAAGCTCCTTACAGAGGGCGCTAACGCGCTGTGATTGTGTATAATGTGAGATTTATGTGTCAGTCCCATTAGGATAACATGGGGGCCCTGGGCGTCACCATGGCAACACCGTACAAAATACGGTATGGGTCTCATTGGCTTTTTTGATCGGGACGCCATCAACTATTTTTGTGCCGAATTTCATCCATTTCCGAGAAACTAATTTTTTTCAGATAATGCATTTTTTGTTCTCAGCCTAGAGGGGGCGCTGTCGCGCCCAATGTCACGTTTTCACATTTGTTGTGTCCGGGGGTGAAAGGTCAATAAAATGTATATTTCCGATTTTTAATCGGAGTTTGTTTGTGCGAATGGGAGCATTTGTTGTTTACGATAAGTCGCAAAATTCTTCGTAAAGATTGCGGCTTCGCCGCACCAAACCGTAAAACTTAGCCAAAAAATTTGGATAACTTTTGATGCCCCACATCTCGAGATGAGCTGGAGCGATTTGGAGCTCATTTGGTCAAACGCCCTAGGAGGAGTTCGTTAAAATGCGATGTCAGCGAAAACGCTGACTCAGCATTTCCCACCTTCCTGTCAAAATGGCGGACTTCCGGTTTGTCTGGGGGCGTGGCCACAATAATATTTTTGTTTGTCGTCACATGACGAATGTCTGTACCGAATCCCGTCGCTCTATGACAAAGTTGACGTTGGCCCCTCCTCCATAGGCGCAATGTATTTTCACTTTTGTAGGTGGCGCTATCGCGCCATTTTTATTTCCCCAATACGAAACACATATTTAAATTAATTTTTCACCGGACCTGAATTTTGGGCAAAGTTTGGTGAGTTTTCGACTATGTTCAGGGGTCAAATTGCTGCTCAAAGAGCAGAAGAAGAAAGAATAAAGAATAAAGAATAAAGAAAAATAATAATATTTCTTGCAAAAACAATATAGTCGCTTTCGCGACAACAACATATTATACATATTTGGAAAGCTCTTAACGACCCCCACGCAGCCGTGGGGGTCCGAGGTGGATGACGAGCGCTTCGCGCTCGTCATCCACTTCCGTATGTCAGTTGGCCATATACCCCATTCACTTTCATGCAATAACAAGTATAAAGGGCCCACACCAGAGGTGTGGGCAGTCACTGTTTTACACGGTGAGTTTACGGTTGACATGGGGACAGCGCTTCGCGCTGTTTTCGTGCGCTCCGCGCACCTAGGTACAGTGCGCTTCGCGCACTGCGTTGCGTTTACCCATTAATTTTCCTGCAATAACAAGTATAAAGAGCCCACACCAGAGGTGTGGGCAGTCACTGTTTGAGACGGTGAGGTTACGGTTGACATGGGGACAGCGCTTCGCGCTGTTTTCGTGCGCTCCGCGCACTTAGGTACAGTGCGCTCCGCGCACTGCGTTGCGATTACAATAGGCCCTTGCGACGGCAGGCCGCTCGGGCCTAATAATAATATTTTTTGCAAAAACAATATCGTCGCTTTCGCGACGACAACATATTATACATTTTTGGAAAGCTCTCAACCACCCCACGCAGCCGTGGGGCTCGGAGGTTGATGACGAGCGCTTCGCGCTCGTCATCAACCTCCGTATGACAGTTGGCCATATACCCCCATTCATTTTCATGCAATTATAAGTATACAGGGCCCACACCAGAGGTGTGGGCAGTCACTGTTTTACACGGTGAGTTTACGTTTGACATGGGGACAGCGCTTCGCGCTGTTTTCGTGCGCTCCGCGCACCTAGGTACAGTGCGCTCCGCGCACTGCGTTGCGATTACAATAGGCCTTGCGACGGCAGGCCGCTCGGGCCTAATGAGAAGGAAAACGCAACACAAAATATTAGGAGCGGTACAGTGCTTTTGCTTTAGATATGAGTACTTCTGCTTCCAATAAATCATCCTTTTGCGCCTCGTCTGTCAGTGAAATCTCGGCGCTGTGGGGTTGTCTGGGGATGAGGGCCCGGTGGGAGCCGTCACTGAAAGACAGGTTGCGAGCACCACCTGCCTACAGCCAGCCTTCCTCCGCCCTCCCTGCTCTCCCATCTGTTTATGCGAGGAGCTAACTGTTGAAATGTGCGCAACAGTTTGTCCCAGTTCCTCGAAAGCGAGAATGGAAGCAATTTTTTAATGTTGTCGTATTTGACTGCAAACATTCAGATTCAGGTCGTCTGACTTATTCATTAATGGGATGAGCAGGGTCAGGCTTTAATTGCCATTCCACTGGTAAATATGTGCAGGATAGTTAACCTCAGAGGCGGAACTTTACTGGTGCATAGTGATTGTCCAGACGTTCTAGTGACTCATTGCATAGTACAAATAATGTATACAGAAAGTTGAAAATTGTCCTTATTAGCAGTAAAACATGAATGTAGTTGCGGTGTTCCTGCACACTGATGTATGATTGAGCATAATAAATGGGACGGTGAGTGCTTGGAAAGAAAACGCGCAGTATTTAAACATGAGTGAGAGTTTTAAATCAGTGGCCTCCAAACATTACCTCTCCTGGACTTTCCAAGGAGCTCCTCTCCACATACAAGCTCGATCTCATTTACAGATGCATTTCACTTTGCACATCAGATGATTGAGTTATGACCTTGTCGGACACAATCTAAAAACATTTAGGTAACTTTAGAAAAACCTCTCAAGGAAGCTAAATTAATTAGGCCCGAGCGGCCTGCCGTCGCAAGGGCCTATTGTAATCGCAACGCAGTGCGCGTAGCGCACTGTACCTAGGTGCGCGGAGCGCACGAAAACAGCGCAAAGCGCTGTCCCCATGTCAACCGTAAACTTACCGTGTAAAACAGTGACTGCCTACACCTCTGGTGTGGGCCCTGTATACTTATAATTGCATGAAAATGAATGGGGGTATATGGCCAACTGTCATACGGAGGTTGATGACGAGCGCTTCGCGCTCGTCATCAACCTCCGAGCCCCACGGCTGCGTGGGGGTGGTTGGGAGCTTTCCAAAAATGTATAATATGTTGTCGTCGCGAAAGCGACTATATTGTTTTTGCAAGAAATATTATTATTATTAGGCCCGAGCGGCCTGCCGTCGCAAGGGCCTATTGTAATCGCAACGCAGTGCGCGGAGCGCACGAAAACAGCGCGAAGCGCTGTCCCCATGTCAACCGTAACCTCACCGTCTCAAACAGTGACTGCCCACACCTCTGGTGTGGGCCCTTTATACTTGTTATTGCAGGAAAATTAATGGGTAAACGCAACGCAGTGCGCGAAGCACTGAACTGTACCTAGGTGCGCGGAGCGCACGAAAACAGCGCGAAGCGCTGTCCCCATGTCAACCGTAAACTCACCGTGTAAAACAGTGACTGCCCACACCTCTGGTGTGGGCCCTTATACTTGTTATTGCATGAAAGTGAATGGGGGTATATGGCCAACTGACATACGGAAGTGGATGACGAGCGCGAAGCGCTCGTCATCCACCTCGGACCCCCACGGCTGCGTGGGGGTCGTTAAGAGCTTTCCAAATATGTATAATATGTTGTCGTCGCGAAAGCGACTATATTGTTTTTGCAAGAAATATTATTATTTTTCTTTATTCTTTATTCTTTCTTCTTCTTCTTCTTCTTCTGCTCTTGAGCAGCAATTTGACCCCCTGAACATAGTCGAAAACTCACCAAACTTTGCCCAAAATTCAGGTCCGGTGAAAAATTAATTTAAATATGTGTTTCGTATTGGGGAAATAAAAATGGCGCGATAGCGCCACCTACAAAAGTGAAAATACATTGCGCCTATGGAGGAGGGGCCAACGTCAACTTTGTCATAGAGCGACGGGATTCGGTACAGACATTCGTCATGTGACGACAAACAAAAATATTATTGTGGCCACGCCCCCAGACAAACCGGAAGTCCGCCATTTTGACAGGAAGGTGGGAAAATGCTGAGTCAGCGTTTTCGCTGACATCGCATTTTAACGAACTCCTCCTAGGGCGTTTGACCGAATGAGCTCCAAATCGCTCCAGCTCATCTCGAGATGTGGGGCATCAAAAGTTATCCAAATTTTTTGGCTAAGTTTTACGGTTTGTGTGCGGCGAAGCCGCAATCTTTACGAAGAATTTTGCGACTTATCGTAACAACAAAATGCTCCCATTCGCACAAACAAACTCCGATTAAAAATCGGAAATATACATTTTATTGACCTTTCACCCCCGGATACAACAAATGTGAAAACGTGACATTGGGCGCGACAGCGCCCCCTCTAGGCTGAGAACAAAAAATGCATTATCTGAAAAAAATTAGTTTCTCGGAAATGGATGAAATTCGGCACAAAAATAGTTGATAGCGTCCCGATCAAAAAAGCCAATGAGACCCATACCGTATTTTGTACGGTGTTGCCATGGTGACGTCCAGGGCCCCCATGTTATCCTATTGGGACTGACACATAAATCTCACATTATACACAATCACAGCGCGTTAGCGCCTCTGTAAGGAGCTTGTGGACAGTGGTCATGGAAGTACGGCCCGTCAGGGCCGTCTGATGCTGCTTGTGAAAGAAAAAAGATTTGGGAAATAAAAAATGGCGCGACAGCGCCACCTACAAAAGTGAAGATACATTGCGCCTATCGAGGAGGGGCCAATTTCAACTTTGTCGTAGAGCGACGGGATTCGGTACAGCCATTTGTCATGTGACGACAAACAAAAAATATTATTGTGGCCACACCCCCTGACAAACCGGAAGTCCGCCATTTTGACAGGAAGTCTGGAAAATGCTCAGTCAGCGTTTTCGCTGACGTCGCATTTGAACGAACTCCTCCTAGGGCGTTTCACCAAATGAGCTCCAATTCGTTCCAGCTCATCTACAGATGTGGGGCATCAAAAGTTATCCAAATTTTTTGGCTAAGTTTTACGGTTTGTGTGCGGCGAAGCCGCAATCTTTACGAAGAATTTTGCGACTTATCGTAAACAACAAATTGCTCCCATTCGCACAAATGAATTCCAATTAAAAATCGGAAATATACATTTTATTGACCTTTCACCGCCGGACACAACAAATGTGAAAAAGTGACATTGGGCGCGACAGCGCCCCCTCTAGGCTGAGAACAAAAAATGCATTATCTGAAAAAAATTAGTTTCTCGGAAATGGATAAATTTGGCACAAAAATAGTTGATGGCATCCCGATCAAAAAAGCCAATGAGACCCATACCGTATTTTGTACGGTGTTGCCATGGAGACGCCCAGGGCCCCCCATGTTATCCTAATGGGACTGACACATAAATCTCACATTATACACAATTACAGCACGTTAGCGCCCTCTGTAAGGAGCTTGTGGACAAGGGTCACAGAAGTACGGCACGTAAGGGCCGTCCGATGCTGCTTGTGAAATAAAAAAGATTTTGGGCACGCTAGCGCCCTCTGCAGGTTAGAGCCATTATTCACATGGAGAGGCTAAAAATGTAGTTTGGATGTTTATTGACAAAGATTAATGGCACATGAGGACAATAAAATGCAGTGTGGCCTCACTAGCGCTCTCGGTAGGGTTATGGCTCGGCAATGGAGGCGCTAAAGGAGGCACGGCCCGCGAGGGCCGTTCGATGCCGCTTGCGGCTTTAATTAGGCCCGAGCGGCCTGCCGTCGCAAGGGCCTATTGTAATCGCAACGCAGTGCGCAGAGCGCACTGTACCTAGGTGCGCGGAGCGCACAAAAACAGCGCGAAGCGCTGTCCCCATGTCAAACGTAAACTCACCGTGTAAAACAGTGACTGCCCACACCTCTGGTGTGGGCCCTGTATACTTGTTATTGCATGAAAATGAATGGGGGTATATGGCAACTGACATACGGAAGTGGATGACGAGCGCGAAGCGCTCGTCATCCACCTCGGACCCCCACGGGTGCGTGGGGGTGGTTGAGAGCTTTCCAAAAATGTATAATATGTTGTCGTCGCGAAAGCGACGATATTGTTTTTGCAAAAAATATTATTATTCTTCTTTATTCTTCTTCTTCTTCTTCTGCTCTTTGAGCAGCAATTTGACCCCCTGAACATAGTCGAAAACTCACCAAACTTTGCCCAAAATTCAGGTCCGGTGAAAAATTAATTAAAATGTGTGTTTCGTATTGGGGAAATAAAAAATGGCGCGACAGCGCCACCTACAAAAGTGAAAATACATTGCGCCTATGGAGGAGGGCCAACGTCAACTTTGTCGTAGAGCGACGAGATTTGGTACAGACATTCGTCATGTGACGACAAACAAAAAATATTATTGTGGCCACGCCCCCTGACAAACCGGAAGTCCGCCATTTTGACAGGAAGGTGGGAAAATGCTGAGTCAGCGTTTTCGCTGACGTCGCATTTGAACGAACTCCTCCTAGGGCGTTTCACCAAATGAGCTCCAAATCGCTCCAGCTCATCTCGAGATGTGGGGCATCAAAAGTTATCCAAATTTTTCGGCTAACTATTACGGTTTGTTTGCGGCGAAGCCGCAATCTTTACCAAGAATTTTGCGACTTATCATAAACTACAAAATGCTCCCATTCGCACAAACAAACTCCGATTAAAAATCGGAAATATACATTTTATTGACCTTTCACCCCCGGACACAACAAATGTCAAAACGTGACATTGGGCGCGATAGCGCCCTCTCTAGGCCAAGAACAAAAAATGCATTATGTGAAAAAAATTAGTTTCTCGGAAATGGATAATATTCGGCACAAAAATAGTTGATGGCATCCCGATCAAAAAAGCCAATGAGACCCATACCGTATTTTGTACGGTGTTGCCATGGTGACGCCCGGGGCCCCCCATGTTATCCTAATGGGACTGACACATTAATCTCACATTATACACAATTACAGCACGTTAGCGCCCTCTGTAAGGAGCTTGTGGACAGGGATCATAGAAGTACGGCCCGACAGGGCCGTCAGATGCTGCTTGTGAAATAAAAAATATTTTGGGCGCGCTAGCCCCTCTGCAGGTTGGAGCCATTATTCACATGGAGAGGCTAAAAATGTAGTTTGGATGTTTATTGACAAAGATTAATGGCACATCAGGACAATAAAATGCAGTGTGGCGCACTAGCGCTCTCGGTAGGGTTATGGCTCGGCAATGGAGGCACTAAAGGAGGCACGGCCGCGAGGGCCGTTCGATGCCGCTTGCGGCTTTAATTAGGCCGAGCGGCCTGCCGTCGCAAGGGCCTATTGTAATCGCAACGCAGTGCGCGGAGCGCACTGTACCTAGGTGCGCGGAGCGCACGAAAACAGCGCGAAGCGCTGTCCCCATGTCAAACGTAAACTCACCGTGTAAAACAGTGACTGCCCACACCTCTGGTGTGGGCCCTGTATACTTATAATTGCATGAAAATGAATGGGGGTATATGGCCAACTGTCATACGGAGGTTGATGACGAGCGCGAAGCGCTCGTCATCAACCTCCGAGCCCCACGGCTGCGTGGGGGTGGTTGAGAGCTTTCCAAAAATGTATAATATGTTGTCGTCGCGAAAGCGACGATATTGTTTTTGCAAAAAATATTATTATTTTTCTTTATTCTTCTTCTTTCTTTCTTTCTTTCTTCTGCTCTTTGAGCAGCAATTTGACCCCCTGAACATAGTTGAAAACTCACCAAACTTTGCCCAAAATTCAGGTCCGGTGAAAAATTAATTTAAATGTGTGTTTCGTATTGGGGAAATAAAAAATGGCGCGACAGCGCCACCTACAAAAGTGAAAATACATTGCGCCTATGGAGGAGGGGCCAACGTCAACTTTGTCGTAGAGCGACGAGATTCGCTACAGACATTCGTCATGTGACGACAAACAAAAATATTATTGTGGCCACGCCCCCAGACAAACCGGAAGTCAGCCATTTTGACTGGAAGGTGGGAAAATGCTGAGTCAGCGTTTTCGCTGACGTCGCATTTGAACGAACTCCTCCTAGGGCGTTTCACCAAATGAGCTCCAAATCGCTCCAGCTCATCTCGAGATGTGGGGCATCAAAAGTTATCCAAATTTTTTGGCTAAGTTTTACGGTTTGTGTGCGGCGAAGCCGCAATCTTTACGAAGAATTTGCAACTTATCGTAAACAACAAAATGCTCCCATTCGCACAAACAAACTCCGATTAAAAATCGGAAATATACATTTTATTGACCTTTCAACCCCGGACACAACAAATGTGAAAACGTGACATTGGGCGCGACAGCGCCCCCTCTAGGCTGAGAACAAAAATACATTATCTGAAAAAAATTAGTTTCTCGGAAATGGATGAAATTCCGCACAAAAATAGTTGATAGCGTCCCGATCAAAAAAGCCAATGGGACCCATACCGTATTTTGTACGGTGTTGCCATGGTGACGCCCAGGGCCCCCCATGTTATCCTAATGGGACTGACACATAAATCTCACATTATACACAATCACAGCGCGTTAGCGTCCTCTGTAAGGAGCTTGTGGACAGTGGTCATAGAAGTACGGCCCGTCAGGGCCGTCCGATGCTGCTTGTGAAAGAAAAAAGATTTGGGAAATAAAAAATGGCGCGACAGCGCCACATACAAAAGTCAAAATACATTACGCCTATGGAGAAGGGTTCAACGTCAACTTTGTCGTAGAGCGGCGGGATTCGGTACAGACATTCGTCAAGTGACGACAAAGAAAAAATATTATTGTGACCACGCCCCTTGACAAACCGGAAGTCCGCCATTTTGACAGGAAGTCTGGAAAATGCTGAGTCAGCGTTTTCGCTGACGTCGCATTTGAACGAACTCCTCCTAGGGCGTTTCACCAAATGAGCTCCAAATCGCTCCAGCTCATCTCGAGATGTGGGGCATCAAAAGTTATCCAAATTTTTTGGCTAAGTTTTACGGTTTGTGTGCGGCGAAGCCGCAATCTTTACGAAGAATTTTGCGACTTATCGTAAACAACAAAATGCTCCCATTCGCACAAACAAACTCCGATTAAAAATCGGAAATATACATTTTATTGACCTTTCACCCCCGGACACAACAAATGTGAAAACGTGACATTGGGCGCGACAGCGCCCCCTCTAGGCTGAGAACAAAAAATGCATTATCTGAAAAAAATTAGTTTCTCGGAAATGGATGAAATTCGGCACAAAAATAGTTGATGGCGTCCCGATCAAAAAAGCCAATGAGACCCATACCGTATTTTGTACGGTGTTGCCATGGTGACGCCCAGGGCCCCCCATGTTATCCTAATGGGACTGACACATAAATCTCACATTATACACAATCACAGCGCGTTAGCGCCCTCTGTAAGGAGCTTGCGGACAGTGGTCATGGAAGTACGGCCCGTCAGGGCCGTCCGATGCTGCTTGTGAAAGAAAAAAGATTTGGGAAATAAAAAATGGCGCGACAGCGCCACCTACAAAAGTGAAGATACATTGCGCTTATCGAGGAGGGGCCAATTTCAACTTTGTCGTAGAGCGACGGGATTCGGTACAGCCATTTGTCATGTGACGACAAACAAAAAATATTATTGTGGCCACGCCCCTGACAGACCGGAAGTCCGCAATTTTGACAGAAAGTCTGGAAAATGCCGAGTCAGCGTTTTCGCTGACGTCGCGTTTGAACGAACTCCTCCTAGGGCGTTTCACCAAATGAGCTCCAAATCGCTCCAGCTCATCTCGAGATGTGGGGCATCAAAAGTTATCCAAATTTTTTGGCTAAGTTTTACGGTTTGTGTGCGGCGAAGCCGCATCTTTACGAAGAATTTTGCGACTTATCGGAAACAACAAAATGCTCCCATTCGCACAAACAAACTCCGATTAAAAATCGGAAATATACATTTTATTGACCTTTCACCCCCGGACACAACAAATGTGAAAAAGTTACATTGGGCGCGACAGCGCCCCTCTAGGCTGAGAACAAAAAATGCATTATCTGAAAAAAATTAGTTTCTCGGAAATGGATAAAATTTGGCACAAAAATAGTTGATGGCATCCCGATCAAAAAGCCAATGAGACCCATACCGTATTTTGTACGGTGTTGCCATGGAGACGACCAAGGCCCCCATGTTATCCTAATGGGACTGACACATAAATCTCACATTATACACAATTACAGCGCGTTAGCGCCCTCTGGAAGGAGCTTGTGGACAGTAGTCATGGAAGTACGGCCCGTTAGGGCCGTCCGATGCTGCTTGTGAAATAAAAAGATTTGGGGCCGCTAGCGCCCTCTGCAGGTTCGAGCCATTATTCACATGGAGAGGCTAAAAATGTACTTTTGATGTTTACTGACAAAGATTTATGGCACATCAGGGCAATAAAATGTAGTAGGCACGTTAGCGACCTAAGGGAGGCACGGCCCGTGAGGGCCGTTCGATGCCGCTTGCGGCTTTAATTGTCTTTGTTAGTGTGGAAATCTCATCTTGGCTGTCCATTATACAGTACACTCCACTCAAAGCCCATAGTACTCAAGGTGTAAATTGCTCTCTGACGTTCTTAGTCATGTTTGCAAAGGAAGCATACAGGAGAAAAGGATTGGTGCTCTAAAATATCTTGTTGGAATAATAAAAGAACAAACCATTTCAATTATAAAAGTCACAACACAATTATTCCTCAAAGCATTTGAAGCTGATGAGTGAAACAGATGTACTGTGTATACTCGTCTATGGTCTCTTGATGTGGCAACTGTTTGGAAATTGACATTGCCTTCTGCCAGTGGTTTCAGTGCTAACTTGACTTCTATTTTACATTATGAACTCCTTTATGTTTACTTTATAAATCCAAAGGCAAAAAATGACAAAAAAACTAGAGAAATGTCCATGTACCTGTGTTCAAAGTCATCTGAGGTAAGTTCAGTCTATCTGGAGCAGCTGGTGACAGGATAGACAGAATAATTTATTTAACTTCACATCAGAGATGGCGACCAGAGATTTCAGGAGGAGGGAGTTCTTGTAAGGAAATTACACAAAAGCAACAAAGGTACTTTGATAATAAATCAGACATTGTGTATAACGTAAACAGGACAAGTGGAGACTGTAAGCTGCAGCGATCAGAGCTTCCTTCAGCTCAGACTTCAATACTTAACAGTGAATACATACAGTAACGATAACAATTTTGAGGCATTTCTGTTTTTATTCTGTCTTGGTTGGAGCATGGTATCATTGAGGATGATAGACAAAATAAGTGGGAAAGCGTTTCATAACCAATTCTCTTGTAATCTGAAGGATATGTTCCTGACTGGTGTTTGCATCTTCGCCCCATGTTCATGTGTTGTCTCATGTTACTAAAGCATCTGTGTTTTGGTGAGTAAGTGACTCTACTGTACGTTGCCCATAGTGAATAAATGTGTATGTGAAGTATATAGCGCCTAAAGACCTTGAATTAATGAAATATTGAATGTTTCTTATACCTTTTACTCTTACAACACTCTGTCTGTTTAACTTTTATTCACTTTTGCTCATTTCCAGCAACATTAATTTTGTTTTGAAATATCTGCTTCAAAGTCTTTCATATTTCTACCCACCTCTCTCAGTATTAAGGCAGCTCCCTGGGAGGCCCCGCTCTTACATACACTGTTACCTGAACCTGTCATTCCCAGCCCACTGCAGCGCTGCATGAAAGGCCGTCCTTGTTATAAACTCTAGCTTAACCCTGCTCTGCGAAAGCTGACACAAAGCAGAGAAGAGGCTCTTTGTGATCCGCTCGCTCTAAGTGTTTCCTGTTAAACAGAGTCCTGTTCCCTCTCGTGTGTGAGCTGTAATGAAGACTGCAGCGGCAGAAACACCACTCAAGGAGCTCCATGTAATGAACCAGATTCACGCTGAGCTGTGCCATCAGCTGCTGCAGAGTACATGAGCATAGGCAGAGGGAATTCAACATAGCAGAAGAGTGAAAGTACTGTTACTTGTTCTAAAGTTTTTCTGTTTTTCTGTTCTTCTGCCAAGGCAGATTTGCACTATATTTTTCATTTGAACTCCAATACAATGGCTCAAACTGTAAGACCTCTAATAATAATACTAGAACTGGTTTGGGACCCAAAATGACATGATTCGATAAAATTGAGTTCACACAGCCACACTCCTCGCTGATAGCATACAGAGGACTCATGTCTGGATGTGCTAGTCTACACACAGAGTGCAGTTGTGATGTCATTTTATTTTGTAAAATTGGCACACATTCTTGTTTGAATAATTCCTGCCCATTGTTGTCTTATGTGGTTAGAAAGCATAGTTTTGCTCATTTTTTGTATGAATATAATGAAGAAAACATACGTATAAGTGAGAAGATGACACATATATTTGAAGAAATGTTGAAAATGTTTGAACTACAGAGGCAGCATTTCCGGAGCACCAGTTTTCTAAATGTCACTCATGTCATATTGAAATGTAAAACCTGTGAATGCCCAGTTTCCAAAATTCAGTACTTTAACCTTGAAGACTTACATGTTTGTCTTTGGGTTTCCAAGTGTTGCTGACAATAGATCAGGGAAAACCAAGACAGGCTGTGACCCAAATGAGTCCAAAACATAATAACTCACTCTACTGTTTGATCTGAGCGAAACAAGCGTAACTGTCCAAAAGCAATGAACATTTACACTGGGTTGTAACTGGAATAGGCTAATTGCAGTGTTTTTGTGACATTAGTAGTAGTCCTGAGAAGTAAATATTATCCAGTTGCCGAATTTGAAAATTTGTGAAATGAAAGTACGCTTGTGTGTTTACAGGAATACTGGTTTGCAATGAATAATCTGTCCAGAGAGAAAGAGATGTTCACAGAGGAAGGACATGCTTTTACACCTCAGGGAATTGTTCATGTGCTGCCTGCTGCAGATGTACTGGATTACTCCTTTATAGGGTTGCAAGATGAATTACAGTTGAATCAAAATAGCAATAAAATGACGGCAGTTTGCAAATTTCAAAGGCAGTTACAATATTCATGTGTTTGTTTGGCTGTTATTTCGAGATTCTCTCACATGTAAATTCTCCTAGTGTTTAATAATGCACGGATTTGTAATTTGTTTGTTTGCTTGTTAGAGAAAACTCACAGTCTCCATATTTGACCGTAAAGTTGTGATATGATGATTTTATAGAACAGTTCTAGTTCTCATTCCTTTACATTGAAATGGACAACCACCAGAACTTCATGTACTGCAAATCCAATAGTTTATTCGTCAGCACTGCTACTGACAGAGGATGAAATATCATAGGGCTAGGCCTATGCAGTGCAGATTAAATTTTTTCCTGGCTATTTGAGCGGGTTTTATATGGTCTTTGGACTTCTGCCAAGCCAAGTAAACCTAATCACTGCTGAGAGGGCTCGGCCTGATTATTTTAGCCTGGACGTATGTGTTTATGCTTCAGAGGGACTGCAGAGCGCTGTGTACAAACCCGGTGTCGACAGGTTGAAGTACATTAAAGGTTCGCCAAGTTCACTTTATTGTGATAAATCGGACATACTGTTGCGACCTAATGGGAACGCAGCGTGTGTCTGTACCTTTTGGGCTTGTGCCAATCCAGGGCCCTGTGAAAATATGTAACAATGGACAGAAATGTTACAGGCTGGTCTTAAAAGCTCCGCCTGCCTTTCTGTAAGCACGGCTGGAGTTTACATAGACAACAGCATATAGAACCCATGTATGGGACAGATAAGCTACTGCAGTGTATTGTGCTCTAAAGGAATGTTCAACAAGTCATCCATAGGTCACTCGCTGTGCAGAAGGTGTAGAATGAAAAGACACTGGAGAAAATGTGCAGCAACAAGGCATGCATTGTAAAAAAGTAAAACGATTTTTGGGGTCCGATACCAAAATGAAGGGGGTTGGAATTGGCCGATAGCTGATATATTTTATTTCTCTCTCAAATAGCCTATATCATTTATCATTATAGTAAAGGTTAGAAATATATAGAAATGTGACTAATAGAGGTCGACTGATGTGGCTTTTTCAAAGGCCGATGCAGATTATTGGGGATTTTGATTAGCTGATGCCGATATGCACTGCTGATGTTTTTAAAAATGTCTCGTCTATCCGGTGTATGATGCTTCTAAATGTGCATGATACAGATCCTTTAATATAAGATGTTGGGATCATGTTTCATGAATATGCCACTTGCGTATCGCCGTCGTTTGTTTTTTATTAAAGAAATAAGAAGTAATATTAATAAAATAATATTTAATATTAATTAAACAAGGTTTTCTCATGAAATTTGCACTGTATATGTGGTTTGACATGATATCACCTCACAGGAAATCTTTGCTGTATAGGTTTAAAAATAAACAAATTATGTCCGTTTTTTCATAGTGGAAACAAGATGGCCGCCGTAACTGAACTGGCTGATTTCAGATTTTCTGAAATAATTTACATTGTAGACTATATCAACCTCATGCGGTGTGCAACATGCCATCTTCATCGGTTAATGCATAAATAAATTACATGAAATTTAATTAGTGAATGTTAACTGAAATGGCTCATTTTCATCCATGTACTGTTGTCACATAAAATGAAATATCATCAATATAAAATAAGATTTTCTCATGAAATTTGCATAGTATGTGTGGTTTGACATGATACTATCAAATCTCAGGAAATGTTGGCCTTACAGGTTTGAAAATAAACAAAACAAGATGTCCGCCGTAACTGAACTGACTGATATTCAGTAAAATTGTAATATCTTCAAAATTACAGATTTTCTGAAAAAAATCTCAGTATATAGAGTTAATCAACCTAAAGTTGTGTACAACATCTTCATACGTTAATGTATAAAGAAATGACATGAAATTGCATTACACTATCATTAAACAAACATGGAACTACTGTATATTCACATTTTTGGAGAATGGTCAAACAATTGAATTTTGGGCCTTATAAAGGTAGAAAAGCGCTATACTGTAAGTTGAGTCCATTTACCATTTACCATTTCAATGATGAAAACCACACAATGTGCACAGTATTTGTGGATTTATGATGGGGTGAACACTTGACGGTAGGCCACTGCTGCCCCCTACGCTGTTCATTTGAAACAGAGGCTGCTTTGTTTCCCCATGCATTGCTCACTGCACTCTTCCTTTGATTGAGTTGAGTACACTACCTGTTCTACCTGTGACTGGGATCCTGTTTTATGATGGACTAATCTCTGTCTCCAGATGTTAACTGGCTAGAAATAAACTTTGACTTTGACCTGTTGAAACATTTTCTGTGTGTTAGCCCCTACTCCAGACATATGGAGTAACACGTTTCTGTCTTGTCCCCCAACCCCCCCCCCCCCCCCCCCCCCCCCCCCCCCCACACTTTTTGGGGCGGTTGAGCTTAAAAAAAAAGGACTATCTTGGTTGTGAGGGCCTCGTGGACAGAATACGTCTTTTGACCTTCTCTCTGCACTTGTTAAGCACAAAGTTTTGTTGAACTGTGTGTTGTTGAATCCTAATCACTCATACATAGTTTATGTTGAAGAGGATTGTTTAAATCAAAGAGCTGGTGGTTGTATTGGTGGGTAGACTCCTGTTTGAAGCTATGCCTATGCTCTGCGTTATTCTTGGGTCATCATCACAGGCGACCAGGAGGCATCCGAAACAGATGCCCGAGCCACCTCAGCTGGCTCCCCTCGACATGAAGGAGCAGCAACTCTACTCCTAGCTCCTCCCCACCCTGGGGAGGAAACTCATTTCGGCCACCTTCATCCGCAATTTTGTCATTTGGTTATTACCCAGATCTCATGACCATAGGTGAGGGTAGGAACATAGATCGATGGGACGGTGTAGTAGGTTTTGACTGGCATGCACTAGGAAAAAAAATAACTTGACATAAAAAAAAACAAATATTGAGACAGGTCTCCAGCAGTTGGTGGATGTGGTCCAGTGCTAACTTGATCTTCTCAAGCAGTCTCTGTCTCACTGCTGTTACAGCCTCTGAGTCGGTGAAACCAATAAACACGGATGCCACATCGTAGAACACCATCGGCAAATGTCACATACGGCCAACTGGGCAATATCATACCAGGGGTCCAATATGGGGCCTATGGGAAGCAATTCTACGCAATATGGGACGCAACTCTGCCACACCACACCGTATCACTCACAAATCGAGATTCATTCACTTCACCATAAACTATGAGTGATTAGGATTCTAACAGGCTGTTGGAACCTTAGACAGTACTCTATCAAAGTCCAATAAGTCAAAAAATAAGGCAAACAGGTTACAGAGCCTAGGAGAAAGGGCGTGGCTACTGGAGTAAGGGCAAAACTACAGAAAATGTTTCGACAGGTCAAAATCAAAGTTTATTTCCAGCCAGTTAACACTTGGAGACAGAGATTAATCCATCATAAAAACAGGATCACAGTCACAGGCAGAACCATGTAGTGTACTCAACTCAATCTAAGGAAGAGTGCAGTGAGCAATGCATGAGAAAACAAAGCAGCCTCTGTTCCAAAGGAACAGGGGCAGCAGTGGCCCACCATCAAGTGTTCACCTCCATCATAAAGCCACAAATACTGTGCACATTGTGTGGTATTGTGACATATTTTAGTTAGTTAGCTAATTACCACGAATACTAGTCTCAGCCGTGTGGATGCATAGACTAGCGTCCTGCTGCAGGGTGACCCGCTGGGCTCTTAAATCAATTGCAGAAAGAAACCGGTTTCTTCCTGCACCCCAAACGAAGACCCTTTCACACCTAAGGACACAATAGGCCCAAAAGGCCGGTCCTCTAAACATTATAAAAAGTCTCCTTTCTGTCTCCACCGCCACCCTTTGATTGCATTGCCATCCGAGGCGCCTGATGGTCGTCCGCATTTACTGTACATCTTGAACTGTATCACCACTCCTGCTGTGCTGCCTTGTCATGTACTTACCTAACAGTGAGCCTGTTCCTCAAAACTTACCATGGACTGAACTCTGGGTGTAGGCTCTCCGCATGCGTAATAAATCTCACACTTGATAATGACAATTACTTCTTCAGTTTTTACTTTAGATTGGTAAGAAAATCCACGACAGCGGCTTTCATCATTGAAAGCTCAATCGTTTGACCATTCTCTAAAAATGTCAATATAGTTCCATGTAATTCCAGGTATATATATATATATATATATATATATATATATGTATGTAACAAAATCATGCGAGATGCACAGGTGGATATGGACGCCATGGGAGTATTCATCAAAACGCCCTAAAAGCTGATTATACTTCTGACTAGAAATAAGTTCTATATTTCCTGTATTAATTAAGAATAATCTTTAATGCACTCTGTATTCTGTACCACCAAAACAATGTTGGCAAGGAATGTTGGTGTGAGTATTTCCGAGAGGCAAAGCCTCACAGCCGTTTCCATCCGTCGTCCCCCATGCGCACTCTCAAACACACTCACATTCATCCTGGCCTATTGTACATGTTTTTAGTGGTAGGGGAAACCGCAGTACCCGGAGGAAACCTACGCAGACACGGGGAGAACATGCAAACTCCACACAGAAAGGCCCCGGCCTTGGTGGGAATCGAACCCGGACCTTCTAGCTGTGAAGCACAAGCGCTAACCACTGTACTACCGTGCCGCCCGATGTAATTTCTTTATACATTAATGTATGAAGATTAAATTTTGTACACAACTTTAGGTTGATTAACTCTATATACTGTGAGATTTTCTTCAGAAAAATCTGGTATAATTTTGAAGATAATACAATTTCACTGATTATCAGTCATTTCAGTTACGGCGGCCATCTTGTTTTTTTAATTAATGAAATTCACATATTTTGTTTATTTTCAAACCTGTAAGGCCAACATTTCCTGATATTTGATAGTATCACGTCAAACCACACATACTATGCCAATTTCATGAGAAAATCTTATTTTATATTGAAGATATTTCATTTTATGTGACAACAGTACATGGATGAAAATGAGCCATTTCAGTTAACATTCACTAATTAAATTTCATATAATTTATTTATGCATTAACCGATGAAGATGGAATGTTGCACACCGCATGAGGTTGATATAGTCTACAATGTAAATTATTTCAGAAAATCTGAAATCAGCCAGTTCAGTTACGGCGGCCATCTTGTTTTCACTATGAAAAAACGGATATAATTTGTTTATTTTTTAAACCTATACAGCAAAGATTTCCTGTGAGGTGACATAATGTCAAACTACACATACTGTGCAAATTTCATGAGAAAATCTTGTTTAATATTGCAGATATTTCATTTTATCTGACAGATAGTGCATGACTGATGGTGTGACTTTTTAGTAAACATTCTTTTCTTATTTCTTCAATAAAAACAAACAAAGGCGATACGCGAGTGGCATATTCATGAAACATGTTCCCAACATCTTTTATATTAACATAAAAATAAGGTTGCCAACCCCTAACATTCCGGAACCACACAAGTGTTAACCAAGCCCTTTTTTTACTAGACTATATAGATAAAGCTATCCAAACATCTCACAGCTCCAGAAAATAAAAAACACATACCAGACACTTTCATTTGTTTGAACTGCTGCCCCCTCCTAATGACCTCCTGCTAATTGTCCATGAATGCCTGTGTCTCTCTGTGTCCCGGGACGCTGGGTGTGTCCACCTCTGGCCCGTTCAAAGAGGAAGTTGAAGCATAAACAATGGACGTCTTAACTGTACTTGCGCTAGACTTTGAGGCATGGCTTGGCAAAGCGAAAACATGTAAACAACATAGTTAAGTTATCTGCTTTTTACAATGTGCACTTAAGAGGTCGCATGTTTTCCTTCATCGCCGAGCACTCAGTCACTCATCTGCTCCATCGCGCCGTCGATTAGCTTGGCGTCCATGTTTCTATATGAGCTGGATTTTCCACTCTAAATGTTATGTAACTGCACATGGCTCCTCCCATCCAATTACGGCGTGCTAACTACTGATTAAGCACCGATCGTGTTCCTCGTAGCCGCCGGGACAAATTAGCCAAGTAATTGAAGTGACTGTACAAGTTGCTAAACGTGGTCATAAGATTGATTCATTTGTAGCTGCTGTTAAACGAAGGTGCCTTTTTCACTGCCGTTTTAAACATTGATGCGGATTGAATAGATGTGTTAAGAATGAAGCATGCACACGGAATACTGAATGTGAGGCGGGGGCCCCGGGGAAGCGCTGATATTATGAAGTACTGTGAGTTATTTCATCATATAATCGCTCACAAAGTACTGCAGGAACATAGTGAAGGTTAAGTGTGAGAGCATCAAGGGGATGTCGTCTGTGGCCTGTGGTTAATCGACGACATATTTTTATTGCATTTGTGGGTGTCTCTTGACTGACATTGATTCCCACCGGATAGAGACTAGAAAGCAGTGCTCAGGGGTTTACGAAAATACATTTTTTAATACTAACTCAATCTGTAGACTTGGGAATTGAATGTTATCCATTTTAAGAGACCTAATGTTCGCTAAAAGCAATTCAAATAGGAGTGAAAAGTGGCACGGAGTATCCGTGTTAGCTGCCAAGTGACTGGCAGCTAACAACTTGTAGCTTTGAAGACACAAGCCTGAGCTCAGTCCGTTGACCCTTTCACCTTGTCATTTTGGACAATATATTTGTAATGTATGGTAGAGACACAAATCCATCTGTCTAAGGGACAATTATTGAGTTCTTTCACCTGAGCGTGCGGCAAACGGGACTCATTACGTGCTGCGCTAATCCAGCTCCCATGTTTTAATGAACAGCTTAACCCACTGCTTTCAGCTTTTAATGGATTGACAGGTCATAGAAAAGGTACTGCTTGGAAGATGATTAAAATACTAATCCTCACATCACGTTGGCATACTAATACATTTTTTCTTCAATGTGGTTCCTGGTACAGAGTGTAATTCTTGGTGTATTGATTATTAGAAGTTAAGCCAGTGTCTCTTTTTTATCAGCCTGTGATTGGCGATGATTAAAGTGTGAGTCCAATGAAGTCTTTCCTGTTCGAAGCAAAATTTTATGTTTTGGGGGGAAATTAATTAATTAATAAGAGTAACAAGTTGCCTGGCTATCTTGCTCAGTCTATCATTCAGGGCAAACTTGATAACTTAACGTCGTTTTAGCAGTGTTGTTTACCTGTTGATTTGGCAGAAGTCCCCGCTGTATTTCAGTCTTTCATTTGTCTTGTTTCTGACATTTTGTTGTATGAACAGAAGCTGCCATGCTTGTTTTTTTAATCCAGGATGAAAAACGTGTTTCTCTGGCTGGGTAACACTGGCTGATGCATTTACCTGTAACTCATACAAATCATTTTAATATGTTTAAGCCAAGAACTACAGTACAACACAATCTGCTCCTTTATCAAGTCAATTTTTTATCACTGAATTCTTTAATCTCTAAACATTTCCACTGAAGGTCAGATAACAGCCTCGGTTGTTACTGGATAAACATTTTGCAGCGTGCCTGTGTTGGACTTGGGCCTCACACGTTCCTCCCGAGTTTCATCAAGCTCATTTAAGAAGCATTAGTCCGTTAGCGCGTACCGAGCCCCTCTCATCCTCCGCTCACAGGAAACCCTGTCTGCCCTGATGAGAATGTAACTGCTGTTGAAGAGGCGGGACACTTCCCAGACAAACCCCTACACGCAATACCTGGGCTAGGTATGTTGGTTTGGCTGAGACAAGTACCAGCCTAGACATGTTTGAGTTACTTATCTGGTATGATGAAATCTACACTTCACCTTTGGGCAATTCACGATCTGCTCTTTGACAAGTTAGAGAAACAACATTTATTTTCTTTAGTTTTATTTTAATATAAATAGATAAAAATACAAGCCAATTTCCTACTTTATTCCATTGGTCTCCATGGGCTTCTGATTTAAAAGCTTCATTGGATTCCTCTTTGATACATGGGCTAATACTCACTTTGGCTTTTCTGACTTACATTTTTTATTATTTTTATTTTTTACAACAGATGAAGTGATGTACTCGACCCCCTTGCCAAAAGACCAGGAGCAAAGAAAACAGAGTTTTCATAGTTTTTAGTGTACTTTAACAGATATTTTATAATGTGTGTAATAATTAGGGCCGGGACTCGATTAAAAAAATAATCTAATTAATTAGAGGCTTTGTAATTAATTAATCAAAATTAATCGCATATAAATATTTGACCTGAGAACAGTGAGAAGTAAGTTTTTTCATAAGGATTTTTAGTATACCATTGAATAATGACTTAATACATAAGCTTAAGCAACAAAATATTGTTTATTTTTGTTCAACCAAGTCCAACAGACCAGTGCAATATTGCCATTAATTGTGCTTCTGCAGGAAAAAAGGAAACTGAAGTGTGGAAAGCAAAGTGTGATTAATTTCGTTTAATATTTTTAATCGCACTAAACCTCATGTAATTAATTAATCGCAATTAATCGAAAAAAGTCCCGGCCCTAGTAATAATATTTCTCGAACTCATCTTGGGGGCCACAGGCTTTATGCTAGAGTGCTGGATTTTGCCGCCAGGCCTCACATTGCTTACCCCTGCCCTAAAAAAAGGAGAAAAAAATTAACTCTGCTACCCCTGTCCTATATTTAACTCCAGCTCCTGGTTTCAAAGTCCACAGTTTGTCTGATGGAGCGTGCCAGTAATGTTAGTAAAAGACTTGGCTGCTGTGAGGACAGTGTGTCTCTGCTGACTAACAGTCTGCTGCACGTTTGGCAGTGACTTTAATAGGTCTGGACACGGCTTATAATATTATTAGACGGAGCTCTCTACGGACAGTCAGGTGACACACACACTGGCACGCAGTGTGTGATCAATGCCCTTTTCCCCTTAGACAGCATAAATTGTGGGCTAATTATACTTTTATTGCTGCTATTTTCAGAACAAGCGTAATTGAGTGGTTTTCTGCCAATTTTTAAGCACTTTTATGACTGCCTCTTCTGCTTCAAAGCAAAGCGCTGCAAGAATACTGATAATCATAATTCTTTCAGTACATTTCAAGAGGAAGAACCCCCTCCTGTTAGGCATGTGTACGAAATGGCTTGACTTTGGACCACCATGGGGAGGCTCGGCCCCGCCATCTTTTGACCTGCCGTTACATTTCCAGACACAAGCTTTAAAGGCTGTCCTTTCTGAACGTCAGTAATACCTGAGGTGGTCTTGATTCACTGCCAGACTGTAACTCAGCGCTAAGCATGACAGCCCACCCGCCCGCCCTTCCCGTGCACATGAGGCAGTATGTCTTTGCTTTAGTCTGTGTGCCCGTTCTGTGAAGCCCAATCCATCACGACAGAGAAAGGCCAAAGCGCTGCCAATATCCCCGTCTGCTCCTGCGCTCCTTTCATTTCCTACCTAATAGTTCCTCCACGTACTGTGAAAGACTGATATAGTGCATAGCCCAATAATATACTGCAGTCCGCAAATCTAGCTAAAGTGACGGTAATTCATGTTGTCACCTATTTGGCTCGAGTCGACGGCTTCTCCAAGAGGTGCAAATCCGCTCATTGTGGTAGTTTAGCGTTGTGGCATATGGTTTGTCACTCATTGTAGTTGGATAACAAGAAATATCAATATCGTGAAATAAAATGTGGACTGCGATCTGTCAATTGAGCTCGACAGTCCCAGTTCCAGTAGTGAAAGTGCCACCAGGAAAGCATCAACTTTATTCAGCAGGCTATATTCAGATGTTTCTACTTCTCTATCTCATGGCACAAAGCACTAGAATGCTGCAATAAACGCGTCTTTTATTACATACACATTTAGGATATCTTGCACTCTATTCAAGCAGGAGAAAAGGTAAAAAAAAAGAAAAAGCTTTGAACGTTTTAATACATTGTAAAATAATTACCATACTTAGTTTTTTCATGTTACTTCACTTGCAAGGTAATCAAACACAAACGAGCTATTCTTGTTGCTCGGATAATTACGCGCTGCCATGAATGGACAGTCAATTATGGAAAACATATTCCTGACATTTAACACGCTGTATATTGTGCACCTTGTTGAAATGACTTAGTGATTTTTGCTGCTGCAGCGGCGGCTCTGTGGTGGCAGAGGCAGGTCACTGGGTGCAGCGCACACAATCTCGATGCAAGAAAACTTTAATGATGACAAATCTATAGGCCACACGGTCTCTGCCCATGTGGTATGCATCGGCCAGCGGTATGTGCAGACGTATATATATAATATAAATAATAAAATGTATACATACATACATACATTGAATATAGGCATGTAAAACTGCTCTCAAAGTTGTGCTTTAATTGAACATCCAATAAAGTCTAGGCATATGTTTGTGAAAGCTCTCACTGCCATCCAGGAGTTTTTCATAATAGTTAAGGTTTTCAAAGTTGTCAACTGGACTGGGTGGATTGCTGAGGTCTGTCGTAAATTCTATTCACTACCAATAAAAAAGGAAAGTAACAGCTTCCATGCACGGTGATATTTATTTAGATATTTTAAGAATAATGATTTTTGTGTGTGTATTTGTTACAGGGCTGCTACAGGTGCGTGGGATCCGGATATACACCTCTGGAGAAATGGAGGCGGTGAATGGGACAGATACAAGGCTCAAATGCACCTTTGAGACTTCTACGCCTATCAACCCGCAAACAATAACGGTGTCCTGGGGCTTCAGGCCTCTCACAAAGGAGAGAGAAGTGTCAGTGAGTATGATGGGAGATGCAACAATTTTGGATAACACTTGTACAATGCGTAACTAAGGTGTACAAGGCGTAACTACGGTGTAACAATGATGTGTGTAACTAAGGTGTTACATTGCATTATTAGGTATGTTAATTAATGTATGCTTTATAAGCTCACTCATCTGAAACAACTTTGTTACACACATCTTTGTTACACTGTGCTTACACCTTGTACTCCTTAGTTACGCTTGCAATTACTGTCTTGTTACCTGTACATACACGAGGAACTTGCGGGCTGTAATCTAAAGAATTACCCAATTTTGTTAAGTCCAGAGTGCACCCAAAAATGGTCAAACTTGAGAGAGACAAAATTGAGGCTCAGGCAATCGGCAGAGAGGGTTATATATTTGATGTTTCGATACTATTGAATACTACAACACTACTATTGGTATTCTGATCAGTGGCAACGTGTATAAATTTGTATTGTCTGTGCTGTATTTTGTATGGGAAAACCTTCTTCACTCTGGTCATTTCTGTTCTCCATGCTTGCCAACTCTTGACTAGTTTGTAGTAGAAATAGCAAAAAAGGCCATGTGCAGCCCACTCACTCTACCTCCAGGCATTGGTCCATTGGTTAAGTGTGCCATAGAAGAGGAGCACTTTTAAGACTCAATGTTACATTTCTATTGACATATTGTAAAGAAAGGACTACTAGTTATGTTGTGATATGGTTTCGTCAATAACTATATTTGCTTAGAGAAGGAGTAGTGTGTGTATGTGGGTGGAAAGGTGCTGGGGTTCAAGCTGGAGGCGGAAGAGAGAGCAAAGAAGAGATTTACGGATCCAGAGAGAGAACATGTGACATTAGAAAAAATGGGTGGGAACAATGATAGGATTAACATATTCAGTTTATACTGAGAAATGACAACCTTGCAGCCCATTAAAACTGTTCCTAGGACCAGCCACAGAAAGACTTCAACAGTATACATGTGTGCACCGAGCGATAGTTCTGAAACAAACCCTATATCTGCTCAGGGAGCATCCACCCCCTCAGCTGAAGGAGTGTGAGTCATGATGCTCCCCACAGAGCAGCCCAGACAGTCCTGCATCACTGTGTGCTCAGACATAATGAACAGAGAGGAGAGAAGCAGAAGGCCTGGGCGCGTGTCTGCTCTCTCTGTGTGTGGGAGTGGAGCCGCTCTGTCCTAGTCCTACGTTGGCACCACTTTATGTCCCTGGCAATTAATCTGAGGTAGTCAGAGTGGCCAACAAATACTAAGTAAGGGATACTTAGTAGTAAAGTAAAAAGTAGCCATTGAGATAATTACTTTATGTACAATATTCGGTGAAAATACTTCTTATTGAGTAACCATGCATAAAAGTCGGATTTATCTTTTCAAAGTGAAGCAAACTGACATAAAATTAGAATATTAAAGCTTTTGAAGAGTGATGTGATTTCAAAATAATTACTTAAGTTCAAGCATTAGAATAATAAAAGTGCAATATTCTTAGATTTACAATTTCTTGCATTATTTTTTGTAAATATAAGATATATCAAATATATCTTTATTCACCCATTTTCTTGACACTTGCAGATTTTCCACTACCAGCAGAAGCCCTACCCGCCCATAGACGGGCCTTTCAGGAAGCGGGTGATGTGGGCAGGGGACATCATGGGCCGTGATGCCTCAATAATAATCCGAGAGGTGAAGTTCAGCTACAACGGCACCTACACATGCCAAGTGAAGAATCCCCCCGACGTGCATGGGACATTAGGGAGATCAAGCTGCGGGTTGTTACTACAGGTGAGTATAGTTTTACTTCACTATTGCAATTGTATCAGGTCACTTTGAAGGTTAGAAAATGCAATATTGATCTAAAACCGCTGCAACAAAAATAGCCAGCAAGATCTTCCCGTAAACACCTCCCACCCCCTCGCTCTTGCTCCCCTTCGCTGCGCAGTCTGTGTGGCTCATATAAGAGTGTATTTATTTCACATTGGAGAAATCCACTTGTGGTGTAGTGAAGTGAAGTAACTTTGCGATGAAAGGATCAAGCTTAGCAAGAGATCAAGAGGTTGGACCTCAGGAGGAGTTTTTAGGGACTGTCGCGTCGGTGCAATTACTCCCTCTTAAATGGTCACATTGAGATCTCATTCTGCTTTGACCAAATAAACAACCATTAATGAAAGTGAGTGATGAGGACTAGTTTCATTTCTGGACCAAACTGAGCACTCTAATGTGGTGTTTGTAGAGTTATCCTGGTCCATACTCCAATCACTACAGGATAACATTTTATATTATTTTCTTTTACATTTTAGTTTTAACACATGGTCTTTTGCACAGCCTCCTTTTCAGAGCTGCTGTACCTGGCCATGGCCATCGGGGAGGCATAACGGGCGTGGTTTCCTGTTGATCATCATCGTATCGTGCAGGAGATGCAAAAGAAGCAGCGGCAGAGGATGGAGGGGAACATTGAAGCGCCTCAAAAAGTGCACAAAGTGCGAAAAGACCCCACGGCGTGGTAAGACCTGTGCCTGGCACTGAGTTCATGGACCAGGGGCTAAAGACTCTGGGCTGTTGGGACTTGTGGTGCTCTGATTTAGGAGGGGAAGCACTTTTTTTCCACACTCTCCTTCCTCTCAGAGCTTTGAACCCCCAGTGTGGAGGTGCGGGTGGAGACCTCTGTCATGAAACTAAACAAGAATGTGTGACTTAAATGTACATGCCACAGAGGATAGCTTTTATACAGTCAACCTTTAAATGTGCCTTTATTTCGTGATAATGTTGGTTTAGCAGTACGTCTCTTCCTGCTCGCCTAAATTGGCCCGACAACATGTTTCCTGTTTAGAGCTCATGTTTGATGAGAGCAACAATGGTGTACCTCCACTGTTTATTTCCTTACTAACATAATCCAACTACAGCATTAAATCACATGTTGGGGGTATTTCAGGCCAACAGCAGGCCTGGCAAACAATAGGCTATTTATATTAACATTTTATTGGCTTTTGACACACAACCTCTAACAGCCATTACATTTGATATAAAATGAATGCGGTTTCATTGAACCCATATATGAAATGCAAACCCTTATTTCCTGATCTGTACTGTTCATCAATGAATAAACAATGGTAAAAAAAAAAAAAATGTAGTGAGGAAGTGAGCAAAAAATGTGGGCTCTTTTTGGGGGATTCCACAAAATGAAACCTTGTCTTTCTTAAGCTTTCCTCACACTGAACAACTGAATTTGTAAATCACTCTTTCCATCCAACTGTGTGTCTAAATCAGATGGCACAATATACATCTCCGCTGATTCACTACTGAAGTACTAGCACTGTGTCTCCGTTTTACTTGCCTGTTGTTTTGACTGATATTTCCAAGTCGTTGTCATTGAGCAAATCTAATGGTGAGCACCAGCACAGTGGATGCTATTTAATTTAAAGTTCCTTAATAGACTGACTGAACCCTATTTTACATTTTCGAACAATGCTGCGTTTTGTGAGAACATCTTCTGCTGGGCATTGGGACTGGTTTGCTTCTGCCTTGGGTTTCAGATCTGTCTGCCATAACTGTTTGTTGTGAAAGCTTCTGTGTGTTAACTTAGATTTGACTCCTCTCCAAAGCGGTCAAGTCAGCCAAGAATGTAAATTTATCAGAGATTCAAAAGAAGATGGAGATTTAAAAAAATATTTTCTGTAGAGCTTGAGATCTTTGTCTTTTATGGGGTGTCCTTTTTTGTGTGTCCTGTGCCCTCTTTGCATAATTTGTCTGCTTGTCCATTTCAAAAGGCACTCAAAATGAGAAATCGCACGGACGTTTTGAAACATCTTGCCTGGCCTGCCAAACTACGTGCTTTTTCAAAGATGTTTCAAAGATGTCGTGGGAGTGTGCGCGATCGCAGACGGTTCTTCTTTTGAACAGAAAGGAGAAGCATCTGGCTAGCCAGGCAATGAAACACCCAGTTCAGACGTTATCAGAATCGTAGTAACGAGAAGAATCTTAAACCAGTCGTATGAAATGGTAAAAACCAGACACAAACTCTGGGAACGTCACACTTGTCATTACTGAGTCAGTGTTAGCTTTTCTGTCCTGTGCTAGCCTCACCCTCCCCTGCTCTGTCTCCTCTGTCCACACCCTTAGCCACCCCTCTCGGGCCGTGCACCTTTACATTTCCCAGACCTCCATCGAGATTGACAGTTCGGATGGAATGATCTCATACCCCAGCACCCGCGACTCCAGCTCATCGGAGGAGGATGAGATTAGCTCTGACGAAGAAGACGACTCAGACTGATGAAGAGCGGTGTGGAAAGACAGAGGGATGAAAAATGAAGAGACCACCTGACAGGGAGGTCTGCTGGAGGGAGGCCAAGATGGCACCCTCAAAGACTGCCAAGAGAGAGCAGAGACTCAAATAAAGCTGAGGATGTTGAGTTGATCTGAGCAAAAGGCAAGTCAGGTCGAGCAATGCTGGAGTGTCTATGATTATCAATGAACTGCTCGGAGATTGACCGCCGGACTGAAGGGGAAAATGGTCAGTTCATATCAATAAATGTTTGAGACAGGCATAGTATTGATTGAAGGCTCTGTGTGTCAAAGAGACAACCAGCCCAAAACCAAGAATTTATTGTACTTGATTTCAGAATAGACATTTTGTACCAGAAATGGTCTGCAGAATGCCGCAATTCTTCACCAGAGATGTGAGAGCAATTCGATTTTGAACCAGGAATCGCACCTGCGCCTCTGAGATTTGTGGCATCACAGAGCCTCTGCAGTATGGATCACAGACTTCAATTATCACCTAAGCGTGCGTATACGCATTACACTCATTGGTGCAGAAAACTCACACCTGACACTCACCCTCACACATATCCTATGATTACAGTCAGGCATTTTATCTTTACTCTCCAAGTACAGTACATACACTTTCCCAACAAAGCAGTCTGATACCAACAAAAGAATGTTCAGACAGTTTTGGTCAAAAGTGTGGACGATGTGCTCTGGGTCTGCGACTGCAATACCAAAGTAACTTAAATCCCAGTATTTACAAGGACATTATAACTCAAACATCGACTTGATTTGAAACAAACTGAAAGATTGTACTGTATATAGAAATACTATTTTCAAGTGCTGGCATGAAGCCTGTTGATTTTAGTATATGTTGACATTTTTTGTGTCTTTTGTGTCTGGGGTCATGGTTTGTCTACGTGTCATGTTTACTGCTGGATCGTTTTTTTCCTTTTCGAAATGTGAAGTTGTGGTTCTACAAGTCTCAAGGCCATTTGTGGAAAAAAGAACAGCAAATGGAGGCACTCACGCTTGTTCGCACAGATCTGAAAACCCACAGGCAGGAAAATGTCCTTGTGTCTCTGAATGTGTCACCTGCGCAACTAACAACTGACTGTAAAAATGTATTTCTATTGACACTTTTTGTTGTATGTGCGATGTTTATAGACATCTGTTTTTAGTCAATGCCAGAAGTATTTTTTGCTGTGAGTCACTTTTATACAGTAGACATTTTGTAAAATATTTTTAAATAAAACAAATTTTGATTTGTAATTTGTTGAACTATACGGGATGTGATTTATGCAACTGATCTAAAATGCAAGAGAGCAGCCTCGTTATCCAATGTGAATTATGGATCATTATGGCTCCATTTGTATGCCTGCAAACTTTGAGGGCGCTTTTATGAAGACCGAAAATAACAAGTTACCTTTCTCATCATCAAGCACAGTCATGAAAGTCAAAAGTTTGCATGTGTGTTTTGTTTGTTGCTGCATCTGGGAGTAAAACTGTACATCACATTTGCACTCACAAAAGAAGTAATTACCGGAGTCAATCACAGTAACACAAATGGACACATGATTCTGTCTTTAAGTGACTCCCGTACCATAATCAACCTACTTACACCTCTCTTCTAAATTCCTCTGTTTTAAACCGAAGCTGTTATTGTGCAGCGCCATCTTTGTTGACGCTTCAGTGACAGCAAACCATTGACAGGTGACGGCTTTTTGTTTATAACTCTTTTTGAGTAGCTGCCATAGAGCAACCTTGGAGGGACCGCTTGTCATTTTCAGATATTTCTTTTTTCTTTTCTTTTCTTTTTTTTTTTCATCAATGAAAAGACACATTATGCCGTGAATGACTGCCTTTCAGGATATAACTTGGAAAAAACCTAAAAGGCTGAGGTTGTAAATTCAATAGTTGGGACGATCTGTGCATGTCTCCCCCTACAGGCCAGAAAGAGAACAGGCACCACAAGAGTGAATGCCAGCCAGTTGAACACATTCTCCAGTTTTACCCACATTTAAAAGAAGAAGAAGAAGAAGATCTTTATTTATATAGCGCCTTTCACAGACATGGTCACAAAGCGCTTTACATGAGAGCATGCAACAATAGGCATAGGGTTTCAATATATACAGGAACAAGACAGCAATGCAAATAGATAGGAGGCTAAGAGTAGTTGCACTAATACATACACCTGTTTTAACTATGGGTTTTAGGCCTGGTACTCTTTAATCTCTGCTTTAACCGAGTGCATTTTCTCCAGTTCAGCTTTACCCTAATCTGAAAGCTTCTCAGCTGGAGTTTACAGCCTGAAGGCCAGTGTAACGCCTCATTTAAAAGCTAAGACCCACAAAACTCATCTACCAGGCCTAAAACCCATAGTTAAAACAGGTGTATGTATTAGTGCAACTACTCTTAGCCTCCTATCTATTTGCATTGCTGTCTTGTTCCTGTATATATTGAAACCCTATTCCTATTGTTGCCTCGGCTGTGACTTTGTTTAGACAGAGCTTGTTTGGAAGGTGACGCGCTTCATGACTGTGAATACATTAGCACTAAATGTTTGGTAGTGTGTGAGAGGCATCGATCAAAGTCTATCTATCTGTCTGGCCGCGCAGCTTTAGTTACACGCCAGCAGAGAGGCACCGTTTTATTGAAGGAAATACTGTATAGAACACAATTCGGGTGCATTATGAAAACAATTCAAGCCAAGCACGGCAATATTGACGAGAATTCCAAATCAGGTAGCAAATCACACATTTGGTCCAGTTTAGAGACCGGAGAGGTTTGCGCAGTGCCATTGTTATTCCCTTCTCAGTATAGGGGATCGTTGATAGCTAAGCTCCGCTGCCTGCCAAAAACACATTCCACAGAAGTAACAGACTTCTTCTTCTTCTTCTTCGAGAGAGACTGAAAGATGTCCTGATGAAAGCTACTCCCCATATTATAAAGTCAATACCCAATCTTCTTTCTGAAAAACAAAGTATGGCATATGTATTCCAGGATAAGTTATGTTATACAGTTTGGATGGTAAACTTAACCATCAATGTCACAAGAAAGTATTCTTTTGAGTTGCCCCTAAGCCTGGCAAAATTCAGCAGGGGCGTCTTGCTTTAAACAAAATGCTATGCCCAATTATTGCGTCGAGGAAGGTGATTTCCCTGAACTTAAAAGAAAAGAAAGGCAAACAATCTTTACAAAGTTACAAACCTGAACCGAGCACATTTTCTTTTGACATTAGCCAAATCTAGAAGCTTCTTGTCAAAAATAGCGACAAATTAGACGAAAACGAGGATGAAAAAGCGTAAAAAGAGTAACAAAAGGTGTGATGAAAATGCAACAAAAAAGCAATGAAAAAAAAAAGGTCAAAAAAGGTTGCAACAAAGCAGGGATAAAGATCAGTTCTGTAGGTCTTAGCTTTCAAATGAGGCGTTACACTGGCCTATAGGCTGTAAGCTTTTATATTTGGGTAAAGCTGAACTGGAGATTAAGAGGTTAACCCAGATTAAAGTGTTAAAACAAAAAGAATAAATCTGAATCTGAGTTTACATCTCCACATTTGTTCAGATATTTAGTGGCAAACCAAAGAGTTTTTTGTAAGAGTTTTAAATAATAATAACAATAACAACTGTGACATATTTTACCAACATGTACCCACAGGCTGCTTATGAGAGCTGTCTACTGTCTGCTTTCTTCAGAGGTGTGTTCGTTGTATCAGGCACTATTTAGGATCACAACATGTTAAACTTTCTACAATTGAAGTTACTGTATAATTCTCCAACAATAAATGTGTCCATCTTCCGAAAATTATAGAACAATTAAAAGAAGAAGAGAATTATAACAGAATTATAATACAACTGTAAAGAGATGTGCTCACAGGCTTCGATTCCCACAAACATGTACAATAGCCTCCAGCCAGGTGTTTCTGGGAATAATGAAGATGGGTCCCCGAGCTGCCTACTGCTTCTGGGTCAATGATGTATAAGGGGTCTAAAAATATATTTGCATCAGTTTTTTCAAAACTGATGGCAAGCATATTTTCGACTCGATCATTTTGTGTTTAAACAAGTTATGTTTGTTAAATAACATTTTAAAGTATTTAAATGTATTTTTTTTATGTATTTGTAGCTTGTCTGTATAAAAAAAGTGTCAGGTGGCGCAACCGAGTTTTTTCTAAAATTTAAATAGTTTCCAAAAAATTGTACAAAGTCAAATCTTTGCCAAGTATATCTTAGACAGCCTTTCTCCTCTGAACATTTCATCAGTAATTTGTAACTGACTGATGCTGTAATCAGTAATAAAACAGGAGGACCATGGACTGAGTGCTCGGTGTCAGCCCAAAACAGTTATCGGTTCAGTATCGGATATTTTAAACCAATATCAGATTTTTTTTTCTAGTATTGACTCTGATAACTTATACCGGTATTGGATCAGTGCAGCCCTATAATTTTTAGATGGTAATTTGACATTTTTTGCAGTTGCACCACTTGACTGTCTGGTTGCACCACCTGACATTAGCAACTAATTTCAAATTAAATTGGCTTTTATGTGGACTCTACATTAGCTTTAGCATTTGTATGCATGGGTAAACATTTACTTTTAATACAAATTAAGACTTTTATAGTCTTAATACTTTTTATTTTCCAATATTTACATCGGTTGCACCACCTGACACTGAAAGTGTGACAGTTTACCTGTGAGTCGGAAAGTGATCTCAAAAGCTTTAAAACTATGAATATTCACAAATGACGGCTTATTTGAAAGATATTAACATACAATTATGCCATGATGTTTTAATTTTTAAATTGTTACCCTGAAAATAAAATTTTAAGAAGCTTTATTAGTCTAATCATTTGCTCGGACGGTTGCACCACCTGACATTTTAGGGGTTTGAGATGTGAAAACATTAAAAAATATATATTATTGAAATGTGTTAAAAATGTGTTTAAACTAGGTTTTGTAGAATAAAGTGATTAAAAGTAATGAAAAGATCATATTATTTGTAAAAAAGAAATCTAACACTCGGACACAAAAATATGCACGTCATGTCAATCACACTTCTACAGGTGGCCCCAGCGGCATTGAGGATGGGTCAAATGCAGAGAGTGGATTTAATAAAGTATTGCCTACCTTACCTTACCTTTCAGGACTAATAGATGGGCCTCTATACTCACTATATGATCACCCTGAACATCTTTCACACTGCGCAATATCTTTAAATCTAATTCACTATTCTCTGCCCAGACTGCTTTGGGAGGCCTCATGTTTTTCACTGGAGGATAATGGCTCCCTCTATTCTCAAGTGTAAAAGCCTTGTATCATGAGCTCTGTGGTGCTGACAGCAGAAGAACGGGGCTCCTTTGGACCCGGAGCCACTACAATAATTGTGCTTCACTGTGAGTAAAGACTTGGGCTGAACCTGAGACCCCGCCACTGTAACCGAATAGAGCTTTTTATCCATGTGCACAATGTGGGAGCTCTGTGTGAACAAATTCAGGTAAGAGATGCCTTCACATTAGCTTACAATGGAACAAGGAGACATCTGCCAGCATCATTCATGTTAAGATTCATTCAGTGAAGTGGCTGTAGATTCTCACATTCTTCTCTGAAAAAAAATAAATAAATTATAATCCAGCCATCACAGCCTATTTTACACTGCCTGTGAATTAAATAATCACATAACAATTAAATAAGCTTGAACGGGAAAGTCCCATACTCTGCTAAATGACGTTAAAAGTGTAGTTCCTTCATCACAAAATTAACTTGACTCATTCACGTTTCAGTAATCTTGCATATTCAGTCACTGTCCTTCTTTTCAAAACGCATATGGGAAATTTATCACAGCGGGCACTTCATAACTGTCTGTGTTAAATATTGACACACAAGTCTCATAAAGAGCTAATGGTCTGTTTACATTAGACTCATGACCAGATGAGATTATGTCTGTGTTTTTAGCCATCGAGATACATTTGTGGATGTGACAGCGTATCCTCTATCAAAAAAAAAAAAAAAAACTCTTCAAAGGACTGTGCAAATATGAAGTGGAAATAAAGGCTAACACCAAAGAGAGAGTGGGGGCTGGAATAACAAATAGTGCATCCCATTAGAGGTAATTACATCAGTGAAGACACAAAGCAGATTCGGGACAGGGATAGCGCAGTAATGGGACTATACTATAGCGGGACGATCCCAACAGAGAATCAGAGGTTTAACAAACTCCTGGCTGGGGAGATAAGACAAAAGAAGTCCCCTCAGGCTGCAAAAAAATAATGAGGATCGGTGTGAGTATCGGTTTTAATAAAGGCTTGTTTTAATAGTGGCTGTACGGATAAGGATTTCAGCAGGTTGAGGCTGAGGTCTGTCAGTGTTTTGGGACAGGAAATACTTAGCAGTTATACAAAGCAGAAAAGGAAATAAAAAATTCTGAGAGTATTTGATTTGTGTGGATCCGGAAGTCTGGGCATCTCTGCTCAGACTACTGCCTCCTGCCTCCTGCCCGGATAAAGCGGAAGGAAATTGATGGATTGTTTGATTTGCTAGATAATATTGCTAAAGTTGCTCATAATTTCTCATAATTTATTCTGCCATTGCTTCAGATTTGCATTGGAGATTCCCAAATAACCACATCGTATTTGCTTTACTTACAATTAGTAACTGTACTGTAAGATAAGTCTTGTCCTTGGGCAAGACACTTCACCCTACTTGTGTCTGCATACATTGGTGTATGAATGACAGAGTGAATGGGTGACTGGTTCCTTACTGTAAAGCAAGTCCATTTACCATTTTACCATAAAACAAAGGTTTGATGGATGAACATTTAACAATTTCTGGGGAACACAGAAGTGTCAAAATGTAAACAGTAAGTGAATTTATTTATACTTTTTTTTTTTTTTTTTGCCAGACGACAAAAAGGTAAGGAATGACAGCTGGAGTCAGGAAAAGGTGCTTTCCGTTTGAATCTCTTCACTCTTGTTCCATTTCCTTGACGGTTCCCTTCACTGTTCATAAAGCATTAAGATTAAGATACCACATTTTTTAATCTTTTATAAAACACTATTGATACAACATAAGCAACTTTTTCTTTTTAATCTACGTTTTGTGCCTTCGTTTGAGCTCACTGCCATAGCTCCCACAGCCACTTCCTGATACACCTGTTTGTCAGGTAGGAGACGAGGCGCACAGCTCGCGCTGACTCACCATGACATAGGAGTATGGACGGAAATTTGCGAACGCTTTGACGTCTTTTTTTTTTGGCCCTTTTTATCCAACGTCACAGGACACTGCTCCTCTCGCCTACGATGCGTCGACTGCGCCTCGGGAATACGGCTCTCAATAAAGTTTTGCTTTTGTATTTGACCGTCTCCTTCGGTGAGTAAAACCAGGCCACACGGCACCACCGCGGGGCTCAAATTACACGTCCCGTACACACGCGCTTTGCCTTGTTTTGACCGTAAAAAAAACACAGCTTCTTTGTGATTGTTGTAGCTACTTTATTTCACTTCAGCGTTCGTGGTACTGTCTCCTCAAGGCGCACGTATGTCAAGAAGTACACACTGCCCGTACACAGCGTCGTGCGTTAAAAGACGGTGCCATTGCAGTTCAGAGCAGCTGCGGTTAGCAGACAAACAAATGGCTTAGTGTTTTTAAAGGGAAGCATCGAGGTCGCTTCAACAGGTTAGACTCACAAACTGCCCACTTCTCCTTTGCCATAATTTCTGGTTTTGGTGTAGTTTTGGGCACGTGCTTTGGAATAGAGCCAAACTCAGTAGGAAGGGAGATTGACCTAAGGTACACAGTTTATATTGATAATGAGCCAGGCGGTTGCTATGCTCTGGTATGCAGCCTGCCTGGCTCTGCCTACTACTAGATTAAACAGTTGCCATAAAGTTGCATTACAAGAGATAATGATGGGTCTGTCTCCCAAAAGCAATGTTGAAACATAATAGAATCCAGGCCTACATGGTTCTGTATTGTTTTGGACAATAGACTGACTGCACCGAGCTCTTAAAATACCTTTTATATTTAAATGGTAAATGGACTCAACTTATATAGCGCTTTTCTACCTTTATCAGGCCAAAAGCGCTTTACAGTAAGAAACCAGTCAGTCTCTCATTCATATACCAATGTACGCAGACACTGTGGGCAAGTAGGGTGAAGTGTCTTGCCCAAGGACACGACGACGGTGTGGGATTCGAACCCACGACTTTCCGATCATAAGACGACCCTCCTCTACCGCCTGCGCCACCGTCGCTCCACTGGATAGGTATAAGCTCCAAAACAAAATGTAACAGCCTATTTGATTATAGGCAATAGCAAGTTGGCCAAATTACTTCATCTATTTACAAGCACAGTATTTATTTAGTTTTTTATTTAAATTGAGCTGTTTACTATAGATTTATTAACAGGATTTCTCAGTCAGGTTCTGTACACAGTGATTGGGGATCGCAGTACGTGCACCAGTCACAACCACCCTTTGTTTTCAAGTCTTTATTATTATTTGATCAAGGCCAGGATCTTTCGGGATGTTGCAACTGTTGCAATGTGATGTTTTTGCTCGAGCTCTGTCACATGAGGTCATAGCCACACATAGACACAATCTTCCTCCTCCGCTTTCATTTATCTAGTAGTACCACTGCACCAGTACACTATAATTGCCAGTTCATCTGCAATACATCATTTCCTAGACATGCAAAAGCTGTCCCTGTTCTGTTGTAATCTTCAGATAGATCTCACCTGCCGGTCTTTGTAGCTAAATTGGACAGATATTAGAAAGTATTGTCTCATTCCCTCAGAAACGTTTTAATAAAGCAACTGAAGCACTTTCAATAAACTGTCAGTCTCATCATCTGAATGAGAGAAATGCGCATGTAGTTATGGCCTATTTTCGCAGTCCAGCTGCACACATTTCCTCGACGGTAACAGGATAGTCCAATGCAAATGGACTTATTATGCACTGATTATGCAGTCAAATTCAGTTTGTTGCCTGCAGGTCAAGACTACGGTATATAAATCAGTGTATACAATAAAATATGTTTATATAAAGTAATTACAGTGTGCAAAGTTTATTCTTTATAGCTTTGATTTATTTATTTTTTTCTAGCTAATAATGGATACATTGGCTTCTTCTGTAACACACTCCTCTCACTATTTTAGGTAGTATTTATCTTTATATTTTATGACTTTACAATCCAAGGTCTGAATGCATAGTCTTGTGTAAATGTCTTTGTATCCACTCTATATTGCAAGCCTTACCTTGTCTTGAATTTCTTTTATTTTCTGGGCAAATTTCTTGGCTGCAGCCTCTCCTCTCTGTCTCTCTTTCTCTCTGTCGCTATCTGCACTTTTCCATATTTGCTGTGGACATTGCACTGGTTTGATGTCAGATAGCGAGAGCATTCACAAGACGCTTGCAGAATCAAAAATAGCGTGTGAGTGGGTCGGGGGGGGCCACGCTGGCGCTGAAGGCGGTTGACAGACAGATGTGTAGCTATAGACTGTCAAATACAAGCACTGGACCTCTGTTCGTTTGTCACTCAGGGTGGAACAGTGCTGACTCCGCCATTCTACGGGCCGAGCTGCCGGGCAAATCTTGGCACGCTTCGCTTTACATTTACTTTATGTCACAACAGGAAAATATCACCATAGTGAAGTAATGGAAATATCAATATTTGAAAAAGGCACAAATTAGCCTTTGGCCAAAGCTTGATTTTTCTTCTTAAATACCGTATTTTTCGGACTATAAGTCACTCCGGAGTATAAGTTGCAACTACCTGGGCATGGAGACGTAACTGTTTACAAGCCTCTTTGGCATTATGTTGTTCAAGCACCTTTTTGCGTACTTGTTCCTCTAGCTGTGGCCATTAGCTTTTAGCCCGCGGTTATCTTTTTCTGTTTTCCTAATTGCAGTAAGAGTAACCTCCGCTTTTCACCAGTCCCTCACAAGTTTCGAGCTCACTTCCAAACTTTCTTTCTGCTGCTTGATTACCATTTTTTAAATCTTCGGTGGTAGTAGCAGCAGATAGTAGGCACACAAGCCTAGAGCGCCCTCTAGTGGTTGGCAGTGTGAATATAACAAACATGTGAAATTATATATTTTGATATATAAGTTGCACCTGAGTGTTAAGTTGCACCCCCAGCCAAACTATGACAAAAAGTGCGACTTATTGTCCGGGAATGTTTTTATTTTTTTCCCCAATGCAACCAAATTAGGAAACTCCATAAAAAAACAGTTTTGTTATAAAAATGTTGGTCAGTCTCAGTCAGATGGATATTGTGGCTTATTGCGATATTATGTCACCAAATGTTGCGATGACACGAATTTGCCAATATATTCTGCAGTTTTTATTCCATTTATTTACCCAAAAGGCCTCCTTGTTGTTTTTTGTATAATAATCCTACTTTGCTTTCTCCTCCAGTGCCCTGTTCAGTCTTGTCCATCACAGTGAACACGCCTGCAGAGCTCCATGCCTCTAAAGGGGACACGGTTACCCTCTCCTGCACCTTCACATCCACCAGCCCCCCACCAGCAAGATGTCTGTGGACTGGTCCTACAGACCCCAGACTGGAGGCCCGCCACAAACCGTAAGTAATCAGTTTAAGTTTTGCGTCAGTCTCAAGTATGGATCAATATGAGGTTGAGTCAGAAAGAACTTTCATTTTCAATCAAGATGCAAATCCCTCCGCCGTCTGAAGTACATTGCCATAAGGAAATAAAGAAGAAAAAACAAATCTTTCTTTGCAGACAGTTTTGGTAACTAGAAAGAGCAGATATCTCACCAGGAGAAATATCGGTGTATCCTTGAAAAGCCAGGAAAATATGTGTCGACAGATTTCCATATTGTTGTTGTTGTTGTTATTGTTGAGCAGCACTCATCTTTTAAGAGGTAAAAATAAGCCTGCATTTATTCATGACCTGGGTATGGTTTCCCCCAAGAGGTACCGTTTCAATGCTCAAGATTCAACACTCTGCACAACTGCGTTATTCTGTTGATGTATTCTGAGGAGGGTGAGTAAGTTGTGTGTCACGTATGTCGTCTTACATCACATTTTTTTATTTTTAGTCACCACCAACCAACCACCACTACAGATACACCTCAAACTCCTTAGTTAGGATCGTTTTCCTTGTGTTGTCGCAACTTTTTTTAAACATTTCTTTATTGCTTTTTTGTTGCTTTTTTTGTCACACATTTGCAGTATTTAATCGCTTTTTTGTCTTGTTTTTGCTGCATTTTTGTTACTTTATCATCGCACATTTCTGTCACCTTTTTTGTTGCATTTTATCACTTTGTCGTCATGTTGACCCTAACCCGAGGAAGAGTTTTCATCCTCTTCCTCGGCTCATTTTTTTTGTCTCTATTCTGACACTTCTTTTTCAAGTGGCTTTAAGATTTGGGTAAAGCCAAACTGGAGAAAATGTGCTCTGTTCAGGGTGGGGTTAAGAGGGTGCATGTGTCAATTGGACTAAAAACTGAAGAGGGAGGAGAGACATTTAGCGACGTGCCGGTGCCATAAGTCAAACCAATGGCACGGAGGGCAGCAGTCTTGGATTTTGTTGTTACGTTTGTTATTTAGATGATCTTTTATGATTGTTAGACATTTTTGCCTTTCTGAACTTCACACTAACCATACATTAACTAGCATGCTTTTCTACTCCCACTGATTTTATAGCCTTTTGGTCCGGTGCTTTTAGAGACTTGACCAGAGAGCCCACTCCTGGTCATTCAGCCCTAATGACTTTCCCTCTGCGGCCGCGCTGTGGTCTTGTACTAAAAAAACATGAAAGCAGATCCTCTATAGCCCCCGATAACGGCGCTCATTGGCCTCAACCTTTCCTGCTTCTAGGTTGAGTTTCACTGACCGTTCCAACCAAGGCCCGCCACATAATTCTAGCCATCTCCATCTCCACTTGAACATATCCATCGGGGCGGTTCTTTCTAATTGCATTTGGACCATGGGAATCCATAGTGTGGTCTCCGCTGCAGCCCTATTTGAGCACATTTCCCTTTAGAGGCACTCGGAGTTAAGTGGTGGCTAATGTTTTGTGGCTCCTCTCGATCTGGAGTGCTGTTGGGTTAGTCATTAGGATGTTCGACTGTGTATCGGAGGAGGAGAGAAGGAGTGGGCTGGTTTCTGATACGTTTGTGTTTGCACACAGAGGTTACACATTTACTCGGGGAAAGACATGTTCCCTTCCAAGTGTAGTTTTTATCGCTCAGGAGTTTTTACTGCTATGTAGAACTTGAGGATTATTCATTTGAAGCATAAACAATACAATCTCTTACTTATTTGACTAATACATTTCTTACTCTGTCGCCAGTTCCAGTGAGTAAACTTTGAGTGATAAAAGCTTCGTGTTAAAATATGGAAATAAGTGTTTTTCAAGTTGTCATTTGCACTGGTGAGTTTAGTGGTGGAAAAGGGGTAGAGATGACCCTTCTGTATGATGAACATGAAATGTTATTTCAAACGAAGCAAGTACTGGATTAAAGGGACTAGATGTAAGTTGTCATTTTTATACTCACTACTGCCACCTCAGGTCTTACGCATAACTGCAGTTTCTATATTAAGCTCGTGCGTGACGGCACTTCGGACCGAATTAACATCTTTCTGAGTGACATTGCAGGCAGTTGTGGTGAATAGGTCTGGGCTCATTTTTAACTCTGTCTAATCCCTTGAAATACTTTGGCTACTCTAACCACCTCTGTTTGCGTGTATTTACAAGCCCTCAGAACGTGTGGTGTAACGTGTCCAAGCCACAAACGAATGAGTAAAAAGGTGTGTCAGCAGCAACTGTCGGAAGAAATGCCTTGTTTGTTTGTTGCCAGATAAACAAGCAGGATGTACAAAGACGACCCTATGTTGCTATTGTCATGAGAGCAGGGTTGAACTGTCATAATATGGACCTGTTGTACCAGGAATGGTTCTATATATTTGAATAGAGCCCTCAACAATAGTCATTTTAAGGTAAGGGACACCTATCCTCACAGTGCAAAGGAAAGCCAGTTTTAGTAATGTTCAAAAGAATAATTAAAGCCACACCGTGTAACATTTCACCCAATAAATAGAAGATACAAGCATTTATTTTATTACAGATATTGTTATTGTTGAAAAATGCCTAAAAAACAACTAAAAACACTGACAATAAACATGTTTCTTTGCTGCGATGGCTCACCTGTCCTACGACCTGACTGTAACTTTACTGGGAGGGCAGGGGGGACGTCTCATCTCCATGATGTTGATAAAAGGCAGCTAAATGTGAGATTTAAATATTTGAAGTCCTCATCCAAATGAGTTCTTTAAATAACCACTACCTACATTAAGCCTTTTCTGTGAATGGCTTGTTATGAGAAGCATGTTTTGTACAATCCAAAATGTTACGCAGTGTGCCTTTAAGTACACTCGTATGCCGGGGTGAGACATGGTGTGAAGTGTTCTTATCTTATAGTCACACTCAAGCCTCCTAGCAGTAAAATAGAATACACATTTTCACAGCAATTATTTGGACAGAAGATAATATTCTTGGTTGTAACTCGCCTTCTGATTGGCTGAGGACATAGCCACTGGTATCTAAAGTTTCTGCAGTGTTTGCAGAGTAGACTCCATGTGGACAAAAATGACCGAAGAGGTATATAAGTATTTGAGGAGTTCCGATTGCTTGTTTAGCTTATTATGTCTTAACTTTTCCACTTTTTCATGTGCATAATGGGGATTAGCGACAGATGGTACCTCATTTCCTGTTGCATGACATCCAACTGTACTTGTTCATAGACTATCTATAGCAGTGTTTAGGCTTCTTATTTATAGTAATTTGTTTCTATTCAATCGCATTAGCTGCTCTGCCTCTGTTGGCCCGTGCGTCCTGGCCGTATATCACACTGGGAAAGGCCATGAATAAACAGGTGGAAGGCGCCGTCGGAAAAATGATATTGCAGCCAAAGCGTTATTGTGGATTTGCTGCAGTGCTTCAGTGGCTTGCATAATTACCTCCATCCTGATGAAAATGAATGCTTAGAGCTTTTCAGAGATGGAGAGAGGCGAGGGTGAGTGTGGGAGTCAAATGTCAGGGGGCTCTCTGGGTATTTCAACATTTGGCAATTGAATGTTGATGAATGCGGCTTAAATGGACGCGCTCGAATGGAGAGAAGACAAGGTTTAGAAGATTGAAAGTGGATTTTGAAAAGCACTGTGTGAGCGAGTGGTTGGTTGGTGGTCGGAGGGGCCGATCACTTGCTTCTGCATTCGCTTTCTGTCAGTCTGTATCAGCAGAGTTTGGTGACCGTGGGATCAGCTCCACCTCAGAACGCAGTCGAGCAAACAGGAAGCGGTGTAACCAACTGGTGAGGGGCGGACGTGTCATTGGTGCGGTGTTGTTAGCAGTTCCACACTAATATTGGAACAGGATTATAAATCATGAAACTCTACTACTGTCGACGTTTTTTTTTTGTCACTTAACAAACCTTTTTCTTTCTTCCGTGTCGATCCACATTTCAGCAATTCCGTCAAACACGAGATTGTTCCGTCTGGACTGTCCCCATTAATAAAAGTAGATGACTATTTGCCGAACCCTATTGCTCCTGTTGAGATCTATTAACAACTCTGGCAAATGAACAGATAATTACTCAGCAGCCTCGGGCACTTTCGTTAAGTTGTTTTTCTTTCTGGGCGGTTTGGCTCAACGGCTTTGTGTCCCCTGTGTTTTAAAGTATATACGGCGGCAGCATCTCTAACATTTGTTTTCGTGTCTGCTGTCTCTTGATGTATTCACTGACTCTTTAGCTCCTCTATGTTGCCGCCTCAGCTCTAGGTCCTCAAATGATCAACTGCGGATGAATAATGCTGTGTTAGACGATAGTTTTATCTGTGCCAGCCTTTGTCCAATCGCTCTGTTTGAAAAATGCAGTGTATGGCCCTGTGGTTATAAAGCCATAAAGCAGGCAGTGATTGTCGGAGTGATTCTGTTTGTGCTCTCGTGTATTTGCAGATACGGCTGTTGACATTGTACTCTGTGTGTGTAAAGCTGAAGGCTGTAAATAACACAAGCGTTTTACATAATCTTGTCTAAAGTGGCAACATGTAGACTACGTGGTGTTTCTGTCCAGGCTGTTTCTCTGTTAAAAATGAGATTGGCCTCAGCACAACTGCAAATCTGTGTGAAAGCTACAGTGTTTATAAACTGGTGTAATGAATCAACTGGGGTTGAACAATTACTTTAAAAAATGTAAATGGTCACAGTTATGGAATCACAAACTATAAGACCGCACAATTCTTGAATCAAAATCACAATTTGAATGGTTGCAAAAGGAATACTGCAATTATTACGAGTTACTTGTTTCCCCTAAAGGTTCAGTGCTGAATCTGAATCTGTTGGCCTTGAATTAGAAAGTAGTTAATTGGAATCAAGTATTGCATCGCTTGTTCACATTGTTGAAATATTCCTTGTTCATTGAGAAATCCAATATAAAAGTACGCTTTTTTTTTTTTTTTTTTAAACAATTGCTGAGGTTTCTGCTAACCCAGTAAACGTAGTGAGGCCTGATCAGCCAAGCATACATCAACAAAATTAAACATTTTCTGGGAAAAGTGAAAGCATTTCAAGTTTTCAAAGAGACTTTGCTATGCCAATAAACACAATTTTGACGTTTTGTCAAAAATATTCTCGATCACTTGAGTGTTTGGCTCAAGGTCTGCCCTTCATCAAAACAACACAGACTCTGTGCTCTGCCTGCCAGGGAGGTCGGGGCTTGGATTTGGTATCTGCTGCAAAGACTTTCAAAATGCAGCAATGAATGGAATAATCCCTCTTGTGTTCAACGGACTTTATTTTAAATGTTGACAATGTTCTACATGTTTTAGTGACAGGCTTCATCGTAAAGTTAGTTTTACAGTTTTTGCCATAGTCTTGAATGTAGTAGTGAATTTGTAATGTTATGGTCTGTAAACCTTCTGACAAAGTATGACCCATTAAAACACGCACACTTTAAAAATGTGATTACAAAATGCTGACACTTAACGTTTTCCCGTATCAGTAAATTTCAACTAAAGTATCTAAGCCTTTGATAAAGAACAACCTTTTTGAAATTCTCTTAAGTTTAAGCATTCAGTCTTTTAGGGCGGATAGTTCATTGACATGATATGAAGTTTTCATAGTTATAGGCCGTTTATCTGGACTGCACTTGGGAAGAAACATCTGCCGTTTTTTACAGGAAATTGATAAATCCGATTTGCTGCGCTTTGAGCTCATTCAGATCTTATCCAGCAAATATTGTAAGAGCCTCTTAATGTCTCCATGTTGCTCAAATGGTTCAGAGCAAGATGCAGTTTAGAAGAAGCATGGCAGGACACAGACCTCCTTCATAAGCTATTCAGCCATTTTACTTACACAAAACACTTGCCACTTTTCAATAAAATAGTGTCAACCCCAGTCCTGCAGATCAAATGTAAATGTGTATACTTTTATAGGTATCAATTCCCCCCTTTCATGATTGTAAACCCTGTTTTATTTGCTATGTGTTGTCATTCTTTGTAGCTTTCCCATTTTTATTAATTACTTTTTTCCCTCTTTTTATATCATTTTTTTTTCACTTGTTCCCCAGAGGCAACAGAAGAGTGGATTATTCAAGACCGACAGTTTGTAAAGTCATATTTGCCAAAATACGATTGTATTATTTTTCCCAGATTTGTTTTTGTCAATATGGCCGTAAGTGGATGCTTTAGTCATCTCTAGTAAAGGCAGGTATCGATTCTCCGCTTGAGCGTGTTTGTTCGTTGTCAGGCCTCTCTCTTGTACCCTGTCGTTTCCGTTAGTTCACCTTATTCATTCTGTGAAGGCAGCTTTCCTTTATAGATCCTTTAAAGCCAACTGATACCCTCTCATGAGACTTGAACGTACGACACAGAGCAGTGTTCCATATGCCATATGTGCTGCAACCTTAACTATCACTATCCAACTTCTTTGATGTCTTTTAATAATTACATTCTGTAGACTTGTACAAAGCCTGTCATAATAACCAAACCAGTGCATTAGTCAATCAGCCTGTACATAGTGTAGTGGTATTCTATTCTTGTAGCCACAGCTCTCCTTGGGCTGGCTGGTGTAGAAGTGGCAGCTAACCTGTGGCATTGCCCTCTAAACAGCACACTACACAGGTAAGATAAGTCTCCTAGACACAACAGCAGTGTACCTTGAAAAACTGCCGACCCCTTGTTGGGACTGAGGCGGCTTGAGTGAACCAGCCGTAATGAATCGTGTGCCATTTGTTTTACAAGGCACAAGCCGCAAGCACAACCAACACCAACCAAACCCCAAGTACCGTTTACCCAGAACATTTTCATTTCTCTCTTCGGGTAGAATAACTTGGCACAAAGCCATATTTGTCTGCAATATTGCCAAACTCTGTGCCCTTTTTTTGCTGCGGCTGACATTCTCTCTGAGGCAGAAATAAAAGCCCTTACATTTGAATGTTATGAATCTTATATAAGCTTTGAGTGTGTGCGTCACTGCAAGTCTACATAATTTACTACTACGTGCCCTGGCTCGACTCTTCATCACGCCCAATGTCGGCCTTTTATATTACTGCCCATTTTGCATGTCTTCTCTGTGCTGTTTATGAAATGGAGTGGGCTTTTGTGCTGTTCTTTTGACAAAACTGTGGTTGCTCTGGAGCGACGTGCTGTTGTGTGACATTATGTGCTTGCTTACTTACTTGATACTTTTAATTTTGAACCGTGGACAAATGCAGACCCATCTATATAGCTAAAAGACTTTCATTAAATCAGAAGTGCCTCAGGCCTCTTATCTTTTTTCTTGCGGACTTCTTACCTTTGAATGGTCATTCATAATACAACAGGTATCGGGTACAAAAAAAACTCTTCCTCACCCTCCGCGGGCGGTCTCTTTTTCCTACAAGCTCGGGTTCTCTACCAGAGGCCTGGGAGCTTGAGGGTTCTGCACAGTATCTTTGCAGTTCCTAGAACTGCACTTTTCTGGACCGAGATGTCTGATGTATTTCCTGGGATCTGCTGGAGCCACTCCTCCAGTTTGGGGGTCACTGCCCCGAGTGCCCCAACGACCATGGGCACCACTGATGCCTTCACTCTCCAGGCCTTCTCTAGCTCTTCTCTGAGCCCCTGGTATTTCTCTAGTTTCTCGTGTTCCTTTTTCCTGATGTTGAAGTCGCTTGGTATTGCTATGTCAACCACCACGGCTTTCCTCTGCTCTTTGTCCACCACCACGATGTCCGGTTGGTTCGCCATTACCATTCTGTCCGTCTGTAACTGGAAGTCCCACAGGATCTTGGCTCGGTCATTCTCTACCACCTTTGGAGGTGTTTCCCACTTTGACTATATATATATATATATATATATATAATATATATATTATATATATATATATATTCATATTCACAGGGTTTTTGTATCGTTTGAACTATACACTTTTGACTGTTATTATAGTCTCAAATGCCTTGTTGCATGCAGTGAATCTCTTGATTTGTTGTACAAGCTGAAAGGCCTCTCCTGATGCTACATTTATTTAGACTTGGGAACAACACAAACAGAGCAATGGCGCTAGATTTAGAGACTTACAAACATTATTGATCCCCAAGGGACCTTACTTATTACAGTCAATCATTATTACAATAAACCCAGGCTCAAAACACGAGTCGAAGGAAATGGAACAGAGATAAAATAAACGCACTGGCTCCATAAACCTCTTTTATCACTTTCCTTTCTCTCCTCTGCAGTTCTTCCACTTCTCGTCGCGGGCCTTCCCACCCACAGCTGGACAGTTCAACGGTCGGATAAAGTGGCAGGGGAGTCCGGCGCGCGATGACGCCTCCATCTCCCTCATTAACGCCACTCTGAATGATAATGGGACATACACCTGCTCCGTCAGGAACCCCCCTGACGTCCACGGTGCCCCCACGTCCCACTCTGTGCTCACAGTCACTCCTAAAGGTACAGTGCACACTCAAAGCCTAAAGCTCTGCGTCAGCACTCTCAATCAGTCAGCTGAAGACAATTGTGTACACACAAAGCATTCAAGGCTTTCCACTGCGTCACTTCTTTTCTACAGTACAAGCAAAAATATGATTTAGTTATGTTCAAGAGAGGTTTTTTGTTTGGCACAACAAAAAAACACTGAACATTTTGTTCTGGTTTCTTGTGGGATTTCTAATTAACTTCAGACTAAAGTAAAGTAAAATAAGGAGAGTTAAGTTGCATGTACAGAGCATGGCAAGTCTGCATCAGAGTTGTGACTATTACAAGGTATTTATACCGAAACACACAAAGGAGGAGAAATGCATTGTCACGTAAGTTGATCTTCAGGTCAGACTAACCGTTATGTATATCTCAAAGTACAGCGCCAAGAAAGACTAAACTCCGTCAGTTTAGGTGAGGACAGTCCTTGGGAGGCATCTGGCAGCCAGGAAAACACGTACATGAGCAAAACATACTGATAGGCTGTCTGCACAAGTATGTGACAAAGGTTCAACTCAGAGTAACTCTAAGATTCACATTTAGGCCGGCCACGATAAAAAAAATTTGAGGACGATATATCATCTCAAAAAATATCGCGATAAACGATAATATTGAGTATAATGCAAATACTGTAGGCAATAAAAAGAAAACTGTAAGCAGCTATTTTAACTGAAATGTATTGAACTTCTCACAATATTAACACCTTATACCAAACAAAGTGCAAACTAGAAGGGTCGACATATTCTAGGACACTGTATCCATCTGTGCTTCTCAACCTTTTAACATAACTTACACTCTCACCAGGTTCTGTGTTTGAACTAGGCCTGTCACGACATAAAAAAAAAAATGGATTCAAATAATACTGTATTACTGCTAAAGTAGAGTAGCCATATGTTTGTTTTTTCCTTTTCTTTTAAAATATAACCTCCTGTACACACGGCTGTAGAATAACATTTTGGAGAGCTGAAACATCCAGGAATATTAATTACAATTACAACAAGTCGAACTAGCTGGATTACACAAGACCCTGCCGTGAAGAAGTGGTGAAACGTTGCCTTTTAAGTCCAGATGATCCAGTTGGTCCGATTCATTGGATTTATAATACTATATAACATCGAGGAATGGGGCCATTACGTTTTATCTAGTGCATTCTTGGGCCACTCCATCCTAGCACTGTGCGAGGATGATGTGGGTCTGCCGTCTGTCCTATTGCTATGCAGGGGTGGTATTTGCTGTAGTCGACTTGTTAACATGTATCTGACTCTTCTCCCCAGCTCGCGGCATTCGATTTTCCGACGTGACACTGCTGCTGGCTTTCATCCTTCTCCCCTCTGCTCTCCTCACCTTCTTCCTCATTGGTCGGGTCATCTGCCCCAAGAAGCAGCGCAGCCAATCCAAATCCCACAGATCACCCATCGAGGTCACGGAGGGGTAAGTCGATTGATTCACCCAATTGTATCATCTCCTGGGGCCAATCATCATCATCGCTGCTGCGGGCTTCGATACCTCAAGATCAGCTTTTGTATCGCTAATTTAATGAAGTTTGAGCAAAAATTTGATTTCTGGGGCTCAATGTGTGCAGTCTTAATTAAATCTGTAATGAGATAATGTTTGACAGTAACCTCAGCGCCAACCTCAGGCATTTCTCTCATCTCTACAGGGTGGGGTGGGGGGGGGACGGTGTTGGTGATTAAATGCGGTTTTGAGGTTTTTAAATATTTGCGAGGTAATTGTTTTATTCGTAGGATCAGTCAAACAGTTTCTGGGGCCAGGACTCTCCTAAAAAGAGATTTGTTAACTCAGTGGGGCTTTCCTGGTTAAATAAAGCTAAAAAATAAACGGGTCTGTGCAAGGTTATAGAACTTCTCAAAATGGAGAACAGGTCTCACTGACTCTCACCAGATCAGAAACATTGACTAGCTTAAAGGTAAGGTATGTAGGATTTTGTTTTTGCATTTTATGAGCATTACATCTCTGGCTTCACTAATAATGTTGATTTAAAATCACCTTTTACTGAATGTAATAGCTGTTTATGTTTAGATTTTTTGTTTTGGTTCTTAAGCCAACCCACCGCCAATTGTCCAGTGAGAAAGCCCACGGAGTCCTGTGCTTTGGGGTTGCCAGCTCATGTGGCTAAAACCAGCAATATGCAGTTATAATGTGGCAGGTAGAGGCAGTATATGAATGCTCTATCTTCAATTCAGAGTTTTAACGTGTCAGCAAAGTCTCAAAGTGTTTGTAATAAAATTTGAATGGAATTCTGAATTCTGAGTTTGAAGCAGTTTCCCCCATGGATTAATGAAGTTTTTCCAAGTCTACAATGCATAAATCTTAACATATAACAAAATGAGTTCAGTAAAAAATAATTTGCAATTCATTTGACATTTAAAACACAGCACGAGGAAACCGTCAGGGCATGAATATTGATGCAGTCTTGTATCACTGTGTACACTAATCAACTAAAGCAAACGTCACTTCATATTGTTGTTGCCATAGTCAACATAGGTGCGTCTCTGCATTTAGTCCTGTTGATTACTGTACTCTTCCCGGATTTGCATGTTGTGTGAACAGCGTGTGTTTCCATGGTAATTGTGAATGATTTTGTTGCATTGTTGAATTGGATGTCAAAATGTCAGCGGGAGGGCAGGGAGCAATTATGGACGGTGGACTACATTAAAAAAAAAAAAAAAAACAGAACAGAAACAGTTTTTTTTAATCAGATGAGTAGCATATTTGAAATGCCAATTGATCACAGTTAATTTCAATGTAATTATTCTATTGATTATTAATACTAGGACACCATAAAACGCTCTAATTGAAAGCATTTGCTCACTTTTAAACTAATAACTCAAATCTATGTGAAAAGCTCAACTGCACACTGTTAAAGATAACATTAAATCGCTATTTATCATACTGGGTCAAGCTGTACAGTCGTATTATCCGTGGGTCAAGCTGTGTCGTAGCCTTGACTGTGGCACTCAGGCGCCCACTCTCAGCCACTGAATGTTTTGCTTGCGTATCAGTATGACGCTCTTAGACGGTATTTATCCCTTTCTGTGGAAGCATAGACAGACTCCGGGTCCCGTAACGATGGTAAAATAAACTCCTGCATAAGACATCCTGACTGCTGCCTATTCTTGAGTAATCCTCTCGAGCACCATTGTTATTTCTCCAACGCATACCATTTGTAATTTGTAATGCAAGTCTAAGCACTGTGTTTCATCATAAAGCCATGTAAACGAATGCTTCAGGTAAATTTGCAAGACTAAACACCATTTTGTTTGGAGCCATAAACCGGCTCCTATGATGAGCACATGCAGTGGCTCGGATAGAAACATTACAGCAGAGCGTCATCTTGTGTTCTGTAAAGTAGTAATGCCAAATTACACACGACAAGTATATTTAACCTGCTGCTGCTTGCTCGGTGTCCAACACAGTATCTCCGCAGCGCACACAGAGCCATAGTTCTCCTCAACAGCGTGGCTCGCCTCTCATTAACGTCAGGTGACCATTGGGGCTCATCCATGAGTGGATTGAAGGATTTTATGCATAAAGTTGAAGCACGCGCTCCTGAGACTTGAACTGGGCAGTGATGACCTGCTCTGCCTTTCAAGTGCGCTCGAGATACAGGAGTATTTTAGGTCTAAACACGTGATTCCATGAATTTGAATGATCAGTGCAGTTGTTTCAAAACGTTGGCTTTGACAGCGCTGGAAATAACTGAAACGTTGAGCTCGATTTGACATTTGTTATAGGGTCTGTTTGTGTATGCTCTCAGTCGCCCATCGTAGAGATTTTCACTCGCCCTTAAATGAGTGTTAATATTCCTGCAATTTTATTCCTGCCTGTTAAGATTTCTGCCTTTTAGATCCTGATTTACTGTTTCCTATCGTAGCATTATCTTCCTTACTTAGGATGACTATCTCAGAAAAAACCTGTGCCCGGTCAGCCCCACAGCGCGGGGTAATTCCACCTGTCAACCTGCATGCACCACCAAGTTTCTATTCAATTAAGTTAAGAAGAGCCATACTCACCAACAGATGTCTTTCGTGGGTCTTTTATTGATAGAATTATGGAAAGGAAAAGAACTCCCTTGGTCGATCTATATTGCCTGGGAAGTGAGTTTACCAAAAGGTCACGGTCGTACGGGCTCTCGGTCTACAGCTCTTGGTTTCGGGAGCAAGTGTTAGGCCCCGCGGTCAGAGACTGTATGGAGTGAGAATCCGCAGCTTAGTGCGACTGGCAGTTGGTTCTCGGTCGGCTCAAGATCTGGGAGCGATCACTACGATGGAGATTTGTGACCGATAGATAGAAAGAGGTTTCAGAATGCAACAGGTCGCACTGAGCCGTCTGAAACCCAGGCAGTTGCACGCTGGCAGAATAAAAGACAAGCCAGTCTTCACAACGCTTACATTATATACTGTACCCTTACAACGGCGGTTATCATGGTTTCTATACGTCACACACGTAAAACCCCTTGGGGCCATCTGCTGATACTTAGATAAGGATCTAGTGTCCGTTTGACTAAACTTGGATCAGGAACTGTTTCAGTTCATCAGGAATTGAAACCAATGTCCGGCCGCAGACGGAGGTCGCGGTTGGCGGGCAAGTCCCGTTGTCATGGAGGCACACGTAGACACAGCCGGCCACTTCTCCAATAATGTATAGTCCCGTTTATAGCATGCAACCACACACAGGTGCGCAGTCTGTTACGCTTCCAGCGCTATTAGTTCCATATAAGGCATGAGCCAGACACTAAGATGCCTCTAATAATCAAACACAGGTTAATACAACTCACAAGGTTATAATACGTTCAGTATATAAGAATAAATGATTACATAATGAATACAAACTAGATAGCACATAGTTATGCCCCTTTTGGGTCTTACCAACTGCCCTTCAGGCTTCAGTAAAATGCAAAGCTCATAAAAGAAAATGAGTATAAGAAAAGGTGATTTCGTCACAAACAAGGAGAGGGTGGCGATTATAACAATGAGTAAAGGATGTTTCGCTTCCTTCTTCAGAAACGCCCTCTTGCTCTTGTAGTCAGAGGTACATCAGCCCGATATTTGAACATTTCTTCTACAGCCTCGCAAGTAATCAGTTTCAACATTTGTAGATTTTCCGCAGTAATGTATTTCACTTTCTTATTCCCACTGAGTGATATTGGCCCCTGGCGTCCGTCTGAAATATTTTGACAACTCGAACGAGAACCCATTGCATTGCTGATTTTGCTGCATTTTTGTGTGTGTGTTTTTAAAGCGAGGAGTACGCCATGATGCCTGCAGGAGGCCCAGTGAAGAAGGCCACATGCTGCGAACTATGCTTCATGGTACAGTACAGTCCTCTATCACATAAATAACTCAATGAGACTTGTCTGCAGATCCGTTTCACATGTTAAATTTTACATGGCCTGGACAACTGGGCCGCAAAGTTGATGAAATATTAAAGTCGCTAATGTGGGTTTGCTGTCTGCGGGTCTCGGTCTGAACTTCTGACTCCCTTGTTTTGTTTAGGACCCAGATGAAGAGGAGTATTATTATAACCTCAAAAAGGGGCCGGCTGTGGAAGATCAATATGCTGAGTCGAAGTGCTAGAGAACCCTGCTGGTCGACATGTGTCACTACATCTTTGCACTTTTTTTTTTTTTTTTTTTTTATTAGACAATGTCTTGCTAGATTCTTCTTTCGTCTTCCATGCCAAAACAAAACTAGCGATAGCGTTTACATTTTTATATCAGAGAGTCTTCCTGAAGAATTGTTTATCTGAGTAAAGTAAAATTATGCACCTCTTGCTTTGTTTCAAGTATATGCAAATGACTTCCTTCAGGCCAACGAAAACAATTTTACTTTAAAAATCAGTCCTATTACTTTCGCATGGATGCATTTGTCAACATGTTTCCATGTTTGCTACAAGCTTATTTTCTCCCGTGACACTTTATGCATCTCGTGAATAGATGAGCTCTATCAAGTCTTGATCATTTACGTTTCACCGAACGTCATTTTGAAGGATTGTAATTTATTGCCAATGCCTAAGGCTGTATGAATTCTGTTTAGAGTAATGGTACATTTCTGTTGTGTGTCTGTGGTAAAGATGATATACATTGACTGTAACTACTGTTCATCTATTGACTCTTACATTGTATGTAGTTATATAGTTTTCCATTGTATCATGTCATAATTTCAACAGCTCTCGTATTGTTTATTGATGGGGATATTGTTTTGTACAGTTCCTGCTCTGAGTGAGTATTGTTTTATGGATGCACAGCTTGCTTTGTTAATAAACATTTAAGTTATGTTTTTGCCTAAATAAATAGTTTATGAGATACATGTTTTGCATCTTGAGATGGAGTCAGAACTTAACGCATATCTAAGGATTACATCAAACCAACTAAGCTTTTAACACCCGCAAGTGCCCCCACTGGACCACCCCATCATCAATGGTCTGACACGCACACCCATAGCCATTTCAAAGATCTTTTTTAAAAGTACACACACTGGCTTAATTGTCATTTTGCGCAACACTTGGAACTTGCTTTTACGGCAAACTGACACAAATGCCCTCACACAAAAGAGAAACGGGTCAAACTGCAGAAGGAACTCAAGCTCATCACCGAGTCACATAGCCAAATCTAACCCATGAAAACTACAACACAAACGTATTTTGAAAGGAGAAGTGACCTCCTGACCATCATCATTTTTATCGGCCATTTGTTTTTCATGGCGCACGCATGCACACTGCAACAATTACGCGTGGCTCTGTTATCTCACACCAAGTGACGATGATCCCTGGAGTGCTGTACACAAACTTGCACAAGTCACTGAGGGGCTCTCTTTGTCGTCCTCCCACCATCAAATGTCATATGTTAATAAACGAATTGATGATTTAAATGTCACAATAGAACGTAATGGTTGCCTGGCCACTTCTCTCTGTTTGTGGGGTCGCGCACATCATCCCAAAATGCCGCTCTCCAAACCAGTCTAACATCCCCCATTAGAACAGATACATTATTTCACCAATAATAAAGTTTCAGTAATTGCATTTTTTTTAACCAAACCTGTTGTTTTTGGCTCTTGCAGTATTCACGTCTCCGCTTTCCTTCACTATTCATGAGCGCTGAATATCCTCTGAAAACTCTCTAGATGAGGCTCTGTCCCGGCGCTGCTCAAGGAGGCTTACCCACCGATGCTGATGCACAAGAAAATATTAGACCCAATGTTTTCAGCCCGCAAAACAAAAAGGAGCACTCAGGCTAATATCGCCTCTATTCTCCCTCACCCGTGCCCTCTAGGTTTTTAATAATTTACACGCCGCTCTGGTGAGACAATTATCATTCCCGCTTCATCTGGACTGCCATGGCAACAGCTTACTCATGTCGACCGGTGAAATATGCGCTTTAGAAAACGGCCACATGACTAGATTGATTTTCCCCCCGTGCGCGAGGGAACAGAAAGGAAAGGCAGGCCTGACTGATGTAACGTGCTATCATCGTTACTGTGTCGCCTACATTCATAAATCGGCCCAAATGTACACGCACCAGCACTGGCCCCATGCAGCCCCTCCCCCCACGCCTCACCAAACTCAGGAGGAAATGGTACATCTGCCCCGTCATGTTGAGGTCTTTAGTACAAAAAGGAAAATGCCACTTTTGGTATGTTATCATACCCACTGGTCCAAAGAGTATTCTTTTTCCAGCTCCTTGGGCAAGACTTTCTCTCTTTTTCTGGGGTGGCACAGTGGGGGCACATAGTAGTTTGTGCTTATTCATGGCATCCATTTCCCCATGTTTATGTTTAAAACTTTCTGTGAACCCCTAAAGAAGTGCCTCAGCCTAAATCTGAATGGTGTTGCCAGATCTGGTGTGTGTTTTGATCGACACCTTTCTTGACCATTGGTTTGAAATTGGTTGATTGGTTTCAGTGGGTTGTGTTTAGCTTCGATTACAGCACACATTTTTATTTTTTATTTCCAATAAGCTTCTACAGTGTTGCATTCATTTTCCACCAAGATCCTCAAAGGGGTTAAAATCTGGACTCTGGTGGCCAATCCATGTGTGAAAATGATGTCTCATGTTCCTTTTAACTGCTCTTTCACAATGTGAGCCCGATGGATCCTGGCATTGTCATCTTGTAAAATGCAGGGAAGAAGAAATCCACTGCTGGAATAACCTGGTCATGCAGGATGTCCAGGTAGCCGCTCATTCTTAGTGTGTGTGTTTTTTTTCCTATTATATACACCAACAGGGTCACCTTTCACTTAACTTTTACTTACTTTTAATACTTTTATTTGAGTTTGAAGTTGTCCCAAAGCAGACCGAGTTCAGAAGCTCTGCTCTTTCTGGCTTATGTTAAAGAGCAAGTAAACACCAAATCAAGTTTTTTTTTTTACTGATAAACTGTCTCAAAATGTCTACTGGTCCCTGACATTATTCTGACATTATAGCGCAAACATGTGTTAAATCCTAACTTTGGCCTGAAAACGAATGGGTTGCGCCCCCTTCAGGGTAAACTCTGCTACTAAATTAGATTTCCTGATTGACTGGAGACGTGTCCACAGCCTCCACAGAACGTCATAAGCCGCACCAGCTCCACACATCGTCATCAGGTGCTCCCATTATCCTGCCCATTGTCCTGCCCCGGTACCTGTACCCCGGTATAATGTTGTCATGGCGACGTGAAAACAGGAGCGACCTCCCTCTCTCCTTGTCCAGCGAGTGCAAAACAATGTGTTCCACATTGTTTTTCTGGATACTTTTGTACGTCCTTGCTGTGTTTTTGTGGAGGTTTGGTGGATTTGTTTACTTGAGAGTCTAAAATGGTCCTGAAGAAAGCAGCTTTTTAAAGGTAAACAAAATGCTAGCTTATCAGCTAAACCCATTTGAGACCTACACATTTCTTCTTCTGAACACTGAAGAGGCACCAAGAGCCCCCACAGCTGCAGCACAGTGGAGACGTCACAAGAGGTACTACAGGAAACAAAAAAGGACAAACGAGGAGATGGTGAAAGACTGTTGTGAAGCGGAGGAGGCAGGAAGAGGAAGCAGGAGGTGGAGCTGACCAGTGCAGGACACCACGCTCTGAAACAGGAATAAACCCAGGAGGCGCAGCACCATTTCAGAGGAGACAGAGGGCAGCCACGTAATCAGTCTGCTGTGATTGTGCCAATGCAAAGGCCCAGACACTCACCCCCCGCATGTCACCACGAGAACCACCTCTTTCACGGCAATTTTTGACTTTTGTTTGTGGTGGGGAAAGGCTTTGGCACGCCCGTTTAGGTACTCTTTAAATTGATTATTAAAACATTAGCAGTTCTTCTATCTGTTCTCCAACATGTACAATAAAAAAAAACATATAACATATCATTAGAATACGTCTCCTTTCTGTCTCTAAACTAAAGCCATAAATCATCAAATTTCACTGGGGACAGCTAATACTGTGTCCAAAAACAGCCTGCCGACTAATGTGAATCCAATAGCCCCATAGCCACAGATCTGAAGTGTGCTTGTAACAGGGAGGTGATGATGTCTTTTCTGTGGACGTCCCAAATGATGGCGCCCTCTGCTAAAATCACTGCGTAATCACATTTAGGCGGCTGTAACCTTTAGTGTTGGCGGAGCACAACCCTGACTGCTTTTCAATACGGCGCGGACAGTGTGACATTATCGATCGCCGTGGCCCGTACAGCTGCTTAACCAAACGATCAAATAAGTGCACATAGATTAGCATACTAAGGAGTTTGGATGGATGGAGCCGGGGTCCATTGGCATCAGGAAATGGGGAGCCTATTTTCTTTTCAGCTGGTTCACTCGTTGGTGTATTTTGTTAGATGCTACATGTAAATCCTGGCACAGTAAACTTCCACAGATGGTTTCTTTTGGGTGCTCCTATTTCCTCCATCGGGCAAGTAGGGATAATCCTTTCAGCTAAAGTACTCCCGGGATACTGGCTCTGCAGTGATGGTTTTGCCATGGAGACTGCAGGATATTTCCCTCATCTTTTTTTAAAATGAGAACCAGTTAGAATATTTAAAAGGTCTATTTTATAATAAATTGAACAGTTTTTTTTGTTGTTGTTGCAAAAAGCGCCTTTTTGCTCCTGTTATAGTACACTCCCGATCAAAAGTTTAAGACCAGTTGAAAAATAGCAACAATTAATATTTTACATGATTGGATCTTAACAAGATTCAAGCACTTTGAGATTTCTTTAAAATGTAAAGTGCAATATAAATAAAATGTATTATTATTATTATTAAGTAGAACTTCAATATGCAACAAGATGCTCTGTCCTACTCTCCCTTGTTTTACAGTTTGGTTAAGAATTAACTTCAAATGTCAAATCACTGGAAGATGTAAGACTTGGTGAGTTCTTTAAAACCAAATGCATCACAAGCATTTCAATAGAAATCCAGATTCAACACTAAAAAGATTACTTCTGGTTATAATGGCCTCGCTTCTGTCAGTCTACCACAAGGGCGGTTGTGGCTACAAAAGTAGCTTACCATTACTGAGTATGGTGTGAATGAATAATGACTACAGTGCGGCGCTTTGAGAAACTTGTATAGCGCTTAACAAGCCTGTGGTACCAATTGTAAGCCATTATTATTATTATAACCAGAAGTAAATCTTTTAGTGTTTAATCTGGATTTCTATTGACATGCGTGTAATGCATTTGGTTTTAAAAAACTCACCAAGTCTTACGTCTTCCAGGGATTTGACATTTGAAGTTAATCCTTAAACAAACTGTAAACTGAGGGAGAGTAGGACAGAGCAGCTCACTGGCACTGGTAATGCAGCTTGAAATGGATATTTCAACTTGATTGTCCAAGTCTCCCATAACACTTCCTTTCATTAGTCTGAGTAATGCCTGCAGAAAGAAGCCGAAAGGGCTCACGCAGGTGGACAGAGCACTGGATAGCACTATTCACTCCAAAATACACAATGGGTATGATAAGAACATCTACCACGCATTGTGCAAATGTACTTTTTGAAATGCCATGGCAAGGCACTGATTGATTTAAGCTAACCAGGAAAAAAAAAAAGTATATATATATATATATATGTTGCATAATTTGCATAATTGGATGTTGATTTGCCCATCCACTTTAATCCCTTAACCCTCACCTTAACTGAGTGCATTTTCTCCAGTTCGGCCAATCTAAAAGCTTCTCAACTGGAGCTTAGGCAAGGCAAGGCAAGGCGACTTTATTTACACTGCACATTTCCTACACAAGCTTACAGTCTATAGGTCAGCGTCATACCTCATTTGAAAGCTAAGACCTACAAAATCGATCGCAACTTTTTTTGTCACATTTTTTAAGTGTTTTTTGTCACTTTTTCATTGCATTTTTGTCACCTTTTTGTCACTCTTTCAGTGCTTTCTTGTTGATTTTTTGTTGCTTTTTCATCACTCTTTTTGTCACATTTTGGAAGTGTTTTTGTTGTATTCTTTTTTTTCGTCGCTTTTTCGTTACTTTTTTGTTGTGTTTCGTCACTCTTTAGTCGTGTGTTTCTGTCGCTTTTCTATTGTGTTATTGTTGCTTTTCTGGCACATTTTTAGATTTTGGTAAAGCCAAACTGGAGAAAATGTGCTGCAAGTGGGGGTTAAGAGGTTAATAACAATAAATGCTGAAAAAACATACAGTGCATAGAGATTTGCAAATCTCTATGCATGTGTTTGTTAAGACTTCTCAAGCTTCTCAAAGTGCTTTTACAATGTGCTTATTCTTTCACTCCCTCTGCTCCCCTCCCTGTTCCCATCTCTTCACACGTCTCCAGCCCAGTGGACACTGCCGCCCTCCCCCGACTACCTTCACCTGCCTCCAGCCCCCCTGCACCCACGTCTCCAGCCCCCACCATACGGACTTCTTCCAGCACCTGCCCCATCCCCGGCAGTCCACCCCAGTCCCCCCCTCACTCCCCCCTCTCCATCACACCGGACCAGGTGAGGAGAGAGCTGAGGCGACTGAAGCAGAGGAAAGCTGCAGGACCAGAATCCAATAGCAGCTGGTCCGGAGGGCCACCTCCGTCCTGGGCTGCCCCCTGGAATCTGTGGAGGAGGTGAGGACAGGAGGTTATTAGCCAAGCTCGCCTCCATCATGGACAACACCTCCCACTCACTACACAGGACTGTAGAGGAGCTGAGCAGCTCTTTCAGTGGTAGACTGAGACACACTAAGTGCAAGACGGAGCGCAACCGCAAGCCCTTCATCCCCACTGCTGTCAGACTGTACAACAAGTAACATGTGCAATAACCCCCTTTTGCAAAACTATGTGCAATAAACTCTGTATCAGCGCCACTTATTGACAACCTGCACTAGGACAGTAAACTTTGCACCTCGATATTCTACTTTTTATAGTCTGTTCTAATTTTTATTCTATTTGTATTTATTCTTATTTCCTTATTGTCATACATAGTTCTATGGCAACTGTTGTGAATGTGATAATGGTCTGTTTTTAATGAAATTGTACTCCTTTTTAAATTGTATTTTTTATTGTGTGCAGCGCTTTGGTCAACTTTGGTTGTTGTAAGGCGCTTTAGAAATAAAACTTGATTGATTGATATTGTTATAATTCTGGTCCTTAAGATTTTGCTTTACTATTGTACATAAGATACCACTTTTTTTTACTTTAACTGTTTGCACATTTCCTGTCTATTTTGCACATCCTGAGTTATCTTATTGAATGCCGAATGTAACAAGTGAATTTCTCTGTTGTGAAATCAATAAAGGATTATCTTATCTACTGATCCGCCACACTACCGTGCATGCAAGGTGACTTGCCCAAGAACACAACAAAAGACCCAATGCCAGTAGAAGTGATCAAACCACAACCCTTTGGGTCAGTGGGTAAACATCTGCTGCACCTGTGGATGTAGTTGCATTATGTTTCCATCCTCCAGTACATCACAAAGTGCCGCCAAAACATGTCTGGTTGACTGAATTTTTTCTCTTCAAAATTCATTGGGTCAAAAACTGTAACTTCCATCCCTTTATAGCCCTTTTCAAATTTCTTACTAGAGTATTTACAGGGCTTTAGTTTCCCCAGAGCTATCGTAAATTTAATGAGTGACATTTCAGAGTAATAAAGCTTCCCCTCCATTTTTCTCCTTCCTATTGTAGAAAATGTGTGTGAGCCTGGGCCCACACCCCTATACACGTGTCCTGGTTATTCCGGGGTGGAGTGTTGTCGGGCTGCTGTAAGACTGGCAGAAGTATACAGCAGTTTGAATGGTGTGAATATGCAAAGGAGTACAGCGGGGCAGAGCGGAGAAAGATGCCGTCGAGTCAGCATTTCCTCACTGCTCCATGTGTGTCAGACTGTATAGGGCACAATGACATGGGAGGAGGGTTTGGGGATTCACATGCTGCAAGGTGCACATAGTGTTAAACTCAGGTACAAATAAATGGCAGTGTTTCATGCTTTGTTTAATTGGCTTATGTTCAACAAATTAATAAATGGGTCATAATGTTTTGAGCTGTCAGTAATATTAAACGCTCCTAGACAATGAAAGGAAATCTGTGCATTGAATTGATCTATTTAATGTGTCGTGGCGATGGTTTTCTTCCCTTTGTTAAGTGTGACTCCTGTCAAAACATGTGATTTGCATAAAAGTCACCTAATGGCATTACACTTTACATTGCAGACGGTTCATTTAATACAATCATAAATTATTGTGCACATGATTTCCATTGTAAAAAGTCAATTAGGTAGGCAGTGGGCAGATAAAAAATAATGATATAAATGAAATTTTAGCTCAGTACATGCTTACAATCAATATGCCTTGTGCATCCTGGTTGGCCAATTGGCGGGGGCTGGTGCTTGAGCCCAGTGGACAAGGTGCTGAACATTGAAGTCTCTCTCAAACTTGGAGACTGTGGGATCTATGCTGGTTGTGGTGCTTGGCTCAGGGTGCTTTCACACCTGTTGGTCCGGTAAAGTGGTTCGGTTGCGCCCCAAAATTGTTACAATGTTGCAATTCTCAACTTGCTCGGTTCTCATTCACACCAGAGTTTTTGCAAACGAACCATCCACTGTGGATGTTATATATCCCCGCACTCATGTGGCGGCGCTGTTTACAAAATACCGTGTTCTGGGTGACGTAGGTGAAAGCTGATTGGCGCAGCATATTAAGAGGGAAAAATCCCGGAAGAAAAGACTTTGTTTATTTCTTAACGATGAACTGTGCTCTCCTGTTTGTGTTTGTTGCGATTTATTATCATCAGTTCTTTGTGCAGCAAGCACAAATACTGCTGTTGTTCTATCATGTATCGCGCATTCGGCACGAGAACACTCTGCAGCTGTTTTTGGAGCGGAGATAAACTTGTGCAGATGAAAATTTGCGCTTCCCTAAACACACCGCGCGGCTTGCTACGGAAGCTTTGTTGGACCAAAAAGGCTGCTACGTAACAGAGCAGGTCTGACTCGAGGCCGGTCAGCATTCACACCAGCAGCGAACCACACTGGAGTCCACATGGAACTGCACCGAGACCACCTCCAGAAGGGTCCGTGCGGACTAGTCCGGACAATTAACTGGTCCGCTTCACACCAGCCACGAACCGACTGCAGTGCTGACCCATCCGTAGTACCATGAAGGTGAAACCAGTGTCTTTTTCTTCAAGAACTACTTATGGGCATGCTTTAAAGCTACTACCCAATGTCATGTTAATTAAACTTACCAACAAGTCAGATTTGAACTCAGGACCGTTGACTCCGATGCATCACTGAGAAAATTTTCAAACACTCAACCAACTGAGCTACTTCCTCCTGTAGTTTTGAGTCTTTAACTGTAATAGTAAAGTGAATTGTGGACTTCCATAAACTTAACACACACAAAATTCATGTCAGTTTCTGTGGTCCAGTGGTTAAGTTGCAGGAGAATAAGTAGGCTTTCTATGGGAGACCGTGAGTTCAACATGCACTTGGATTCTCTACATAATACTTCAGATTATACTTTAAAGATACGCCAACCCACAATCATTCCGTCTTCATTCATGTGAGATTTGAACTCAGAACCTTTAAGTTTAATTGTGCTCTACCAACTGAGTTACTGTGACCGCTGGTCAGGAGTGTTTATATGTAATTATCTGAGTATACACGGTAGCGTCGTGTTCCACTAAATCGGTGATTCCACATGACGGCTTTCTGTGTAGTTGCATTTTCCCTGTCTGGTAGTTTCGGTATCGTCCCTAACTAAAAAGTAAATAAATAAAAGTGGAAGGAAACGATGAAATAGAAGCTACAATCGTTGTCATACTGATGCCTAAAATAAAAAAAACATCTGAACAAAATGAAAAGTGACCTTCCATAAAGTTAACTAAAGGAATTAAATCAGTCAGGGTGTGCTTCTGTGGTCCAGTGGTTAAGTTACAGGGCATTAAAGTGCTGATCCTTCTGTGGGCTGGAGTTCTAGTCTGGTGTGTGTGGTTGTTCAGTAGTCAAGTACTTTTGAAGTCATACTTTAATAATGCTGTGAAACTCACAAAACTCTTGTTTCATTTTGTTTTGCACCCATGGATGGCCAGGCACCTGCAGCCATCTGTGGGATTGGGGATGGAGCATGCTGTGGTTCCTTATTTGGGGGGGTGGCGCCTTGTGCATCCTGGTTGGACAGTGTCTGGGTGGGGAACTTGAACCCTGGACCTTGGGCTTTGCAACGCAGCCTCTTAATCCCTAAGCTAAACTGCCACCACCACCAGCCTTCATATGGCATTAATCACACTAACATCACTACACTCAGCTTTGACTTTAACAAATGAACTCAAACATGACACTAGAGTGTGCTGTGGTGTGGGCCAGTGGAGAAGGTGCTGAACATTCAAGTCTCCCTCAAACTTGGAGACTGTTGGATCTATGCTGGTTGTCATGCTTGGCTCAGTGTCTCTGTTGTTTCTTTCTTAAAGAAATACTTATGGGCATGCATGCCAACTGCGGTTGTCCAGTTGTCCAATGTCATGTTAATTAAACTTACTAACAGGTCAGATTTGAACTCAGGACCTTTGGCTCAGACGTATCACTGATACAATTTCCAAACACTCCACCAACTGAGCTACTGCCTCCTGCAGCAGTGAGTCTTTAATGTAATTAATCTTAGAAAAGTGAATTGTGGACTTCCATAAACTTGGCACACACAAAATTTATGTCAGTTTCTGAGTTTCTGAGGTCCAGTGGTTAAGTTGCAGGAGAATAAGAAGGCTGTCTATGGGAGACTGTGAGTTCAACTCTCAGTTGTGTCCTCTACATAATACTTCAGGTTATACTTTAAAGCTACAACCCATCGTCATTCATGTGAGATTTGAAATCAGAACCTTTAAGGGGACACAGATCGTCTAACCAAGCGCTCTACCAACTGAGTTACTGCAAAGTTTAGTCAGGCGTGTTTATATGCAATTTATCTGAACAAAATGAATAGTGAACTTTCATTAAGTTAACAAAAGGAATTAAGTCAGAGTGTGCTTCTGTGGTCCAATGGTTACAGTAAGTTACAGTGCAGTAAAGTGTTGTTCTTTCTGTGAGGCTGTAGGTTCAATTCTGGCCTGCGCGGTAGTCAAGGACTATTGAAGTCATACTTTAAGAATGTTGTGAAACAAACTTACAAAACTCTTTTTTTTATTTGGTTTTGTGCCCGCGGGTGCCTGACCATCCGCAGTTGCAGGGAGATCAGGGCTGGAGCACGCTGTGAATCCTGATTTAGGGAGGGCCAAGGCCTTGTACATCCTGGTCCAGAGAATCCAGAGCTGAACAGGAGCTGGTACTTGAACCCAGGACTTCGCAACCCAGCCTGAGCTAACACTGAGCTAAACTGCCACCGCCACCAGATTTCATATGGCATTAATCACACTAACATTACTACACGCAGCTTTAACAAATGAACTCAACATGACACAAGAGCGTACTGTGGTGTGGTCCAGTGGAGAAGGTACTGAACATTGAAGTCGCTCTCATACGCTCGTGTTTTTCTTTCCAATGTGTTTTTGTTGCTTGTTTATTGTGTTTTTGTCTGTGTTTTGTTACTTTTTTTGTCATATTTTCATCCTCATTTTGATACTTATATTTGGGTAAAGCCAAACTGGAGAAAATGTGCTCAGTTCATGTGGAGGTTAATAGTGTTGGACAGAAAAGTTATTTTTTATTGAATTTTTAAGCTACTGACAGGAAGTGACATGGATAAAGGTAAAGTACTATTGCTGTTTGACTCATTTCCAGAGGTGGGTAGTACTCAGTTACACATACTTTACATGTACTTGAGTAACTTTTAAGTAAGTAAGTACTTTATTTGTTATTGTACAACAGTAAAAAGAAAATGTGTTCACATATTAGTCCTGAGCTGCTGCCACGCTGTCACTGAGGGCCAACCTGACCAGCATGATTTTGGAGGTAGAGGAAACTGGAGCCCCCAGAGGAAAATGGCTGGCTACCTTCAGTGCTCCTCTGAAACGGTGCAGCACCTCGTGGGTTTGTCCCTGTTTCAGAGCGTGGTGTCCAGCACTGGTCAGCTCTTCCACTTCCTCCTGTGCAGCTCCCCCCTCTTTGTAAATATTCCGATTTCCACGGATTTTATGTTTGTTTCACAGAATTTATGGCATCATTGAAAAGAAATCAGACTTTTTTGCTCAAACAGTTACTCAAAGTATTTTTCCCCTTGTATTGTTTGAGTCACTACTTTTTACTTGGACTTGCATACGAGTTTATTTCAAAGTAACGTTACTCTTACTTGAGTAAATATTTTGGCTACTCTACCCTTTTTTTTTCTTCTTTTTTTTAAATGGTCGCAATTGCCAATAATAAATAATATGCTAAAACATAAATATCACCCATGGACCTTGAAACCATTTTCTACTACTCTTTTTTCTGCTACTCTACCCACCTCTGCTCATTTCCCATTGACATAACATGGTTGGCAGGGCAACGGTTTAAAATGGTTTGCATCTATCTATCTATGTCACTTCCTGTCAGTTTCCAATCAGGAATTATAAACGTTACAAAAAATGGTAAAACTAAAGAAAGCTGGGTTAAATTTTTTATTTTTGAATCTTATATATAATTGTGTTAACTGCAGTATGTTTTAGCAACAAATTTGAGACCATTTGCATATCCTGGCTCAAAATATAGATTAGACGGATACATATTTGTGGGTCAGGGTCATACTCAGTGATCATGGAGCTAGCAGTGTTGGATGGTGGTCCATTTGTTGGCACTACCAGGCGACCCCCTCCCCCTTCTACTACGCTCCGTGCCTCTGCCAAGTGCATAATCCTGTCACAGACTAGAATTGCAAACCCTTCAGGAATAGTTTTTTTTTCTTCTTCTTCTTCTTCTTCCCTCCCCTCCTTCTTCCCTCTCTCCTGCCTCCGTGTGCACCGAGCATCTGCTGCCGGTGTCAGAGCGGGGGTGGGGCTTCTCTTGACACCGCACTGTATACGGCCTATGCGTGTGTGTGCGTGTGTGTGTGTGCTATGAAAAGGCAAACACGGGGAGCGCGTGGGTGTTTTTGCATCGCTTCGTGGCTCCACACTAATGGTTATAAATGGACTAAATACCCTGCGTTACAGGCACTCATTAGTGGCCACGAAGAAGCCCGAAACATGTGAAAAAGGAGCGTATATGGCGGTGATGGGAGAGTTGCTTTGCTGTCTGTCTGCCACACCCAGGCCTTGCACGCTGCTATACTCCTCCTCCGAAGCCATGCGAGTTTATCTGCTGGCGTTACCATGAGAACGGAGTATGGGTATGGAGAGGGGGTGTCTCCAGACCAGAGTATTCAGAATGACTATCCGTCAGCACAACAGAATGATATTTGGATTAGCACATGCTTAAGTAGGCACTTTTGAGTGGATTTTGGTTTTGTGGGTGGAAAGGCTGCATTTGATATAAATGGGCATGTTTAAACAAGCGGCGCTAGAAATCAATGGAAGGAAATGATATAATGATTGCTTTCCAAGTCAGACACTGTACAGGGTGGGGTTTCTGTTAGAGCCATAGAAAGATATAGAAGAATTACTAAGAGGTGGTGATGGTGCGGAGGCTGGGATGCTGTGGGGGGCCTCCATCACTGAAGAGGAGGAGGAGGAGGGAGGAGGAGGAGGAGGAGGAGAGAGAGGCCGGGAGGGTGGGGTTTATAGGGTGGGATCGGCCAAGTCCGTGTGAGCGGCGCGCGAGTGAAAAAGCGATACAGGGGAGAAAGCCACTGGCTGAAGAGGAGCGTGCAAACTGGGATGAGGAGTAGTACAAGCGCCGGGGCGACTTCCTCCTAGCTGTTGATACAGCCTCCATCGCGAGTGAGAGAGCGTGTGCACGGAAGAGCGCGCACGAGAAAGTGAGAGAGAGCGTGGAAGAAAGAAGAAGCTTGAAGAAATAAGAAAAGAAAAAAAAGGAACAAAGCGGGGACTAAAAACTACAACTATGCTGTGCTGCATAAGAAGAACCAAGCCGGTAAAGTATCCATTTCACTGCACTTTAGTTCTTGTAGTAAAAGTTTGTAGTGTTTTTTTTAATTTTTTGGGGGGGGGAAGTATTAACCCAAAATGGTGTAATGTGCTTTGAGCCCAGACACGCCTAGTTAATGTGATTATCCCGCATGAATGGATGTTGCCACAATGCCTCCAAGACTTCACACTGTTCTTGGCGAAAGGAGAGATCACACCGAGCGTTTCGTGAAATTCAAATATGACTTAGTGTATTCTTCTTCTTTTTCTCTGCCATTCAAAACTGGGCTAAACTCTCGCCTGCTTCTGCCTATGACGCTTGGCGCTAATTAAACCCCCGATGTAATGCTTCCTTAATTGACAGATCAGCACAAGTCTTAAAATCTTCATCGGCAGAATTTCTTTTTTTTAGCGCCACTAAAGTAATTTTCCACAGTGAGGGAGAGAGAGAGAGAGAGAGAAAAAAAAGGGTGGGGTAAGGATTGAGTGAGCGGCACCATCGTGTCAGTGGCCTCTGGGGAGTACAATGAGAATAAATGAGTTAAAAGGATTATCATAGCCCTCTAGCTTCATAAGTGGAGACTGTCAATGGAGGCGACTATGGAGTGTGCACTTGTTTTAAAGGGTGTGAAACTCGGCATGTTGGGTGGTTTTTATTTTTCCAATAAGAGAAATAGATAGCCATTCTATCAGAGCTGGGAAAGAAAGCTTTAGAGGTAAAACTAAAGCTGGATGTACCGCTGGAATCTAATAATTGCTTTTTAAATGTCAGCCTGGGTGAGTCATATTAGAAAAGGGACACAATAGGGGAGTTTGATAGACATGCTGGATTCTGGACGAGGTTTAGGCTGTGGCAAGCAAGCAAAAAAAAAAAAAAAAAAAAAGCACATGCAGGTAGCGCAAAGAGTAGGTGAGAATGGGAGAAAGGTATGGTGTGGTGGGGGAAGGTAGATGTAAAGACAAGCAAAGCAGAAAATGAGATTGTGCCGCCAAAATCTACCCGCAAATGTAACAGTGGTGACAAGATGAGTGATGGTAGGAGGTGGGAGGCAACAGTAGAACTGAGGATAGAAAAAAAAAGCTAAAAGAGAAAAAGCCGGTATGCTGCTGCTGCTGCTACGGCACACTGCAGCCATGTGGGTGAGGCACCGGCTTTTTCCCCACTGCCGCCATGCGCTGTCCCCGCCTCAACGTGCACGACGCTCCCTTTGAACTTAACCCCGCAAGGTGTTCCTCAAGCTCAAATGAATCTGGATTGACTTTGTCAATTAAGAACACAGAATCTCAAACGAGTTTATGTTCTTTTGTTTGAAATGTCAAGAGTTGAAAGAAGAAGCCAAGTCATTTGACAAGGTCTACAAATGAATGATGTAATTCGCATACCATACAAGAAAAAGAAAAAAACACCCATTTGGTACCCAATCCTGAGTATCCATCCTCCACTTCCTTGTATGCTCCCCCTTAGCTCCTCCCACTCTCTAAGCTTGAACCCACATTGGTAATTAATCTAATATGACAATAAAGCATCCTCTGTAACATTACCTCTACAGCCACAGCCTCAATTCTCTCCCACTGTTTGCCTTATTTTCCCCCTCCTTCGTGTCCATCATAAACCCATTGCCTATAGTACTCTCTCCCTCGCCCTGCCCCTATGAGATCATGTGGCGATTGTGGAGCCTTTGTTCGTCCAGAAAGAGCCGGTGTAATTCAATTAGGCACTCGCTCCAGAGGACGTTACCACGCTACCGGGCTTGCCTTTTGGTTGCAACGGGGTGACTTTTTTTTTTTTACACCCCCCTTTCCGATAGCAAAAGGCAAATATCCTTTACATGTATAGCCATTTTGGGTTTTCCAAAGGCATGTCTAGCATCAGCGGCGGCAGCACCACCACCTGAGCAAGAGCTGAACCCCCCTCCCCTTTTCTCTTTCGCTCACTCGCTCCCCTTTTTTTCTGCAGGAGCTAGCCGGCTAAATGGGTGTGGTACTCCGCTGTGTCTGCTTGTGATGCGAGGGATAGAGAGTGAGAGAGAGAGAGAGAGAGAGAGAAAGGGAAAGCGGAGTGAGTGGGTAGCAGTTTGCACGGTGGGAATGAGAATGAAAGTGCCAGGGAGAAGAAAAGGAAGAAAAAAAAGCGCTGAAACACAGGAGAAGGAGAAAATGCTCAGCCGTGGCAGACACTAGACAGTCTATAGTGTCTGGAAGAGGGGAAGCCATTGAAAGCAAGCCAAGCATGTTTAGGGGGAGTGAGGTGCCAATGCAAGTACATGTCTCCATGATACACCTCCAAAATTGCTTGAACTACTATGACTCAAAGTGTTTGGATTTCAATCACTTTAACCATTGTTCGATTGTGGGCAAAAAAATAAATAAAATAAAATAAAACCTCAAACCAAGCACCTGTTAGCTTGTTTCGGATTCATTTTCCGAAAGTAATACCTCTCAGCAAAGCCATTACGGCAGCAAAAAAAACACACAAAAAAACTACCAAATTACATCTCTGCATTGCATCTGTGCCACATCTGGGCGGAGCAAACAGACGGTGCAGAGTACTAAAAGCAAAAGGAAAAAACCCGATAGAGATATATGCATTAGATGTGGTGGTTTTGTAGTTATTCACGCACCCCTGCACTCCCACCTCTTTCCACCGCCCTCAACATTAGTCCCTAATGGCCTTGCGAAGAGGCTGAGGCATGGGAGACTGTTGCTGAGTGTCACCGTATAGGGGGATGGTTACGCGTGTAATTTGTGTGTCATTTGACTCCTGGGGTGTGGTTCTCACGACTGCCACTGCCCACTCAAGGACACACAGAGGCTGGCAGTCTCTCCGGCTCACAGGCAATGCAGGGGATGTGGATAGTGAAGCTACAGTCATAAAAGACAATATAATAGAAGAAGAAATGAAGCTGTATCCTTAAAGACTTTCTATCTTCAGCTGTTATTATTGAGCATCAATTGAGATGATGAGCACTATAAGCACTATAACTCAATATATCGATTCAAATTCAGTTAAGCTATAACGTTAACAAAAAGACACAGGTAATCTCAAGCTGAAAAGTTTTAAAAAGTTTATCTTAAACTGAGCACTTTATTTTGTTATCTCTTTATATATAAATGCTGCCCTCAGAAAAGATGGACCATTTTATTTTATAGGATATTTTTATCCAAGACATTTTTTCATTTAAATGTGCACCTTACGGAGCTTTGTTATACAGTGTTTATGTTTACATTTTATAGCGAGTTTTCAATAAAAACTACTCGTATTTGGCTTTGACTTTACATTTCATTTCATTTCACAGCTCATACTTTGCGGAAAAAATATCGGGATATATATCGTATATCGATATTCAACCTAAATATATCGGGATATACAGCATTTATTGCAAAAGACAATAAATGCTGTGTTGATCATATTTCGTATTTAATTATGCAACAAATTAATTACTTCTTAAAGACATAATTACTGTGGGTACGAACAATTAATTAGGCAGTTAATAGGATTTTAAGAGCAATGAAATATCAAGCTTTCTCCGTCATTATTTTCCACTCATTTCAGCAAATCATATGTTGTAGAATCCTATGCAGAACCGAACCAAAAGTAGCCACATTCATTGACTTGCACCTGCAATTTCAAATTCTTCCCGAGGCCACATTGAGCGTGAGGGTCAATGTAAATAGCCATATATGTTCTTTGGACAGTCATAAATGTAATATGCCCTGACTTTTCCCGTTTAAACCGTGACAAAGCGTTCCCAACATCTCATTTCTGCAGTTTTAAGTACAAGTATTGGATTTTTTTGTAAACCCATCACAAAGTCAGAACAAATGAGCACCATTTGATTTGAGAACCCGCATCTTTGTTATCGTCGTACTCAAAATCAAGTCAATAACATTTGCATAAAAAAGAGCTTTGCCTGATCCACCATCCGCCACCCTTTGTTTTCGATAAAAACGGAAATAAAACAAGATACAACCCGAGCGTCTCCTTGTGCTCGCTGGCCACATTATTGGGGACATGATTTAGTGGTTTGAGGCGCTAACCATCGCGTCTGCGCCAGGGTCACCGGTGTCAGCTCAATATTAGAGCCGGGAGACCAAGGTTCATCTGTACTGGTATAGTCACCTCCTCCACCTACATCCACTGCCTCTATCCCTGAGGCTCATAGGTCATAAATCCTGCTGGAGGCCTTCATTTGTAATATCTCCAGGACCAATCTGCTACCATCATAAAACACATGTCAGAGTAAAAATAACAACGGCATGCCGGTTTTCTTATGTCTTCCATTAAATATGATGATTTATCCGGATTCTAGTGTTTCCGCTCGGTAAATGTCTTTTAAAAATTGAGCTCAGATAGACCCAGAACCGGCCGGCACGCCCTCCGCTTCCAACAATACACTGGTGACTATTGGCTTTTTACTTTGCCTGATCTCATAGGTGCTTACAGCTGCCAACATCTAACCCAGGCACTTAACTCTAAACAGAATTACTTACAGGCTTTTTGCAATGACTCACGCCATTACATGATGGAGATTGGGAATACAGAGGGGCATGATATCATCAACGCTATGAGCCAATAGGTTGTCATTGACTTCTAGATATGGGCGTGGACGCTGGGACATTATCACAGACTGACCGCCGATGTGTTGTCACCATTTGACTTATCGATATTTGTCTCGTCACCCCCACTGGAATAATGCTTGGCGTCACTTTCTCGCTGACCGATTTACATGCATCATAGGCTGGCCGGCGAATTGCTTATATCAAATGCAATGAGCTATAACAACCAAATGTTTGTTTACCGGACTATAAAAGCACTAATATGTTTGAAATGTGCAGCCTGACAAGTTTGGGCTGTTTTGTCTATCATTTGCCATTGCCCGGTATTTGAACCCTGGTCACGTATCCCCGCCCCGCAGGCGCTGTTCCACTTGTGCGGCACAGATTTTCATTCATAAATACAAGAGCGTCTCCCAAAGGTGCCAGCACCGGCAAGGTGCACCCCTCTTTTAAGTGAAGCCTCCTCGCTGTTGGATCTGACTCTTAATTCATTTGCACCAAGCCAACATATTTGCATTTTGCTGCAAATTAAATTACTTATTCCAATTAGCCAGCAGTGCCTTTGCCTGTTAAAACACTCATTCTAGATACAATACAGCAATAATTTGTCCACACACGAGGAAATGTGTATGCGCATAAATACAAAAGGTGTTGATTGAAATGACACGACCGAATAACCAGAGACAGGTGTTACACAGTAAATGCATGCTCCAGATGAACCGTGTCTCCAAAGGTTAATTAGTTTAAATTGAAGCTGGTCGCTCCCCATGAGGATATGCCTATACCTCAGCTGTCCCAAATGTAAAGAAAGTAAATAGCTGCACTCCAGTGTGCATTATTTGACACACGACTCAGCGCTCTCTCCAATGCATTTTATACGCAGTAGTACACACTGATAACCCATGTACATAAAACTGTTATTGTAAGAAACTGTATTTTCATTTTTCATAATAATAATAATGCATCGGTTTTATATAGCGCTTTTCTGGACACTCAGACGCTTTACATTGCATTATTCATTCACTCCATACTTGGTGGTGGTAAGCTACTATTGTAGCCACAGCTGCCCTGGGGTAGACTGAAGAAGCGAGGCAACCAGTCTGCGCCATCGGCCCCTCTGACCACCACCAACCACTGACTCACTCACTAGATTCGCTGATTTTTGTCATCAGTATTCGACTCTTGTGGAATCGTACAACATGAGCCAAACACATAAGAGTGAATAGGCTTTTGGAATATGTGACACAAAGAAAAGAACGTTTTTGATGCAGTGATGTGTATTGTTCTGGTATAGTTATAGGAAATTGTGACAAAGCTGTATTTTTGGAAAAGCCTCAGAAAAGTATTCATAGAAATGCAACAACAACAAAAATGAAGAAATAACTTTTTCTAACTCTGTTCAGGGTTGGCTTCTGGCTTTTGCTGCATATTGGTTTACAGTGTTTTGGTCATTTTTAGTCTCAAGATAGAATTTAAAATCCTTCTCTAGGTTTTTAAAGATGAAAAGAGAGAAATACTTAGTTGAAGGAAAAGCTGGAGTTCAATGTTAGGAAGCTTTTTGCCTCTTTCAAACTGACCTTAAACAAGATCTCACACGGCGCGTGGTGACAGACTGGCAGCCTTTACAAAACACACACGCCCCCCCTCTGAGCACCGCACCCGCCATTACTGCTGCATCCCATTCAACCCCCCATACCCCACCCCAAACAGCCACACCGATTGCCCCGCCTGATTTACGACCTCCCCATTGGCCGACTCTCCGCAGGAGGTCAGGTGCTCTGCCAATCACAGTGACATATAGTCTTTCGCGGCAGCACCGGCCCGCAGACAGCGCTGTGATGAGTTAGCACTCTCCCGGTTGTCACGGTAACCTTTGATGGTGGGGAGGGGTATGGCTGTGAATGCTGAGGAGCGAGGAGACTGGAGCAGGCAGTTCCCTAGCAGCCGAATGCCAAAGAGAGAGAGAGAGAGAGAGCTACTGTACGCAATGAATAGAGAGAACCTCATTATTGTTCAACAGGAGCTTGCATTTTTATGGTTTTGAAAGATGACATTCGGACCAGACGCTGCCGACACCTATGAATGCATCACATGGATTTAAATGGTTTCCTAATCGCATCTCAAGGACGGCCTTATTTATTGTGGATAAACAATATAGGCTCAATAGGGCTCCATCCAGAGATCAATTTATTATGTGCAGAACACTGACACAGATTTAGTACCAATGTGAAACAGGAGAGGGCTGCATCTGTCAAAGAGCGCCATAAAACACTGTGTAGATTCATAGCACTGTCAGACGAAGCTATAACCAGCAACAGCAGACTCAATCCAAGCCATAAGACTTTACTATGTTCATATTGTTGTTGTTTAGTCTGACCGAAGTGGTGTTTACTACGGTTATACTTAGAAATGACAAAGCTGGCAACCAGGAAGTGGGCTTTGGAAACTGTAAATAACTGAATGGCCAATCCTACTGTGTTGCTAGGCTTCTTTCAGGATGAGCAGGGATTTTTCCACATCGATGTGGCCTTGGAGCTAAACCAGATGCTGATTCGTATTTTGTATTTTCTTTTGAATCAAGTGTAAAGCCAGTTGGGAATGGCTAAAATTGAGTAGCTGAATTGGCATTGCTTTTGCCCAACTGTCAATTGGTTGCATGCCTGTTTGTAAAAGTTTATTCTCCCAAAAGGTAACCACTATGGGCTGTATAGGTTTCATATATTTTCACGAGACAAGCTGATCGATAGTTGCAGACAGTTGTATCTCTGTAAAATGACGACTCGCTGGATTTTTCCCTGGGATATTTCAGAAAATGTTGTTACCCATAACGCCATGTACTGTGTTCAGACATTTTATATGTTGCTTATTCTGCCTTTTTTTCTATTTCTTAATTTGACAAGTTTCCTCCAGCTAATTACATTTTGATGCTTTGCTTTGCTGTGTACTTCTGGTTCATTTTGTGTGCCACAATCACTGCTCATCCCTCATCCTTTAATTTGATTTGATTTCTTTTCATTAGATTTATAAGACTCATAACACAGCCTGGTTTTTGATGGACAGCTTTGGATCCAGGTACGACAGGTAACTCATGAAGCACTTTTTTGGCATTTTAGTTTGTCTGTCCTCTTTCCCTTTTCTTCATTCCGCCCTGTGCCTTTAGTATACATATATATTAGTATAATAAATCTGTATTTAAAAAATCGACTTTATGTTTGACCCTGTTTGACCTATCCTATGTAGATTATGATTTTTGATGAATCACCCATGGTCATCTTAATGGTGACCATACCTCAAAGTGAATTTGAATTTATGCAGAGATTGGCCCCACCAACCAAACTAAAATGTCAATTGGGCAAGGATTTTGTTATCTATCTCTCTATGGTGCATGGCTTTCAAAAGCATTACTCCAAATGGTAATTCCTTCTCCCTTAGCTAGTTCTGCCACTTGAACTCAGATTGTTTCAAATCTAATTCAGAACAAGGAGACATGGTTGGTGAGGCTACTACTGCAACTGCTTTTGTTTCTTTGAGAGGTAAAGTCTTATCTTCCAGGTAAATGTTACTTTGTAGTACTCTACTTGTAACATTTCTTTCCTATGCTCCTATAGTGGTTTCCAAAATGTACTCAAGTACATTTTTTCCTCCTAATTACTAGCACTAATTTAGCTGTGCAATATTTTGAGCGAAGTGTGTGATGCCTGTCATTCTTGTGGACTTCAGGTGGAGAAGAACGAAGATGCCGACCAGAAAATTGAGCAGGACGGCACCGCCAACAAACCCGAGGAGAACAAGGCTCACAAGGCTGCGACCAAAATACAGGCGAGCTTCCGTGGACACATAACTCGGAAAAAGATGAAAGACGGAGAGGAAGAGCAGGAAGAGGAGGTTCCTGTCAACGGGGAGGAGATAGTGAACGGTATAGAAGAGGGAGAGGAGGCCAAGAGCACGGAGGAGGGGAACGAGGACGCGCCTGCTAAGGAGTCCAAGAAAGAGGAGAGCCAAGCCAAAAGCCCAGCGGCGGAGAAACCCGCTAACTCTCCGGCGCCACCTGCAGAAACAGCAGCATCTCCCGCAGCCCCCCTGCTGCCGCCGAGCCCGCAAAGGAGGAGCCGAAAGTGGAGGAGAAGGTAGAGGAGAAGCCCAAAGAGGTGGAGGTAGAGCCCCCAGCGGCCAAAAGTCCCACCACAGCGCCCCCTGCCCCGGTGAGTGAGGAGAAAGCAGAGGAGCAGAAGAGTGAAGAGAAGACGGAGGACAGACAAGCCGACGTGCCTGCTGCTGTTAGCCCGACAGCCGACAAGGAGGAGCCTAACCAAACAAAAGAAGGTAACGCACTGCTGAGCTCGCGTATGAACACTCAGCACAAAACGTCTACAGGGAAAGATGTAAGCGTAAGCAAGATAACTCCTCATTCAGGGTTTTTTGTTAGAATGCAAAAAAAAAGAACATTGTTTCCACCTAATTGCAACACTGATCAGGATAAATGACATCATCGTGCAATATAATTGAGTTGGCACAATATTCACCTCCTTGAAAAACAAAAAACACATTTATCACCTACTAACACAAATCAGGATTAGACTCAAAAAAGGTGAATCAAAACAACTGGACGCCTTTTAGTGGTGCCACATTTTGAGGAACACCGTGACAAGCTTTAAAACAGTTCCACCTTTTACCATTACAATATCTGGATGCTGCTGTTTGGATTAAAAAGCATCTGCCGCAAATGTGCTACAAAGTACTTCCAAAAAGAGCAAAAGGCAGATTTTATTTGACTCCACGGTCTCTCGTGAAGCGTGGAGACTATTTATATTAGTTTGAAAGAGTAAACAAACACATTCAGCTTCAACACATTTGATGGTAAACAAAAAGCCACAGCTGGGTTTTTACCAAGCCACTGCCAACAATGAACACAATGTAGGAGGCCCGTTTTATCAAGAGCACTATTTAGACTCCATCATCCACTCATTATTCACACCGCATTAGACTGTTAATAAACATCGATGGAAAGATAAAGTTGAATATTGTGCTCGGCTGGCAGTACAGGAAATGAATGTGCGTTTGGCGTAGCTCCAAAATCCCTGGTTAACACGCCGAATATTGGATTAGACCCCGGGAAAGATAGATAGAAGTGCTTGTATTGATATCGTGAGATGAGCTAACACTTTTTTTTACGGGAAGAGTCAGTCAGAGGAGAGAGTATTTCAAGTAAAAAGTAAAAGTACATTATGCCACAATGGCAGAATGTGCCATTATGAATAAAAAGTAAAAACTTAAGTAGGGTTAACCAGGTCTAAAGAAAATAAAGTAAAAATAAGTACCATATAGTATAAGTCGCTCTGGCACCAGCCAAAAAAAAAAAAAGCACAATGAAGAAAAAAACGTACGTAAGTCGCTCCAGAGTATAAGTCGCACCAGCCTTGGCAACTACCTGGGCCTGGAGGCATAACTGCACCGTTGACAAGCCTCTCCCGGCAGCACATTGTTTAAGCACCCATTTGCGAACTCACTCATCTAGCTGTTTTCTTCATTGCAATCTCTCACAAGTTTCTTGCTCACTCCAAACGTTCTTTCTGCTGCTCAATTACTGTTTCTTAAATCTTCAGTGGTACAGGAGTAGCAGATACTGGTACACAAGCCTAGAGCGCCCTCTAGCGGCTGTGAGTGTGAAAATAACTAAAGATGTGGATATAGAAAGATATATTTTGAAATATAAGTCGCACCGGCGTACAAGTCGAACTATGAAAAAAAGTGCAACTTCCGGAAAATACGGTAACCATAATTGTCTCGTTTTCACAAATTAACATGCAACATACTCTGGAATTACTGCACATACTCTCTCTTGAAATGTACCATGAGCCCCAAGGAAAAGTGTATAGTTCATTCCCATCCGCTCAGACTGTAGCTGCTTTGTTGCTTGTTATAAAAAGTGGAGCAGCTTTACAAGTCATCTACATCCACGAAGCTCTAATTACGGCACTTGCGCAACAGACAAGAGTCAAATACAGAGAGAAATGAGCAAGAAAATTAATGGCCTTAATCCCGCCTGGTTTGCACTCTGCAGAAGGTTCAAACGTTTGATGAACTACCTGGCGCCTGCTGCTGATAGATTTCAAAGTCTACCACCATATGACGTGTAATTAACAGCAGTTGCGCGTAACTACCGGAGAGCGGCAAGGTCTTGAAGCCGCTACAGCGCGATAAAAAAAAACGAACAAAATATACTTGACACGACGAGGTAAAAAAAGAAAAAAAAAAGAAAAATCAAATTCAAGGACATTGGGTCAGACAGGTAGTTAACGGTGCGGCGGTGGAAGAGTGGGTGTCGAAACTGTACACACCGAAATAAGTAGGTCAACCCAGGAAGCGCTGTCTCCTCGCGTCGTCATGGTTACCACCTCGATGGGATAGCTGGCCCTGCACGGAGCAAGCTAACCAGCACAGAGGCATATTACCAGGTGCTCTGATTTTCGAAATGAATGATTAATGTTGGTCTCGGTCTCCTCCGGGAAAAAAAAGTGTGCCACCGAATCAATGCAACTTGACAGGGAAGTGCTAATGAGGGAAAGTCCCGCCTTACTCCACAATCTGTTGACAAAAAAAGTAAAGATGAATATTTATGACATTCTTTTGGTCAAGGTTTGTCCGAGTATAAAAAGAGAAATATTCGGACAGGGACACTAGGCATGAGTTGAGAACAGGCTGAATAATGTATGAGGAAGCAGACGGGTGATCCACATACCCCTACGTGGCTAATCCGCGAGGCAGGGTACTGTTAGAGATACATCCGGCCAAGTTGTCAAAGCGAGAGGAGAAAGATGGCACTGCATATTCACACCGGCCTTGTGTCTGTGAGCTCATTACAAATGTAAATTAGAAAGAGGAAAAATGGACAGTCACATTAATAAAAGAATACCTGGGACTTATTACTTTAGCGTGTCCAAATATAGTGTAGTTCCTTGTGATAAAGACCTAGAAGTACAGTCACAATAATGCCTTCTAGTATATCACAACGAAAAGAGTCAGGTTACTTATGTAGACTTATCTCGGTTTTGGTATCCTAAAATGCGTCAGTATTGTACACCATAAACGGAAAATAAACATTTCCAATCAAGAGCATTATTTTGCTTCACACGTTAAGTCTACTCTATTCTAATCTCAGTGTGACCTTCTGACGATGCAAATTAAATCTGTAACTTTTCATTAAAGGCCCTGTACCCAATTTTTCACTTCCTCGAGCAGATTAGCATGTTTGCCGAATGCCTATTATGTACCTTAGCTGTTTTATATGACATTTAACAAATACACACATAATACGTTATGGTAAAGTTATACAACTCAGAATATCAAGGTCAGGGTTAAGTAGTTGTAAAATCCTGACAAAAGCACAATATAAACATTCCGTTTTAGTGGGAAAAGTCAATCACCAATACTTACTTCTACGCCTTTGTTGTTGTCCGCTGAGGATTGTTGCGCCTTTTACATATCACCGTAATCCAGTGACTCCTCTGTGTCATTTATCGCAGCTAGCCATTAGACGTATTAGTTTGATGGTAATAAATGGTTGTAACTTTCACGCCACTCTACTCCATCAGGACATGACAGGCTCTTAAAGTGCCCGGAGTGAAACTGTATTTGCATCAGCCATGCGGTAATGTCTAAGGGATGCTCTCCACTCTGCGGCGGCTAACAGGCTAATTACTGGCACCGCTCATAGTACCCGGATCATCTGCTGCCATGACTCACGCGTCATATTGACAGCAGCGATCTCAAACCATTTCTTTAAGTCTAAGTGATATGTACGACGTTCATAACTGGAACTTTGGGGTTCTTTTAACATGAATGATCAAACGTGTTTTTTAAGCAATCTTAAAGGCAACGTGTAGATACTGGAGGAATCACGATCTAGTGAGGAAATCTTGAAATGATTTATGCAATAAACAGATCCCAAAGATTCGGTTCCCATTCAAGAGCCATAAATCCCAATTGGCAGCTAGAGGGCCAATTACCGCTCATACCTGGATCATCTGCTGTGACTCACGCGTCACACCGACAACCGTGATCTCAAGACCCTCCCCCCCAAATGTCTTCCCGGCTTTCACGCTGACACATACATGCACTCCCTCACCACCCCCCCCCCCATCTCCCCATGCATGAGGTCATCTTCATCCCCCCCCCATCCACAAACCCACCCACCTACCTCTCTGTCTATTAAAGGCCCGTGACATCACCCTGCCGTGACATCATCCCTCCGTGGGCACTTAGCCAAACAAGCAACTCTATTGGATAAAAGTGGTTTTGCGTGTCAGAAGTGACCTCATCCGCTTCTTGTGCATTACACATGCTGTTATGATGATGTCCTTTGAGTCTTATAAGGAAAACAAACAGTGTTATAACCATAATATTTCTAATTTCATTGACCTTGACGAATTCATTCATATTTAAGTCTATAAATTCTAGTGTGGCTTCTTAAAATGTCTGTTGTCCTTCGTCTAAATGCTTGAAGGCTACTCTCTCGATTTTCCCTTTTGCAAATCTTAGCTGCCACACCCAAAATATGCTGCAACATAAAACTTAAATTCCAACTTCTGTGTGTCAAACTGAGAGCGAAAACAAATGTCACTCTTACCATAAACATCTTCTTAACAATTGTGAATGCATGTTTATTTTTTATTTGAAGCTCCACTGTTCTGCGTGCTTTCTAGACTCAGATACAAACTTAATGGTATTTCCCAAAAAGGGAACACCCAAAATAGCCGCTGCGGTATCTTCTTTAGAAAACTGCTCGACCTAGTTTCCAAACATTATTCAGCATCCTCCATTCTGGCTTGTGTTCTCCGGAAACACAAAGCATGAGGCATGACAAGCAGAGAGGATACTGCTGGCATCGTATTGTCGGCTCAAATCCCTCAGGCCAATGAAAGACCACTTTTCTTCACATACAGGCGTCTTTGTGTTATAAGAGTTGTCCTATGTGGCTAGTTCTATAGCTAAGGAATGTATCGGAGTGTTAAACATTTAAGAGGCAGAATGTGTGAAGATGTCTGCGCTCTTTTAAAAGTGCATTTGGGAGAGGTCCAAGCAGCTCTGTAGATCAATGTTCTGCTTCTGCAATTGATTTAGGACAAGAAGAGGGAGACAAATCTTTCTCTGTCCAAAAGAGGAAGGAAGATACTGGCTCTCGTTCCTGGATGTGCTTCACTTAAACCCAGAATATGGACTCCACATTCATTTTACCAGCTGTAGCAGAGGAATCTATTAAACAAAACATTAAATAACTGCGCATTGGTTTATTTAAGGATTGCAACAATAATAAATATCCCTTTGTGCTGGGCAATGTCAAACTCAATCATTGACAAATGGCATATGTTGTTTCTGCTTAACTTTGGTTACTGACAACATGTGTAAACAAAATAAATTTTAAAGAATCCAGGTTCATGCTCAGCATGTCTGTATCTGTCACGATAACAAATTTGAAGTTTGATATATTGAGGCAGGAGAGTATCGCGATAAACGATATTATTGACACTAACGATACTAGATACTGGCAACTCTAAGGCATAAACATGACAGTAAACCTTTGTTCTAAAAGTGCATCATAATATCCTAAAATACGACACAAGCTGCAATAAATGTGAAATATATTGTAACTCAATTTGCTTCCGTTAGAAGGTTTTACAAAGAAAAAATAGGGGGGAAATGCTAATAAATGTACAGACGATAAATATCGAGGCCAAAAATATATCGTTTATCTGTTATTTATTGAACGATAAGTCGATATAGTAATTATCGTGACAGCCCTATCTGACAGATGCCAGTTTGACTCCAGCCTCTCATTTGAGTGGCTCATTATGAAATTCCTTTTACGGATCAGTCAACTTCTTACCATAAGTTTCCTGTCTTGTCAATGGCTGTATATACAACACACAACTTTTCTCTTTAACATTCTCAACTCTTTATATTCGTCCAGTAAAAACGTATTCACACACTTAATAGTGTTAGAAATGGGTAATATCAATCTTTCAACTTGGCCATTTACATTATAGAAACATTTTGTAATCCTTCTATGTACGCAAACATGGAGCAATCTGCATATAACTGCCTCAATCATTTTGCCTCTCATCTCGTTCCATAAATGTTGAGTTGTTTCTGAAACCGGCAATTATCATCAGTCAAATTTATGCAGGCACAGAGCAACAAACTACAGTTACAACAAAAATGCCCAATTAACACCAGTGATGGTACCCAATAAGCGAGGCATTTCTTAAGACTATTATGACAGTGGCTGACTCTTTTTTTTTCTCTCTCTCTCTTTCTTTTCTCTTTCTCCACACCTACCCCCTTCCCATCTCCCTTTCTCTCAACACCCAGATGCTGCAGAGGAGTCTAAAGCAGAGGAGCCGGCCCCAGCAGCGGCAGACGCACCCGAGTCCAAGGAGGAGTAAAGTCTTTTGACCTGAAGAGTGAAGATCACGGTCATCTTCAGAAAAACAAAATCTAAAAAGGTCGCTCTTTGCCTTCAGGGTGCGAAGGCAGTCCGTTTCTATTTGTTTGTCATTTTTTGTGTGGCAATGATTTTCTCATGTTGGGGGAGTTTCCAGCGTGGAGTTTTTGGCTCAAGCTCATACTAAGTGTGGTGATGATGATGATGATGATGATGATGATGATGATGATGATGATGATAAACGATTGTGAACTTGTTGTGGTGAGGAAGGCTTTGGTTTTAAGTTACTTACACTATTTATGCTTAGTGGTAGACCAGACACGCCCAACTGGATAGGGACACATGTAAAGTGTGTTGCCGATACTTCTTAGGTTGCAATGCATTTTTATTACCGTTTATAACATGTAGGATCTGTTCGCAATTGCACGCACAAAACAAGAAAACCTTTTTTAATGCAAGTTTAGTTTTCAACTCATTTTGAAGACACAGCACCTAGACACAGTCAATTTTGAAGATAAGAATGTAATTAAGTGTGTCGCTGATCCAGTTGGGTGGCTCCATCCTGTATCCAAATGAACTATACTCTCTCGATATTGTGCTTGAGTCTTTCAAGCTTGGTTTACACCCCTTTTACAAATGTGTTTACTCACATGTACACTAAAGGACCTGTTGCCAGTTTAAGATATGAATATACAAATCTGCTATAGTACTAATGTATACGGCTTTTACATGACGATTTGTGTTATGCCAAATTTGTGAGAACAGTAGCATGAACCATTGAACCAGATGCATGATGGGAACTCTCCCTCTGAGAGGAACTTTTTCGCAGTCACAAAAACTTAAGAGGTGTGGCGGCTTCTTTTTGATGTCTTTGGTGTTGTTATGACAGTTTATAAGAATTGGGGAAACATAACCCTTGCACTGATGTTGAAAAAGAAAAAGTCAATGAAAAATCAAATGAGCAAAAACAAAAAAAATACTTTTCCTATGTTCCAGTGAGTGCAATGTCCAGTTTCAACCTTATCAAGGCGTTCAAACTTGTGAGAAAAGATACGGAAAAAAAAAAAAAAAATTCGAATGGTTTCAATGTCTGTTTTCAAAATAAAGCAAATGTGCCAATTACCATCAGAAACTGTGTCCTTTTTCATACTACCGTTTTAAATAGTCCTATGACTTACATACAATCACCCTGTAACACTAGACAAACCCAAATTTCAGGGGCATATCTGGGGGTAGCCAGGACATATTGGAATTAATTATTGTAGCACTTTGGCAGAAGTCACCCAAAGCACTTCATACATGCATTCATGCTATATACCAGGGCCAAATCAGGACTAAGCCAGGACAAAAACAGACCATATTGGGTCTATTGAGACTAAACCACATCTGAATCAGAACTAATACAGAACTAAACAAGACAGATGAGGACTTGATAATGTCTGAACCAACTAAACAAAGACCAATGCCTTCCAAACAATATGAACCTGCTCCTCACAGGTGTCCGCACCTGGCGATTTTATGAAAATAAAATAAATAAATGCATAAAAATAAAAAATAAAATCGCTGTAGCCTTTCTTAACCAGTCCAATGAGACAACACGCTCATGTTTGCGTCCTAATTATTCCGCTTCTTTAACCCGCTAACTCAGCCATTCCCAAAGTCCAGGACATCGTGGGCCCCCTTATTGATCCGAAAATCTCTCGGGGCCCCCCAAATCATAATAATTTACTCCATTCAAAAGAATGTGTTATAATTTTACAGCTAAAATGACATTAATAGTAACATCTTCTAGCTATGACAGTAGGCTAAATACTGGTTTAAACTGGTGCATTTGTCCAGATAAATGTATTTTTCCTTTCAAAATGAACTTTTTTCATTGTACTTGCTTTGCAGACAAGATTTGGGGGCCCCCCTGTAGTGTCTCTGGAGGCCTCGGACCCCACTTTGGGAACCACTGCGCTAACTTACCTTCTACTAGGCTACAATCGCAGAGAAGCGCTTATCTTCCCATTTCCCACAAACGTAGATCGAATTAAGTCAAAAGGGAAAAATGCACATGATAAAATGTAAGATATCATTTCACGAAGTTAGAGTCCATAGCGCAAGTAAATACAACATCAGACACGAGTTCGAGAGAGAGAGACATGGAGCGTAGAGGCTAAAAATGTGTGGTCTCGTCAAAGCCCAGTGCGTGCGTTATCATGTTTACCAGAACCATAAACGTGTTTGAGTATTTTCACAACATACTTACTTTCCGATCCAACCGAGACCACTTTATTTCAAGCGTTCTCTGTTCGCCTCTTGTCTTTGTACTAGCGGGTTTGAGGACAACAACGCTCTGGAAATAGTTGACAACTGCCCTCGATTAGTATCGACTCACTAAAACTTCTAAACTTTTTCTATATATAAATAATAAAAGATCCGCGCTCACAGACAGCCAGTAAAACTACCAGGGAAAAGTAGGCTATTTATTACTTAGCACCTTGTGTAACGTTCGGCCTCCAGCCCTAGCCCCGTCTGATAAAGGAGTCCGCGATGCGCCGTGCGTGCGTCAGCCCCTCCCATCCACCTTCAATGGAATCGCGGCAAAAAGGCAGAGCAGGATCAGCACGGAATATATAGCGGCACATAGCGGCACGGTTGTGTGGAGTTTGCATGTTCTCCACGAGGTTTCCTCCGGGTACTCCGGTTTCCACTACCACTAAAAAACATGTACAATAGGTTCCCCTCTGGAGCCAGGACTCCCCTGAAAAAGAGATTCTTAATCTCAGTTGGACTATCCTGGTTAAATAAATGTCAATAAAATAAATAAATAAAATGGCCACTCTGGGGTCTTAGTTTAGCCTACTGCCACTAAGCTGGCCTACAATATTCAGTTTCACATCTTCCAATAATTGGAATCCTACAGTGAGATGAAAAAAAGGACTTGGTTTTCTTAGAAGGTCAAACATTTGGTGTGAACAGTTGGTGACTCTATTCTGTTCGTGACATTGTTTGGCTTATACTGACATCTAGCGGTCGTGGCCTGTATTGTAGCGAGGCCACCAGTTGCGCTTCTACTGCGTAATCGCCAACTACAGTGGTATTGGTAATCAAATGATAGTATTCAAACTACTACAGACCATTATTGTGCTATGAAGGCGTCATAACCGGAACGATAAAATAAAATTAGTTTTCATTCAAAATAGAAACCCCATTAAACGCTTCAACTGTTTTCCACAGCAATGTATGGGCCCAAATAGTTATTTTAGTCTACATTGAGAAAAAGAGAGAGAGAGAGAGAGAAAAAAAGCGTTACCAATACATGAATTCAGGGGCGGACTGGGACAATAATTCAGCCCGGGCATTTTTTGGTTTGGACCAGCCCACCCATAGGGGGGAGGGGGGCATTGGATGATTCCATTCCAGAAAGCACAGGGCACGGGCTGCGCAGAAAATAAAAAAATAAAATCTAGCGCACCGGCCCATTTCGGAACCGGCCCACCGGTCAAATGCCCGGTAAAATATAAGCCCAGTCCGGGCCTGCATGAATTAATCCATAGTCCATGATGAATTTTCTTGAGTTCATCATCCTTAATTAGGCTAACACAGTTAGCTATGTCTCTGAGCTGGCCTGGTGTCGCCTCAGAGTCCCCCCAGAATAGCTGGATTGGGGAGTCTGGGCATCTCTGCAGAGACTGCTGCCTAATAATCTGTAAACTATATTTGAGGGGTCCAATAGGCCCAATAGCTGCAAAGTGTCTCAAAAGATGCCATTCACCATCTAGCTGCTGAAAGATTAGAGCTAGCAAGTAGAGAATAACTTGTTGCTCACATCTATGGCTCACATCACGTCTCACCATGTTAGCGGTGAACAGGTGCACTATTTAAACTGCGATTGGATATGAAAGATGAAATGAACTGTGTTTTCGTAGGTAGTGGTATGTGTGTTTCTGTTTTGCTTACAGGCAAACATGGAGCTGTCCGTGGTACTCTCCACATTATGGCAGTGAACATCGCACCAGCAGAGGGCGTCCTGACCCCAACGCCACATGAACACATGCATGCAAGTGACACGTGACTTCCGAGTGAATATTCAGGAGGTTGCTGCTCTTCCTGACTTGCTGTTTCCCTTTGAAATAATAGCAGTGTCTTGTCCAAATAAAGAAATGGCTCAAGATTCCATGACAGACAGTGGGTTACTGGTAGCCTGGCTAACGCCAGACTAAAATCACAAGTGATATTTAGTCTGGGGACCACCAATTCATTTTCTCGTAGGAGAGGTGTGGTTTACGATTGTCCATAGCCGTTTATTGGGCGCTACGAATGTCTCTCATGGTCTGCACGTAGCCATAGCCAATCGTATCATGGTATCAGATGACGTATGACGTACACGCTGTAAACTTTTGAGCTAAACTATTTAGAACACGTTCTAAAGCTTGATCGAAAGATGGCATCGCGTCTGCTGCTGTCATGTTGGATCTGTAAATATTTTTTTATTTTTTTATCCCTAAACAAACTACAAGCTACAAACTATGTCAAATAGCGCGTCATCGTCTTACCGTCCCTCCTCGTTCTGTGATTGGTGCCCAAATCCATGGAAAAATGTCAGCCATGGTCCCCAGGCTGTTGTGAAGTTCGAAAAGATTCGAGCGCACACAGCAGTCTGGCGTTAGCCAGGCTAGGTTACTGGTGGACACTCATTAAAATATTTTTTGGAAACATCACGCATCACAGAAGACTTCACTGGAGGATCATATATTTTGTCTTAAAGCTAATGGCTAACATTGAATAGAAACTGAAATGGAACCAAGATTTTGAACAAGCTCAAAATATAATCAGATTGTCTGTAGTATACATTTTTTTTGTCAATTTACTTTTTTATACTAGCCATTAGCTTTGAGAAAGAACAAAGGTAATTTATTCTTACGTATTCAAAGTCCTAACAGGTCATATAGTGTGAGAAATAAGAGAGTCAAGATCCTTGTTTTAACAAGTCCAGAATTCTCAAACCGTGCTAGGGCTTCTTCAGCTGGTACAGTCATCTGTGATTTTAGACTTACGAGATCCTTTGACTTATGCCATTTGCAATCCATAATTTCGAAGTTTGTGCACTGTTAAGACATACATTTGTCCAATTTACAGTAGGTGTATTTTAAAACATTTTTCTGGGGTGGTGGTTGGTGTGAAATGTTTATATGGTATGCATTCAGTGACCAGGAGAGTGCTGGGAAAATTAAACAGACAAATGATACCTGAACAATACTTTTTGGATACCAATATTTAAATACCATATTCGTCTTACTATTTCTTTTAAGTTTGTATCATTTATTTCAACCAAAACTATACCAAGTAACTTCCTTTAGTGCTCTCTCAGGACCTAACGGTCTCTTTTTCCTCCAAGCTCGGGTCCTCTACCAGAGGCCTGGGAGCTTGAGGGTTCTGTGCAGTATCTTTGCAGTTCCTAGAACTGCACTTTTACTTGACTGAGATGTCTGATGTATTTCCTGGGATCTGCCGGAGCCACTCCTCCAGTTTGGGGGTCACTGCCCCGAGTGCCCCAACGACCACGGGCACTACTGATGCCTTCACTCTCCAGGCCTTCTCTAGCTCTTCTCTGAGCCCCTGGTATTTCTCTAGTTTCTCATGTTCCTTTTTCCTGATGTTGAAGTCGCTTGGTATTGCTATGTCAACCACCACGGCTTTCCTCTGCTCTTTGTCCACCACTACAATGTCCGGTTGGTTCGCCTGAACAAGGCGGAAATGGGCGAGATGCGAGAACAGGGTTCTGATATATATATACATACATACATACATACATACATTTATTTATTGACCTTTATTTAACCAGGAAAGTCCACTGAGATTAAGAATCTCTTTTTCAGGGGAGTCCTAGCCCCAGAGGGAAACCTACTGTACATGTTTTTAGTGGTAGGGGAAACCAGAGTACCCTTAGGAAACCTACGCAGACACGGGGAGAACATGCAAACTCCACACAGAAAGGACCCGTCCAGGTGGGAATCAAACCTGGGACCTTCTAGCTATGAGGCACGAGTGCTAACCGCTGCTCCACCATGCCGCCCATATATTTTCGGTGCCTGCTTTAGATAGCCTACTTATATTTTGTCGACACCAGTAGTACCTAAACCTTTTTTTTTTTTTTCGATACCAGTGTAACGGTAACCAGCCTCAGGCAAGCTGCTGCATAATTAATGGAGTTTTAACTTGTTGTACCCTAATGTTATGCAGATTTAGTCACATACATCTGTACGAGTATCTACAATTGACCAATGTGAGTAGGACTATACCAAGTAAGTACCACAAGTAATTACTACTGCAAGTACAAGAGTTATTTCTGTAACTATACCTTGGACTTACCAGTACATGTTTGGCACTTATCATTGTAATTACATCATTTTACCTCAGTAGGTACATATAGATGTATTGTAAAGTGTCACTGGATGATGTGTATTCAGACTTGGCTCCAAAATCCACATTCAAAGACATGGCATGAAATTCAAACCACTTTATTTTCTGTCACCATTTCTCACATACCTTTATTACATAGCTGTATGAGAAACCAACTGCAATAATGCCCCAAAAAATAAAAAAAAATAAAAAAACCCAACAACCATGAAGAATAAAGAAATGTAATGGGACATAATCATGAATCTCCGTTTCCCATGTTCTACTGTAGGGAGGGCACAAATGTGATAGTTACATTTGGCTGCTTGAATCTGCATTGTATAAACATGGATGTACGAATTGGCTGAGTTTACAACATTCTACTGTAGAAACAATATATTATATACAGAAAGGAGGTACAGCAAATATTTCAAGTTAAGTGGAGCCATGTAACCTAGCTCTCAATCTATGTCACATCTTGTAAAACTTGCCCAGAAAGCTTTATAATAATAATAATGATGAGCCAGAGTGGGTTTGTAGTCAAAGAAAAGTGTCTATAAAGGCTGGTTGGGTCATGGACAAAAAAAAGGCTTTTATATGGGGTCTTAGACTCGTATAGGCTGGTCTTTACAAGCACTGGCAACCCAGTCTCAGAGACAGTATCTTCAACATGATCAGAAATGAACAAAACTGTTGTGTGTGATACATCTATACTTTTAAAGTCACACAAACTTTTTGATGAGAACTGCTGCCACAAAATACACCCCACTGCATTTGTCATTTGAGTACATGACACTATTTTGCTTAATTATCCTATGCCTATTTCTATAATTGAAAACAGTACTAGTACGGTTGACTTCATCCATTCATTTCAGAAGCTCAAATATGAACATCTCTGGAGACTGACTTGCCAGACTGGATGTTAGAAAGACCTTATTCCAGGCAGGTTACTGAAATACTGTGATAATCCCTTGAAACCAGACAAGTATTCTAGATATCTGTCCATGGTCATCCTCACTCTGCCCTGAGGTTTTTTTAAGAGACACGTGATAGAACGCTCATGCAAGTGACACTGCTTTCATAGTATGGACCATTTAAAAAAAATCATTTTAACCTATAGGTTCAGGATAATGTTGACCTGCTTCACCTTCTGTACAATACCACCACTGGCACCAGACGTCAACCAACACATCTAGGAGAAGCATTTACAAGAAAAAACACTGGGACCAAGTCTTTAATGTCAGACAGAGATTGTTACAGTACTGCACGCAGTTGGTTTGGGTAGAAAAGAAACTGTTTCCAGGAGATGGACAGAGGCTCACATTAGAAGTGTTGGAACTTTCATGACGAGCGTTTCTCAGGTCCAGAACATGGTCCATACACAACTTATAGAGCGGTGTTACCCAAACATTACGGAGGAACCCTCAAACAAAATCGTGAAGTAAAGTTTAAAGATTATAACCTGCCCCAATTTTCTGTGGCATTGGTGTACAAATGTGGCACATCTTTACCAAAGGGGATGAGGGGAGAAAATAAAAGCCAAGTGTAAACCATGTCTATTTTTAAAATGAACAGTGGACCTGAAACTCTAACTACATGGGATCTAGATGTAAATGTGATGTCTCCTGGGGTCCCGTCCCAGTGTTTGGGAAACACATGATGATCATATTTCATACAACAGAGAAAGTGTCCAGTTTGAGAAATAATGTGCAATAAAACTGCTATCAGGAAATCTCTTTGACACAAGGATGTCAGATTATATTTACAGAAATAAAGACATCATAACATATTATAAATGCTGTGTATCTCATATTAAACATATTAAAACACACTCTTCTTTGAAAAACATAAAGTCATTCATTGGTGTCGAACGTCTTCATTCAGTTTAAGCAGGATCCAGTAAAAGCCTGAAATTAAACTAAAAGCAATTAGTGGACTAACATTTTTCAGTTTTGTGTGATCACTATGGCAGAACAAGGTATTTTATCATAGAGAAATACAAAATTTAGCTATGTACAATAATATCTTTGTAACCTACTTTTTCCCCCATCTTTTTTTTTTTCTCAAAGAAGGAGCTGAACATGATGTGGGGTGTGATCAAAGGCATGTGGAAAGCCACTGAAGGAGGAGTCCTCTTCCATTTAATCTGGACCAACACTTTATCTATTCACTGTTTTCTGGTGGGCTGTGCCATCTAGTGGACATTGATAGAAACGGCATTCTATATTTTTCAATCATGGCAGGAAAACACACACATCTTTTTGTCATTAGGTTTAAACATAGATTACTGATAGACAGAGTAACAATAAAACAAGAGCATGTACTCATTTAATACTTTATAGGTATGATATAATTTAGAATTGACAAGTGCTTGGATGGCACACTGTACTGAAACAGTTATTATTGATACAAAATTATTAATAAATAAAAACAATGAAAACACTTTTGGGTAGAAAATAACAGCTCTGCCAATATGCTTTACTTTAGTTGATGTCCATGTGTGGGGTTCTAAAGCCTTTGTTTCTAGATTTTAGTCTGTCTATCAATTAAACATACACACTGTGGTCCGCGATTAAACCACATGTATATTTGGCAGAAACATCCCTCACACTCATTAATGCACTGGTTAAACAGGGTTAAAACTACAATCAGAAAATAAAAACATAATACAACAACAGGAAAAAGAGAAATACAGTTTTACCGCTCATCTTGACTTCAGACACAAATGATTGTAGGTGTCCCCTTTTCAAAGACACCTTTGCTTTCACTTCCATAAGGACAAAAAATACAACAAACCCGCCCCAGTACAGGAGGGCAGAGACAAAGCAGTGCATACGCATTGAACAAAGAGCATGTGCTTCTGCAGCACCGTCTGCTTGTTCTGTCCTTCGGCCGCTGTAGTTAGACTGTTACTCAACCATTGTTTGAAATCAATACATCAGTAAGCAGTGCTGTTCGGAGAGAGCACCAAGGGTGTTTCGGATCATGATGCAAACAGTCCAGGGGGAGCTGGAAGTGGGTAGTGAAAGGTTGTAGATCAAGATGGCCGTGAGTGGGAGAGGATAGAAGAGGAAGGAGCAGAGGAGGTAATAAGGAAGGAAGCTAAGGGAGGAGGAGACGAGGACGGAGGGAGGAGAGCGGTATTAACACTTGAAGAAAAGGCAGGCGAGACAGGCCACCATGAGCCACAGTGACTGAGATGCACAGGAGGAGCTGTTGATGTCCCGCCCAGTCCCAGGTCCTGCAGAGAGAGAGAGAGAGAGGACAAGCATTTTTAGAATCATCCTCACACTGATGGCTTAACACAGTACAGGCTTTAGAGATGCTCAAACCAAACCACATTCTACTAAACTAATGCTACTACAACGGATCCTTCCTGGACAACTGGGAGCCTGTCATTTCTTTGCATGTAAGCAAGTGAGCTAGGATTGGCTTCTGACTAAATGCATACAGCAGGAGACAGTGTCTACAACAAGAATGTGTGAATGCATTCAAACACGTTGCCATACGTCATGAGCCTCTCTTTCCTAGTTCAGTAAGGAATTTACATAAGGCTTTTAAGGCCAGGACCAAGAACAAAAACATTAAATGTTCAAATCAGATTACTTAAACAGGGCTTTATCCACAGGCTGCAAGAGGACTCCCGACAATACCGCAAGTCTTGCTCTCTGCGGTCAGATGAGACGACTGACTGTGTGGTTTTGTTTTATAGCAGTGTTTCTTTATGTTTTTTAGAGTAGCTGTAAAGCATATTGCTGGATTGTTTATCCTGTATTGGTTGATGTATGTGAAATCAACTTCTAAAATGCTGTTGAGTATGTGATAAAGCAGTTTGAGTATGAGTATATAATTAAGAACATGTTTTAGTGCAGTTGTGAATCCCTCATTTTAAAGCTGACCAAGGAATGAGTCAGGGCACAATTACATTAGCCTTCATGGGGCATTGTTAAATCCTTTACTGGATATAGAGCCACACCTACATTGTTTATAGCAACATACATTTTACAATACAGTAACTGGTAAAATGCAGTGTCACATCTTCTGGATCTTTCTCAGGAGCTGAATGTTTAGTTGAAACTCAGATAGACATTGAGCCTTGATTTTTAAATGTGATATGAGAAAATAGGCATAGGAAAATGCATATCATAATGTTCTTGCAGCCTGGATTACAATTTGATCAGCATTAATAGTCATGTTTATCATGCTTGAAAGAGATAACATAAGCCATCAGCTGCTTCTGAAAGTTCTCACCGTGTTGTGCTCAGTTTAATTAGCATACAGCTCACTCATAACAGAGGCTGAGTGAGTGGGGAAAGGTGTCTGTTTCGAGCATAGCGCTGCATTAATTGAATCGTGAAACACTAAACCATGAGACGATCTCTCAGAACTGGCAGATTGCCACAGAGATCAGATCATGAGTTTATTTTATACTCATACTGACCAGCTTGAATGAGGAAACACTTCCCTCTCGTTGTGTTTGTGAATTTCGGTGAGTAGCAGCTGCAGTATACTGTGTGCACTCACTATAGAGGAAGACACTGGCGTTCTGGATGCCCAGTCGGTTGGTGGCCACACAGGTGTAGTTCCCATAATCCTCTTCACTCACATTGGAGAACACCAGGATGGTGGTAGTGCCCAGCATCTGGATGTTGATGCTCTGAGTGTTGGTCATCCTGAGGAGGAACAGTAGGAAATGTTCAATGGGTAACTGTGGTTAGTATTTGTCACAGTTTTACAGTGAAGTGGCAGTTTTATTGAGAAAAGTAAAAAAAAAAAAACTTTTTATATTTACTTTACTGACATATTGGGATGGATCCATAGAGCTCTGACTCACTAATTCAGATTCAGATTTATTTTTATTCAGACATTTAAACATCTAACTGTTAGAATTAGATTCTAACAGATGACGACATAAATAAACATGAAGTCTGAAATGGAATAGGCAGAAGCTAAAGCTTATTGCGCCTATCCCAGTGTATTTACAAAACATAAACAGTAAAAGCTGCCAATGTCTTATGCATGCACATACAATTTTTTGTTTTTTGATCGTCACAAAGAAGAAAGAAAAAATCTATGATCTTAATTTTGCATCCTTAGCATCCATTCTCAATGTATTTTTTTTATAATTGATTTCTTCAAAATAATTTTAAATTGAATTAAGGTTTTACAGTCTTTTTGCTTTTGGTCCAACTCACTCGTTCTATCTCAGTATCATTTATTATTAAATTTCTACACACATTAATGGCACGATTTCCAAAAACTATAATTTTGGTTTTATTTAAATTAAGGGTTAACTTATTAGAATCAAACCACTTCTTTAACAATAATAATTATTTTTCTATTATATCTATAAATGCGTCTAGATTTTTTACCACAACTAAGCATGTTGGGGTCATCAGCGATTAAAATAAGGTTTAATGTTTTTAAAATCGACTTGGTGGCCAACCTATGTCCCTTCGAGTGCCCAAGGATCAATAAAAAAACACCACAAAAATGTCAAACTATAGGTCATGTTTAGCAAAATCTTTAAAATGATTGTGCCAGTTGGTCTTTATTAAATGCACATAAATAAAAAAAAAATGTTTTTAGTATTCATTGCTTGGCAAATTTACACACTGTGAAATCTGGTTAAACACTTTTACAAACAGATTTTTTGATTTGAAAAGCCCTCACGCTCGGCTACCAAGGCCAAACATTTAATATTTTACCTTTCAATACAGCACGCAGCGGAAAGAAAATTCCACGTTAAGCACATTGAGCCAAATTGAAGCTACAAACTTGTATTCACTATTCATTGTGTGGCTGAAGGATTAACATGCCTCAAGCTTTAGGAAACATTAATGAGCCAAAGATCTAACAATCAATGACTATGTGAAAAACCCTGACCCTTCGAATCTATTTAATTTGCTGACTCACGCAGTAAATACTCTGCTGATGAGCTGGGAACTAATACAGCTCTTTTAATAACACACATTTCACAAAGGACACGGCTTGTATTTAGGCCTTTCATATCACCGATGGGCAGAGGTTCATTTGAGGCGCCCCAACTTAATCCTGCTTAAGTCTGAGAGATAGAGGGGGCAGAAGTTAGTGCTGACGTGTGGTTTACTGATAGGGAGAATTACCATAAGAAGCACATGAAGCCAATTTCACACAGTAATGGCGTGACTGAGGGACACCGCTGCATGATAGTTAGCACGCTGTTGTTGTTGCGTGTGTGTACCAGGGCTCTATCTGCAATAACAGGCATTAAATGTATCACACATCACAAAAACATATCACAAACTATTAATTACATTGGTTTTGTTACACCGTGCAGAGGTAACAAAGATGTGTGATTAAGGTACTTTATTGTTTTCGAAGGGAAATTTCCTCAGCATTGATGTCGCCGGGGCAACCATTAAGGAGCGGTGCAGCTCACTGTAATTATATTCATGAAAAAGGCACATTTTTTGCAAAAGGATTTTTCTTTAAACAATGAGCGTGTGGAAAACCGACTGTGGGATCTCGAGCGACTTTCATGTGAGAAATAACAATAAAGCCGAGAGGTCAAGTGCACTTCCTCCGTCTCAAAAACCCCCGCCTTTATCTTCTCGCGGGACGATAAGAGCCGAGCTGATTCATGCGCCTGTGTGTCTTCACGAAAAGTGAGTGCACCGTTAAAAAGCCCCGCTGCCTGTGGAGCACGCAGAGAAGCAGATAACATAGAGGTCTACGGGGAGCTGTGAGCAAAACCCGCTATTTATATTTTAGATTACAGCATGCGATGGTAATGCGCTGGGCTCCAGACGACGCGGGTCAAAAGAGACAAAACTTCACTTGGAAAGTTTTCAATTCAAAGTGTGATTCTTCAGAACAAAGGGGAAGGCTATGTAGCGATATAGGACATTAAATTGCTGAAATAGCTTCGAACTGCTGCATCGTCATACAGTATTTTCTTCTTCTGGAATTTGAGATATTTAATCACTATGGGCCTGGGGCAAGATGTTCGAAGGCAAGTAACGGTACAAGCAGATCATTAGTACCCATTTAGATTAGCTGTTAAGCACAGCATCCGAAAACTGAGAAGAGATAAAAACAAACCCAAAAAAAACAGGCCAGGATGACAAATTTTGAGTTATCGGCTTTTGTAATTTGCACTTCACACAGCGTGTTCACGAAAGCTTTTGTAAACATTTTTAATTTTGCATCAGGTTTGGCTCATACAGATCCAAAGCTTGTCTCTTTTTAATTGGGAGTTCATCCTCTGGCGTGCCATTGTCTGCCAGATGCTTCATCACAACAACAGCCTTGAATGCGCTATCACACAAGTTGGCAATTTGAACCCTTTTAGACTCGTCTTCGCAGACAGATGGCAGCAGAGGTCTATGAAACGACAGGGTCCGTCACATGTGCATGAACAATTGAAAATAATTGACAAAAATATAAATATAGATTCTATGTTTTGTCTGGATTATGTCGATGCAAAGCCCTAAGAAGTATTTCCACCAAAAACTTTCTTCACTAAAATCTGTGGTGTTCTGGGTAGTCAGGCGAGTCGAGACATTTCCTGGCGATCCGAGGCACTTTTGGTCCACCAGAATAAAATATTTATTAATAAGGAACTCTCGCATCTGGCAGCAGTAGCCTGAGCTGCTGTTTATGATGGAGGAGACAGTAATAAAGTCATCAAATAATGTCTGAAGTATTGGAAATCCACATTTCTCTCCGTGGTCTGCAATGTGCTGAGGATGTACCGTTTGACGTCGGACATCCGTCTGCTTTGGTTCAAGTGTAACAGAGTCAAATGGCTTCACACAACTTAGGAGTGTCTGTGTCAGTGAAAAAGAATAAGAATAACATTTGCAACCCATATGTAAAAAGTGGATGAATCAAATATATTTTTGTGTATAAAATGGTCTGCTGACTGTGGAGACGCCCAGATTAGGCAGAGAACAGAATTGTCATCTACCAACAATCCCCAATCGTACGACAATAAGGGCCACAGTGAGCTTGCCTCTGACTTTAATTATTTGAAAGTTACTTGAGTAAATATTTTGACCATTCTACTTGTCATTGTGATTGGAAAAACCAATGTCAGTGCCAACTACCGACCATCAAAGGGACTAGCCCGGATATTAAAGCTGATAATAAAAGAACTCAATAAAAGCCACAAGGATACCCCTGGCCAGATGATTGAAAACATTTGCAACTACAGCTGACAAACCAACACACATATCCCATCTATCACGTTCAATAACATGTCGCTTTGGTTTGTCCAGGGCAGAGCAAGCAGCACAAGCGACAAAGCTGTATTTGAACGGGATTTGGTGCAGTTCGGGCGCAGAGAGGGTAATAGTTTTTGACAACCCTTTCTTTCGGGGCGAGATTACAGAAGGATTTGAGTGTTGTCAAAAGGCACAGAAGAGATGGAGAGCGTATTGGCAGAAATGGAAGTGGCCAGTTATGAACTGCAGTGTGCAGCTCATAGATCCAAATGGATTAGCCACAACTGAGGCGGATCAAGTGTGACCTCTGTGAGGACATGCAGATATTAGCTCAGACTGGACACGGCAAATGGGTGTGACTTAATACAAGCTAATGTAAAAATGGTGCTGCACAGTATTTAACAATCATTTCTGTGAATCTAAAAGAGATTTTATAACCAAAGGGCTGTGTTGGCTTGCATCGCAAAATTAGTTTGGAACGTCCTCCACTGTGAGCAGAGGGAATTAAACAAGCAAAAAAGAATGTAGAAGCATTCATTTTTTAGTACGCTCACAGATCAATAAACACAGCTGGCGTGCATATGGTCCAGGAAGGTTTAAAAAATGGATTGAACTTCCAGGTTCTGTTCATTAAGCATCAAAAATCCAGGAAATAGTGATTAGAGCGCGTCCTCAGCAGAGACACGACCAAAGTAAACAGGATTGCTCAAAATTACGCAAAGAATACTATTACAGAAATCACAGTCCAATATCAGAGTGCTTGGGAAGTGTGTTAGCATGGAGCACGCATTTGGAAAAAAAAAAAAAGTTATCTACAACTAATTCACATAATGATGCAGAAAGAGTGGCTTCCCAAACCTTTCAGCCGCAACCCCCAAAATCACTCAACCAACAACTCGGGACCCCCTTCTATAAAAAGTAATTAGATTCATAGTATTTTAATGTCCCCTCCTGGAACCGCCACCTTAACGTGGTGGAGGGTTTTGAGCACCCGAATGATTCTGGGCAAACAGGTCCTATAGGTGACGGGTCAGACAAAGAGCGGTTCAGAAGCCCCTTATGAGAGACCAACAGGCCCGGTTAGAACCATGAGGCCGTCCTTCTGTGGACCCACCACTGCAGGAGGAGCCATAGGGGCTTGCTATGTGATTTGAGCAGCTCCAACGGCTGCTCCCACGACCTGGCAACGGACAAATGGAAGAAAATGGATGGATGGATGGATTTTAATGTGCAAAACATTTAAAATCTGGTTTAAAGCAGTACTAACGTGTTTACCTTAATAATCCTTTCCGTAGTCCCTCTGGGGGTAATACAAGTGTTAATGGGATGATTGGGGGGTCTTTCATCTCCCCCTGGTGTCTCTGGCCAGAAAACCATGCTTGCAACTTGACTGCCACCGGGGCGGAGCAAGCAATACACACTAATGAATCACGGAGAAGAAGCTAACAGGCTAACGGGCAAAGCTAACTGTGGACTAGCGCCACTTTAAACAGTATTACAGCCAAGTTTGAGTGAAAAAAAATATTCCCATTGTATAACTGGATGTACAACACCCCTCTCTCCCTTCACCTTTTCTGTCAGCGTAGTATTTACTCTCCAAGACATTTAATAAGTTAAAAAATCGTAACTTGCTAAGACACCTGCAGTTGCGCTTATGGCCTCTAGGGGCAAGAGTTACTTAGTACTGCTTTAATGATGTTAGTTTAGATGCTGTGTTTCACTAAACTATGCTGTTTCAATCTTCAATCTCACCCTAATAAAGATAACAGGAAAAAACACTGACATTTGTTCACGCCTGGACTTACACACAGGGAAAGTCATTATTTCTGTAGAGTTTTGAGAGTCGGTCAAAGGGATATACATGCCGTTATGGATGAAAGTTGTGTTTACAAGCTAACCTGAAGTTAACCTGAGTAGACAGATGGGCTGATACGCAAAACCATCTGGAGGGATTTCATGGTCTATGCCAGGGCTAGAGGAAGAGGTTAATAAATGCAGCTGTAATTGATCAGGGAAGAAACGGCTTCAAGTGAGAGGTTTTGCCAGACCTCTAGGACATTGTAACCATAATATGTGTAGCACTCTACATTTTCTTCATATGAGAGTTCTGAGAATTAGTGGCCTATTTAGATTTATTATAAGCAGTCCTCCAAGAGACAAAAACTTTCTAATCCCTCAAAAAGACTTATTATGGGAGATCTAATGAAACACTAATCCATTGTAAATAAAGCTTACATCTTCAGATTATTCCAACTTCAAATAGAGCAGGAGAGCGTGGTCCATTAGCCAAATAACATGAAAGAGAGGATTACAAAAGGATTTAGACATTAAGACGCATCTCGCTGAAAAAGTACTATCAAATCTTTGCTTCCGAATAGCCACATAATTAAGCAAAATGGAAAACAGTGATGGGAAACTTTTACGGTGGACACTTCCTGGTTGGACCGACAGATTATTGGGCCTCATTTATGAACATATTCTTAAAAAAATGTCACGACACGTTCTTAAGTAGGGATAATAATCCTTCGTACATGTGTTCTGAGGTCTGTGAATGCCGACATGGAAGCGAGTGTGACGTGCGTGTGAGGACTATCACCGCCTATCTTTCACCATATAAGGACGAAAAGTGCAACTGACAGCCAGAGGAGCATATGAATGGCAAAACCCGAGCCCAAAATGAATAACCAAGAAAACCCCCAAAGAAAAAAATCTCAGCCATCAGCGCCCCACGCCCAAAGACCCTCCTAAACCTTTGGGCATGTGACTTTGCTCTCATTACAAAATGTTTAAATAGATATAACTTGTACATCACAAAAGCTTTTTTGCTTCTCTTCTCGCGGGTCAGTTCATTAAGTATGTGCGGCCTCCGACTCGTAAACACTGGGTTGCGAGATCGATGCCACCATTCGTCTTTCTCAAATAAAGTTAATACAATGCACATTTAGTTTTAGCAGTAATACATTAGTACTTTACTTGCCATTGATAAGACTGCGTACAAATTTATACAGTATGACTCAGAATGTTGGGTTCCATCAGGACCATGATAAGGGGCATTGAGTTGCCTTATGTACGAAATGCGCGGCGGTATAAATAAAGTTGTCTTGCCATGATCGTGAACAAAACTGGAGATTTTTGTTCGTAAGAGTCCACCTGACTGTTCTTAGGATTTATTCTTACAAAGGAACGTTTTCAGATAAGAACACATTTTGAACAAATATGTGCATAACAACGTGTCGTGAATGAAGTCCATTGAGTTTGGGCACAAATGTCGGTCTTTTTAAGTTAGTATGAAAGGGCTCATCACAGAGAGGGACTTATGTTTTCTTGCCACTAAAAAGAACAGTCAGTATATTAATATTATAGACATATTCACTTAACAGAATGGCAGTAGTAATGACGTTTCGATAGTTAATGCTTTCTTACGTTTCATCACTGAACTGACGGTGATCTCTGAGTGGAATCCTAATGTTCTCCTCAGTATATTAAACCAGCTGAACGGAGGAACCCTGCCTACTGGATTGACAACAAGGACTGGACGGTCTCGATCCTGGCCTGAGGCTGAGGGACTCCATCGGCCCTGGGTCTCTATAGCGTGTCCGTCCATGGGAGTGGATCTCACCTTCTGTGGTTCTCCCCAAGGTTTCTCGTTTCTCCCACTGGGTTTTTGAGTTTTCCTTGCTGTGCTGGAGAGTCCAAGGACAGGGGACGCCCCGCGCCGCTCGTCGCCACCTACTGCTGACGCTTATTTGGACATTATGTTTGCCTGGATACTTGATTCACCTGAACTTTACATTATCTTATTTACTGCTCTGTTTTATTGCCTTAATGTTCGGTGCAGCCCTATGAGGAAACTACTGTTGTGATATTGGGCTATACAAAACCATTGATTGATTGATTGATTGATTGAGTATCACAATGAACTTACTCCACGATGCAAAGACGCACACAAACCCATCAGAGGCATCAGTCGACAGATTCTGCCGTGCACTTATTACTGGCGAAACTTTGCCCTTATCAGTTAGGTGGATTTGGCGGTGGCTATTAATGTAAAGCTAATAACATGAATTTAATTTTGCAATTTCAATCGGGAGGGCATCCACTGATAAACCTAAAGCAAATGAGGTTAAAATGTTTACAACAGAGACAAACTCTGGATCAGGCCCCCCGCCTCAGACAATCAGGTAAATAAGAAAGCATTAGCAGCACATCTTACAGAGGTGACGACAAAATGAACCAGCCAGGCATGGATAAATTATATTATTATGCTGCATTAACGTGATCATCCAAGGAGAAAGTGCAATTACGCTTTCCATTGGCACACTCACTGAAGGGGGAAAAAAAGAGAAGAAGAAATAAATAAAATAGAGGCATAATGCCAAAACCCTCCCGGAGACTAAACAAGTGAGATGGATGGGGTTTGCAAACAACAGATAATGCAAAAATATTTCAGCCACCATAAATCTTTCCTTTTCAAGTGCAGCTGTGATAGGCCTATTACTTTAGGGACCAGATATGTGATAAGGCACAAGTATTTGGCTCTCCTCAAGCGAACTCTGCAGGGTTGTAGTTGAGATGCAGGAGGAGAAAAAAACACGTCTTGTACGGCTCTTCAGTGATCTGACGGCATGTTCTCGTCCAATGTCATAATGCTTCCATTGTCTGCGAGTGTTTCTGACGCATGTGACAAAGCTTTCCACTTATTCATTTACAGTCTATTTTTTACTACTTACTAAATTAGTTTGGGGTAAAAAACATGCAATATCTTCAATTAAATGTCAAGGTCCACAAAATACAAGTTGAAAGTCCTATTACCAGAGGAGGAGCCGAACCTTTAATCCTTTGATGAAACAAGTATTGCTGAGAAACCCCTGAGTAGCTATGGGGATTTTAAAGGCAAAGAACACACTGGAAAGTGAGCTACAAATTAATTTTGTTTGTTCTTAAAGCCACAATAAGCTATTCATTATTCACTATATATATTATTTTTCCTTAATTTTTTTCATCAGTAGGTGTCAGTAGTGAACCCTGCTTTGCGCCCTTCTCAACTCACCTGGCCAAGAGCATCTGGATACAGCTACACTTTTTCCCCCGCCTCATTTATTTAAGTTTCTTTCAATAAAACGCTTTTCGTACACTCCACTATCCTTAAGGTTAGGATTAGGGTTAGTTTAGATTAGTTTAAGCTAGCATTGTCTTCCTGGAGTTCCACTGATCACATGCCCCTGCACTTGCCACATCCAAACCCTTCTCCACCTGGCTTCCCCTCCACACACTGCCCTGATGATGCATTCATATGGAAGTGGAAATCTCATCAATCTTGTGTGGAACAAATAAGATATGAAGCACAGTAAACAATTTGATCCTCATATGTATTTGCTAAACTAAAATGTTCATGCAAGTCTGCGTTTTTTTTTAGAACATAATATATCCATTTAGAACATTTATTGTGCTCCGGTTTTATATCCCACGGCCCTTAAATGCCTCATGGCCTCCCGACATCTACATTTCATGAGGATTTCCACTACATCAGAAGCCATACCTGTCAAGTTTTGGATTTGAAAATAAGGGAAATTTTCCGGCGCCCGCTGCGAGCCGTCCCATCACAACCAAGCTCCAAGAAGGGGTGAAATACAATAGTTACCCGGACAAAACAGGATACTTGACAACTGCCATTAGGCCACTGCAGGCGGCATGTCTCACGGGTTTAGTGGCAGAGTTCAGTTTGAAGAGGCAGCAGAATCTTTTATTATTATTATTATTTTGTTATAATACGGGAGAGTTCCTGGATGTGGGAGGAGGGTGGGAAAGAGGGGTAAAACACGGTCGTTTCCCGGCCAAAATGGGACACTTGACAGCTACGAGCAGAACAGGTCGGTCAGATGGTTATCGGTTTACAATCTTTGTAAACATCTTTCGTAATGCTAAACCCTGGCAGTGTTGCGCGCTGTTGCTGCTTCCGCTACTTAAAGCATCCCCGTGTAATTTGTGATGACTGATGGAGGCTGTGTTGGGCATGTACTGTGGAGGTGAAGGAGGTGTGGAGCTCCTCTTTGCTTCTGCGGGACAAAGTTACCAAAGGTGGCTATACTGTAATAGACCAACTGAAGTATCTGTTTCATGATAATGCGATCCTATAGATAAAAATCAGCTCAATAACTCCCATCTGAAAGTTTTCCTTTAGTGCACACCTCCCCTGTGCTTCAGTCAGTGTTCCAGCACTCACATGCGCTGCAGCTGGACCTATTATCTTCTATGGCCCTTAAATGAAGCTGGGGACTGTTGCTGCCTGTCACTGTATTTCACTGTCATTATGCCGTGATCCTTTTGGAGTGTTTTCCTGACACATGCATGACACTTAAATTGATAGCTTTCTGAAGAACATCTGGGCCTCGTCACTCCCAACAACTTGGCAATTTCACATGACGCAAATGCAAAAAAAAAGGAGAAAGAAAAGAAGAAAAAAGAACGTGGTTTCTTGTTGTGATGTCATGTTTCAAAAGGTAAAGGGAAATCTGCAGTGAACTCATCATTAGGGGTATAATTAACACAGGAATTACAGGCTGGTGTAAGAAGGATTATCTGTCATTTTCGCAATGAAAGTCAATCATTTTCAGGGTACATTTTGTCAGACTCTAGGATTAATGATGTTGAAATCTTTACCTTTACACGTTTCGGCCGCCATCTGCAGGCCGTCGTCAGGAAGTATCACCGGCGTGCCAAACATGTAAAAGTAAAGATTTCAACATGTCTAATCCTAGTGTCTGACAAAATGAACCCTGAAAGTTATACTGTAACACAAATAGACACAATGAATGTTACAACGTTAATAAAAATGAAATTGCAAAAACAGCAGGTATTTAAGCACTGACATCCTGTCTCTGTGGGATCTTTTAAAGCAAATTCACTTTTCAGCAGCTCATATTACAGCAGGGGTCTCGAACTCATTTGGACTGGGGGCCACAAATGCAAACCGGGGATTGGTCGGGGGCCGCAACAGACAAAGCCTTTTTATTAAGTCAATTATGATTTAGCAACTTTTTATTGTTTGCTATAATATACCTTTAAATAGACTGTACATTAACTATCTGCACATTTTTAAGCTTCCAGAGGTTTCCAATCGGCCAAACATTTGCTGAGCTTCTAAATTAGAAATTACAGACTTAGACAATGAGTGTTTTTGTAATTAATCTCATTTTGGTTCAGGTAAATTGGTTCAGGGCATCAGTGAATGATCTTTCAGGAGTCAGGTCCAGTTTCTGTCTGTTAGCCTATTTAGAAAGAAATGCAAAATGAACAACAAATGTCATTTTAATTTAGTGTAGAAAGGCCCAACCAGGGACTGGAGCTGATAATGAGCACTAGCAATAAGCTTCACCTCAAGTAAATAATGTGGAGTCAGTGGCCTCATGCCTTTTTGTGACCTACAGTTAGAGAATTGATGGGGCTTTTATTTTTTATTGTCAATATTGCTGTAATTATTTGCAGTATTTTTATACATACATCTCTATTTTTAATGTAACTATGGATCATGTGTTCGCACATGTGTCCCAAATAAAGATTAAATTAATTGACATGATAATGTTGCTCTGAGAGAGAGATGGAGAGAAAAGGCTCCTCACTTTACTGTTGTGACGCTTTTAAACATTAATTACGATGTGTTCACTTTGCAAAGTCATAAAGGTAAAGATGGTAAAGGTGCTTTTTATCATGCTGCAGTGCTGTAACTTTTCCTGCACATGTTTAGCTGAACAACTAAAGTTTGTCCCTCGCATTCTGACAGTCTCCACCTGTTTCAGAAGCTCCTCTCACAGTCCGCTGCTGTTAGTCCGTTTCTTTATTGAGAAAAGTTGATAAGTCGTCTGCAGAAGTGCCGCATCGCTCTTCCCCTGTCTGATGTTGTGGTCATTCTCGTGTCCGCAGAGGCATTGGCGCTACCGCGCGGTGCCTCATGGGAAATGTAGTTCTAACGTGTTTAATGCAATTTACCGGCGGGCCGCATATAATATAAATAAGAAATCATCTCGCGGGCCGCAGAAAATTATCTCGCGGGCCGCATTTGGCCCCCGGGCCGCGTGTCTGAGAATCACAACGAGATATGACTTTTAATTCAGCCATTCAGTTGGTTAGAACTGAAACCTATGGGTCTCTATGGCAACCATACTTATAAGAAACCATTAATCCTCTGATCATATTACAGAAAAGAGCAATGCGGATCATTCACAAGGTTGGTTTTCTAGACCATACTCATAATCTGTTTATGCAGTCAAAGTTGTTAATATTTGATGATCTTGTAAAATATAGTACAGCAATAGTCTTATACAAAGCATTCAACAAATTATTACAGCCTAACCTACAACGTTTTTTTACTGTATAACTCCAGTGCGAGCTTATGACTTGAGAGGTTTTGGATATTTTTCATTGCTGAGAGCTCAAAACACTCAAACGTTTCTGTGTGTCTGTATGTGGAGTGAAACTCTGGAACAAACTGGATTTACATCACAAGCAAACTGTCCATCGATTCAAACTCTTATATAAACATTGCGTCTGGGCAAAATATAGAGATGAGGGTCTTTCATTTAAATTGCTGTTGTCTCATAGTGTCACAAATGCTCAATGTTTCCTTACCATCGTTAATTAATAATTAGTCTTTTACCGGTATGTTGTCCATTACCATTGTTGGTATTGTTAATTTTCTTGATATTGTTTGTATACAGTTGTTGCAATGTAATAATTATTGTTACCTGTGGTAATGCCACCATGATATATCATATATCAAATAATCCTTGAACAAAGTAACAGTAAAGCTGACTGTATTAAGCTCTGAATGGGGAACTGGGGGTGGGATTAAATAAATTATCTTCTTCCCACTCCCTTTCAGGTAGAAATGGATCATTTTATTTATATACTGTATATTTTTCCCTTTGTTACCATTGTCTGCCTGAAATAAATGAATAAATGAAAAATGAATGAAACCATCAGACAGACTTTGCTATTATGTTTATACTGGCCATTTTCAAAGTAAATTTACCTAAGAAGTGGTACTCTTACCGAGCACACTTTCTTCAGTTCAGCTTTACCCAAATCTAAAAGCTTCTCAGCTGGAGTTTTCAGCCTCTAGGCCAGTGTAACGCTTCATTTGAAAGCTAAGACCTACAGAACTGATTGTCACTTTTTTGGTCACATTTTTTAAAGTGTTTTTGTTGTGTTTTCGTCCCTCATTTTTGTGGCTGTGATACTGTTGCATTTTAGTTGCTCTTTTGTTGCTGCTTTGTCAGGGGTTTTTTGTCACCTTTTTTTGTCGTGTTTTCATCACTCTTTGGTCACATTTTTTGTTGCGCTTTCACTAGGGGTGTGAACGGTTACAAAAAATGGTAACCGGTTAACCGAAAAAATTGTAACCGGTTAACCGGTTAACCGTTTGTTTAAGAAGTGGACCGCAGTTGCGCTATACGGCCAATGGAGCGTGCAGTCACTTATCAGAATGATTCCTTCGCGTCACGGCCGCCACGCAATTGCCAGACATATACAATTATGATAAAGTAGGCCTAATTAGGTCGTACAGAAAACTTGCCGTAGAATTTGTAAAAACAAGTACCTGACTGTAAAGTTTGGAGTCTGAAGGAGCTACTATAAGGGCTCACCCGCTGCCCGAGTGGGGCCTTCTCTCATTCCGAGAAAACAAGCCTTGAGTTTTGTGGCGACTGCGCATGCGCGGAACCTTCTTCGGCTCGTCCGTCCCAGGCGTCTCCCAGAAGGAAATATACCATATTTGGGCGTGATAGCGTCATCACGGAACCCTTTGCAGCACACGTGGATGTAAAAGCTGTCAATATTTGTGAATGAAATACCCGCTGCAGAGCGGTCTTTCGACGCCGGTTTTCTTACTTCCGGGTTCTGTCTGGCTCGCAAGCGGACAAATCATCATAAAATAAGCATCATGCGGGGTGAGTTTTGTTATTTTTATACTCTGACATGAAAACTAAGATGTAAAGGGAGGAAAATAGATAAAAATCTCCACTTCGACCACTGCGTGAAAAATCAATATTTTCACCTGCCGTGTCTCGCCTTAATTTCTAAATAAATAATACGTGTTCATTTTGACTTTTTTTCGGTTATCGGTTACTGATTTTTCCTAACCAGTTATGATTTACTAACCGGTTAACCGGTTAACCGGTTAACCGGTCACACCCCTAGCTTTCACCCTCGTTTTCGTTGCCAGTTTTTTCCAAGTGGCTTTTAGATTTGGGTAAAGCCAAACTGGGGAAAGCGTGCTCGGTTCAGGTGGGGATTAAGAGCTTAAGTAGAGTTTTTGAGGACCTTTACATTCCTTGAACTTATTACTTTTACTCTATTAAATTTTTTTTTTACAATAACACTTCTGAACAGTAGGTGGTGCCAATCCCAATCTACAGCAAATACTTCAGTACTTTCACTTGAGTAAAAAAAAAAACTTTTATTGGAGTAGTACCAGTAGTAATGCCAGCAGCATCTGTACTTTTACTCACGTAACAAAATCAAGTGCTCTGACCACTTGCTGGGTAGAAAACAACATTCTCTGCTTTTGTTCATCCTACAAACTCAATGTCTGTTTTGTAACTTTAAAACCCTTCCATTCTTCTGCAGCCTGACAATGTAACTCAGAGATGTAGAAGGACAGCTTGAACATTTATAAAAGTCTAAAATAAGACTAGAGAGTGAAGGTCTAGTGGGTCGAGTGCAATGTCACATGGTCCAAGGTCTGATGGAGAATAGAAAGGAAGCCTATATAAAACCGAACCTATAACGTGTCGTGACAATGTATTCCTCTGCATCACCTTCCACTATTACTCACCAATCTTATCACGTCTTATTCAGCGCAATAACAAATGACTATAACCTCTCAACCACCGCCTCAACCGAGCACACTTTCTCCAGTTCGACTTTACCAAAATCTAAAAGCTTCTTGAAAAGAATGTCAAGATAGCGACAAAAACGAGACGTGAATGAGGATGAAAACGTGGGGGGAAAAAGCATCAAAAGAGCCACAAAAATGCAGCAAAACAGGCGACAAAAAACCCCCCAACAAAAACGGAACAAAACAGATGAGAAAAAGTGATGAACACAGGCGATGAAAGAGCAACAAAACGGTAACAAAAAGGCAACAAAATCGCAACAAATATGTGACAAAAAAATAAATAAAATACAACAGAAAAGTGACGACAACACATGGAAAAAAAATCTTCGATCCGTTTTGTAGGTCTTTCAAATGAGGCGTTACACTGACCTATAGGCAGTCAAGAAGCTTTTAGATTTAGGTAAAGCTGAGGGGGTTAAGGTGGGGGTTAAGAGATGTCTGTGTCCATAATGTATAATAAAGTATTTAGAACTGCGTTTGTGGTTTTAAAAGTGTGTTATGTAATGAATTCATTTCATATCCAGCTGAAAATGTAACTTTCCGAAAACAAATCCCTTCAGTGTGCCTTTTTATTAGATTACTTATTGGTTGTTTTTCATACAGTTCAGAGGACTGAATACCACCAGAATAATGAGTTTTCGAGTTAGAAATAGCAGTGTTTTGGAACAATTTGGCACATCAGTCACAGGGTTTTAGAATGGTTGTCAGAATGGAGAGTAAGGGGTGTGGGATTGAGGGATAGCGCTGCAGTTTACAATTCATTACCCGCCAGGACAAACTAGTTTAACCATCTTTGTCTTATTGACTGAAGCCGTTAGCGGCAACAGTTTTTCCAGATGGAAGCTGAACGCAACATTAGGTAATCAAAGCTGAAGAGATACAAACGCAGGCCAGGTTGTAACACGCTGTACAACGATACGGCAATGGCATAAATCTGCTGTCAACAATGGCACCTGTTCTACGGCTGTGCTACATTTATTCAACACTGGTAAACATGGAGCTGGAAATTATTATTTATTTATTTTTGCCCAAATGTAGGTAGTTTGGTAAGATAAGATAAGATTGATCTTTTTTTTTATTTTTTATTAGTATTTATTTATTTGAGCTGTGAGTTTGCTCAAAGGGAGTGGGCCGAAGCCAAAAGCTTATAAGCGCCCACCCCAAAATATCTTCAAAAAATCTTCTTAACCCCCCACTTTACCCGAGCACATTTTCTCCAGGTCAGGTTTACCCAAATCTAAAAGCTTCTTGAAAAAAGAAAAAAAAGCGTCAATATAGCGACAAAAACGAGATGTAAATGAGGATTGACGACATAACAGGCAACAATAAAGTGATTAAAAAAAAGTGATGAAAAAAGCAACAAAATAAAGAAAAGTGATGAAAAAACAACAAAAAAGTGATGAAAAACAACAGAAAAGTGATAAAAAAACAACAAAAACAAGAAAAGTGATAAAAAAACAACCAAAAAGGGATGAAAAAAAACAAAGAAGGTGACAAAAAAAGTGATGAAAAAAACAAAACAGAAAGGCAACAAAAAGTGACAGAAATCCGACAAAAAAGTGACGGCAGCGCAAGAATCTTCGATGAGTTTTGTAGGTCTTAGCTTTCAAATAAGGCGTTACTCCAGCTTATAGGCTGTAAGCTCTCTGGCCATGAAGCTTTTAGATTTGGGTAAAGCCGAACTGGAGAAATGTGCTCGGTTAAGAGGTTAAAAGTCAGACATGTTTTGGTTTCATTTAAGTAAAATAGTTAAGCTCAATGAGAAAAACAATCCAAAAGGCCAACAACTAAATGCTTTTCCAGTCATCCAAAATGACAGAAAGATGATTTCAAAAGATCTTTCTGGAAACCATTAACATCAGACTTTATGGCAGTCTGGCTGTCTGGTTGTCGGGTGGTGTGTGTGTGTGTGTGTGCGTATGTGTGTGCGCGGTGGGGGGTCTGTCTTTCCCAGTATATGCTGTTGTTTGTGCTAAAAGAAGCTAATGGCCTGTGCGCTCCTTAATGGGCGCTTTGAACGCTTGTGCACAGCGCGTACGTACATTCAGCCAGTCAATAGGCAAAGGTGATCATTAGACACAACCGATGCTTACAATACATTATGGCAGATTAGGATCGACCCCGGTGCTAAGAAGAGGCTTCAGTTTCCATTGCAAACGCGGTGGGAGTCAGAAATAAAGTGTGCTGTGTCATTTATGGTAAGGCTGCACGATGTTATAGCACAGGAAAACGTGTAGATCATGCAAAATATTCCCTTTTGAGAGGGAGGTTTAGTCACTTTGAACATTAATATTTTGATACGTGCTTTACAACATAATGAGGTTATTAAAAGTAAATCCTACTGCAAGGTAGATAAAGACATCTTAAAGTAAAGTCATCAATCAATGCTTCTTAATTTGATAAATGTGTTGAGTACCTTAAATCCTACATGATCTCCGTCTTCTTTCTCTTATTGACATAATAGATATTGCGTTTGCCAGCATGTTAGCAGTCTCACCTCTTCTCGTCTCTGTACCACTCGAACTCGGGTTTGGGCACGGCGTTGGCGTCGCACTGCAGCATGCCCACGCGGCCCACCGGAGTCTCTGAGCTCTGGATCTTCTGTATTGTCGGAGGGTCTGTAAAAGCACACAGCATTGGAGATCAGACGTGGACAATATCTGGCTCGAGCTCACACCTGTAGACTTAGACCTAGACACGACTACTTCATGTGTTTGAACATCTCACAAGCCTTTGAAAACACGCACCAACTTTCTTGTGCCTGTGTATCGCACAGGCCTAGAACTTAAAAGCATGTTGAGTTTCCCCCGTTTTCTTTATATCTTCAAGACAAAAAACTGAGGAAAGAGAGAGGGTTCTTATCCAATATTGTGTTAGAATACAGAATGATAATAACAATTGTGACATTTGATAAAAGGAGCTGCTTGAATCCATGCTGACCACATCATTCACAAGGCGATGATGACATGTTTGTTTCCATCATTTATTTTAGATCTCACCGCTAATCTTTTGTTCCAACACAGCCTTGTTTGGTCCCAAACAACAGAGCAGGCGACACGAGTGAAAGCTTTTTGCACTAAAGTCAAAGCTAAATACACTAGAAATTACTTCTCAGACAGTTGTGCAAGATTTTATTCACAAACATGTTTTTCGATCGCGTCTTAGATATTGTGAGTTATCTGGCTGGCGTTATTAAAATGTTCTATTCAAATGAGCCAGTCTTTTGAAATGAATGGACCCAAAGACTCGGCTCCCAATAAAGAGACGTAGTGCCATATACATGTATTAGTCACAGAGTGAGGAGTACAAAATGTCCTGAGATGATGATGATAATGATAAAATACCATTATTGGGTCTGGTGTTTTATGCTTTCAAGCATTTTATTGAGTAAAAATGACCATTCAAATTCACATTTAGCCATTTAGATTTTTGTCGTGGCTATTGTGTCTTTCTGAAAGAGTAGGACCCAGAGAGCATTCTCACACAATTTTGGCGCTTCTATCACAAAGTGAAGGATTTCTTGGCCTAATTTGCAGCTCTATGATTACAAAAAGAGGGTCACTTAGACCCTCCAATAACTCCAATAAAAGATCACATTGTATCCAGTCCTGAGCACATTGTGTGCCTTAGGGAGGGCATCTGGCATAAGAACAGAGGCCAGGTCGGAGAATGCACTGATTCAAATACACCTAGTGAAAATACCACATATCTTTATAATGTCTCCTGCATACGCTTTAGCCATGAAGTGCAAAGGTTTACATTTTGATCTCCAGCAAAGTAATCGGCTGATCTCGCCGAGCCGTACATCATACATTACTGTGTAAAATCCACATGTGTTTTAAATAATGCAGTGGCCAGAAATATACCATAAATAGATCAATTCACAAACTAAGAAACTATTGAATATAGAAATCTTTATCATTTAGTATTAGAGCCCCGGCTGGAGTCCAGCGGGATTTACGCCGTGCTCAGATTCAAAGAGAATTTGTGAAGTTCTCAAGAGGAGGGTGGATTTCTGAAGTCTGAACGTTAGCTATTCATCACAGAGCTGCAGCCAACGTGCGCAGCGCTCATCAGATCGTACACGGACCCCTGACAAGATGCAATTAGCCCTTTCACTTTTAAATGTCTAATTGTCTGCTGCGTCAGTCTGAAGGGTTGTCAAAAAGTGATGGTTTGACGAGATTTCTAAAAATATTACGGTCAAAGGTAGAGACAGGCAAGATTACAACTTTTACGACTAAACGCTCTGCACGGAGCAAAACTCAACTAATGAAATCTAAATCATGTCTACAACTAGTAAAAACCCAAATGTACAGCATCTGTTCTTCCTCACCCGCCTTTAAACCCAATTACAAACAGTGCTCTGTTGAGCACAGCTTGTTTCAAAGCAATTACATCAAATTGTATTTCTTTAATAGTTTCAATTCGATTACAGTGGCATGGTATTTTCAAATATTGTTTTACATTCAAACAACAAATATTACAATGTAGAAACATCAGTAGTGAGAATAGAAATACTCTAGGCAATGCAGGAATCGAGTTTCTAATATGATATACACCACTCATTATTATTATTTTAAAATCATCTTAGTGTTTTAACTTCTTGCAATTTGAATTCATAATAATTTGAAATTCTTAACATCTAAATATAACAAAAACATATTTCTGTCTAATTTGAATTTGTTTGTCAAACAAGTTTCTACACTTCACTCTTTTATCTGCTCACCCTTGTGTGTCTTGTGTGTAAAAAGATGCAGCTGTTTGGCCGTGTGCAGAGTGTGCCATGGAGTCAGAGGGTGTCATTACTCACAGTTGACCACGACATTGACATATTTGACATCAGGCGTGGCCACGTCGTTGCTGGCCTTGCATTCATATCGACCTGCCTGGTTTCTCATGATGCCTATGATGTCCAGGAACTCCTCCCATCCAGCGGCTCTGCTGCAAGACAAGCACAAAAGCAAGAGGGACACATGTAAACATAAACAGGTTTGTGTTTCATTGTATAAATATAAATCGAATTGCAGACAACTTTGAGATATAGAAAGCACATTCTTCCTATATCTTTAATCATTCAGTTAAACAATTGGAAACACTTTCCCCCAAACATTATTTTCGTCCTTTATATTGTGGAAATCAAACAAATATTTCAAACTCATTTTGAAAGCCATTTTAGAGACACATTTTATAGTGTTCATAACAGGAGAAGACTTGGAGAGAAATGCAGTTTGGCACAACCCTGGCGCTGTGTTACGTTCAGTAAGTTTAAGGCCAATTCAGCTCAGTTAATGTCACCTGCACTGCCTCCTCATATAACACTGTTATGTAGACCCCAGTATTAACATGCAGCACTGATTGTCAACACGAAAGAGTAATATATGGAAATGACATTGTGACTGAAACAACTGAACCTGTGAAACAACCATTATTTTTTCTCCCAGCGTGTGAATTTAAAAGTTTTCGTTGTGGTCCTTACTCATTCCCAACTTTCCACGGGGACGAGTTTATAAGCTTCCTATGTTTCCCAAGTTTCCTAAAGCAATACTGTCTGTGAGTTCATGATTGACAAAAAGAAGGAGAACAGGAACATCATTTAAAACACTAAAATGTTCACAAGATCAAATTCAGTTTAAAAATTAAGTGTGAAGTACTTAATTTGCACCTTACCCTGTTGTTGCATTTCACTATGTCACGTTCAACAGTAAAACTCGAAATGCGTCCCAACACTGCTGCCTGCAAGATCACAATCACACTCTAGAATTGCTCCAAAAATTAATGCTTTCGGGTGAAAAGGCCGTGGAATGGACTAAAGACGGATCCATTATAATTTGGAGCGGATCCATCAGAAAGTTTTGTCCACCTTCAGTAACATCGGAAAGTAATTGACTTCAACAGTAACTTGGAAATAATAGGCCTGTCGTCATAGCGGCTGGTTAATTGGCACCACCAAACGCTCGTCTGCAGACGTAGGTCATTGGTCAGTGCTTTTAATTTGGCTGATGTTGCTCAGTTTTACAAAACGGACCGATGGCCTGGGCTGGATTAAAGTCGGGGCTCCTTTTAAATAGAAAATACAGCTAACTTTGGATACATTAGTAAAAAATGACACTTCTCAGTGAATTATAATCCAGTGCCACTCATTACCAGGGGTGAAAGTAGCTTTTTTCTTGCCGGTACTATGTCATATTTATAATATATATATGACATAGTACCGGCAAGAAAAAAAAAAAACTGGCTATATTATTTATTTATTTATTTATATTATAAATAAATAAATAATATAGCCAGTTTGGGAGAATACTTTAGTAATGTCTTCCATTGATTAGTCTAATCAGAGTACTGTATTCTGAATACTTAGATTACTTTCACATTGATTTTCATAATGTTGCTGCATAAATGCGGCATATGATTAAGAAGATGTTTAGGCTATTGTTACATGCCTGTTACCAACTTATTTACCACTAATGTGGAATGCAAAAAAAAAATCACTTTGCCCACAACCTGAAAGGACAGAGCAAAACTTTCCCCCGACCATTTTGACCCTTTTTGTCTTCTTAATGAAACTGAAATTCAATGAACCAGTACTTTGATGTATTCCTTTGATATTACTGTATTCAGTAACTGTACCTGAATACAGTTACCCAAAATGAGTATTCTAAATATTCTAAATACATGTATTCAGTTACTACCAACACTGAATATAGCAGTGTTTTCATAACCAGATCTGTTTCAACGGCATATGTATTTGTTCTTAATTAAATTCCCACAACTTTACTTTCACACGTGTCATCTGTGGACTAGTAACAAATATCCAAAGCGATTTTGAAAGAAAATCAAAACGGAGATAGGAGAGTTTTGCATCTATCTTTAGATCCTCGTTTATGTCATGACTTTCACAACAAAGGCTTTTGCTTTTATTTTGTAAGGCCAACAGGAGGCGCTCAATTCTTATTATGCTACTTGACAAACAGGGAACTTTAGAAATATTTACCGTTGTTTTGGTAAAGGATTTAACATTTCCAAGACATGGATAAACAGGACATTTGTGACGCGTTCCACAACTGCAGAGAGAGATTCAAGAGGGAGAGGCGGCGGACCCAGCGCGGATTTGTTCGCTCCTCATTTTTTCGCAGGTAAACAAAGTCTACACGCTGTGAAAGTGTCCCGCGAAGGAAAACCAGAAAAGCCAATAGAGCCCGTATAAGGGACTCTTATTCTAATGTGACAGCTTTACAGTAGGTGGAGGAGTGCACGTGAGCCGTGGCGCTGACGGCTCTGTCTTGTGATGTGTAAAGACGCAGGGGGACCCGCGGCCAAATTGGCAAAACTGCGCCGTTACCGTGTGTGCAGAAAGTTCAGGGACAGAGCAGATGAGATGTAGTCTGCCGAGTCGCATTTAAGTGGCTGAACTTCAACGCGTTTGAGCTCACGGTGTAATATTATTGGCACACTACTGTGCGTAAGGTGAGAGAGCGCACCTCTTGTCCTTCCTGGTACGGCGTACTACCGGCAAATCTTTTAATGGAACGCAGTACTTTCACCCCTGCTCACTACCACAACAACTGACAGAAGGTGAATCACGTCTTTTGAAATATTCCTGACATTTTTCTCTCAATCAATGTATTGGATTTTCTGTATCCTGCACCTAATAAAGATTTAATGTGTTTATTCGGTCAGGAAAGTGCATGGTAATGAAGATACAGTCCTCGGCCTCCTCTCTCTCAGTTGTATAGCAGACTTTGCAATAAGGTCAAATACACAGGATAATACATTATATCCGCTACAGCACTTTCAAGTTAGCTAATGCCATCCTCATTGGTAAAATAATCCATTCATCAAACCATATAGTTAACCTTTAGAATCACATATTCACGTTTTTATGCGGAAACTGATTATCATTTTTGATTCTTCGATTCTTCTTTGTGTAATGATGAATACAGCACTAAATGTATCTCTACAATGCAAGGGAAGGCAGAGTGTCTCAACGTCACATAAAATGCACCTTTAACCCCCTTAGCCCCCATTTTCTCCAGTTCAGCTTTACCCAAATCTAAAAGCTTCTGGAAAAAAGGTGTCAAAATAGTGACAAAAATGCAAAAGAACAGGCGAGAGAAAAGTGACAAAACAGGCGACAAAAGGTGAAAAACCAGGTGAAAAAAAGTGTTGAAAAGCAACAAAACAGTTACAAAAAGGACACAAAATGCAAAAGAACAGGCGAGAGAAAATGACAAAACAGGCGACAAAAGGTGAAAAACCAGGTGAAAAAAAGTGTTGAAAAAGCAACAAAACAGTTACAAAAAAGGGACACAAAATGCAAAAGAACAGGCGAGAAAAAAGTGTTGAAAGAGCAACAAAAAATGCAACACCAATGCGAGGAAAAATCTTAGCTCAGTATTGTAGGTCTTAGCTTTCAAATGAGGCGTGACACTGGCCTATACGTAAGCTGTAAGCCCCAGTCAAGAATAGAAAAATGTTCTCAGTTAAGGGATTAAAGATGGGTTGTTGTTGTTTGTTTCTTCTCCAAGTAGAAATGCTTTTTTCCCCTTTTATTTTAATTTATTTATACCCATAAATGAAAACTCCAAACGGCCCACATTTGAACCGGCTGACTAAAACCATTAAATGCGGATTACTTAATCAACAACTTGTTAAGCTGGCTTCTTGTACATTATGCGTCTGAGAGCTTTAATTAACAGAGGCGTAATATCTGCAAATGTCAGGGAAAATAATGACACCACACAAAGCAATGCCACAGAGACTATCGGGCGGATATCAGACTAATTGTTTAATGAGCAAATCCGGCTAATTATCTGTGTAAAGGAGACAAAAGGCTGCCTGGCGTCGTTGTGAGAGATGCACGTATCGGGTCGAGGGGAGGCGCTCTGACGTTCCTGCCCCGTTATAAATGTCTGTTATCACGTCTGAAGATACACGCGGCGTATCATAAATCACATCGCAATCAGGAAGTGGGCGCGACATTATTAGCTGCTAATTATACTGAACTGCAGAGGCTCTGAGGTTCACAATTGATCTTTTAATGCTATCCTAGACATAAATATAAAGATTTTTCCGCCATGCTAGGCCACACCCTAGCATGATGTGTTCCCATTTGTATCTACGCAACATGCAAACACGTGTTCAGTTTTTTTTAGTACATCCAGTTATATCTATTCAGCTGAAGAAGTGAAAATTAACCTGACAAAAACAACAACAGCAACTGCGCGTAGCCCCAGCGCAAAATTAAATTCATTTTCAGGTCTATACAAGCTAATAAGAGATCATCTAAAGGAAGCCAGCAGCCAATACTATCACCCAGGTGAATTTAATAGAAAGATGCAATTATGTGCACTGAATAAGACATCAAATCTCAGAGGACAAGCAAATGTAATAAACTCATAACATCCGCGGTGTGCTCCCTAAAAGCAGGTAAATACTGAAGGCATTTGGAGAGGGAAATGGGCTGCGGAGAGTGGATCTCTAGAGTAAAAATCATATGAGATGATGATGATGAAAAAGAAAAAAGAAGTGGAAATGTCAGCAATGTGTGAGGTTATGTTCTCTCTGCGACTGAAGCTTCGGGATCCAGAGAATTGAGGGGGAAACTCCACAGCCTGCGTGAACATTTGCGGATCTCACGAGACAGTGGCATTTAAACATGCGTTATCTATAAACTTGGACATCGTGGTGAGATTGATTGAAGATGCTACACATCTGTTTATGTTAGGCCATTTTTCTCTTCAACTACAGTATCGTAGTCAGTTAAAACATTGCACACCAAATATCGGGCCAATTTACAATATCAGCTGTAGGGTGCTCTAGCGCCGATAAAGGGATATGTCCGGACCGAAAGTTGTGTTGTTCATCTTAAATGAAGAGTCATTGTTTAGTGAACAAATAAGCTTGAGCTCTGACTAATAATAAAACAATGGCACGTTATTCTTTAGTTAAAGGAAGTTCCTCGGCTAACATTTGCCTGGCCTGCCAGACAATCGGTCCAATCACGCACCAAGAGACGGAAGTCGTCACCTGTACCACCACGCACTCTTCCAAAACATTAAAGATGGCGGCCGATACACTGTTTTCTTCTGCTCTTTCGTCTGTTTTAAATCATTTGGCAGGAAATCATTCCTCGTAAGTAAGTTTTTAAGGCTTCCTGCCGCTTGTTACTGCAACGTATCTAGCCTTACTCTAATTGGTTGATGCCGTCTGTCAATCACGCCCACCGGGAAATTGTTGAGATCATGCTTGCTCCCAGACTATGTCTTTGAAATATCTATGAAAAAGCATGTAGTTTGGCAGGCCAGGCAAGACTAACTTAGATCAATGTCTCAATAGGTCAGGATCTAGTGCCCTCTGCAGGTAACACATTATACAACATTGCATATCAACACAAAAGTGATAGCAACTTCCCTGGTAAGAGCTCAGTCACAGCTTTACCATGGCCATACCGCCTTTGTGGCCATACCGCCTTTGCGATGCCCAATCCCGTCAGACCTTGGAAGCTAAGCAGGGTAGGGCCTGGTTAGTACTTGGATGGGAGACCGTTCAGTAACACCAGGAAGCCTAGCGAATGTAGTGAGTGAGTGAGTGGTTGGTGGTGGTGGCTGATGTGCGCAGACTGGTTGCCTCGCTTATCATCACCGAGTATGGAGTGAATGAATAATGCACCAAATTGTAAAGCGACTTTGAGCGTCTGGAAAAGCGCTATATAAGACTAATGCATTATTATTATTATTTAAAACGAGTTCTCCCAGAACTTCCTAGGCCTCAGGGGAACAGTGAAACATCGCAATGAAAATTGGTTAGCTACAAGTTTGTTAAACACAAGATTCACCAACTAAAGCTCAGTGAATACGGACATGCTGCCTGTCATTTGGAAGCACAGAAACTGGAGAATCCAATCACTTAGTTGGTTTTAACAACTGCAATTGTATTTTTGTTTGCCGCTCAAAATGCCGCAGCTAGCAACAGTATGCTAAGGCTAGAGGCAGCATGCTAAAGCTAATGGCAGCTAATCAAGGGACAGAACATTGTATGATTGTTTCACCTGAAGTAGCTAATAAAATAAAATTGACTGCTGGAGTGGTTAAAGTATTTATGTTTTACAGGATTATAGACAAGACATTTGGAAAAATTTGTCAAAAATATCGGCCGTGCATATCGGCATTGGCCAATAAAAATCCCCCCAAAATCTGCATCGGCCTTAGAAAACCCCATATCGGTCGACCTCTACACCAAACGCAAAACAGCGTGGAAAGCTTGATTACTTTACCATAGCCGAGTGTATACTGAAGTTCAAATGGTTTTCATGCATTCAAATTCACCTCTGATTTCAAGAGTGCACTGATGGATATGAAGACGAAAGGGGAATGGTTGCTAGAATTCAGAAATACAATGCGAGATAAAATAATTGAATAAAACATGCAGTGAAGACCGGACTGGCCAGGCTGAAGCCAGGACTGAGCCAGAGAGTGCCGAAAACAAAGCCGCGGACGGAGACAGATGTGCAGTGGAGGAGCACAATGAATCCTAATGTAGTTTGGCTCAACCGGAGTTTTACAGATTTTTTTCTCCATCTTCTCACTTACACGAGCAAAACTTTTTACTCAGAAACCGGCTAAATCCCCTGGCAGGATTCTCATTTTGGTGTTGGCTGGCTGTAAAAATGCATTTCAGCCCATCTACGTTTTACAAAGCAAGACTCTAAACTCTCATGAACAGTTTGGCGTAACAAATACTCGAAATATAAAATCTGACGAATTTACAACAATATGCATGTTCCCCTCGGGCACATCGTGCACAAAAGGGCTACACACACTGACAAGACAATGCGAAAACAGACAAACCAAAAATGAAACGAAACAGTCGAAGTGATATCGACAGCTCCAAACCACTTTCTGAACTACGCCAGAGGAGAAAAGTCGCGGTTAAACCTCACAGAAACGCAGCGATGGAGGTCAGCTGATACAATATTATCTCACAGTGATTGAAAGATCAGAGAGGGCTCATGATCAAAGTCCCGGGCAGATCATACCGGGGCTCTGTGTCGCGGGACGAACGGGCCGTGATTGGAAAGGCATGATTGAAAACGGGTTGCCATGGTAATTCCATTGAAGCCCCCACACCACCACCCCCTCATCTGGACTCGGGTCTCTTTGCCGTTGCGCGGCTGTATAAAGAGCAGAGACGAGCAGGTGAGGCAAGAGATCAAACACCGGGACCCGGAGGAATTTCAATGAAGCATCACAAGGCGCCGCCCGCTTAGCCGTTTTAAGCGGCAATTAGCTGTCACCGATCTCACCTGGTGTGCGCCTCACGTCTGGTAAATGGGACTTGATGTATTGTCTGGGGAAACAATTAGCTTACAATGCGGCAGTTTGGCGCGTCTCGGGCTGGAGCGCAGGGAAGGATGGGAGACGCTGCCTGCTTCTCGTGTTATCTGTGTAATGGGGGGTAATGGAGATAGAGCTTTAATCTTGTCAGGGGGGAAATTCATTAAGACTACTAGAGAGTGTGCGTACTGTATATTTGCTCACGTGCTGCCGCAATCGAGGCCTCTTATTACGTCTCAGAAGCTGCGGACTCTTCTTCAGGATTAATGTCACCGACCCAAACTTTACTTTACTTTACGGCTAAATAATACTGGCTTCAGATTATGTAGATCAGATTATATTGAACGCGGAGTTGGTTGGAATGGAAAATAACACTTTAAAAGAAGCAACCCAATTATTTATCCGTGTTGCCTTGTTCAACAGAAATTAATTGGACAAGTACAAAGTACACAATGACTTCTTTAAAATCATACGTCGTACTAAAAATGAATGGGATCAAATGGTACGAGTATCCGACAGCGTCGACAGAACAGGACTCTCATGAGAAATATGGCTTTAACTCTATCCTCTTAAATTTCCCTCTCAGACGCTTACATGCTGGGAAAGTGATGTTCAAGGTTTTTGACAGGCAGAGTCCTCTTTTGAGCAACGTGTGCCATCAGTTGGTGACAGTGTCTTATCAATCCAAGAGGGGGGAACTGTAAGATCTGGGAAACTATATGGACGCACCTGAAGTTTCCAGTCGCAGTTGTATACAGAAAGCGAACTGAACATTTGAGTTTTACAGGTGCAGCGTTGGAGGCGCCGTGTGATACCGAGCGTGTCCAAGAGAAACGCTGGGTGAATCCTGACATTACTGCATTTGATCACATTTCTATGCTAATGCATCATAGAGGCAGCGGCAGCGGCAGCAGTATTAGTACACAAATCACAGTAGATCTCACAGGAGCTTTGAAGTCTTGAGTGAAGAATTCTCCTTATTTTTTTATGGGCATGCCACTAAAAATAAAAAGCCACTGCAGTGATAAAGAAGTCGAGTTGTGTGGTGATAAATTAGGTATGAGATACTTAATTGTATCGTTGGGGAAATTTGTCCACAGAATTTGACCAATCCTTCGATACAAATACTTGTCAAGGGCACCATAAGCGGAGGACTCATCTCCAAATCTTGAGCCAGGTTGGGTTGGGTTTTTCTTCTCCTGTCTCTGTATTTTAATGATATATGTTCACCAATCAGAATTGAGGAGCCTTGTGTAAAGCATATTCTAAGGTGTTGAGATAGACGCTATGTGGACTTATTTTAGTCACATGGCTGTCCCCCAGAGGTACTCTAAATGTCGAGGGAAAGGTGGAAGCCAAACTCCACCAGAAGAGGTTGCTGTCCATATAAAACCACATATTTTTTAAATTAAAATCGTGAATTGCATTTGCAATATTTGTCCAAAAAATAATGGCAGCTCTAACCCATAGCTGCTGAGGGATTAGGCCATTGCAATATTGGCTGATAGGGAAACACGCCCAGACACAGAGACAACAATGAAACTCTCTATAGAAGAGCAAAACGTGTCTGTACAATCAAACTCAGGACGTTTGTTTACACTTGTATGTGGTCTGTCCATTCTGAATATGCAAAGCCACAAATCTTGTCTGCCAAATCTGTCCACACAACGGGGCAACGTTTGAATCGAGGGTCGGAGTCGGGGCCCTATCCAAACACAGCAGCGTGTATTGAAGGTCTTTTGATCACATCTTTATGATTAAATAATATAAATGTTGCAAGAACACATGTTTCTGTGTGTTTTTGCAAAACTTTTCCCGAGTGAAGATACACTTGAATTTGGGGCCGCTCCAGTGTCAGTTGCCTTGAGCGACTAGACCGGCGGAATACACAATGAGAGACACACAGGGAAGATGTGGCAGAATATCAGACGCTTTTATGCGCTCACAGAAGGGAGGCGTGCGGTCCAAGGAAATGTTCTGGACCGCGAGCATATACAATCAATTTGAAATATGAAACTTCTGACGAAAATGTGTTTATCTTTCTTATGAATTTCTGATACTGTTCTGCTATCCCTGTAGAATGCATAATAGTTCCCTTTCAAATGATGGATCTATTAGGACGATGTTTCATATTATTATTGTTTTTATCGTAAACCACATATGAAGAAAGTGGTGCAGTCTGAGTAATTGAAATTACATTGCATTTTAAATTATGAAATGATTAAGCCTTTTTATTGCTCGGGAAGAGGGATGCACAATTAATAAAAAATGTTATTTTAATGGTTGCATTTAGCAAAGGCTGCAGTAACATTATTTGCAAAAAAACTGTCCCTATGGTGTCTTATTATGCAAACCATTAGACCGGAAGATTCTTGCTTTAGTTAAGTTGTGTACATAATTTCAGGTTTTTCTGAACTGTTATAACTCCTGGACATAATTAAAACATGCACAGTGAAGTGAAACAGGATTTTTGTAACAAATCTAATTGCAATCAAACAACTTGTCTTAATAATAAATAATAAAATATCACATGCGGCTATTTCACAGACACGGAAACAGCTGTGACCCTACAAAGCAAGTCAACAGAACAGCTTTACGTGTAGATAACTCGTATCTAAATGATTCAAATGCAGCTTTGGCTTGAAATAGTTCTCTTCACTTGCTTCATTTGCATGCAGCCGTGCGCTCGTCACGCCAAAAAGACAATGCATATAATTGCGGCACATTATAAGGTTGAAAGCCCCGGGCCGTTGGGATATGCAACAGCAGTCTTTAGAAGGGAGTTTTTTTTGGAGGAGTTGACTTAGGCCCTGGAACCAGAAAACTGCAGGAAACTGATTTGCATGACGCTGGCAATCTGAAGTTTGTCTGCAGCGGCTACAAGTTTTCCATGTGAATTACAGCAGCGAGGCAGAGACAGTGAAGGTCGGTGCAGTATGGGAACAAGAACGCGTTTTGCACAATCGTTTGCACTCAAACTATGTGTGTTCAACGTATCAATGTCTACTTTCAGATAATCAGGGACAGAATCAAGGACACAATGCAGGAGGGCTTCAGGTTTATTCACCCTAAGTTGAAAATACCTTTTGTCTTCCCATGTTCAGTGGCTCGCATCCAGTACGCATATGGTATACTGTAGGTTTTAGGTTGAATGGCGCCCCCACAAAAAAAAACTTTAAATTCTATCTATACAAACTTTCTAAAACACAGGGCTGTGATCCCTTGTGAGCAAGTTCTCAAAAGGTTGTAACAACAATATGGTGTATTTATAGCTATACCATAGGAGGGAAAGCGCACTTTATTATCAACTATAACACATCAAGTGCGTTTGGAGCGGCAGTTGGATATATGTCCTGGGAATAAACTAAAATATACAATAGTTGTATAGAAACTTGTGGAAACTAGGTTGTACATTCACTTGTGGCCTGTGCCTTTCAAGTCACCAGAGAGCAGTGCATGGAGACAGAGACAGAGAGAGAGAGAGAGAGAGAGAGAGAGAGAGAGAGAGAGAGAGAGAGAGAGAGAGAGAGAGAGAGAGAGAGAGAGAGAGAGAGAGAGAGAGAGAGAGAGAAGAGAGAGAGAGAGAGAGAGAGAGAGAGAGAGAGAGAGAGAGAGAGAGAGAGAGAGAGAGAGAGAGAGAGAGAGAGAGAGAGAGAGAGAGAGAGAGAGAGAGAGAGAGAGAGAGAGAGAGAGAGAGAGAGGTTGGAGGAGGAGGTGAGAGCGGTGCATTTCAACCCACAAACTTGACTTGGCGAGTGCACGTTGTTCATTTGCATCTCCTCATGCATCATTCATCAGCATCATTTTTGCCTCGGCGCAAAACATTACATTTATTTTGCGAATGCTAATTTATGTTAAGCAGCTGATTTGAGGAACTTCAGAGTTGAGTAGCATAAAAGACCTGGCGACATTTATTTTCTTTTGTTTGTGTGTGTGCATTCTGGTGAGTGTAAGCCAGGCACATAGAAATCGGTTCCCTATGGACCCCTCCGATGTGTGGTTTAGCATTTGCACAGGCAGTCCTAGACTTACGGAACACAGCCACGAACCAGCTGTGCTCCTATCAAGAAGGAACATGTCTCAAAGACATTCATCTTAACATGTTCTATTTTATATTGTTGCAATTGTAAAATGAAATAGCTTCATTTCAATGTCGTGAAAAGAGGCAAAATCCAAACAACAGATGTGGATTTCGCAGTCTATAATAACACATCTGCAAAGGGAAGAACAATGTATTTTGTTCATTATGTCATTTGGAAAAAAACAACAACATGTGGCTTTGTTGGTGTCTGGCCAATGTTTGGTCTTAGAAGATTTATCAAAAGATTACACAAAAAGAAGAGAGAGAAGAAGAAGATCAAAAGCAAACTCAACATTTTGGACTATACTATTGCCATCAATGCAAAACATGCTCCCAATTAGTATCTCAACACAGGAAATGCTATTTTTGCAGTGGCTAATCAAAGAATTGGATCTGGAGAAGGGACCTAACATATTTAAATCTCAACATCTCCATGGAGACGAGCTGGAGACGTACCCACTCCCGGTAAAGTTACCGTCATGTTAGGAGAGATGAGCCGCTCACAGCAAAATCACAGGTTTGTTTGTGCATTTATGAGGTATTTTTTAATTATGAAAATATCTATCATAAAATAAATGCTTTTATTTCAATTTTATTTTTTGGGTGACATTTTACACGGCGTGGCTTTAAAGGAGCTGTATCATGCTATTTTAGCCATTCCAAGTAAAGTATAGGCATTTATATGATATATTGTACCTCTATCACTATGGAGTACTCATTTTTGAGAGAAATATAAGTATTTTGGGGGGATATTTTCCCTACCCGGAAGACAAACGCTTCGATTCAGTTAACTCCGCCCCTCTCTCTGCGCATTCCACATTTGCAGTATTATAAATATAAATATTGCTGCAAAAAGTGAAGTTACTTCTACAAGGAGTTGACATGTGCAACACAGTTTCATAAATGGCTAACACACACGCTAACACACACGCTAACACGCGTTTTGATTGACTCACCTCTCAGCCTGGTCTCCCCATCGGGTTATGGGATCGCGTTGGTTATAAAAGTTAATCCACTTTGATTCTGGCCAAGGTTCACCAAGCATCCATTAGGTTGGTTGATATAGTAGCTGAATCCCGGAAAGAAATTCCAACTTCTGGCGAGTGCACTCTTCTTTAGGAAGGTTGAATAGTCCTGTTCCTCTCGTAGACAAAAGCGCATCCGTGACATTATCGTTCGGTAAGAAAAAAAAACAGGCGGTGTCCAGAGGTGGTTAGAAAGAGCTCAGTCTTCAAAACAACACTTCTGCTCGGATCCATGGATCCTCCAGCCGTGGGTGCGCTTGATTAGCCTCGTGGGACAGCACAGACGCGTCGGAGAGTTATTTTTTTTAAATTTATTTATTTATTTTTTTCTTCTTTATTTCTCTCTTACAACAACAAAAATGAAAAGCTGTTTTATAAATTAAAACCAGGCCGTAAGGCATTACATTACAGATGTCGAGCACTTCCGTTCCTTTCTGACGACACAACTGAACAGCTCAGTCATTACCAGGAGAGGGCGGAACAGCTGCTCAGAGAGCAGGATTCAGGAGGATTACTTAGAACTGCGTGAATGAAGCCAAAAACCGCTCTGGGGGTGTTTTTGATAAGGAAATAGCATAACAACATGGCTAAAAGCTCCAAAAAGTCGATTTTGCATGATATAGGACCTTTAAATGAATGATTCACAAAATGTAGAACACGATATCTAATTAGTTCATCCTGCCTAAGAGCCACTATACTTAACCTGGCATCCAAAATGATACCCCTCTGTATATTTATATATACGTGGGGATATCAGTCTGAAATGAGCCCGTGCAATCAGAATCGCTTATTTGTGGTCACGTGTTGTTCGCGAGCAGCGTCACCCTTGGGATGCAGAAGTCCCCTCAATAATAATCTACGGCGGCGCACGGGAGAGCCGAGAGCTTTATTTCTAATCAGCGGTAAATGACCAAAAAACACATCGACAGAAGGTGAGTTTTGAGATTCATAATTTGAATATTAATGCAGAACTGATAATAACGCCGCTGATTCACCTTCACTGATTGGTTTACTCCGCTTCCTGTTTGCTTCATGTGTTCCGCTGTGTAAATTAAATTGATGCTGACTCTTACCAGACTCAATCGCTGGTACAGCAATGAGTCTGTATTTTTCTAGGCTACAGGTATAGAATGGTCACAATTAGAATAAGCTGAACAAAGAAATTCCTATCTGTACCAAGTATAACATTGTTTGAGTAAGACATGTTACAAGAAGTGTCCTTTTCCTTCTGATAAGCAGCTTTCCCCCATAGCAAAGGAATGATTTAGGATTTCCTTAATCTCCCAATTTCCAAATAACATCCTCAACCCCCCACACCAGAATCATCTTGGACCGTTTACATAAACTGTGAGTCTCCATAAATCAGCTAAACAACCATGCTGCGCCTCTCCTCTGTAGGGCTTAAAACAACCCTTTTTTCCCTCGCTAAAAACCTCCCTGGGACATCTTCAATCTTTTCAAATAAATGCACCAAACACTCCCACTAGGCCCGCTGCTTGATCATGTTTTATTGCCTCTGGTCCTAACGTCCTAATACACTTGGCCACAACACAGTAAATCTCCAATCCGACCGGATCTGTCCCGGAAAGCGAGGACAAAGGCAGTATTTCCACTTGTGTTTACAGGCCATTTGTGGCTGCTGGCGGTGCAGAAAAAAAAAAAAACACAGGTGCGAGAGCCGGCTGTTTATTTGCCGCTTCCTGAGCTGAAGAACTGACACGCACCGTGGAGCGCCGCGCCGTCTGCTCCCAACAGCTTCATCGAGTCCTCTGTCTCACTCCTTATCCTTCTATTGCTCGGACACTTCAATGTGAGCTTTGACCGGTGGCACTTTCGGACTCGGACAGAGATTGGAGAGTCTTGTGCATTGTTTACACTTAAATCTTTATGTGGCATTAAGATAAATGATTTACTGATAATGTAATAGACCTTTCAGAGGAGCACTGAAGGCTGCCAGCCAGGTTTCCTCTGGGCGCTCCAGTTTCCCCTACCTCCAAAGACATGCTGGTCAGGTTTGCCCACAATGGCATCGTGCTCAGTCGCAGCGGCTCAGGACTAACCCAACAGCTAAACGCAATTTCGTGACAAATAAAGCACTTACTTACTTTAATAACAATAACTTTAGTAACTGGCAGACAGGGACAGAGCTGTATGATGCTAACAGTAAATACGAAGTGAGGTGTAACCCCAGGATCACACTGAATCCTAAATGTTTACAGAACGGCCTCCACAGGAAATGAAAAGTCCGGGTCCGGTTACCGAGGCCGTACGGTGCTACGAAAAGAATCTGCAAGGAGTCGCAGCACAAACTCAGCAACAAACTCGTGCTAACTTGTCTAATGTAAATAATAGAGCAAAACAGAGACACATGGCTGTGGAGCAGCAGTCAAAGGATTACGGGGGATATTTCTGCACACTGACAATACGTTTCACCCTCGAAGATTTGGATCATGTGGATTTCGAGTGGAAATCCGTATTTCTGACAGTGAATTGTATGTTACGTTACGTTACCAATAGGATCAGAGACATACATTTGGACATACAGTTGTTTGTTTATGTCTAATTCCATTTCTTTCTATTAAAGGAATAGGCCACCGTTTTGGATACTGAGATAATGTTCTTACCTGAGCTTAGATGAGTTGATGCGTACCTGTCTGGCTTTTACGTGTTCGCTCAGTCATGCAAAAACACCAAACATGTTGTTAGCATTTAGCCTCTCCTCCTCTCCTCATGGACCCAAACGGGGGTGAAGTTAAAAGCGACCAAGCTCTTCCACCTTTTCCCTATTTAAATACGGTTACGTGAGCGGTTACACGATCCAAGTATAGTCACACAAAATTAAACATGTCAATTTTCTAAGCCGAGAAAAAGGGTACTATATTGCAAGGCGGAATAACACCGGAGCAGTTCGCGCAGTAAAGGCGAAGTGCTCCCAATATACAGTATAAGAACATATCTCAGTATGCAAAAGCGGTAGCCTATTCCTTTAATAGAAAGAAATGGAAGTGAGTAATTATTAAAACTGTAGTATCTTGAATATACACCATAATATTCATTCTTGCTTGGTGAAGAGATTTAGCTCGATTTGATCTAATTAGATGTTTAGTGAGCCTACACAGTATGTGCACAGCTAATTAGCCAAAAATAAATGCAAAACTCATATATTTGAATAAAGATGTGTTAAATTAGCATTCTTTCAGCTTTCATTTAGAAAGTAGAGGTGCAAGAATCTAACAAGGCGCACAACTACGGAAATCAATGTAGTTTAATACTCTCCCAAATCTCCCACTGCCTCTGTCCTCCTCTCCATTAGTCTCATTATAAGTGCGAGAATTCCAACCAAGGCCCCTTTAAATCACGATCGTCTGCCCCTTCAGGCGCCTGCTCCCTGGGGCCAATGTGACTCAGGGTTCCACAAAAAAGTGCTTAGAGATGGTGGAAAAAAAGTGCTGAGGCTTGGAACGGTGGCGACTTTGTGCAAGTGAGAGTTCCAGTGTTCAGCCATCGCAGCAGTGAACACACCTAATGAGGCTGGGCACACCGAGCCAACTGTGCGGCAGGATGTTAGATACATGCACTGATGGGACACAAGCTGATGACAGTAAACAAATCAGAGGGAAGTAGTTTGTAATTTCTTATTACAAATAAAACAGAAGAAAGAGAAAGATAGTCCCTCGGCATGACAATAAATATATAGAGACTGTCTATTTTTAACTGGACCACTGAGAAACTACGGAGGTGTTTGTGTTACTGCAACTCAGCCAGGCGGTTGTTGGTTTGATTCCCAGATTGGCTGACTGATGATTTCTCAAGGGTGTCTTCTTTGAGTAACTGGGTAAGCTTTGGACACTTGGCAAAATTGTATATATATGGAGAAGAGTGAAGTGAAACTCTTTGACTGTTGGCCATTGTCATAAAGTTTTATGACAGTGATGTCCACAGACTGATAGGCAAGTCTCCTAATTCACCTCATAACATTCAATTTATTTGTCACACCCTCGCTGTCCATACTGTATCGTAGGTACATGCAAAACACTCCTTCAAGTTTATGTCTTGTGAAGCACAAAGAGTGATTCTGCCATCTCTGCGGTGACTACACCTAATGAGCCAGGCGCTCTCTGGCCAAGCTGTGCTTCATGATGTTCAATACACAGACTGATCTGAGACCAGCTGCCAATTGTAAACAAATAAGTGAACAGTGGCAGTCAGCAGATCTGTGATGGATGAGCAGCTGTCCGTAGCCAGCATCCCGAAGGAGCGTCTGAACACACACTCGCGTGTATAGTCAGATTCTTGTGTCTTGTGGGACAGAGACCAATACTGATTTATTGGGAACTAAAACCAAATCCAAATCGCACGTTGTCCCTGTAAGCATTTGGGGATAAATCCCCACATTACTCCGTAAACAAGCACGGGTTGCTTTATGCACACATACCGTATGTACACACACACAAAGTGGCAGCTGGGACCCTGTTGTAGGAGGTCTGACCTCGGGTGCTCTAACAAGGGCCTGTCATCACCTCACACTTCTCTGTGCCATCAGATGGACTGTGGGTCACGAAGGAAGCTCTGACAGCTTGGCTCGCTGCAGAGAGGAGTGTCTATGTGCGCGCAGCCTGCTGCTCATCACTGCAACAGCACGATATCACTTCACATGGTGTATCTGCCACGGAGCACTTGACAAGCTGAGAACTGAGTAATTATCACCAACCAAGTACACGCAAAAATGTATTTGGTGGAATTGGATAACAGGAAGTGCTTGAGAAGTAACAACATTGGGTTGATCTGATGGAGGGTTATTCTTGCCTGTGCGCACAACCACTATGGACTAACCAGACCTGCATTTTGATGGATGTAGAATCTTATACAGATACTGGAACAACAACCAAATCCACAGAAATGCCCCACGCGGTCTGAGAATAGAAGCTTGATGCTCTAGGACAAGGGTTCCCAAACTTTTTTGGCTGGGACCCCAAAAATTAATACATATACATCTCGGGACCCCCATTGCATAAAGTTATTGCCTCTTATGCTACTTTAGGCCAGAAAAACATCAAGTTAATATGTATTTCAACTGTTAATAATGGATTTCACTGATTATAGGCTGTTTTACACTCAAAAATATGCTAAAAACAGTAGCATTTTTCTTTTGTTTCATCTTGAAATCATCTGGGGACCCCCACCCTAGACCTCGCGACCCCCTGAGGGGTCACGACCCCCACTTTGGGAACCACTGCTCTAGGACATGAGTCTTAACTACTAAGCCCCCGAGCCATGCCACGACTGCAATAAGTAACATGTGTTGATCAGGAATATCGTTTCACTGGAGTTTTATTCATACGCTGCAAAACGGTCATGTATAATTATAATAATAAGTTTAAAGTAAAGTTGAAACTTTAGGGATGGACTTTTTTTTTTTAAACGTCTCTTAGTTTGTGATGTGCGAAATCAGACATCTGCATTGCAGCTTTTCACGAGGTGCTACCATCTTGTGACTAAATATTCTGTCAAGAGAGAAGTGTTGATGAGTGACAGCAAACCAGAAGCAGCATTTCAGAATCTGCATCTTCATACTATATGTTTAAAGACCCAAAACAATGTTGTTTTTGTTTTGCTGTTGCCCCCATGCTAAAAGCAAAATTAAATGAACTTCATCTAAGAAAATCATATGCTTCTACAACTGACAATTCACAGTGTGAATTGTCAGTTGTTTTTGTTCTGTAACCTCTAGTTTATTTTAAAAGATGACTGAATTAAAAGATTATTTATAGACTAAGGTTTGCCATCTCCTCACCAATGTCATATCAGTATATTTTTGTCTCTACTGTTTTGTTCTTTTACTTCACTAGAACAGGCACAGCAGTCACAATGTGTCTTTATGATGAAAGCAAGCAAAGCATGCTTCAAGTGGAAGAGTTTAACCTTTTTCCAAAACTTTTTCAAGGACTGTATCCAAGCGTAAAAATAATACAAGTCTCTCCCCATGTTGCAACATCATCTGATAAAGGAGTCTGAACTCTTCAAAATATGGACCTTTTTTTGAAACTGAACTGGGGAATAGCTTGTTAGAATGAAGATGGGTGTTACCAGTAACGAGGCAAGTTCCACCTTCTGGATCAGGGATTGGTAGGTGTTTGACACTTCCTAAGATAAGAGGTAAAATAACAAAAACAATCCTGTACATTTGACGGCGTAAGTACTTTTAGTCCAAGTCTTCCTTTTTTCTTTTCTTTTTTGAGGAGGCGAAAGCACCACTTTATTCAAACACCTTTTGCTTCAGGAATAGCTTTCTCTCCATGTCTCTCTCCAGACATCGACCTGCCGTGCAGAAAGGACAATTGAAGTGACTATCGCCGTGTGCGGAAACAGGAGATGGGGAGATGATGGAGAGAAGAGGAGACAGAATGAGTGAGATGGATCGAACAAGATGGGAACAGGGACATAGGCCTCCAGACGAGGTGACAGCACTGGTCGCGAAGTTTGGCCCGCTGCTGCCGAAACGAGCGTAGGAGGCATGTCAAGGGCACTCAGCATCAGACTTTTAAAAGGCCGCCCTGCCAAGTGCTCCTATAAAGAGGTTATGACTTCAATATTGGCCCGAATCATATAGCGCAGCGGGAGCACGGGCCGTGCTCCAAGTCAATTCATTTGGACAGATGTCTTTGTTGCAATGAAGCTGTTGTGTGGTAGATTCATAGCGTGTCACTTTACACTATGCAGATACATATCTTGGGCTCAAGGGCACTGCGATGGCAATAAAAAATGGAGGCTTTGGCGAGCGGCAAGGTGGATGCAAGTTTTGTCTTCATCTGATTTTTCCATTAACTGAAAACTATAAAAATAAAAAGGTATACTTATATCTAATTAATCTAATCAAATCTTAATCTACTGTAATCTATCTAGGATGACAGATCTTACCTATACTGCTGCATACTAAACAAACACACAATGCATTTTAATGACGATAATACTCTAAACTTGCATCAATGTAATGGAGAACTGCGCTGGGACCATTCAGCATTAAAGCACATGGGCAGCGGCCCAACTCAATCCGTATGGACAGATGTCATTGTTGCAGGCAATGCAGAAAAATCCGGTAGAATCACAGCACACTGCTTTGCACTAGCCTCCAAGAACTTGCACAAGGGCACCACAGTGGCAAAGTCAAACTTATGATTAACAGGTAGAGAGGCTCCTTTAGATTTCTGAACACATTTTTATAGCCATTGCCTTCATCATTCCACCCGAGTGCGGCGTTGTAAATAAGCCAAAAACGTGTCCGTGACTTGCTTTTAAAGCGTGGAACATCTGCTGAGTGCTAACCTCCGATGTCTTCGCTTGGGTGGCTGTGCTCAGTGGTGATCCTCCCTGAAGCTAAATAACAGACAAACTGTCACACAGGAGAGGTGCGGTCTCTGATGAACTGAACGAACATTAATTAACCTCCGAAGTTGCCATAAATGATGAGAAGAATTATTACAGATCCAATCAAGGAAACCATTTGCATGCGAACACCTTATCATTTAATTTTCTCCCCTGCCTCCACTGGACTTTTAAACCCCCCTTAGGTTAGTGCAACTTCTGTTTTTACAACTCTGCTGGATCCGTTTCACATCATGGGATAGCAAAGGCTACAGGGCATATATTTTCCACGCTAGTCTGACTTTTATTTTGGCGGGGCAAGGGAGGATTCCTCGCTTGACCAAAAAAGCTCTATTTCCTCTCCTCATTGTGCACCACGGGGAGCTGTCAGTCTCCCAGCCCCCCCACAGCCCGAGAGCCAGTCAGTGACCTTTACAGTCTATTCCGGGAGCGTTTAAGGGAGAAAAGGGTTGGACACATGCTGTTTGGAAGCCGACTGAAACCAAAATGAAATACGCCCATTGCCTAGTGGCTTGTGTGTTTGAGTACGTGGGGTCAAGTGGAGATTTTTTTTTTTTTAAAGAATATTTTGGAACATAAACAAACATGAACCATTCATCTGATATGCAAACTTGGTGTCCACTTGCGTGCAGAATTTTCATCCTATTATGTAGCAATTCAAATGGGTATACATCTTGTATTAACCTCTTAACCCGAGCATATTTTCTCTAGTTTGGCTTTACCCAAATCTAAAAGCTTTTTGAAAAAACTGTCAAAATAGCCACAAAAGAGCAACAAAAAAGTGACAAATAGCAATGAAAATGTGGAAAAAATGTGTGACAAAAAGCAATGGTAAAAAAGAATGTCAAAAAAGTGATGACAACGCGAAGAAAAGATTCGTTTAGATGGGTTTTGTATGTCTTAGCTTTCGGATGAGGCGTTACGCTGGCCAATAGGCTGTGACCTTTTAGATCTGGGTAAAGCTGAACTGGAGAAAATGGAGGGGCGCAAGAGGTTAAAAACTTTTTGACTTTACAGTACTGGCAAAGTTTCTCACTGCTGCTGTTAAGGTTACTGAAGTTTCACCAGCAAATTGTTGGAAAACAGAACATGCAGACTGGCTGAATTGCCAATGACATGGTAATAGTATGCACTTTGCCCTAAAGAACTTAATTGTAACCTTCCACATGTTGTCCCTCAGTGCAAAACAAAATTGAGTACTTGTATTGTGGTTGTCTTTGGGTAAATATTTTCTTTATGGACCAATTACTTATTATTTCAAGCTGAGGATACTATACATGCAAGATCTGTACCTTTGGGATTACGAACAAGCTGTGTTCATGCCATTATATTACTCACATTAGTGACTCTAGTGCAAACCGCTCCTTCTTGCTCATCGCACACACACACACCCTCATCCCTGCTCTCCTCTTCTCCTCTTCTCTATTGATCATTCCCTCCAAATGTACCAAGCAAACTCTTGAGTCAATATTCGCAGCACCCCACACTGACAGCCACCAAAACAAAAAACGGTCTTGATCAAAAGACCAGGAACTGCAAGTAAGCATGTGTTTAACAGGTAAAAAAAGATGCCACAGCGATTGAGGACGCTTGGATAAATTGGCCATTTCTGCTCAAAGATTTTTAACCACATCTACCACAACAGCATTTAATTAGAAAATCATTAACACCATAACCTTTTGTCCTACCTTGGCGCTACACAGGAAAAAGAAACACGCGGTGAACCTAATATGGATATAGTTCTTAAAGCAGAACTAAGTAACTTTTTTACCTTAATAAATCCTTTTCGTAGTCCCTCTGAGGGTAATACAAGTGTTAATGGGATGATTGATTCTTCGTGTCTCTGGCCACAGTTGCAACTTTCCCTGCCTCCGACCCAGCAGCACCAATACACACTAATGGAAACATCTCCCTCGCTGCTCTCAGTTGGTTACAAACTCACTTTTGGCTCGCATTTCTGATGTTTATGAAATGAGGCACAGGTCAGTCCTGACTTGTTTTCTGTCCACAGCTTTCAGTTTGTTGATGAACATTTTGCAAAACGTTGTTATTTGGTTTATCACAATCAGAAGAAGCTAACAGGCTAATGTGCAAAGCTAACTGTGGGCTAGCGCCACTTTAGCAGTATTTACAGCCAAGTTTGAGCGGGAAAAAAGTATCTCCATTGGGTTGTGGCACAATGTACAATATCCCTCTCTCCCTTTGTCTTTTCTCAGCGTAGTATTTACTCTCACGTACAAAAAAACCCTGCAACATGCCACAATGCTGCAGTGGCGCTTGTGGCCTCTTGGGGCAAAAGTTACTTAGTTACTTAAGTTATAAAAGTTACTTAAACATTAACATAATGACAAGATGACTAAACAACTACTAAACAAAGAGGTTTTAGAATTATCTGAAGCTTTTAAAGAGGGGGTATTATGCTTTTTTCAATCACATAGCACCAGTCTATAGCATACTACAATGATGACATAACCTTCTGTTGGTCTGTATATGCAGTAAATTAAAATAACTGCCTTGAATAAAATTGCTCTCTCAAAATGGCTGTACTGAACGTCTTGAAATAGGCCTCTGTCTCTTTAAGAAGCTTTCCGACACGCCCCCTTCAGCACACTGCTGTGGCATCTAAACAACACTACTGTGCGGGGAGGGGCCTCTGCTGAGCTGAGGAGCAGTGGTTGGTGGCTTGGCTGGTGACAAAAGGTCCAGAGGCGTCTCCAGGAGGTGGGGGCGTTCCTAGGAGGACTGAGGCATAGCTACACCTAAAATGGCTGCCTTCTAAGTTTTTACTGATTACTCAAAAATATGTGAATGAGCCAAGGCAACACTCCAGGCATGTGTTTAATGATGGAATGACATAATAACATGATATAAAGCTTGAAAAAGTCGATTTTACATAATACCCCCCCTTTAAGAATAAAGATGGCTGGTACTGTTACAAATTAAACTTCTCTGGAACAGTATATATTCGGCCAGATAAAGATCATTGGTCGTTGACGAGGCTTCTTGAAAGAGAGGCAAAACATTCGCGAGAACCTTTGCCTACCATGTTAATAATATTTTGTCTCAAGTTGTTTGACGGTAGCATATAATAGAATGCACTTTGCCTTCTCTTAAAGCTATACTGTCACGTCTTTGGAAGTTCTCAAGGATATAAGCAACTATGCCCCCACCACCCCAATAGTGAATTATTGTAAAGGCAGTTTAATTAAGTCTCAAGGTAAGAAAAATATTATGTTAAAGTATGGTACATTTAATAAAGAAAAACAGGGGTAAAAGGAATACTGTTCAGGCAGTTTGCAAATGAAAATGCTTGAGAATTGTTTATGTGTTTGTCCTTGCTCGGTCTGGTACATTCTGGCCTCGGTTTTAGCCTTGACAACCGCGCGTTACTTTAATGGCCAATTAATGCATCGCCTCGCACATATGGAATAGTGGGTTAATAGTCCCTTGCGTTTTAAACAGGTCATTATTTGTAATTGCGGTGAGGGGAACTACTCCGGCTTGTTATCTTCTTAAGCGGCGGAAGCCAAACAACAAAAAATACAAACCTTCAAGTGGACTGGAGCACGTGCCATTTTAATGAGTGCCTCGTTTGCCTGCGCGAGTCCACACCTCCCTATTCATAATGAAGCGCGGCCAATCTCATTGTCATCTCGAGGCACTTAACACTGCAGTGGAGAGGGGAGCATTTGTGAAACTTCTCTCTCTCTCGAACAAAAAACACCAGTAGACCTATCCAATCTTACAAGAAGGAAAAATAGTAGTAAGGCTCAAAACTTTACCAATTTATTTTTGCTTAAATCTGTTTGCAATGAGGTTTACTGTAAATAATTCAATCCTAAATCCCTTAATGTAATATAGCCCGCTGAAGTGAGGCATTCAGACTTTTTGCTCCAATAACAAATTAGCACGCGGCGGCATTGAAAGCTCTTAATCATGAGCTGAAGTGAACACACATACCATTCTCCTTGAAATGATCTCTCTGTTTATTTTCCATTTTAATTTAGTTTGCCATTGTGCTATTAAGCAACCATACATGTCAGTTATAATGTAATTAGTTTCGGGACAGTCAAGCGGTGATACAACAAAATAAATAAGCCCGTGGGGATAGAGGAGCCGCTCTCTCGGGATGGGTGCACGCCGGCGTGGGAACAGATGACACCCATAATGAGTGTGGACACCCTCAGAAGCGCCACTATTAACTATCTCGTAAACAAAGGGCGAGAGCAGCATACCAATTGGAACCCATACAGTCCATGGGGAGCCATTTATCACACAAGTTATACTGAAGCTGTGCACTGTCACTGTGTAGGCATAGACCACGGGCTGAACAGATTAGAGTGGAGTGAAGTATGAACAGTAGACATGGTAAGCGATGATTGAATCTGAGCTGTTCTTGTATTCAGTGGCAGCTACAGAGATTTTCTTGGGGGGGGAGGTTTTTTTTTAAAGGAGGGGAATGCGTTTCGGGAAATAACACCGTTCTTGGCATTTTACATACTAAAGATGCTGAGATGATGAGAGCTTTGGTTGTAGCAGTGAGCAGGGCCATAGCCAGGATTTTATTAATACCGAGGTCCATACTTTTACACCCCCTCCTATGTCTTTTAACAGGGGCTGTGGGGGTCCTCCCACAGGAGTTTCTTAATTGAACAGATGTAATTAATGCAAGTGCATTTTAGAATAACACATTTCAGTTTAATAAGCATTATTAGACAGTGATGGGTTATCAGATTCAAGTGCAATGAGAGGCTTTTTCAAATTTGAAGGCAAAAATCCTGGCAGATTTTCTTTTGTTTACCAACTCAATGGCAAATTTAAGGTTACGGTATACTTTATTGTCCCCAGCTCCAGATGTGGAGCCAGACTGATGGTCAGTATCAACTGGCTGGAGGATTCACCTGTTGTACATGTTTTTAGTGGTAGGGGAAACCAGAATACCCGGAGGAAACCTACGCAGACAAGGGAATATAAATAAACTTCCTCTTCCTCCTCCTCCTCCTCCTCCTCCTCCTTCTCCTTCTCCTCCTCCTCCTCCTCCTCCTCCTCCTCCTTCTTCTCCTCCTCCTCCTCCTCCTCCTCCTCCTCCTCCTTCTTCTTCTTCTTCTTCTTCTTCTTCTTCTGTCCCTCTGCTGTCCATGTCAGCTCTGCCCTCCCCCTCAGAGAGGGAAAAAACGGTGTGTGTGTTCACTTCAGCTTATGATTAAGAGCTTTAAATGATGCTGTGCTAATTTGTTAATGGACCAAGAAGTCAGAATGCCTCACTTCAGTGGGCTACATTAAGGGATTCAAACAACACTAAAGCTAAAACCTTTGTCAGGACTTTTATTCACTCACAATGCAGAGTGATTGCTTTTTTCCCTTTTCACTCCACAAGTTCACAGAAATAATAAATAGCTTATAAGCAATCTATGAGACAATTTATAAGCTATTTAAAAGACATGATAATAGGCCATGAACAATGTGCTTCAAATAAAATGTTTTTCTTACCCTGTACAATCTGACTAACCCAACTAATCCTTCATGACTAACCCAACTCGTCCTCGCTTTAGATTAGATACCTGGAAATTGCTTATTAACTGTTAAAAAGCTATTTATTATTTCTGTGAACTCTTTCAATAATGAATAACAGAACATCCATCTCTAAAGCCCTCTTCTGACTAATGTAGCTGTAGCTGTCTGAAGTTGCTTTAAAACTCATTTGCAGAAAATCAGAACTTGCATGAAGAATTGTTTTGCAACATTATTTGTTTTAATAAAGCTTTTGATTGTACATCTGTGATCTCAGCACAAGTCTTGGAGTGGTGCTGGCTGTGCATGCAGTTGTTAGCATAATGTTAGCGCCCAGGCAGGCTAAAACGACACCACAGAGAGACCACAGGCTGCCAGACATCATTATCTCTCTCAGCGGTCTCCACATGCATTCAAATCTGGATAGTCTAAAGGATTCTGGGGCAAAAGGCACACCTGCACGCCCACAACTAAAACTTCCACATCGACTGGCTTTGCAAATAGTGTCGGACAATGTGTCTATGGAGCTACGTATACGACTCTGTTTCCCGGAGAACAAAAGAATACTCTAAGGTTGTCTGCCCTCTGCTGCCTTAACACAGTGAATAGGGAAAAAGAAACCCTCCCTTGAGTGTCAATTTGCCGAATGTGAACAGTATTGAAACCTAAGAGAAAGAAAAAGAAAGTTATATGATCTGCAAAACTTTGGACATAACGAAGACTTGTCTGCAAAGCGCAAGCCTTTGACCTTAAGCCGCTATAGCTAATTTATTTGATATCCGTACTATGCGTTATACTGTGATCACAAATAGCCTACTTTATATCAAAAGCATTTTTAGCATTCGTCTAACAAAGCTTTGGTAGATTGTTACATACTTCTCTATTTATCCTTGATTCTAGATTCCGCCTGACTTCAATAAGACACATTTAAAGTGAGAAAACTTACAAAGCTCGGCGCTAGACAGAAAGACTTCCCCTTCTCTCCATTTGTGTTGAAACAAAAGCTGTGCGAAGATACAAAAAGCTCTACCTAAAACTCACTCCTCCATCTGAACCTCCGGGGCACGCTTTCTGCTCTGCAAAAAAAAGAATCTAAAAAGAGACTTTGCTTTCTGCACACTGCTTTTATGGAAGAAGGAGTCTACCATATGGCTCGCAGGATTACACCAAAACAAATCACTCTTCTTTAAGGCAAACGGAGAAAAATCATGTGGCGGGCTCTTCCAGGTGGGGCAGCAGATGTATTTGATGAAACATGTTTGCGGAGCTGACAAACTCGCTCAGTAATTGACAAAGACACAGAGGAGAGCAACTTTCAATCAGGGCAGAGCTGTTATCAAGCTCCAGCGCTGTCAATGTGAGCCTTTCTATCCATCATGCCACAAGCTTATCAGCGACGGGACATTTTTCTTCTCTTTGAAATTGGATTAAATCCCTCAGAAACCGCGCAGGCAAACGTGAGGGTGAGGTCACATCGGAGCAAACTTGTATTACATGCTTTCACAATGATAAAATCCTTCACATGAGCAGAGTACAGGATATAACTATATACAGTATTCAGCACGCATATCGTCTTCTTATGGCTGCATGAAAGTACCTTCTTCAGAGTGCAATGGCTAAGTATATAGATGGTCATTTATGTGCATCTTAGAGGTCTATCCATTCAAGTCTCTGTTATGCTGCGTGTGACGAAGAGCCTTTTGTCTAAAGATCTCGGACAACCAGTACATCAGTGTTTGAAGCATTTTTTTTGTCTTTTTTTTTGTCGTGTTTTTGTAGGTTTTTTTGTGGCCTTTTCATCACTTTTTAGTCTGGTTTAACACTATTTTGGTTGCTTTTAGATTTAGGTAATGCCAAACTGGAGAAAATGCGCCCGGTTACGGCGGTGGGTTAAGGGGTTAAACTGTCGGTAAAAAATAAACAAAAAGAACAGGTACAGGGCCTTTAAATATCCAAAACCACGCACGATTTAGTTTTAATGAGTATTACAATTCAATTTGGGCGCTACTCATCTGACTGTAGTGCATGCCTTTGAACTGACGGAGCGATTCCTGAGCCTGACACTAAAAAATAATGATCGTGCACGAGAGAGTCAGATAGAGAGTACTTCAGACACAGCGCTCCGCCGGCTTTGCCCCCTGGCCTGGCTGGGATGCTAATGAGTGTTGATGGGCCGCGGCTCACCTGAGGGGTTGAGCAGTCGCCAGGTGATGATGGGGTCCGGTCTGCCGCTGGCCAAACAGCTCAGCGTGACGTTACTGCCCTCGTTCACGATCACGTCTTCTGACACTTTGTAGATGCTGGCTGGAACTGTGGACAAAAGACAGGGGAGATATAATGAGGACAGAGTCAAAAAACGGGGCAACAGAAAGAGGAATATTTTGACACTGGTCATACTGTCACATGGGAAAAAAAAAAAAGTTTGTCTTGAAATTCAAATGGGTCAATCTGATAAGTTTTGAGCCATTTTTCCCTCCACTGTCTTATACACAACTTTTGTAATTTTCCCTGAGGGCTTGCTACAACAAATTATCAGCCTCTAGCTATAAAGCACTCTGTTGTCTCTTGTTTTTATTCAGTTATTTATCGCCTCCGCTCGGCTTGGTTTGTGCACCAATCAAAGAAGTACCTTTGCCAAGTGTTCGGAAAATGGATGAGCAGTCCAAGATCGAAACACTCAGTGGTGAATTTCAAACAGATCCGGCGACCCATTTTTGCCACGCCGTTACATCTTTTAGAGGCACAAAAATCCGTTGAGATCCAAATAAGCCATTTAATCTCCTGCCCCGGTGCCTGGCTTGAAAACAGATTCCTCCCTGTGCGTCACTGTGGAAAAGTGCAGTAATAAATGAGTACAGTGAGTTATTTCAATGTTCAAAGCTACAAACTGCATCTTTCATCTCCGCGCATTAATGATGGTGCCGCCTGGCCATCGCCAAGTCAACAAACAACAAACCACACCTGAAGAAGAAGAAGAAGAAGAAGAAGAAAAAAAAAAGTGAGTAGGAAGAGCAATAGCTGGATGTATTAAGATGCCGGTGCTAAAGCAAGTCAGCAGCTCTCAGGGCAATCAGTCACAAAAGCATGCAGGGGGCATACATCACTGCTTCCATAAACTATAAGTAAATGGTGCTGGGTAATATATGCAGATGTGGAAGGCAGCATTACAGTAGTGATGTATGGCAGCGGAATATGATGAATACAGGGGGAAACATAATGTAGGCAAACAAGAGTGACTGTGTTGTTAGATAGAGGGTTTAATCTAATATCGGTCAAAGCAGAAACTTAACTTGCAAGAATCCACGTAATAAATCAACCCTGGCCGCCACTGGCTCCACGTCTAAATCTTTTCACAAAGTTTGTGTTGGCTCATGTAGGCAAAGATCATACTATTGCAGATTTCCTCATCGTTTAGAAATGCGCACCAATTCAGTGATGTGAGTCACTGAAGACATTTTGCTAGGGTAACTTGATTTGAGATGCGTAACTTTAGATGCGTAACTTAGATGCGTACCATATTTTCCAGACTATAAGTTGCACCAGCCAAAAATGCATTATGAAGAAGAAAAAACATATATAAGTCGCACCAGAGTATAAGTCGCACCAGCCTTGGCAACTATGGGTATGGAAGCGTAACTGCACCGTTGACAAGCCTCTCCCAGCAGCGCGTTGTTCAAGGTCCTATTTGCAAACTCGTTCCTCTAGCCGTGGCCATCTAGCTTTTAGCCCCAATTAGCTTTTTTCGTTTTCTTCATTGCAGTAAGAGTGACCTACGCTTTTCGCCAGTCCCTCACAAGTTTCTCACTCGCTCCACTTTTTTTCTGCAAAGTTGATTACCGTTTTTTTTAAATTTGCAATGGTACAGGAGTAGCAGATACTGGTACACAAGCCTAGAGCGCCCCCTATGGCTGGCAGTGTGAAAATAACAAACATGTGAAATTACATATTTTTATATATAAGTCGCACCTGAGTATAAGTCGCACCCCCAGCCAAACTATGAAAAAAAGTGCGACTTATAGTGATGAAAATACGGTATAACAATACATTAGTAGATTGGCCACTGATGAGACAGCGGATCTGTGGATCAGAGGAACATGAATGGCCAAAAGATCATTAGCCATTGGCAAAATGTGTGCATAGGCTTGGATTATAGATGCAAGCAAGAAAAAAAACCTCCATACTTTGTAAATGCACAAATAAATTCACATGGAAAATAGAAGACTAACATTACCACTAATTGCGCTCTTTTACTTTAAATATATTGTTTGCGGTTAAATGTTTAGTAGATTGAATGTAGCCTTGTGTGAAAGTGGGGAGATGCACTTAACACATTAGCTTCCAAGGATATACGCAAAGTGCTCTCCTAATGCTCTACTAAGTAAACAGATTTTCGCACGTAAATAAATGCTGTGATTTTGGACGCCATTTCAAAAGAAGGAAGATATTAGCATACAACTTAGAAGGAGGAGACAAAGAAGTATTCCAAACATGCACTCAGTTGACCACAAAGAGTACGAAGCTATCAGAAGCTACACAACTCTACACAGCTAAAACTTGAACTTCAACAGTCTATTTCATCCTAACTAAATGTTTGTGTTTTACCGGCCACCAATATATTTAGTATATGGAAGATCGACTTTTCTATTGTGTCTATGCCCTCATTAGCTCCAGCAGCATATATTGTTTCAGTTACTCTTTGACATCACACACATTAAGTTGTACATTTCAATCCTTTTGAATTGCCTTTTGAGATAAAGAAATGGTGGGGCATCATGCAGCTGTCAACCCGATTGTGTAATGGCAACTTTAAACCCTACGAATAGATTTATTTGGCAGGCGGAGTGTCTTTAGTTAGCATTCAAACCTGCTGTTACCTGCCAAGTTCCAGATGTCCTAACCTAACTTACTCATGAATAAAAACATGTGCCAACTCCACGGAGCTCCGAACAGCACCTGTCGAGCCCTGTTATAGAGCCCTTTGGTGACAAAATTAAAAAACAAAGGCCTCGAGTCACTCCGTATTAGCGGGCCACTTCATTATCAATCCCAGTCGCTTGCAAGAGAAAAGGCAGAAAGTGGAGCATTAAACATTATGGGCTGCAAACTGTCAGCACATTCAGGTGCAGCGAGCTGATGTGGAAGTTACTGCTCAACCACTTGTCCATAAACGTAGCACTCGGAGCAAGCGTCCCTAATTAACTTTCTATGTATACGCAATAACAGGCGCCGCATGAATTACAATGACTTTAGGTGTTAATGCAGATAAATACTTCAATGAATAAAGGCTGATATGGAAATTATGCATTTATATTGTTTGTGTAATGAAATATACAATTGCTTAGGATTAGAGCATAGGCAAACTGCCTTGATCTGTAATATAAAGACAGATCAATGTTAAACATGAAAAAATACCTAACTTACTGACTATTACAAATATTGCAACAACATACACGATTCGATACTATACACTACAAAAATTGCTATTACTGATTTAACCATATTATGTGCTGCCGATACTGCGGCAATCGATATATCGCACAAAAATAACCTGCGATACATCAATATTTCTAAAGGAACACATGGAATTTTTTCAACCTTTTTTTAAACCAACAACATGTTATTTATGGTTTACATTTGTTTCCATGTGCATTGTACGCCTTTTTCTGAAATAAATAAGAGAATAAATTATCCCTGATTTACTGAAAATGGGTCTATTAATCTCTCAGTGGCAGATCACCTCATTTACATTTAAATAAACACGAAACCAGAGGAACAATATTTACGAATATAACAACTATTATTAGAAGTAATATGCTTGCTGACAGTGTTTGGTCCAAGGGCTTAAAACTGTAGTGCTGCCCTCTACCGTTCTGGCTGAATTCTTGAACGTTATTGAGTGTGAAAGCAGTGGAGCCCTTTAATTTATTAATATACACGGCGTCATCAAAAGTATCGGAATCAAAAGTATCGTTATCGCATCGTCCCGCAAAACATCGCGATATATTGCAAAGTCGATACATTGTCACAGCTCTAATGCAGACTCACACAAGGCAAAGAATCAATCAGAAAGTCCTACGGCATATTGCCTGCTCTGTAATGCGTCGTTTTGATGTGAAACGTTGACACGGCTGATACAACATGTTTATTGAGACTTTGTCCACGTGCCGCATCCCAAACAATCTGCAAAGCGCCCATCTCCTCATTTGTATCACTCGATTCCTGGGGCGCTCCCTCACAGACACCAAAGGCATCCGCGACTCGAGTCTTAATCTAATCCCATCTGACGGGACAGTCGCAATCTCTCCAGACGGCATTTTAAATCAAGTCGCGCGGAGTTTGTTGCCGCAGCCAAATGACCGCGCTAAAATGAAGATCCGTCCCGCAGATATGAGCTGATGGAGCGGCGGAGCACGCGCGACTCAATTGAGGTGACAAAGAATCCAATTGTTTTGTTTTTCTCCTGCTATTGAGAAACAACACGCAGGATGGGGTCCAGAGCGGTGCTGCTTGGTCAAAATCCTATGAGTTAATCTGGATGCATTCAGCAGATACAGAAGAGAAAAAAAGAAAACAAAAGGATGTTGGAGGAAACAACTACTCGTACAGTGATAACCCTGTCACCCCTGTCAATAAAAGAGAGTAGGAGCTGAACCAAGGATATTGGTATTGTGAGTGACATTTGGGCTTATATGGCGGTAGTGTGCGCTGTCCAGCTGTCAGCGCAGAGGAACCTGAGGCGCCAGAAAGCGAGGAGCGAATTGTAATCTTAGTCATAGGTCAACCTTCAAGGAAAAATGTTGGAAAGGGCAGCTCTTTTGAAAAGTACTTGAGAGAAAGACTGAGTGAGGGAGTGAGTGAGTGAGAGAGAAGATGTCCTCAGAGATACACAGACGGGTCGCACCACAGTCAAAGAATTTTAATACGGGGGGGATGTTGTGGGAGGAAGAGCCCAATCCTTATCGCGCAACAACATAAGTGTCAGTCGTCTTTGACAGTCATCTGCATGTCCTCCCCGTGAAACCATTTGTCAGTCTCGTGTCCCAATTTGCCAAGTCATTTTAAGGGCAAATTGAGATGTTTCTTTCATTCTAAAACCTTAAAATAAGGCTTGGGCTGATGAGCATTTCCGCGAGAAGGCAATCAAATTGTACTCTCTCCTTTCTATCCGAAGAATTGCTTCGCAGAATCGACAAATCTCCAGCGCCTCACTGAATAAATGAAACTCATACCAAAGCATGACAATTGGTTTCATTGGGGGCAATTGATGAGGAGGACGCTGCAAATGTCCGTTCAAGACATAACCAAAATGCACATACAATTGCGTGTGCAAATCCCGGCAGCAGAAATAGGCCTCATAATGAGTTTAGAGCGTAAAGTGCCTCATCAAGCCCCAAGGTTTGTCCTCTCCAAGCAGCTGTAGAATCACAGAAGTAATGGCGCTTCCTCGGGCTCTGCGGAGCATTAGCGTCCAATTTCGATGACAGACATTTTCATTTGCACAGAATGATACACAAAAGAGTACACACTTTCTCCTGATATAATGGTTCAAATGTAAACAAACTCACACTTATGCTACAATATGCAGTAAACTCCAAAGTCAATAAGTTCTTTGTTTTTCACTTTTGGCAGGTCCCACTGAGCAAACGCAGCACGCTTCCATGGATGATCTTCTAAGTGGAACCCTTTTCCTCGCTTTAAAAATAAACATCTAAGATAGAAATGTTATAAATACACTGACCTTGGTTTCAACTTTTATTTCAGACTACAAAGAAGAAGCTAAAACACACAATATTGAGGGAGATCGGCTAAGCAATATACGCAAGTTGCCCAAGGCACGCTAGATCTGGAAAAACAGTTGTATTTGTGTGTAGGTTACACTGTGTGTCAACTTTTGATTAATTGTGTTTCCATCAGAGAAAATGCGCATCTGTCTAAAATGCGCATAATAAATGCTTATAACAAAAGCGAACTTTCACACGTTTCCATCCAAGAGTGTTTGCGAATCGTGGCGTTGGTTACCTGGTTACAGCAGGCAGCTGCATGGCGCAATTGCAGCATTTACCCAGCAGAGGGTGCACTGTACGTTTTTGATGTCACTTCAAGTATGAGCTTTTTAGTATAGTTTTTGGCCAAATTAATTTACCATGTTGGAATTATCTGCTTGTTTTTACTCATAATGCCATGAATAAACACACACTAAAGCTAAGCAAAAGTATTTTAACTAGCTAGCTGCTACTACTCTGAAGTCTCGCATGACCTGTAAAGGCTGGACAAACAAAACTATCCCAGAGTGAGTTTACTACGTTTTCTAATGAGGATCAGGCGGCGTCTGCGTCTCTGGGCAAGTTTTTTGTTGCTAACTTGGTCCATAGTTGCAGACAGTGCACTGTTGTTAGCTTAAATGCTGCGGCAGAGACAGCGATGTTTGAGCCTCTGCATCTGGGAAATATTTTTGGACTAGAGACGACCTGCTACTGATGGATTACTTTTCCTCTTCACTCCTGTCCACAGGTCGGCTACGCCAACAGTCACGTGTACTTTTTATTTGATATGTCAAACTTGATGCCAAAAAAAAACTGTTTCCATCTTTCCAAAATGTGCATTTACGCTTATGCGCACAAATCAAAAACCACCTCAAGCGAGCGGATAAACTTTTTATGCGAATTAAGAGTTTTAAATGCGATATTTTGTGTTTCCATCACTCCTTACAAATGCGAAACTTCAAAATGCGCATTAAAACCCAGTGATGGAAACGCAGTTATTGTCAGAACAGTTGGGGCAGTTCCGTGTGGTTTTTTCCTCCAACCACTTAGAACATCTTTGGAGGACTCCCTTGAAGGAGAGATTCTGAATCTCAGTGGGACTGTCCTGGATTAAATAAAGATAATCTAAATAAAGAAAAACAAACAAACATGAAAGACAGCTGTAGTTGAGAGCTTTTTCTTCAAAGAAAGGCAAAAAGGTAGCCGGTTCAATTCCCACGTGTCTGGATGGGTTTGATCCAGTTTCCCTCACAACCCTAAAACATGATGCAGAATAGGTTTAACCCTCCAGACAGGTTATTCTGACCTTTAACCTCTTACAGTTGAACAGTTGGGGCTGTTCAAATGACAGTGGCAGCCTTAACCGAGCGCATTTTCTCCAGTTTGGCTTTACCCAAATCTAAAAGCTTCTCGACTGGAGTACTGTGTAACGCCTCATTTTAAAGCTAAGACTTACAAAACTGATCGTCACTTTATTTTTATTTTTTTGTCGCGTTTTAGTCACTTTTTCATCGCATTTTTGTCACCTTTTTGATGCTCTCTCGCGGCTTTCTTGTTGATTTTTATGTTGCTTTTTCCATCACTCTTTTGCCATGTTTTTGTCACATTTTGGAAATGTTTTGTTGTGTTCTCGTCTTTTGTAATCACTTTTTTGACGCGTTTTTGTTTCGCTTTTTTATTGTGTTATTGTTGCTTTTCCGGCACATTTTTGTAGCTCTTTTTTTGGGGGGCAATGCAAAACTGGAGAAAATATGCTCAGTTCATGTGGGGTTAAGAGGTTGACCTGGCTCGACACCTGGAGAAAACGTTATTTTTTCTCTGCCATCCACACATTGATGAGCAGTGCTACTTTCCTCCTCCTCCTCCTCTGTACATATTCAAACTCTGATGATCACATTCCTGATCCATCCATCCTCTTTATTTCTAGGATTAAACACTCAACATCATGAGCTCATTGACCCCTGCCTATTGAATTCATTAACATGTTAGATGAAGCTGGAGAATGCTCCGACGCATTAAAATATCCAATAATGCAAATGCAGATTACGCAAGAATACGACCAGTGCTAACAATATGCAAAGCAACTCCCTATTACATTAGCCGTGATTATCCTCACTGGGGCAGCACATTAAAGACGTTCATCAAACCTAAAAGTGAGAAGAGAGAGTTTGGTATGTATAGAGGACAACACGCTCTTGCTTAAGTTGTGATAAGCGCTTTCAAAAGTAGAATAATTCCCTGTCAGTGGCAGCAGAAAAGAAATTGAAAATCCCTCTCTTATCTTTCAATGTAGGAAAGTCCTTATTAAAGGCAATGCATCCACTTGATAGATGGTGAATGTGGAGTGACTACATTTACGCGTTGAATTGAAATACTCTATTCCCCGGGCACATTGCAATGAGCGAGACCTAGACAGAAGTTCGAAACAACTCAAAACTTCTGAAAGAGGATTTGAAAAAGTCATCAGTGAGCCACAACTGCAAGGTAAGGAGGGGAAATCTTATTTGTGTAGTGCTTTTCGCAGGGAAACCTCAAGTGCTCCTCAACGGACCATTTTCCATTCCCTCCATACTTACGGAAGCCACAGCGGTAAGTGCGGAGTGAGTAATCATTTCCTTCATTGTTTATCATTGAGTTTTACATTGAAATTATTTTTGAACATTGAGGAAAGAAAACACAAAGGCTTCCCATGTTCATGCAAGGCTATTTGAACCTCAGTGTAATTGTAGAAAGGGAGTTTGTTTTGTCCAAGACTCATTTCTCCGTAATTAGACAATAAATATTCTATTATATCCACAGTGGGACCTTAGGTAGTGAGGTTAGGTAGGTTGGGCGAGCTGGTGAGGCAAATGTTGTAGAGAAAGTCAACAAAACTCGCAGTCGCTGGTAGCTGTGTAAATGTTCCCTTACATGGAAAATAACAGCATTTTCCAATAAAAAGCTAATCCACACTTTTTGCAGAAATGGTTACGTGGCTTCCTCCTGCATTCACCTCCTGCTGGTCACTGTACGACAATCAGAGGAGTGATGTGGCATGTGATTACCCGCACTAAATTTGAAACCATTAGGGGATAATCAGTAGAAAGCCCTTGCAGTCCTTTAGCTTTTAGTGCCTGGAAGCTTTACAGCCAATTACTTGCTTTATAAAAAAAACAAGGTCAGCCCAAAAGTCTGCCGTGAAAGACTGTGGGAGTGACAGAGGCTGGGGATTAGATACATTTCTGAATTACTTTTGGATGTTTCTCATTGACCAACATCGTAGAAGTGCTGCTATACCTCGAGCGGCACTTACTTATTTACTTAGCAGTATTATTAGTAGTAGTTCAGGAAACCTCAGCTTGCTTGTGTTCACGATGAGGCAAAGCTTTTTTCCCCCACTCTGGGCCTAGGATTCTAAAAAATGTCTTGGTCAAGGAACACATTATTGGTGGACTTTCACATCTTTCAAATGCATCGGTAACCCACATGCAGTATACAGTAGAGAAAGGAATACATGTTTTGCAAGATTACACTTACAATATATACTTACTGGCCCATCTCCAAACCATTGTGAAGTTGCCCAAACTTAGTGCAAATTAAAACGCTTTCAGAGAGTAGCTTGGGTTTGTCCAAAAAGCCCATTGGAATATTGTCATAACGTATAGTAAATTAAACATTTACAAATCAACAACATTTTGGGAGCCCATTAACTGTATACCTCTACAAATGTGATGCTGCAACTACTCCACGCTTTCTTGCTTGGATCTACAATACCCTCACTTTAGCATACGCAATGTGTTTAATTTATCATCATCATCATCCATTTTTTTTCTGTAGGTTCCAAATTGGATTCCTATATCCTTAATATGAGTTTGTGGAAAAGTTTTGAAGGAGGAAGTTGGAAGCTGCTGAAGGAGACGGTGAATGTAATCGCTGCGCTACATCTCCAAACCTCTGCAATGTGCTTGTGTTGATAAAGAATCCCTCTTTAGATTAGCTCTAAGCCCTGTAACAGCGTCTTTGGCTGCATTCAAAGTGCTAAATCATGCACAATCCTGGATAAAGGTTTTTTACTCCACACTCAGCACATTATGTGAGGTGCAATCCTCGCTTGATCTGCCAATTGTGCTGTTGACAGTTGCTTTATGAGGAGTTGTGTCTGCATTGTAACGCACTATTCGAGATTTTCTGGGAGGAACTCAATGAGCTATGTCACCTTCAGGCAACAGATTTCGATACAAGGTTTTTATTTTCTTTATTCTTTTGAATGAACTTTTCTACAGGCAAATAATACTCACAAAAGCTAATTTGTGAGCTGAGTTCTTTGGCTTGGTGTCCAATAAGAAAAAAGTAAATTCATGTTCTAACGGGCCTTTAAAGCAGCTGGGTGATAAAGTAAAATGACCGCAATGTTAATTTCAGTGAGGGTCCTTATAGAGCACAGTGTCATAAATCACCTAAACATTTAATTGGTGCTGCCCTCAAAAAAGCACAGGTGTTCTGTTGAAATTTATTTATTTATTTATTTTAACTAACAAGCTCTGCGCAAGCTGCCAAAACTGGAATGGGATTAGGCACCAACTAATAACAGCCTCTGGCTGAAAAATAAAATAAAAAAATAAAAACATTTTTAGGTGAGTTGTAATTCTTATCTTGGCCTTCAGGAGTCATACCACTGCAAATCCTCCCAGGCAGAAGCAGCTTTATACTCTAAGCTTGGCGTACACACAGTATGGGGAGCATGCCAAAAAAGGTGAAGCACACTTTGCATTCAAGCCGTTGGATGATTTAGAGGCTTATGGTATCATGCGGCCCATGGTAATGAGAAAAACAAAGATGGTCAGACAAGCTAAATCCAAGGTTATGGATTCCTGGCAGGGACGGCTGCATCCCACCACAGAGTCCCATTCCTTCAATTGTTTAATACCACTTTCTGGCCTTTGCACTTCTATTTCCAAATACCATTCCTCATTATGTCACTTTGTCTAGACAGAGGTTATTACAGATCACAAGCCTCTCGCCGCCGTGCACACTTCAGAGGCCTTTAATGCCCCGCGATTTCACATTTCCTCCCCGTGTGAAATCACCTCCATTCTTATACCAAAGCTATTTGGTTCGGGACTGCTGCTTCAGCAATACTACAGTTCAAGGAAAGAGCAGAGAGTGGTACAAACTTGAAAATATGCTTAGAAAAGAAATTTGTACCACTAGATGGAGTCATGTGGCTCTAATGGGGAGAGTCTTTGTGAACATGCTGAATGGGCAAGATGGGCTAAGCCCATTCTTTCATTTTTAGGACAGAAGAAGAAATTATATTAGTATTTTTTATAGTTACTTAGTTATCATAACTGTCACCATTTGTATAATCATGGTAGTTTTATACATCAAATAAATATTTTGCCAAAAAGAACAGAAAATGGGCTTGTGTTTATTAGACCTGCGTTCCCACGAATACACAGACACACACACACACACACAGCACAGACTGACACTCATACATGTAGAGATTGACAGATGTCAGTCCCACACAGTCATGTCTACTGCACATACACATACATGTCCAGAATGATCTGAGAGCCTGGGAGCAGAGTACGCACAGCAGTTTGAGATCCGAGATCCAGACTAAAGAGAAACTTACTAACACCAGTGGATTATTCGGATATTCTTTGTTTTGACAACTCTTTGCAATGGGACTTAAAGCTTGCGACCGAAGAAAGCTACTGAGTTTGCGGAGCTTCAAAGAGGCCAAACAGACGTCAGGAGGCAAGAGACTGGAGGCCCATGGTGAAACCATTGGTTTGATGTTCAATCCTGCTGCTTAAAGATGTTATGTCAGCTGTTTGACTGCAGTGCATTATGAACACTCTTTGTATCTGTGTAGTTTGTAATGTTGTTTCTTTGGGTTTTGATCTTGTGTGGTTAAATGTTTCGTTTTAGAAGCCGTAAATATGTTGAAGCAGATCTGATAGTAAAAACAGATGTACTGTACTAAACCTGGTCTGCAACAGCCTCAGCTAGACTTTAGCTCAGCAGCTACCACTGAATGTTGTTTTCACTCATACAGTAGTGTGTTTTTGAGAATTCATATTAATTTAAGTTCTTTGTAAACTGGTTATGTCCGCAGTCAATCTGAAACATCTATAGGAGCTTGGTTAAACTTAAAGGCCCACCGTGTAACATTTTGGACAATACTGTTGCTGTACAAAACTTGCTCCTAATGAGCAGCTCGACACAGATAATGCTCTTACTGCAGTGGGTAATCAAAGAATGGATTTGGATGAGAATCTAACTTTTTAAAACTCAAATTCTGCTGACTTTAGTCAACATCCCCGTGGAGACGAGCTGGAGACGTACCCACTCCCGGTAGCATTACAGTCATGTCTTAAGAGAGGTGAGCCGCTCAGAGCAAAGGCTCATGTTTGGGTAAAATTCTACGCAGAGTCGCCTTAAGCGTTTTGATTTAAAAAGAATAAAATGAAATAAAAATCAATATTAGAAATGTTTTAAAATCAGACCTCAGGAATACTTCTGCCACTGTGACCTACTAAATGCTTTACCGTCATCTTGAGATATCCCAAATGGATTCCATGCAAATTAAAGATCGGTTGTCCAGCATTAAAAGCCTCTATCAAATTACTCCCTGACTCCCCCTGACATTCACATGGCCTTTTAGCTGGACTCCCATGACACTTAAGGCCATCATGACAGTTCAGTAGAAGCCAAGCCAGCAATCAGTACAAACCAATCAATACAACCTGACTGCCTGCATTTACAGCAACTCGCAAGACCAGAAAGCGATACATAAAGTCGGCGTATGAGCTTTTAAGTGCCTGTATGTGCAAGCACTGGTGCCCGTTAACAACTGGAGAAATGTGATTGGATTGGATCCTTAGGTTGCTGCCATTAACTTTTGACCCACAACTGAAGACCATCACACAAGTGATGTCATCTATTGTGACCATGCTACGTTACTGACAAGGACAATCTGTGGTCGATGGCTTGGAGGATGTCAAACTGTACTTATAGCCATGAAAGTAATCAAATACTGCACCTAACATGTGGCATTAGTTTCAAAGGCTGCTGTCTTATTAAATATTACATGGCAAGTAATGTTCTTTGGAGTTTAATTTGTATTGCCCTGAGTTTGCGATATATCTTGTTATAGAATGTTTAAACTCTGTTAATAATGTCAAAAGCACTGTACATTATTCATTCCTCATATTCTGGTGATTATAAGATATTTCTGTGACCACAGGTGCCCCCTAATCTAATAGATGAAAATGTAGCGTATGTGTGTAGATAAACTATTACATGCATTTCATAATCAGTTTATCAATCATAACTTTGAAACTGTGTGTAACTGGGGAAAACACCTTGCCTGGCCCATCCATCCATCCATCCATCCATCCATCCATCCATCCATCCATCCATTTTCTTCCACTTTTCCGTTGCCGGGTCGTGGGGCAGCGATTTGAGCTGCTCAAATCACATAGCACCAGCCCCTATGGCTCCTCCTGCAGGTGGTGGGTCCACAGAAGGACGGCCTCATGGTTCTAACCGGGCCTGTTGGTCTCTCATAAGGGGCTTCTGAACCGCTCTTTGTCTGACCCGTCACCTAGGACCTGTTTGCCATGGGAGACCCTACCAGGGGCACAAAGCCCCCGACAACAGAGCTCCCAGCATCATTGGGGCGCTCAAACCCTCCACCACGTTAAGGTTGCGGTTCCAGGAGGGGAAATATGAACTGAATATAAACTCACGAGAACGCGGAGGCAGAATTCTCGACTACTTCATCAAGAATTAGTTTTGGCTAATAACCTCTGCGTGTTGACTGAACTAACAACATAGCAGCGCAGCGAGTGACGTAACCTTGTCAGTTCTCTGTGACAATCGTGATTGGTTCGGCCTTAGCCGCCAATCAGTCACGTGTTTACCGTGTGTGTCCAGACCCGCCTTCTTTCACACAGAAAAGAATTGGGCGTGGTTTATCAGGCTAGAAAACACCAGCAACTGCTCAACCGCTGGCCTCGTCCCATGGAGTCAACAGCTACGATGGGCGCGAGGACCAGCACATGCAACTTTCTGAGACGTGATACCGTAATAACCAGCTCACTGGAGCTCCAGATCGTGGGTTCACACTGAGCAGTGAGCAAATCAAACGAGGTGTCTAATTAGGTATTTGTTCAAACAAATAAAGTAACTAGTAATTGCTACACTTTGGAGTTTAAAGTGAAGAGAGCAGGAACAGAATTGTCTAAAGTAAACGATCGAGCTCCTCCCCTTCTCTCCTGATTGGACATGACAGGCTGGTTCACAGGAAAAGCTCGTCTTATTGGTCGATGTGGGAGGATACTCGTCTCTAATTAGCTGAGATTCGGGAATGAGGGACTTTACAAAAAAGAATATACATTATTACTTACTTTACATCAAAATGCAAGACCGGGTGGTCGATTTTGCACATTTTATAAAATTTGTAATACATTTAGACTTCCAGACTAACTTTCGTTCAACCGATTATAACTTAATGGTGCCTACACTTAATCGGACGGAGCAGTCGCTTCTATTTTGGACGCTTGAAAGGACATGTGATATTCTGTAAAAAAAAAAAAAAACTGCTGTTGCTGCTAAGCACTAAGATGTGAATGAAAACTGTTTCCTGATTCTCTGCTTGTACTTTAGTGACAGTGGAATAGTCTTACCAGCCTACATTTCTCTGACACTTGAGGCAAATCTTGCCTCTTTCCTCTCTCCCTGTCCTGGATATCATTTCATTATGTGTGGGTTTAGGGTGTGCAGCACCAGTCTGTCCAGCGATCATGTCATGGTAAAATCCACTTTAAAACATGTTTGTAATCCAGTGTGTTCTTTATTGCATCCGTGTTTTCATAAGTTTATTGAAGCTATAATTCCTCTGATCTGAATACCTGGGCACAGGAAAGGCATTTCAAACCACAGCTACTGCTTGTCGAGAAGATTTCCTCTTTTCAGATGGTTTGTCCATTTCACTTGTGTCTTTATGATGTAGAAGAGGTGGTTATGTTGCTCCAAATTCAGATGATCAATACAGTTTCCTTGAATGTATTTTTTAGTTTTTAGTTTTTCGAAAAAACGTTTTTAGTTCAAGTTGTTATCTATATTTGAGTTGTAACTTGATAAGGAGAAGGTGGGACCCAGATGACACCAGTTGAGAAAAAGGCACTGGACTATGCATAGAAATATTGAACTACTGTATTTCCTAGTATCTACATTTATATTGACAAAATGAGGCAGAAACAGGTCAATTTCAGTTATAGACTTGACTGAAATTGCATAGTGAGTGGTAGAGCGTGAGAATAATCTCCGCTGTTCCTCTATGTGGCACTGCCAGCGCTCCGATGTGCAGATGCTCCAGCAGCTCGTTGGCCGTGAACAGCAGAGAGGGAAGCACCTGACACATGCAGCAGGGGACCACCCCACAGAGGGCCTCTCTCACACTGAGCTCCAGCTGCTCCTGCGTTACAGCGATAGACACGACGTATACAGGGTCCTCAACGCCTCCAACTTCTAACTTGGGTGCAAATTTGAAACGATAAAACACAAGCAAAAGAACAAACTGAATATGAATACGGAAAAGGTTAAGTGGCTGATGGAAAAATATAAATGAACGTTTGTAGGGCAGTGACTTTAGGGTAATGCAGGACATATCTGCATTCTGTTTGTGGCACCCGCAATTTGTTACCAAACTTTATTCTTAAACTTTACATTTATTTATGAAGTGCTGGAGCTAAGAAATTGTACAAATCACAAACATGACTTGATGGCGCACAGTCTTTACCTCAGTGCCTGCATATCCTTCATCTTATTTATTTTTAGATTCTATCTTCTCTCTTGTGTTTCTATGCCAGTGCCTTGAGCTGAAGTCTAATGAGGAACTGGCTGGATTTGGGAGACTGTTCTCCGGCTCGGAGTGGCGATAACAAGCCCATGTGTTATTTACCGCAGTGGCCACTGCAGCAGACACGAACATATCCGGTTCTAAAGGAGTCTCCAAAGAACAAACAGGCGCATCAGATCAGTGGAGGGCCAAAAACGTGCTAGGGAGACACTTAACAGCAGACAGGTGCAGCAGCGATGCGCGATACATTACAGATTAACACTGAGTAATGGATTCCTTTTCGATGCTATAGTGAACAACATGATTGACCAGAAGACGGTATGTTTTTTTTTTGGGAGTTTCTCTTTCAGTACATTCAGAAACAAGGCAATCTAGACTTTCTTTTACTTTTGTTAGCACATTGTGAACTTTCTTTTTTCAGGAAGAGCCTTTAAAAGCAGTTGTGACTTTGTCTGTGTTCATTCAATGAACCTTTCAGCCCCTTTGCTCTTTAGGCTCTGGAACAATGGACATCCAAAGTTCTGTGATCCAACTAGGGATGTGCAATTAATCGAAATTCAATTACGATTTCGATTATTACACTAGACGATTACAAAAATGGCATAATCGAGAAAAAACGATTATTAAGGAATCGGATGCCCTCCCGCTTGTCCATCCAAAGCGCAGAAAGTCCGTCCTGCGCGGTTTGTGTGAGGCTGAACTACCAGCGCAGTGTGATGAACTGTTGCTTTTGTTGCGGAAATAATAATATAATAGTACTAATTTGTAGCTCTTGTGATAACGCTACTGTTACTGGTCACCTTTTGCTGAAAGGAGAAACGAAATTTAAAAGCCTATATCCTTCGCTCAGGGCTGATTGTTGCAGAAAAGTCTAAAAAAACCTTCTTCAGGACCAGATAGAGTAGTATACTTCACTACTCAAGAACTGTATTCATGCACCATGCTACTGTAGGTCTTAAAGGTCATACACCAGATTTTTTTTAGCACTTTGTTTGCTTTGATTGTTTGTAAATTGTGTCTAAACTCACAACTTTCAGGGTCCCTACTTTTCAGGATCACTGACACAATATTGGAAACAGACACACACACAAAAAAGGTCTTTTCACAAACGTCAAAAACACATTTTCATTAAACTACCCGGGGGAAAAAAATCAAGTACAGGGTCTGATTAATTTATGAGCATTTCTTGTAATAAAATGAACCTTTTAAACATAAGCCTTTGAGAATCTTAAATGTTGTGTTGAACAAAAAGAGCTGCAGATGAGATGAACATACAGATTAGCCACACAGCAGTTGTTTTTGTGAACATTTTCTCTTGTCATCAGAGGTTTATGACTTTCACAGCCGTCTCTTGAGCGGACTCGACAACCAAAACAACATCCAAAGACACATCTAACACAAAGGACATTTAGCTCTGTTTCCCTTAAACACACACAAACACTCTCTTTCCGTATGTGGTATATTTCAGACCTCAAGGCACAGCCAGATGAGAAACCAAAGACAAATCACCGGCCAACTCGTAAGCATGTGCACCAGGTGATAATTTAAAAAAATGCATTCAACCCAATGCCACTGACTGGATTTGGAGATTGTTTTCAAAACCTGTGACTTTAAACCGCTTCATTTTCTTAGAAGGTGGGGGGGGGAAAATGGTTCAAGGCAACGATGGAGGATGCACTTCCCTTTGAGCTGTCAGTAGCAGAACAGTGGAGAGCCAGAGTGTTTGCGAAGCTGCCACAGTGAAAAGCTTTCAGAACCAGAAATGTCCCACATATTTGCACATAGTTGCACACGTGCCGGTAAAAAACAAATCTATCTGCCCATCTCATGACCTGTACTTTAGGGCAAGCAGATTAACGCATGGCCTGGACACAAAACAAAAACAACACAACTATGATTAAGAGCGTAGAGTTGTGTAGTTGATTTTTATTCTATGGAATTTTTTCAATTTCTATTTTTAACTGGGTCTATACATTGTCCATAATTATTCATTTATTAACACTGTAACAAGGTTAAATCTAAAAAAAACAAAACATTGACATGGGCCCTTGAAGATAATCACGTCGAGATCTAAGTAAAGTGAATGTGAAACATCTATCACAGGGAACAGGATGAGTTCCATCTACTCGATTTGCCCGTGAGCTGTGGTGTGCATGTGTACGTGCGTTTGGTGCTTCGCTCTCTTCTGACCAAAGCTCGAAAAGAGGGATCAAGGCTCAGCAGTGGCTTTGACCGGAGCAAAGCCAGGTGAGTGGAGAGGCTTCACACGCTTAATAGGTGACTGTTCGTGACGCTAATGTTAAAGTGGGCCTTGTACTGACATGCTACTGGGCTATTAAGCTTTACTCAGCCGCAACTGGACATCATTACTCATGAAAGGATATCACTATATGTGGAGCCATACGTTAATGTCTCAGTGTTGATTGCAGTGTCACGTTCACTATACTCCATGAGTTAAAAACCTGTGCTCTGGCTATTTGAGCATGGTGGTCTCTAAGAAAATCATTTCTTTTTTGTGGAATAATTCTCAGATTTTGTTTGGTGAGTTTGGTTTGTACACTATGGGTTTGGGACTTGCACCTTTGACGCCTTAACTCAAATTTAAAGGACCTGTATCATGCTATTTTAGCCATTCCAAAGTAAAGTATAGGCATTTATATGATATGTTGTACCTCTATCACTATGGAGTACTCATTTTTGAGAGAAATATAAGTATTTTCTGGGGGTAGACAAGACGGAAGACAAGACGCTTCGATTCAGTTAACTCCACCCCTCTCTCCGCTCATGCAGTTATAAGGAGTTGACATGTGCAACACAGTTTTATAAATGGCTAACACACATGCTAACATGCGTTTTGATTGACTCACCGCTCAGCTTGGCCTCCCATCATCGGGTGTTTATGTTATGGCACTCGCGTTGTTAATACTCTTTGATTCTGGCCAAGGTTCACCAAGCATCCATCAGCTAGCTGAATCCCGGAAAGAAATTCCAACTTCTGGCGAGTGCACTCTTCTTTAGGAAGGTAGTCCTCTCTAGCCAAACCATGGATCTAATAGAGCCAAATGCGCATCCGTGACATTATCATTGGGTAAGAAAAAAGAACAGGCGATGTCCAGAGTATGTTAGAAAGAGCTCCGTCTTCAAAAACATGACATTTCATTGGATCCTCCGGCCGGGGTGCGTTTGTTTACCCTCCCAGGACAGCACAGACACATCGGAGAGTTCCTTTTTCTTTATTTCTCTCTTGCAACAAAAATAATGAAAAAGCTGTTTTATAAATTAAAATCAGGCCGTAAGGCATTACATTACAGACGTCTAGCACTTCCGTTCCTTTCTGACGACACAACAGAACAACTAAGTCGTTTTCCCGGAGAGGGCGGAGCAGCTGCTTAGAGAGCAATATTCAGGAAGATTGCTTAGAACTGCGTGAATGTATCAAAAAAACGCTCTGGGGGTGTTTTGATAAGGAAATAGCATAACAACATGCTTAAAAGCTCGATTTTGCATGATATAGGACCTTTAAATAACACAATTATGGGCTTCAGGCTGGATTCATCTTAAATTATAGCAAAGTTTGAAACAGTGACAGTAGTGGTAACCTTATGACCTGACTAACACGTTTGTATCAGTCAGGCCCAGAAAGTGGACAGTGGCCTTGTAGCACTTTGAAAAGCTTGTCAAGCTTGTAAAGCACAATATAGATCCAAGTAATTAATGTTCTTTGTAAATTTGATTAAGGCTAATATAGGGCTGCACGACTTTGACAAAAAATCTAATTGCAATGTTTCTGACAGATATTGCGATTCGATTTACGGTTTTAATATTTTATGTTTAGCCTATGTTCTATTGTTCATGCAATTGAGCATCGAGCTGCATATACAGTACATGTACACTGTATATACTTCTAAAACTGTCATAAAACATCATAGCACATATTTATTACATTTCAGCTTCATGCAGCAATAAGATATACATCTGCAAGAGGCAAAATATACTTAGTTTTAATCATTCTCAAATCAGCGGGCTTAGTGCTCTCTCACTCTTTCACCCTCACATAGCTACTGTAAATGCATTCTCCGAATCATCTCAGCCATTTTCCTGTGGGCGTGATTAACAGACGGCATCAACCAACGCTGGATACGTCACAGGTACAAGCTGCAGGAAGCCTTTTCAAAAACGTCCTTTTTCACAAGGAAGGCTTCCAACGCGGTTTCTTGCTCCAGTTTTAGGGATTTTATATTTTTCTAATTATTTAAAACAGATGAAAGAGAAGAAAAAAAACAGTGTATCAGTCAAAAACGCTGCTTATTTCAATATTTATGTCAAGAACCTGCTGTAAAGATGTTACAATTAGGCACGGCAACAGCCAAAGGCAGCGAGGCTTGATAATTCTGATTGGATCGGAGAACATGTCTATTACTCAAACGGCAAAGGCCCAAGGCAGGGAAAAACAACAACTAAAAAAACTCATCCTCTTGTGGTTATGTTACTGCAGTAGCTCAAACTTGCGATAAAGGTTAATCGTGCAGCCCTAGGCTAATAATGCATTTGTCTTATAGACGAAACCATGCTATCAGATTGCATATCTTTGCATTAAAGGAAAAGTATCTTGAACATGCCTGAAGCTGCCCACTGAGGATGAGTTTGTGGACAGTAAACATGGAAACACAAATAGATAAAGTTTCTAAAAAACATAAACGTTACTTAAAAATAACCAAACAAATTCTTCACATAATACATATACCACTCTGCCACCATGCGCTTCTCACAACTTAGTGCAATTGCTGCTTGATTCAAGATCACTGCTAACTACTTGTTGTCATTGTCATTTACGATCTCGCCCCAACTTGAGCAGATACTTTGACTACACTCCGCTGCTGTCCATTACTTCAAACGACATATTTAATTTTCATTCACTCAGCTGTCCCATCATTCCTTAAAGCTGACCATCTTTCTGCCCTGAGGGAAAGCTGGTGGGGCTTTAACTGCGCCACTCAATCTCACTCGCCTGATGCAGTGCTCGCAACCTCCATGCCAAGACACTGTCCATCTCCATGACAGGCGCGGGTCAGTCCCAAGATAGAAAACAGTGGCTCCTATACATCTACACAGAGGGAGATAGGGGGAGACATAGCAGCAGTGCGTCTCAGAGATTAGATGCTAGACCAAACTGATGGCCAGTGGTGTGGCTTGTTACATCACGAGTTATGGTTGAGCCCGGCAAACCTTCAGCCTGTGTCAATACGCTCGCTGTCGCCTCTGTCTGGGATGGGCCCATTTAAATGCATGAAAGCTCTTCATGCAGCCAGCGTAAAAAAAGATTAAAGGAGACTGCATTTTATTTTATTCCAGCCTTTTCCTCAAAGAGAAAAACACCGAGCAAGTTATGTGTGTAGAATGGCTTGTATCAAGTTAAAAAGTAAGTAAATAATTGTGTCAAAAAATAAAATAAAAAAGGTTCAAATCAATGTCCGCTGTCTTTAGGAAAACATTGCCTTTTAAATAAACAAAACAACTTTCTTACAACAAGCATGAAAGAGATTAAATACATTATCCTCCTGAAAAGACAAGGAAATACAAAATTTCAGAGAAAAGAAATAGAAAACCTACAAGGAGTCAGTTTCATTATGAAGGTTCAAAGAAACAGGAAAATGGCAGCACTTTATAACCCACTTTCACTTTTTCCAAAAGTGTCGAGAAATGGAATAATAGGCGGTGTGACAACTGCATGTGATCTCGTCCCCGGGAGGGCCCTCTGTGGCTCTATTTGCCGATGGCCTGTCATGCTTTCTGTCAGTGTAATCAGACAGACATGGCTTATGCTGTCCCCAACTCAATCCCTAAGAGTAAGGGAGGTTTACTGTGGACTTCATTTGAGCACTTTCCGCCACAATGTTTGCCTTAAGTAAAACTAATTAATGAGTGTGGCTGGATACTGGTACTTGTTAGTACATTAGTGAATCAAATTGGTAACATAATATCCAATAACTTTTTCATTCAACTCTCGCCCTGCGCTGCAAGATGGATCATTGTGAGATTTGAAATTTTAACCCACAAAAAACAATCTTAAACACATCCTGTGGCAGTATTGCCATGAGAGGGTGGATTTTACATTTGCCAATACAATAGGCACTTTTATCGGTGCTTGGTAACAACATGGTGACGATAAGGCATGTACGTAAAAGTATGTTTTTTGTGTGTGTGTATTTTACAAACTCAAAAGCTATACTTGAAAACATATTTAAACTTATTTAATGCACTTTGTTTTTAGTTATGTTTTGAGACTTGAATGTGATACACTTGATCCAACCAGCAAAAAAACTAGTCCATCCTCTTTTCAAATGAATAACAGGAGTTATTACTGCGCTAATGACATTCACACTGTAATATCAGGTTAACAGAACTACATAACTCCTGTAAAATAAGACAGACAGAAAAACCTAGCATCTAAAGCATCTAAAGCATCTAAAAGCGTATAACTGCACAGTAGTCCCTCTGTCCTTTATTTTGGACAGGTCTGTGACCTTGACCTGTCTTTTATATTCATTTTCCGTTGGATACGGAAAAGTACCTGTTGTACTGCTTTGCATCGGACTTTGAGATCGGGTGCGATCTCCTTGTAAATTTTTCTAAATAAAATTGTGATTGCCTATATGGTGGCTTAATTCCCCTTAAAGGTGCATTATGCAACTTTTTTAAGTGGTCTCTACAACGTTCCAGGATCATTTGTTTGGAAGGTTTTCACTGCAACACAATTGATCCTGGAGCGTTGTACAGACCACCATGATCGAAAGTAAAGGCACCATGCTGACCTCTCATACAGCGATTGGGCCACTAAAAAGTCAAATACACACAAATATCAACTTTTATTTTCTGCATAAAAAGTTGCATAATGCAACTTTAAGTTGGCAAAGTCTCCCCGTGCTTGTGGCTTTGCTGTTTACACCACCAACCTCCAATCCCATCCATTAAAAGAATAAAAAATAAGGAAGAGGATCCTGTCTGAAGATCTTGAGAAGAGTCCCGAGGCACTCCTTCTGACAGCTAGTTTCAGTATCATTTAATGGATGGGTCTAATGCAGAGAGCCAATATCCCTATGGGGACAACACAATTTGTCTAAAACTTTTCTAACTTTAGGGTCTCTCGCATCACCAAATACCCCACATGCACTTGAAATAGGTGCAGAAGCGACACCAGGACTGAACTTATGATTGATTTTCAAGCATGGCTTAAAATGTCACCGTTATATAAAGTTCTACTGCAAATTCATACATTTTGCCATTGTCTGAAAACATGACGTATAAATGTAACACATTCAAGGCTACACTCATTGAACTAAACAGCAGCAAATTCAGTAAAACAAACACTTCACTCTTAACTATCATCAATGGCTCCCAAAGTGATTAAAGTGGTATACTACATGTGTCTGCGTGGCCTTGCTCTCGCGCTTCCTTGGCAGATGCAGGGCTCTTGAAACAGTAGTGTTGCCTCCAGCAGTTGGATCGAGCGGGTTTGTTGTCGACATGATTTTGACATATTTTGCAGCCTGTGGTGAGATGAAATTGCATCGATCCATTTCAGATGTTTCTTTCAGGCAGGTACAGTGGAAAAGAAAGTCTGAACTATTAATTGGCTGGCAGTGATGCAAGCTGTAAAGATGGATATGGTGGTGATGATTTTCTACTAAACATCAGACATAAAGCATTACATGAGGTTGTTTTTGCACGGGGTAAGAATTACCTTGGGATGTCAGTAATGTACTAAATTTTTACAGAATATTGCCCAGAAATGGACAGATTATAACAACTCTGAAAGAGAACAACAATCATTTTATTACTTTGTGTTCTACTTCTATCCCTAGGTTTGCATTGCGTGCTTCACAGTGGCAACATGCTATGAAGGACAACATTTTTCCTGTTAGGTTTCATAGAAATCACAGACATGCCTTTAGCTATCTGAGCCTGCTCCTTAATGTGCACATTGTTAGCCGCCCTGGTTTAAATTGAACGTTCTACAAATGACTAGGTAAGACAGGCTCAGTATCGTATGGGGGAGGTGTGTTTTGTCCTTTCCATGCTAGTTATATAATTTCTGTGGTCTTTGTCATTATAAGATGATCTTTAGTGGCCACTGGATGCCCCAAAAGGCAAACACTTAACTGAATTTGAGTTAGCAATTAGCTCAGAGGACACTTTTAGACGCTTAGGCCACATAGCGCGAACCGGCCGTGCATGCCACAATCTACGTGCACGTATCGACACTAGCCCACAGAACTTTCTGTTTCCACCACACACACACATGCATTTGTTGTGGGCGGAGCTGTACACTGTACAGATCGTCATTAAAAGTTTTTAGAGCCGCGATGAGAACAAATGTGGACAAATGCTGTCATCTGGTGGGAGTTATGGAATCATTCCGAGGAGCCAAGCTGTATTAAAACAGAAAATAAACAGCTAAACTACGAACTATGAAGGTAAGCTACATGCAAATGTTATGCTAACACCAGCTAAACCTGCGCTAACAGCGGCTAAATGCTATTATCGGCAAAATCCCCTTTTAGCACAGCCGTATGATGTTGTGAAATATTAAATCCGTACGACCTGCGTGTCAATAGTGAGGGCTGTCCACTCTCTCGTTGACAATCAGAGGCCAGCAGTCTGTTCACGTCACATCAGACATGGGTTAGCGCGCTTTGGCCACAGCCAGAGGTCGGGCCCAAAACCTATACCTGGTCAGACCGGTTTGGCCCTGGCCTTTGTTATGGAAAAGCTCGACAAAGCGGGTGAAAGAGCCATTCGGCTGACACGCGCCTGCATGTGGAAAAGAGCCTTAATTTGTATCTAAAGTAAAATCTCAAGAGGTCTGTACATTTGTGAATGATTTCTAACTAGGCTTTGACCTCACCTAAATGTGGTCGATGGGTTGACAACAGCTGAGAACATCTAGATTGTTCATAATTTGCGACGATTGATGACTAATGCAATAGGAAAAATACATTGAGCAGGCTAATGGACTCTGAAATGTCTCCCGAACTAGCCTACTTGCCAACTGTCCGAATACTTTAGGAGCGATGGCCGCATCTCCTCTTTATTTCTATGTTCGGGGATGTTTTGATGACATCATCAATGTTCCAATAATATGACAGTGATGTCTTTATTTATATACTGCTGTGTACGCTCTTCTAATTTAATTGAGAATGGATACAGATGAGCAAACACAGGGCAGCACATGTTAGAGGAGTGCCCATGAGGAATCTGGTGTAACGTCTAAACAAAGTCGACATGAATATCAACGCAAACCTGCACACAGTTGGTTTGCAAAGGGAACCATCGATGGAAAAACAGACATTATTTTCAGTCCCTTTATTACTTTAACAACAGCAACACACATACAATAGTTGTGTTGTATGTGTTGTATGTACTGAATAATGGTTCAGCACACAAAAGGTATCATGACCTAGTTCTCAAAGTGAGGAAGCCAGAGGTTGTGGCGCCAAAAGGAGGGGGATAGTAAGACATCCTCCAGATCCAGTGAAAGGTTCAGATGGCCCCATGATACTTTCCCAAAGGTCAGAGCAGCTTTTGGCCTGAGAGCAGAGTCACTCAAGCCCGGCCAACACCACTTCAGAGGAATCCTCTGCGGAGTGCCATTCTCATTATCTGTCCAAACATCACTAAGATATTAAACAAACGAACCGACTGAATAATTTGGGAAAGCAGCACCAGCTAAGGAGTCATTTAGAACCTAGAACACACCCTACAATAGCATTTTCTAACCGATAAGAAGTCATTACCCCCCTTTACCTGTTTCCCGTATATATACAGTATTTAAAATGACAAAAGACAAATGCTAAGCTGTAAGTAAGCATTTTCCAAGTGTCCTAATTGAACCAGGCGAGGGTCCAGATGTAAGTATGTGTAAAAGTCAAATGCAGTGTGCTCTGTAAATGGCCTACGCCGGGATCTGTCAGTGCTACGCTTCAGTGGACAGCATTAACTTGTGTCTCTTCTCGGTGGACACAACATGTTGGAATGGGGTCAGCGCAGCCGGGCTACATCTGCTCTCACAAGTCCTCACTGTGACATTTATGAAAGGATAATGCCTCCTCGTCTCATGGGGGGGGGGACGCGCGCACAAGGTAAGGCTCCTTGGGATCATAACTCGAAGATTTAAGCGCGATAAGCCAGATTGAACTGACAGACTGGCGACGGCAATAAAGCCAACGTAAAATAAGAATTATGATGATAATAAAGTGTGTGATCAGATGGTTTGAGAACTTTTAATTTGCACAGTACAGTACAGTTACTTTTTTGTGAGAAACTTTGCGGCCACAAGGGAAAGAAAGATGGGAATAATTGTCATTCTGAAAAAAATGTATAGCAGCGTCATGATTAATGTTTGAATCAGCACAACTTGATGGTAAATTGTCAACATTAAGGGGTTTGGATGAATATTATTATGTGGGTGGCTCCTGGTCATGATAAGTCGAAAGTGGGTCCCATGCTCCATTTGAGAACCACCTGCTTTTAACGATAGAAGTGAAACTATTGGTGAGATATAATTTTATTAATAAGAATTAAATAATTATAATAATTATAATAATGATTCTGTTTTCTGTAAAAATGTCAAAAAATAAATAAATAATACTATCTTATAATGAAAAAGCAGGCAAAAGGAACATGAAATTATTTCAAGAATCAGAATTTCAACTTTTAGACTCAAATTGACAGCCCAACAAAGGAAATTTTCATATCCTACAAACAACATTTCTTGTCTTTGATTCCTAACATAAAAGGTCTTGTTTGTTGAATCCTGTGCTGTTTCCAGGTACTAATTCGAGAGTGAACGGTAGGAGTTTGCAAATTGCTATTTCCTGCTGTGATTGCTTGCAAGAATGTATTCAACTTATTTTCAAAAATGTTTTCACAATCATTTCCGAACACGGGTCATGCAGGTGTGATTTGGTGATATTTGCAAGTACAGTCGCAAAGACAGAAGAAAACATTGTGCCTAGAGCGTGGCTACAAGAACAATGTACTGCACGGTATAGGCTGTTTGACATGACAGCTCACTTGTTGTGCTGGAATATTTGAAATATAGCTCAAAAGTGCGTGTTCTGCAGTGAGACCGGGATTCGGATTGCAAATAGAACTGTACCATCATACAGCCAAATAGATTTCTGCTTTTACTTACTGTACATAAGATACTTCTTTTTTTTTTTTTACTATTTAACTGTTTGCACATTTCCTGTCTATTTTGCACACCCTGAGTGATCTTATTGAATGCCGAATGTAACAAGTGAATTTCTCCGTTGTGAGATCAATAAAGGATTATCTTATCTTATCAAAGATGAGCTGACAATATATCAAGCAATGTCTGATATTTTGGAATCTTCATCATCGTGGAGCCATCCTGTCGCTGCATTTACAATCTCTGTCAGGCGTGCCATCATCTACAATACAATAACCAGTCAAAAAGCACCGATGCCCAGCCATTCTTGTTCACTTTTCCGTGAAATAAACACGGCATAGCTCACGCTCTTACATTCCCCACGTCTTGCAATGTGACGTTCAAAAGTCTTTTGAAATGAGAAAAAAAAAAAAAAAACAGTGCAGTGTGTACATCAGGCTCAAAACCTTTTCCACTGTATAATGCATGTTTAAAAAGAAAAAAAAGGTTTAAGCCGCCAAAATGGAGCGGGAAAGCAGTGGCGCAAATCCCATCACTTTTCTCACTAAAGGGAGACTGACAGGAGATCAATGCAAATGGCAGACTGACAGAAACCCTGGCACATCACCAACATACTGTACGTTCTTTCTTAATTGACTGGGGGAAATAGTCTGAGGCTGAAAGCTGTGCTGCAGTCGTTATCGCACCGCGGCTTGCATGAACAGTCCGGAGATTAACATATAGCTGTGGCGATTAGCCCAGCGATTTGAAACACTGCACAATGGAGGGGGACTTACTCGGCCACCGTGTTTGCTTCTGTCTCCCCAAAATTGTCGCATTAATTGAACGCTGACTGCTTTAGTGCGGTGTGATAAGCCGCAGTATTTTATTTTACCAGGGTCAGCGATACACAAGTGGAGTTAGCGGGCTAAATGAACTAAAACTTCCTCTCCGATGGGACGCGCTGGAAATCGCTCATAAGATGAATAAATGGCTCCCCAGCCCGTGCGTTGTATGAAATACATTTCCATAGCATATCAGAATGTGCTGAATAGGCTCCAATATTAGTGCTGCCTATAAAGGACCAAGCAAATTGCTGCACGGGGAGAAAGGCTTTATATTCCCCCATTGGTCCTCTTTTTTTTTTTTTTTAGATAATATCCAGTCATTATAATGAATCACCATATGAAAAATAAAAGTCTTCTTTCTAACAATAGCTCTGCAGTGTTATTGAAATGGAATGATAGCCCAGCCTGGTGGCATAGCTGTCCACAATGGTACAGTACTCCACAGTTATGTTACCATGGTGTCATAATATTATTTACTCTGCCACATCATTTCGCATGTATTCTACTGCATTTAGCATAAAAAAAATCACATGTTTCCTGAAAATTACAAACATATATCAGAGGACAATAGTGATTTTTAGCCAAATAACCAATATTCCATTCGCTCTGTGCAAATGCCCCTCATTATGCTTTATGGCAGTGCCTGACTGTACATAAATATGCAGTTTTCCTCTTTTGGAAATAGAGAAATGTACATGCATTTAGCCATCTGTGCTTTAGGAGCAGTACAGTATCCGTATCAGAGCCAAGTAATTATCATTGACTGCACAGGGACAGAATGCGAATGAATAAGAGCAGACCCTTTGGCCCTGGATATTCTATATCACACTCACGTGCTTATCTACTTCTTCATGTTTGATCAAAAGAGGAAATATTTACCCTGAACTTTATGCTAACTCCAAAAAATCATTGCAGCGCAGATATCATTTTAATGGGGGTGTTTTTTAGTTCAGTGGTATGCCACTGTTATGTCTTCGTATGCAATGACGGAGCAATCATTAGAATAATACAAAGGGTGTTTGTTTGTGGGCTCTGGAAACATTTGGAGGATATATATGTCACAGTGTCTCTTGGCAGATAATGAGACCCTATTAGTTTATCCTTTGCTGTTCAAAGAAATTGCCAGTTATATGTGAGTATCACTGTATTTGAAGGTTGAATCTGAATCATGTTATTCATGGTCAAGGCACTGCCTCTCCCTCACAACCTACACAGTGGCAAATACTATTATTTTCATCAGTTTACGGCACGGTGGCTAAACAGTGAGCGGTCTTGCGCGACTTTCTTTGTGAAGTTTGCATGTTTCTCTCCCCGTGTCTGGATGCGTTTCCTCTGGGTGCTCCGGTTTCCCCATCAAACAAAAACATGCACAATAGGTCCATCCTCCAGCCAGACCTGTGAGTCAAAGCTTGTTTTCCCCTTTTTTGCCGCGGCAGCCAATCACCATTCAGCTGTTGGGTGATACAACACCACCTCCTGATATGAGGCCGAGTTTCATAGCAGGGCACAGAGCCAATCAGAGGCTGCAAACGTAGAGCTTCAATGGGATTTTCCATAGAGCTTCAGCTGCTCTGAGGGGACAGGAAGACCACATTAACACAGCGGATTCCCTGATTATATCTATGCAACATTACACAACCAATTCTGCTAATATTTCACAGTATTTTGCTCAATCTACTTTTTCTACTAAATTTAAGACAATCTTAAGTCAGTCAGATCAGCTCAGACACAAATACTGCCTATTCTTACGAATTTGATATTCTATTGCTGCCAATTTCGATGGAAAAATCTGATTGGTTCAAAGGAACAAAGCTTGTCATATTATTGGGATTTCTGTCATGTGGGTTGACCCTGGCATTAAGGAGCTCTCGCTGTTGGTCTGTGAAAATAACCTGCGATCTCCCCCACCTGAGAATTTACTCTGTCTGATCATTTGTTTTCCAATTATGTGTGTGTCCCCGCGAGCAGAAAATTGTCAGCTTTGGTTACGAGAGTCTGATCATGGCTGTGTAGCCAGGAGCGGGGTCTGAAGCACGAAACATTTTCAGAGCCATTAAAAGATGAAGGCGGTGAACAGTCATTGTGGCTCCTGACTTGATTGGGTTTTGCAGAGGTGTAGGTCTAGCTTGGTGGGAGCAATGCATGTAGACATTTGTGTCCTTTCTTGGTGTGACTTGATTTAGAGGTTGTCAGAAGGAAGTAGACAAACAACAAAATATTCTTATTGAAATCATTTTCAATGTAAACAATAATAAGGCTTAATAAGCAGACACGCCTCTAATTTTAACACACGTTTACCTTCTATGTCTAGGTTACCACAACAATGCTATGTTTTCACGTACATGTTTGCTCCACATTTCCCCCAAATTTCTAGTGTCTGCAAACAGTCTCTTCTCTTCTCTTCTCTTCTCTTCTACCCAGCGCAGTCTGTGAACCCAGTATTTATGTCAGTAATCTAGTTACAGGAAAAGTTTCAAATTAATATTTTTTTCCCATTTACCTGCATTGTCTTGCTTAAAGGTGTCATATGTCTGAGATTGTGAGATTGTATTGAACAAACTGACAGTTGACATTGTTTAACAATTCAATGAGCAGATTTATTTTAAAGTTCAATCTCTATAATGCTAATGTTAAATCAGAATTATCAATCTTCAGCGTCATCCAAGCAGAGCAACCTCCTCCATCCTCTTGAAGACCTTCTCCTGAGCAGTCCAAGGAGCTCTTTGGACTCCTTTTGGACTGGGACGTCCTGTTCTGAGACACTCAGGGTCTGGTGCTTTGCAGAGTTGTCTCCCTGATCCATCAAGTCCTGGCTGTCCTTTCCGGTGCTAAGGGTCCCTGCCACTTGCTTTGGACTGTGCGTCGTCTCCACCTGGTCCATGACCTCCTCTGGCTCTGGACTGGGCGTCGTCTCCACCTGGTCCATGACCTCCTCTGGCTCTGGACTGGGCGTCGTCTCCACCTGGTCCATGACCTCCTCTGGCTCTGGACTGTGCGTCGTCTCCACCTGGTCCATGACCTCCTCCACCTGTAGCGGTAGGTGCAGCTCCTGGATGGACCTTTGAAGCTCTGCGTTCACACTCCTTTCATGCTCCAGACATTCAGCTAAACGGAGGTTTTCCATAGTCAGTGTCAGCCTCTCCTGGTCCTGCCTGCTCTCCAGGACCTCTACCTTGTTTCGGAGCAGTGTGACGTCCTGTTTCATGTCATGGATCTCCTTGTCTTTCTCCTGCAGCAATTTGCAGAGTCGCATAACAGCCATAATTTGTCTGTCAGATTCCTGTGCCATTGCTCCAACGTTATGTCAATGTTGTTTTTTGCTGTGTCTTTGCAAGTTTGTCTTTTAAAAAAAAACACATTCTGGAGATTCAATTGTTATTTTTCGATTGACCACATTGTTTACTTTTGTTTTTCCCCCCGTTATATTCCATTGTTTGTCACTGACGAGGTTCTAATGAAACATATATATATATATATATATATATATATATATATATATATATATTTTTTTTTTTTGACCTTTATTTAACCAGGAAAGTCCCACTGAGATCTCTTTTCCCAGAGGGAAACTATTGTACATATTTTTAGTGGTAGGGGAAACCGGAGTACTCGGAGGAAACCTACACAGACACGGGGAGAACATGCAAACTCCACATAGAAAGGCCCCGTCCAGGTGGGAATCAAACCGTTCTTGCTGTGAGACACGAGCGCTAACCGCTGCACCACTGTGCCCCACATCTCCAACAAAGTCTGTTCTGGAGCTTGTAGACTGCATTTGTGCATTTTGGACCCGGTCATCTCCATGGAGATGTGACTGTTTTGCTTTAACTAAAGGTGGCCAAACATTAGGTTTAGGTAGGCTATACGTACGCTTCCAAATGGAGTATTTTGATGACTTTACGAGTACTGTCCTGTCAAAATCAGAGCACATTTGGTGTCCCTTGCATGTTTGGTTAAAAGGAGTTTTAGAAAAGTTTATTCGCTCTTGTGAAGTGAAAGGTATTTACAAATACAAAAAACATATATAAAAAAAATAGATGGCTTCATAATATGCCCATCTATAACCCCACACATTTCAGAGAAAGAAAATATACTGAAATGACCAGAATCCATTAGTCAACTTTTGTGGCACATTTTCATATACGGAGGGTCTTACAAAAAAAGGCACATAAGCAAATTACACCCACACGGATCAAAAGTACAAACACAGCACACAATAATGGCGCCTAAACGGAATAGGTCGTTGAGAGGGATGGCACAGTGGGCAAAGAAAAAGCCACGGAATCAATGTTTTGCAATAACTGTCGCATTAGCCATGATGAACAACCTCGGCCAACAGAAAACGCGGAAGCTTGAGCGGGATTGAGCGCTGAATAATCGAACACAATACATTCCGGGAAGAGTGGGCAATTTGCTCCTGTGGATCCCAGAAATGTATAGCATCATTTCAAGTACTGACCTTTAAAAATGCTATTATAGGGTGATATGTTCAGTTTATTGTCGAACATGAATTTCAGAACGCCATTGTGTAAGATGAAATTCCAGCAGAGGGCAATCCCCAAACAGTGTTGTCAGTATAGAGTGCATCTCAAGTCAAGTAACTGCCACCCAATAGAAAAAAAAAAGGACGACACACATAGAAAAACGAAATAACCCGTCCTTAAGTGTGTGCGCATTGAGTTGCCTTGTGTACGAAATGCGCGGTATAAATAAAGTTGCCTTGCCGTGTGTGTGTGTTTAAGAATTGTGTCAGAATGAATACTCAAGCCGCCAACTTTCGGTGCTTTTTTGATGCTTTGGTTTATAGCATATTGCTTTATTACCGTGACAACACAAATTCCCTTATAGCGCAGTAAAGTTAGTCTTTCTTTGTGAATGTTATTTCTGCCAATCAAATCCCTGCCAGAATTTGAGAGTCGTAGGTGCTCCATTTGCGCGTTATAGAGCGGCCAGGCGCTCAGCCCAAACACAGTGGAATTAGGAACAGCATTTTCGCTTCGGAGCTGTAACTTTGGACAATGTATGAAAGAAAGAGAAAGAAAACTTGCACAAGAAGACAGCGACATGAGGCGCCAAACATACAAAGGCACCTTTTAGTTGCAGCCATTTAGTGACATTTCAGCCCTAAAGAGCACGTTTTCTCAGCGAAATGAGACAGGCTTCGCGGACCTCTGCCTCTGATTGTAGTTTCAAACACTTTTCATATAGCACAGTCTTGTGTTCAACGCTCGTGTCTGTACTACTTACAGGAGCGCACATGTGAGGCCGTGTGGCACATGGTACACTGTCTCATTCTTTGCCTCCTGTTGGACGTCCCATACGCCGATACTTTGAGAATGAACCTTCATTATTAAAGGGTAGCAGGTTAGTTCGAACTCCATGACTGTTTTCAGTTACACACGGGAGTCTACACATACTGTAGGTAGACCCGCCAGGCACAGAGAGATACAGTCGGCACTTCCACATCCAGAGCTGTTGCCACACATTAAATTTCAAACAAGGTTTAGAGCAGCACTGTACTGATGCCGTGATCAGTTTAGTTTACTTTAGTTTATTTGTTTATTTGAGCAGTAAACATTCTGCTCAAAAGGAGTGGGTTGAAGCAAGAAGCTTATGAGCGCATACCCCCAATCGGCCGTTTATGCTTGGTGACCGATCATAGTGCACCTCTTGACTTAATTACAATATATTTTGCTGGATAATGCCGAGTACTGGACTGCATTATTACTCCATTACTACATTTTTTTTTTACGTGCATGTTATTCTCTCTCTTTAAAACGTTCTCCAACAGCTGAAAGACATGCAGGCAGAGGATTACTGGTGACTCATCTAAAATATCAATCCATTTCATGAGGTTAGACAAAATGAAGCAAAGTTACCAGCCTAATCATGGCATGGACAGTCATTGAAAAGCTATGAATGACTTTTTTGGTGACACTGCAGAATCAAACTGAAACTACAGATAAAACAACCGCTTAATGTTCCTCTGAGTACGCACTACACTAGTCTCACTTCACTCAGCCTTTTCTACGGCTTGAGGACTGACAAAGCATTTGAACCTCCACAAAGTATTACAAACAAACAGATGAAGCACTGAGCTCCTCCACCTGTAACTCGTGCACACTTGTCTATCACACAGGCTGTTCCTGGCAGGTTAAAAGCAATATCTGTCAACTATAACCGCGGCTTTAAAAAAAAGAGAAAAACATTACACAGGCCCGCAATGGCATTTTGATGGCTAATGAACTCAGCCTTGATGCCAGCTCAGTGATTTTCATAGCGTTTATTCTATTGCTTCCGAAAGGTAAGTATAGCAATTGAAGCACATTTGTGAGGTTTAGAAGGGACAGCGACAGTTCAAAAACACAGCCTAACACCTGCTGCGGATATGACACCATGAAGTTGAAAAATAGTATTCGGAGCTTTAGAAAGGAAGGTGTTACAGAACTTTCTCCTTTGGTAAGTACTTAATGTGAAAATCAATTAACGTGTCAGAGATTGTCACATAAGAGGTGTTAATTTAAAATGAGTAAAGATGGAAATCATCAACAACAACAAAAGTGAAAAGATTTAATGGTTCAAGGAACTGAGTGAGTAATAAATGACATTGCCTGATGAGAACTATTGGCAGATACTACACATTAGGCGCCCTTCAATTCAGGGTGTCACCATTTCAATATTTTGAGTCACGATTATTGTTAAAAAATATATCGCAATTTTACAATTATTCACAATTATCGACCGAAAGAAAGGAAACAACTGATATTTTTAGTTTTCGTATTTCAGATATTACTTTTTAATACTGAAAATAAAAAAGGGCTTTAAGATTATTTTGCATTAAAATAATCAAAACAATGTAAACTTTAATGACCATAATCATTTTATTATAGGTTTTATGTTCTCAAATATTATGCTGCTGCTTAATTATTTGTCAAATGAACAGACGAAGGAATCATGTTTCTAAAGTGACTAACGGGACTCGCTTGAACAGCTGATTTCCACATGTGCACGTTTTTCTTTCTGTTATTACGCTAAACAGAGGAGCGCGTTAGCTTTTTGTTTGCATCTTGCATCCTGAGCCAGTTGTGGCGGCTATTTATGAAGATTCAGACAAACTTTACTGGGAATTATGCAGTTCGTTACCTTGACTTGGACATTTACAGGAAGGATTATCTCCGAGATGTCGTTTCATATTCGACAGATCAGCGCCTTTTGCTGTAACTTTCCGATGACACATGCGTGAATTTTGCATGACGGATGTCCATCAGCGACTTGGCCATCTTCTGGATACCTGAAGAGGTCCCACACTGCGAACTTTAATCGTTTTTCGGGTGGATACAACTCTGGAGGAGAGCATCCTTCTGCCTTGCTCAACTATCGGTGAGTTTGCGCAGCGTTTGTGGCGTGCGCGGCCAGTACGTCAGCGTGAAAAATGTCAACGGTAAATCCATGGCTTCTAAAATTCGTACGGATAACCCACCGCATGCTTTTATAATCGTGGTAATCGTAAAACCGGTTCATCTTGACGGCATTAAGGATCTTTGCACAGACAAAACTCAACCGACCAGTGCCTTTAAGGAGGTCCGGGTCCTTCAACCCGAGTCTGTAGCGTTTGCCCAGATCCCAGAGGCGCTCCGCACTGATTAGATGGGTGAAAATGTACAATGACCGTGAAAAAAATGTGGAATCATATCATGCGCTAAACTTGTCTACCAAGTTAAACAACATTCTTCAAAAAGCCACAAACAACTTATCTACACCATATCCTTCCAAGTATTTCATCATCATCATAATTGAAAACTTTTATCCTTATACTTTCATTAAAAAAACGTTCCTTTTTTTGAAATGAAAAAACTGCTCGTGGCTTCTCAAGTGCACGTAAGATTCATTTGACTCGAGATGTCATTGCTGAAGGCAGGCATTCGAGTTTTTTTGTTTGTTTTCCCCTTAAACTCTGCATATTCCTTTTATAGCATCATTTTTCACGCGCACACACAGTGGTTGCTTAAAGGAGTGGGTACGCAAAAGTCCTGAGAAGTCTTTACCTTGTACAATGAGGTAGACATGTGAGGTCTTGGGTTTCTGCTTCGTCTGTATAGAGCAGGTATACGAGCCCTCGTCATAGACATCCACCTGCACAAAGGCGACAAAAATAGAACTTTAGCTGAGACGACATACATGGTGATGAATAATATGAGACCATTAAAATAATACATATGTGTATGAGTATCATTTAAGGTTTTACACTTAATCTAATTACAAAGATGATATGAGTAATATGATCAAGGTAATGGCAAAACAAAGGTACTGTAATGTGCAACTTTAAGACCATTGAGATGAATCATTTGAATTCATTTACATGTAGCAAATCACACACAACTGCAGTAACTACTAATTATAAAATACCGTCTTACTATCTTTGGCTATAATCTGTGAGCAAATAAAACAAGTCATGTTCAATATGTTACAGCTAAGTTTACAGCAAAACAGAAAACTGAATCAGTTCATCTTGTTCACGTAAAGTATAATTTACAGGAGGTATTCAGTGGAAGTGAAAAGACTTAAAAGTAATGTCTCTATGTAGACACATCAGAAAGCAGTGACAGGGATGTCTTCTTCTTCTTTTCTTAGGGATTATTCCGGCGGTTTGCAACCAAATGTTAGAGCATTACTGCCACCTACTGTTCCGGAGGATGGGTCAAACAGCAAGCTCACACTCTAATACCCCCGCCAAAGGGAAACAATGCAAAAACAAACAAACAGATAAATAAATAAATAAAATAAAATAAAATAATAATAATAATAATAAAATTAAATAAGAGAACAATAATAGTACCTAGCCATACCTCTAAATTCTTCCATATAGCCCCGTTTCCTTTAGAAAAGCCACTGCTACCCTGACATGCTCACAACTCCCAGTATCCAGAACACTCTTTAAGTCAACCTCCCTAGCTCTCAGCTCCTTAAGCCTCTGCTTCATAACCTCCCGACACGCACTATACCCCTACACTGCAACAAAGCATGTTCTACGGACTCCTCCTCCCCTGACACACCTCACACAGGTCTGTTCCATGCTTTCCTATAAGATGCAACGTCTTGTTCAGAGCTCTATGCCCAAGTCTGAGCCTAGTACAGTAATAACAATTTCCTCTCTTCTACAGTACAGTATGTCCCCCCTGTATTCTACCGCCTCTCACCTCTTTCTTTATCTCGTACAAATGTCTTCCTGTGTTCCCTGCATCCCACCGCCTTTGCCACTCCTGAGTTGTCCGTTTCCATGCCACACTCTTCGCCTCACCCTTGCTACATTTCACTCTCATCTCTACACTGCGCTTAGTCAGTGCGCCCTTAGCCAGCCTGTCTACCCTCTCATTACCAGATATGCCGCAATGTGCAGGCACCCACAAGAACTGCACCCTATTCCCCTGCTGATGCATTCTAGTAATAGTCATGAGAATATTATACAAGATACCCTGCCGGCCATTAGAGTGAAATGACTGAACGCTGGACAGGACTGAAGCTGCATCTGAACAAATCAAAACCCTGCTCCTTTTGGTCCGCTCTGCCCACCTTAATGCCTCCAATATCGCCTGATGTTCGCCTGTTGATACCTATGTGATTAATTGGAACTGCCACTACAAAGCCTGTGACACCTGTATCTGGATCCTTGGCTCCATCCGTAAAAATCTGAACATGGCCACAATACCGGTGCTCCACATGGTAATTAAAAGCTGCAACTAGATCAACTTTTCCTTTCTCCTAATTCCAACAGATACCAGTCTACACCGGGACATACTAACAACCACGGGGGTATCTCTGGGAATTCTAAACCTGCACTAATCTGGAGATCATTGACACCATTCTCCTGGGCCAACTGGTTCCCAATTCTCCCAAAATGATCTCCTTGGCGCCCACCATACTCCCAGCAATCTTGAAGTGCTTGCTTAGTGGGATGAGACTCCCCAAGACTTTTCAGATGCACCCAGTAATTCACCATTTCCCCTATTTCCACCTGTAATGCATTCACTGGAGATGTTTTAAAGGCTCCACAGCACACTCTCTATGCTAGGGCCTGTATTACATCCAATCTTTTTAGCAAAGAAGAAGCTGGCTGACCCATATGCCACACACCCATAATCAAATACTGACTTTATTAAGCCCTGATAGAGCCGTTTTAAAGCAGAGCAGCTGGCTCCCCAGTCTCTCCCTGCCACACATCTCATCACATTAACAACCCTTTTACATTTCTCTTCAATCCTGTCAATAATGATCCTTCCAAGTTAAGCGTGAATCAAAAATGACACCCAAGAATTTAAATGAGCTTACTCTCTCAACTTCCTCTCCATACATTCTCAGCTTTAGATCCTCCCTCATTCTCTTCCTTGTGAAGAAAAACGTTTTAGTCTTCTCCACTGAGAACCTGAACCCCCAGTCAAGCACCCTGAACCTTGGTCCCTAGATATTCAACGTTTCTCCCTCTGCCCCACAATGCCCCATCGTCTGCCGACAAAGATCTGCCCACACTCCCGAGCACTGCAACAAACACGTCATTAATCATGATAATAAACAGCAAAGGGCTTATTACGCTGCCTTGAGGAGTTCCATTCTCCACTGTATATTGACTAGAGCAAGCTGATTCAATTCGCACCTGGATCTTCCTCTCACGTAGGAAATCTCAGATCCAGTTAAAGCCCCTAGCACCCGCCCCCAGCCTATGCAGTTTGATCAACAATCCCTCTTTCCACAGCATGTCATACACTTTTTCAGTATCAAAGAACACTGCTAGGACTGTCTCCTTACAGGCATGGGCCTTCCTCACCTCATTTTCAAGTCTAATAATTGAATCACACGTGTTCCTTGCCTTCCTAAAGCCACTCTGACAATTGGCTAAAAGCCCTCTTTTTTCAAGATCAAACGACAGCATCTCCACAATCATTCGCTCCATTATTTTGCAAAGGTTGGAGGTAAGAGCAATCGGTCGATAACTAGGAAACTAGGCTTTGATGGGTCCTTCCCTGGTGTCTTTATTGGCACTACTACAGCCTCCTTCCAAAATCCTGGGAGCTTGCCCTCAGTCCTAACCTGATTGTACAACACCAACAGCTTTTTACGGGCTTCTTTCCCCAGCCATCTTACCATTGTGGAGCATACCTGATCTTTGCCTGGAGACGTTGGTTTTGCCCTCCTGATTGCCCTGTCCATCTCCTCCAAGGTGAACAGAGAATCCAAATGATGGTTTGTAGCAGTCTTCACTGCTAATGCTTCAGGGTACTGCGCTCTGGTTTGACCTATCCTCCGACAAATTATCTGAGCTATGAACCATAGCAAAACTTTGAGCCATGACCTCCGCCTTTTCAATGTCTGATATAGCTGACCCATACTGTGTCTCTAACACTGGGTAATCCCACTCACGCCTATCTCCTCCCATCCTTTTCACCATCCCCCATATTTCACCCACAGGGGGGTCCTCCCCACTCCTGAACAGAACTCCCTCCAGCTTGCTCTCTTTGCCCGTCTTACTGTCCTCCTGACAACCGCCTGTGCTTTCTTATATTGAACATGATGCTGCACACTAAGAGTTCTCTTAAATACCTTAAATGCTTTGTTCCTTCCTTTGACACTGACACTCTTGTGTCCACCAAGGTACTAGTACTCTGCTTTGCTTAGACTTACTCCTTGGAATACACGGCTGTGCAGCCCTCATAATTATCCTCTGTCAACTGATTATTCATATCATCTTTATTACTTCGATAACCAACACTCACGGCAGCCTCATCACACAACCTTTGGAATTTCTCCCAGTCAGCCCTATGGAAAACCAGCTTTGAACTCCTTGCCTGCACGCCACATGCACCCTCTCCCCAACTGAGCTAAAGACCGGATAGTGGTCACTCCCCAGGGTAGTGTCAGTTCTCACAGTCCACTGGCTAACTCCCACACAAACACTTGACACCAGGGTTAAGTCCAACACCGAAGCAGTCCCATTCACAGGATTAAACCTGGTACCTGGCCCGTCATTCAGACACACTAGATTTTGGTCTTCCATTAAGTCCTCCATTACACTTCCATTGGCATATGTATGCCGACCCCCCAAACACCACTATGGGCATTGAAGTCCCCAGCCCACACAACTCTCCTTCGGTCTTGTCCTTGAATGCCAAGCAGACTCTGAAGCTCTAGCCTGAGACATGGATTATAGAAGTTTATGGATTACCATTGGCTCTTCTCTGTCCCATATCTCCACCACTATGCACTCAAGATTACCTCCCACCCCCAACAGCCTGTATGGGACACCATTTCTAACGAAGGTGGCACACCCTCCTCCATCACCATGCTCTCGGGTGCCAGTGATGTGCGCAGAGAATTCTATAGGAGTGAAGGTATTACTGCGCGGACGTCAAAGTGCTCCTAAGGTGTTATTACGCCTTACAATATAGTACCACTTTTATCGGCTTAAAATTGACATGTTTAATTTCGTGTGACTATACTTGGATTGTGAACTGCTCATGTAACCATATTTAAATAAGAAAAACGTGGAAGAGCTTGGTGGCTTCTAACTTCACCCCGTTTGGCCCCATAGAGAACAGGAGGAGAGGCAAATGCTTACAACATATTTGGTCTTTTTGTGTGACTGAGCGCATGCGTAAAGACCAGACAGGTACGCATCAACTCGTCTAAGCTCAGGTAAGAACATACAGTATCTCAGTATGGGAAAACGGTAGCCTGTTCCTTAAAGTCTTTTTTGACACAATTTGCTAAAAAACTAGTTACTTACTATTTCTGTTTAAGTAGAATGGAACATATCGTATTGAAATGATTTAGTGAAATAACGCAATGATATCGTTATCGAAATTATTGCACAGCTGTGTCGCAAGTTACTTCAATATCGTTCAGCCCTACATTTAGTGTAGGACTGGTCCCATCACGATTTATAGCTAGAGGACAATTCTGTATTTCATCTGTTACGCTGCAAAATTTTGGAAATACAGATCGGAGCCTTCGCAGTAGAAGAAGAAACGAATGGATTGAACCAGATTACCCAAAGGTGTATGAATAATGTGAAACACTGTTTAAGGTATATGTTTAGGATGAGGGAACAACTGTATGAAACAGGTGAAGCCCCTAAAAAGTTGACATTATATAATGACCCTCCTTGCTCACTCGTACCAGTGCACTTGTGGACTCACCTTCTGTATACGCAGGCTGTACTCCAGCTGTCCTTTAGTGACCAGGTCTACTCTGGGGTCCAGAGACCACTTGTCCTGTCCCGCAAAGATGATGTTGGATCGATTGAGCCAGGCCACTCTAGACACTTTGTCGTCGACGTAACACCTGACGGGGGAAGCGGACGCAACACATCAGTGGGAGGCAAAGTGTAATCAACAATCAGAATAGAGTTATAATTATGTTGGTGGTTAGCACTGTCCATAGGGGTAAAAATGTTTTCCATGAGTGTCTGGATAATTACTGTCATATACATTGAAATAATTGTTTTTCAAGATCTACTTAACAAACACAGCATGTACAAATCTCCTTGTGCTAATTAAAATGTATGCCTATCACACGCGCACACACACACAATATTGTATCAAGCTGTCAAAATAATTACTGCAAATAATATAGCTCCTCAATTGTTGACTTGTACAAAATACATTTTCCTTGCAATTTTTCCTCTGAATAAATAGGACATGATAATGTGTTCAACAACAATACTCTATAACTTGACAGCGAATGTGCAGAACAATAAAATACATTTATCTCACTTGTACTTAATTCCCAATGCAGTAGGTGGCTTCTCACTAACTGTAATTCCTCATACTTTTCCTCTTGCATTATCTGCAGTCCTCCACCTACTTGATGGTTGCGGTACAAGTACAAAATGTCTTCCCCATCGCCCTCATTCTACTCAGAAAACCTTCCTCTCACTGATAAACGCGTCTTTGTTAACAGCGTGCCTTTCCGCTCGGATGAGAGCGGACACCGGCATCCTCTTGTTTACTTCTTGTCAGGGCATTACGCTGTTAAGACTCGGGGCAGAGACACTTTGCACAGGAGAGGGAGCGAGAGAGAGCGAGAGAGGCGCGCACCGGCGTTCACCCTAATGAATAAATGTAAATGCAAGTAGACGAAGGAATCAATAGAAATGGGCAGCATGCATAATACGAGCTGACAGTGAATGTGGCCGACATGCAAATCGCACAGCCCTGGATGAGTATAGGAGAAGCGTAGATTTTTATTTGGGAGTTTTTTTTTTTTTTCCAGTGGTAGGTGATCCCGGGTGAAGTGTAAAAAAAACTGAGGTTTGGTCGCCCCAGCTTGGTGCACTGTGGGGAGGAGATGTCCGATTTGTTGAGGGCTTGAACACACAGCTTGACATCTGCCGAACTATTTCTCTAAATCTAAGAAAGAAAGAAAAAAAAGAAAAAGAAAAAAAACACAACTCACTGGATAAAATGACTGGCTTGGCAGCTACTTTTTTTTTTTTTTTTGCTTTGTTTAATCATCCTGCCCTGGGATTAATTATGCTTTAGTTCTGGCATGAATAAAAGGAGTGCATTAAAGAGTTGCATAAACTATACATTTGGTAATATAACTTGTGTGACTTCTATTGCACTCTCCGTGTATAAACTGATACTTTTTACCCTAGCCATCTGTGCAACTGCGGTCTGTTGTCTATTGTTCCATTTGAAAATGCTTTAAAGAGAAAGTAAATGCGGTCTGGCTTTAAGAAAATAGAAAAAAAATCAATCTACATTCCAGGCCTCCTGCTCTGTACAGATAAACTTCAAATAAAACGCTCTATCAGTTCAGGTTTGATTCGTGCGAATGTTTAATTACTGACAGCATTTTCCATTCATAGCAGCAGCTGGCATGGAGCACTCAGATACAAAACTCTACATTTGTGACTCCCATAACCAAAATGGGTTACATGGAGCTTAATGTTAAACAGCTATTCACATTCATCTCTTAAACACTATATCCTGACAGCATGCGTTCTCATTCACTTTGCACCTGCATTCTCACTCTGGCGAGCTCTAATGGCTAACCTATTCAACATGTCATCAGCTTGGACCGTGTTTCATTCAGGATCTTACACAATGAAGGAGTAAACCTAACATTTTAATATTCAGCATTAGCCCGGCAGCCTCATTAGTCGCCACTGTATAATGATCCGGTGGACGCAGGTGTTTTGTGCTTTCTTGTTGTCTTCAAAGCCACTAAAGGCGCTCTGATAGACTGTTTACAGAGCACACCTTATCTAAATGATAATGCCATGTTAGTGAGGCACGGAGACAAGGCGAGGTGCTCACAGTGAAGCAATAAAGTGGTCCGTCTCCCTGGCTGCGTCCTGTTAGCTTTCACGGCACGCTTGCTTCCTTTCAGTCCTTATTACCGCTTGCCTCCAATCGGGAAGTAAGCAGGAGGAGGCACGCTACAGGGGAAAAAAGTAGAAGCTACGCACACCAAGTGATAATGGCGGGAAACAGTAAGGGCCATTACTCTTTTATCTTTGATAGTGGGTTGCTCACAGATTTATGGCGAGTGCAACATCTCTAGATATGAAAAGTGATGCCGAAAAGACCAAGATTCAGAGAGAGCAAGAAAGGTGTGGTAATAAGGTTGTTGAAGGAATGAGAATCTCGCTTTGACTTTGCTTGAGAAAGATCTCCGTCATACAGGGGTTTCCCGTCGTAGAGAGATTGTCATCGGTGCATGGGTGTGTTTTGTAATGACCATGTTTTGCCTTATTCCTCCGGCCCAAATCAAGACCACAACAATATGCGCATAATCAAGCACCCCATGCCAGTTTGTGTCCAGATAAAATGAATCTTTTTTTAAATTACGATAACATAATGATGGCGACTTTGGGGACATGACGAGACGTTTATGAGTTTACGTTAATGAGACGAGATGAGACGAAAATGGGAGAAAGTGGTTTTGTCAGACCGTTCGCAAACAGAGCGGCGGCTTTAGCTCACGTGGACTCGCATGCGGCAGGCTGTGCCCTCTCGCCCTCTCTCCCACTACAATCACCGCCAATACGTCTTCCATGGAGCGCGTCTGACAGCGATGTCACAGAGACTTTACCTTTTCCCAGGACAGCTTTAAATCCCGTGGCGTATGAATGCAGAAAGCATGTTGATGAACGAATGTGCAGACGGCGCGGGTAATAATATCTCGAAGCGATGATCAGAGGACGAGGAGAGCGGACACTTTTTTAAGTCATGTTTACAATGACACTTCTGCCAGCGCCTATTGTGGTGTAATCTGTTTGTCAAAAGCTATATAAGTCTACTTATCAAAATTAATTATTATTTTTTTATAATGAAAGTGACTAAAACTTGACTAAGCTTTTGAGTTTCCGTCTGATTAAAACTATGCATTTAGAAATGACTAAATTCCCTTACAGTAACAACGGTGTCATGTTTAAAGAGGGGGTATTATGTAAAATCGACTTTTTCTACCTTTATATCATGTTATTATGTCATTCCCTCATTAAACACATGCCTGGAGTGTTGCCTTGGCTCATTCACATATTTTGAGTAATCAGTAAAAACTTAGACGGCAGCCATTTTAGGTGTAGCTATGCCTCAGTCCTCCTAGGAACGCCCCCACCTCCTGGAGACGCCTCTGGACCTTTCGTCACCAGCCAAGCCACCAACCACTGCTCCTCAGCTCAGCAGAGCCCCCTCCCCGCACAGTGTTGTTGTTTAGATGCCACAGCAGTGTGCTGAAGGGGGCGTGTCGGAAAGCTTCTTAAAGAGACAGAGGCCTATTTCAAGACGTTCAGTACAGCCATTTTGAGAGAGCAATTTTATTCAAGGCAGTTATTTTAATTTACTGCATATACAGACCAACAGAAGGTTACGTCATCATTGTAGTATGCTATAGACTGGTGCTATGTGATTGAAAAAAGCATAATACCCCTCTTTAACGTTTGGAAATGCGTACTCCAGAAACAAGCAAAATCAAAAGTAACCTTGCATTTTCCCCATATCAGTGTGCAGATTGTATCAAACCAAAAGTTACAATTTAAGCAGGTGAGAGTTCTATACAACCTTCATAACTCCAGCAGACACTTTGGATAAGTATAGGTGACTTGTTCCATTAATCTTCTGAATGTTTAAATTAGATCCCCGTTTGAGCGGGCTGCGAACATATGTTCCTCCATATGGGTCATATAAGTTGGGAAATAACAGCAGAAATACCACATGGCACTTTGGTACACGCTTCCACAACCCCCACCACGTTTTAACTTTAAAATATTCTTGTAAGGTTTCTGCATATTTCCTTCCTTTTATCTGTTGGCACCTCTGCCTCCTCACTCCATCTGCCTCTGAAGCGCCTCCACTCTTTCTCTGGGGTGTCGCACGCTGCTCTCATCTCAGCTTCACCACTCCGGAGCCTCGGAGAACAGTATGTCATTAAGCCTCAGTCTGTCTACGAGGACGACTACAGATGTTTTTATACAGCCACAACATGAGGAGGTTTGGTGAGTGATGAGGTAAACATGATCAAGGATGTTGCAAGAAAGGGTACCTGGGTTGCATTCACTTTAAAAGAATTGCACCAGTATTATATAGTAGGGATTGAAACATCGTTAATCAGACCGGGTTGAGTTTAGGATGTTTCTCTTTATATGTTCGGAGGCTTCTCGTGCTCATAGTCAATGTAGAACTAGATATGAAGCACACAAGCTGGAGGCCTATTCAGACTCTTCACCCTTCAGAGGGGGAGGGGTCAGGACTGCCATGACCTCACTTATTTCTTCTTACACTAAAACAGTTTCACTAATTAAAATAGTCTGGGGGGCGAAAATGAGAGTTGTTAGGTCCCATTCACATTAACAAAGCCATGCAAGGTGACAACACATGTAATGGTTAGAGGCATCAGGGCGATGTTATGCAGCTGATTATTTTTGCATAAGGACATAGATAAACGATAATGTATAATAAGATCAAAATAAATAAAAGAACATACACCTGAGAAATCCAAATGCTGACTGCACTTTATTATTGGACATAAAGGTTTAAGCTATGCTCAAAATAACCTTGATAGCTTTGACATAAGTTATTATAAAGCTACAAAAGCTAACTACAAAAGAGAAGAAGAAGAACTTTATTTATATAGCGCCTTGACATGAGACAATTGTACATTCACCCCACACTCAGGCCCCGTCTACACGTAGCAGGGTATCTCACAAACCGAAGATATTTTCCTACGATCTGGCCTATCATCCACACAGAAATGAAGGTTTCTGAAAACTCCGGCCAAAGTGAAGATTTGGGAATTCTCTGGTTATGCGTTTGAGTGTGGACATAAATAACTGGAGTATTTGGCCGTACGTCACTGCCAGCGTGCATTCTCTGACGTCACATGCGCGACCTGTGTTTATATCAGAAACAGCATGGATGCCTCAAAACTGTGTTGGCTTTAATGATTGTTCAGACACTTTTTGCTAAAGCTCAAGTACTGCTTCATGTCGAAGCGTGCAGACGAGGGAGCACTTTACAGTTAGTTATTTTACGGCAAATAACCGTCCCACATCCGACATGTTCGCTGAAGACGATAACAGCGGGTTTGGTTCAGACAGGTGTTACGCCGGAAACTGCATGACTGCCAAGAAATGCACCCCCTCTTACCGCGCACAGATGAAACAACTATTTTACACCAGACAGGAGGGTTACTGATGCAGAGACTTTAGGATGAAGTCGTCCTCCTGGAGGAAACGGTGAAACGAATGTTACTGTCCTCGCTGCTGCCGTTGTCGGAGTCATTACGTGCCAGGTCAGTCATGCGATTACTGGTCAGTCTGTTCAAGAAAGTTGTTTGCACGTTGTATTGTTAATCTGACGGAAGAAATGCGTTTGTTTGTCAAGGTATAGCCTATGTGGCCTCGCAATTGTTTGGCAGGTCTGTAAAACTATAACAGTGCATTTGGGACCACATTTATACAGCTGCATAGATAATGTGCTGTGCAGAAACTTGTGGAGAGATTTGAACAATTAATGTACTTGACAACGCATTTGTGCGGTTAAGTGTGGATGCCGGTTTAAAAAAAACTATGCTGTGTGGACTCAAGTTTTTTTTAGGCGGAGGGCGGATTTATAAATGCACTGCTACGTGTGGACTAGGCCTCAGTGGTGTTCAGCTTCCCCTGGGGGAGACTGACAGAAACGCTGTTGCGACTGCACACGTCTGCGCTAACGGTCCTTCTAACCACCACCATGCATTCACACACTCACACACCATTCATCCTGGCCTATTGTACATGTTTTAGTGGTAGGGGAAACCGGAGTACCCGGGGGAAACCTACGCAGACACGGAGAGAACATGCAAACTCCACACAAAAAAGGCCCCGTCCCAAACCCGGGCCTTCTAGCTGTGAAGCTGCGCTATCGTGCGAAACAGCTGCATGTTGTCTATGTAATATATAATTAGCATTAAGAATAACTGTACAAGTTAGATTTGTACAGCTTTATACACTTTGCTGACAATTCTAACAATGCAACACGGCCATGAGCGTGATGAAATTGTCAAATTCTACATTACCAGTGTGCACACCTGGTCTTGCGTAAGCTTCAGTGTTAGTGAGGTCTCGGTTTGTCAAAGGCTTTCCGCCAAGTTAAAATCTATCATCAACTTCACCTCTCAAAATACTTCCTTGAGAAGGGATGTGTTAGGTTTTCTTGACAAATATCCTGAGATGACTTTTGCCCCGAATTGGTGCTGTACAAACAAAGTTGAATTGAAAGTGGTTCTTGGCAAAGTGAGTTTGACACCAGTGTTTTTTTTAAGCAACACAAAGTGCAATTCATTGATCTTTGAGGTCACTTTTCTTTTTCTTTTGCCTGACATTTTGTCTATTTCCATTCAAACCACTCAGCCTCCCAAGGCATCAACAAGAGCGGAGCAGACGCAGTGCAGAACATGGTCGGCAGTAGACGTTTCTTGTTCTCGCTAATGAGTGACTAGAGGGCAGCACAAGAGCTTCCATCAGTTGTCAGTTGTCTCCGGCTCAGTCCACTTCTTCACTATAGCTGTCAAGGTATGTCTGTGCCGGACCCAAGTTTAGCTGGCCCCCTGTCTGAGCTGCATCAGAAATAAAGGTTGGTCTGTCGATGGCTTGGCACTATCCGCGCGGCAGTCTTCAACAAGTCTCTCGCGGGGAGCAGAGTTTGATTGGAATAGCAGGCTACGCTCCAATGATTTGTAATGAAAATCCATCCCATTAACTGACTGCAGCCTTGCAATGACGCAGGATCTCGACTGTGTTATTTAGCTCTGGCACTGTGACTTTATTTATTGGAACATTTGGGGGGAAAAAGTGCCAGATTATTGTGCGTTAGTGCTTCACGATTTCTGGAATTTGGACCAGTTTATGTTCAAGTTTTTTTTTTCAATGTTTCCACCGAAGAGACCTACTTGAATATTCTCTAGACTTTTGGTGGAATAAAAATCTTGTAACGCTATTAAGTATTGATGATGCTAGTAAACAAAAGTTAAATGCACTTTTTTTCTTTAGGCCACATATGCAGTAGAAGTCCCTTGGAGGCGGGGGTTGAGTTTATGTGGGGTTCTCTGGTGATGGATGCTTTGGTTGCTGTCCCACACTGTTTTACCCACAGCCTTTGTTGATGGATGCTATATTATACTCTTTCTCTGCCCGCTGCGCTGTGCCAATATGGACCGGCCAATAGGCTATAGCTGACAGGGGACTGTGTGGGCTGACAGATGCCTGGGCAAGAGCTGCTGAGCTGGGCTTGTGTTGACAGGAGGGCCTTGCTGGATGGATCTCTGCTCCAGGGCTAGCCGTGGGGGAGGACCATAGCGCAAGCCTGAGCCTGAACCAAACGGTAATGAGCGAGCCGCGATATGTGTCCGATTGACAGAGAGGCCGCACCACCCGCCATCACCTCAGTGCACATTTCAATGTCATGTTTATGTTCGCCATAAACACCAAAGGAATCCAGTCTAAATAGAGCTAATTCATATTTACCAATTCATTATTTTTTGTTGTATCCATTAGGGAATTTGGTATTTGACTAATCGGCAACCACATGCAGGAGGAATCTTGAGGAAGGTTTGGTCTGAAATGACTAAGGAATTAGCTTATGGGGAAGCTGGAGCACCCAAGTGAAGAAGCAAGAGTGATAAATGAAGTGTTAAATGATTAGTAGTTTGCAATGTTATTTTCGTCTTGGCGACGCGTAAACAAGCAGTAACCTCCCTCACTCTTGTGTAAGAGTTCGTACTAGCCATGAAGGACTTGTTTATTAATAAAAACAAAAAACTAACAGCTAGCTATGGTTAATTCTTCTTCTGAAACACTGAAGAGGCACCAAGAGCCCCCCATACCTGCAGCACAGTGGAGGCGTCACGAGAGGCGCTACCAGAAACAAAAAAGGGACAAACGAGGGGGTATTCAGGCAAGACTCGCAGCTAAGCCACACAATTCATCTATCCCGACTATAGTTCTGATTAATGTTCATTCACTGGAGAAGAAGATAAATTATATTCGTCTGCTACACTCTTCCCAATAGATGATGAAAGACTGTTGCGGAGCGGACAGAGCAATAGTCATTTCATCATTTCTCCTAAGGAGGAGGTGGAGTACAGCGCCGGCTCCAGAACAAACTGACTGAGGATGCATTCGAGTTTCAAAAGTGTGCAAATAGAGTTTCTCGCCATTAAAATACATTGTGATGCCATTAAAACTGAGGGGCAAACATTTCAAAATGAGGTTGCAATGCACCCTCTTGCACCCCCGTAGATCCGGGCCTGGTGGAGTAGCTGAGCAGTGCGGGACTCCAGGTTCTGAAACAGAGACTAACCCAGGGGGTTTCCTCCAGGAACTCCGGTTTCCCCTACCTCCAAAAACAGCTACTCATGCCACAAAGCGGCGCACTCATCCACGACGCATTCTTTACTGTACGATGTGTAATGACAAATAAAGCACTCACTCACTCACTCACTCACTCACTCACTCACCACTCACTCACTCACTCACTCACTCACTCACTCACTCACTCACTCACTCACCACTCACTCACTCGCATAAACCAGTCAGAAACGTAATAAACAAAAAGACTGCAGCTCTTATGATCACTGCTGTAGTACAACCTCAGACTTATTTATGAGCTTCTCTCCGTGTGTTTACAGAATACACTAACCGGCTGCTCACTGGCCTCTCTAAACAAGCTGTGTACATCCAGAACGCTGCTGCTTGAGTCCTAATCAGAGTCAGTGCAATCAGAATTAGTTTGCCCACTTCTGGCCTGTAAAACCAAAGTGTATCTCTGAAATGTAAGAGTCACATCAACATTTCTGGGCTGTGAGTGTAAATGTATGTACATTTTTAATCTGTTTTATTCTGCAGAGCAAAATTCCAAAATACTTTATAAGTAAACTTGCCTTTATTCAAGCAACTATAAATATTACAACTACTGCATTCACAGGAACACATGTCCGTGATAGCAATCACGTACCACTCACACCATCCACATCCACCCGTGAAAGACAACTTGTTTCGACAATCGGTTGAAATAAAACACACGAAATGAAGCAATGTGAGCAGTTTGACAAGAGATGGCACCTTGTGCTTCGCGCCTGCCAAGGCATAAGCCACTTAAGTTGGACTCGAAAGCTACGTTTTTGTTGTCTCCAGCCAGGCATGAGTCAGAGTTCATCCAGACAGCCACAGGAAGGGTGATGGCAGTATGACTCAAAGGTTGATGGATAGAATAGAAACTTATATTAAAATCATTCATAATCTTTCAAGCAATAATATAAAAGAAGGCAAAGAAACAAGCAACCTCTCCTGCTGCCAACTACAACATCATTGCATTAAAAGTGAGGCAATTACAAATGCAGTACGCCATTGCTGCTTTACCATAACATGAACAGTACAACTTCAATTGCTTACATTAATTACTAGTATCAAAGCTGCTGTTGCTGCTGCTACTATACTGTATTTTGACAGGGGATGCAAAGAAAACGATTACAGCTATACTGCTCTTGCCACTACAAAATCACTGCGCCTTGAACTGCTACAGCTACTGTATTGACATTGAAATATGGCTTTTCACACCACAAGCCTCAAAGTTAGAAATGACCAGGTGCAATCCAGGGTTCACTCAAACACTCTTACAGAATGAGTAAGGCAAAGAGTTAAAAAGTGGAGAAAAAATGAAGTGAGATGAAGCCAAGCAAACTCTTGCAAAACCAAATTAAAGTCTCTCTATTCGTGTGGAGCCCTCTGAGCAGTGTCTTGCCCCACATTTCTGGTAAGGTCTAAGTTTATCCCCCATAGCACTGGGCTGAGCCGAACAAAAGCATGTCTTAAAATACCTTGCACACCGTGACTGCAGCCTGGCTCCGATGTGAAGTTTTATCTTCCAGTACAAAAAAAAAGAAAAAATGAAGTTCATAGTGTCCTTCTGGTGTTGAGGAAAGGGTAAAAGCCTTTATGAGGTGCTGATAATTTAAAGCCTCATCCAAAGTCAAATGCAGGAAGTTTCAAAAAATCCATTCCAGGTACCGTTATTTCTCCTGTGAGCTTCAAGAAACTTTGAAACATTGTCCTGTTGTTTTGCAAGTAGTTACTATGCCATCAGTGTTTCTTTTGAATCAGCAGAAGGGTTATGACTGTAGAGTATTCAATCTTTTGATGAATACTCGACAATTACTGTTACTGTAGAAATGTTCAGATATTATCAGTGTTGGGGGTAACGCACTACTTAGTAACGCGTTTGAGTACTCAGATTACATTTTCAGAGTAACGAGTAAAGTAACAAGTTATTTTTGCATTTGCAGGTAATATAGTAATTGTTTCTTTTTCAAATCAGTATCATGGTTAGTTTCGGTCCTGATCTTTCCCTCGTCTCGTTCCTTCCGCTGCTGATCACTGACAGTGCTCGTGTGCATGCGCAGACTGTGCTCCAAAATAGGTCCATCGTGATGCCACGCCCCCTCCTGTCAGTAACACGCGCTGATCTTCTGTGGGCCTTGTAAACCTACAAACTTTGCAGGGATTGCCCAGTAAATTAAATCTCGAATATTGCTAATATGCACGCTAGTTTAAAGGTCCTATATCATGCAAAATCGACTTTTTGGAGCTTTTAGCCATGTTGTTATGCTATTTCCTTATCAAAAACACCCCCAGAGCGGTTTTTGGCTTCATTCACGCAGTTCTAAGTAATCCTCCTGAATCCTGCTCTCTGAGCAGCTGCTCCACCCTCTCCTGGTAAACGACTGAGCTGTTCAGTTGTGTCGTCACAGCGGAACGGAAGTGCTCTACGTCTGTAATGTAATGCCTTACAGCCTGATGTTTATTTATAAAACAGCTTTTTTTTTTTTCTTTTTTTTTTTGAAAAAAAAAAAAAACAAAAAAAAAAAAAAAAAAACAGCAACTCTCCGACGCGTCTGTGCTGTCCCACGACGCTAATCAAGCGCACCCACGGCTGGAGGAGCCATGGATCCGAGCAGAAGTGTTGTTTTTGAAGACTGAGCTCTTTCTAACCTACTCTGGACACCGCCTGCTCTTTTTTCTTACCGATAATGCCACGGATGCGCGTTTGGCTACGAGAGGAACAGGACTATTCAACCTTCCTAAAGAAGAGTGCACTCGCCAGAAGTTGGAATTTCTTTCCGGGATTAAGCTAGCTACTATATCAACCAACCTGATGGATGCTTGGTGAACCTTGGCCAGAATCAAAGTGGATTAACTTTTATAACCAACGCGATCTCATGGGGAGGCCATGCTGAGCGGTGAGTCAATCAAAACGCGTGTTAGCGTGTGTGTTAGCATGTGTGTTAGCCATTTATGAAACTGTGTTGCACATGTCAACTCCTTATAACTGCATTATGTGAAGTAACTTCACTTTTTGCAGCAATATTTATATTTATAATACTGTAAATGTGGAATGAGTGGAGAGAGGGGCGGAGTTAACTGAATCGAAGCGTTTTGTCTTCCGGGTAGGGAAAATACCCCCCAAAAATACTTATATTTCTCTCAAAAATGAGTACTCCATAGTGATAGAGGTAGAATATATCATATATATGCCTATACTTTACTTTGGAATGGCTAAAATAGCATGATACAGATCCTTTAAATAGCCTACCAGAAGCCCGAAGACAAGATGTGTTAGCCGTAATTATTAAAACAAAGATGCAGCGCTGCTCTATTTCTGATGCGCGGGGCTCTCTCTCTCTCTCTCTCTCTCTCTCTCTCTCTCTCTAAAAGCAGCTACTGTTTAACACCGCGTGGTTTCGCTTTGCTTTTCATACGGAAACTAAACAGTTTTAAAATGCCACGATGGATCTCACAGAGCTGAGAGCGCATGGGTTTGGATGTTCTCACGAAGGACGGAGAGAGGAGAGAGAGGAGAGAAAGAGGCGCGGTGCAGAGCACACGGACCGAGCGGCGTGTGGAGCAGCTTCAATAACGTAGGCTAGGACGCAAACTTCTAAATATTGTCCCGTTCACCCACTGTTTCTTAAACATTACGTTAAAATTGAGCAAATGCAAATAATAAGCTCCGAATTACAGCTGTATTAGTGTGATAAGAGCCTTGTTATTGAGGAGCAGATGACGCTCTGAATAAGTCGAGTTTTAACGCATTTCTATTGCAAAATTCGTGTTCCATGACTCTGTTCAGATCATGTTTAGTTTAAATACATTTATCCTGCAATCTCACATTTTTCCTAACATAAATAATATGCCTATATATAGGCTATGTAAATGTCTTTAAAAAATGCTTATAATGAGAGATGGACGATATCATCGTCCATCACGATGGTTCACTGTAAACATCGTCAACTGCCAATTAAGGGGACATCGCCCGACCCTACTCCAAAACCTCACAGCAAGTGAGCAACATGGCAGAGTTTTCAGTGAGTGTGTTCACGTTGTGGAAGGTGGCAAAGCTAAACAGGAAAACCCCGATGGAGCTGACCCTCACCCACAAACAACAACGCTTAATCTAAATCGAGTATGTGGTATGTTTATTATTACTAATTCAATGTGCTTTGTAATGCGCAAGAGCACCCTTTACAGACGTTCTTTTTGTTGAAAACCTGGCTCAGTTTCTGACAGGGCCAAACTGTTTACATATAGCAAATGAAGCTAAGCTTTTATGAGTCGACTATAGGCCTGCAGTTATCGTTGCCTATTGCTGTAATTTGTCAGCACAAAATAAAGCTTAGTGAAGCGAATGTATTGTGCTTATTGAATAGAAATTGAACGTGGGATCTTCTTTATACTGTGAGAGTATAAGAAAAAAAATAAAATACAATTCTTAACCATTTATACTGTGTCTGTTTTTCTCCCTTAAAATGTCTGTATTTGGTACGCGCATGACTTCTGTAAAAGTTGAGCATTCCTCTTCAGAGTATATGTGGATGGTACAGCGCTACATGAGTGTGCTCAACTTGATTAATTGCCTGCAAATGGGTGTTGACACTGGTGTTAAAGAGGGCGCGATAATTATTGTGATTCCAAATGCAGGTGGTGCCAAGACTTAGACCTGCGCTGGTGCGATTTCCGTCTCTGACGCGTTTCATGTGAAGATCGACGAGGGTGATATGTGGAGGGCGATAAACTGTCAGCTTTTATTAGAAGTGATTTCAAAGAGCCAGCGGAAGATCCAGACTTTCCCCATGGGGCACTGGAGGTTCGGCTTTGAGAAAGGAAAAAAGAAAAAAAAAATATGAGCAACAAAATATGAAAGCCTTGTCATTTGTCTCTATTGTTTCTTTATATCAGAGAGAGAGAGTGACAAACAATAAAGCGAGGCAGCAATTTTAAGCCAGTGCTGCCGTCAGTTGCCGGGGTGTGCAGTTCTGATTGATTCCCAAAGAAAAATGCCGCAGAGATGTCCCCTGTGACATAATTACTTCAAAATAAGCTCAAGGCACTTTCACAAAGACTGGAGGTAATTTGGCCTGTCAGTGCACCGCAGTCTTCTGCTTTCAACACGATATAGAAAATCTGAGAAAAGAATGTACATATTCTGAAATAGATTAGACTTTGAGACAAGGCGTGTACTGATATCAACAATACCTTCAAATTGTGTAGCGCTTTTCAAGATGCACACACACGTTTAAGAGGACTGTGTGTCCAAAGATGTTTGCAGAAACAATTCATGCCTTTGATTCAAGTTCTAAGAGTTGAACATTACTTAGAAATAGAACACAATTAAAAACAGTTTGTGTTTGGAAAATTATATCAGATTAGGGGAAACTAAGAAGCTGTCAGTACATGAAACTCAACCAACAGAAGACAGGCATACACATTAGGTAACTTTTTAACCTTAAAAAAATATTTCCATTGTATAATTGGTTTGTTAATCCTTCTGTCCCTTTGTCTTTTTTCAATGTAGTATTTACTCTCACGGACAATTAATGAGTAGAAAAAAATAAATAAAAAGCAACATGCCATGACAGCTGCAGTGGCGCTTGTGGCCTCTAGGGGCAAAGGTTACTTAGTTCTGCTTTAAACCGTTGCAGAACAAACAGTGAGAGCAATAGTGACTCATTTTCAGAATAATTGATCAATATACATAATTATAAAATTGAAATATAAATACAACAAAATGGCCGACATCTGCCCGTGTGCAATAACATTCACACGATGCAATAACCAATATTTCACAGTAATACATTTGACATTCATCGCCCCAAAAGATAAAATCTCCAGCCACAAAAAAATACATTGTAAACAAAGTGTAAATCAAGTTAACAGGTCTTAAAATGGAGAAACTATTAGGGCAATACACAACAGGCCAGTGGCAGAGCAGCCCAAAGTACTATCCTACACAACTGAAAGAGAGGGCCGTCAGACTAACGCTTTACAAAGAGGTAAAAATGAAACAATATTCTTCCACAATAAGACAGTAGAGTCTCTGCAGCTTCTCTGTTGATCTTTTTTGTCCGTTTCAAAGGCCCCTGACAGCCACAAATCGACATATACTTCTCCCGTCATGAAGCCCTTCCATCTTTGTGGACACGCATCATTGCGCACACAGGCATTAATCAGTGCAGGGATGATTGTTTGGAGACCGGGCCGGCAGACCTCCAGGGCAGAAATTATTAACAAAAAAGAAAAAAAAGAAAAAAAAGGTTACAAACAACTCACACATTTTCAGCTTGGGTTCATTCAAATTTCTTCCCTGGCGCAGGTGTGATTTTTCTCTCACCTCCAAGGGTTTGCACTCGCCAGAATAGTTCATTTAATTTGGGGCTTTGCAAAAAAAGAAAAGAAAAGTGAGGCACTAGTCACGTTTTGGCAATGACGATAATATGCCACTGCATTTATGTTTATGGCCAAATGTACAGTCTTTTAGTACAATATTGCTGGAATTAGAATATCTGGACAAGTTCAGCATTGGAATAGGCATGCGCATTATTTGGATTGCAGTAATTATTTGCTATACTTCAAAACGTGATATCTACAGTTTATTTGGAATAATGAGTGTTGTTTAGAGCAGTGATTCCCAACCTTTTTTGTCCCACGCACCATTTAAGGCATTAATTTATACTCCAAGTACCCCCTTAATCCAGGATCCTGCCAACATTGCCAAAGTGAGCAACTAAACAGAGTGTTATGTTCAACATGTATCTTAAAGGATCTGTATCATGCTATTTTAGCCATTCCAAAGTAAAGTATAGGCATATATATGATATATTGTACCTCTATCACTATGGAGTACTCATTTTTGAGAGAAATATAAGTATTTTTGGGGGGTATTTTCCCTACCCGGAAGACAAGACGCTTCGATTCAGTTAACTCCGCCCCTCTCTCCGCTCATTCCACATTTGCAGTATTATAAATATAAATATTGCTGCAAAAAGTGAAGTTACTTCACATAATGCAGTTATAAGGAGTTGACATGTGCAACACAGTTTCATAAATGGCTAACGCACACGCTAACACACACGCTAACACGCGTTTTGATTGACTCACCGCTCAGCATGGCCTCCCCATCGTCGGGTGTTTACGTTATGGCCCTCGTGTTGGTTATAAAAGTTAATCCACTTTGATTCTGGCCAAGGTTCACCAAGCATCCATCAGGTTGGTTGATATAGTAGCTAGCTTAATCCCGGAAAGAAATTCCAACTTCTGGCGAGTGCACTCTTCTTTAGGAAGGTTGAATAGTCCTGTTCCTCTCGTAGCCAAACGCGCATCCGTGGCATTATCGGTAAGAAAAAAGAACAGGCGTGTCCAGAGTAGGTTAGAAAGAGCTCAGTCTTCAAAAACAACACTTATGCTCGGATCCATGGCTCCTCCAGCCGTGGGTGCGCTTGTTTAGCGTCGTGGGACAGCACAGACGCGTCGGAGAGTTGCTGTTTTTTTTTTTTTTTTTTTTTTTTTTCAAAACAAAAAAACAAAAAAAAAAGTTTTATAAATAAAAATCAGGCCGTAAGGCATTACATTACAGACGTAGAGCACTTCCGTTCCGCTGTGACGACACAACTGAACAGCTCAGTCGTTTACCAGGAGAGGGTGGAACAGCTGCTCAGAGAGCAGGATTCAGGAGGATTACTTAGAACTGCGTGAATGAAGCCAAAAACTGCTCTGGGGGTGTTTTTGATAAGGAAATAGCATAACAACATGGCTAACAACTCAAAAAAGTCGATTTTGCATGATATAGGACCTTTAAAATACTCTCAAAGTCAAACCTGTTACTGAAAAACATCATTAAATTAACTTTCCTTTGACAGGCTTATTGAAATTCGACTCAGTTTCACCTTGTTTTTTTAATCCCTGTACCCCAGGTTGGGAAACAAGGGTTTAGAGGAGAAAAGTATCTATTCTCCAACTGAAAAATACACAACTTCTATATCTCATAGTGTGATCATAAAAGTACAATTTATCTTGAAATAGCCAACAGACATATCAAGTATAAAGTTGGCTGCATACCGTGAGAGAAAGCGATGGAAAAAATGCAGAAGATATATAAAGGTTGAAAGCACATTTTCTAAATTATATTGATTTCTGACCATTTATACTTCCTTTATAAATCAATAAGTTTGATATGTGTAATGCTGCAAGCCTCACACTATGCTGTACATACTGCTGGCGCATAAGCCTTAACTCCTCCTTTCTCAGTCCTCTTGAAGTCACGCCCACAGCCTGCATCTCCAGACTCCGGCGTGGTTGTGTGGGCAGCCGCAGTAACAAGCTCATGACAGATGGCACTTCATTGAGACGTAGGCAGCTGGATCTATAGTGCAGCCTCGACGCTACCCTGACACCTCAGGAGACGCTCTGTGCTGTACATCCTCCCTCTGTGGCTGTGCGATGGCTTGTAGTCACTGCTTTGCTCGTCTTAAATGTCCTGTATATGTCTCACGGCTCCCTCGTCTCATACATGTTCTTTTCCACGGTCGCTGCTTATGCCGCTTTTATGCTACAGAGTATACCCACATAATCCCAGGAAGCCTCCGTATACATCCGTGTTACATAATGAGCACTCGTACTGCAGAGAGGAAGTGCTTTGTTAAGTATCAAATACTTAACATTGTTTTTACTCAAAGACTTGGTGTTTTTTTTCTTTCATTTGCACTCATCATGTACAAACAACTCATGTATTTGAATTTCTGATGGTGTTTCATCTTGAAAGACATGTTTGTATCATCTTTACAGGTCTTTTTGACAGTTTTTACAGAGTTGCTTCACTTTTACGGAACTTTTAAAGCATGATTATGGGTTAATGTAATTACCTATATCCATCCTACATAAACATGACATTTGTTCATATAGTTGAACACAAATCTTTCACTCTATTTACACATGCTTTTTGCCTTTTTGCTTTCCCGAAGAGCATTTTCATGAGCAAATCAAGTTATGATTTAAAGTGACAGTAAGGGGCTATAACAAGGGAGGGCAAACTAAGGCCTGGGGGCCAAATGTGACCCAACTAGCCGTTCAATCTGGCACACAAAAGATGATAAAGCCCAATATGCATTACCTAAAATGGGGGAAAGACACCTATGTTTTCAATGACATGAAAAAAGATAACACATACTGTAACTGCAGCTATTTTGTTGTTTGTTGACATTTATTGCTGCAATGTTTCGGTCAAAACGTGTTTAGGCAATTACAGTCTCCATCAATCCATCCATTTCTTCCACTTGTCCGTTGCCAGGGCAGCCGATGGAGTTGCCCAAATCACATTGCACCAGCCCCTATGGCTCCTTCTGCAGGTGGTGGAAGGACGGCCTGTTAATTGGCTTCTGAACCGCGCTTTGTCTGACCTATCAACTAGGGCCTTTTTACCATGGGAGACCCTACCGGCATAAAGCCCCCGACAACAGAGCTTTCAGGATCATTCGGATGCTCAAACCCCTCCACCACGTTAAGGTGCTTACAGGAGGGGCAAATACAGTCTATTTGAGCAACCTAGTTCTAGCCATGGTCTGGCCCTCTTGGCCAGTTCAAAAACCCAATATGGCCCCTGCATCAAAAGGTTTGCCCATATCTGGGCTATAAATGGTAAATGATCTCAACTTATAGTGCTTTTCTACCTTCATTAGGCCCAAAGCACTTTACAGGAAAGGAACCAGTCACCCATTCACTCTCTCATTCATACACCAATGTACACAGACACTGGAGGCAAGTAGGGTGAAGTGTCTTGCCCAAGGACACAACGACACCTGCAGGAGGCAGGATTCGAACCCTGGACCTTCCTATCATGAGACGACCCGCCATCTACCATCAGCGCCACTGTCTCCCCATAAGAATATCTTAATCATAAAATTGGATGCAACATTAGAACCTTTATCTCAAATAAAAACTTAATACAGGATATTCTTTAAACTTTTTTGTAAGTGTTTCCAAAACGCCAAAACCACTTTGATTTTTTCAACCTAGGCTTCTCAGAAAAATCTAAATAGGGGCTTAGACATACTGGTGTATTTCTGCTCTCAAATGTAACACTTAAAACTGAATATATGTCTTAAATAATTATGTGCTGTAGAGTTTGTAGATAGCGTTTGCAGATAGCATTTCTTAAGAGTCTCACTGCTCTCGCTCAGCCCCTCTCTCTCCCTCTCATGGGGTCTAGATTTCAGCTTGCAGACGTAGCCTAAGTGGGCCGTGAAGGATGCAAGTTGACACTCTACATGCAGTGCACACCATTTAGCGTTGTCGGCAGGATCTTCAAAAGTTTGCCATTGGGAGCCGCTACATCAATTACAGGAGTATAGACACGTGTCACGTCGAATGAGACCAAATGGGGCCAGACAAAGGGTCCGTGGTGATACGAATAGAGGAGCTCGCACGATTGTCCACATGTTAAATGCACCAGTTCATTTCAGAAACCATCAAAGTAACACAAATTTGCATAAAACTCAAAATCCAAGTTTTTTTTTTTTTTTTTTACTATTTAATGAAAAAGTCATTGGTGAAAGGTGCATGGCAACAGAAAGGTTTGTTGCCATGTAGTGACAGGTCTAATAATTAAAAAAAAGGCAGCCTCTTTTATTGTTTTGCCGTACAAGTGAACACGTCATGAATTGAAATTACTGTCAACTAAGTTCCCCTTTTCCTTTTTAATTGGCCGCAACACAACTATTTCACACAAAGCAAACATTTTTATGAGTAAGACCAGGTTGGCGGCTTTTGTGCTGTTGACAAGACTCCAAACACAAGCTAAAACCCACGGACAGCTCATAAAACTGTGCTTATAGGTTCACAACAGCGACAGCGTTTGAGCTTCACAAATAGCCTTCAGTATAGTAAACAGTATATGGACTGTGTTGTTCAGAACTACTATATAAATAAAGATCTTCTTCTTCTTCTTCTACTACATAAACCTCTCTGAAGGACTCTAAAAGCAACCATGGCCAAGTGTAGTCATGGCAAGGACATATTCAACAACTCCAAAGGTTCCGGGGTTATATGTTGCGTCACATGAGCAGCAAAACTTTTGTTTGAAAAGAAAAGGTGAAGTTAGTCAGTTCAGAGGAGAGGGAAGCCCGCTCAGAGCTTTTTGTTTTTTCTCCAAATTTCTCCTCTAATGAAATAACTGCTTGTACTTTATCCTCTTTCTTGGGGCGAAGTTTTTTTTTACGCAGCATGGCTGGCTTTAATAGCTGAACGATATAGGTACACACTATGTGAATCCCAGTGCGGCAGCAGAGGTCTTCCTTTGTACTTAGTGCCAAAGAAATCTCTTCTCCAAGTGGTCCCAGGGGTCTTGTCCAAGGCTAAGTTATGTTAACAGCCCTGGCACGCTCCGCGGGGTTTGAGTGTGAAAGGGCTTTGACTCGGCGCAGCTTTTCAAATGCTGGTTAATTACTATATATATATTGATATGGCAGGTGATCACGGAAGAGGAAAGTGTGATGCTAATGTGCCATTATATAGAGGACCACCATAGGCTGTTACCCCATTCCTGTCATTTTCAAACAGTAACTTAGGGAGGGGTATGGACATTTTACTTTCTACCATGTTACTTTCTACCAAGTCATTGAGGCATACTGTATTTGTACATAACTATCCAAGGCACTCTATATATCCCCCACTCAGCTCTCACACTGTAGTAAGCTCGCCCTTCCTTTGCAATGCAGCACGAAGAGTGAATTGTACTAAACCACACGTTGTAGCGATGTTTCTTTATCACGGAAAGTAAAATTAGGGTCTTAAAGGGACAGAGGTCTTAAAGCTATGGAAGGTTAACTTCGAGTAAGCTCTTTTAGATCAATATAGTCCTACTGTAATTTCCCTCCTTTCATCCGTTAGTCACAAACACATCCTCACTTCCTGATTCTTCTCGTGCATACATGCAAGTGCACGTGCAAGTTTACCATCACAGCAACACATTCAATTTGGTACTTCCCTGTTCACATCGAATACAAATTGTTCATATTACAAAGCAGACTGGATGGGTGCCACTATCACATGTAGAAGCAAAAAGCACAATAAACCTCAACTTGCACCCTTTAGAATATGTCATGTTCATGCCCCATTTAAATAATGACTTTTTAGCTGCTCTTCTAAAGCAGAATTCTTACGGCGTTTGTTGCTCTAAAAGGTCTTAATGTACCATGTATTAAGCTGTAATTTGATTAAAGAAGAGACAAACATGATGCTCATGCACAAAGGCATATGTACTGAAGATACACTGGGTCTTGGCAGATTCCTCTGAGCTTATAGCGCTTCAGATCACAATCCAAGGAGATAATGAGGTGTAAATCCATTGGTTTATTCATCAAATCGTTCATGCGGTAATGCACAGTCCCAATAGTGCTATTAAACTTTGCAGATAAAGCGAATCGCTGCAAAATAATAACATTTGAATATAATCATTTTGGGCGCTGCGGGGGGCCCGTAAATGAATGCAAATAAGTGCCAAAAGTGTTATCTCAGTGTCAGCCCAAATTACAGTTTAACAGAAGAGAAGCTCAGGAGAAAAAAAAAAAAGACACTTAACGATTTGCCTCTCATCGCAGGATGAGTACAACAGGGAACAGATATTTATGGGGAAATTGTTGACCGACAGCTTCAAGGCAGGAAACCTGCACAAAAGGATTATCCTGCAGCTTGGTCTCCCTGCTCAAAATGCCCAAACCAGAGGTGGGTAGGGTACTCAAAAACATTCCAAAGAAAACTGTATGTTTTTCTCCAAACGCACAACAGCAAGAACAAGCTCAAATGTATTTATAAAAGGTGAGGAGCTACAGATTGTGGACACATTTAAATATCTTGGTGTTATCTTGGACTCAACGTTATCTTTAAAAATCATGTTAAAAATTATGTGTAAAATTGTAAATTTTAATCTTTTTAGACAAATCCGAACATCACTGCCAGAAAATGCAGCTAAAATGTTTCTTCATTGTATGATCTTTTCACATATTGGATATTGCATTACTAACTGGTCACTGACAAGTCTCACCACTTTAAAACCAATTGAGTCTCTATATAAAAAAAGCTTTAACAATATTTGATAAAAAAAACATTCATTTCATCATTGCTTACTTGAAAAATATAATATTCTAAACTTTGAAAATTTTAGAACATTTAAAATGGCTTGTTCAGTTTATAAGATTCTGCATGGACTCTCTCCACCATCCTTGAATGAATTCATTAAGTTCATATCCAGTACAAGTGGTTGAGTGACCAGAGCCGCCACTACAGGCGACTGTGTGGTTCCTTATAGACGCACAGCGTTTAGTCAACAGGTGCTATCAGTGAAAGGGACCACGGTATGGAACAGCATCCCAGCAGATATTCGAGACTGTACCACATTCATAGTAGTTAAAACTAAACTTAAAGGTTGGCTGAAGGGGAATCAGACATGTAACCACTGACCATTATCTTTATGTTTTATGTCTCAAGTTTAATTGTGTGGATGATCTGTGTGATGATCTTTTGTCTTTAATGTTGTATATTGGTCTTTGTATTTTCTTGATCTGCCAGGGACTACAGATGTAAAGTAGCCATTGGCTAATTCTGGCATATTTACATTTATATGTTCATTAATATGCATTGTCCCTTTAAATTAAAAAAAAATTCTCAAGAAAATGTAATAATTAAAAAAAAAAAGTATATGGGGAACATATTTCTTGAGTACGAAGTTTGTTTTAGTGTTGCAATCTATATCTCCTTATATCCTCCTCACACAACACAAAATAGATATTCAGTCTATATTAGATATTCAAAAGTAATAGTACATTTAACATCATTTTCAACACTTTCACACAGAATTCAGAGAAATAAAAATGTTATCAGCTTGTCAAATTTTTGTTACATGTTTTAACACAATGTGGTCCAGCCCGGCTCATAACAAAAGTAGCGTGAAAAGACTATTCTGCCTAATGAGCCAACCATGTGTTATTAAGCCTCTTCTCAGAGACTGTACAAACAGTTTCAAGCACATGCACTCTTAATTGCATTCTCCTGTGAGCAAAGGGAGAGGGGAAAGAGAGAGAGATGGAAGAGAGAGAGAGTGAGTGTTGGAAGAGAGAGAGAGAGAGGGGAAAGAGAGAGAGATGGAAGAGAGAGAGAGAGAGTGTTGGAAGAGAGAGAGAGAGAGTGTTGGAAGAGAGAGAGAGAGAGAGGGGAAAGAGAGAGAGATGGAAGAGAGAGAGAGAGTGAGTGTTGGAAGAGAGAGAGAGAGAGGGGAAAGAGAGAGAGATGGAAGAGAGAGAGAGAGAGTGTTGGAAGAGAGAGAGAGAGAGGGGAAAGAGAGAGAGATGGAAGAGAGAGAGAGAGTGTTGGAAGAGAGAGAGAGAGAGGGGAAAGAGAGAGAGATGGAAGAGAGAGAGAGAGAGTGTTGGAAGAGAGAGAGAGAGAGAGGGGAAAGAGAGAGAGATGGAAGAGAGAGAGAGAGTGAGTGTTGGAAGAGAGAGAGAGAGAGGGGAAAGAGAGAGAGATGGAAGAGAGAGAGAGAGAGAGTGGGAGAGACAGAGAGAGAGGGGGAAGAGAGAGAGATGGAAGAGAGAGAGATGGAAGAGAGAGAGAGAGTGAGTGAGTGGGAGAGACAGAGAGAGAGGGGAAAGAGAGAGAGAGTGAGTGAGTGAGTGGTGAGAGACAGAGAGAGAAGGGGGAAATAGCGAGAGACTGGAGAGAGAGAGATGGAAGAGAGAGTGAGTGGTGAGAGAGAGAGAGAGAGAGAGAGAGAGAGTGAGTGGTGAGAGACAGAGAGAGAGAGAGGAAAGAGAGAGAGATGGAGGAGAGAGAGAGTGAGTGGTGAGAGACAGAGAGAGAGAGAGGGGAAAGAGCGAGAGACTGGAGAGAGAGAGATGGAAGAGAGAGTGAGTGGTGAGAGACAGAGAGAGAGAGAGAGAGAGAGAGAGAGAGAGAGAGTGAGTGGTGAGAGACAGAGAGAGAGAGAGAGAGAGAGAGAGGAGAGAGAGAGAGGAGGGGAGAGAAGAGAGAGAGAGAGAGAGAGAGAGGAGAGAGTGAGTGGGGAGACAGAGAGAGAGAGAGAGGAAAGAGAGAGAGAATGGAGGAGAGAGAGAGAGTGAGTGGTGAGAGACAGAGAGAGAGAGAGAGAGAGAAGAGAGAGAGTGGTGGGAGACAGAGAGAGAGAGAGAGGAAAGAGAGAGAGAGATGGAGGAGAGAGAGAGAGTGAGTGGTGAGAGACAGAGAGAGAGAGGAAAGAGAGAGAGATGGAGGAGAGAGAGAGAGTGAGTGGTGAGAGACAGAGAGAGAGAGGAAAGAGAGAGAGATGGAGGAGAGAGAGAGAGTGAGTGGTGAGAGAGAGAGAGAGAGGGAGAGAGAGAGAGTGAGTGGTGAGAGACAGAGAGAGAGAGGAAAGAGAGAGAGATGGAGGAGAGAGAGAGAGTGAGTGAGTGGTGAGAGACAGAGAGAGAGAGAGAGAGAGGGAGAGAGAGAGAGTGAGTGGTGAGAGACAGAGAGAGATAGGAAAGAGAGAGAGAGTGAGTGGTGAGAGACAGAGACAGAGAGGAAAGAGAGTGAGAGGGGGAGAGAGAAATAGTGAGTGGGGAGAGACAGCGAGAGAGGGGAAAGAGAGAGAGATGGGAGAGAGAGAGGGTAGAGAGGGAGAGAGAGAGGGGGGATAGAGAGAGAGATGGGACGACAGAGAGAGAGATAGGGGACAGAGAGAGAGCGAGGGAGAGAGAGAAGGGGATAGAGAGAGAGAGGGGACGACAGAAAGAGATGGGGAGAGAGATAGGGGACAGAGAGAGAGCGAGGGGGAGAGAGAGAGGTGGGGGAGAGAGAGAGAGGGGAGAGAGAGGTGATGGTGCTATGGGGGAAATGAATGAGGAGGAGCTCGTCTTGTTTCTGTGCGTGCTACTGATAATGCCAAGACGCTGTGACAGGGCAGAGACGAGGAGACCAAGAATTAGTGACACTTTCGCTCAACAAGAAACAAAGGCTTCAAAGGAATGATTATGCTGAAATTGAAGAGACTGGATGTGGTCAAATTTACATGGAAATATAAGGAAAGTACTTAACATGTAAATACGTTTGTGAAAAGATATCAAGTTTAAAAATGTATAAACTTGTTCACCTATTTTTTTTTTTTAATGCTTCAGGAGATAATGGATTATCTTCTGATAAACATGGATTTTGATTTTAACATTTGATTTAGCAAAATCAGTTTGCTAAGTTAAATCTTGGTCCTTAGTCCTGGTTTAGACCTGGTCCTATACTGTACAGTAATTGGAGTGAATACTGCAGCAGGCTTTGTACAGTGTTACTTACTTACTGTATGCATCAGTAACAGGTACACACATAGTGCCACTCATACTAGATAGACAACTAACAATACAGACATATGAGTGAAAGAATGTTCTTACAAATAGGTATTTTCAATTGTACCATAATAAATACGACACGCTGCTCATATTGTGAAAATTGTGTTGGAAGGAATTTGCCTCAGGCACAAACAAACAATGGGAAACAATTTCTCTTTGAGTGTTAGAACTAAATGCCACACAGTTGGTATTTGCACAAAAATCAAATTATCAATAAACATTGAGGAATTGCCTCTGATACTGATTTGCCGACAGCTGACAAACCTGAGAACATGGTCTGGTACTGGGCCTGCATTCAATTAAAATCTCTGATTCAGATCGTCTCATAGTGAAGTGTGCTTGTATGTGGGGAACTGTGGAGAAACTTCTCTGTGATGATTTAATAACACACACCATTTAGCTGCTGTTATGGTTTTGGTGTTCTCTTATAGAGTGGGACAAACGACTGCAGGGATCATTGAGCTCTGCGTTTCCAGAAGGGAGGGGACAATAACACGAAGGGCATCAACTAAAGTGCAAATATCACACAAAAACATGCATTTGGCTTTCCTTCAGTTCCAAGGAGCGCAATAGAGAGTCAAAAGAAAGAGTGAAAAGAAGGTGATAGGTTCGTCTCCCCGGGCGGAGTGTAATCAGTAAGAATGATATCCATAAATCCGTTTATAGACATGCGTGAATAAACTCCATGAAAACTACTGACCTGGTCGCCTTTTTAACTTCTGGTCTAAACATAAAGCATAAGCTGCCCAGTTAAATGTCTTGTAAAATAAAATCAAAACAAGATATAAGTTAAGGAAAAAAACAAACAACGCAATGTAATAGTGTATAATCTCTATTAGATGACATGGGAAGAACCTGTTCTCACTGCACTGAACAGACAAACTCCAATCTTGTGTGTACTCCTCCAGGAAGTGGAGGGTTATCAAAGCTGTGAGGAGATAATGAGCTTATCTCAGACGATAACATCGCCTCTCCTCCAGTGTACCAGCGGACCACCATTACTGTTACCGAGGCAATCTCAACCATAAACTCACACTGCTCGCCAACACACACGCTTTGGTGCGCTCCCGCATCAGCTGGAAAACCCATTTTGCGGGGCTTCAGCTCGGCCAATTCCTATCTGTCACAGGTAGTGCAGAATTGACTGTGCGACATGTAGCATATCACTTTAAAGTGACAGTAAAACGGGAAATCACTTTGTGCCAGCCACATGCTCCTGTCGCCTCCCATAAGAACTTTGTTCAGTCAGAGGGAAAGCTCCTTAAATCTAAACGCTTTGTGGAGGGAAGATAGGGAGTCTGTGCCAAGTCTGGTCTGCATACTCCTGATTTCAACACCAAGGTCTCCTTCTGCAAACTGCTCACATTAAAACTTACTACCAAGTGGCACAGAACATAGTATGATCGGGTTTAAGTTCTCTACAACATCGTAATATAAAAAGCACTTGCTCCCTGTAGAGGTTGGTCAGAGGTTTGGTCCACGAAGCACTTTTGGAGAGTGGATGGACAGAGTTCAGAATAGTAATGCAAACATTAACGTTGTACCTCGATAACTAAGGATGTCTCACACACTTATGAGAGCGACTTTAACTGAATATGCAGACATAGTGCTGTGAGATCATTGACCAAAAATGTTAATTTTACTACACCCACATTATTGGTGTAACGGTTCAGCTATCTCACGGTTCGGTTCAGTCGGGTTCACGGTGCAGGACCCACAGTTCGGTGCGTCACAGCATTAGTACAATATAATTATAAATAATAATAAGTTGGTTTTGAAATAAAATAGCCTAAATGTTCATTATTAGGCACTGCTGAGAATCTCAGAATAAAACTGGCAATGCTTTATAAGTTTTCAAAACTGCTTTATGATAAAATGTTACCTTGGGCTCACAATACAAATGTAGTGCCCTGAAGTAAAAAAAAAAAAAAAGAATACAATAAAAATTAAGTGTTTGGTTTCACTTTAGATCGCAGCTAATTCAACCTGGATAGACTCACACAGACAAAAGCAGCGATTAGGGAGATTTATTGACATGTGTTTAGTTTTGGCGATCAGACCCCGGCGGTAGACATCGATGTATAGTCAGTGTAGATGAACAGCTTGGAGTTGGGGATGTCTTCCCCCTGAGCCTGGACACTGGTGGTGGTATGGAGGACCCGCGAAGATGCAGCAGGTAGAGCCATGGACTAAAGAGGCGGAGATGGGGCGGAGGTGTGTTGCAGCGCAGCTGGGAAGCGAACGGACCATGATTGCTGGGGCTTAAAAGCAGGACGATGGCGAAGATTGGCTGCGACGATGATTACACTGATGCTGAGGTGGAGGTGTGGCCCTCTCAGGAGCGATCATTGGCTGGAGGTAGATGACGCTGGGGTTTGTCTACCAGGCTGAATTAACGCCTAGGCTTCATAACACACACAGAGCAGCCATTTGATTTGAGGCTCGTGTGTGGACGCAGCCTGGTCATCAGCAAGAGAACCCATTACGAAGCCACATAGACCTCATGTGTTTTTGGAGGGTGTCACTTTGCAGGTTTGAGCGTCAAGCCTTCATTTAAGCGGTAAGTGATAATGACACACATGCGCTCTGTTTGTGTACGCACACACACGCATGACACGTGCCACGGAGCAAACCTTGCACCGTCACTTTAGTACGACACATACCATCAGATTTTTTTGCACCGCGACATGGTGCATCGTTACGCCCCTACTAATTACTTGTCCTTGAAAATGTTTTTAGACATGACAGTTTCTCGGCAACATCTCACTCGGTAAAATATATGGCCCATAAAAGGCGGATAGATTTACACCGCTGTGTTGACAAATTGCTCAAAGGCCAGTTCACTTCAGAACATCATCTTTTTATGCATTCACAGCCCTTTTCCCGGTGTCCCTTTTAAACGACTGTGTCAACTTTATCGTGTTGAGCATCAGCCGCTGACATCGATGCGTGCAAGAAAAATGAGCGGGGAGGATGACGAGACAGACTACAGCGCGCCGTGATAAGTGTTTGTACAGTAGATTTGCATGGAAAAGGCTCCCTGGTATGTCCGTACTTATTACTACGGGCCCATGCGGAGATAACCTTGCTATGCGGGAGATGGGGGGGAAATTCAGTTGTGCTCTTTCGCACATAACTTCCCCGATGACTGTGATGCGGAAGGGAGGACGGAGCTGGCGGGGTGCTCCATCACAAGGCAGACGTGCGTATAAGCGGGAAGTCGTTAATCACTTGGACAGTACGTGCCTTCAACTTCGCTTCAAACGCCGTCTGAGGAGAGCAAGGACTTCAAAACCACAAAAATACAGTGTTATTTTTACCAATAGAAGTTGCCGCGCCGCATGAGATTTGCTTGGAGGGCTGTACACAATCAACATTTGTGAGCGCATTGTTTAAAAGCGGGGAAACGGCGGCTTGATGAAGTGGGAAGTGTCGGGGGTATGAAAAGACCTGCACTTTCTCCAAAACGCTTGATTTATGAGTGTTTTTCCTTGCGCCAGTTTGCAGATGTTTAAGTGGCCGAGCTCAAGGTTCAGACAGAGCTGCGGGCGTTCTTACCGCTCTGGCTTTAGTCACCTAGAGTGGAATATGCAAGTCCTTGAAAAGTTGTCAAAACACCTTTGTAAAAGCTACGGAAATACAGGTACTTAAGTGTTCCATAATCATTGCAAAACAGTTACAAAGTTTTGATGATACAAATGAAAGACTAATGGATACTGACATTTTCACTGGCCAGAACGTAGCTTTTAGGTTTAAACTGGTTCTTTATGTGAATTCACTTGTAAACTCTTCTTCTTCCTTAAATTTCTCAATTGCCGTGGGCGATGGAAGCTATAGCAACACCAAGAAAGAACATTTTGTGTCAAGGTTGGAGGTGGAGTGAAGAAAATAAAACCCAAAATGCAGAACTGCAACAAAACTGGTGATGTTGAATGAATGATGAAAAACAAAATCCAGAAATGACAAAACTCAAGCAAACAAACAAAGGGCTAACTTAGACAATGACACGACAAAGACCAAGGCAAACACAGGGGTATACATACACGAGGGGCACAGGTGAAACACATCAGGGCGGGGCAGGCAATAAACACAAGGGAAGCAAAGCAAAATCACAAGGACAGAACAGACATGTCAAAATAAAACACAGGACAACATACAAAAACGGACAAAAGACGAATCATGACATTTTGTGCGTAGTATTCAAGTAAAGTCAGTCTTGAAATTTGATCTGAATCATTGTGAAACTCTGAAGGAGCTTCATAAAAGTTCTTTCACATTCATTCCGTAGAGTTTGGAATGAAATGTTACAACAAAGTAGAGATAACAAGCAGCGGGATAACGTCTGGTAAATAGAACACTTTAGTGCTTCTATGTGAACGACTCCAGTATTTTACATTTTAAAATCTCATTATGATTCATTATGAAAAAAAATACTCTTGGAAGTCGAAGCAGGTTTGACAACACAATCGGGAACTCTATATTCCGTCCTCCCTCCTGTCAGTCGTATACGCATTCACCTTGCCCTCTGAAAGCCACAAATAGAAGTATCGCATTCAAACAAGCCCTCCGACACTGTGCTGCACAACGCCGCATCCTGCTGTCTTGTTAGCTTTTCCGCTGCTCAAAAGATGCCTTTGCCGCGACACAGAACCAAGCCAAGCATCAATTTGTTTGTCTGGCAATGCTTCAAAGCTTTGGACTCGATAAACTGTTTGCGCAGGGCCACATTGACCGGAGAAGTCTATGAAAAAAGGAATTCAAAAGAGGGAGGGGGGGGGTGGACGGACTCTCGGCAGCGGGTTTTGGCAGAGGACTAATGGCCAAGTCGGATCGCTGGAGTCGGAAATCAGTCCAGGGTTTTTAGGGGGCACAGATATAGAGCCAACAGGAGCAGCGAGAGGCCACGCTACCGACTTTGGAGAAGAGGGCACCAGCCCCGCATTAGCTCAGCAGAGTTATATGAGAGAAGCAGTGGAGTGAGAGAAAAGTCAGAGCTATGGAGCTGTAGGGAAATGAAGCCAGGGCAGGGCCAAGAAACTATTCATGGGGTTCAGCTAAAGCCCGAGTAGGCATTTCTATGGGACCTTTCTCTTCTTTAAATCAGTGGGTGCCTGTCGTAAAGCAACTTTGCGCTTCTTCTGTCAACTGGATCTTCATGAAACACCATTGTAAATGAGTTACATTAAAAACCTCTTAACTCCGACTTAAACCAAGCACATTTTCTTCAGTTCGGCGGACCCAGATCTAAAAGCTTCTCGACTGGAGAGCGTACAGGCCTCATTTGAAAGCTAAGACATACAAAACTGAGCGAAGATTCTCCCTCGCGTTGTGCTACATTGTTGTCACTTTTTTTTGGTTGCGTTTTTGATGTTTTTTGTTTCTTTTCCATCCCTTTTTTTTGACTATTTTGTCACGTTTTATTGCGATTTTGGAACTTTTCTGTTCCCTTTTTTGTTGCTTTTTTTGTCACGTTTTAGTAGCTTTTTTGTCCCTCTTTTTGCCATGTTATTTTAGAAGCTTTATTTGTTGCTTTTTCATCACTTTTTTGGGTCACGTTTTTGTTGAGATTTTGCACATTTTTGTTGCCTTTTTTGTAATTTTCTCGTTGCTTTTTTTGTCACGTTGTAGTACGGCTGGGCGATATGGCCAAAAAAATAAAATCTCGATTTTTTACTCAGTTTGGACGATTACGATTTTAAATCGATTTTATTGGAAATAAACTTAAGTAAAAAATAATACTTCCTGCACACTGCCAACCTTGCAAAAATAGTTTACTAGGATTAGGTCAATGTTTCGGTCCTGAGACCTTCATCAGGCAAATTGGAAATAAACTTGAATTTTCACATGAAAAAAAAAACTGCCCAGAGTCCTCCACATTAATCTTTAGATTTAAAATATAGCCCACAATTTGGCCCATTAAAAATTGTTAGTTCTGTTTTAAATATTCCGTGTCTGTAAAGTAAAGCTCTGCTGTGATTGAAATCCGTCTCCATGGAGACTCAAGGGGAAAGGGGCGGAGCTACATGGGGCCGCTGCTGCTGCTGTGTCTCCGCTCTGAGTGGGAGAAGGGCCGAGGATCAGAGGGAAACTGTGTTTTAGCGAAGAAAACTCCATCGCGCACAACGAAAACACAACACACGGCCTTTGTAAAGCAGCAGAGATCGTCAGAAAGTCACTGGGTTCTCCACTGGCGTCATTTCTGAAAACAGTCGCTGACACGCTGCTAAACTGGCAGCGGGCGCACGTGAGGCGGACATGGAGTGGCGGACACGATTTTACCATTTTGCCATTTTCCAAATTGTCTGTTTTTAAAAGCATGAATGAATCGAATTAATTCGATTTATCGCCCAGCCCTACGTTGTAGTCACCTTTTTGGTTGCGTTTTCATCCTCGTTTACGTCTCGGTTTTGTCGCTATTTTGACTCTTTTTTTCCGAGGAGCTTTTGGGTAATGCCGACCTGGAGAAAACGTGCGTGATTAAAGTGGGGGTTTAAGAGGTCAAACATTCCGGATTTACTGTATGTTTTTACTCCTGATGGATCGAGTGTCCGAGAGTGGAGATCTGACAGACCCTTTTGAAATAAACATACTAACACGTTGAGCTATTGTCATCGTCATTACACTGATCTGAGCACGGCAGCCTCTGGAACATCTGCCTGAGCTCACAGCGCTTGGCCCGATCTCCCGGTCCACTCCGCACCAAACAGAATACTTAACTCGAGCTCCTTTTTTTCATTTTTTTTTTCACTCAAATAGACACACATGAAAGAGGCATCTGTGCAGCAGCGCACATTGGTACACAGCCTCTCCTCTTTAAGTAAAAAGACACAAAGCCTCGCAGAAGAGGAGCTAAATCAGGCGTTAGAGGCATTTATTATGTGTTCTTCCAGTTGGGCAATTTTTATGGGGCGCCGCTGCACATCATGAAGCACAATTTATTTGGTCAGTCCACGGTAAAGATTTTATAGGTAAACCCAGAAATAACAACGTCGTAAAGAGCGTCCAGCCAAGTCTGAAAGGAAAGGGAAATATTAAACGAGAGAGAGGAGACAGGCTATAGAGGACAGTGTGTGTAGATTTAAGAATACGTAAGTAATGCTTCATGTAAGAAGTTCACTGTCATAAAATGTCATTCGCGTTCTTTGATGTGTGGAGGAAAGGACTCGTTTGATCCTCGCACTGACAGAAAAAAAAAAGAAGGAAAAAACGCAGAGTTTCGGCTCAGAGCGAACGTTAAAAGCCTTTGGTGAATCTGCCTGAGAGAGTGGAGCGAGATCCAGAGATTAGGCAGTGCTTTAAGAAGTGCCGGTGTTGTTAGCGCATCGATCCCATCTCCAACACCACATGGACTCCCGCGGCCGTCCTTATCGTCACTGAAAACGTACCACTTCCACAACCCCCAAGTCTGGAGAACAAAACCGACCACACTGATAATCTGTGTGTCTGCGTTTTGGAAACTGTGGGTGTGAAAACAGTTGGAAGAACACCGACTAACAATGTGACTCTAATAACGTTGTCAGTTTTATGTTCTCATTAGCAGTAAAACATGGGAAATTCAAAGCTTCCCTTTCAGACGTGGTAAATATATTTAAAAGGAGTGACAGGCAACGGTGTTTGCAGCCACCCACGCCTCCGCAAACACAAGAGCAAAGTGTTTGAAAGAAACTTCAGAGTAAGCACGGCAGACAGATTCTTGACTGAAGTAGCATTTGTCAGCTCGAGCGGATGAATAAAGGATGGCATGCTAAGAGAAATACTACCGACGCAGCAGAAGACATACAAATACGACCACCAGAGCCACTTAAACGTAGCATGTATGTGCCTTTTTTATCATGCACTCTTGACGTATGACTGTATTGCCTTTACTTTTCTCATTGTGCCAAATTGTGATGTAGCCAACTAATGTAATAATAATAATGCATGGTTTTATATAGCGCTTTTCTGGACACTGAAAGACGCTTTACATTGCACTATTCATTCACTCCATACTCAGTGGTGGTAAGCTACTATTGTAGCCACAGCTGCCCTGAGGTAGACTGACGGAAGCGAGGCAACCAGTCTGTGCATCGGCCCCTCTGACCACCACCAACCACTCACTCACTCACACACTACATTCGCTAGACTTCCTGGTGTTCCCAAACGTCTCCCATCCAAGCATTGACCAGGCCCTTCCCTGCTTAGCTTCCAAGGTCTGACGGGATAGGGCATAGCAAAGGCGGTATGGCCACATGTATGCAGAGCATAAACAAAAGAGTGCTTGCTTATAGTGAGGTTTATGGGTAAGGAGGCACTAATAATGCATTAAAAACATACAGTATAACCCAATCCACTTCTGCACCCAAGTTTGTTATTTCAAACTCAATATCAATACCAATTTCTAAACTATGCCAAATAAAATAAATAAATAATCCCCTTTAAAATATACACTATATTTGCTGTAGGAAACTCTTGTCTCTTTCCTTCTGCCCTGTATTACCTACATTGCAGAATACTCAACAATATAGTTTCAGATGGACCATGTTCTTGAGAAATTGTTGTAATAAAAAGTCTAGTTTGTACTTGGCGATTTAATATAAACTATTTACAGACTGGATTCGGCACCAGACAATCAGGATAGTTCTGGTTTTATGTTTGGAGCTTAGCGCTCTGGGACAAGCCGGAGGGAGAGGGAGAAGACAGAAAGTATCGATATCTGCTCAATGAATATCTAGCTTCGATACCACTTTAAGTATTAATTCAGTATCAAGGAATCGATTTTACAACCCTATCTCACTGAGGTGAACCTGTGATCTGACCCTCGCATCACTGTTGTCTTACTTTGAATAATTAACTTTCAAAACCAAATAAGAACTATGTATATTTCAAGAATGATTCAAAATAAATGGTAAATGGTCTCAACTTGTAAGTGTTTTTTTTTTTTTTTACCACAAAGCGCTTTACAGCAAGGAACAGTCACCCATTCACGCTCTCATTCATACACCAATGTGCACAGACAAAATAGTGCTTCCATCTTTAAAACGTCCAATACCTAACAACTTTTAATGTGTGGCCAAACATCATTTTGCCAAAAAAAAAAGAAAAAGAGTTTTCCTTTCAGATGAGACACTAAGGTTTTGGGGCATGCTTTGACTGGGCTCCCTGCCAAGACGTTATCTGGAGTCCGAGCCACAAATCCTGCATATATTCAGCGACAGCGGGTGATCTGTGAGTTCTCGCTGAGAGCACACCGTCTAATGGGCTTTTCATTACAGCTAATGAACTTGGTCGAGCTCTACACATGCAGATTTCTCTTCCACAAGGCCATTCACTGTTTGGGATAAAATAGCAGAACTAAGGATACATAACCCTGCAATGAAAACTTTTGTTTTTCGTGTTAATGTCGCATTACAGGAACCCGAAAAGAAATTGACTTTCCGATCCTAATTTGCAGTCGTTGTGCTGGTACAAGCTTTTCTGCGAGACCGGGATCCAAATTAAAAGTGGTTAACACACCCAGCTCAGCTTTACCGGCCACGCTGCAATTAATAAATAGGCAATATAGCTTGGGTCAGCACCTCATCAAAAAGCTCACTTCATACACGCATTTAAAAGCTCACTTCATACACCATTTAATTAATACTTTGAATGGATGTGCCAAAATGCCAGCCAGCGAGATGTGAGTGTAGTGACAGGCCTAGTGTAATAATGTACAATAAATGAGAAAAAAACGGAGAAGTCTGAAAGAAACAGTAGGGATGGGAACCTTTGGGTACCTCACGATACGCCGATACTGCGATAATCGATATATTGCACAAAAATAAGCTACGATACATCACGATAAAAAAAAAAAACATGCTACTTTTTACCTTTATTTTAACATACTACATATTCATCATTTACATTTCTTTTCGTGTGCATTTTATAAATGATCCCTGACTTACTCACTGAAAATGTGTCTATAGATCTGTCAGTGACTTCATTTACATTTAAATAAACAAGAAACCACAGTCCTATTTAAAAAGTAATAAATCAACCCAAATTAATCTTCTTTATAATTATAAAAACTATCATTAAAAGTAATTTATTTGTGTGACAGTGTTTGGTCCAAGTGCTTAAAACTGTAGTGCTGCCCCCTGCTGGTCTGACTGAATTCTTGACCATTGTTGGCCTCTATTGACTGTGAAAACAGTGGAGCCCTGCTGCCTCATTAATATACATGACATTGCTCATTAATATGCATGACGTCATCAAAAGTATCAATATCGAAATTAAAAGTATCGGTATCGTAGCATCCCGCAAAATATCGCGATATATCGGATAATCGATATATTGTCACACTCCTAGTACACAGGATGGTAAGTGATAGACTTCTTGATCTACCAGAAGGCCCAGAACAAACAAAGAAAGATACAACTGACTTTGTGGGGTTTCTTTGAAAAGTAAATTAAGTCAATTCATTTGGTTGATGTAAAAAAAAAAAAAAAAACGTTTCTAATCCCGAGCAATGGTAGAAAACAAAGCGAAAGTAAGAGATTTACCCGTATTGCGATTGTCCAAGGTTGTGGGATTGTATATCTCAGGCCGATCTGATGGGGTTTGTTTAATTCACTATCGGTAAAGAAGAGCAAATAGGCAATGAGTCAGAGGCTAAAAAGATAAGACCCATCTATCTGTGAAAGTGGACTCTCCAAAGTAATTATAAAGAACAATGTGCCCGTGCTCCGAGTGTGGGAGAAGTGGGCTACGGCGTGAGCGGTGTGACGCCTTTGTCAGCTGCGTGCAATGGTGGATTCTGGGAGTTTCGGCTCAGTTGTGTTTGTGCTTGTGTTGTGTGTGTGTGTGCGTGTGTGTGTACGGATGGGGGCATCGTCTTTGGAGTCAGGGAAAAGAGCTTTTGTGCAGAGCTTATTACCCAGAGTGCACCGCAGCCCGACATTTCTGGCATTTAGGTCCCCGGCTAATGAAGTGCCTTGTCAAGGTGGAAATGTGTCCCAGGTACGGCGCCTACCGAGTTGAATCGCTGGATTAGAAAAGTCTGTACAGTCTGTTTCCTTCCATAGTTGTACTTTCTAAATAAAGAATTTCTCAAGGCTCTTCACTTTAACAAACGGTGGCGGTATTGTGAACCATGCGCGGAACTAAAATTCTGCAGACGCTATTGACGTACTGTACTGGCGAGACTGAATTCATTTATTCAACAACTAGGAAGAAGGAAAGTGTAGCGTGATTTTTTTTGTGTCAATCAATCTTTACTTTTGAGGTTTTACCATTTTTATCATATGGAGTCTTGAGGGTCAACTTTAGGAGAAGAGAATAACCACTCTAGACACCCCTGATAACTAATAAAGAAGACAAATGAATGGAGAGTTCAAATCCATTTGCTTAGGGTGCCTTTGTACTTATGAAAATACCAAAAACAACCCAACCGCACGACTCTACGCTGTTTGTTTACATGTCGGGACAAAGCGATATCATGTGAAAAAGTATTTAAAAAAATAATGATGTGTGTCGGCTTTGGACCCGTTGGTGTGACGCTCTCCTCGCTTGAGCCTTGGACGACGCTGCACACGAAGAGCAGCAAAGACAGACATATTTCAAAACTGTGTAACATCATAATATTAAATGACCCACTGAAATACAGTCCCATGTGTATCAGTGACAGAAACATTTCCACGCTCTCTCTCTCTCTCTGTTGCATTCCCATTACATCACTGAAATTCTATCAAACCCAATTTATCCCACTGTCCAGCCCCCACATGACATCTTATTTGCAGTTGCCAAGGGAAGCCTGTCAGCGCCACAGGTGTTGACTGTAAGCGCTGCTGGCAAAGGAATAAGAAATTGCATTGAAATGAAAAGACAGGAAGAATGAAGAAAAGAAAAAAAACCTGCAGGAGCCAGACATTGAGCGAGGAAAGTGATGTTTACATTTGCTCGGTCGTGGGAGGGGAGCTAAGCGGTGGTGGTCTCCAAAATGAATGAGCCTGCCCAAGGCTTGCTTCCGGATAGCGGTGATCCCCAGCTCAATGTGCGGGGCCTATGTGCCTATGTGCCTATGTGCGAGCGTGTACTGAGATGTATTTTAATGCTTCGGGGCTTGTTATTCCGTTAGCGCAGACAGGAAACTCGCAAATGTCAAAAAACGTCTCCCGAAAGTGCAACAAATACCGACATCGCAGTATCAGAGAAGAAATCATTCGGCGGGAAAAGCTGATGAGGAGGAGATATGCCCCATTGGCATGACTGCAGGGGGCCGCATTTCCACAGGTGGGAAAAAGTGATTTGAGCAAATAGCCACGGGGTTGGGTGAGGGAAAGGTGGAAATGCTCAACTCAGAATAAAAGTGCGCAGCTAAATTATGACTTGAGAAGTTGGAAAAGAGTTTTTTGACGTGAAGAAACATGAGGTACATGAGTCAATTCAAATCAGCTGGACAAAACTATAGAAAGCCTTACTTCCAAACACGGCTCAGAAGGGGTAAAGGAAAAGCGTGATCAGTTTGTTTTGATGCACTGCCGTTTTGCACACCAATATGGTACTACAGTTTTCTCGTGTCATATGGTCATCCGAGCTTGTGGCAGATTGCGAGGCGGCTTGATTCTCCACAGCTGTAAAATGTTGTTTGTGTACACACACCTATAGAGAACATGAGCCTCACATCTGCTCCATCTCTACACCTATGACTCTCAGCTGCTGCTGCTGCTGCTACCACTATAAGCCGCATTATGGCGTTCTGAAATGAATTGGAGTTGCTGCTAATCGTGGCTAATCTGAAATGCTACATCAAGTAGGCCTGAGGTTGCACCTATAGCACTGTATCTTCCCGATTACTGCGGAAAGGTTTGAAGGTTTAAGGTGAACTCACTCCTCGGTTGTTTCAATCCCACTGGAACACATTCAATTAAAAGTGCTTTTTTTTTCTTTTCAGATTCGCCTAAAACATTCTGCAGCATGTGCGCGCCGTTTGAGAGAGCCTTTTGAGAAGAAACCTTTTCAGTAAGGTATGAGTAGGAGGACATACAGGCTCTAATCGGGAGATGCATATAACAGTTTTAATGAAAACATCTTCATTTGGGTGGCACAGACAATTATTGCCAAATGAAGTATGAATATAGTCAATAGTATTGAACAAAAACATTTCTAAAAAGTTTATTTAATCGCATACACTTGGATTATTTTTAAATATTGCGTTTTTATGTGAAGAGAAGCCACACAAACAAAACAGTTCCAGCTTGCTAATAGTTTTACAGCAGCTTCAAACTCATTTTATATCCAAATAAGCCGTGGATTTTTATAGAGATGTTACTGTAAACATCCTTCCGCGAGCGCAGAAATCCTTGTTAAATTGCCAAGACAAACACAACGGCCATTGTTTTTGAACCCTCTTCGCTCACACTGTTTCATTACGCTCAAGTTACCTGCAGTGTACAGCGTGGACCGATCTCGGATACAAATGTCACGAAAAAGCAAAAACAAACAGGTCTCCGCTTTCTGTATCTTTGAGCCAGGACTATACTCCTGGCAAGCAGAACAAACAGCCAACAGGGGAAATCGTTCCGTGGTGCAGCTTCTTTCATTCAGATGTGGAGGACACACTGACAGGAGAGCACTGTGTCACACCAGATCCGACTGCAGTAGAGTCATTCTTTTCTTATTCGGATTTTAGCCATGGCCAAAGCAAGACATGAGACTTTGGCCATGATGTGACGTGTTTTCTGCTGAACTGGCCTTCCTGAATCTTTATTTAGACGCGGGGGTAATAAACATGCTTTTGTCCTCCTGTTGCTTGAATGTGTCTTACCGCAGTTATGCAGATGACGCTCAGAGTTATGTGTCACTGATGGGCCTGTAGATACACTCTGTCACTGCATCGAACAGCTCAGTTTGTGGATGCAAAACCACTTTCTCCACTAAACTCAGACAAAATGGAGAACAAGAGAAAGTGTTATCAGTCACCTCGAGTCTCTCTCTCTAAAGCCGAAAAATCAGGTTAGAAATCTAAGAGTAATCATGGACTAAGACTGAACTTAAACAGCCAGATCAAAGCAATAGTATCAGCTGCTTTTACTATCTGAACAACATTGCTAAGCTCAGAGGAATAGTGTCAAAACCAGACTTAGAGAGACTTATCCATGCATTTGTCTCCAGCAGGTTAGACTATTGTAACGGCTGCTCACTGTTAGACAGCTGCAGTACATCCTGAACGCTGCTGCTCGAGGGAAATACCATATTAGTCCAGTGCTCCGGTGTCTGCACTGGCTTCCTGTCACTCAGAGAATAGAATTTAAAACAGCTCTGCTTATGTACAAGTCTTTTCATGGTTTAGCGCCAAAGTACATCTTTGACATGTTAGAAGCATACCATTTCGGGCCCTGAGAACTTGAGTGAGGGGTCTCCTGGTGGTTCCCAGAGTCAGGACTAAACACAGTGAGGCTGCGTTTCAACTTCACACAGCTAAAAACCTGGAACAGTCTTCATGAGGATGTGAGACAGGCCTAAACTATGACTATGTTCCAATCCAGGCTGAAAACGGTTCTTTTTTAGCCGTGCCAAGTGAAAGTATTTTATCTGCACTCTTGATTTGATCTGCTTTCTTGTAATTGTATACAACTGTGAAGAACTTTGAATTGCCTTGTATTGTGCTCTACAAATAAACTCGCCTTGCCTTTAATCCACCCCACAACACCATAGCAGCTCTATTTAATTTATTTTTCTCTATCTACTTTAAAAACTCCTGACCTCTCAGCACAAGTGTATTTCAGCATTGAATCTATTAAAAAGCCATGCGTCATGTGGCTCGAGAAACAAGAAAAAACATTGTACTCATTAAGATCTCTGAATTAGTCCAAACTGATGTTGTCGCTCTTGTTAGATTTGATTGAAAAGTTGTTTCAATATACACCTCTCATCGTGTTATCACCATTATGCGATATTTAATGCTCCAAAACCACCAAAGCAGGTTGTTATAAAACTGCGCTGCATTGTGTTGTAAAACGGCTGTAAAATTATACAAACAGTAATTGAGCTATGGGTATTCCCACCATAATCATTACAAGAATATACCCGTATTGCATCTGATTTGCATTAATTGCCAATAAAAACGAGGAATGTGAGTTGAGCGGTAGCGATTAAAGATTGTTTTCGTCTAAAATGTGCCAACTGTGAATTGCGCAGCTTCAAGCACCTTGCATATGAGACTCTTTTTAACAATACTGAGAGCCCCTGACAGCCTGTTAGCTCCTCTGTCGCTCCCCATCAACGTCTCTCTTATGACTTTCAGAGCATCTTCTCCTCCTAATAATCCCAAGACGCTTTCTGTTTGATTCATCCCAGTCTGTCGTCTTAATCATCTGGCTTCTCTGGCACGCTCTGTTCGTCTCCGTTTTGCCATGAATGTCTTGAAATAAAACCGTTTGTGTTTTTTCTACGCAAGTTCTTACGTTGCGTCCTGAGGGCCAGAGTCAGGTGGTTCTCCAAGTCTCGGTAAGGACAAAAACATGTTCACTAGGATGCACAATGGCATTCAATTTCCTTCGGGATTCATTGGGTAAATTGACTTTGGTTGGCCAACACTTTGCTTGACGATCTAAAAGTGGGTATTTTTTGTCTTTAACCGTACTTTGGTTATGGTACCGGAACCTGAACAATATTTTTTCAGGTACCCTTGTCATTCATTATCCAGACTAATAAAACAGAATGGTAGTTCATAAATTCCAGAACTTCTGCAAGTAAAAAAAGTTATGTTTGTTCAAACTTTGGGAACCAATTATAGCTTTCTTTAACATTCTCTTGTGTCTCTTTGTTTTTTTTAGTACCTGTAGTATGTTAACTTTTGTGGGTATCATACTAGTACCTTTTGAAAGGTAAACAGCCGCAGTTTAACTTTATTTCTCCATATATGTGCAGTAAAATTTCTGGAAGTGCCTTAAATGATCTTAGCGAGATGTACAAGGTCAGATGTGTAAAGAAGGCTAAAGCCTTCATTGCTGACCCTTCTCACCCCTTGTGCCAAGCATTTGTACTGCTTTCATCTGGGCGCCTTTATAATGTTCCATGGTGTAACACCAACAGGTTCAAAAATGTGTTTTTTGTGTACTGTGTTGTTGGTACGTTGTATGTGACTGCTGGCTGCAAACTAAATTGCCCCATGGGGGATAATAAAGCTAAGCTGAACTATATGTATCTCATTTTCCAATTTTCCACACATCTCTCCATTATTCTCCGGTTTGTCGTCTCAATCATCCGTCTTCGTGTTTCTCCTTGCTATGATAATGAATCAGCAGCATGTTGGAATAAACACCACATCTGTCTGTCTATCTAGCCATGGGCCATACTCTTATCCCCATGAGACAGGACTTGGGGGAAAGATGGCGCCAACAAACACAAATGTTCCAGCCGCCCACAGTCACCAAAGCAGACATAATGCGCACAAACATTTACCACCAGCGGCACTAAACTTCTGATAATCTCGCCTAAGGATAGGGCAAATCTGTTTTTTTAAGCACTCACAGCCCATGAGACACTCCTGGCGATTTAAAACTAGTTTGTTTATTCAGATTTCATCCGATGTATTGGGAGCATTAATGGGGCAGCGTTAGTCATCATTTCGCATTCAATTAATGCAGTTAATGAGGCAAATTTATACAAAAGAAATAAGGATTTTTATGGCTTGGCTACAACATCTCTCTGATTTCAACATAATGCGGTCAGAGCTGCAGCAAAGGGGCAAAAGTACAAAAAAGTCAACTTTTAGACAAGCCAAGAGTTGAGTGAGACCAAAGTGTCTGTATTAACTCCACTCTATTGTGTCCTTTTGTCGAGGGCAAGTCCAAACATCTAGTGAGAATGGATCTATTCACTTAGACCATCACGAGAATTGTCCGAAAGGTCTGAGATGCAACTTCGACTTTCTGTTCAGAAAAAAAAAAATGTTGCTGTTATGTTTGCAAGTAACAACACATGTGTTGATTGAAGGAACTTAATAGGTCAGATAATTCAGTGACTGTAGGGATCGTGTGACAGAGGCCAAGATGTGAAATTCAATGCACTTGAAACTTGTGTAAATTTATATTTTCCACCTACCAGTATATCAGGCCGATGTAAATATTTGTTGCACCGGAAAGAGCTCAGTCAGAGCTTTAAAGTGAGCCCTCCACAACATCCTAGGCCTCAGGGGAGCAGAGAAACATTTCGGTGAAATCGGTCACAAGTTTGAACACTTTATATATTTTATGTTGCAGACTTTTGCGTGTCATTTCAGAACCGTAAGATAGAGACTTACAGTGTTTTAGAATCTACTGATTTTTTACTTTCAAACGAGCTCCCTCTGAAGTACCAACTAAACATGAATGTCCTGAATAAATCAGCCTTATGCCCCTCATTCTAAAAACACAGAATTATAGATGAGACACAAAATTTGGCCAAATATAGGCTATATCAGCAGTGCATATCAGAATTGGCCTTGAAAAAACCCATACCGGTTGACCTCTGTTAGTTATGTTTCTATGATTGAAACCTTTACTATATTTATAGGCTATTTGAGAGATCAAATAAAATTACTTAAAATATTGGTCCATACAGTATATATATCGGCTATCAGCCATGCTAACCCCTTTCATATCGGTGTCGGACCCCAAAAATCCATATAGGTCGGGCCCTAATATGAATCCTGTTTTGTGTAAAACCAAACAAAGTCTTATAGCTTTGAAATCGTTCCTGTCTGTGTGTTTTGGCTGTGCATAGACACCAGTCAGACTCTCTTAGCTCTTGGCACAGTGCGTCTTAAACAAACAGAGTGGGAGGAGAGGGCTGCGTGGGACGATGCTCTTTTTGGATGAGGGGGATCTGGGATAAATCTAGTGCCTCCAGTCACACTCGCACAATCAGGCACATGCACTATAGGGAGCCAGATTAAAGAATTAGGATTTGAAGCCTGTGTGCGATGCTCCCGTTTGTCTCCAAAAATGTTCACAATAATCAAGAATAGGGCCATTATCATTCTCCCCAAAGCCCCACTACCCCATGTTGGATGGCTGTACTAGCCCATTTAGGCTTAAAACGCCTGGAAAAAATGCCTGTAAAACCTATGGGAGATTTCAGAAAAGACCCCAAAAACCTGAAGTTTTTCTGGAAATTCAGCAATTGTGTCAACGCCTACTAAATGATTGATTTCTCTCTCCTCTGTAGCAGATAGGAACAAAATTCAAAAAGTATTTGAGAGCTTACACTTGTGGCTTTCCTGAGAAATTGGATTTATTTAGATACACCTTCACAAAAATAAAATATGTAAAAGCAAAGTGAAATAAAGTATATAGCCCTCTAATATAGGCCTATATTTTTATGTTATACCTGTAATTTGTCTTTTCAGGTCACTTCGAAAATGTCTAGCAGCTTCTGTCTAAACCCAAAACAATATACACTCTTTAAAATACAATTTAATTAATAGTTTTATATTGAAACATGTGGGAAATAAGTATAATAATTATTAAGCTATAAATAAATAAAAAGCTGGCGATGGGGAAGGGCAGAGTATCCTGGTCCAAACAGAGGAGGAGAAAGCCCCTCCCCTCATTGCTGCTCAGCACTGTTAGCGAGAGGAGGCCCCATTAGGGCCGCATGTGGAGGGGGTGAGGGTGAAGGGGGAAAGGCAGGGGTGGGGGGTGACAGGGGTGTAGTGCAGAGCAGGGTTCACTACTGACACCTACTGACATTTAAAAAATCCTTAAGGCAGCTTTAGGAACATATCAAACTCTTTCTCCCTTGGTGTAAATAACAGGTTAATTTAAAGAAGAATGATGTTGAAAAATAACACATTTTCTTCTCACAATACATTGCCGTAGTGAATTTAATCAATTGAGCTCCGTTTCATATACTGTACTAATTGGTCCAGGTCCTGTTTTCTCTTTGCTCAAGCTCCACCTAATGCCATGAGGTCTACTTTGTTTTACCCAAAGCAGCTCACCTTAATTTGCAGAACAAGCGAAGGCTTCTCCATGAGGAATGGCTTTAATTTCAGAGCGGTGTGGCAACTGCGTTTGTGCCTTGCAATAAGAAAACGTCTGGGACACTGACTCATGACAACCTGTGCAAACTGATGGGGGCATAAGGTTTAAAAAAAGCAAAAAAAAGTTTCAGTCGTTGAGTTGTTAGTAAGTTTCGGGTATGAAGCAAGCACACTAACAAAAAGAAATAAGGTAGAGGTTCATTATTTTTGTTGGCCTTTTCGATGGTAAAGCAAAAATATACGCCAGCAAATTATTGCCATGTTTTCATAGAGTCCTACTGAGTTATAATGATGTACTGGGAATAGTAGCGTTACATGCCAGACTGTGCTCAAAACAGAATTAGTGTGGATTATTTTGCAGCATGCCAACAGAGGGTCAAAGTCAATGGACACCTCAGCACATCACAGATCATCTTAATAGGTGCACCTCAAGGATCCGTAATCTCTCCGGTTTTATTCACACTGTACACTGATGACTGCAGAAGCACCTGCACTGGGATCACATGCATTAAATACTCCAATGACACAGTTATAATTGACACAACTAACAACCACAACCAACACAAAAGGAAATGGCCATATCTACAGAATGGTGCAAGTAACTGTCTTAACCTCAACAAAATCATTCAGTCAGTCGTAACATTTCACATATTGCAGTTTGGCCTGGATCCCTCAGCGACATTCACCGCTCAACAAAAATCATTAGGCTGAGCAGTAAAATAATCAGAAAGGAACAGGAGTCACTAATGGAGATTTACAATAACAGAGTCAGGTCTAAAGGACAACAGATCGCCAGACATCACACACCCACTGCATAGTCAGTACAGCCCACTCCCCTCTGGTCGCCGGTTCAGGTCACTGCCTTTGCAAAAACATAGAGCATGGTCCAGTTTTGTACCCACCTTTATTAGGCTACTAAATTCAAAGTGATTTGTTGTGTTTGTCATGTGTATGACTGACTGCTCATTGTTGTTTCTTTTTCCTAACAGATTCATAAGTAAGTAAGCAAGTAAGCAAGTAAGTGCTTTATTTGTCATTGTCAACCGTACAGCGAAATTGTGTTCAAGTGTTAGTCCTGAGCCACTGCAACTGACTATACTAATATTGGTTGTATAACGATGAATTGATTAGAATGCAGTTTATTACTAAGCTTTACCAAAATAACTCTAAAAACATGTCAGCAGTATTTTTTTCTGTGTGGTATTTTTACCTGAGCACCATAAAGCAGTAAAAAATATCTGCTATATGCCTAATTTTTCACTTGGGTTGTTATTTTATTCTTAGCTCTTCACGAAACGGTGTGAAAACATTGTGTATTTTGCACCAAATCCACCAAAATCGACCCATTGTACCAAAATAACACATCGTCATAATTTTTGTTTATTCATTCTAAAAAATCTGTCTGCAGCTACTCCACGTTGCTTATAGACTTCAAATGAGAAATCACATTACAGTTCTATTTTCGATATCTAAATTGCATTTGCCGCTATGCTCATAGTACATAACAGTGTTCCTCCTGCGACATTTTCCCCCTGTATAAGCTCAGTAGATGGCGTGAAGAGAAAGAAATTCAATATGATTACGCTAACATTATTGTGTTATCCCACACCGTATGAGAGAGACTATTTCCTGGCTAAACGCATTATAGCCTCACCATTTATGGCGTAATGTTTTGTTTTCAAACAGGTGGAGAGTGTACAGGGGAAAGCGATGTCTAGAAAAGCACAGGCGATCCCTTTAGGGACGCTTGGACACAATCTCATTAGCGGGAAATATGATCAAGAATACACAGTCGATGATGTTGGCTGGAAAAGTAGATATGGGTTTGTAATTCCGAGTTTGAGAAAGTTGCAAAAACCCAGTGGCTTCCCTTCATCCCCGTTATTATTAAAATGACCACCACCATATGAGGCGCACAAGGATCATAGCCCTGTCCCATCCCAGTCTGCTGCCCATCTCTGTTGCTAAATAAGTGCCTATAGAGCAGGCGGCACATACTGGACAATGACCCGGGGTTCACAACAATGGGGCAACAGGCAGGAAAATGAGGGAAAAAAGTATTGAAGAACTTTGGGAACTTTGAAACGTGTTGAAATAAAATCTAGCAAATAGTTTGCAAAGACTATAAAACATTAATGTCCATGCTGAGGACCATCAAAGGAATGTTTAGGCTACTTTTAGATATATCTACTTTGAAGCACTACATACATTATTACCAATATAAGAAACTTTAAATCAAAGTATATGCAATAGTCGTCTTAAGCAATTAGTAAAAGCTAAAATAGCAACAAAATGAGTATTGTATTTTGGTACAAATCTATTTTAATTGCTACAATAGCATGATCTCCTTTTCGGTAAATCAAAACATTCCATCAAATCCAGTTTACCAGCATGGACAATCTGCTTTCGCTTCTCTCAAAAAGTACCACAAAGCTCTGTTTGCTTGTTACAATACAGAACTTAAGGTAATAATGCATAACCTTCGGCAAAAATAAACATTGATCAAATTGTTTCGAATGTATGCCCTGTATTTATGCAACTTTTCCAGTGAACATTTTTGTTTATTTCAAATAAAACAGCAGTGTCTGCTGCCATTTCATTTGCTCAAATTGACGGTCTAGTTGAAACACTGCAGGTTGTCCACCATTAGAACACCCTTGCTTTGCTTCACAATGAGTTTCTCTAAAGTAAGCCTAGAAATAACAGTGTCAAACAGAAGTAGCACATAACGCCCAGCTCCTCATACACAGTCCTTACTTTGTGACTTCCTATTCAAAAGTATAATGAGAATTAAGTTTATAAAGTAAACCTGTACACCTTTCATTTCAAGAAGTGTCCTTTTGAAAGCAGCCCAATAAAAGCTAAAATCTTCGTCAAGACACTACAAATTACGGTGTCGTTCGAGCCTTGACTTTGTAACATTTTCAGACTTGCGTTTTCCGCTCTGCATTCACAGCCCTGATCCAGATTCAAGGCGATTCTCAGAGGTGATGACTTCAAAGAGAAACTGCCTTTGACATGTCGCAGTGCCACTAAATACCACAGTAAACTGTTTTTTCTGAACGCTGAACACCAGCAGAGAGGTGATGTTTAACTTCTAAACTGAAAATCTGTAACTCAAACAATGCAAGAAAATGGCAAATTATGAAGCACTGAAATGATAAATGGAGAAAATCATCCACTGCATACCCTGTGCCAGTTTTTAAAGACACGTGTGTGAAGTAAGGAGGATATGTCAGTTGTGGACTAAACTCTTCCTAAGGGCCTGAACACACTACCCACATGTGTGTTTATGTGCGTGAGCTTTTGTTACCTCACACTAGCACTGAAGACTGCACTGCTGCAGGCAGAACTGGCTCTGTGTTTGAATGGCAAAGCCTTTCAAACTTCTAAGTGAGTGTTTAGCCACTTACAACACATCAATGTGGAGCATCAAAAATAGGACTGATTCCATTTCACTGAAATTTGAGTGTGCCTGACACGCTGCTCCTGACGCACGGTCACGCACGTGTCGACACTCCAAGAAGAAATGAAAGGTAAATAAAAACGGTGCTGCGTGTCAACGTAGGGTCAAAACATTTGGCACAACACGGTTGGTGCGTTCCTACGCATTTCGAACATCCCACTGGGTTTATCTGCATTTTCCCCAAGTTTCAGATGGCATAGGGGAGCTTTACTGTTTTGCTTTCAACAAGCCTTTAGTTCATGATCAATGAAAATGCATATAAAGTCAAAAAAAAAAAATCCACAAAATGTAAAATAAATAAATCAAATAATATGGTGCATGGACTTTAAACCTAAAATTAAAAAAAAAAATCTCCTTATGCAGTAGGTAATATAGTTGGTAATACTTTAATCCTCCAGCCAGGTTATTTTGACCATAATCCTGGCTCCATATCTGAAGACAGGTCCCCGGGCGCTGTACAGCACTCGCCCACTGCTCCTTACGGGTTTCCCCAGCGGCATCAAAGGATGGGTCAAATACAGAGGACACATTTTCCTACTGGGAAAATAAAGTACACCTTAACAGAAAATAGATTGATACTGATACCTACAGATGCAGCTTGGAATATGAAAATGTCAGGTAATGCATGCGTCGTTCAGAAATTGAACACGTGATTGACTGTTTCCCCATTATGTGCACTCTGCTACAATAGGTTACCAAGGCACACACTGACAATGTTTCTCTGTGTGGCTGAAACATTTACAACACCTTATTTTCTTTTGTCATTGTTAGTGCTCTGAGCCACCACTGACATTATTAAATTATGGTCCTATTCAAGAAAACTCCTCCAGGCCTATAGTACCTGTCCACTCTTTGAATACACAATGCTGGTAATGCTGGTTCTTAGACAGGCACCTCTTAGGACCTTTAGAGTGCACTGGGGAGACACACACTCGCCCTTCTTGCACCAAAAACAGCTTGTTCCGACCCAGACCACTAGGCTGAGTCAACATTTCAATTATTTATCGCTACTCTCCAACAACACAAAAGGGAGAGGGGAGCACATCGAGTGAAAAGGATTGAGCGAGATGTCCCCAAAATAACAACAGCCATGAGTTCTTGTTACTCGGCTCAGCGTTTCTGCACTAATACGACAAATAGCAGCTTCCTAACAGCGAGCAGCTGAAGAGCATTAGTGGTCATCATTCAGCTGAGCTCTTTTAGGCCCTCCTCACTGTCTCTCACAAATAAATGTGCCGTGAAGGACCTTGTCGGGGCTGCAACTATTCTTAGAGTGATAAGCAGCCAGTAAATCAAGCTTACGGGCGTTTCATAGGCATTTCCCGCTTTAGGAGGCATTTCGTTCTATAGGAGATTTCTACAAAGGATTTGTTATAGGACACAAAAATGTTTAAACATGGAAAGATGTTTTTGAAATGGTCACACTAAAAAGATTGATCACACGTGGAATTTTAAAAGTTATCAATAAATCAACTCCAAGGTCAAATTGTACACATACCGGAAACAAATTGGAAAATGCTGGCTTTAAAACGGTGATAGTGCGCTAACATAACTTCTAAACCAGCGGTCCTGAAATATTTCACTAATTTCACTATGGTCCAAATTGAAAAGGAATTGTACAGCAAAGGTCCAGAATATATGGGGTTAATTCCCGGTTATAAGGGGATTTTTAAGCCTTCAGTGCAATTCATTGACTCCTGTTAATATTGCCTTTTTTTTTAAATCTAAAAATAGTTTACATTTTGGCTCCTAAATATCAGAATGCATATAGCCTACGTCCACAATGTGCCAATGCAGTGATGAGTTTCTCCTCAGTTCAACACTGAGCCCTGCTTAGTCCTGGTATAGACCAGGTTTAGCCCAGGTTTAGACCAGGTTAGGTCCAGGTTTAGTCCAGGTTCAGACCTGCTCGCTGCCGATCGGGAAATAGCTGTACCATGTCCTCAGTATTAAAACAAGTATGAATCATTCCACGGCCGTTTCTTAAAAAAAATAAGGAGCTCAGGGGCCGCACGTCTTTCTGTTCATCTGGGATGTAGTTTTACTGTTCTCCCAATAATAACCAGAAAATCCCAATAATGCAGAAAATACATTTTGACAAATTACTTACTTACGTAAATTAAAGTTACAGTACATTACAGATCTTTTAGTGGTGAGAAGAATCCTCTGAGAGCAGGCTTCAAACAACAGTTCAGTCGACGACTGTGAAAAAATGCTTCTACAATTGAAAGGTTCTGGATGATGAAGACCTCACACAAACGCAACTTGAGCTTGACTTTACTTCTCATAGTAAAATGTGTGTCTCCGTCAGTTAACCATTGTTTTTTCACTCTATTTGCATGAGCTACAGTCACCTTCCTTAGACCTGCCCCTGTCTACGGCGGACACTCCCGGGAATTGCTTCGAACGAAAGGAAACAATAAGTGCATATGAATCTTCACAGCCACAGCGCAATGACGTCTAAGCTCCAGCTAAAGTGCATCAATCAAAACTGGATTTTACAAAGCTCAATACCTCCGAGGTAGTCAGCCACCTCAAGAACAGGGAGATCAAAAATGGGAAAGTGATACGCCCGTGTATTGAGACACAGAAAGTGCCAAGGATCTTATTGAAATCATTTACGTTTTTGGGGCAAAGGAAGTGTTCCTCTGATAGCTATAGCCCGAGATTCATGTTCAATTTCCGACTTGCCTTGAGAAAGATGAAGAGCGCCAGGCTATTGAAAGGAGATGAGATGCCTGGCTGCGGCTCAACAGATCCACTAAATGTGTCTCCGTTCAGGGTTGGCGGGAAAATCCCATTACGCCCTTGCATTTTAACTACAGTAACTACTTATTGATCAGGTTGGGACACAAAACTGGCATCAGCTCTGCCAATTAACAGCCATTTTACGAAGAAGAAAGATTTCCAGCAGTTTCAATTTACTTACTGTTCTGCTTGAAAATAATTTGTGAAGGTTTCATTCGATCATTCTCCTGTAGTAGAGGTTGTGGGGCTGAAACAACTATGGGCCTTAAGACAGAATAGCGAACAGATAGAAAGCAAATTAAAGGAACAGGCCACCGTTTTTACATACTGAGATATGTTCTTACCTGAGCTTAGAGGATTTGATACGTACCTGTCTGGTCTTTGTGCGTGCCCTCAGTCACGCAAAACAACCAAAGATGTTGTTAGCATTTGGCCTCTCCCAGTATATTCCGATAGCTCCAAACGTGGCGAAGTTAAAAGCGACCAAGCTCTTCCATGGGCACGCACAAAGACCAGACAGGTACGTATAAGAACATTATCACAGTATGGAAAAAAACGGTGGCCTGTTCCTTTAATCAATGGCGGTCAGGATGTATTGATTCCTGTCATGATTTGTTGCACATCTCCACAGCAAGTTCTGACAAAGTGAGTTTTATTTTGCTGTGGCTTTTGTGACTCTGAACTTGATGGATGTTCTTGAGAAGCGCCAGCGACTTTAAGAGGCACCATTACTTGACATAAATCTAGTCCCATTAAGCGGAAATATCTCAAATTAAAATGAGTGTGCGCCGGTTATAAAGGCTGAACATGACTCAGCACATTGGGCATTTTAACAGAGAGCCTTCCCCCCACACTCGGGATACCAGGGTCAATGGTTAATACATGGCTGAGTGGCTTGCACTTTCAGCTTGATTTTTTTTTGTGCCTAAATTATGCTATCACCTTTAGTCCATTTGTGATTATTACCCAGTGCCATAAAAGTGCACATAAAACCAGGCTTTTAACATCTCCAAGAGAGTTTTCATCCAGCCCTGAGGAGGCACACACTTCCCTCCCTGAATTTGCAAAAAAAAAAAACACTTCTCTGGAGAACAGCAGCAGCCTGACTGCACATTCACAGGATTTGAATCTATCTTTTATTCAATTGGTTCTCAAGTAGCGTCCAGGTAAACAGCCTGTAACATTATGAACACTTTTTTCTACAGGCCACTTAACCGAGCACACATCTCCAGTTCGGTTTTACCCCAATCTAAAAGCTTCTCGAGCCCCAGGTGACAGCCTAATAAGCCAGTGTAACGCCTCATTTGAAAGCTAAGGCCGACAAAATTATTGTCATTTTTTGTTGCGTTGTGACCGTTTGTGTCACGTGTTTGTGTCACGTGTTTGTGTCTTTTTTGGTTGCCATTTTATCACTTTTCCGGCATGTTTTTGTCAAGTTTTTTGTTGCGTATTCATCACTTTTTCGTCTCATCTTTTGTCGCATACACTGTAAAATGTAAAATTTGTTTCAACTCAAAAAACTAATTTCAAGGGCTGCCAAGAAATTTAATGTGTAACCAATCACCATTTTACAATGTAGTCGATTTGAAATTTGAGATTCACCTCTTTCGTTCTATTGTATTTTTAGGTTGACACAACTGATTTAATTTGTAACTGACGTTTTTCACTTCAGACAACTGGAAACAGTTATGTCAACCTAAGAATACAATTGAACGAAAGAGGTGAATCTCAAATTTCAAATCGACTACATTGTAAAATGGTTATTGGTAACACATAAAATTTCTTGGCAGCCCTTGAAATTAGTTTTTTGAGTTGAAACAAATTTTACATTTTACAGTGTATTCGTCGCTTTTTCGTCTCATATTTGACACTTTCTTCAATTAGCTTTTAGATTTGGGTAATGCCAAACCGGAGAAAGTGTGGGTTCAAGTGGGGGCTAAGATGTCAAGGCTTTGGAAAACTGCAGCTGACACTCGCACATTTCCCTCCCCATTAAAAAACAAACAAACAAAAAAACATAATACTGAATGTATGCCATAGGTTTGCTTGACAAATAATATCATAGCAGCAGATCTATATTCACAGAAGCTTTATGCGCCATGAAGCAGACTCTGTGGTAGCTGTTTTTCCCCTTACTGAAAACGCCACAGTGTTTCATCCAGGATGCACAACAGTTTTTTTTCTCTTCCTCCATACCTCTTTGTGACACTGCCTCTACAGCCGAGCATCTCTCTCTTCATCGCCGTCCCTGGTATATTGAGACTGCAGTGGTCATTTTCATTTGGCTCACTCACTTTTATCTTTGAGGTTTAAGGATGCTGCAGAAAGTGCCTTTGAATGCACCGCTGACATGAAAGCAACCGTGTCTTTGTACAAACAAAAGGGGAGCTTTACCGAGTTTCATTTTTACATTCACTTCAAACACTCAAGTTCAAAGTTTTTCTTGCAAAGCGTGACCCTTTCGAATTTGAGGACAAGACACTGCGCGCAACAAAAGGACATTATGTTTATGAAGTTAAAGGCTTCCACGTAGAAAACTGCTTTCAAATGCAAATACAATATATCTCTGTGGAGCAACGCCTGGAGTTTATGTGAAACAAGACAGACTTACAAAGCAAAAAAGAGAGAAAGAGATAATAGTTATGAACATGGAAGTCAAGTGATATTTAAGATAAGATAAGCGCTATACAGGTGCTCGTCATATAATTAGAATATCATGAAAAAGCTCATTTATTTCTGTAATTCAACTCGAAATGTGAAACTAATATATGATATAGACTCATTACATGCAAAGTGACATAAAGTGTCAAGCCTTTATTTGTTACAATAGGTTGCGTTCATGTTTTAGGATTCTATTTCAGTTGGAGGGCAGGTGCCAATACAACTCTATGGGAGCAAAACAGTTTTTGAAAGAAATTTCTAATATGAAAATGTCCAAATGTTTTCCCTGATCATCACTTAATAGTGATTTGATTCACAAACCCGCCATATATTTTTTTAAGGCGGCTGAAAGTCTTTCTACCAGGCAAAATCACGAATATGTTTTTGAATATTGTCTCCACTTTTGGACGCCTTTATGAGGAAATAATTAGACCATAGTTCAAATGAGCTGAAAGAGAGGACTTCGAACTTTGTGACAGTTTTTCATGTGATTTGGCTCAAGAATTACAGAGAAATTAGCAATTAAATAAGAGTAGTAATCTGCTAATTTTGAGCGTTGGTTACCGCAATGGAATTTTCAGTTGACCTCCACCTCAATTTTAAACTATGGGCTCTTTAGAATGTTGTGATGTCACATGATCGCAACCTATTTTGATGATTATGGCTCACAGTCCATTTTCAAAATATTGTAATTTTATGAGATTTTTAATTTGGGGTTTTACAAGCCATAATCATCAAAATTATAAAAAATAAAGGCCATACATATCTCACTTTGAATGTAATGAGTTTTTCATATATTAGTTTCACAGTTTAAGTTGAATAACAGAAGTGAATGCACTTTTTCATGATATTCTAATTATAAGACGAGCACCTGTATATATCTTAGTTTATATAGCTTATATACATATAAACTCCCAAACTTCCAAAATGCAGTAAGAGATGAAACATGGAGGGTCACTTGGCTGAGGGACATTTGGCAGGGATACATTTGGTTGAGTTATGCTTGGAATAAACTGTTTATAATACGAAGCAAACCCAAACTAATAGATACAGAACAAGGGGGTGTGGCCTCACTGAGAGGGAAGGAAGTATGTTTTGGGAAACACAATTTTCCCCTCTTTTTAGCCATTTTCTGGCGCGATATAAACTTATTTAGCACACACTAAAGTCAAGTCTAAATCGGGTTTTTGTTTGTACCTTTTTTTGTTCAGTAAAAACGGCAGTCATAGCTAGTTTTAGCATGTAACATGATGCTACAGTAACATCACATTAGCATTTGTTAAAGTAGTTTTGGAGTAACTACAGAAAGTTTCGATTTGTCGTCTCTTTGTTTCCCCCTCAACTGCTTCAAACATGACCATAATCCAGAGATTAATTCATTCATTCAAACCTTTATTTAACCAGGAAAAAAACTCATTGAGATCAAAAGTCTCTTTTACAAGATGCCGTCAGTATCTATGTAATAACACAGAATCTAAGTAGTTGCAAATATTGTCGCCATAATTCAAGTCAACCAACACCAAGGCAATAACTTCTGCAAATGAACGTAAAGTCAAGATCCTATAAAGATGGCGAGTGAGTGGAGTGATGTCACAAGCCCTTCATGAAATAGTATCTAATGGTCTGGATTTAAATGCGCGTGATGAAGACACTTATGAATGTAAATTCTGCGACACGGGGGACACTGCTACATCAAAGTGGAGGAACATCAAAGCAGCGTGGGACTCGAGCCGGAGGCATGTTGCAGCCAACTCAAAGACAACATGCAATAATGCAGCGGGGACACGGCGTGGTCGGAAATTCATCTTTAAAAAAACATCAGCAGTGTGGAAAGAAATAGGACAGATGTATGAGACAGATTCAGAGTTGTTTTACGGAAGTAGTCACGAAAAGAAATTAAGCAATGTGTTTTTTTGTTTCGATTTTTACCCAGCACGTTACGGGGTAAAAAAATGCCCGCCTTAACCAAGTGCATTTTTTCAGCTTGACTCAACTCTTAAAGATTCTCGACTGGAGCTTACAGTCTCTAGGTCAGTCTCATTTGAAAGCTTAGACCAGCAAAACTGATTGTGACTTTTTGTTGCGTGGTCGCCGCGTTTCTGCCGCTTATTTGACGCATGTTTGGCCTGTTTTCATAATGTGTTTGTCACTGTTTTGATTGTGTTCACGTTTTTGTTGCTCTTTTGTTGCTATTTTTGTCACTTTTTTTAAACTGTATTTTGTATCCAAGAATGGTTATTACATGACAAGAGCATAATGTAGTATGAGGACTTCAGTTCTTCTTTTGCGCAACTTATTTGGCTCTGACGCAAAATCAACATTGCATTACTTGACTTCATTTCATGCAATTTTGAGTCATCAGATCTGCACATCCTGGGTCATATTGCATCAGAGCTAAAACTCAAAACTGTCCTCCACATTTATTCACATTTATCCCATAATCTGACACTGGATCAGTTCTGCCTGCGTTCGAAGCATGTTAATCACGACACCCTGGAGTTGCTGCAGTTACACTTCTGCCTGAAGAGGGAGCTCCAGGCATAATCCTGTTCTCTCCCTGAATTACATAGTCATTAAATCGAAATATAAACGGAAAATATCACTGCTGAGGCACCCAAAAGAATGTTTTTTTAAGCCTCAATTATGTATCAAATGTCCACTTTAAAAGGAATAGCAATATACTGTATGAGGAAATATGAGGAATACTGTGTGGAATTGAGAGTGTCTCATCAAAAGCCGTCGATGTGGAATTTGCCTAATGCAGTGCAAATGTTAGTCTTGTCCATTATCTGCGGAGCACTTGACTCCCATCTTTCAAAATGACAGAGAACATGGCAGTCCCCGGAGTGTGGGTTGTTCATTTCTTAATAGGGGCCATATGGAGATGATGGCTCCGAGCTCAGAGGCTGATACTCCACAGCTGTCTGCGGCCAGTGTCCAGCCCCCCACTGCTGACCACATCATTAAAATCAGCCACATAGAAGAAGAGGGTGGAGCTCCTCACCCCGCGGGGCCATCCATAACCATAATGCATGCGGCCCGGCTGATAAATGACATGTCCGAACACTGTTCCGAGAGATGCATATGGGCATACTAATGTAGAGGAATGTATGTGAGGGGATTGGCCAAACATAGATCATTTATTTTTATCATCCATGGTGGGGAAAAATAAATGAATAATCTTTCCTTCAAGGGGCTGCGGATTCAATTCTCCCTCTGTAGAGTGTGTTTTTAGTTAATAAAATTAGTTTGGTTCGATTCATGGTGCCGGACCCACAGTTTGGTGCATCCCGGTGCAAGTGCAAGTAAATAATAAGTTGCCTAAATGTTTTTGTTATTTTTTTACTTTTCATGAAATAAGTAAGCAAGTAAGTAAACAATGCAAAGATGTACAAAGATATCCAGTGAAACAATGTGGAAAACAAAAATTACAACTATAGCTCACAGAAAAAGGTAAAAAAATAAATAAATAAAAAACATCTCTGTACCAAGAGAGAGAGAGGTTCATTATTAGGCTGTATTTATAATCTCAGAATATGAATGTCACTCCTTGCACTTCACCCCCTTGTGCTGATGAAGTAATGACATTATAGTATACCCTACAAGCTGTGGTAGGCAATAATTAGCTAATTTTAATCTTTAATAACTGCGTACACAGTTTCTGTTCATGAGTCACCTGCCAAGGCCATTAATGTTTTGTGTAATTAGCTGAATTTGAGACGGAACACAAATATATAACACTCCAATCCAATCCAGCACAGTCCATGCAAATCAATAGAAGCTCGAGTCATACAACATGTCCCTAACTGTAGCCTAATGACTCTTATAGTATGTATAGCAGTCCTGTTTCGCTGCACCAGCCTAATTAGCTCAGAAACAAACAATAGTTATCAAAATGTGCACTGTTTGAATATTATTCCTATATTAACACAGCGAAACGTATTACACAAACTTGTTATGAGTCGCGTCTTCCGTTCCCCCTGTTATTGTTCGCGCAGCGCTTTTACATGCTCAATGAGATAATTAAGTACAGTTTGAATGTGCTCCAACAATAGCTAGTATGTACTGGTGAAGTGTGTGAGTCAGACACAGGGAGGGGGTGGGGGGAGTGGGTGGACTGCATTCAAATATCGCTATCATCCATAATTAATTTTGTGCAATAATCCCACTACCCACACAGAGACACACTCAAAACAATTCCGATGAAGTTTTCCGGCTTTAGGTCCACGATGATTTTTCAACCTTTTCCTGTCAATAAAAAGAGCAGATTTGCTATATCTTTTTAAATGAAAGGAAGCAGGTGGTAGCAAATACTGATAGAAGAAAATGAACAAAACCCCACACGGAAATGCCTTACAGGATTTGAACCCATGAACCCATGACCCACATTACATCTGTTCAAGGACTACAGATCAATGTTGAAAATTCTGACTGAAACGGAAGGATGATTTGTTTGAATGAAAAAAAAAAAAAAAAAGCTCAACACTTGGAGCTTTTTGACACTAAGTGAGGAAGATGATTCACTGATCATGTCATCTCTCCATATGTGAGTCACTAAACTTTACAGTTGACGTCACCAAGCAAGACAAACAAACCACATTTACGTGCATCATTTAGCGGAGCTGCAGGATCTTGTAATCATGAGCCTTCTCCGTGGCTTAGATCTGTTAAAAGATTTTTTACCCATGTTTGCGAAAGTACTAATACACCTTGAACTTTTGCACATTTTGTCATGTTTACGACCCTAAACGTAAAGATGAATTTAGAATTTTTTACTGAAAGTTCACACACAAGATAACTCTGGAGGAGCTGCGACGTACTGCCGCTGAGCTGGGGGAATCTGTACATGGGACAACTATAAGCCGTACTCTACACTAATCTGGCCTTCATGGACGAGTGGCAAGAAGAAAGCCATTATTGAAAGGAGGCCATAAGAAATCCTGTTTGAAGTTTGCTAGAAGTCATATGGAGGACACAGCTACCATGTGGAAGAAGGTGCTTTGGTCAGATGAGACAAAAATTGAATGTATGGTGCAAACCTAACACTGCTCATCGTCCTGAGTGCACCATCCCCAGTGTCAAATACGGTGGGAGGAGCCTCATGCTGTGGGGCTGCTTTTCCTCAGCGGGGACTGGGAAGATTGTAAGAATAGTTGGGAAGATGGATGGAGCCAAATACAGGACATTTTGGAGGAAAACCTGCTGGAGTCAGCAAGAGAATTGAGGCTGGGGCGGAGATTCACCTTCCAGCAGGACAATGACCCTAAACACAAAGCTAAATCTACAATGGAATGGTTTAAAAACAAACATATTAATGTGTTAGAATGGCCCAGTCAAAGTCCTGACCTAAATCCTATTGAAAATCTGTGGAGAGACCTGAAAACTGCTGTTCACAAACGCTCTCCTTCTAATTTGACAGAGCTTGAGTTGTTTTGTAAAGAGGAATGGGCTAAAATGTCAGTCTCTAGATGTGCAAACCTTGTAGTCATGCCCAAAGACTTGCTGCTGTTATTGCAGCAAAAGGGGGTTCCACAAAGTATTAAGTCATGCTATATGAATACTTATGCACGCCCCGCTTTTCACTTTTCTATTTTTTGAAAAATAACAGAACCATGTATCATTTTGCTTTCACTTCACAGTTGTCTGTTACTTGTGTGTGAACTTTCAGTAAAAAAATCTAAATACAATCTTTATGTTTAGGGTTGTAAACATGACAAAATGTGCAAAAGTTCAAGGTGTATTAGTACTTTCGCAAGGCACTGTACATCATTGTTGTTTCCGTTGCTAGTATTGGCTCGTCATTCATGGACATAGGACCCTTCCCACCGACAAAATACAGATAACACAAATACGTGCTCCACACTTCGAAAGTCTGCTTGTCCACATAAATATTGCCACTACTTTGCCCTGTCCGTTTTTTGTTTTGACCATTCTCTTTCAAATTGTGTCATGTTGTCACAGATCTTACTGGGCTTTGGAAATAGGATAACAAATGTTCCCTCCAGCATAAGAACAACCAGAGTGCTTAGTTTCCTTCTTCTCTCAACAACATTAATGGTGGACTGTTAGCCAAACATCTCTCTCTTTTCCGCCATTAGTGTTATAGTGCTTAAGTACTTGGCTGTTTGAACATGTTTTGTTGCAGAAAAACCTTTCGAAGGACTGGACTATCGTAAGCGACTCAGACCATAGACACCCATGAAAAATGAATGTGCGTTGGTTTTTGGCTCGCATCTTACCACTGCTGAAAAAAGTGGTGAAATCGTGAATATCTCAGATGTCTGTATTTTGTGTCAGGACTATATCTAAAAACCTATCGACTCATTGGACTTTTCTCATGAGGTTCATCGATGTTCAATTTTCCCATTAGCTTCCACAATTTATATATTTCTAACTCTACCTTGGAAACTTCGATCCTTCCCCAGACCTGGCCATCTATTTAGATTTATTAACTCCTTCGTGTTTGCGCAGATCAGCCCATCTTCTTCCCTGCTCAGGTAAATATCGACGTGTGAGGCTGCCTAATGCATTAGGCAATGAGATGATTTGCTTGAATAGCATTTACAATTTTCTCGCAGTCTTAATATGCAGATAGAACTGTGTGGCCTCGAACACGCGGGCACACACACTCATTCGCATAAACAGCAGCAAAGCATCCATCCAAATCATTCCAATCAACGAGAACAGCAAAACTGAGCCCAGCCGCTAACAAACAGACAGGGCCGCTCTGTTGTTTCTTCTTTCTCATTAATTCTGGGGCTTATTACTTTTGTCAGTCGCGGCGTGAAGCCATATGTGAGTGTGTATGGGGCTGGCACTGTGTGTTCACTCGTCGAGGCAAGTGCAACAAAACTGCTGTCTCTCAGAATGCGTCCAGGAGTTAAAGAAACACTTCAGACACAAATACAGTAAAGCTGCCTACTGAAGTCTGAAAACCTCTCAGAAATATTCATTTTCTTGTGGCGCACTTAAATTAGTGTTTTTCACCTTATTCTAAATTATGGTAGATGGTAAATGGACTCAACTTATATAGCGCTTTTCCACCTTCATTAGGCACTCAAAGCGCTTTACAGCAAGGATCCACTCACCCATTTACTCTCTCATTCATACACCAGTGTACGCAGACACTGGAGGCAAGTAGGGTGAAGTGTCTTGCCCAAGGACACAACGACAATGTGCACCTTCAGGAGGCAGGATTCGACCCTCGACCTTCCGATCATGAGACGACCCGCTCTACCATCTGCGCCACCGTCGCCCCGTGTACAGTATTTTCCTACAGGAAGTTACTGTAGCTGAATGGTTGAATACGTTAATAATACGTTATTTTTTAGGTTTCTTTTATCCACATACTTTATTTGATATGGGCAAAGATTGAGCAAATTCCCAAAGCTGTGACACAAACTCATGACACTGAGGCAAGAAAATGCATCATGTGCACTGCGACTGAACGCCAGTGTGCAATTAAAATTGTCCTTAATTTATTCTGTATGAGTCACGGTGCTTTCTGCTGTGGTAGTACTATAGGTAATAGGTAGAGTGGGAGAAATGATAAGTAAGGGACTTCATCGAAAGACTGTTAAGCACCAAATAACAGTTGTGTGTTCACATTCAATGCTTGTATTTATATTTTATGATGTTTAAAAACGCATTGTTCAATGTGAAAGTTTGGTGACACTTTACATCTACTCACTATTAAGTAAATAATCTATTCATCATTTATAAAACCTTAAAACATTCTCACAGTTTTAAATAATTAATAAGAAGAAAATACATGCCAACACAGATTTACTAGTTGCCACCACCCCTGTGCCTGGCAGAGGTTAGGCTTTAGGTTGAGCGAATTGCCTAGTCGATTCTAATGCTCTCAAAATTGTTCATAAAAGATGAATAAAGTTCTTAACAAAGCTTTGCAAATGCTAATAGCGAGTAGATATTACAACATAAACCCAGAAGATCAATTTATCTTTTCATTCTAACCCCACCTTTGTTTTACGTCTGCTTTCTTTATATGCGTTGCTGTTAAACATAAAATCGATCCTGTTCTTTTGTAGTAATCTTGAGTGGAAGCGATGGCTTAGCATTGCATCAGTCAAACTTACAGCATTGATTGCTTGAATGGCGTGCTGTCTCCGTGATTGACTGACAGGTCGCGCGCTGGTCCGGGGTCTCCTTTGACCACCAGATGAACAGAACGATACGCTGCCCGACTGAGGGGCCCAAACTATTCACAGACACGGAGCTGATTGGCACATGTCACCTCGGTCCGTGGGAGGCCCCGAGAGGCAGGCTGCGTGGGGGGATGTCAGCGCTTAGACAGGGCTTAGACAGGCTGAGACAGCAGGGATAAACAGAGGAGGAGGGGGAAGATGAACGCCAAAAAGGTGAAGTCAACAAGTGCAACCCAGAGCGGAGAGCTGAGTAATAGGTGGATAAATTACGCACAGGAAGAAAAGTGTGTCCGTTATGTACAATGTAATGGAAAAGAATAGTCAGAGAGACGCTGGATAAGACTTACAGTTGGATCTCAGCAACAAAGAAAATAAGTAAGGATTTCTAAAGCAAAATCACGAGCAAATCAAGCAAAAATAAACAATATGTGTATATACTTATTTTGTATTTGGATTTTGGAACCATCCATCCATCCATCCATCCATCCATCCATCCATCCATCCATCCATCCAACCAACCAACCAACCCCGACAAACCAATCAACCAACCAACCAACCAACCAACCAACCAACCAACCAACGTGACATGAGTAGGAAGTAAGTGACCGGTCTTGCTTGATTCAAATGTTTTGGTTTTCCTTTTCTTATAGTTAAGATATTTCAAGTTTACCTCTGGTCTCAAATTTGATGCAAAATACTACTTTGGGTTGTTCCCTTTAGAAAACATCTTCAGACTTGGCAACATCAGGAATGTCAGGTATTTCCTTATGCACACAGTGGCATCCATACATTTGTGGTGAAAACTATATATTTTTCATGTAGCATAAAGTGGGATGTGATGGAAATGGCATACCAGCAGCATGGATATACAGAGGTCAAGCAGGCACAAAGCAGGGGAGCTTACACATATAGATGTATAGTTTTCTATGAGCTTTTGTCAACATAGATGGTAGGTTTTTATCAGAGCACACCCATCGGAACAGTTCCATTCGAACACCTAAGGCCTCCGTCTTCAAATAGGCCTATGGCTTCATTGTGTTGCCAGATCTGCAGATACATATACACTATGTGACACCCAAAAAGTGATCCTGGTTGGCCTTAACTGGCATCCTGTCGTCTAGTCCTTGCCCCCCAAAAAAGAAATCGCACAAAGATATCACGTGTGCGAATAGCATCTATTCTTATGCTCTGATACCTGTGGCAGCTAAATCTCTGCATGCTCACAGTGGGTCTATGGAGATTGAACATTATATTCAGTTCCCCCCCCGGTGTGGCAGCAGTGGAACGAAGTGTCAGTGAAGCACATCACCAGAAGAGTGCACGTCAGACTATGTTAACACAGCAGCATCATCGACTGTGGCATTTAATACAACTTTAGGTTGGCATATTGTCAGCTGAGGCGTGTCCATCTTAAGGCTGAGGGGTGGTGTAAAGAAAAAAAAACTGGACTGACTTTGTTTCTTGACTTTTAATGACAGTTTAGTGATAGAAGTGTTTTCAAAAAATATACACCAGACTCTTCAGGAAGCGGAACTCTCTCCCTTTACTTCCTTTCAACTGCAGTCACAAACACTCCAACCTACTCAAACACATTGAACTCTGCCCCCCTCTTATGCTCTATTGTATTTGCACAGTGGCACTGAGAGTAACAAAGCAGCCTATAACCTGTACGCACTCTGCATTCAAATTGTCAAGAAAGCAGACTTTAGCGTTCGAGCAATTAACACTTTTGAAAAGAAATGTGTAAGCATAAGGTGACGTGGGTGAAGTGTCTACCCAAAGAGACACTGCCAACAATATCAGTGGACAACCATCCTCCTCCTGTCAAGGCAAGGCAACTTTATTTATACCGCGCATTTCGTACACAAGGCAACTCAATGCGCCTGAACTACTGATACCAATACTCACTGCATCTAAATGGACAAAATATTAAACTTGTTTCGAGAAGCCCTCGTGAACAAGATTGTTGCTCTCCAGAGGAAAGAAGTAGCCCCTTCTGCTTGAATCCACAGCAGCAAATGGACACTTTTATGTTAATTTCTTTAAGCAGTAGAATATACAGCTTGGAGTCACTTTCGATTTGTTGTACATCCATTTAAGTTCAAGTTGCAATATTGCCCACAATTTGTTGCCATTCTGTTTCATCGTGAAAACTTAATGAAAGCCATCCATCTCCCCGGAAGCGTTTGCCTGATCGCTGTTGCAGAGTATAGATCCTCTTGGCAGCTAATTTCAGAAGTCCGCAGCAAAAAAACTGTGATAATGCTCAACAAGCGTCCTCGAATCAGACAGACTAATATTTTATCTGACTCCGGTTGCAAATGAGAACAGAGGCTGGGCTAGACACTTCAGTAAGAGCTCAAGTTGTTTTTAAAGTTAATGCAACTGAGGCAATCAAGACTTTGTGTGGATGCTTTAGGCTGCGTCCATATGGCGCTGGTGTGACTTTCACGATGCATACGTCTCCTTCTATCTTCGCGTAATGGCTCTCCGGGAGCATGAGCTGAGCGGATGATTATCTAGGCAGATGGCACAAGCGGTAAAACAGTAGAGAGGACGTCTTTCTTTTCATTTAAATATCACTTTCTCAATGGGGATCGCAGATTGAGCTGAGAAAGTATGAAGTGAAAGGCAGTGTCACATTTGGCTCTGTTGAGATGTGCACTTTCAGCTGTCCAGTTCAACCAAGACTGTGTCATGAAACTAAATGGTTCTCAAATTACATCACTAAATGGATACGGTATGTGTTGGAATGATTATACAGTACAATTGAGAGCTGTAGTATATAGTATTGCGCTAATAAGCTTTTGCTTCAGCCCACTCCTTTTGAGCAGAATGTATACTGCTCAAATAAACAATAAACAAAATAAAGTAAGTAAGTACTTTATTTGTCATTGTCAACGAAATTGCGTTCAGGTATTGGGTTAGTCCTGACTAAGCCACTGTGACTGAGTGCATGCCACTTTGGGCCAACCTTACCATTACCTTTTTGAAGGTAAAGGAAACTGGAGCACCTGCAGGAAACCTGGCTGACTGCCTTCAGTGCTTCTCTGAAACAATGCACTGCCTCCTGGGTTTGTCTCTGTGTCAGAGCGTGGTGTCCTGCACTGGTCAGCTCCTCCACCTCCCCTTCCTCTGTGCAGCTCCCTCTGCTCCATTCGCTCCACAACTTATCTTTTTTGTTTCCTGTAGCTCCTCTTGTGACGCATCCACGGTGCTGCAGGTGTGGAGGGCACTTGGTGCCTCTTCAGTGTTTCAGAAGAAGAAATGTGTAGGTCTCAAATGTGTTTAGCTCATCAGATACTTTGGGTCCTGCATGGCTAGTACGGACTCTCAACAGTAAAAAAAATCGAAACACAGTTTTAAAAGCTGTTTGCAATCTCTAATGCCCCAGAATGATCTCAGCAACTTCAGCTTTTGGCAGATTGAAAATCTTGGAATATTTCACATTTGTCTTTTTTGAACTCCTACTTTCTTCAGTCACGAGTTTTGGACATTTTATGCAAACTGCTTAAACCTATATAGAGGTGTATAGAAAAATCAGCTTCAATAATAAACTGGAAAGCATACTTTTTTGCAAGTTGAGTTGGGTTGTAACTCGACAGAACAACTATGTGCTTAAAATGGAGAGTACATTGCCTTTGCCTTTGGACTGTTTGCGCAGATGAGTAATTTCACACCAAATGAATGCTTCTGTCTTGGTAATGTTTCAGATTGTTTCCTCATATTGAACTACTATGACTCATATGACACATTTCTCCAAATAGCGTCACTCAAGTAAATTTGTCATCTGCGTGTGTCGCCTTTAACCTATGCCTGGCATAACAAAGAGGTCACATCAGGAGTGCCGTAGAGGATTGAATAGGCTACCCCATTAAAATATACTCTGTCTCTGGGATTAGTGAAAATAAAGGATTGTAATGATTGTTTCACATTCATATTTGTAACAATAAATAAAATAATACAATTGAACACTTTTCTATTAAAAATCATGGGTGATGATGGGTGTGCTATTTCTCAAATATTTGCACGTCCAACAACGACAGAGAAAGAAATGATTCTCTTTCAAAGCGCAACTTAACTAACAATCGCAATACTATGAAAAGCTATACCCATCAAAGAGGAGATCAGATGCTAACAACACTCAAATGCTAAATATTTCCTGCACATGAATTGTGAAAACTTTGTTCGTTGCCATTGGAAACTCTCATCACGCAAAATGACAATTAGGCAATTCCACAGCCGTCTCTTAATAGGGTTCCTTAAAGGGCAACCTATTGTTCGCCGCATAAAAGAAACTAGATCAAATTAAACTTTATCCAGATAGAGCAAAAACTCTCTCTCTCTCTTTTTTTTTTATATAACCAAGGCGATAGAAACGTCTTTGGACTGTCATTTTTTGAGAAAGTCATTGACACATTCACTCCTCCAGCCTGTCCCTGGAGTCCATAAAACCGAAAAACATTGCCTATTTTTTGAGTTTGAATTCAATCTATTCATTTTCCTCTCACTCTAAACTCCACCCTTGAAGCTGAAATCAGTCACAAAGTTTCCCAAGGACAACCTCATTGGAAAAGAAAGGCAGACACAGATGTACGTATAGTGCACTAAACCAACAAAAGAGATTCTCCGATTATTTGGTTGTGTTGGTCACAGGGGAGCATAATCTGTAAAGATTATCGGCAAACTCTCAAATCGGGACTTGAACCCACAATGCTGAGGACAGAAAAGTGTGCAGTACGCTTAAACACTACATGTTTTTTATGTATTTGTTCATCCTTCCCACATAACATAGTTTCAAATATGACACAAGGATTTAAATCATCACACTTCCAAGGCAATGCAATTCTATTCTTTTTTTTCTTCCAAAAAGCACTGACAGTTTCTCTATTTTTTGGAAGATGTAAAAGTCTGAAAGACCAAAAATGTTGTTTACTGATAGCAATATATTCAGTATGTTTGTCCAAAGTGACGGAAATGTATTCAGCTGGGAACCAAATATGCAACTGGAGCAAAGGTCAGTAAAGCCGGGAATATAAATGCACAAATGTCTGTGTGACATTTTCTGCAAATCCAAAAAAGCACTTTTGTTTATGTGCATAATTTAACCTACTGGTGGTATATGATAACTGCCCCATGGTCAACAGAGTTCACCCCCCTCACTTCTGCATCCAGCCGCTTTGTATGAAAAGTGAAATAAGAGGAAAAGACACATCATTGAGCCAATACAGATGAGAGCTGTTGCATGGGCCAAGAATACAACACATTAGCCTCAGGGTATTTGTTCTGTCTTGAGATATAGACCAGGCGTTCAAACTTCACTGAATAATGTATTCAACTTATGTGAGGTGGAATTTTGTGCTGCACTAACGCCTAAACGAGAATTGATGCTTAAAATGAGTTAATGTGGTTGTATACTTTATCTCCGTAGGGCAGGGATCGCCAACCTTTTCCCCCTTGAGCTGCTTTAACTTGACTAAAATGGCAGAGAGCTACTTATGCTTTGGATACTTTAGAATCTACAAGAATAAAGCAATTAACCAAGACTCTAATACAATGAAAGGAAATTACTTTAGTCCCCTCTTACTACTACTACTACTACTACTATACTAATACTACTACTACTAATTGCGACGTGTGAACAGGTGGCGACCTCCCTCTCTCTCTCTTTTGCCTTTTTCCAGCATTTGTGGTTTATGTGTTCCACGTTGTTTTACTGGATGTTTTTGTACGTCTTTGCTGTGTTTTTGTGAGTTTCTGTGATATTTTTTTTTACTGCAAACAGTCAATAATGGTCCTGAAGCAGCAGCTTTTTAAAAGTAAACAAAAGCTAGCTTATCAGCTATACCCATTTGATACCTATACATTTCTTCTTCTGAGACACTGAAGAGGCACCAAGAGCCCCCACACCTGGAGGACAGTGTGGTCAAGGAGTACAGGAACAAAACCGAGGAGGTATCCAGCCAAGACTCCCAGTGAAGCCTGGATCTGTTCCTACTATTGTTGTGGCTAATGGACGTTCACTGGAGAGTGGAACAGATTGTCTGCTGGGCTCTTCCCAGAAGATGGTGAATGACTGTTGTGGGGGGGAGGGAGCTGTGCAGGAGGAAGAGGAAGGAGGAGGAGCTTACCAGTGCAGGACACCACGCTCCGAAACAGGGACAAACCCAGGAGGCAGTGCATTGTTTCAGAGGATCAGAGAAGACTGAAGGCAGCCAGCGGTTTCCTCTGGATGCTACGGTTTCCCTTAGCTCCGGATCGGGTTGCTTGTACAATGATAAATAAAGCACTTACTTACTTACTACTACTACTACTTACACCTTAAATACAAAGTAAAAAATCTGATCTAAAAGCAACTTAAGAGACCAGAACACTTTTGTGCATTCTAATTATGACTTTTATGCACGCAATTATGATATAAAATGAATTAGGTACGTGTTGCCTTTTGACGCGATTTTAGTCACATCTTAGATCAATCCTTTACACAAATATTGACAAACCTTTAAATCCAGTTGTATCCTTCACACTTCAGAGTTAACGGGTCTGATTCAATTTATGTCTGACAAGAATTATCTTATATGCACAGATCAAATAAAAATACAACACATATCATACAACAAAAGTGTGCCTTTAGCTACATCCAGGAGAAAGAAGACTGGAGGAAAAGAGATGAAACTGCCGACAATACAAAGTGCCAGCAGCACTGCGCTGCACTCAGTAACAGACTTTAGATGTAGCGAATTACAATTACATGATTAAAATTGTGTTCTAGTAAAAGTACAGGCTGAAAACTGTACTAAAAAAGTACAATTACCAAAAGAATGCACTCAATAACTAGAGTACATATATGACTCGCTACTTTCCACTATGGAACCTGCAGTATTTACCCACTTCTCACTTGATCTTTAATCATTCTTCAGTGACACGAGCTGATAGCGTTTTCTTCATAAAAATTCAGGGCAGACATGCACACTAGGCAAAGGGAATAAACCCGAGAATTGAAATTAATTTAAAAATCAATCAGCCTGTCACCTCGGGAGCCCCATCTTTGCCGTGGTCCCTTGGCATCGCTCCGTTTCACTGCTTTGCCCCAAATGATGGCGGTCACTGAGGCGTGCAGCGTTATAGTAGGATGGGGGCGCAGAGAAATGCATGAAATACTGTAAGTGCAGGATCACATTTTCAGGTGTTTATGTCTGAAAGGGCAGAAGAGACGAGTGTGTAAAGAGCGCACAGTGTCAGTTCGTCTGCATGTCTTTCAGAGGAAAAATGTGACAATACTTTTATGGGCAGGTTCACGGACCAGAGCAAAGACACTAAGATAAACCGTTGAACTGAAATAGGCAATATTACGGTATTAGGGGGGTGAAATAATCGCACTCAAAATTGCAACTTAATGCTCGCCATTAGCAATTTGAAAAGGCTACTGGTAATAAGATGTCGTCGGCAGACACCAAATCTCCAAACAATCTTTGTATTACATATATATATGTATATATTATACACAATATGCTGACTGCCCAACTTCAAGTGTTGCTGCGTGTGTGAATGGAATCTTAAAATCGATGTATGGTAAATGCAATTTTTGTTTTGTTTTATGTATTCTCTTGCTATAGTACAGTATATGTGCATAACTGCAACATGTGTCTCTGTAAGCATATGTATATGCAGAAGTTTCACACATGGATGGCATTGTAGTGCTGACCACACTCCGCGTTTCATCTCTGAACCATACTTCCACAGGTAAAATGTGCAGATCAGCAAACTGACTGTATTATTTAGTGCTGTGGTGGTAGTTACACAAGTCACTATACAGAGAAATGTGTTTTAAAATCAGGGCTCAGGAGCTCAAGGCTCTCAGGACTCAGGGCTCTTTGTCAGCACAGCTCCCTCTCTTATTGATTCAGTACTGAAGGGTGTTGCCCTTGGCCTCGCCTTTAGACATTTTAACCCATAAAGGTCAACTGACCACATAATAATCCCTCACTATAGCTATAAATGTTTCAACATACAGAAAACGCTGGCTTAGACGGCTACGTTAATGTGGCTGCATGGTCTGAAGCTCTGTTTTGTCAATTTAAACAAGTCTGGCCTTTGCTTGTACATTATTCTCAGCAGAAAGATCTGACTTGGCAGTCTGATAAGTAAGCTGATGTTGATTTGTATAAATGCCCTTGACATCATTTAAAGTAGTAATATATAATTGCAGTTAATTTAATAATTCAATTGGGATTATCTTTAATGTTGGAAAAATATAGTCAACAGGACAAAGAGCCTTGTATAGATAACAGGTAACATAAAGCCTATAGTTTGATGTATATTTTTCTAGCGTTGTCAAACAAAAATCTATCAGTTGTGCAGCTTTTATGTTTGCATGGTTACTGCCAGGTGTTGCAGTGAAATGTATCAGTATTGATTTGGTGTTTGGTCTATGATTGGGATAGCAATGATTTGCCTTGGTGCATCAGTACTATCTGTACTTTTTGGGTCAGTCCAAAAGCCTGGATCAGAAGCCCACCTGGTTATGCCAAATTCTATGAGTAAACTAATCAACTAATCCCATCTCACAGTTACCATGAAAGTAATCTTCAAACAATGATGTCACTGCAGGCAGTTGATTTGAATACAACCTATCAAAGAGTTGATGCCCGAGATTAAAACTATTAGTGCCCTCCCTTTTAACGCTGAAGCCGCGTTTATAGTAGTGCCTTATTGATTTGAGTGTAGCAGCCTGCCGGGCCACTAGAGCCCCCACAGAGCATCAACATCACTGTGGGATTATAGAAAGAGAAAACAGTCTCCATGGAGCACAGAATCGAGATGAAATGTGTAACTGCACTATTTCCAATTCACTTAAAATGACATCAGCTCCAAGAAAGCATTCATTGTTTTGCAAATTACTTTTCAGGCATTCACATACAGAGTATACACCAGGAAAACAACACACTAGCACAATATAATCAAATTCAAAAGGTTATTGTCCCATGCGGGAAGCCCACTTTGCTCATGTTAAAACACAAATCAGAATTGTACACTGTAGTGTAGCGTGTCCATAAGCATAACAACCATATCAGGTGCACATTTACGCCACAGCACAGGACCAGCAGTCTCTTCTGCCTCGAATGGGTTACATGCTTTCCCTCAGGTTTTCAGGATAATAGCTACGAGGAACAGTGGCTGAGTGGTTAGAACGGTTGCAGCACTGTAACACGGTCATGAGTTTGACTTCCTTGAGTGGCGTTTGCATACTCTCTTTTGACCAACAGGTGGGCCTTTGGGCATCATAGAATGAACCCGCTCTCGGGACTGATTGACTAGACCAGGGGTTCCCAAAGTGGGTTGGGACCCCACGGGGGGTCCCACTCAGTCTGCAAACTGGTCCCACATGACTGCAACTGGTCACAGCTCCTGACGGGCTCCCCTGCTCAAAGGCAGAGGACAAAGTCTACAATATGAATACAAAGTCCGCGGTGAACACTGTCTTCCTGCAAATCCTTTATGATGATCAAAAATCATATCGTTCTTTTCTCATGGTCTTGGCGTCACTCATTCATTACAGCTGTAAAAAAAAAAGCCTCATAAACATTGAATGTACCACCCGGACCTACCATTTTGAAGAGCTATCCTTGGCACTTCTTGGGTTGAGCTGAGTCCAGTTTGTCAAAGTGATAGTGACAGAGAAATGCATCAGTCAGCTCAGATCAGGCCCATCACCACGAAGCCCTTGAGTCTGTGGAACACTGTGAAGTATGGGATCTAAAAGCTGCACTTATACGTCTTCTCCGCATTTCTGCTCAAGGTTCATGATTCAGAACACAGGCAAAGAAAGGAGAAAAACCCGACTAAAGGGCCATCGCTCAAAGTTAAAATCCACGGACTTGGAGCAGGCACATTAGTATTTTATGGGAGAAATTCAGATCTAATATGCAACTGACCTTTAGTGGCGCAGTGGTAAAAGCAATGTTAGAATTGAGAGAAATGAGGATGACCTTATTCATACTTTGGCCTTACAAATATGATAGACAAAACAAGCACACACAATGAAATGAATAGAGAGAAGCCAATCTTGGGAAGAGGTATGCTCTCAGTTTGTAGGCAGAGGGCTATAGGCAAAACCCCATTGATGTCACTGTGTGAAGATTTATATCTATATCAAGGTTATATAAGGGCGGCTCAAAGTGGAGCCCACAGGAGCAGCCATTGTTCTATCACTGTGATGAATGGTGTCATATTACTGTTAGTCATGCAGTAGGTCTCAAATAACTAATCCAACAAATATTTGCATAATTCATGGCATCATTAAAATGTTTAATTATTGACAAATCTAAGTTTAAATAAAACATAAGATGAAGTGAGATTAGGACGTCAGAGGTAGAGTTCAGAGCGTTATCAACAATAAAATGTTAGAAGAGCAGGTTTATACCGCGAGCGTGCTGCCAATTATTTAGACAGTGACCATCTTTATAAGCATTTTGTAGCGCAGTGATCCGAATAAAAACTAAAATCGTCCTACTCTCAAACCTTTCGCTGCAAAACATGATTGAAATGATCTAGAATATCCCCTTCAAAAGTGCACAGCCATGGACAATCTCGCTCTCGCAGCAACACTAGCTATTTGCATAACAAAAAACACATTGGAAAAATAAGTGTGAAATTGGGCTCAAACACTGTCAACGTATAAAAGGACATCACACGGCGTAAAAACAAACAAATGCCACATAAGAAACTGTGCAATGAAAAGTCAAATGAAAGTGCTTTGTTTAAAGTCATCACAGCTTGTGGAAAGAAACTGTTTGAATGGCAATCAGTAGAACATTTGACAGAGTGATATACCTTTTCCCTGCAGGGAGTATCTCAAAAATGGCCTGAGGCATCATCGACACTTTGTAAAACACAGTAACACAACTGGTTAGGACCATAGACATATTAATAATAGACCGTCATTCCTCACTCCTCCCTGTTTACCATAATGACCACATTCGAGGGGGGAAATCATGGCGGATTTACAGACTCCTCCTCCCCAGCTCTGATGAAGCATGTTCCTAAAAAGGGCATAAGGGCGGGATCTTCACTGATCATAACCACGCTAACAGTCCGGCCCACATACTGTAAGTAGAGAGATTTCTAAAATGTTTCTTATGAAAACCAGCTTGGTTTCTTTAATTGCAACTAACCCAGCGTTATCACAGGAGGATTATCTAGCTGTAGAAAGTTTAGGAAAATTTTAAAAAGGCTTTAAAGTTGTTTTCAACGTGTCTAAAGTGCAATGTATTCCAATGGGGGACTAGCGGCTATATCAAGGTACTCCAGCAATGGCGGCCCCTAGTGTCGTCGTCACAAATCAGAACAGCCAGCGGCCACTGGTTAGGACATGCTCAAGTGCGCAATGGTAAAAGTAAAAGAATCTTAAGCAGTCTCACTTTCTTAGCAATATTAGTAGTATTAGAGCTCCAATTCAAGTCATGAGAAAGAGTCACACCCACGAATTTACATCCCTCCACAATCTCCACGTCAGAATCATGAATAGCAATAGGCAACCGATTCCTATTGTGACAAAAATAAACACATCCATAAACACTTGGATGTGATATTGTTAAAAAATTACTAACCTACTTGCTTTGCTCAGAGGGATATGTCCACTTCAATAATCAGGACAGATTCTGAATACATCCGCAGCTTCCAAATGCACCATAGCCCTGCAGTTTCTCTGACATGTTTTTAGTGAATACATCAGAGCACAGACATATTTCTGCATTCCCGTAGCAGTATAAAGATTGTGTTAAAATCAGAGTAAAAACTGGGAGCGCTCTCCACCTCTCTGTGATAACTCTCCATCTCCTCTTTCCCCCTCGTGCTTCATGCCCTCATCCATAAAACATATACCAAGTACCGTCGCTCAGCCACGGCCACACACATGTGAAATTCACAGCTTCTAAGCTCAAAGGGAATAGGTGCGCGCCTGTCCCTTCCCATCGCGTGGATGCGGTTTCTTCTCCATTAGCGAGGCACCGCTGGCCTTACAGTGTGTGCGTGCAGGGGCGTGAAAGTGTAGAGGAGTCTGTAGAGGAAGCACACATGCATGAACCATCACAGAAAGAAGAAAGTAAAAACATAATGTGATATTCTTTCAATGTAAAATATGGTGATTAGTGGTAATGAGCTTTTTCACTTTTCGTTTCATACATTTGGAAACTCTGCACTTCGGCGCTTACTTTCAGCCGATGTGCAAAGCAGTAGTGAGCAAAAGGATCAATGTAGTATATCAGATGTTGTCATGGCGACGTGAAAACAGGAAGCGACCTCCCTCTCTCCTTGTGGAACTGAGTTTTTTTGCCTTTTTCTGCGAACTGCATTTGTGGTTTATGTGTTCCACATTGTTTTTCTGGATACTTTTGTACGCCTTTTCCGAGTTTTTGTGGAGGTTTGGTGGATTTGTTTACTTTGAGAATCTAAAATGGTCCTGAAGACAGCAGCTTTTTAAAGGTAAACAAAATGTTAGCTTATCAGCTAAACCCATTTGAGACCTACACATTTCTTCTTCTGAGACACTGAAGAGGCACCAAGAGCCCCCACAGCTGCAGCACAGTTGAGGCGTCATAAGAGGATCTACAGGAAACAAGTAAGGGACAAACGAGAGATGGTGAAAGACTGTTGTGGAGCGGAGGGAGGAAGAGGAAGGAGGAGGTGGAGCTGACCAGTGCAGGACACCACGCTCTGAAACAGGGACAAACCCGGGAGGCGCGGCACCATTTCAGAGGATCAGAGGAGACAGAGGGCAGCCAGCCAGGTTTCTTCCGAGTGCTACAGTTTCCCCGACCTCCAAGGTCATGCGGGTCAGGTTGACACACTGTGGCAGCGCGGCTCAGCCGCAGCAGCTCAGGACTAACACCTGAACACTATTTCGTTGTACAGTTGTACAATGACAATAAAGCACTTACTTACTTACTTACTTACTTAGTGTCGCAGAAGGAGAGAACACTTATCCGAAATAATACAAATTATTTGGATGCTTTAGTAATAGCCATATTTTGCATTCCTCTCTGCTTATACATTTGTAGTGCTGCTTTACAAAACCACCTCTGACATTGAGTGAAAAAGAAGGAGTTTTTTTTTCTCTCTCTCTCTCTGGAGATAGCCTTGGGATCTAATTTCTTTCAAAGTCAGGTAGAATGAGTGATTTCCTGTTTATGCAACACGCAGAGGTGCAGAAGGTCACGCAGATGTGCCCGTGTTCGGATCATGGACTCTCTTTCACACCGTTTCGCTTTAGAAAGTGGTCTGAGAAGTGTGCTCCGTCAGACATGTTCCTTTCTTGCTAATATACACCATGATGTATTTCCTCGAAAAGCCAGAGAAGTAATTTTTTGGGGGGGAAACTGCACTGGTCCCTTGGTCATATCCGGACTGTAGACATCTATAACAGCTTCCCTCACCAACCCCCGACTAACCCTTCGTAGTCAGTCAGAGCGATGCTGTGTGGTGTTATGGCATAAACAATTCAGACATTCTTCCGCTTGAATTGCAATTCCTTTCCTGTACACTCGCAGCCAAATGTATTGGTTACGGTTCATTTGCAAATCCACCCCATATACTGTACCTCAGCCCTGTTAGACGCCCATAACCTCATTTGTGTACGATATGTTGCAGCAGATTGATAAAATATCCCTGTTTCTATAAAGCCCCAACATCTTTTGGTAATACTTTGCTTGAGTTGTCTGATTTCATGACCAAGGCTGGCTCTAGGTATAGGCGAACTAGGCAGCCACACATCTGCTGGACACGGCGCTAAAAATGGAAACTTAAATAATTAACCCGATAATCCACAACATGGCGGCCTTTTTGACATATCTTTCAAACAGAAACAGACAACTTTCAAATGAGCCCTGTCTGGTACGGCACATTTTTTTTGTCAAAAGTGACTCCTAATAAAATTGCTGTGCACACATGTTTTATGATGCCACATGTGAGTCGCAGCGGCTCAGGACTGACCCTTTATCTGATCTACGCAATTGTGTCGTACAATTGTATACTGTAATGCCAAATAAAGCACCTACTTACTTACTATGTATTCCTATGTTGATTTGTCCCTAAAAACTGGACTTTTCCAACTTCCCATCTTGCCTAAAGCAAAACCAAATGGACACAGAGCAGGCCCTGCTTAAGACTGGAGCCACATTACAGCAATCTCTAAAATTCTTCTCATTGGAGCCTAAATGGTGCTGGTTAGTGTCAGCGATTTTGCCAAATTCTATCACCTTCAGCTGATAATTTGCTTTTTTTTCGTCAGACTATTCATCATTATGAGTCCAAATTACTGTATTGAACATTGGTGGTAGCAGGAAAACATTTTACCAATCCTTTCCTCGCAGCAGATGTTTAAGATTATTTTAGTCAAAATAACCTGTGTCCTTATGCAGTTTATGTCACAGTATGGCAACATGGTAATAGAATGAATGTTGAGTTACGAAATAAACCATTATTATTATTGCTTTGACACTCTGGTAGGATTTGCTTAAAATGAAACATATGGGTGTACCCTCAAGTTTGTCTTTGCGGAAAAATATATCATCAATGTGAATAGCCTGTTAAAAGAATATAAGGGCCCTCTTTGATGTGATTGTATTAACACTGGTAAATGGAGAAACAAAGATATTTGCTTAAGTACTTTCCATGACTGGTGTCGTGAAAAGAAAGGTAAGTGACACTAATGGCAAATGTCACTAAAAAGTGGTCGAGTGGTTATTTGAATCATACTTTTACAGAGGAGAGAAAATATAATCTTACACTATAACTGAAAGGTTGGCAAGAAAAGAAAGGACATTGAAGTGGCAGGTCAGAAAAGGCTTTTCTGTATGTAGGATCTTCTATCTTTTCCCCTGGCTTTCAATATTGTCTTGGGCATGGCTTTGGATACACAAGAAACATTGTTTGTTGTAATCTATTCATTTTTATGGAATACATTTTTCTTTTCCAGGGGCACAGTGGTACTTAGCATGGGGTATGTGGAATTTTAGGGTAAAAATTTAGATAGACGTTTTTGAGAATTTTGAAAGGAAAACGATGTAAATTGTATTTAAAATGAAGGAATTTAAGATTGATTTAGCTAGTTTTTGAACAGAGCAAACTGTCTTTTCTAATAAATAGGAGTTTGAGATAATCACTTTCTAAAGAGACAACAACCTCAAAGTAGGGGGTACGGTACTTAAAGATAAAGGCAAAAGATAAAAGACAAGGAGTGGAATATGCCACTGATATGGGGTCAATTAGCTACCCATACCCATTCATACTGTGAATATTGATAATACATTGGGACCTTAGGTCATGTAGCACCGTTGCTTCAATATAACATCAATACTGGACGCTGAATTCACTTTTGCTGCATATTTCAAATGTAACAGCTTGTTTATACTGTATGCAAGTGTATGAATAATTTGATGATTTTACCCAAATCTATTCTCAAAAGGAACACAAAAGCAGCAGAGTTTTAATGTCAAAGTTAATTGCCTGTGCATGCTTCCATGTTGTCTCATCAGTCAGCGTGCAGGACATAATGAAATCCATCTGTTGGTCGTCCAAAGTGGTTTACAGATTTAATATTGGGTCTATGGGAGCGCGTGGAGGCCCAGGAGAGAGGCAGCCTCCTCAAGCCCTTGCTCCACTTGGATGCCTTTAATTAGGAGAGCTGTGGAGGGGGGGGGGGCTGGAGGAGCTGTAGAGGGGGCTGTAGAGGCGGCGCTTGTGTTAACTGATTTCCCTCTTTAATCAGTGCTAATCTCCAGTCATTTTCACAGTACAATGCCAGCTCATTCAGAGAGTCAAATTAATGAGTGAGCAATACAGTGCATCATAAGTTGTCAAAGTCCTATCTCTAACATGGTCAATGTTATCATTCACCTCGTCTGCATGTCTGTATGAGAGAAGATAGGGTCATAATGATAGTCACATACTGGGCCTGATCTTGTGTTTCTAAACGCAGACTAGACTTTAGCGCCGATGAGGGGCGCACTGTGAAATCTTCTGCCTCACATTAAACGAAATAAGTGGGTTTAATGGAAATGTCCCATTGAGTAAAATTAGGTACAAGCAAGAGTCCCCTGACCTTAAGGTTACAGTAGGTTCAATGGTTGTATATCGCTCTCTAATCCACAAGACAACTGGGTTAGACCCCTCCTGGAACCTCCACCTTAACGTGGTGGAGGGGTTTGAGCGCCCGAATGATCCTGGGAGCTCTGTTGCCGGGGCTTCGTGCCCCTGGTAGGGTCTCCCATGGCAAACAGGTCCTAGGTGACGGGTCAGACAAAGAGCGGTTCAGAAGCCCCTTATGAGAGACCAACAGGCCCGTTTAGAATCATGAGGCCGTCCTTCTGTGGACCCACCACATGCAGGAGGAGCCATAGGGGCTGGTGCAATGTGATTTGGGCAGCTCCAACAGCTGCCCCCACGACCCGACAACGGACAAGTGGAAGAAAATGGATGGATGGATGGATGGATGGAACTAGGTTAGAGATGTCGGACTAATGGCACCTCTGCTCAATGGTACATTTTCGGAATACTGAGACAGCGGACTAATGGGTTGTCGGACCAATGGCATGGCACCGAACGGGGCTGTACATGGGCTGGACAGACACCCATGGCCAATGGTGATGTTATTTACAACAGCGGTCCCTTCCCGAGCTTTTTCTTCCAGACCAATGTTCTCCATGGAGCGGGGTGGCGCTGGGTAAGGCTGGTATGGGGGGACGCACGTGCTGTGTCTTGATCACGTTTCTGCGGCGGGTAGAGCACCGCACGGCGCTCTTACTCTCGGGACACGGCCAATGTTAAACTCACAGTGGAATAAAGTTTGTAGTTTGTGCGTGAAAATGATGTTGCCTAAATGCTGAAGGAAGTAGCTACATGAGGCCGCCTGTCATATTGATGTGAAGATGAGGAGAGAAAAGGGGAAGAAGCAACAAATGCTTGTTCGAGTCACACCCCGTCTCAGTCATTCCCTTCTTTCTAAGCCACGGCCCAGCGCCCTGGCCATGCAAGCACGCAACATGTCACACTCGTCTGCGCTAATGCTGTTGTTGCACCAGGCGATAGGTCGGGCCCATAATATCTTAAGCCAACACCCAAATTCAAAATTGTCTTTCTTTCTATAGAGTCTTTGTCACTTAGTCAGCAAGCCACATTATATTTTATCCAAAAAATGAATTAGACATGAACATTATCAAGGTGGTAGAGTGGTTAGCCTTGCAATCTTATATATTTTAAGGGGATTTGTGGAATTTTAAGAGGTGCCAATGCAAATAGTAGAAGAGAGACGCAGCTAAAAGACGCACTATGAAGATAAGCTGCAGATGTTATGCTAACACCAGATAAAGTTATGCTAACAGCGGCTAAATCCTATAATCTTTTTCGGTATGATGATGTGAAATACTAAATCTCGTATGACATGCCTGTTTTAGTGAGGGCGGGCCTCTCTCCTCTGGCCAATCAGAGGCAGCGGTCTGTTCACTTTAGTATCAGTTCAGTCCGCTTTGGCCCAGGGCTGAACACGGTCCCAGAACTTGTACAGTACCATGGGTAGGAATTGCCAGTGGAAAAGGGGGTAAAAGTGGAAGTGTCACACGTTGTCCTCACTGAGTAGCTTTAGAACAGTTTTTGGTGAAGGGTGCATTGTGACTGCCAGGAAAAATAAATAAATAAATCAGACAAATTGTCAGGTATTATGTGATAGAATTACTCTACAGTATAAAAAGTTGCTTTCATTGCCGAAGTCAAAGTAATATGATAAAGGCTTATTGAAAAACTCAATCCCTTGTGACTAACAGTTAAACTGAATTGGCTGAAAGCTGTTGAAGATATCCGATTGCAATACCACTACGATTTGTACACTATATCACATTTTCCTTAAGTTCGGCTGATAGATGCTATTATACTATACTTTTGCTGCAACTGTTCCAATGTGGGCGTCGTACAAAAGAGTGCAGTGTACGACGTATATGGCTGAAGGTGTAAAAAAAATATGAAAAGAAGAATAATCCCATTGCAGAGGAGAATAGCGGTCATAGGACAAAACGTTACAGAAAGCTGTTTTCAAAGGGAGTTGGATTTGGATGTAGAAGGCAATAGACTGTGAGGAGTTAGGAAACAAGGAAGTGGCCAAATGGGGTTATAATATTGTGCAGTGCCAAATTAAACGATGCAACCCTGACATTTGATGCCGCTAGTAGAAACATGCAGTGTACATTATTATGTCACATGTTTTATAAGATATGCCTTCGGGAGTAACCTTTACATTTAATAACACTGCACTAGTACAATAGGATTATGACAATACAAGGGTCGAATTCTAGCCATGTCCTTATTTAACACCCAACTGTGCTCGTCAAATACTTTGTTGGCATATTGGAGTAGTTTTTGTTTGTGTACTTTTTCAGTTGACCCTTGTCCTACAGATAAATGGAAGGGCCTGTTGAAGAAGTTCTTCTGGTAATATAATGTATATTATGCCAAATCAATATGTATGCTGCTACTACTTGACAGAAAAAAGAGGTTTAGGACACTACTGTTGGAGAAAATCTCGCTCTATACTGTTTTCTGTTTATATCAATAAATTCAAATCTAAATTCTGAACGGTTGGGTTCAATTCTGTCCACACAACAACAATAAAAAACCCTGAACCAACAAGTCTTTCTTTTTTCCTTGTCAAAGTGATACTTATAACTTCATATTTCTGTATTGTATTGTCTTGGGGAAACAATGGCTACATTTCGCCAATAACCAATTCAACTGTCACCGTATCTCAAGCAATTTCCGGCCTAATATCAATGGTAAATTTGAAGAAGATTATAACTTACAGACTATAACTTTAAGGACATTCATTTTTGTCATTAAATATCATCAAGTACAGTATATAAAGCAAGGCTAATGTTTGTCTCTCAAATCGTCCCTCACAAAGTTAAAAAGACAACACATTGAGTAAATGGAATTACATATATACTGTATCTTATTAAGTTTTTTTTATCAGCTTTGTCTGCAATCAACCAACATACTATAATACTTTTATCTTGTAGTGATAGTAGTAGTTGTTCTTTCTACACTAAAGGGAGAGCGCTGGTAAAAAAATTTAGTTACTGAAGGTCAACTGTTATGCTCGAAATCCCTTTGGCGCGTCTTACAACCTCACACCATAACATCCCCCTCCACTGACTCAGACTGACACACATCCCAATAGTGTGTCTGCACCTCGTCCAACAGCCCCTAATCCCTCTACCTGTGACGCTTACAAACACGATTAGTCCCAGTTTTCCCTCCAAATTCGCTCTAAAAGGCTCAGAAATCCAGGGCTGCTGGCTGATGTCTGGGTCGCGGCCCTTACTCTGTGTTTCTGCTCTTATCTAAATGAACAGCCTCGCTCTGGAAGTTAAGCGCTGCCATTTTCTAGCTCTTCTGAAGCTTTGTTTAAAAATGCATGGCCAGTGAGCGTCAAGCAATCCAAAGGCAAAGGAAAAACGCATACCTCGAACCAGGAAATGTTCATAATGGCAGTGAATGGGGTATGTTTGATTATGACACACTGAAGAGAGTAAAAATGGGAAATGTTGAGCTGCATGTATCACAGAGATTTGCTGACCACATAGACACAGTTAAACCTTGCGTATAAACAGAGCAAGGTCCCACTGTAGTTTCGTAGAACACACTTGTATGACCGCAATAATGGATGAGCAGTAACTTGGATACAATTTAGGAAAATACCTGCAGAGAAAGCGATTTCCTAAAGGCTCATTAATGCTTCCATTTTGTACGCTACCATCACTGCATTTATGCTTCCACGCGTTTCTTATGCCCAGCCCAGGCACTGTGTCAGTAAATGTACCAAAATGGTAGAGAAAGAGCAGGGACCAAAACAATATGGCGTCACCTGCAGTGTTTTTGCTACACCACTAAAACATAGTTAATAAAATTAGGTAAACCTTGCCTGCAGATTGGTTTAAACCACTTTTTTTTGGTTCGGCTTCTTCTGTTGAGCTGTGTGCAGTAGTGGTTGGCTCATGCACTGCCCCGTCGCACTCTTTGCATGGAGCGACTGATAGAGCGGGCGGACCGATTTAGGCAGGAGACGGAGAGAGAGCTCCGTGCATAGCCGAATGTGTTTGAAACATACAGCATGAATGAGCCTTCAGTCGTCTGCCTCCAGTTTTTGTCGGTTGACAGAGGTGCAGAGAGATGAGGGCTCACTCTGCAAACTATCAGACACGGATCTTCTGTCGCAGCTCGTCTTTGGTTGTTCCGCATTCATCTTTATCCTTGTCTCACTGGTAACATTTTGAGCTGTGACATAAGACTTTCCCCATTTCAATTGATCTTTCATTTAAAGGTGCATTACGGAACGTTTTACAAACAAAAAAAAATACTTTTTATTAGTCCGTATTTAACCTTTTAGTGACCCAGCAGCTATATAAGTGGTCAGCATGACGCCTTTACTTTCCATCACAGTGGCCTCTATAATGCTCCAGGCTCAATTGTTTTTAGAGTTTCTAGTAGGTTTTCAGTTCTTACGAGCCTCACTATAGCTATGCATGCGTTCTATTGATCCCGGATATGCTTTTATGTAGGCGCTATCATAACCACAGATGTTGCAGTTCAGATAGAGTTCAGCATCTGTAGAAAAAATGTCAAGAGGGTGGGAGACTGGAGATGGCCAAGACATGCAGAGAATGGAAAGTGTACATGATCTTCTAGTTGGAAAGAGAACGCTTACTAACAGTGCCACCGTCACTTCTGGAAGAGACATAAAGAATGAATAATGAAAATATAACCCCAATATTGTACAAATATACTGAGCTTCAGTATGTGAAAAAAATATTGTATCCTGAATCACTGTAAATGCCTTTATATAATGTTCTGCAGCCATTACAAGCAATCAACATGTCTAACAGCCATCTATCATGTACTCTCAGACTTGTTTACTTCCAATGGAAGTTGTAATAAACAATAAAACAAGCTGCTGCTGGGTTTCCGGTGCTGATTACTAGTTCAGCTCAAGCTAATCATGACTACCAAGTGCGTGCATCGCTGTCAGTATAGCGGAATTTCATCACCTCCCTGCTGTGTTGATTATACACTTCAGCAGACTTTGAAAAATCCACAACAATGATGATTCACTTTAAGGCAACAACAAGTATACAATATCATACACCTCACTGACTCGAGATTAGCATTGTTTACACCAGGGTCCACCTTTGCTGTTAGTCAGGTAATCCATAGCTAACCCATGAGAAAACGTCTCGGATGAGCTGTGGTGCGGGACGGTGTCAAAAAGCAGATGTCTGTCAGATGTTCGTTGTCAACAAGCTCTTCCTCATAAAACTTTTGATATACTTCCTCATTCACACCGCCTCCACTAGGGGGGCTGTACAGCGCTGATCTGATGTGTATGCTGTTGCCCAGAGTCAGACAGAGCGATCAATAGACCTCTGTGGCTGAGGACCACAGCTGAGCTCAGCATAAGGAACAACCACGCTCAAACCACAGCACTGTAAGCAAGAGCAGATCACTCGTCTTGTTTAGCTTAAGAGCCACGGTTAGCATTATTCCTCTCGCGGCTCTTAAATCATATTTATGTGTCCAATGGCACACCTGATCAAGATGGATGAGATGCTAGCGTGGACACAATACTAGACACACCTATTATCCTCTTTGTTTAAATTTGGATTTGTTTCCTGCAATTCAGTGTAATTGACAACTAACTGCTGGGCAAAAGCGGCACCAAAGCAGATTGTTGAGACCTCACACTGCGCATCACATATAAAGTGAGCCATACAGACAATAAGCTCATATCTACAAATAAACAAAGACATAAAGTGTTTAGGGATGGGGAGGTGGGTTGGGCTCATTTACATAAGGATTTACAAACCTAATTATATAAACCAGGGCCACTGCCCTAAAGCAGAAATGTTTCATATGATTTCTCACTCACTGCTATGAGCACAGGAACCAGACAACACTATATGACACTAATGTTTGGTCAGGATATCTTAAGTTTGCAGCGAATTTACTACGTTTGTAGTATTGTATCATGTCATTGAATACAAGACGTTTTTTATCAGCTGCGTTAGTAAAGTACGCGTCCCAAGGCTATTTGACGAAGAGCGAACCAATTTACGGTCAAAAACAGTTACACGCTGTAGTGCAGGGTAAAAGTGGAACATAATGACCTCAGTTCGGGCCCGGCCCATCTGTGTCAGAACCACTAACCACTTGCCACGGTCAGACAGGGGTTCAAGACTACACTATTTTCCCACTTTTTAAAATGGTAAATGGCAAATAGTCACATTCACTCACCTCTGGTGCTCCATTTTGGTGTAATATGGGGCAAAGTAGGCGGAAAGTGAGTGAGCGTTGATAAATCGGCGAAACAACACCGTAATTTGATTGAAATACGGGGCCCCTGCGGCTGGTCGGGAACTACACAACTTGCGTAGTCTGCGTATAGGAAAAAAACAGCTCTGCCCTCAGAGATGTGGTGCCCGAGTGCGGCACTGATTAAAAACAGTTTCTAATAAATCAGATGGAACATGCTAAATAATGCTAATTTTAAGTACTTGCAATTTAGCCATAAGAGTGCAACCCACTGTCATTAATATGACGTGTTACTAATGTCATACCTTTGTAGTATACCTGCACATTACATCCAGACTGACTTGCGCTGTAATCATGGAACGTGCACCACTCATATATCTCTTTTTATAATTTGAAAATGTGATTCATTATTCACGTCCACCATTTGCCATTCATCACAGCTCTCTCTGACCTTTCGACACTTTTACTCACAAGGCGGCCACTCATTTCTGCGGCCCATTTTGTTTTATCTGTGTCTCATTCTCAGACTTTTAATTGTCCACTGCAAGAACAAAAAGACAACGGCGGGACTGCACTGTGACTCCAAAAGGTCATCTGCACTTCCTCCCACTAAAAACAAGGGCCACTTTTTTTGTCTCACAGAAAAGGATAGGCCAGGGAAATTACAACAGCAGAAAGGTAACGGACATCGTCTAATCTCTCCCACTGCTCCACAACTTTTGAACTTGTACTATTGGTTTTGTGGAGATAAGGACTTTTTGGTCTCTTTAAAGAGCCCGTAGCCACTGCTGAGGGAGTGGGCCGGGGATGTACTGTGACACTGAAGGCTTTATTAGGTCTTGGCTTTAGTGAGGAGAGATTTGAGAGCGTCTGGAGAGGCTGAGCAAGTCTAAGATACAACGGTGATTTTCTGCAACCAGGCCAAGAAGGAAACATCATGATAAGAGCGGGAGTGTGTGATTTGTGCGGCAGCTTAAATCGGTCTGACCAGGTGTAACAGCAGTCTACCATGTCTAACCCAAACTATGAATAATTGAATGAGAAACAAAGTTTGCTGCGGGTGGTCACATCCAGGTAAGTTTGCTATATTGTCTCTTTGGAGTCACACCAGCCTCAAATCTCAGGCGCTGTATACTTTCTTTGTGTTGGAATAATGGTAGAGGAGTAGACAAAGTGCCCCCAGCTAAATACAATCACAACTCAGTATTAAACAGCATGTTGAAAGATGAAAACTGCAAAACAATAAATATTAATCACATATAACATGTAACTATGATGACACTAAAGGCAAAACGTTGCAAACAACAAAAGTAAAGTCTGCCCACTTTATACAATTTTAATGACGGCCAACGACTCTTCCTCAAAGGTATTTCACTCGCTTTTTATCTCACCCAGTCTGTTCTCTCATTCGGCTACAGCCTTAACATGTGTTGCTGGGGGCCTCATCCCCATTGGTCTAATGCAAGGTAATGCAATTATAACAAAATGTCAAAGAGGTTATCTACCGAAGACACCGCTCACCCCACCTATGGACATGTGTCTGGGCTGACCTTATCCAGGCAAATGTCATGCTGTGTTGAGGGCAGGGTTTAAGCGGGGTTTCAGTGCACATGAGGGCATACAGCCGCTGCTTACGAGAAAAGTTGGTAACACTCTATAATAACTACACATTATTTAGCCTTAATAAATGATGAGCCAACACTTAATTCACCATGGACAATTCATTACAGTCTGACTAGCACGTACTGTAAATTATGGACTTTTTACAGGTACATTTACTTTTATTAAAGTGTGTTAAGAACTTTGATTATATTATTCGTTAAAAGCTGGTGTGTTTAGTCAAGCCAAAGCGCTGCCCTCTCTACTCCTCCTCGGGAGTGTGGTCGCCCTCCTCGGCATGTTAGCGCACACAGCCTCGGGAGCTCGGAAGTTCCCCAATGTTTTCGAAGCTGCTCTGAGCTGGGTTCATCAGCTTTTGATACCTGCACATCGCTGGACCCTCCATAATATTTCAGCGGTGAGAGAATTAAATGCATTTATTTTGCACTCGAAGCCACGTTAGCTATAGCGCGGGAGTATTATGTTATTGTGGTGATAATAACAGAACAGCAATATGTCCGACTATATCTATTATGTCCGACATGCATGCACCCTTACGTACAATACAAAAGCTCTAGTGCGGGAGGGCATCCTACTGCCCTCGCTCCGGTGGACAGATGGAGGAAGACAGCAATAGAGTGACACATGACACAATATCAGTATGACCATAAAAATCAATAAATTAGGCGCACCGTTGTATAAGCTGCAAGGTTCAAAGAGTGGGAAAAAAGAAGTCTGGAAATTACGGTATGTGAAGAACTATTCATTATGAGTTAGGCATTAACTGTAGTAGTTAAATAGTTAGACACACTTAATTCATCGTGAACAATTCATTAGTTAAGTGTTAATTCATCATTTATTAAGTAATAAGCTTATTATACGGCTGTTTGCCAACTGTACACACACAAATAAACTTCATACACTTTTATGAAGGCAGAAAGGTTTATTTAATGGATTTCCGCGGCAAATAGTTCCCAAAAGTTTGCGCGTTGCTCGGCAACGTTTGTTGATTCCAGGCAGTGTGGCGAGGCTAGTAGCAGCACGGCTAGCTACTTATTGCTAGCCTAGCTACTATTCAAGTTCCAAGAGTAAAGCCTTGAGCAATAACAGGCAGTTTTTGGCCATTAAAATGAAAACAATCACCATCCAGTGACAGCGCTAACCACACAACAAAACGTTTTTGAAAGTACATAATATTGCAAATTTCACGATCTCAATAAGTATATGTATAGCAATAGTTACAAGGACAGAGGCTCTCTTACCTGTAGTAAGGCACACAATAGAGTGTGAAAGAGTTCATCCATGAGGACAGCAGACAGCCGCGTTCCCGAGGTAGCAAAGGAGAGAAGAGAAAGAGCAGGAAAGCTATTGTTAGATACAATACAAAAAGTGTGAGTACCATAAGACAAGTAGATAATAGCTCTTCAACGGGTGTTATATACAGTACAGTGCAGTGAGAATACATTTCATTGTAATGGTTTGTTTTGCACCTGCTGCATGAGCCAGGCTGGGTGAATATGGAAGCAAGTCGTGTTATAAAATGATCTCACATCGACTAAAACAAAGAAACAAAAAGTAGAAGCTTCGAGTAGCTTTTAAATCAAAGTCATAATCACAAAATATGGGCGAGGAACGCGCTTCTCTGTGGTCCTCATGGTGGGGAGCTGACATTGCTGTAATACCACCCCCTTGTGGCCGGGGCGACTCCAAGAGACACTTGGGAGCATACCAAAAATGGCTTAAAAGCCTGGCTCAAAAGAGTTTTTCTTTTTCTAAAAATCGCTATGACCCATGTGACAACGCTGGGGTAGGTGACATATTTTTAACCACACGAGTGCAGGGCTTCCCGCCTTTTTGGCCTTTTAAGGAAAAGGCACATTCATGCTCTCAAACTAAAACATACATAGTATCTAGCCCTCTTTCCAACCCGCTGATCAAACGAAATAAAAATGTGAATACTGTAGTTTATTATGAGGCTTACCAGCACACGTTTTGAGGAATGAAGTTTTAGCTGTAGAGCTCCCCAAGCCACACATTTTGTATAGTGCTGCAATCTGCCAGAATTCAAACCGCAAATGATAGGTTTCTTTACAACTGCAGTGTCTTCCTCAGCAAGACTTTTTCTCGCCGGAGGCTCGGTTCACTTCTCCTCCTGTACCTTCAACAATAAACTGCTGACTTACATTCGGAGGCAGTTGGGCACTATTTTCTTTACCTAAGTTATAGGGAAAGTTGGAATAAGTTTAAATCGGAATTCTTTCATCCTGCTGTGCTATACCTTTACGCCCAACAACCCCAAAACGACAGACACTTTCATTTCCTGCTAACGTCGAAGCTTCGAAAATCCCGATCACATCTGCTCTCTCTCTCGCTCTCTCACTCTCTCTTTCAAGTGGCGTAACCTTTCAACTCCCCCCCCCACCCATATCTCGGCGCAGTTATCCATGTCCGGGCGTTGAGAGAGCGTGCACTGATATAAACGGCACCATTGCTCCACACGGCTGCTCCCTCTGCAGGCAGCAATGTCGTGTTTCAATGTGGAGGAGGAGGAGGGGGGGGTGTCTTGTGACAGAGTCTTATGACAGATCAGTGCCGTTTCAGGGACAGGTGTTGAGTGGAGTGGGCCGGTTCACAGAGCGACTGCGGTTAAAATGGCAAAGTATTGATCGGGACGGTGTCCTTGAGCAAGGTTAGGCGCACATAGATTTGACATTATGTCCAAAGACGTCAAACACTGAACAGAAGAACTTTGAATGCAGGCCGTTTGGACGCACAACGGCAGCCTTTTCAAGGATTTACCTCGGGCTTTTTTCAATATGTTGTTTTTTTCCCCAAGAATAAGCATAAAAATGTCAAGATGGTATTGTGTATGAAGACGCATAATCAGTTTCGTTCCCTCCAGTTAAAAGCATTATGGAAAATAATGCGAACTTCACAAGGAAAATTGATCGTTGATTTGATCTCGGAGCACCTCGGGTTGTCTATTAGAAATAGAAACTCAATCTCTCTGAATTTCCTTGGGCACGTATATGGCATTTTTTCAATTACACGCATGTTTTAAAATCATACATACAACATCATTTATTAGGGATATCGGAGCCGATACCAGAAAAAATGCGAGGGCAAAACCTGGAGAATTCAGTCTCTGAGTTAGTTTTATCCTCTACAAAGGCATTTTCGATCGCCGCGCAAAATGCAGCAGCAAGCAACAGTATGCTAAAGCTAGCGGCAACATGCTTTGATCACCTAAAGTAGCCTAATACAGTCAGTGTTTGTGTATTGTAGTTTATGAAATGCTGTTAATTAAGGAATAACTGACATATTTGTTGTGATCAGATCAATTTATGCGAGTTGTTTATATTAATGTAACCTAAATAGCCGGCCATATCTTTAATGTGGAAAAGTCCAGTTATTCTTGGTTCATGTTTTTCCATTACAGTTTATTAATAGTTAGCCTATAATTTATAACATCTCGTTTGCAAGAGAAAATTAGACTTTATTGATCTCACACTGGAGAAAAGTATCCACTTTTAAGAAAGTTTCTCTATCGGTTAATATTGGATATTGGGAGATACTCAAACCCAGGCCCGCCTTATCCAACGGGCTAGCAGGGGCTGGAGCCCAGGGGCCTACCATAGTCAAGGGTCTGTCAGAATTAACGGATAGTCACTTTGCGGCATGACTATCCGTATGCGATGATTGCGCTGCACTCCTATGTGTGTACCTGGAGTAGCCCCGCCCTATCTGTCCCAGAGAGCCTATCAGATATAAGCGAGTTCCATATTATATTGCAATTTGTTTGTTTTACCTGTCAATCCCATACTGCGGTATCAACTGGCCAATTGGCTATCATTTTAATGTCATAGCATCACATTGACACTATGACAAATTCTAGTCAATCCAAGCGCAGAGAAAGTTCAGACGTAATTATGTACGTAACGCATCTATTCAATCATAATATTACTTGATGGCGACTCGTGAGAGACAGAAATGTCGGGAAAGAAAAAGTTTGAGAGCGGTGCACAGAAGAGAAAAGCGCAGAAGTAGAAAGAGCGGCGTGATAAAGAGCTGATGAGCTATATGCCTAAGCTAACGGGCTTTTTAAAATCAACACGCTCAACCAGAGTTGATGAAACCGGCGCCGCTGAAGCACACTCCTCCCGCTGCAGGAGGCGAAGGGGAAGAGGACTCGAACGTGGACCCTTTTAACATAGACCCTGCTCGATGGGGAGAGCCTGCCATTGTGGCAGAAAAGGTACGTGCATATTGGGCCAAAAAGGGACCAGAACGCTGCCAAAACAAGGACGCTGATGTCTCTGCTTCAGAACCCCAATTCAAAAGCCAGAAACGTTTTTTTTCCAAAAGCTATTTCATGTGCAAACTCATAAATGGTGAGAATGTACATAGAGAGTGGCTCTGCCATTCCCCACAAAGTGGAAATGCATTTTGTTTTGCCTGTAAACTTTTTAGGGGGCAAAACAGAGATAAGTCTGAAATATTTTTGAAGCGTGGATTTTGCATGCTGTTTGGAAGAGAGTCTGTTTTAGTTGAGTTGTACTGTTTTTGCATTAAAGATTGAGATTGCTGGGGGGGGGGGGCTACAATTCTGTTTAAGCCCCGGGGCCTATGGGTACATTAAGGCGGCCTGCTCAAACCCCCAGTATCGGAATCGGTATCGGAAGCAAAAAAATTGGATTGGTGCATCTCTATCATTTATCTTGACAAACAGAAGTCACTCCAGTACATACTTGCTATTCGAGTTCCTGAAAGCATAGATAACAGGCCGTGGGTCTTGCTGAATTTGGGATTGCACAGTCACTGCATACGACTATATCAATTTAGAATCTGGGCGTCACTTGTCTAACAATGAAGGGCAGCTATAATTAATTCACTGCTTTGAATTTTGCAAGTAAAATCAGCCCCAAATTGCATTTTAGGGGGTCACGTCAGGAGAGTACTTTCTTACTCTGACATGCCTTAACTTCAGCTAAGGCATGTCAGCTAAGCCAGCGTGTTCTATTAGAGCAAGGTTTGCCACAAGCCAAGATGCATTATAATGAACAACTTCTAAATCAGGCCCAGATAGAATTACGCACACGCGGAGGAAAATTACATAAGGAAGTGAATGAGTTTTCTGGAAGTGCTTCACATAAGACGGGGCCGAGCAGATGTGAGTGAGTGTTGAAAAGGTTACGAGCTCTGACATATTGAAAGGGGAAGGTTAATGAGCAGAGCAGAGCAGTGTTGTGGCACGTAGGCAGAATAACTCTGCATGTGTACATTGAGAAAACCAAAACACTCCACCCACCGCAGGTATGGGGTAGGGGACAGGGGACTTGCTTATTAAGTGATGGTTCACACTGGAGGAAAGGACATGGAATCAAATGGTTGCACAGATCTGGTTTATGGCGAGCTTTTTTAAAAGTAGAGATATCAATTTGAAACTTTCACTATAGATTACTGTCATAAATATGTTTTCAGTGTTTAATGTTTCAATGTTTTCTATATTTTCAGTCACGAAATCTGAATAATGGTTTAAATGTATGCTTTTATTTTGACATATTTGTTAGCAATACTTATTCAGAGGGGATTTTGGATTTTGCCTTGTTTTTTGAAATTCAAAACTCAATAAATTAGACTAGGAATTAGATTTAAAAAAATCCCTTCAACATATTGTTAAGTCCAAGAATGGCACGTTTGAAGTCTGTTGCTATTGACGTGGATATATTGTCGCAACAATGTGATAAAAATGCATTTTGAGAAACATTGAATCAGTGCAATAATTAAACATGTTGTTGTTTTGTTTGTTTCCGAGTGAAAGTTGATATGTTAAGAGACCAATTTTGCCTGTAGTGTCTCCCCTTTACATGGGTGAATTAATTAATTTGAAGGAGAGAAAAAAAGATGAATTGTAATTGTTCTGCCTAAATATCTGCAATCTTTGTGACTTGAATGCAATTAATTGTGCAGCCACGTTTACAGAACTATAACTTAAGTTAACCCCTTTACTGTAAGGCGACTAAAATCTATTTAATTAAAAAAAGTTTAGAACACGTTTTTTGCTCGTAATATATGCAGGTGGGCCGGTGTGTACAGAGAGACAGCACTATTTAATTGGTGATTAGTCACGGATGAAGACTGCGGGATAACACCACCAGACACTTGGGTCATGACTAATCATGAGCCTGCAACTCGGTTTAATTAATACACTTTTTAAGTCTCGCCAGTCATGTTTTGTCAGCTTAACAATTCCAGAATACATGCGCTTTAGGCCATGTCAGTCGTAAGGTTAACAAGAAGTGTTTCGTGAAATATGGCCCTTAGCAAAGACATTCTGCCTCATTTTAGAATGACGGAGGACAGCTATTAGGTCTGAAATAATTGAATTTTGTGTGCAGAGCAAAAATATAGTCTACTTGTGAGATGTGGACATTTGAAAACTGGACAGTAAGGCTGGTTGTACTGCACTTGTACAACCAGCTAGCTCTACACAGAGAAACAATAATACAGCAAGGAGTCTGTCCGTGGCAAGCCTTCAACTGCACAGGGTAATAAACATTTAGGAAATCATGCCTCGAGTCATAGCTGCTGGGAGAGGCTCCAAGAGCATTAAACACAGCAACAAAACCACTCAGCTCTGTCTACACTTTGATAGCACCATCACACTTTGGCATAAGTTCCTTTATCATTGTTAATAACACACAAAAGTAAAGAAAACATAAATAAATAAGTCCCTCGAGGTAAAAGAAGCCGATCCATATAAAAGGGCTTTACAAGATCTGTTTCAACCGGCGAAATTATCTGGTGAACCACCAGGCTAACCTTCATCTCACAGTCATAGCGTTTCAATTTGGTGCCGAGGATTGAAAGGGCTTTTCTTTTTTTTTTGGGGGTCCTCCGCGGTCGTCCCGGAGACAGGCGCGAGTGAATCAACCTCTGGGGTCCAAATGAGTCCAGGATGAGACAATGTTGAACGGACCCTTCAGTGGTTCGAGCGGCAAGAGACAGATATTAAGGCGGTTTGAGCCACGGGAGGCAGATATTACGGTCAGGACTTGGGGGGGGGGGAATAGAGAACTCACTGCAATCCCAAATGCTTAAAAGGAAGAGTCGTGATAAAATGGGTTCAGTGATTACAATTTCATTAATGTCTTTTGAGTTTCCGCGACAAGGGATATTGAACTGATAGCTGAAATACTATGCTGACATTTCTCCAGCTTTACCCCGCATCAGAATGAGTTAACATCAATTACCATGGTGACGGAGGGGGACATGCACACGGTCTTATCTTAGTCTTTTCTCTCCACAACCTTCTTACTAATGGTTGATCACCAGCTTTGCCACACTATCGCCATACACTGTAACAGAGCTGTCAACTCTCACGCAATATTACTAATTAAAACATTTATAAATTGTACTTGTCCATTTTGGCAGGGCCGTAACAATGAAGGGGGCTAACTGGGCATTTGCTAAGAGGCCCCAATTTTGAAGGGGGCCCCTAAAACATATTCTTTAACACCAGCAAATGGACCAGGTGAAAGTATTATCTATGATCTAAAATGCACCAGAATGGAGGAAATCACATCTAAATAATAAAAATTTCCCCTGGTTTGATACACGTGACCACCCAAATCTACGTTCCTCAATATGGGACTAGTGGACGCTTGTGGATTATTCTGGACATGAATTAAAAGTACATCTCTACAATCTCTCTCCTGGAACGGCCCAGACATGACCTATCCATTGTTTGCGGCTTTGATCACTGTATTTGACATGAGAGGCTTCAGTTGACAGTTGGTATTTCTGTTCCTCCTACAATATTTGATTGAGCCTTCGATTGTTGGTGGCGCTCGGCCCATGCGTCTGGGAAAAAAGGAAAAAGAGAAAAGTGGTCAAATTGCACATTTCTCATGACAAAGAAGAACGCAGCCGTCGCTTGCAATTGCCGACGTCTTGTATCTCAAACGGCGTGGACAGCACACGAGTGCAAACAACGCACTGTCCCGATCAATGTGTCTGACAACCTCTGCTGGGCAGTATTGGACAGCAAAAGGGATGAGAAAATCAATAAAGCCAGTGACCGCGCTGAAATAGCTGCTCGACGCGTCATCTCCGCGCAGGCACACGGGTCAGTAATGAAGGAAAATACAGAGTTGGGAATAGGACAAAAAAAACAATTTATTAGACGATCATGAGAAATGATTTTCTGTGGGGACTTGGTAAAATGTGCAATTATGTTTGTTTTTAGAAAGTAATGGGGATGTGGTCAGTCTCCGGTGAACAGAGTCTAGAATTACCAGACCGGTTTTCCCTTAGATCTGATAGAATTTGATTCAAAAAAAAAAAATCTAATCCATAACAGTATGCAATTTACCGACTTCCGTCAAAGTACAAAAAGACAGGAAACATAGTCAATGCTTCCATCTGATGACGCATGGGTGGCAGACAAGTTCCTGACTTTCCGGAGTTGGAATGAATCTGATTTTTTGTACACAGCCCAGGCGATCACGCGGAGGAGAGGCGCAAACAGCAGGGACCAGCCTCACAGCGGGACACTGACCAGAGCTAAGAAATGTGGACAGTTTTCCACCGCCACCGCGCAGGAGTCAGGCAAAACAAATCCAGCGTTCCCATTAAAGATCAAAGCGGTCAAATATCTCAGACTAAGACCTTTTTGCCCAGTTAGATGCTGAAAATATGGTTGGCTAAAGGCAAAGTCGTCCATTCAAATCTTATTCAAAAGGCGAGACACATTAGGTGAATGGGGGTAAAAAGAGATTTCAATTTGAAACATTGCTTTAAACTACTATGGAAAAGATTTACAGCAAGCTTATACATTTATTGAATGTTTTTCATATTGATCCAAATTGAGATTCTTTTCACCTTTACACTTTAAAAAAAAAAGACTTTTCACTCGCAGCTCCTTTCCCATGAACCACTTCCAACCCACAGCAGTCCAAAGGCAGTAAATAAGACCGTCAAGTGTGCGCAGAGACACATCAGCGAAGGGAGGAGACAGCCGGTTTCGGTCAGTCCAGTGTCGAGGCTGGGTGAGCATGACAAGAGGCTCGTGTCTCAAAGGTCAGAGCTGCACCTGTTGATTGGTTCTCCCACACGCCTCCTCTTCACCTCTGTGCGTGGGCTTATCTCCTGCCCCGCGAGTGGCAGAGAACCTCTTCAGACACTCCCGCTGACCTTCTCCAGTCAGATTGGAGAAGACAAAAAAAAAAAAGAAAAAGATGTGGAAAAAGGATGGCATTGTGTAAGCGCCGAGAGAATCGAGCTTGGATTGGAACGTGCTGTGGAACAACAAGCGCAGAGACCTTGGGCGCCGCCTGGTATATTGTGTGACGGTAGAAAGGAAAACGTGTTCGAGGTCGGACTGCTGCGGGAAATTCGTGCCAAGTCGTCTCAACTATTATTCCTTTCCACCCCTTCCTCTATGTGTATATACATCCTCTCTTGTTCTTTCTTTGCAAGTTTCTTGTAAAACAAAGGTGTGACAGCGCGAATTCTAAATGAAACCACATGTTTTGAAAGTGTTTTGAATGTACCCTCACTTACAAATCTATAAAATAACACAGCATTGTTATTTTTTGAGAGCAGTTATATTGGAGAGAGGTATACACTCTATGAACGAAAAGCCAAAATATTAGACATCGCTTCACACGACAACTATCCACTGTGTTATACGGCCTGGTGCTAAATTCCAAGGGGTGCATACCTACTGTATGTTCCCCGGGTCCTATGTTCCCCGGGTGCGATTTTTTTCCCGTAGGTGAGTTGGTACTTCAACCAATCACAAGTCATGAGACTGAAATGTCTCATACATATATCAAGCAGCTTAACCCTGACCCTGCCCTAGCCACTAACCTTAAGGATAGTGGGCTGGTGCCTAATCTTAATCATTAGAAGTGGGGAACAAAGGTACTGGGGAACAAAGGTACTGGGGAACATAGGGCTGACCCCAATTCCAAGTAGTAGCTAAAATTAGCCGTTGCTATTTACTAGGGTTGTGCCGATGGACGATATCATCATCATCGTGATGGATGACGAACATGATGCCACGCCTCCTCCTGTCAGTAACACGCGCTGATCTTCTGTGGGCCTTGTAAACCTACAAACTTTGCAGGGATTGCCCAGTAAATTAAATCTCGAATATAGCTAATATGCACGCTAGTTTAAGTAGCTTACCAGAAGCCCGAAGACATGATGTGTTAGCCGTAATTATTAAAACAAAGACGCAGCGCTGCTCTATTTCTGACGCGCGGGGCTCTCTCTCTCTCTCTCTCTCTCTCTCTAAAAGCAGCTACTGTTTAACACCGCGTGGTTTCGCTTTGCTTTTCATTCGGAAACTAAACAGTTTTAAAATGCCGCGATGGATCTCACATCAGAGCTGAGAGCGCATGGGTTTGGATGTTCTCAAGAAGGGCCGAGAGAGGAGAGGGAGGACAGAAAGAGGCGCGGAGGTACGAGGCTACGAGCACACGGACCGGGCGGCGCGTGGAGCAGCTTCGAAAACGTAGGCTCAGATGCAAACTTGTAAATATTGTCCCGTTCACCCACTGTTTCTTAAACATTACGTTAAAAAGCTCCGATTTGTATCAGTGTGATAAGAGCCTTGTTATTGAGGCGCAGATGACGCTCTGAATAAGTCGTTCTCCTCTGAGACTTTTACGCACGAGTTTTAACGCATTGCAAATGTGTGTTCCATGACTCTATTCAGATCATGTTTAGTTTAGATACATTTATCCTGCAATCTCACATTTTTCCTAACATAAATAAAATGCAGCCTATACTATACAGGCTATGTAAATGTCTTTAAAAAAAATGCTTATAATGAGAGATGATCACGATGGTTCACTGTAAACATCGTCAACTGCCAATTAAGGGGACATCGCCCAACCCTACTATTTACCTGATTTACCATCTGACACTGGGGAATGTTGGGACGTTTTGATCATAGACTCCCTCGAAAGCAAAAGCAAAAGACACTGGAATTGGGACCACGGCAGGACGCACGGCTCGAGACGCCCGTGGATGAAAGGAAGAGGCGGACAGCTAAACATGAGTTGTGTCTCCTTAGGTGTCATCAATAGGCCGTACACAGCTTTTTATAAGGACTTTAAAGGGAAGTGGGGAGCCGTCCTGAAGCCGTTTGATGGACAGCCGTTGTTAGCCACTCCAGTTCAACGGAACACACACACAACACTTTCTTGATAACTCTACACCATCGTTTATAACCCATGTTTAATGTGAAAACTGCATTATTCTGTCCTCACAGTCACATTTGCATTATCTCTGCCTCAAACGCTATCAGCCCTTGATGTGCTGTTTACAGTAGTACAATGCATATAACCGCTCACAACTGCAGTTAGAGGTTCATAAGAAAGAGCCGACATCAGAGATTTTGTGCCACAGTTCAGAGCATAATGACAGAGACGAGATTGCACGCTTTTGGAACGAACCGCGTGCATTTCCCACCACATTACGTCCTAAGTGGTCCCCGCAGGAATTACCTTCTGAATGATCATGAATATTTCACAGACTATAAACATGTCAAATCTATAAGCCACACAACCCGCAGACTCCAAAGCAATCGGTAAAAAAAAAGTCTGAAATTAGGATGCGCCACAGCCCGGCAGAGAGAATAAAAGACCCCATTGTAAGGAGTCGAGGAGTGTCTCTCCGTTTATCTCCAATCAACAGAGAAATGGTGTTTATTCAGACCTCGCAATCTTCCACATTAACTGCTGAGGACCGGACGTCAGCCAATTATGTGTTTTCACCCTCATAAATTAATCTCTTCGGACCCCAAAAGCCCATCACCGACATAAATGAGAGATGATTACTTCTTTTTATGTGAGGAAGTGTTTTCCTCGGACTCTGTTCCACTGCGGGTATGGCGCTGGACTTCAAAAGAATGTCCGGCCTGTTGTTGAACGGACGTTTTCAATACCGAGTACAGAGCGAAGGTTGATTGAGTGCGTTTCTGTGTGTCGGGATTACTCGGGTACTGTAATATTTTGGTCTCTTTTTTTTGTCACAGGAGCAGCCGAGTCCGTCTTCCTTTATCTATTCCGCTGGTGGGAGAAACCCAAACAGTAACATGACGGACATATGACAATGGAAAGAGTCAACTTCAGGACAGCCTTTGTGTTCTTTGACCATACTCTTTTCTCATCTGTGTTTGGTGGTGGTCAGAGTGGTCTAACAAACTAGCATTAAGTAAAAAAATCCCCAAAGAGTTGTCAGGGTAAAAAGGCATCACCTTATCTTGTGAAGTAAAACATTGGTACAGTTTTGTGTTGAACTGTGAACCACACAATGTCCTGCGAGTCTTGTGGTCATAATAACAACGAGTCGAGGCTGTGCACATATCCTTGACCTTCTCATCTGTGGCCATGAGCGAGTTTGGTGCAGAGTGCTGGAAGAGTCCAGATCACCGACTTAAGTCAACAAAACCCGCACCGCAACCACAAGACACTAATAAGGAAACATTGCAGCATACTTTGCATACCCCTTTTGTTGAGAAATCGTCTCTCCCCTGATATCTCATATACAGTATAGTACAGCTTCTCTGTGCTCCAATTTAAGTAGCACAATGTACTGCTTCTAAACTCCTGTAGGAGCTGCACGCTTATTGAAGTGGGCACTGGTTCTAAATCAGCTTTACAGACTATATTCAGAGGATGAAACAACTCTCATGGTCCACGCCATAGGGCTATTTAATTGTCAAGTTTGTGGTGGTAAAATGTTTGTACTAAATCCTATTATTTCATGTATTTAATAGGGACAAGTGTGAACATTAACAAGTAACACACTAAAACATTTAGAGCCAAGGCTAATTTGCAATGTCCGTCCCTAGAAGAGCTTTAAAATACACTACATAATAACAACATAACGTGGTTTCGAGTTTAAAGATGCACAACAGTCTTTAGGATCCATTCGTTTCACAGAACCATTCAAAAGACTGGCTCTTTTTAATGTGACATTTTAATAATGCCAGCCAGATAACTCACAATATCTAAGATGTGATCAATAAAAGGCACTTTTTTGATCAATATGATCTAAAATGACAATGGGGCTGATAATTACGCTTGGGAAAACGTGTTTGTGAGTAAAATCTTGCGCCACAACGAATAAAAAGAGGCTGCGACTGTCTGGCAAATCATTTTTAGTGCGTTTAGCTTGATTTAGCGCTAAAAGCTTTCACTTCCGTTGCTGGGCTTGATTCTTGTGTTCGTTCAGGGGGAAATTCTGGGTAAAACTGACAGAAAAATAACCGGCTTTTTTCACAACTGAGACCCCGTTCGAAGCGTTCACCTTAAAGAGCCGTACGAAAGGGCCGCTCGGTCATGAACGTCACGTCACTAGTTCATATAAAAGGTCGACCTTGTCTATGTTCATGATTCATACTCATGCAAACTATTTTTGATGTGAAAAAGAAAATCCAATTAAAAATAAGAATAAAAAAAAAAAGAAAGGCTACACTGACATGACACCTTTTGGTAATGTATAGGTCAAATCATTTTCAGTTCATTGTAGCCTACTGTGCTTGAAATAGTGAACGCTAAAAAGATATATACAATAAAAATGTGTCCTCGCTTGTTTTACTCCACGCCGTACACCGGGCGGCCGAGGTGTGACATACTGTACCATCTTTGGAGCGCGCCCAATTAGCAGCGCGTGACAAAGCTACACCTTCACCTTTTTGCGGCAATGACTCGCATCGTAGTTACCCGGGTATGCTCACATATCTTAAGCAGAAGAGACATGGCACACCTCCCCAAGACGACTCCAGAATAAGAGTTACAGATTAGCTCCGTTCTAATGGTGCGTTGCTAAATTGAGGCATATGTGAAGGTGTGGAGGCAATTGGAAATATGCTGCTCCGGTGCAAGTGCCCTTTTTGTCTGTGGCGGATTCAATTCTTCATAGTTAAAGAAAAATAAAAAAAGGACGCCAGGCTGGAAAATCAAGTTGAATGAGCTTGTTAAGCGTTCGCCCTCCTGAATAGCGCTGTGTCATTTCAAATGCACTTCATGTGTTTTCACCTTTTGCATTGACTTTCATATTACAATATGTTATTTTAAAAAGAAAGAAAGATTGAATAAGATATCATTACACTTTGCCCAATCTTAACTTAATCAAAGTAGTTTAATTAACCTAACCTTTTCCCAATTGGTTTTCATCTTCCTCTTCAGAACATAAAAACATCACCTGGATCTTTGAAGAAAATCTTATCTTGCAATCTGCTTCAGTCCATGCACATCGTTTCCATTTTCGATATAGCAAACAACTAACTAGGGTCGGACTTTTGATTTGATTTACGAATTTGCCGCACCCATTGCGTACATTATAATGGGTAAAGTTTTTGAACGGCAATGACTCAGTGAATCGGTGGATTGAAAAGTTTCATTAGCGAAGGATTATGGATGTCGAGTGCATTTGGAGCCACAATTAAGCAGTGGGAATCCGACTAACAGGATGAAATGAAGATGCAGTAGTAGGATGTTCCGACATGGTCTGTCACTTAAGCTGTGAATCAAAAGCTTCAGAACTCAGCCTTTATGAGCCAATGATGCAAGAAGAGTTTTATCAGCCGTCACAGTCATTCAGCTAATCTGTGCTGCGCCAAAAAGACTTGTCAGGGAGCGTCAACGTCAGCGTTCCATTTAAATAATGTGCTCTGAAACAGGAATTCAAATTTGCTTTTGACACCGATGTGCACATTCTGATACAAACAACACCTGCAGTGATAGAGGCATAGGGCTTTAAACCTCCTAATCTTTTCTCAATGCACTGATAGAGTTTCTCCAAGACTTCGTTATCAGTATACGCATACTGTCCCAGTAAAACACGTCTGCAGCACACGGATTCCGGGGGGGCAACAGTCGCAGCCAAGTTAGAGAAAAACGCGAAAGGGAGTTTTTTTTTAAATTTATTTTTTATTTGGTATTCGCTTTTTTGCAAATTTGTTCAGTTGGGCCACGAAGACGCCTTCTCCATGTTTAGCTACAGTTATGGTATATTTAAAAGCGTAAAACTTTTAGGCTCAAAACAGCTTGATTTGGGAGATTTCAGAGCGGTGTGGTGGCTGTCGAGGCGCTGCTGCTAACGTTGGAATGCTATGCAGAGGTTCGATTTTCTGCTGTGAACCAGTGACTTTTCCGGCTAAACTTTTCCAGTGCGACTGATTGATGCCCTGGCTGTAGCATGCACAGCGCCCTGCTGACCATTACGTTTCCCGAGCCAACTCCTTGCCTTCAGAGCGTGATTAAGACAGAAGGATGTAGCGCGGATTTGCCAAACTCTACATTGAAAAGAACTGAGCGAGGAAAATGGATTTGATCAGGAGTTTGCTGAGCAGAAGGCACACAAAGGTTACTTCAGACGGGTGAGTTGTCGCTTGTGTTCGCTGTGCCATCGTGTCTGTTTGCTTTTTGATGAGGCCATTGTTGTGCTGTAAGCTAACGTGGTGTGTTCAGTTGATTGGATTTGTTTGCGTTTTGTTTTTGGTCGTAAGCTGTGTGTGCAGGTTAAGGATAATATAACATACACTGTAGTCATTGTCCATGGCACTAATGATCGTGTGTGCATTCTTCTTTCCCTCTGGTCAAATGTGTTTATGTTGGGATAATGTTGCTAGTGGTCATTGTGTTGCTAGTTGCTGTAGAGGTAGGCTCTATGGGAAGTGGATTTATGCAAGAGACATTTATTTATATATTACCTGTTTGCAAACCTTTTTTTTCTTTGATGGCACCTTTTTTCTTGCTTTTTGCGCCTTTTCTACCCCTGAGCTTTACAGCTTCACGGGGGGAGCTGGTATGGCTTATCTAAATGAGATGTAAATGAGCCCTATTGTCACTCGAGCAGCAGAGAGAGGTGAGAACAGCCAAAGGTTTAGGTTCTGTTTTGTGCCCTTTGACATGTTTCGAGTTCCTAAATTCAATTTGCCACATCTTCTCCAAATATTATTAGATTTCCATGTGTTACACATATGGGGGCGACGGTGGCACAGATGGTAGAGCGGGTCGTCTCATGATCGGAGGGTCGGGGGCTCGGATCCCGCCTCCTGAAGGTGCACACTGTCGTTGTGTCCTTGGGCAAGACACTTCACACAGCTTGCCTCCAGTGTCTGCGTACATTGGTGTATGAATGAGAGTGTGAATGGGTGAGTGGATCCTTGCTGTAAAGTGCTTTGAGTGCCTAATGTAGGTGGAAAAGCGTTATATAAGTTGAGACCATTTACCATTTACCATATAACAGTATACTGTATATGGGGAGCCTTCAAGCCAACAGCAGAAAGTAGATAAATGGTGATAATTGCAGCTTCAACAGGCATTTATAAACCACTCAACACACTCTTTATCTTTGACAGTGTGTGTCTCATTATGAAGTCTAAGATGTTTAGCAGCTGCAATGGAGTCATACTTAAATAGCTATACACATTCCCTCCTTGTGTTCACAGTATACAGACTAAAATCTGACACAATGGTTCCTTGGCTCATTTAAAGAATATGTTAAAGCTGTGATATGTGCTTGTGTGTTGCTTGTAGAGTCAGAGACTGTACATGGGGATTTGTCTTCATTAGGAGTAGTAATATGTATTATGCTGTGGTATCATGGTGTCTGCATTCATGAAGGGCTAATCACTGAATGTTGTGTGGGAACGGTGTCATTCAGATGTGAATAGGTCCAAACCCATACATTAACGTTGGGATTAACCTTGTTTATTTCTATCTCCTTTCTCTCATCCTCCTCTCTGATTCCCATCCTTTCCTCCTCATCTTTCCAGGGATCCCCGGAGGCTTTTTTCAAATTTATGAAAATTGACTTTGCATCTCTTTGAGCAGATGCTCCTGCTTGGCAGCGAGAAGCGCTTCATTAGTTATCTAAATCCAAATTGCCCAGGACTGCATATCAGACACTAAATTAATTTGGTATATGGAAAACAGGGATATTAGTGCGGAAACAAAATGCCAATGTCAGTCGGTGCATCAATATGCAGACAATGCATCTAACTCTGGCCTGAGAGGTCACAGAGTACTCACAGTTGACAACTTTGCCCAAATATCTATGAAAGATTTAAAAAAGAGTCAAACTGAGTTGTTTTCAGTACTTGGTTCTGAAGTTGTGGTAATCATAATAAATATAATGATTTATTAAAGCGTAATGCGATTGTAGGCTTGGGTAATTTTCATCGTCGTCCCCAGGCGCACTCTCAAACACACCTCTCATTTCATTTACTTGACCATTGTACATGTTTTTAGGTAGGGGAAACCGGAGTACCCGGTAGGAAACCTACGAGACACGGGAGAACATGCAAACTCCACACAGAAAGGGCCTAGGTCCCTGGTGGGAATCGAACTCGGAACTTCTAGCTGTGAAGCACGAGCGCTAACGCTGTACTACCGTTAACCCTTTAACGAGGCACTTCTTCTCAGTTTCTGTTTTACCCAAATCTAAAAGCTTCTTGATGGAGGCTTACAGCCTATAGGCCAGGTAACGCCTCAGGGGGTTAAGAGTTAAATATATCAATAATAAATCTTTGTAGCAATTGAAAAATCATATTATTTAAAAGGACACAGTGACACAGCAAAATGCCCTTTCTTTTCTTGAACACGTCCCCCTGATCTGTCAAAACTTGACCTTCAACTTCTTTTTTGTATGTGCTTTCGCTGCAGCAGGGGAAAATAGCCTTCACATTTAAAACCGGTGAGATAGAATTTCTTTGGCCGTGACGTGGGAATTTTCATTGGCTTTTTCTGTCAAACTCAACTATACAAAAGGACTGTACTGTATGTCAGCTGCAGGTGCACATTTCTATATAACCTTGGACATAACCATCCGTTTCCCACTCTCTGTATCTACATCATATTTACCATAAGTGTCATAATGTCCAGTCGGTCATATGGCCTGTATACTCAGTGTGGAAGCATGCATTTCACATAGCCGCTGGTGCCCTCCATTCTGATGATGATGTATGACCACAGGGGCTTATGGGAAAAGGGCTTTGGGGCATGTACAGTATAGCAATGTGCTACAGCAGTGCAAGCACTCTACATGTCATCTCCGCCGGCAAAAAACCTGACAGGATGGCCAATTATATGTATTTAGAAACCATATTGTGAATCCTCCGGGCCGCTGCCTGTGACACGGCGGGAGAACGTGGGCACTAAAATGGATAGATGTGTTTTGGCAGCTGTTGGGACTGAGTGGAGCGGGCACATCACCACAGTTTGGGAGGCGGGAGGGGTTTATTATACAGGCGAACGAGGCCTCGCGTCTGCGTTCACGCATGACAAAGCCAATCCTTCCGCAGCCGAGAGCCAAAGAATAAAAACAGGCCACAGAGGTGTGTAAGACTTCACTGCAGCAATTTCATGACTTTGTTTAGAGTGGATCAACCGCGTTTGTCTCGCGCAGCTGTCGCCGTCACTCTTTTTTGGGATTAATCTCAGTGAAAAATGTCTTCTTTTGACCATATCTGCAGTCTGCCATTTTGTCATTGTGTGTAATGCTAATGGCAGCTCTTCCAGTCAAATTCTTTGTCGGTGTATTCTGCCTTGACATATTCCCGCTTGAGAAAGTCGAGTAATAAATTGTCGCCGTTTGTAATAATTGGTCAGGGTAAGGCTTGAGGCAGTTCTCGTCAATCCTATGGTTCAAAATCGAGAGAAGCACAATCCTCACAGGTTATCTCTGCGACTTTGGTGGTTGGGTCAAATACAGGTGACACATTTCCATACGAGGACAAAAATCATAACCTTTAAACCTCTTAGCCCCCGCCTTAACCGAGTGCATTTTCTTCAGTTCGGCTTTGCCTAAATCTTAAAAGCTTCTTGACTGGAGCTTACAGCCTATAGGCCAGTGTAATGCCTCATTTGAAAGCTAAGACCTACAAAACTGACTTAAATAGATCTTTTTCCTCACATTGTTGTCCCGTTGGCGTCACTTATTTTTATTGTTCCATTTGTTCCCTTTTTTGCTGCATTTTTGGTCACATTTTTGTGCCTGTTTTTTATTTGTTTTCATTCTCATTTTCATCTCATTATTGTGGCTATTTCGACACTTTTTCAAGAAGCTTTTAGATTCGTGTAAAGCCAAACCGGAGAAAACGTGCTCGGTTCAGGCCAGGGTTAAGACGTTTTAACCTTGTATAGTAAAAAGGTCAGGTGCACTTCAGAGTCTCCATATGGAAATGTGTCCTCGACATTACACCCATCTTTCAAAGCCATTAGGTGGGGGACTGTAGTGCAGCATCAGGACACCGATATCCAGATCCTGAGCTCGGTTCATGTTTAGAATCACCTGGGGGACAAGCCTGTTGTGCACGTTTGTGTGTTAGTAAACCCATCTGGACGTATAGGGTGAACATGCAAACTCCACATAGGGATTGCCCACACAGTCCGGGACATGATCCAGGGAAGGAATCAGGCGATATCAGTGTATCTGAATCAAAGTTTCTCGCACATTCAATTCCCAGCAAAACACTCAGCTTTCCTTCGCCATTCTCTCCCCACTTTATTCTCATTAAAATCCGGCTCCGCTCGCCGCCTGTTTTTTTTTTTTTTTTTTTTTTTTCGGGGGCCGCCAAAGGTTTCCAATTTGTTCCTCGCCGTGTGCCACCTTGCATTATGCGGCGTCATTTAACATGTCATTTGCCACAATTTGTTGCTTGTTTATATGGAAATTGCTAATCCAATTAGGCCTAACCGCACACAGGCCGAGCTGTCAATACTGTCACTGTGTCTGCGTCCTGTGGGGATTGGGCCACTTTTATATCTTTGTTTACGGTTGTCTCTTCATGGCTCTGCTGTCTTTCGCACGCCTTATTATCCCCTCTTTATGCCATTTTTTTTTTTAATAACACAACAGGGTCGGCAGTTAATGTTTTGTTTACATTGTTTGGAAAATCCACAATATTACACTTATATTTGAGTGACAATATATATATATATATATATATATATGTGTGTGTTTATAAGTAAAGTATGGATATAGTATATGATTAGACTCCACCTAATACGTTGTTTGTTACTTCAGGCGCTCCTCATCATGTGTGGTAACTTTCTTGAAACACGACAAAATGCTTCAAAAATGTGACAAAAACACGGCGACAACGCATCAAAAAGTCCTGTCCAATAAGGAAGTTAAACTATAAACATCACAAAAAATGCCCAAACTGGCTCACTTTTCTCTTTTTTTAATGCAAAATCTTTAATATAATAATTGTGGTAACTATGAACAAAAATGTTGTCACGTGCACTTTAAAGCCTGTGAGTTTGCAAAGTGAGGAGAGATAAAGTGAAATTTGAAAGTAAACAATCAAATCCCTCCCCTCTTTAACAAGAAAGCCGCTCCTATTTTGGAAAACGAGGAGAGCAGGACAGAATTTTCAAAAGTAAACGATCAAGCTCCTCCCTCTATCTCCGATTGGATGAAAACACGACAAAAAATGCTTCAGAAATGTGACAAAAAACACGGCGACAACGCAACAAAAAGTCCTGTCCAATAAGGAAGTTAAACTATAAACATCACAAAAAATGCCAAAAACTGGCTCACATTCTTTTTTTTTTAATGCAAAATCTTTAATATAATAATTGTGGTAACTATGAACAAAAATGTTGTCCAACGTGCACTTTAAAGCCTGTGAGTTTGCAAAGTGCGGAGAGATAAAGTGAAATTTGAAAGTAAACAATCAAATCCTTCCCCTCTTTAACAGAAAGCCGCTCCTATTTTGGAAAACGAGGAGAGCAGGCACAGAATTTCAAAAGTAAACGATCAAGCTCCTCCCTCTATCTCCCGATTGGACGAAAACACGACAAAAAATGCTTCAGAAAAAGTCACGATCAGTTTTGTAGGCCTTAGCTTTCAAATGAGAAGCTTTTAGTTTTGGGTAAAGCCGAACTGGAGAAAAGGGGCTCGGTTAAGATTTAAGAGGTGAGCTTTTTCCCCCTTTTGCAAGTTCTTCCAATTGGTGTCGTCTTCCACAAATGGATGGCACGACTTAACCGGGCTGCTCCGCTTGAAAGATACGGCTCCTGCAATTACCCCAGCCTTTCCGAGATTAGCGCGGCACCGTTCTCTGTAATCCTCATTATGAGCGGAGTTGACCGGCGGAGAGGTTTTTTTGGGTTTTTTTCTTCTCTCGGTGATCAATCTTACAACATCTTCTCTAATTTTCCACGGTCAGCGCTTCCAACCGGCCTGTCCTTGTCGCTTGAATGCGCCGGCCAATTACATCTGTAACTATGTCAGCTTATTACAGGCCCCCCCCCCGCCGTATTGACCCCATGGTGCTACAGACCCAACTCCACCACCTCCTATTAATTACCAGCTTGTTCCTGTTAAGCGTGCAATCCTAGAGAGGTCCCAGGAGATAAACCGGGCGGCTGTACCTGTTTGTTAATATTATATTATTATTGTTTTCCGCATGGGGTAAGCTGTAACTAAATTGAACACGCGCGCGAACACTGAAGCGTTATGGCAGGTAATAAACTCTAGATAATAGTTTATTGACGGGGAATTCAATTTACGGTGACTTGTGTTCCAGTATATTACACAATGTCAATGCCTGAGGCCTAATAAAGACAGAAATACCAGGAAATGCACTTTCCAGCATGATTTATTCATATAAGAAGAACATTAAAGCTCATTCGGGTGATTTTCCTGACCTTCTTGCCTGACATATACAACTGCAGCTCAATGCTTGTAAATTATGGAGGATTGAAGTGCCACAATTAAATAAATAAATACACCATTAAATAATTAAATAAATGTGTCATTAATTAATTAAATGTGTCATTAATTAATTAAATATGGAATAAATAAATCAATGTATTATTAAATGTTTCATTAATTGATTAAATTACCAATGATTCTGTGTAAAAATATATATATAATTATTTATCTATTTAATTAATTATTTCATGGTCCTGTGTTGCAGTGTTTCATGAATTAATTTTATCTGTCAAACTCGCCCATCAAAGTTTGAGGGGTAGGTCCTAACACCTGATTGGTCACGCTGCTCATCCAGTCAAGGCAAATCAATTCCAGAATAACGGATTGACTCGATTGACTCAGACAAGTGTGAACTAAACACAAGCCTCGGGCAAGTAGACCCGGTTCTGTTTGAGCAAAGCATCGGAACCGTACGTCTGCTTCATTATCGATCCCTCTTATCGATGGTCCCGCTCTGAAAACACTCTTTTGGCGCCGTGGAGCTAGACGCACGTGTGTAATGACAGTTCTCCGGTCTGTTGACGCTGCTTCAAAGTAACATCGGCCCAATCTCAATTCTACCGCTTAGCCTCCGCTTCGCCTTTCCCCTCCGTTTTGCGCGTTCAGTTATACGTTTGTGCTTTGCTGCTGTGAACGCTTATTTGCGCTGTGTCTTTCCAAACTTTCGATACGTCGCTATTGTCATGACACATGGGGTTCAGTGCCTTGCTGCTCCGCGCGCTGTCTCCCCGCGCCGCTGTGCTCTGATCCCGGGTCCGAGACTGTCTGTCCCCGCTCTGAGCGCAGCGCACCTCGGCAGCCCCCCCTCAGGCCCGGGGCTCAGAGCGGAGTCTACAGCCGCCTGTCCCCGCCCTGAGCGCACCGTGAGCGGGTATACCTCTGCCTGTCTCCAGCCCGAGCACACCAGCCCCCGCTCAGGCCCGGGGCTCAGAGCGGAGGCTGTGGTGCCTGTCCCCGCCCTGAGAGGGAAGAATGTGGCGTGTAAGGCAGCATCAGTCTGTTACAAGTCACAGACACTTGTTGAAAAGTACAAATGTTACCATATATATATTTTAGGCTGAGTGCCAGCAGGAGGCACAGTATATTTGGAAACTTACTTTATTTAATTAATATTTTTTCTTGGGAAAACTAACAATGTGTCTTTTTTGATAGAGTTTATCGAAAGCACATTCATTCCCTCAGCGTAGCCGCCATGTTTCCAAACACTTCAGGCCAAAGCAATGGATTAGACAAGATTTGAGTTAATCAGGCTTTAGCCCGCCCACAACTTTTGATGGGCGAGTTTGACAGATAAAATTAATTCATGAAACACTGCAACACAGGACCATGAAATAATTAATTAAATAGATAAATAATTATATATATATTTTTACACAGAATCATTGGTAATTTATTTAATTAATGACACATATATTTAATTAATGACACATTTATTTAATTAATGACACATTTATTTAATTATTTAATGGTGTATTTATTTATTTAATTCCATATTTAATTAATTAATTAAATATTTAATTAATTAATGACACATTTATTTAATTATTTAATGGTGTATTTATTTATTTAATTGTGGCACTTTCAATCCTCCATAGTAAATGAGAACATTTGAAATGCATTAAAGTTTATATGACTTATTTACGTAGATGGGTAACATCTGCTTTAAGTAATAGTTATAATTTACGAAGCAGCAGATTAAATGAAGAAATGTAGGGCAGAAAAGTTATTCTTATATGGTTATTTAAGCTACTGACAGGAAGGGACGTAAAGCAGTTTGACTCACTCATTGACGTAACATGGTCGGCATGGCAACAGTTTAAAATTGTTTGCCTCTATCTATGTCACTTCCTGTCAGTGTCCAATAAGGAAGTGAAACTATAAACATCACAACAACAAAAAAAGCCAAAACTGGCTCACATTTAGTTTTTATTCAAAATCTTAAATATAATCGAGTTCACTATGTTTTAGCAAAAATTGTGTCCAATGTGTCACGTGCACTTCAAAGTCTGTGAGTTTGGAAAGTGAGAAGAGATATAGTGACATTTAAAGTTAACCTTAACCTAAAGTTAAATTTCCCCCTTATCTCCTGATTGACAGACTGGTTCACAGTAAAAGCTCGTCTCATTGGACAGAGTAGTATCCCGCGGTTTCTGATGAGTGTCTGAAATCAGTAAAGGGAGGAACTTTAGAAAATATAGTAACATTTAATATAATATTACTTATGTTACTTTACATTTCAGGAACAGGCCGTCAATGGTACACAATAAAATCTATAAAACATTTAAACGAACTGACTACCATTTTACGGTCTATTTGTCATGCGCAAAATGACGAGGAAAGAATGTTGTCATCCCTTGAGTTACGCTTAGTGGTAGAGTGGTTCGCCTTGGAGCAGGCTGGTCATGAGTTCAGTTCTCTGAGAAGAGTTTGTTCCTATCAGTAATTTGTTCGCCTCTTGGTGGCTGTTCGGGCTGGGACAAAATATCAGATTGGACTGCAATACTTTGTGCTGGAATACCAAGTATCGATACTCTATCGCAATACTTTCAATAATTGTGTTTGGAGGCATTTCATCACACTCTCCATTGTGTCCAGTTCCACAGCACTTTGGGACATTTTGTCTTAATGCACTTTTCAATCTTAACACTTCAGTACATGTCAAACGGCATTTGGTTTATAAACTTTGGACACATTACTTGTTCCAAATTTGAAGGTATACATAAACATAGTACTTATCATAATTACTCACTGTATTGCAATACATATCGTCAAAAGTGGATCGTCCCAGCACTACTGGCTATAGTGACAGCACATTGTCTTTTGAATAAAGTGAGTCAGTGATTACTGTTTTTTTCCCCTTGTAGTTCTCAACCTAAAACATGTACAACAGGGTTATCCTCCAGCTAGGCAGCCATGACCAAACCAAGCTCAATATTTACAGATATCCCACGGCGCTGGGATCGTAGTTGGAACTGCCCTGGCAGCATAGAAGGTTGGAGTCAAATGCAAAAGACAGATATCCCGACAGGAGCAGTGACCTTTTTCTTGTGACCTTAGTTGTGGTGCAAGAATCAATCGTATGTCTGCTATTTGGGAGCCGCTCACTTTATTTCCTACAGTGTTTCCCAACCAGAGCTGTGAGGACCACTAGGGGTACGCGAGCACATAGCAAGAGGTAAAAAGAAAAGACATGTCTTTATTAATTGATCAGATCACAGTTATGAACAAACTAAATAAATAAGGCGATTGTTATTGGACAGCCAAATGCAGTAAGATTTGAATAATGCATTTCTGGGTCAATAGTCGACTGTAAATGAGCGATGGACAGACTGTCGACCCACGGGCAAAAATGGCGGCTTAAATGAGGCCACAGAGGAAGTAGAGGAAGTGAGGGTGGGACTTTGCATGTACAGTATATGCAGCGTTCAGTGACGCTCACACCAGCCTCTATTGATTGTGCACTTGTGTCATTAGCTGAAGTAGATCAGAGCTGCTTGTTGGGCGTGTGCTTGGTCGGTGCACTGGGTCACTTCACACGATGACCTAATTAGCCAAATGAGGGTTTTATCACCGTCGCCAGCACTCCACACATGCTCCTTTGGTTGTTAGGGAAAAGCCATAAGAAGAAAAAACATATCTCTAAACCTGCAGCTTCTTTATGGAATCCATTACAATGTCACTTAGAGCTGCAAGATAACCTTCTTGATTTTTGCTCTTCAAACATATGAATGCAATATTTCCTTCAACCATTTCTCACAATACATTCCATTGTGTAGCTTTTCTATACTGAAGTTCGCATTAAATTAAATGCTGGTTTTATACAGATAGCTACTTCACAAATAGCTTCTTTAAGTTTATTATGCTCAGGTTCTGCAAAAGTCGTTTTGTTCTTATATACTCATGGTCAATTTGTCTAATTACAGGTGATCTTGGCATATTTAAACAGTACAGGTCACCTGATGGGCTTTTCTAAGTCCGGTGTTGATATTTGGCAGATTTTTCCAAATGTCTTATCCATAATCCCGTGTATGATGCTTCTAAACTGTTAGCTGTGCCGGTGTTGATCTGTGACAGCATGGGGCGCTTTATTAGGGGGGGCATGGGGTGATTTATTCAGGACGTTCATGTTTCCAAAACGTAAAACAGTAAGTGTCTGGCTCTTATGGTTCTGAAATTATAAGCAACAGTCTCTCTCCCCACAGCTTCCTAGGGCCTCAGAGGAACTGAGAAACATCGCAATGAAAAAATGGGTCGCAAGTTTGCACACCTCAGATTGTATTTTATGCATTTTATGTTGCAAACCTTTGTTTATAATTTCGGAACCATAAGTGTCAGACACTTACTGTTTTAAGTTTTGGAAACATGAATGCCCTGTAGAAGCATCATACATGGGATTATAGATAAGACATTTGGAAATATATCAGCATCGGCCTTAGAATAACCCCATGTTGGGCGACCTGTACTATACTGAAAAACAATAAAAAGTATTCATGTTGTATATGGTTCAGTCTTAAGGATTATGATTAAATAATTCTTGATATACGCAAATCACCTGTTATTAAACAAATTGAGTATATAAATGTATAAGTAAGTAAGTAACAATAAATGTAATTTTGCTGTGCCTGATTGAAATAAATTTCAAGAAGCTATTTGTGAGGAAGCTCTGTATAAAATCAGCATCCAGTTTAATGCACACTTCAGTATGGATCCCGTCAGACCTTGGACGCTAAGCAGGGAAGAGCCTGGTTAGTACTTGGATGGGAGACCGTTTGGGAACACCAGGAAGCCTGGCGAATGTAGTGAGTGAGTAAGTGGTTGGTGGTGGTCGGAGGGGCCGATGGCGCAGACTGGTCGCCTCACTTCCGTCAGTCTAGCCCAGGGCAGCTGTGGCTACAATAGTAGCTTACCACCACTGAGTATGGAGTGAATGAATAATGCAATGTAAAGTGTCTTTGAGTGTCCAGAAAAGTGCTATATAAAACCAATGCATTATTATTATTATTATTATTATTATTATTATTATTAGAATTATTAGAAAAGTTACCTAATGGAATGTACTGTGAGAAATGGTTGAATGAAATATTGCATTAATCTCTTTACCCCCACCTGAACTGAGCACATTTTCCCCCAATTTGGCTTTACCCAAATCTAAAAGCCTCTTGAAAGAAAAAAATAGCAACAAAAACTTTACTCATTATTTGCACTGTATAATGTTTGTTGTACAGCACTTTGGGCAGATGTAGCTGTTTTTAAATGTGCTTTATAAATAAAGTTCACATTGACATTGACAAAAACAAGAATGAAAATAAAAAAAAAAAAGCGTAAAAAAAATCCACAAAAGAGTGACAAAAACATGACAAAAAAGTCACACAAAAAAAGAAAGCCACAAAAAGTGACAAAAATGCAACAGACTTAGAACAAAAGCATCGACAAAAACAGCTGAAAAAGTGCAAAAATGTGACGACGCAAGGAAAAAACATACATTGATATCAGTTTTGTAGGTCTTAGCGTTCAAATGAGTTGCTACCCTGGCCTATAAGCTGTGAACTCTCCAGTCAAGGAACTTTTAGATGGGTCAAGTCGAACTGGAGAAAATGTGCTCAGTTAAGGCAGGAGTTAAGAGGTTTTTAATTGGCATTCGAATGGCTGATGCCAGATAATGTAAAATACCCAAATATCAGCCGGCCAATATTGGTCGACCTCTACACTACAGCAGAATAAAAAAGGTTAAATGCAAGGTTAAATGAGTAACATGGAATGTCATGAACAACGATCTCAAACAGTAAATTCTCTAAATTCTCCAAATAAATTCTCTAAAAGGCCAGCGGGACAAAATATTTCAACTTAATACTGACAATGTAAAACAGTGGCGGACGCTTTCTGAAAGGTTTGCTTTAAAAGACCTTGAATTTTCTGTTCCATTTGTTCCATTACTCATTACCTTGTGTCCATTTGCTCCAACCTTGCGCCGTGGCTTTTGGGGAAAGTCCAATTTGTTCTTTGTTATTTGCAAAGAGCAGAGCTGTGTTGAGCTGCCATGTCAACTTTAATATTCAGTCGGTACTCTGCAAGCTAAAGGGCACGGCAGAGAACAGAGAGGAGGAGACGGCATGTTTGAGCAGCATATTCAATATTTTCAGAAATTTGAAAGCAAAATTCAGCCTGTCCTTCAAAGTTTGTTAAACCTTCTTGAGGTTTTCCATCACAATAATCCTCACAATGGCCTTTGTAAATGGTTTGAATATATCTCAAAATTGTGTTTGCTTTATATTGACTAGAGAAGCCAGGTCTTTCAAATGTTACGACACAGAAGGACCTAAATCAAAACATCGTGCTGTCAAGATTGAAGGCCAATACAACACACAACACACAATTCATCGACCCATTGTGTGTTGAGTTGTGAATAGCCTTTTATAACCAGACCATCAGGGCCCATTCAGTTCTGGAAGTTTAAACCATTTAAACATGGCTCTGCTCGGGGCCTAGTTCTATTTTCAATTTTGTTTTGTTTTCTGTGTGCAAAGCAACCTGGGGCCCATTCACATACCAACAGTTATGTAGTAAAAGCAATTCCATGGCCCTAATGTTGATTCTTGGTGCCCTTGGTGGTTTCTTGGTGGTTTTAAATGAACTTTCCACGGCCGAGGCAATTTATCCTGTTACCTTTTGCATGCTTCCTCTTTTCTTTACTTAAGAACAGTCACCCTCAAAACTGTCATGTCACGTTTGCCGGGACCAGTAAGGGCAGAAAGTCCACGTACAGATTGTTTTTCTCGCCGGCAGAGACCATCGTGGGTTCATCTTTGGCCACTTTGGTTGTTTGTTCTGCCACTCTCCCCGGACCCTCCCCGCTGTAATGGCCCCCTTCACTGTCCTCCCTCTCCATTAACAAACCCTTTTCTGTTTTCCGCATTTACCCTTTGCCCCCTCTTCTTGTTTTTTCCCCCCCCCTCTCCTCTTGTACCCGCCAGACCCAGCCTTCAACCGAACACACGGACAGGAATAGATGGCACGGAGGACGACATTGTGAGCTATGGAGGTGTCCCAGGCCATTACTGACAGGGGCTAAGTGGTGCCATGCTGTCCCGCTGTCTGACCATCTTAGCGCCCGCATGGCCCCCGCCTAAAGTCATTAAAGCGTCTCGTTCTCGCGGCTGGGAAAAATAAAATGTCCCGCATCGCATTTGGGATCATTTTGGATTTGCCCTCAATCACGCTTTATTGCGAGACTAGAAAAAAACGGCTCATTGTCATCCCCGAGCTAATAATGGAGAGGGATAGAACAGAGAACACTGGGAAAACGGGAGAAAGTTTCAACAACGAAAAACAAACAAAAAAGACACCATGGCAGAGTATAGTTGGCACCGCCTGGTCTTCAACGTGGTCTCGCCGAATGTTTCCTGAAGGAGAAGTTGGTGAACAAAAAGCGCCCCGTGATTTGAGGGCGATTTCAGGATCAAAACAAACGCGCCTTGATACGAGACAGCATCAGCGCCCTCCTCCTATCTGCAGCGAGGGTGAAACAAGACACACGCACAGATGAAACTCGAGTTGCAAAGGCGCCACAGACGCAGTTTAGAGGTTTTGCATCGCGAGCAGGAAATGAGTGGAGGTGGCGGTGGTGAGTAAGTAACTCAGGGAGCGTTAACCCAAGCTCAAGGTAAACTGCTTTACAATTCCAAGAGTAGGTCCGCAGCTAGCTACTTGCTGAAAACAAACAAACACAAAAGTAAATCAATGTCTACAGTTAAATGTTTCTCCGCCAAGGTGGCCTTCACAACCGTATCAAATGGAGAACAAGACGTCTTGCTAAGTACACAGAGACCTTTCCCCTATACACTTAGCCTGCGCCGTCACTGAATGCCCCTCATAATTAGCAGCTTGGCAATATTAGTATAGCTCGACCAACCCCACTGTCCTCTGCTCTGGAAATCAGAGAAAAGAGAGGGGGCGAGGGAGGAGAGAAAGAGAAGAGAAGCAAGGGGCCTGATTGTTGGCGGAAGTGTAGCTGTAGATGAATGAGGAGTTTAATATGCAAGGAATGCCATGTCCTCCCCAGCTCAGCCCATAGATGGTGGGGGGGGGGAGCGCGGAGGGCTATTTGCTCTCGCGTTGACACTGTGTGTGAGAGGCGACGGAGATGAGACACAAAGACTGGCTCTGTTGGATCTGCACCGAACTGGACACAGGCTCAGAAACAACTACGTAAAAAGCCTCTCTCTATAGCCTGTGGATGAGTGCATTATCCAGACACAAATAAAAAGGAATGCAATCATCGTCGGTCTATTAATTTTACACGGAATCCATTTTTCTTCATAAAGAGCTATGATGCCGTGATACTGGTTCTATTGTTGCTATATTTATATTAAAGCACTGGTTTGAGTCCTAGATTTGTCAAGTTTGTGCCCCAGTTTAATCCCTTGGTTTGAGTATGGTTTAGTTTACGGACACAAAAAAACCCAACTTAATATAGACTATAGAATTCAGTCCCTGAGCAGAGGTGTAACCTGAGAAGGGAACTACCTACTCTGGAGAACTGAACTAATGCTGAGACCAAATAAAATATAATTAATTATAAATGTATGAACTATTACTGGAATAATTATCTTCCTAGAGGAGGTTTGAAGCAGCTGGACCTCTTATCTCTCGTATGCTGTCAACACTTTCCCTTCAAGGCCAGCCCACGGAGCAAACCAGATAAGGACTGAGCTTTCTGGGTCATATTTGCATAACACTGACTCTCAGGATTGAACTCCACACACACATACCCCTCCCTAACCACGCCCCCATCGTTCTGCATGTGCCTCAACACGTTTCCTCAGCCCCCACCCCCCGGTCAATGGCTGGTCATCCTTCCTGTCCCCAAGAAAAAATTCCACACGTGACCTTGTGTGCTGTGTATTTCTTGATGTCTTTATCTATGTGCTTTGCCTTAATTTAACCTGATTGTAATTTTGCATATCTTCTTTTGTAAGACGCATTGAGATGCCTTGTGTACGAAATGTAATGTAATGTATAAATAAAGTTGCCTTGCCTTGCCTAACATTGTAGCACAGCATTATCATCTCGTAATGACATACTTTCCGTTTATTTAGTAAACTGAGTCTATTTCTTTTACTGGTTCGAATCGTTCTGGCATTTCTCACAGGTAACTCTCCCGGACATGAATAATGAGCCCCGACGGAAAACATAATGAAGTTTGGTGCGCGACTGTGTTTGCCTGACTCTATCTCGGATCAGGCCGTACATTTGAATATTTATTGCTTCCACTCTAATTAGATGCAGGTGAATGTCTCTCCTTGCTTTTCCCCTGGATCAGACTGTGCAGCGAGTTGAATAGGAGTTTATTTGATGCAAACTCAAAAGATTTATCACTTGATTTGCAATTAATTTTCCCACTGCCTTCCGAAAGCAAGCGATGCAGCGTGGAAAGTTTGGTGAATAAATTAAAAGGTTGCACACCACATGGAGGTCTAATTTTTTTCTCCTTCTCTTCAGGCAAATAGAGATTTCATTACAAAAGATGCAGCGGCCCTGTTTTTATTATTATTACCTTGGCCAGACCTCTGTACAATAATGTACAGCGCATGCTCACACTTACTCCTCTTCTCTCAGTGTGGTTGGTAAGAATGAGCCGCTTTTCAGATTGCTATTTGGTCATGATGATGGCTGGCTAACCATTAAGCACAAGCAAATTTAAGATGTTTTTAGACCACAAAAGAGAAAATTACACTACTTTACACTGAAATAGCAAAAACTGGATGGGGAAAATTTGATAATATTCTTAGAAAACCACATTAGCTTATCAAAAGAAAAGGTTCCACTTTAAGATAATTTCCCCTCTATTGTCGGCCTTGGCCGCCATTTTACTGTAAAAAGGCACACCACGAAAATTAAATATTAGGCATGGGTTTTAAATGACTTGCAATCCCATCGGCAAAAGGTTGGCTGGGAATAGATACAGATGGCATCTTTGCAAATGCCCATATATGGTCATGTTCAAAGCAGCCAGAGGGGGGGGGGAAAGAAGTGAAAAAAACTTCTTTCTCCCATTTCTTCACCATTACTTTATGCTGAATTATGAATATATGTCTATACTAAATAAAGATACAGAGATACTGTATGTAGAGGAGCAAAGTGGTTCAAAAACTTAAAAATCGGACAATGCTAACCAGGAAGCTATGCTAGCTTCATGCTACGTATGGTAATGTTAGTAAAGTGATGCTAACGAGTGGTGTTTTTTGCTTCTACTGAACAATTTGCAGTGAAAAAAAACATCCATATGGACCCGATTTTGGCCATACTTTATTGGTGTGTGACAAATGTTGTTAATAGCCTGCCAAAAAACGGCTAAAAGGAGAAACAAATTGTGATTCCAATGAGAGGTTTTCTTCCCCCTCAGCTAGGCCACGCCCCTTTGTATGGCGTGTTGCCATCTGTATAGACATAACCCAAATATCCCAGAACAGTACTATACTGTATATATCCACTTAAGAATGTATTTTATGTCTCTATGCTGTATAAGAACAATGCCATACTGTCATAGCTGTCACGTTGTAGAGGAAGAGGGAGGGGGAAAAAAGCGTCCTTATTATGAAACAAATACTGCCACTCATCACAGGAAACCCATTCTTTCACGGAACATTTGAAAGACTTGAACGGACAACAGAAATGACTTCCAGCCATAGAAACACAGTGGCTATTGTTTTGGTCCTGATTCAGCTCCCAACAATGCGATGATTTGTGAGCGTCCGTGTCAGCTTTGCAACATTTCCGAACAGTCTGCCTTTTAGCAAATGCAAATTCTTTCGGGCAGGCTCCTACACTATTTTTTGTGCAACTGACTTCACTCATGAATAGACACTTACATCAATAAAACGCCTCGGGCCAGTGGTTAAATCTATACAAGAAGTGCTTGACAGACTTGCAATCCTGCGCCGAAAAAGGGGATAACATTATTTTATTGTCAGCCACGCAAACATCAAACCCATGGGGATTTATTTATAACTGGGAATCACAAGAGATTTCAATTACAATTAAAACCGATTTTTTTGTTTATGCTCATATGCTTCAACATCTTGCCACATTATTGCACTGTGGGTGGCTTACATCAACAGATTTCTCACAGCCCAGCAGGCGTTCATCTGAAACTAGGCTCCCAAAACAAGACAATTTCAAACTTTTTTTTTATTGCACTTGCGCTTCATACATCATTTATTTGTCAGGAGAAAACACAAAAAAGCTGTTTTAGTATCTCATGCCTGAAGTTAGGATATTTCAATCGCGCGGCACTATACAAAATGAAAATTGGATCGAGAAAAAGAGGAACGGCAACTGGTGCCTTTGATGAGATTTTGGGCGACTTCAGTGTACCTCCAATTCGACTTTAAAGTGCTACAAAGGCAGATCCAATATGTTTGTAAGTTTTGTTTTGTGGTGGTCCGTATTTGGAGGTGAGGCTTTAGCCGGCGTTCAGGCCAGGGCTGTTGTTTTATGGATTTGTGGAGGTGAATTTGATCCAGGGGTAAAACTATCACTAGAGCAAGGACCTTTCGAGCACACTGCATGAAAAATGAAGAAGAAAAAAAAGTCTTCCTACATGACCACGACTGCAGCGCAAAGGAATAGTTTAATCTGGGGGGGAGAACAAACGGTGAGACTTTAAAAATGATATACTACATAGTTCCCAACTGGGTAACACTTTATAATAACTACTCCTAATTTAGCCTTAACAAATGATGAGTTAACACTTCGGCATGAACAATTCATTACTTAAGTGTGACTAACATTTAATCACTACTTAACTATTACAGTCCATGCCAAACTCATGACAAATAGTTCTTCACATACTTCACTTATTCATTGTTCAATGTAGCTATTAAGTTTTAGTCACACTTAACTAAATGATCATGATTAATTAAGTGTTAACTTATCTAAATATGGTGTAGTTACTATAAAGTGTTACCGCAAACAGAAATTTAAAAAATGTGTTGTAAAGCAAGGCAATGACTGTGTCCGAATGTCCACACTATTCCCTATATAGTGCACTATATAGTGGATACGCCATTTGTGACCCAATGTCCAGAGAGAAAAAGTAGTGCACTCACAATGCATTCTGAAAAGTAGTGAGCATCGGTGGTCACTAAACGGGTCAATATAGACCACAATGCATTACGAGAGTCGGAGGAGTACAGCCGACAGTGACAGGTCTTTGAACTAAACACAACACGACTGAATGAAATCAGCTGTTTTAATCGCATGTTGCGTATTTGTCATGAATAACCGACTTGAATATAAACACGGTTACGGTGAAAAGATGCTAACGCTAGCTGCTTACCTTTTTAATGACCGACAGCTTTCTCTCTCAGAAAAAAAAGAAGAAACTCCAGAAAAAATGATTTTTTTCCGGAGCTTAGTTAATTTATAGTAGCTATAGTGCACTCATTCTGCTATAGGATAGCATCCAGACACCGAGCTGTCTCTCTCTTTTTGTTTTTGTTTTGCCCTGATAATGATTTATTTATATTTTTAAACAACCAAAGGTGCGAGCCTACAGTATGTAGTGAATGAGGGGTTAGGGACTAGGGTGGACATTCGGACACAGCCAATATTTAGCTTAAATGAGTTTAAAAAGGGGCAAATTCCAAATCCAAGATATTTATTAATTGTGTCACTGAAATGCAGTTGCCATATTTCTCCCATGGAAGTAATAACAACATAAGGATCTGTGTGTGTGTGTGTCGTGTCTCCTCCATGTTTTTCTTTTTCTAGTTGTATAAATCACAGCATGGTGCGTTGGAAAACAAACTAAACGAATAGCAAATGGTCTGCTGCAGAGACAGAGGCCTGTTTGAAATTCGGAGTCCGTCTGACAAACTTTTAGAAGAGAGTTAGCTGCTTCAGTCAATCAATTCGCCATCAATTGTTCACAGTGCACTGTGCTTCTTGATCTATACACATAGGACCACTGTTCCTATATGCATCCCGTAATATGTGACAATAGTGCGCTGCAGTTCGCTTACTCCGGCTTTGTGGATGAAAACATAAATTGCCTCCCTCTTGGGCGAGCAATAATCCATCCCGTTTTATCCATTGACAAGATTGGATTTGTTAAATTCATTCGAGAGTGAAAGAAAAACAAGGAATAAAAACATAGTGCGTTTACAAAAGGTATCTCCACTCGCTCAAGCTTCTAGCGCCGCCTGCTGTTGCAGAACATTTTCACGCCACACAAGAGCAGCAAAGCAAATTTCTTTTTGGATATAATTAAAGAGGCAAAGGGAAATAATAAAATTTTGTGGAAAAATATTGATCAACTTTCAGGAAAGACCACATCAGTAAATCAGATTATACATTTAAAAATAAATGGAGAAGAACAACACAACAATTTGGTTGTGGCAGAACATTTTAATAATTATTTTTTAAATTCTGTTTTAGAATTAAGTACAGATTTTACAAGTGAACATTCTAATCAAATTGTAGTCAGTGATGAAACGTCTCTCAACCTTAAACCCACAGATGAATTAATGGTGAACAACGTTCTCTCATCCCTCTCAAACTCTAAAGCTAAGGATATCTATGGACTTGACACCATATTTCTCAAAAATACAAACATTATTTAACGCCTCCAATAACCAAATTAATAAATAGTTCCCTTGAGGAATGTACTTTTCCCACAGCACTAAAATCTGCCATTGTAATCCCTATTTACAAATCAGGTGATAAACAAGCCATAAGCAACTATAGACAAATAAGTTTACTCCCTGTTTTTTCAAAAGCTATAGAGAAAGTGGTTGCTGAACAGTTGACGACACACCTTGAAAATGAGTCCCTATTGCACCCTATGCAGTTCGGCTTCAGAACTAATCATTCTACTGAAACTGCCTGTTGTTATTTTATGGAATCAATCAAATCAAGCCTTGACACAGGAAAGGTGGTAGGTGCTGTATTTTTAGACCTACGAAAGGCTTTTGATACTGTTAATCATCTGGTGTTATTGTCCAAACTGAAACAATATAATTTGTCCATCAATACCCTTAGCTGGATTAAATCGTATTTAGCTGGGCGCTCTCAGTGTGTCCGTGTAAGTGAAGCTGTGTCCCCACTGAGAGAGTGCACTATGGGAGTGCCACAGGGATCTATCTTGGGGCCATTATTGTTTAGTTTATATATAAATGACCTCCCATCCGTGTGTGATGATGTTGACGTCCAGATGTATGCTGATGACACTGTTATCTACACGGATGGGAAGGACCATGAACAAGTGGCAACCAAACTATCAAAGGCAATGGGCAAAATTTCTATATGGCTAAATGATTCCTGTCTAACACTGAATGTGAGTAAAACTGCGACAATGTTTTTCTCAACAAAACCAAACAAAAAAACATATCCCTTAATTACAGTAAAAGGAGAAAAATTGAAAATGTCAATGAGTTCAGATACCTTGGCATCATTTTAGACTCGAGACTAAGCTTTAAAAAACACATTAAAAAGGTATGCCATACAATAAAATATAATCTGTTTACATTTAAATCTATAAGAAATTCATTGACAATACAAGGAGCTAAAACCTACTTCAACGCAATGATATTACCTCACTTACTCTATGGTGTATCATGCTGGTCACAAGCCAACAAATCCACAATAAAACCTTTAGAATCTCTTTATAAGCAAGCACTTAGGATTCTAGATAGGAAATCACGACAGTATCATCACTGTCAAATATTAACCAAATATAAAATGCTCAATTTTGAATGTATAGTTAGGTCAGCCAATCTAAAGTTACTATTCAAGATTGTTAATAATGTGGCACCTCCACCACTAAAAAGGTTTGTCCAATTAACCTCTGATCAGATGGTCAGAACAACAAGGTCAACAGTCAATGGCCAAAACAGCATTAGGACAATCGGCATTCTCTTTTAAAACTATCTCAGAATGGAACAAACTTCCAACTGCACTAAAACTATGCAAAGACTTAAAACGATTCTGCCTGGGTGTGAAACAACATTTTCTGGGAACTCAACATGTCAGCATTAAAGAAAAAACAAAAACAAAAAACAACTACTACTACTACAGTTTACGTCTGAGAAGGGTAGTGGGTGGGTATAGACTATAGAGGACTATAGAGGACTATAGAAGTTTTCCCTTTGATATGTTCTTTTTTTAAATTTTTTATCAAATGTAAATACTGTCTGTAAATATTATGAACTGTATTGTTTTATGCTTTTTGTAGTGTTTTGTATGTCTTGGGACTGCAGATGGAAATTAGCTCTAAGAGCTAAAGTCTGGTACAAAGCATCTTTCATATGCTGATTAATGCTCCTGTACATGTCCCTGTCAAATAAATAAATAAATAAAAAAATAAAAAAAAAATAAAGAAGGTCTTATGCTATAGTCTCGGGTCTCTGCTTTGTAGAAGTGTATATATATATATATATATAGACACAAGCGGAAACAAGAAGAGACTGATTATTGCCCTGAACTCGGAAGGCAACAGGGACAGTTGGTTGATGATTGGTTGTGAATCTACCTTTACCCAGCACGTCATCATAATGTTTATAGGTGAAGAATTGGAGAGGAAAACCTGATAGCCATTTTAAAAATCACGACCGGATGCTTTCCGCAGAGGCGTAGCTTGCCATAAGGCAAGGCAGGCAGCTGCCTGGGGCCCCCAACTGTGAAGGGCCCCATGCACCAACCCGTTTTTCAGATACCTGCAGTAAACACTTGATATATACAGCCTTCCTAATGATTTTGGTGATGCAGTTACATCATCTCTCCACTAACGCTCTGTGGCGCTGTTTATCCCCATCCTGCTGCATGTTTTAGCGAGTCATGGTTCCCGAATGTTAACTTTTAATGAGCAGTGGACAGACTTTTTTTACTCATGGCTCCACCAGATTATATTTCTAATAGTGAAACCAGTTTATTGTAACTCTCTTCATGACCTAAAGAACCTCAGCCTTCTGTTCTGAGGAAAACCTATGCAGAGAACTGCATTATGGGAGTTTTCAGGTGACCCGCTCCTGCCCAAATGACATCCTCTCTCCCAGTGCGCAGTACACCGATCGGCCACCAGAGGGCCCCCAACTGACATTCTTGCTTGGGGCCCCTTGGTACCCTTGCTACGCCACTGGCTTTCCGTCATGCATTTACCTTCTATTACAGCCAAATTAACAGGGAATTATCATTGCGTTTGTCCATTGACCTTAGCGATTGAAGTCCTCATTGGGGCGTTCCAATGGCTGAGCTCCTCCATACCTCACAAAGAGGATTCTGAGATAACAACCATGAGATTAAAATCCAAATGGCTTGACCAAGCAGAAATAAGTACATAATTGATGTGAGGTTGACCTCGCGCATAAGGGAAAGTGCACAGCCGCTATACCAGACCCGTAGGAAAAGTCACCGGAGCACTGAGCGGAGGAAGATTAAGGCAAGACAGATTTCCGAAACAGCTCGACCTTAACCCGGGTTGCTAGGTTTTTTGCGGCTGGAAGAAAATTGTTGCAAATCACACCGCATATTACATTTCAGCCCATGACTTTAGCCTTGTAAACATCATTAACGGATAATCACTGCCACATTTCATTCGTTTAGAGCCAATCAGCAAATGTATTAAAACTAATGAGCACAAAATATGTCTCCCCATTTGAGGCAAAGACTGACATGTGCTAACTGTTCCCTCCAAGCATATAAACGACTAATTAAACTCAGTCCAATTGCAAGACGGATAAGTTCACGATCAATGCCAAACTAAATGATAAATGGCAATCCTGTTACAAACGTAGCTTACCGGCCTGATTGTAACTTTTGTGTTGTCGTCTTCATTTGCATTTATTTTTATTTTCAGCAGTTTTATTTTTGCACAGATTTTTTTTTATCGGTTGGTAAACATACTTTTGTAACTTGGTTGAGTCGTGAGCTCACCCAACAGTCGTTCTGCTGCACTTCCGATTCCGAATGCTACTCTTCATTGGCTTATTTATCTCATGGCCAAACTCTCCACGCTGTAAATAGATGACTATACTTAAGGAGTCTGACTTTGAACGTCTTTAATTGGGTTAGTCAGGATTATCCACGGGCGGCCAGTCTCCGTCACTATCACCGGAACAGACAGGTGAAGGCCTTATACTCCAGAGCTTGTCTGATTTTGGCAATCCCTGCTCCAAGGGCGGCCCTCTCATTAGCCGCCTCTCAGTAAAGGAATCAGCTAATAAGTGAGAGCAATAGTTTTAAAGGGAAAAGTCTGAAAATAAGGACACTGGTCTTTTTGGTTGCGTGTTTTTACCCCCTTTTTCTTGCTTTCATTCTTTCTTTCTTCCAGCCATCCATTGTTGAAATCGATTGTTCCACTTTGGTGATTCCCTAAGGAGCCATTTAGACTGAGTTGGCTGTAGGCTGTACTATTAGGTACAATTCAATTCACCAATCCCACGTTTCACCCACCCACACACACCACCACCAGCTAAAGGTGTTCCTAATAGCTTTGCTTTTGATCCACTGTCAAGCCCCTTCAGATATATATGGTTTCAACCGCTGCAAAGGCGCTGGATTGACTTCTCATTTGCCGCTTCATCTTCATATTGTTACATGATATCCTTGCATAATATCAATGCACATGCACATTATATATGGGACATGCATTGCAATATTGGCAGACTGACACACTGGGACCACTAGATTGGCTCAAATCTGTCCATGTCATATCACAAATTAGATTAGATAGAGACATAGGATATTTTGCTTGCGTTCACCTGACCACACCCACAGTTGCAAATGCCAGTGGCCAATGCTCCGGAACCTGCTCTGTATGGAGGCAGCATCGCATGGGAGGGGAAAGCAGGAAAGCGATGAAGAGACACACAAGTCAGACAACAAGCAGAATCCATCGTTTGGGTATCAAGACTTTGAGACTTTGAGTAAAAATAAGATGGTGGGGCAGATGGTTCGAATCCCAAGACACTTCACCCACTTTGCCTCCAGTGGCTGCGCACACTGGTGTGTGAATGAGAGCGTGAATGGATGAGTGTTCCTTGCTGTAAGGCGCTTTGAGTGCCTAATGTAGGGGGGAAAGCGCTATATAAGTTGAGACCATTTACCAAGAAAGAAGAAATAACTGATATTATTAAAGCAGTACTAAGTAACTTGTTTACCTTAATAAATCCTTTTCGTAGTCCCTCTGGGGGTAGTACAAGTGTTAATGGGATGATTGGGGGGTCTTTCATCTCCCCCTGGTGTCTCTGGCCAGAAAACCACATTTGCAACTTGACTGCCACCGGACCAGAGCAACCAATACACACTAATGGAATCACGAAGAAGAAGCTAACAGGCTATCGGCCAAAGCTAACTGTGGGCTAGCGCCACTTTAAACAGTATTTACAGCCAAGTTTGAGTGAAAAAAATATTTCCATTGTGTAATTGGATGTACAATATTCCTCTCTCCCTTTGCTTTTTCTGTCAGCGTAGTATTTACTCTCAGGGACAATTAATAAGTTAAAAAATTGCAACTTGCTACGACACCTGCAGTTGCACTTATGGCCTCTAGGGGCAAGAGTTACTTAGTATTGCTTTAAAGGAAGCAGATTTTAGCCATCTTGCGTGTCTGGACACACCTCACTGGGGAGAGCCATCAGACTGTGACTCTGCTCCCCGTATTGATTATGTCAGCTTTGAACCAGTCTACCAAAGACCTGTCTGCTGAACTCTCTTTAAGTGTCTTGATGTGCACTAGAAGTTTAAAACTCGATAATATAACTTTAGAAAGACCTCTGTTGCAGTTAGAACTGAAACTTCTTCACCGGTCAAAAAAGATCTTTTGAAAAAAATCTATGTTAGAGCTGGTTTGATAGAATTATTTGAAGTCTTCTTTCCACTCTAATAAAGTTAGTTTATAGTTTGTTCAGTTGTGCAAGGAGGTTGTGTGAGGCGAGAGAGCAAAACGAGAACGTTTGCAACAAATAATCCAATTTGGGAATTTTACTTCAAGTGCAAAACAAATTTTAGAGAGGTAAATTTGTTTAGATGTACATCAAACCATTTTCAGGGAATGGTCTGCAGATAAGCACTGGGAAACTAGATTGCTGCATACAGTAGACTGTACAGCTGGAAAAGCTTTCTGCAATCCAAAATACCAGAACATGACTCCACAGTGAACTCATGGTCTGTGAAAAGTTTTAGCAACCCCGCAGATCATGTAAGGAATGCAGCTTGTAAACCAAATAATATAAAATACAGACATTTGAAGGAAGGAAGCCATGCTGACGCTTGCGCACAGGATTTTTCCAACGTTGAAAGGTTTTCATGATGTCGTCTGTAATGGGTTGCTTCGAAATACAGACATTTGCCTCACCCACACAAGGCTTTCTCAGGTCAGCTTTTTATTTAAGGTTTACAAGCTGGACTTTTCTCCCCGAAGAGAGCACTTCCAAATATCGTTTACTCTAAAATGTGTTCTTATCTTGTTAAATCTCGTTAATTGTTCTGCCTTGTGGGTTTCAGCTCTAACCGTCTTTACACCTAATCGGTATTTCTTTGTTATTGCCCTGGCCTACGGACATTGATGTTTGCAAAGCTATAGCCAGTATCTATTAATAACATAGCCCACAATATCGTGATTAGATATCTGTGATGCCATTAGATATGACACAGAATAACCCCAAGAAACACAACTTTGCTTGGTGCGTGAGAAGGAATATGAAACAAAAAGGCAACAGGCGGGACGATTGAACAGTGCAATACAGCCGAGCCCATTCATCACTCGTGTACACAGAGCTGTGCCCTGACTGTGGATATGTCCACGGACCACACTTTGGTATGGGGAATGGGATGAGAAAGCCCCGGACTATTAGGAACCCTCCGTGTGATCTTTCAATTAGAAATAACTTTATCGCTCACAGCTCCCCGCAGGCTGTGATCAATCACTGTCATCAATAAGGACAGGCAGTTTGTCAGGAAGCAGCAGCACCTCGGGGCGTTACAGATCGTCACCCAAACGCAAACAGGGCCATCTAAACCCACATTTTAGACTCCTGCACCTCTCGCAGTACCTCACACTTTAATCCTGTTACGCAATTACCAGCTAAAGCCGCTCCCGGGAAACTCTGCTTCAGTGCAGCCGACGGAGGGGAGCGGAGACAAGGAGAAATGCATTCGAAATCACCCAATTCTTAAAGTATATTTATTTAAGAAGGGATTGACCTTGACTGGCAGGAATCATATTAATAAATAATTGAACACACAATATGTACAGGTCTTTTTAAAGGGCAGAAAACCAAAAAAAGCAAGGACTCAACTATAGCCTAAACAGAAGCATTGTTTGTTGCAGATAAAGACGGCAAGATCGGGTCCATATGGATGTTTTTCTGCAGCAAATTCTTCAGTAGAAGTGGAAAATGGCCCTCGTTAGCAAACGTAGCACTGAAGCTAACATTAGCTTCTCTAGCTTCCTGCTTAGCATTGTCAGTTTTTTAAGTATAATGGTGCGTTCCACTTGATCTCGGAAGTCGGAATATCTGAGCTCCGACTTGGAAATTTCAACTGGAACGCGCACCAACTCCGTAATTCCAACTCGGAAACCCGGGACAGAATCAGCTCACCCGAGAAAGAGCACTTAAAGATGGCTGCGCCCGACGTGACATGTAAAGTTTCATTGAACCGCGTTATTTGGCAGATGTTTCCCAAATAAACTTGTTAGATGTCAACACGAAACAGATAAGCATTACTGCTCTCTTGCTAGCGTCTTATTAACGGTAAAAAGAAAAAAAGAAACTACTAGTGCAAAATTATCACTGTATTTACAACAGTTATAATACATATTACAATGAAGTTTCTCTGTAAACTGATTATGATGCTCGAACATGAGCAACAAAGTTGTAACTTTTACAGACGTGTCTACCTCCGATGTTTCCGACCTGCACAACTGGAACGCTACAACTCGGAGATAACGTTTTATCCTGGTCGGATTTTCCGTCTTCCGACATAAGTGGAACGCACCATAAGAAAATCCACTGTTACCACGGAGATCCACCATACTTGCAGCTGTTCGCACACATTTTCCATAGACTAACATTAACTAAAAACAGTATAAAAAGTGGAGAAAACAAAAAGCAGTGGAACAACTTCGTTAGCTGCCGGGTCACTGCTAGTAAATACATCTAACTCACTGTGGTGTCCAAGTGTTTTGATGACTCCAGTATTTTAACTTTTAAAATCGCTATTGGTTTATTATTGCTGCTAATCCCATGTTGCTTAGCGATATGACATCACAATCCTGAACTCTATAGGCTGTTGAACCACTTTGCTCCTCGCCATGTCTTTGTCTTTTTATTCAGTAGAAAAGTATATTCATAATTCAGCATTTGTTAAACTAATTGTGGAGAAATGGGAGAAAGTTCATTCCTCCCCAGCTACAAACCTGACAAACATGTAACAAGTTTATTTTATTTTTGCTATATTCCTAACACAGAAAACTTGCTTTATTTGTGTGAAACTCTCTAATGACTTCATTCACAGATATTTTCCGTGAACTAAATTATACTTCTAACGGCCTGCTGTTTCAGCTAATTGTATTCGAGTGTTGTTTTGTTCTCGGCTTTACAGTTGTTTTCTGTGATAATAGCACTAAGCACATTTCGGGTTGACTCACTTCCGTAACACGCTGACATGACTATGAGCACCAGGAGCAGAGCCAATACAAAGACACAAACAGAAAAACTTCACCTTCAACGTCATTTGATGCTATTTTAAGGCAGTGATTCACAAAACCAATGCTCCGAGCAGTGGATACATTAAAAAATAAATTATTATTATTACAGTTCAAACAATCCTATCCCAAAATTGGTTTCAAATTTCACAAATAGAGGCAACAAATACACAAACTGGACCAGCCTTTTTTTAAACCATTGTATTTGGTTATCACAGGCAAAGGTTATCACAGAGAACCACGATGTATATTTTATCGAGACCTTTTCACAGAGAAAGATGCGAGTTCCATTTTATTCAGAGAGCGAGAGCTTAACACCGACGGCTAATTCACTATGGCAACCTTTCAAAGCAAACAGCTGAAAGGAAGCAAAGGGAAAGTGTAAAGCCTAAATACAGTCAGTCCGCGATCATCAGAGCAGCTGGAATGCGTCTCCTCCTGTAATGGTGCAAGTCGCTGAAGAGTAATTAACTTGAGCAGATGTAGGCGACAGGTCAAACATCAGAGACAGCAGAGCGGATACAGGAGGGCAGGAGTCTGAGGCGCCTTGTCGTCGGCTCTAAATAAATATGACAGGAGTTAAAGCCACGTTCACTCAAGCTGCGCCACGATTTGTTTGGACTTTATGAAGCGTTATATAGTTGTCTCATAAGGAGCGGTGGTGGAGTTTAGAACTGGAGAAGTGACTGTATGTGAGGACGCAATTGAACTGAAATGGCAAAGACTCTCCTTTACAAACATGCTCTGACATGCATCTATTTATTTTTATTTTTATTTGTTTACCAGTTCCTGCACCTGTTGAAATGTATACAGTGAAATGAATCTTGATTTCAAAATTGCATACATTACTATTGCATACATTAGGAAGCATTAGGATGAATAGGAAAATAAATCAACACAGTTATAGAAAAAAACATGTCCGGAAAAATAAATAAATACTATGGCCATCTTCAGATTGATCAATAAACAGTAATTAAGCATGATGATTTGTAAAACTGAAGTGTTACATTTTTTTAATCAATATCAGTAGCACTGGCCTTTCAATTTAGAAATACCACAGTAACCTTGAGTGAAATTGAGTTAGCTGCACACATAGAAGTCCTTACTTAACCACATAACAGGAATAAGAGTCTATTAATTGTTATAATGACACATATTTCACTACTATAAATCTTTAGCTCTATAAAATAAAAGTATATATTAGAAATGGGAAAAGCGATCTATATGCCCTATTTGTGTTTTGTAAAATTCAGATGAGCTAGCCTTCCAGTATTATAGGTCTATAGATGTTGCTGTCCGTGGTGCTGAACTCCACACCCCTTTCTTAAGAACTTTGAACCATGACCGAGTTTACCCTTAAGAGCCTCAGAGCAGATAATCCTTTCTCTAATAAAGTGAAGCTTTCAGTACATCGACCACATCCAGCAGCATGCAGCCCCTACTACTACCACCACTACCGGGTGCTATTCCTGGCTTGTGTGCGTGGAAGATCTAAAGGGAACATGCTCTTAAGACCTGCATTGGCTACTGCTGAACAGTCTGAACAATCAATTTTGCCTTGTGAATAGTGAGCGACATGCAGAGCCAACGGCACATGGGAAGTGGGAGTGTAGGCCACGCTTTGAAATCCAGGCTGGATGGCGCTTACAAAGAGAAGAAACCTTCAGGTGTTGGCTAAAGTTTGAAGAGAGTATTTTGGGTTTAGTGCAAACACTTCTTAGATTTCTGAAGTTTTGAGTGTTACTTTCGGAGACTTATCTAGGACACTGCCTGAGGAAATTTAGTGTGTGTGTATGTGTGTGTGTGTATGTGTGTGACATACCATACAACACCTGTTCGGGTTTTATGTAGATGGTATGCAATTTCATTGTATTTTGAGTCACATAGCATTTCCTCGCTATCGATACTGACAATAATCACAGCGGCATGTGCTCCTATCGCAAAGCAATGCAGTTAAGAGTTTGCACTTGGAGTTGACTTCCTGTCTGCGTAGGCGTCCTCTGAGTGTTTCCCATGCCACTAAAAACATGTACAATAGGCCATGAATGTAACTTGTCCCATGTAGGGCTGGGTATCGTTTTTTTCCGATGCCACTACTTTAACAATACCTGCTTTTCGATACCGGTGCCTTAACGGTACTTTTTCCGATACCTATGTTATTTTAATTGAATCTAAATAACATGCCATGGGTATAAAAAAGTATCGTTTAGGGTGTCCTAAATCAGTACAACAGAAAGCAACACAGGCATCACATGACACAGCAATAAAAAGAGAGAAAGAACATTGTTACCTCCTGAGCTGCCGGGACAGGCCAGATCCACTTCTTAATGACACTGTTTTCTTTCAGCTAAAGTTGTCTAAACACGAGCTCCGCTGTTCGACGTCAAAGTGAAAGTACCACACACGTAGGGATGGGACGATAACTGGTTTCAAGGTATACCGTGGTATTAAAATGCTACGGTATCACTACCGTGAAGATTCCCTGTCTGACGGTATTAAAAATGCTTGTTTTATATGCTATTCTTGTAAAAAAAAATTGCGCTCCGTGCAAAACCCCCACTCTCCCCTTCTCCTCCGCTGCTCCTCACCTGACCCCGCGGCGCAGTCCCTCTCTCTCTCCCTCTCTCTCTCTCTCTCTCTCTTCTCTCTCTCTCTCTCTCTCTCTCTGCCGTCGGCTTGTTGAACACGGCCCGTAGCAGCAGAGTAAAGTCACTGTCCTCCGTGAACATGAACGCTGCTGCTGAGATTAAGCTTTGTTTGGATCTGTCGCGTTAAAAGCTGCCAAGTTACGCTAACCTGTTAGCTTTGTGGTTTGGATTGTTAATCATCCAGTCCATCGTTTATCAGACGCGCTCTAGACAACACTGTTTTACGTGTTATTTTTCAGAAGACGCTCAGCCTTCCTTTGCCAAATGCTCATCAAAGACGCACTGATTTTCATTTAGCTACAAACTCCGCTCGCTGTCACACGCCACCAGGGCTACTACTACTAGCTACTACGTGATGTAAACAAACCTACGCAGTACTCCACTAAAGTCTCCCCAAACAATAATCTGATGCCTCGCATAGGCAGATAACATGATTATTCTTTACCCTCTAGTCGTCACTGCAGGATAAGGGTTAGACATAGGTGGAACCTTTACCTGATGCAGTTTGTTAGTCGGTCAATTATTTGACAAGCACTCAAGTGTGTTGACCGCTTGATGTGACACTTTTTGTATACTATGAGGATATTTTTTTTGATATGAAGTTGAATGCACAGACTACTTTAGTAAGAAATCAAGCAGCAAATTATAATGGCAAGCCTGCCTTTGGAGGTTTTTGGGCAGACATCGAACAAACAGTGATTAGCATCAGCGAACATGCTCCGTCTGTGAGTAAAGTGATCAAGGTAAAAATATCAATTTGTTCAAAGTGTTATTTTGGATAGTAAGTCATAATAGTATACTTTATTGATCCTTAGCAGCATGTAAAGACATAACCAATTACAAATGTACCATAAACAAACCCTGTTTGTTAAATGCAAACCCTGTTTTTACTTTTTAAATATAAAACATGCCATTTCATGGTATACCGTGATATCGCGGTATTTTTTGTCAAGGTTATCATACCGTGGAAATCTCATTCCGTCCCATCCCTACACACACGTCAAAGATATTTACGCATTTATGTTTGGTACAACTATCCTTCAAAGTCAATCAAACTCGTGTTAAAAGTATTACGTTTGTATTGGCTTAACAAAGCAACAATCGTGAGCTGTCCACTTTTGTTAAAGGATCTCTGCACCAAATGTCCAAACCAATGTCTAATTGGTGAGCGCACACTTCTCCACAAACAATCTTTAATATTCTCTTCACGCTGCAGCTGGAGTTTGGTAAACAACAAGCTCAGCCTCCGTGGGTCTGTGGCTAAAGGTGAAAATGTCTTGTCTTGTTGTCACTGCCAAGTTGTTCTTTTCTCTTTGTCTAAGAGCTCTAGTTCTTATTCAGTCCTGGCCCCTGGGTTACAACCGGTTTAGTCTAAGTCCTGGTTTAGTCCTGGCTCGCAATAATCACAAACGTTTGAAGAAGTTATAGGCTTTCTTCGGTTTAACTGTTTAAAAAAGAAAAGAAAACAGCGGCTAAGTGGCTAACTATCGGCGCACGCATTCATGCTGTTGTTGTTTTTTAAACTCACTGACTACATATATTGACATTTGGAAAACAAAAGTACCAAAACTTGGAACCAAATTAATTTGTTTTTCGATACCGCACCCTACCGGAGCTTTTCAGTTGGTACCAAGTAGGCACCATTAAACAGTACCCAGCCATAGTCCCATGTAAAGCCCTGGGTGACCACATCTGTGAAAGGCGCTAAACAAACAAACAAACAAACAAGCTCCTTCCTACCTTCCCTGCATCTGCAACCAATAGACCTTTTAAATGATTATAGCGGAGGTGAGAGAGGGAGCGGTCAGAGGATGGAAAGGCTAAGTTTAAGTTCACGTCTCTGCGGTCTCCAACAGCTCCCGACGATCACTGATCTTTGACCCTGCTTTAACTCAAACAGACTACTCTCCTTTCCGCCTTTAGCACACATTTCCTCCGACTTCATCCTCCTTAGTGCACTGGCTCGCTCCCTCCATCGCACACATTATATCACAGACGTGAGCGCAAACTTTCATGGGCAGTAATTGGGGTTATCTCTACAGAGGATTGGAATCCGTTCAAGTACACGGACAGAAGACTTGACTTGTTTAAAGAGTGTTACAAATGCACTCTGAGGCCGCAACCGTTTGAATGCATTTAAAGATGTTGTAAAGCTTTTAATTGCGTGTTGTGAGACCAGATCTATATGTCCCTATTTCTAACCAGGCTGCTCTGTTTATGTTAAATATCAATAAAGTTATAGCACTTTACAGCAGAGTAATGGCATGGTAATAAAATGATGCAATAGTGTGGTTCCTAAGAGTGTAATAACATAGAAATGATGGTATTTAAAGGAAACAGGACATACACCTAATTTGTTTCACCGAAATACTTGTATAAAGGCACACCCTCCTGACTCAAATCCGAGCATGGTTTGCGCAGATATTCCCGTTCGTCTGAGGCGTTGTGAATGAGCAATCGGATCAAAGAAGCAAATCCCGGTACGGCTGAAAACGTGTGTCTTGGTTCAGTAAAAAAGGATCATGTGTGATTTGTGAATGCAAATGGGGAACAGAGAGCTGGACCAAACCAGGAAGTGTGACTGCCCAGAATCAAAACAAACCACACGAACGCTGGTTGGGATTGGAATAAAAAGATTCACGGCCAGACAGAACGTAAGCAAGAGATGATAGAAATACGATCATAGAAAGAGGGATCATTTAAAGCCTTTTTTTAAGCCTACACAATCATTACTATATTGCTCGTACAATTTCAGGAAAGCATGCCATAAAGCAGCCTATATTCTCTATTGACTGGACTTTTTTTTTTTTATCACAATATTGTGTTTGCTGTGACATCTATGCCTGGCGTAGGCTTAAATTAAGCGATTGATTTTTCATAATGAAAGACAAAGCGCCGTGCGAGGGAATTGAAAGAGCCGAAGTCGGGGATAGATGACACTTTTTCACAGATTTCTCCAGGGGCTGAGGGCAGATGATGGAGGGGAATGTTAACCACATCGAACGCATGTGTCTGGGCACAGATCTGACGCTCGTGCGCATTGGGCTGGGTGCTGATAGCCACTGGTCAATGTTTTATTTACCGTAGTATCACAGAGAATGACGTCCTTTTACCGTTTATGGCGCCTGAAACATAGCCACAGTTAGCTTTGAGTTACGCAAATGACAAATATATTATTATGCTTTTGTTTTTTATACATTGGTCACTACTGCCTTTCATCCTGTATTTTCTGTCCACTTACTGTATTTACTCACGCACACACTTCTGCATTATCTCTGCACCAATTTAAACTAACTTACAGCGTCCAATGGCATGTCCCTGCTTCCGCACTGAATGCAAAGCGCAATGAGAAAGTTATTTCTGATTTCCTCACCTCATTATTTGATCGATTTACATGAAAAAAAAAAATAGCTTGTGTAACTTTATTTATGTCTAAAACGGTTCACCGAAGCTCTCTGCACGACCCCGTCTCTGCAAACACTGCTACACAAACTGATTTTTTCTTCTAACGGCACTTACCTTTTTTTAAACTTTTAATCAAGAGAGTCATATACATTCTCACATGTCTATTTCTAGAGTAGAGTTCAGGCCAATCTAACTCGACTTAAATGAGTGAATCAACCAGTGATTGCCAGAGAGATGAGTCCATTCCCTCATCGCAGCAGCAACCTATTCATTTTGCCACTTCAATCAAGCATCCACCCTCGAGCATCAAGCCTCTTTTATGACAGTTTTTATGTTCCTTTCAAGCCCCATCAATCCACTTTGATCCCCTCAACCGCTCGTGTGTTATTCATGCGTTCTTATGACTCTTCTCGAGAACACTTTTCACCCAGTTTCGTCTTCCTCTCACCCCTTTTCAGGCTCTCTCGCTTCCTGTTTCGTATAGTGCGCTCAATGTCTTTTCACTGCTTTTATGCGTGCACTTCAGTGTCATTAGCCACATCCTGTCCCATGTGCTCGGCTTTCTGGTCTGGCTATTCAAACAGGAGCCGATAAGTTTGAATTTTCTGCAGTCTCGCAGCCTTCACTTTTTCTCGAGGGCCACGAGGATCCGACCAGATAACGCAGCCGCTGAACAAACTCATCTCCTCCATGTGACTCACTCCCAAGAGCGTTCGCTTACTTTCAGAGAGAAGCTATTCAGGTCCAGGATTTTTTGTTTGGAAGTGTAAACAATAGAATAGTCCCTTAGTATCCTCCTCCCTGACCAGGATTTGGGACGTGTTTTGGACTAGTGAGCCGAGAACATCAACTTAGACCCGACAGACAACAACACAACTTTCCCTCTGGTACTTTACTTTTTCCACATTAGTGCATACATTTTGTTTGTCTATGATCAAACACACAATGCCACATAGTTTTTCATCAGTCAGAGTCCACTGGTTTTGTCGGCCATTTACATCTGTACATTTCTAGGTTAAGGTTAAGGAGTACAGTACTTTATTGTCCCTGTAGAGAAATGTGGCCTCTTGTATAGGCCGCATGGTTCAGAGGGTGTGAAAAAAGTAGCGGCTTATAATCCGGATGCAGTCATTAGAACTTCGAACCTTGATTCTCATTTCTATACCTTGAAGTTCTCCCTAAGATTCGTGGTTAATGATCATGCCGATGTTTTCAACCAATTTACTGTCTATGTGCATGTGTTTTTCAGTAGTAATCTTTGTAATTTTGTACTGTATCTTTGGTTCTGGTCTCTGTGTCGCTGCCTCTTGGCCAAGTCACTGAATTTGAAACAGTAAGAACTTACATGACTTGAAAACTAGTGAAATGTTTGTGCTTTCCTTTTAAAGATAATCTAGGGCTGTTTTGTCCGTTTGACTGTCCAACATGGCTTGGACAAATTCAGAAATACACATGTAGACTCCACTCTGGATATTCATTTGTACACCAGGGCATCTTAATCAATAATGGTTCTCTCTTCCCCTGCTGAATTGAACATAACATGTTCCACACATCTAAGGTACTGTATATGGCACATCTAATATCTATGATATTTGTTCTTTCCGCAATTCTTGTTCACATTCTGACTCCCACTGAGTCGACCGCACAGTGTCAAAACAATTACAGCTCTCGGAATAACCGCATGCCGGGTGTGAGGAAGCTTTGCGGCGCTCTCAAGCAGTGGACTATTAGTTGAGATTGAACAAATGCCTGTTTTCTTGCATAGATTATGTGAAATATTTTGCCGTGTTTGAGGAAGCATTCAGGCCGAACCTGCCCAATTGATGTCAGAAATCAGCCACTCTATTATCTAAACAACGAGGGAAGGATGGACAAACAGCAATTATGGTAATAGCTTATTCAAAATGTTTATGTTGAATGCACTGCTTTCCTATTGATCTGGCGGAAGCAATTGGGAAGCACCGATTGTATGAAGTACTGAGCGTTGCCAGTCCTATTGTGGCTCTTGACAAAAGCTTCTCTTTGTCGTTTTCATGATGGCACTATACTCTACACATACATGTTCACTGCCCTTACTACTGCAATTAAATCATTGTTTAAATCATTCTTCAAAAAATGACAATAATAATGGGAGTATAAACTTCTCGCCCTTTTGATGCATTGTTATACATTCTTCTGATTTGATTGTCTTTTGTGACTGGACACCTGGTATTTCTTGTCATCTTTTTGATCACATGATCTAATCAGCTGTTAAAATGGTACCATCACAACACAATGAACAAATGACTTTTCATCTTTTTGCACACGGATGCTTTTGACTGCACGGTTCACAAATAAGCACATATTGAAAGTCATCTGTCTCTGCTATTACTATATTTGTGATCTTGGCAATGTATTCTAGGTGGTAAAAAGCTGCTAATGTCATTGGTTTAATGTCTGTATGTGCAGGTTTTGTTGTTAAGTTCAGGTCTGAGTCCGTGATACTCCTTGCTCTTACCGCTTGATTTTTAAGTAAGTAAGTGCTTTATTTGTCATTGTACGCTAATTGAAATCGTGTTCAAGTGTTTAGGTTTTCAGGAGAGAGCTTCGAGGTGACTGATAACACTCTCTCTTTATACAGTATCTGTAGCCAAAGAGAGTACTCTTCAATAGTACTGGGTGTGAAAACTTAAACAAGAAAAAAGTAACAAGAGAATATGATACCTCATACAGTATTTGGAATGGCTATAGGCCACTGGGTCAAAACAGGTTCATTAATTCACATTATATTAATTCAGAAATGAGGTGGCGCCTCTCAGTTTAATTTCAACTCTTCGCCTTTCATGGCTTAGACACAGCTTAACCTCTTAACCCCCACCATAAGCTTTACCCAAATCTAAAAGCCTGACTGGAGCTTACAGCCTATAGGCCAGTGTAGCACCTCATCTGAAAGCCTAGACTGATCTTTTTCCCTGCGTTGTTGCCGCGTTGTCGTCACATTTTTCACATTTTGTTTTGCCTTTTTGTCACACATTTTTGTCACTTTCCATCGCTGTTTTTATCACATTTTTGTCGCTCTTTTGTTGCATTTTCATCCTCGTTTATTTTGACACTTTCAAGAAGCTTTTAGATTCGGGTAAAGCCAAACTGAAGAAAGGCTCAGGTGGGGGTTAAGAGGTTTAAAGCCTTTAGTAGTCAGTGTAAGCTGTCCATCGAACATGTGGTCCTAAAACTTGTGTCTAATGAGTCGTGGATCTTGTCATATTGTAAAAGCAATATATTTGACTATAATCTCCGCATTTGCTTGTGGAGCCGGGTGAAACTCCAGAGAATGCATGGCTCTAGTGTAATGTGAGTATCTAGGACATCAGTAATGAGTTTTGCTTTTGCTATAGCTGCAGCACTGGCAACACCACACTGCATTTCAATATTGCGGCTACAAATCACCTCGCTGTCCTGTGCTAATATGTGCATACGTGACAAAAACGTATAAGCAGTCGCATCTCATGAAACGGAAATCTATCGCGTTGTTTGCCGGATACACTGTAGCCACCGTTACAATACAACACACCCACGGGCCAAGCGAAAACTATTGGCCCAATCAATCTTATCTGTTCCTGCCACGTCTGCGCACACTCACACAGTCGATGATTATAGGCATGGCGTTGATTAGCGGTAACCTAGTTCAATGGTATCCGCCACATGTAGGTCGCTATAATCGAGGTCCCAGCCCGCAGAAGCCGATGTGTGTGTGTGTGAGCATATTTATTCTAATGGGCTGCAGTGCTGGGGACCTGCTATGGCAACGACAGCAGCAGGTCTGCCTCTGGCCCTATTTTCAAACCTGGAGGAGGTCAAACGTCACCAAGCGCACGCACACACAAAGGAATGAGACGAAATGTGTGTTAGATGCGTATGGGTAATGCATGTATTATTTATGCTACAACACAGGAAGCACTGTTTTGACCGAGGATGACCCTTTATCATTTATTTACATATCACTGGCGCGTGACTGTGTCAGAGGTTTCAGACACATGTTTTACTGTTGGTATATGGCCTTGGATGCATCACTATTTAGGCCCGAGCGCCATCAGGGCTGGCGAAGGGGCTCTTGTAATCGTATAGAGCGCGAAGTGCTCGCCTCCTCTCAAACATGCACTAACGCACTCCTCTCGTCGTGCATGTTCCGTGCACGTGCACATGTATCAGAAACGAACATTGTAATTGGATGGTGCGCGGAGCGAAGCGGAGCGCACTCCCCAAAGTGCGAACAAAACGCACAAACGAGCGCGAAGCGCTCCCTCCTCTCAAACACTCACTAACACACTCCTCTTGTCGTGCACGTCTCGTGCACATACATATATAATGCAAAAATCAACATTGTAATTGTACAGAGCCCATAAAAGTCAATGGGCGACTGAGAGCCCTGGTCACTGACGGGCACGAAGTGCCCATCAGTGACCCAGGGCTTAATGTTAGTTTTTTGTTAGTTTCGGCTACAACTGTAGCCGAAACCGTCAGATACGAAAAACTAACATTAAGGTCTGTCTATAGGAACAATAGCTACAATATTATTTGAAGACCTAATGAACCTAATCGGACTATGTTCATTCAAGTTCACCATCATTTTAAGCAGACATAATTCCAAGTACCCCCCTGCTCAGTCCTCGAGTACCCCTGCTCAGTTCCCTAGTACCCCCTGCTCAGTCCCCGAGTACCCCTGCTCAGTCCTCGAGTACCCCCTGCTCAGTCCCCGAGTACCCCCTGCTCAGTCCCCGAGTACCCCCTGCTCAGTCCCCGAGTACCCCTGCTCAGTCCCCGAGTACCCAGCTGGGAAACACAGGTGTAAAACACTGTAACACAAATGTGTTTATTTTTAGCACTACAGTTTGAA